>OY720220.1:11810387-13147387 GCA_963082605.1 Rhodophaea formosa
AAATAGATTGGATGTGTAGGTATCTTATTCCAGGTGACATAGGATAATTATTAATGTTGAAAAGCTATCGTGTTTTTAGATTGTTTTGAAAAAAAATTGTTGTACATGAAAACAGATAAAAAATTTACAATATAAATTTTCAATAAAATAACAAGAATCTTATAGATATTTTAATTAAAGTTATTATTAAGTGTAAAAGCGAACAGTTTATTAGAACACAATCGTTCACTTGCCTCCTTGGTTAGTATTATTTAAAAAGCTGCCATGAACATTTTTATTTCTTTCAAATTAGTAAATTAGATGAAAAAATTATTGAAAAAATAGCAAATTGCGTCATTATACTCAATTTCAGTCACTTTGAAATACTCGCTGCATAGCCTGCAGCGAGTATTTCAAAGAGTCTAATCCTTTGGCTTGTCATTAGCTGATTCTTCAATTATTATCACTCGGTATTCGATCGATGACAGTCGTGAAAAGTAGAACAGCCTTACATTTCATGATTTACCAACGATTGGTTCTTTAATATGCTGAAATAAGTAACTTATATCAATCAATATTACGAAAAAGTTTTGTTCATTCATGATAGATATCTTTAAGTACCTTACAAAAAGATAAACTTGAATCAGTTTGTTAACCGTATGTCTTTCAAGCTAGGTCCTTTTTCCCGTTATCTTTTGACCACTTTCTCCTCCAAGCATTGTTTAGGCTTCCATAGTGCTTTGGAGCACGATCCGCCACATATCTTTTGTTTTTCTTATCACCTACTAATAAGTTATGTTGTCTTAAAGTTTCTTCAAATATCCTCAATTCGTCTGGAAGAAGAACTTTCTGTTCCATATAAAAAAATCGAAATACAAACTCTTCACATAAAGTATATAATAGATGTGTAAATAAGTTTTGGAAACGAAGACACCGATTTTAAAGTGCAATTGTGGTTTTATAAGACTTATTTATTAAAACTAGGTCGAAAGGCTTAGGTTTTCTCTTGTCTGGTTGGCACCAATCTACGTTTTTCTCTCACAACAAGAATACACTTCGGTATGTGACCCGGAATGATCTCCTTTGCAAGAGATCGATACGTGTTTACCTAGTCACACCGGCACCTCATAAATCATACAAAAATGTTTCCGACCGGCAGATTAAGTGATTCGCGGGAGTTCGCAAACAGGGCTCCATTAAAGTAAGCCCATCAAAGGAACGGTAATGTGTTTAACCGTTTGCATGGAAGCTATGTTTAACTTAGATGTGTGTTTTGAAAAATGTTTATATTTGTGCGGTATTTTAAAAGTGTTTCGAGTTTTATTGCTGAAAGAGTTTGTAAAAGAAAAGCGAAATCTTTTTAGATTTTTATAGCTAGATATATCATCGATATATCTAGCAGAGCAATTATGATAATAACTTACTTTAACTTTTATGTATTTAAAGATTTTCTTTCTTTCTATTTGATCTCTTAGCCCATTTAAGGCTTACCATTTAGCTTTTTACATCAGGTGTACTTAGCGCTGCCAACATTTTTTTGTTAGAAAATAGTATTATTTAAAAAAAAGCTTTGAAAAATATAGTACGCTTCAAGAATTATAGTATTTTTGTATGAAAGAAAAGAAAAGATTTAATTATTCGTTTTACTCATAAAATATTTTACATTACTCACACACATACACGCACACGCACATTACGTCTGTCGTACGAAAGGCGCGTTCAAAAATTGTGGGATTTGTTTTTATTAGTTTAAGTGTTGCAAAATGTAAACATTGATATATTGTACTGAAATATAGTATTTTCGCTTGCTATATATTTCTTCAGCAATATGTAGTACGGTTGGCAACCCTAGGTACAAACCCTAGGTATATTTACATATAAATAAACATATAGGAACTCGGTAATACTATATTTAAAAATCAATGCATGTATATGCATTTATTTACAGTAAAGAAAGTTCTACGTGGGCAATTAATCATACTTAAGATGTAAATCTATATAGATTGCCTGCATAGAAAGATAACTTGGAATTACTTTCAGATGTAACAAATACCAACGCAACCTTTAATATTTAAATTAAAAAAAAACGCAATCAGAGTCCGCCATAAAAATTGCAAGCGCGCAGCTTTAAAATATGCAGTTTAAATTGGAAATAACATACGGACAGCTCTTGCAGGCAATACAACTGCATCATGAGTGCAATTGACCTTTTTCCTTGTCCAAATTCAAAAATATCTGATTACACTTGCTAGAATAACATTTTTGATGCTGTGACTTGGAAAGGAGCTTTTATAAACGATGTTAATGTATTTTTGATATTAGAATTCAGTCTAATTTGAGTTTTCGTATTTTTGGAATCGGAAGTAGATTGAATATGGAACGTTGGTTTATCTGCAGTGCTTTTTTAGGTATGGTTAGTAGTTCGGTAGAATGTTATCATATAATTATACTAAATAAGTGTAAATATATTGATATGGGCATATAATTTCTCTTTGACATTAAAAACCACATAAACTTAACATACTTTCATATTAGTGTGTGTTAGTATTCAAAACTAAGTGTTTAATTTCAACCTGCCTCACTATTGCCATAAAATTAATTATGTTAATCCTTTGCGGCTTATCGTGCCTACCGCAGCATAGAGGTGCTCGACATACTTTTGTGCTTCTTGCAGTCACCAATCCAAGCGCGATCCACGCCCGGCTTTACAGAACAAGCGTAAGCATTAATGATTAACCTCCACTAGGCCATCGAGTTCCTCATGTGCTAAAATAAATCATCATCATCATCATTTCAGCCGCAGGAAGTCCACTGCTGGACATAGGCCTCTCCCAAGGATTTCCAAAATGACCGGTTGGAAGCGGCCTGCATCAAGCTAAAATAAATATACAGCCTAAATTAAGGGACCATTAACTTCATTATACTCAACGCAGCCGCAAGCCAATATCACTTCCCAAGGTTATATTAAAACGGGCTACTTAATCCAAACAATTATTTTAGATCTGTCTAACTGGCTTGTCTTGGGAAGAACAGACATGCCTAATTTTCTCTAATATCCCCTTACCCTTGTCTGCATTAACCATTAACTTGTGACATGCTTAATTCGCTAAGTGCTGTGGTCAGTCGGCCGTTTTAGGGGCGCAAGTGACAGCGGTTTTTTGAGCGGAGCGGAATAAACTTTCAAGCGATGTATACTTTTGTTATTTTTTAAATATTGACCTGTATTGAGATGATTAACTTACTAAATACTGTTATCTATCTGCTGTTGTAGGATGTGAGTGCTAGACGACAGAGTAGCTTTCTTCTTGGTGATTGTTTATTTTGTTTTCAAAAGACACTGTGGTCAGATCTGTTTGGTTTAAAGGAGTCATACGCGGAGCGGGATCGGTTTCTCTGTGATGTTAAAATATGTTTTATTTAATTTATTTAATAATCTTTATTGTTCCAAGATAAACACCTGGTACAACTGGCGGACTTAATGCTATGAGCATTCTATCCCAGTGAACCATAGGGAAAACAAAATGTTCTTTCTTTTCTAATTATATTAACTCACTCATGTATATGAATTGTTTCATAAACATTAAAACAAAAGTAACGAAATTTATTCTAATATTATTTGAAAATGTATGTATGTTTATATTTCCACACAATGTTGTATTGTTTTAGAAATAAATTAATATGAATATTAGCTTTACATTTTCTAATCACAATATTTATATAATTATAGGAGAGTTTTGTTACGCCTAAAACGTTTAATTTACCCGGTATTTCAATTTTGAATAACTGTCGTAGCAAAGTCAATATTATTAAGTTAAATGTAATGTTATTAAATTACAAAGTAATTAATTCGCCGGCACTACGTTGTCACTTTGTGTAATTAATCCTTAAATGAATTAATAGTTGATCACTTTATCGTTACTATATTAACTTCTACAGGCAGCATTCCTGTCGTGGGTGTAAGAATTCGCTTCAATTATTCTGGAAGGGGCTACTCCTCAGCCTTTTAATATGAACAACTTTTCTGAACGGACCGAAGCAGAAATTGTAGAAAAAAAGTTGGCCATTCAAAAGACGACTGTTTTTAGAGTTCCCAGCATTAAATTCATAAAGTTGTACATTTAGGTAGTCTGAGTCGCCCCATAAGGGACTTGACAAGCGATTACTCTTTTTAAACCTGGTTTAGAGCACATTATACAGGTGGAAATGTTTCAAGTGAAATGAGGGACTTATCAATAAATACAACTTTCAGTATACCTAAAGTACCTAGTAACGAAACCAAAAAAAAAATACGCGTAAGCTGGTACAACTCACTTTTGTTTTAAGACTTTGCTTGTTGATTTTTTAGTTAAATAACACACTTCCTGTTAACAGCAATATTTTACGTTGAATATTTCATCATTAGTGCTACGCTATGAAACAAATGTATTTATAATTAATCAATTTCTGTTAATGGAATGTAATAAAAAGCATTCGCTACATTGTTTACATAGAGTTAAAAGCATTTCTTCTCAGCATTCGTACCGTACTTAACAATAATAATCTGACGTCATTTATGTGAATCGATTATAAGATTTCCTTCTTTTTATTTTGTCTAGTTTTTGTATTTGTATACTGCGCAATCATTGTGACCAAGCCATCTCCATCGAACAGCTTTTCATTATCAGATCAGCCCAATAACTTCATACTTTTTCCACTGTCATTCGACTTACATAACTATCTACTTGTTGTAATAATAAGATTTGATATGAACAACAATGCATTACAAATATAAAAAAAGAAGGAGTTTCTAATTACCCATAGTTCAAAACCGCTATCAAAGAGACCTTACACAAATACGGATCGTAGAAATGACCAAAATGTATTACCCTATTAAGAGGACCACCTTTGTTTAAGTAAATCTGGGTTTGACTCGAGTTTAAATTATTTATTCGGGTGTAAAGGGCAGCAACAAATATTCTTGGAAGTCGGGCCAGTGTTGGACAAGATGGTCGAGCCGTTGACTTACAGATGCCTATGTTTATTTAATTAATCTGGTATTTGGATTCAGGACCGGAACTAATATTTTATTGTCTAGATTGAAATTTTGGTTTGATGGATTCTTGAGTTTGGAATCGGGCAGAATTATTTAAACAAGATAAACAGATATGAAAATTTTAGAAAAAGCTTTCATTTTTATAGCAACTTTCTTTATGAAGTCATGTTCATAAACTCCATATTAAACATAGCTGCCGAACAAAGTTCACGATTCACGCATACAAAAGACTAAATAAGTGACGTCATTAGTTTGTTGTTTTTCGTTATCGAAGTTTAGGGATATTCCTATTTTCAGAACACTGATTTTATTATACAGCGAAAATAATGGTTGTCTGTATTGTTAAAAATACTGAACATTCTGCAAATTCAGATCAATTATGTTACCGCCGCAAAACTGGATTAAGTCGCTTTTCCGATATAAGTTGGCAAAGATACAACACCGGATCTTACCAAACTACTCAAGCCGAAAATACGACCACATACACACTACAACTGGATAAAAACTTTGCCTACCCCCGCGTATAAAGCGCAGCCGTGCAATGCATAAGCCGGTAATCCCTTTAGGAACCTCGGCTTATATTAATACCTTAGGGTATCCATATTAACTAGTTAATATTGATACTCTAAGATTAATACACATCCGCTATTGAAACTCTTTGAATTTCACAAGTAAATTTAAGCTGTATTCTACCTATAAGTTGCCAAAGGCACAACACCAGATCTTACCAAACTACTCATGCCGAAAATACGACCACATACACACTACTCCTGTATAAAAACTTGGCCCACCCCCGCGTATAAAGCGCAGCGTAGCGGTGCAATGCGTAAGCTGGTAATCCCTTTAGGAACCTCGGCTTATATTTATACCCAGACATCCGCCATTGGAACTCTTTGAATTTCACAATCAACAACTTTTAATCTGTGTCATTATGCAGTCAAGATTCATCTAACTTAGTCCTTTTAAAACTTATCTAGTTTACTAGTTTGTGCACTTCTAGCCGACGTGAATAATAGACGAGATTGCATGAGATACTTGCTTGTCGAGGATTTTTACACAGCCCAGTTTGGCAAGTCTGGGAATTTGATCTTAGTAAACAAGTACTTCTTAGCTGTTTGTTGTTTTTCTGGTGAAAAAGAAATATTTTCCCGCTAATATATCTTGGTACTTAAATTAATTTATTGTATGGAAAGAAGGTATTGTAAGACAAAGATATACTTAATGATTTGCTTCTCATCTCTATTTTCACTACAGAAATTCAAACAGGACAGTCAAAGAAGATTAGTTAGAATTTGAAAAAGTTACACAATATAATTATGAAAAGATTAAGCTTTGACAATATTAAAATATGACTGCTGTGAACATGAATATTTTTTAAGATAGACGCAAATTGCGAAGCAAGAGGGCAATGCTGATTTTTGTTTCAACAGAAAATTTGTGACGTATTTTAGGTTATAAATGAAGAATTAACAGTCGCATTCTCATCTCAATAGTTGCTTAACGGACACAGTTGTTCTTAGTATGATGAGTTCAAATCATGCGATCTTTGATTAAAAAAAAAAATTGGATTAGCAAAATATTAGATTTCCAATATTTTGCTTGTTGGTATGTAGTCGCCGTTCAAAAACTTACCTACCCAGTTTGCAATGGGTTTTGCACTCTACTCGCTTGCCCACTGCTAATTTAAAGAGCTAACCCTCTGAGCTATGCCACTGACGGGGGAGTTAAAGGCAATTTTAAAACCAACTCCGGGGTCATCCGTAGTAACTCCAAAGGGGTCATACAAAGGGTGTAATTAACACAAGCTGGCCTATATCAATAACAGATTACCACGTAAAAGCTAATGGCCTAATGGCCTGTGCCAGTAATTGACCAATAAATTGTGGCCGATGTCAAATACTATAATTATACGACTATTGATCTTCATAAGCCATGTTGAGTTCTTGTTTTGGAATTTTAACGCATCATTTGTATTTATGGTTTTGACTGTTACCCCAATAACGTGAAAACGTGTTTACATATTGACGTGGAAAAAGATGAATGCTACTGTTATATGTATGAAACATGAAATAAGTTTAAATCAACCAAGGCATATACGAATTTAAAGGCAGGACGTTATTTTTACATGACTGTTCCATCTTTAACGTGGGTAATCGGGTAAGGAGACAGGGTTGATGAAATGTTTTATAGAATGAACGAATGAAGATGAGTGGTGATGAGCGATTGTGTTCCTTGATTTTATCGACGCGCCGTCAAATTTTTAGATTTCACATTTTAATCATAATATTTTTATTTCTGTAAAGATAATTGTAAGCTAAAAGTTGAAATAAAATAGGACAGGTCATGAAAATTATGTCTTGTTTTGTTGAGTACCTTCTACTGAGTTTATTCAATGTTTGGAGAGTTCTGCATCCGCAGAAGGAAGCATAACTTGTTTATCTTATCCCAATTTAATACAAAAGTGCCAATACAAAAGGGTAACCCAGCAACACTGTGTCTAATCTATAGCAAGAGTAGTAAATTTAATCTGGCAAACTCCTACTAGCCCTGAATAGGGCAAATTGCAGCCTTATCTAGCCTAATAGAGTCGGCGCACGTCCAGACAGCGCCGACTCATTAAACAGCGCTGATTCCGCCGGTGACATTGTTAGTATTCCGTGGTACTGATAGCTGAAAAGTGTGCACTTAGCTGTATGTAAATTAGGTTATAGCAAATTGCGACTTAATATACGCGGCATATTAAATCATAGTTGTAGTAGTAATATTAACGAGTATAAATCAGAAATAAGTTGAGATATTTTTGACTATATTGTCGTTATGCTATATTATTTGATACGCTAAACTAAAAGCTACCGTTTAGACAACCAGTGACAGTATAATTTATTATCAATTCCTACTGGCAAACTCCAGCCGGCTTTGAATAGGGCAAATTGAAGCTTGAGTCGGCGCACGTCCGGACAGCGCCGACTCATTCAACAGAGCTGATTCCGTCGATGACATTATTAGTACTCCATGGTACTGATAGCTGGTAAATGTGCACTTAGCTGTTTAGTAAGACTCCAGACGAGTCCGAAACTATAGTCAGAAATTTTGATAAATAGCACGTGAGTGACCCGTAGTTATATATAATATATTTATCTCACGTTAGTTTTTAATGATATGACTGTTAAATTAGGTTGTTCAAAGCGAATTGAGGCTAAATAGTATTTGGGAAATAATATATCAGTTATAGCTGTAAAACAAACGATCATAAAGCAGAAATGTAGTTCAAATAATTTGGACAGTATTTGTTGACGTTATGTTATATTATTTGTTAATCTAAAGTTACCAATTAGACAACCAGTAACAGTATAATTTACAATCACAAACTCCAGCCAGCTTTGAATAGTACAAATTGTGGCCTAATAGAGTCTGCGCACGTCCAGACAGCGCCGACTCATTAAACAGCGCTAATTCCGCCGGTGACATTGTTAGTACTTTGTGGTACTGATAGCTGAAAAGTGTGCACTTAGCTGTATGTAAATTAGGTTGTATATAGCAAATTGCGACTTTACTATACGCGGCATAATAAAACATAGTTGTATTAGTAATATTAACACAAATACTTTGTTGTTATGCTATATTATTTATTAAGCTATAAAAGCTACCGTTGTGACAACCGGCAACAGTATAATTTACAATCAATTCCTACTGGCAATATTAAGCTGGCTTTGAATAGGGCAAATTGAGTCTAATAGAGTCAGTGCATATGTCCAGACAGCGCCGACTCATGAATCAGCGCTGGTATTAAAGCTGATACTTTTAACATAGGTCATATAGAAATTTTTATTAAAGGCAAAATTCACGATGAGTCGAAGAAGATAACAATACAAAGAGTTAATGTGTTTTTGTTTTGTTACAGGTACGTCTACAAAAAACGAAAAAAAAACTGGATCTCGCCATGCTCTTCATGGTCTGGGAGAAAAAAAAAACAAAGTTTGTACCCGTTGCTTTTCCTCCTGCGCAGATAATTAAAGTCGCAAAAGAATAGGCAAAAATCTTATGATTGATATTAATACTATAAACCCACTACTATTTTGAGTCTGTTTTTCAACTATAGGCTAAAATCTGCCAACTACATTTATTGCCAATTGACTAAGATTTGATCAGTATACATATGTCCTTGAAACAATATCAGTTAATTTTCTCAGACTCAATACACAATCCAAGTTAATAATAGTTGTAATGCTGTCAACCACCGCCATTAACTAACGTGTTACTTCAGCAACATTAGAGCTCCAAACTAAGCCTATCGCATTACATCTGATTTATCTGAGCACCTTGAATTTCACAAGCCGTCGGTTCAGGTCAAGTTGTTCTGCTTAGAATGGCTTTAGAGGACGCTTAGGACGACCTTCTAATGTTTAGAGATTAGCAGTAGACACATAGGTTACAATATGTGACAAAAATACTGCTACGATCGACAGGTTAATTTCTTTGCTTTCTATCATTGTTGAGATTTAAGTAAAAATTAAAAATCTATGAAATCTAATACTTAAATATCTAAAAATTGAAACTCTAAAGAATCTCTATAAATAAACAGTGACATTAATTTCGAAAACTTTGCAATATCATGTTGCAAACAACAATATGTAAATAAAGGGCGTCGGTCACCTGGTGAATAAAAAAACCTGGGCGACCGATAAACAAATAAAACTATAAAATTGTGTGTGATTCCGGCTGTCAAAGTGTTAATAATAAATTCTTACCAAAAAAAAACTGTTATTTGTGAGTATGGTAACATACTGTTTGTTGCTTAATAAAACAATAAGACTCGTAAAGGGTTGAAATTGTACATTTTTACTGTAAGTTTTCACTAAAAATGTACATACGCTTAAAATGTACATAGGTATATAAGTATGTACATTTTGTTGTGAAAATTCTTTAGAATCTCTTCGAAATATGTATTTGAAAATTGTTGCCTGTAACAATACGTACAAAGAGATCGTTGAACATCGTGGTTTTGTTTCAAAAATCTTTAAGTAACTTAAATGGCAATTCAGCGAACTGAAGATACAATGTCTAAGGTTGCTTACCGCAACTTAGTCGACTCTGTCCCGAATCAGAGCTTGTGGTCAGACCTAGTATTTGAGAGAACCCTAGTACTTAGACAAAGTACTTAAGCTTCAAAGACAATATCATTATTTTAGATGGTCTTAACTTAAAATTCAACTTTAAGAAGATACTGCGAAAGTGCTTAAAACTAAACACTTTGAAATTGTTTTGTTTTAAAACTATTTAATGTGGCTGAGTAAGTAGCTAGCGAAGGTGAAATGTAACTATTATTTTAAAACTGATTCAGATTATTGAAAAGTATACAAATAAATAAAATCCCACGCTGGTCTGGGAGAAAGGAAAAATGTAGAATGTACCAGCTGCTTCTCTTCTCGTGCAGATCGTAAAAGCCGATCGAGGGAATGGACGTCAGGAATCATGTCAATAGGCGATGCAGCTAGCAACCCATCACTATTTTGATTCCGTTCTCACCTAAAAGCCCACCAACATGCTAAACGTGGCCTTACGGTTCTTGCAGATCTGGGCTCTGTCTACCCCGCAAGGGAAAAAGACGTGATAGTATGTATGTATAAATAAATTACATACATATTTAAATAAACATGATTGTCCACTAGGGTGTGAAATTAAGTAGGTAATGACAAGCCACTCTATAATTTCCAGCGAAATATAATCAATCAATTAAGAACTAGTCTTAAATACGTCGAGAGTGAGAGAAAAAGATAGAGAGAAAGAGAGAGAGGTAAAGAAAGAGTCGTTCAATATTTAACCGCTGCTAGGTATTCATCATCAATCATCAACAGATCTTTGTTAGTCTCCACTGCAGGAGCACGATCCGCTCTGTACTACCAGAGCCATATATTAGCCAGGGATTAGCCAGTCAGAGGATTTGGCCCACACTCTCCACGCTGGCCAGGGTTGGAGAGTTCTCTTTGATGTTTATAGCTTTGCTTAGCTTGTGTTCACTTAGTCGACTTCTACGACATCCACGGGGAGACTATGAGTGATCCTATTCTACTCTGCCGGGAACCACTCGGCATTCTGCTAGGTATTCCGATTCCAAAACTTTCGTAATATACCTAGTTAGTATCCAGTACCAGTTCTTGGAAACTCTGCCACCTCTAATGTCCAAAGCTGCTTATTTACCTGCGACGCGGTGTTCTGCCGAAGTAAATCCCTGCTTACTAAGGCTCAACTCACAGTGAGTGGCAGCGGTTGGTGCGTCCGTCGCAATGCGTCGTTAAGCCTGAACAATTTCACGGCGACATGAACATTTCTAGCCGTTCCCATCTTTCCTCATATCTGTGTTTCATTGGTATATTCACATTTTTAATTATCTAATTTCTGTGACTTGCGAACTTACACAATCCGTACACGTTGATGACAATCTTTTCAAACTGTTAAAAAAGTTACTAGCCATCCGAATGCATTTCCTTTCACGTCCACGATTGTGACGCGCCGGGACCCGAGGCTCGTTATTGTGACAACATTTATACTGTTTTATGATTTTGCGTTCAATTTCTATGATTTATACTGTTATATGATTTTGCGTACAAATTCATTAAAAAAACGAAAATAGTACGAATTCCTTGTAATTTCAAAGTAAAATTTTGAAAAAAAGGCTGGACTCTTAATTATTTTGATATTTATCCTATTTTAATGTGAGCGAAGCTTTATAAAGACAGGCTAATTGCTAAGCAGTTTATCAAGATCTACTTAGAAAATACTTAGTGAATCAAATTATGTATAGTGTGGAAGGGAAATCGGAAACTAGTTTATGCATCTTGACATCGACAAGTCCGAAATATCGGCTAAAACTAAGACTAAATTCGGAATTGGTAATTTAGATCAATTTATTGTCTTTGTGTGTTCTTTCCGTATAATAACCCCGACAAGTCGAAGATATCAAGCAAATTAATATCGGAATTTTTTATTTTGGTACAATTGTAGTATTTTTGTGCGTTCTTTCCACAAGTCTAAAATATCAAGCGGACTAAAATCGGAATTGTTAATTTGGATACATTAAAAGTCTTATTATGCGTTTTTCTACACAATAACCCCGAAAAGTCTTAAATTCAAGCAGACTAAAATCGGAATTGCTAATTTCGATATTTTTATAGTATTTGTGTGAATTCTTTCCACACAATATTCTTGGCAATTCTTAAAATCAAGCAGACTAAAATCAGAATAGTTAATTTCGATATATAGTCTTCGTGTGCGTTTTTGCCGGAATTATAAAATATCACGCGCAATAAAATTAGAATTCTTTTCTTATGTTTTCGCGATTGTTACACATTAAATAAAATTATTTTAATACGGTTTTTATCGCGTTTATTACATTATTTATACACCTAACGTTTCGAGCACTTTACAGTGTTCGTGGTCGCAGGTAGACTAAGTTGACATTTGTCTAGACAAAGTTAGGTGTATAAATAATGTAATAAACGCGATAAAAACCGTATTAAAATAATTTTATTTAATTAGAATTCTTAATTTTGATACATCAAAAGTCTTATTGTGCGTTTTTCCTCATAATAACCCTGAGAAGTCTAAAATATAAGGCAGACTAAAATCGGAATTTTTATTTCGATACATTAATTTTAGTGGTGGCAGTTCGGTTCCGTGATTGAATGTAATAATAGGTTGTATTTTCGCCAATCAGTTGCGGTCAAAATATTATCACCACCTAAAAGCATTTGTGAATCGCATGCATCATCAATGAATTTAATTATATCTGATCCAATGATAAATTTAACGTTAAATACTGGTTTCGTTTGATTCATTATAAATAATGTGGAAGCGCGTTATTTTCAATTACTGTTTTTTGGATTGTATTTTACCTGGCCGTGATTTGCTACGGTGATTGTAAAAGTTTTAAATAAACATACAATCTGGAATTGGGTTGGTGTCTCTTAATACGGCTATTTTGTTTTCATTTAACCGTTAAGTTAATACAAGATTCACCTTGTAAATTGTTCAAAAACAAATTCTATAGAACAAGATTGGGTCATTATTCACCACTTGCTCGTTTGGCTCGCTTATACAATGATTTGACAAAAAAATTGCCTGAACTCGATATTCACTTCCAAAGCCTTCCTAAGTTTATGAAACTACTGAAATCGAATGACGTACTTTAGGTTGCTTATTATATATTAATAAATAAAAAGAGAGAATATTGTTTATTCTCTCTTTTTATTTATTTTTTGTTGCTCCTTAGTATTCATTATTCTACATTTTAATTTTATATAACATAAACTTCTTAACGCATGCTGTGGTTAACCTATAATTGTAAGTACAGTTAGCTAATAGTATTGATTTAATTTGTATATTTTCTTGTATGTTATATTACTGTTCTTATGTTGGTAACCCTAATAAATAAAATAAAAAAATAAATAAAAAATAGACTGAAACCAATGGTTTTTTCTGCCAGTCAACCAACTCGGTGATGTCGAGAATTACGAGGTACTTTGTGAAATGTTTAAACTTTGAAGGAGAAAAAAAAAAACAATGTTGTCCTCCTCTATACACGAAAAACTAACATCAAACAGTACTACACCTATTCATATATCCAAAATCTCAAATGAAAGGTTTTCCAAGACCTGAATAGGTTAATCGGTGAACAGAAAGCTTGTCCAAAATTAATGTTCTTACGAGGCGCGTTACAAACAGGTTTGAAACTAACACAAAAACAGCCAAATTCTTTTTACGTCGGCAACATAAATCCTGGCGAATAAGGCAGGAATTATAATGGCGGGCTGGAATCATGCAAAACGACGATTTGCCTGCATAATATTGTCATTTGTTTATTAAAGAGAAAAGTTAAAAGGCCATACCGGGTATACCAATAAATCTTACCGCGGAAACGAATTTTGTGGCTTTGAAACGTGGCTTACCAGGTTTTTCATTAGGAAATACAAAACAGCGGATGCTATTTGGGAAATTAACCGCCTTATTTTAATTTATAGGTTCTTTAGTTAGTATCTACGTTATTACGGGAGGGGCAAGCGATGACGTGACATGGTGGGAGCTAAGGAAGTTGATCCTAATCAAAGATGAGAAGTAAATTATTATTATTATTGTCCTGGTCCGCCATATTGAAAAGATTTGCGTTTTTTAACTGACATGAAAACAAAACGGAGAATTTTCTCAATTTCTCTGAATATTTTTTTTTATTTACGTATAAAACTTCGCTGGTTACTTTTATCAAGCTTTTATTACATACTTACCAAGACTAATTTAATACGCCCAAACTCGATGGATTTATCTACTTTAGGTTAGATGTGCATACCGTGACCTTCAGACTCCATCTGTACAGGTCTACAGTACCTACCATATTATTTTATTGCAGTCCGACTTCAAAATTGAGTTTTGAGATTGTACCCTCATAGACAAACTAAGTAAAGACTTTGGTTAATTGATCAATGAGTACTTATGACATTTGTAATTATAATAATTGAATTAATTATAATTCTTAATTGTAAAAACATGATTTCATGTTTTCACTTTTTGTGCAAAAGCACAGAATACTTAGTTAAATAAATTTGTCAAGTATACTACATTCCAATTTCGTAGTAACAAGATCTTACTACAATGACAAAACAAAGTGAAAAGTTCTGCCTCAAATCAAAATTAATTTAAATAATTTCACAAACTTTTCAATATTATTGGATTCTCGAAATGTAATAAAAGTTCTTAGAACAGAGCTGCCATGATGTTTATTAATGGTGAAAATTATCCTAATCAAGTCAAAATTACGTGTAAATCAGAAGTGTTAACGAATTTTCAAAAGTTATATGACTAAACTTCGCGATGATAAGTACTGGCAACTCGGTTAAATATATTTTCATTATACCGAAAGTTCGCGACCCGTGTTCGGCGAAACTTTTGTTTATACAGTTTACTACAAGGCGGTATTAATAAGTCTAAACACCTGAAAATACGAGAGAATTAGCTGAGAGATTAATTGTACTCAGACGGGGTCATAGCACTTGATACGTAGGTACATTACTAATAAAATAGATAAGATATATTCCATGGTTTGGGATAAAAGGCAAATAGTTAATATACCATCTACTTTTCTTTCCCGTAGAGACCGTAAAAGCCGGTCAAGGGATTGGGTGAAAATCTAAGCAATTACGTCGATAGGTGATGCGGCTAGCAACCCATCACTATTATACGACTATGATACTAACACGTTAAGCGTGGCCTTTTACATTTTATAATCTTGGTCTCTTTCTACCCTTTCAAAGCAGTAGGTTTTCAATTGGCTACTTGACTAAAAAAATTTTCGTGTCGCTATGTAAAGACCTGCCAAAAGTAAACACAATAGTGACCGAAATACATTTCTAAACAAAAAACTCTTTCAGATATAGAAGTTTTAAAGACACATATTTTTAGACGTTAATTTTTAGACGTGAAAACGCGCTGCTAAAATGCCTACAAATTTGTGACGTCACAACTTTGTATTTTGTATGGGCGGCGTGAGAACTTTGTTTGGTAGCTATACGAAATATTACGTTTATGGTAATGGTTTCATTACAAAACTTGCTTCAAATTTTGCGGACTACAATACAGTATAAGTGTAATTTAAGATTTTCATACTTTTAAAAATGGTCCTATTCACCCAACTTTAAAGAAGCTTTAAGAACACTTAACGAATCGATATCAAATTAAAAGTGTTTTTTATAGTGTTTTTAGATAGAAATGAGTATCATTGGAAACAAATTTTATATAATCTTAACACTAGGCAAATACCGAATTGAGTGCTTCCCAAAATAGTAGAGCTGTTGGGAGTAAATTGATTTTTTTGCAGGACAGCCATATGATTATTTTTATTTGACTTAATGATTTTTGTTTCGAGATATCCAGACCATCTGGGATTTTTTTCTAATATTTATAGTAATGAAAGTAATGATACAATGAAAAGAGAAATAAAAACGCGGATACACATGAGTAAAACGCATTATAAATAAATTATGCTTTAAATAAAGTGTCCCTATACTATCTGCGTAAATCTATAACATACGATGAGTGAAACATATGCCACAAATTTACATTTCCCATTTTTCCAAGTCGGCTAAGACATTTCACGGTCTCTCAAGATTTGGCCTCCATAAGAGTTTTATTATTACTGAAGATATAAAACCGAAGGCTTTTTATATCAGGTGCTTTGAAAGAGAATAAACATTTAAACGTTTTTAGACAATCTTAAAAGTAATCTTACAATGATATTTTGTTCTGATACCGTCTATTTTTGGAACTTTTGCAATTAGAAGATAGTCATATTACGAGGATGGTGATGGATATGAAAGGTACTGTAAATCAGAATAAAGAAGGCCAAAGAAAAGATGGATTGAGTGCGTAAAGGAGGATATGGGAAGTTAAGGTTAGAAAGGGAAAAATGAAAAAATCTTACATGTTATCTTGACCTCACATAAAGTGTAGTAAGAAGAAGATCTATAGAGGTATATTTAAAAACAAATTCAAGTTAGTTACATGATTCAAGAGCCCGGTGGTCCAGTGGGTGTGAGTTCTGTGAGCGCTTACGTTTGTTAAGCAACCCCTGGTGCAGTCCCTACTTGGATGGGTGACCGCAAGTGGCATAAAAATATCTCGAGTTCCTCCGTGCTTCGGAAGGCACGTTAAGCCGTTGGTCCCGGCTGTCATCATTGATGGCAGTCGTTAAGCTATGTCAGATGCCTTAAGGCAGCTTGAAAAATCTGACACCAGTGTTGGCTACTTACACATACGAAAAACAAACAACAAGAGCAATAGGACTGATTTTTATGATCTTTTATTTGTTTTACCCTGAATAGTCAAATAACAAACCATACCACCAAATAACAACCAGATTATGGATAGATTTGTCCGCGGCGGTGACGACACGATTTTAAACCTTTATGTTTAAATAATGAAAAGCACTTCACCGGAACAAGAAATCTTTTACCGCAACTTAAGACATATTTAGAAAAAAAATTGTAAAGTGAAAAGAAGTTCGCGAGGTCAGCTACCTAACAGTAAATTAAACATTTTATTTAGCGTTGCGACACTTATTTTAAAAAGATTTTCTTTCCTTATCTTATTATGTTGCCAACACTTATGTCAGACTTCTAAGCTGTCTAAAGGCATTTCATTTTTGAAGAAATTAATTTAAAGCAATTCCTAGCAACAGCGTTGTTCCATGTAGGTACATATTGGTACACATACATAAGTTTATAATTTATATCATAAACAAAGAAATTCCTTTTTAGAATGTCCCATTATCTCTACTCTACAGTTACTCCGTCTTATTTCATTTTTCGAGAAAATTCATAGATCCATAATTTGAACTTTCACAAAAAATGTGCCTAGGTGTAATATTTTGATTTTTCAATGGCGTAATAATAATTTCAATGTTAATTATTGTTAATAAAGTAGATAATCACGCTAATAACCCTAGGTACAAGACAGAGGGTTTATTTGTATGATAACAGACGCGTATTGTAATAAGGCAGAATCATTACCCAGTTTATTGCACATTTTCACTTGCCTCCGCATTTCTGAAACTCATTTCAGTGCCATACTATGGTCGTGAATTATTTACTATACTCCAAACATGAACCATTAAATTTTCATTGGGCTTTATCTTCCATGAAGTCTCTCAAGGTAGGCTTTCAAACAGTGGCGTAGCTTGCTAAAGGAGAACCCCATATCAACATTTGACTGGGGCATTCACTCTACTTGATTGCGGCTAAGATTTTTTATTTATTTTTTATTTTACTATCATGGGCATGTATTTTACATACAAATCTTTCTTTTGAATCACTATTTATTAAAAAGAGCATCCAAATTCGTTCGTAGTTTTTAAAAGATCTAAGCGAAGGGATAGACAGACAGCGGGAAGCGACTTTGTTTTACACTTTATAGTGATAGTGATATAAAAAGCTCACCTTGTTGCTTGCTTGGGTTACTTATGTACATTATTCGATAGTATTTTAAATTGCAGATCTCAAAGAATTCATCTGAGGTTGTACTTGTTGTGAAACATTAAAAATATATTTATAAAAAAGAAAAACTAAAATGCTGTCTTTATAGCTCATTCCAGGCTTTGGATTGGCACAGCTTAGGATACGAGAATGGACTGAGATAAGCGAGATATTTTGACAATATTGCATTTCAATTTGCCCCTCAATCTCGAGGGCCCTGTATCGTGGACGGCTGATAAAATTGTAGCTACGCCCTGTCCTTCAAAGGAATTTGATATACATCTCCGTTTGATTGCGCTGTAATTTAGCTGAATTGTAAATTTATGTACACCACTCCAAAACAATATTGTAGTTACGATTTAGACGTTATGTTTGAATACGCTAACATTTACCTGAGGCTAACCTTTAGGTACTCAGGAAAGTCATTATTGTATGATAAAGGTGGTAGACACATTACATGTTACATTTTCTTTATACGGTAAAATAAAAGATTATTGATAAATTTTCAACACTTTCTTTTTTTTTTGTTTTACCTCTCTTCCCGCGCATTTTCAAAAGTTCCTTCAGTCAGTCAGTAAGGAAGCAACATTATCAATGGGTTAAGAAGAATATAATTTACGCGAAGTTATTCACGGAAAATAAACCTAATATTTACACAAAAAAGTCCTCGTTTTTGTGTAATTGAAAAATACCCTTTGAGATTGATATTACAAGATAAAATTTCCCTTATTTTTAATTAAAACCAATCGAGTAGATAAAAATGTTTATAGTATAATGAAGAACTTTGTATAACTGGGAAAATCTTTACATTTAAGAGGATTTTGTTCTTTGATTATATTTCTATTATTAAACGAGTGTTATTAAAATAAATATCAAAGTTCTGTCATGTCAAACTACAGACCATTTTCTAGGATTAAAGATTATTACTCAATTCAAACTATTTAAGTTCACTGTGATAATGAAACAACTAAGATTTTTTTTTTATATCTTATGTAATAAACTCAAATCGTTTATTTCTTTAAATACTTTCAAGTAAATGTAAATATCTCACAAGAAATGTCTGCCGTTTTTGTGTGCAGTCACACTCCACTGTACACAAATCGTCAAAAAATATCTTCAGAAGGAGAAATGATAGGTTGCTGTGGCTGGATATTGGGCGAAATTAATATAAATTATCTTGTATTTAAGACATTAAGACTCAAAAAAAAAAGAAGAAGAGCCGCAAGTGCAGGAGAACTAGCAACAAATTGCATTGTGGAATATACTCCAAGAGTACGCTAAGTCACAACATAAGAGATCTTTAAAAATTAGAAACTATTTTTAAAGATCTCTTATGTTGTGAATTAGACGACGATTTTTAAAAATAAGAAACTTGTATCTGTATATAATGTAATTTAGTTGCTTACAATTAGGTTTAAGCTACGCAAAAACAGACGTAAGAACTACAGCACATAGACTCATACACTTTATATAGATGTGTTTTCATTAATTCTTAAGTTTTGACTATTTAAAGAATATTACTTGCCTTCTTAATAACTTTTTCCAATCCCAGCATTTACTATTAACGTAGTACTTTTCCCTTTGTGCTATTAATAAAGTTGGAATACATTTCTTATCAGGCCACTAACTTACAAAAGTGTCACCTAGTGACCTTTGTCACGCTCTGTGACAGGTACAGAAATCACCGATACAATACTAGGTATATATCACGGTGATTTCTTGATATTTCCGAACCTCGGGAAATACGCGTTATTGGACCGAATCTTGGTTTAATAAAGGAGAATGTGCCGTGTTCTGTTGATGATCTTTATGTATAAGATGTATGTAGGTCGTGCATAAAAACATAAGCGGGAAGTATGGGTTCGTGCATATTTTTTGTGATACAATAAGTTGTAACATTACTTCATTTTGGGTATATTGATAATCGAGATTATACCTTCACATATTTTTTTCGTTGTAATATGAAGGACATCCCAATACGTTTATAGTCCTAAAATTATTTGAGATTTAAACGTGGATTTGCCCGATAAATGTGATTTTGCAAGTCACTTTTTTGACCAAGTCCAATAATAGTAACGCTCTCTGCATTCATAATGCTAGGCACAAGTGACGTCACATATGTTGTGTTTGTATGGGTAATATGAGAAGTTTGTTCGGCAGCTATGTTAAATATAGAGTTTTTGGGAGTGACTTATAAAAAAATGTTATTTGTACGGGATATCCTATGCTATTATATTTTTTCAAATTTATTTAGGTTTTCTAAAAAGTTATCTAGATTAACGCATACGTAATCAGAAAGGTTTTTTATATCTACACAAATCTAATGCATCTTCCGAATTGTTAGTATCGACAGTATTAACATAAGCATATAACGAAACCAACATTCACTAGCGTATGACAGGGTGTAGTATATTTATTTAGTAGTACAGTCCATATGTGGGCGTAGTGTGCTTATGTAGTAATATCAAACTAGAAATGATTATGAGTAAGCTATATACAAACAAAATATAAACAACATGTCAAACATATCCGAAAAACCTCATCTCGGAAAGAGCGATCGCAGCACTTCTGCGCAGTATCCACTGGCCCATTTTTTACATGCATGCATATACAGGACATTAGTCACGCGGCAGGGGATGGGGTGCAATATTTAATCTCGTGGGGTAACTTCTCACTTATCTGCAGGAAATAGATAATCTCGGATCGCGTCCGGACGACGCCGACGCTTTCACTTCGTGTAAGGATTTTTCGGTGTTGGGATTCGATAAATTCGATTGGTTTGAGTCGCGAATGTTCATTTCGGTGGAAGTCGAACTTCATGTTTCGAGTTTTTGCTCGTTTAATGTGTTTAATGTATTTAAATGAGAATCCTAAGATAAATTGATTATTTTCTTTACATAAGTTTTTGACTTGTAGTTAGTATAACCAAAGTCTAAATAGTAAGAAATGATCTTTTCTTCATTATTTTAGCTTAGATTATATATACTAAGACAGTTAAAAAAAATTGTTAAATAAATAAATAACAGATAAGGTGAAAATAATTGCACGTGGGCAGGGATTGAACCGGCGACCGTAGGTCTATTTATTTCTTAATACGAAGACTATGATTTAAAAAATATTACAAATTATTATGGCCAATCATCTGTTTACAATTTGGTTATGGATACTTTTATTCATCCAGTATAGCCTTCGAATAGAAAATACCCGAAATGATTTAATAAAATTTAGTTATGTTAAGATAAATTTAACATAATCACATATAATGGATGACTTTTTCTTCCTTTAATTAAAATTGTACTAGTTACCACTGGTTTCAAGACTGACATTAAGAATAGTTTAGCTGTCGGGTAATACCATGAGAGACAATCAAACTATTTGACACCAAAAATGAGCTCTAAAATACATGCGTAAAGCTGTTTTTTTTTTCATCACGAATTTCTTATAAATACAAAAGATACATCGGTATACTCGATAGCTTACATAAACTCGAGTATATGGCAATGTATCATATGTATATTGGGTGCAAATTGAAAAATGCATTTGAAGAGGGTTTTCCTTTCTATACATCATAGCACCCTGGGTGGAAAGCTATTTTCGCCGCGGGGAACAGTTCCATATAATTTTCCGCCATTACTCGAACTTCTACTTGATATCCTGCTATTTTCCGACGAAAATTCTGAATTATTTTATGCGAGGATTATTTAGATGGTAAGTGAAAAATTGTCAGTTATAAAGGATGACTTTTTCTTCCTTTAATTAAAATTGTACTAGTAGTTACCACTGGTTTCAAGACTGACATTGAGAATAGTTTAGCTGTCGGTTAATACCATGAGAGACAATCTATTTGACAACAAAAATGAGCAGTGAAGCTGTTTTTTTACTTTATCATTTTCTTTGAGACAAAACTATACTGGTATCGTTATTTATGAATGATGTTTAACTTCAAATAAAAAGGTTTTTGACTTTGTCCTTTTTGCACGGATCAATATTTTACGAATAACGAATCGATAATTGTTTAAATATCGCAGAATATTCCTGAAAAATAAAATACATTAAAACAATTGGCTTGCCTGTATTTATTTATTTCCAACCCTGTTAGCTCCTCAAATCCTCCACCTGCCACCTAACAAGGAAGTTTTTCAAGTCCAGCCAAGGAAAGCTCCGCGGAATTCAAGAGTACTTTCGAAGGATTTGACGAGTCTCAAGGGGTTTCGTACATTTTTTTATAGTTGCCATTTATTATTCGAATAAAATCTGTTTAGACATCCATAATTTTTAATGTTGAGCATAAAATATCCTTTATTATTTTTGTTATATTTTTAACCAAAGTTTCTCCTGTTTGTGTGTATCATCAATATTTTGCGAATACATAAGAAAGTTACAATAATGGTCTCAAAATGTTACTGCCAAAGGGCAGTAGTAAAGTTTCCTTTTCTATTTATTTATACCATAGATATTATAATTCTACTGCAATAGATTTTATATCTGGAATCACGCGCTCTGGCAAACGCTTATAGACTTAAGTTTCAAAAAGTCCTTTAGATGGCAGTAGGTCCACTGCTAGCAGTTAACTAGTTAACTTATCAGAATGAGTTTAAGCGTAAGTATTTATTGTTATGTTATTTACTAGCTGATGCCCGCGACTTCGTTCGCGTGAACTCTATGATTTCGGCGTATTAATATACCTTCATACGAACGAATGTCGATACATAAAAAAATACTTGTAGCAGTACATAATTTATAAATATCAACGAATTATGCAAAAAAAAACTTTATATATTATGTTGGAACTATCCTTTGGGTTAGTTTTTTGGTATCAATATGCCGCGTTGACATAACCCAGAATTTTCCGGGTTTGTTATGCTCTGAAACACTATTTATTTTTTAAATAAGGAGTTAATCTCCCCCGACTTTTAGCTGGAAGATTACATGTTCTAAACCTTCCATTTTTATACTTTAACAAAAAAAAAATACTAATCAGGCTAAACAATTTTTGCTACAGCGTCAATTTTATATTTTCTATAGTTTACCTGGACCATTATGGTTCTGCGTCAGGTGTTCTAAATCTTTTAATTTAAATATCTTAACCAAAAACGCTCATCAGGTTGAGTAACTTTTGCTAAAGGCGTCATTTTTATATTTCTTATAATTCACCTGGACCATTATGGTTCTGCATGAGGTGTTCCAAATCTTAGATTTTTTATACCTCAACAAAAATGCTCATCAGGCTTAACAACTTTTGCTAACGCTCCACTTTTATATTTCTTATAGTTCAGCTGGACCATTATGGTGCTGCATCAAGTGTAAATGTGTAAGCCAAAATAATTTCTACCTTATATGTTGCCCAAGCTTAATAGCTATATAGCAAAAAAGTTTCATTCGAATCCGTCCAATACTTCCGGATCAATCGTGATCATACATACATACAGACAGAAGGACAGTCTGACAGACAAGAAATTAAAAAATAAAATTTTTCTTTCTATTATACTTTTTAAGTTTCCCTTTATTCATTTCAGTCAAAAATACTAAATGTACAGACAAAATATTTTTACTGTTTTATTGTGATTGAAGTATAGAAGATTATTATATGCGCATTCATTCAATTGATTGATCTGAACAAATGCAATAATCGAAAATATTTTTATAGTTACTTGATTTATAAATATCAATTAAATTAAGGCGCAACTCAAGTTTGTATGAAACTTCGTGGACACATCAAAGTTGATACCACCATGTTAATACCTTTCATATGGGCCTATTTTTCATTTCTTAAAAAAAAATACATTTATTTTACTACATTTTGTGCGGTTAACGTTTTGAAAAGATAAAGTAGCCTAATAAGAATTACCGAAACGTTTGTACTGAAATTCACGCTACTTTAGCAACAAAATAAAAAATGCAAGTCCGAAATATCAAGCGTGGTGTAATTAATCTTCCGAAATTCGGCGAACACGGCACTACAGCAGAATGGCTCGGTGCCAGGGCCGTAGCCAGGCGTGCGAGCCTACGTACGGCTCCCATGCATCACGTCGTAAAATATCATGTTTCTTGTCCAATTACTCTGGCCGTGTCGTGTGCTTGCTTGTGGAAATGGATCGAATAAATGTTTAGGTATATTCATAGGACGATAAACCACAGTATTTTTGTTGATTAACAAATAATTCAAAAGGTTATAAGTTGATTACACATTTTGTTTGCTTCGTTTTTTTTAAGCCACTATTTATCTTCAAAGTCGTAAAGTCACAAAAAAGTCGTAACGACATATCATGCTGCATCAGAGAATGCAGTTAAGCAGCATATGTTGGCACAAAGCTGTCTAACGTAATGACAATTTTTTATATTATGCCACAGTTATATCTTAGTTTATACCTTCACACACTAAGAATAGTTAGATGCAAAATTTATGTGTAAAAAAGGCATTCAGCGACAATTTTTAATTAAACATAATATATAGAGCATAACTTACCATGCGACATAAGTATACGGGAATAAAGCGTTATCGCACTGGCCTGCAGTCTCGCGCGTAATAAATTCATTTGAGAGCGCGGCGCATAGTTGAGCGAAATTAAGCGGCGCAATAAAGATTTGCAGCAAAACTATCCGGCAGAGCAACTATTCCGATTAAGCTGGATGCTGATGCCAAGAACGCGCCAAGGATGGGTTATCTGCTGGTGCAGCATTTATTTTTATTATTTGGCCAGTTACAGCCATTCCAATTCTAAAAAACATATCTATTTTTATGTGTCCTAAATGTGTGCCTGGCATTCATTTTTAATTCGAATTTGCGTTTTAAACTGAATCCGTTTGGTGTATTAGATAGTATTTATTAAATTGAGATCAGATTTTTCACTTCTAAATACACAAACAAGGAGATCTTTTTTCCCCTTTCTAATAATTGGTGTAGACATAGATTAAGTATAATACAAAAAATGGAGTAACATCTACAAGCAATATTACAGTTTACGCTATACTCTCAAAGCAATAAAGCCGATAGATTGACGGGGTTGCACCATCTCCATGATGGAAACCGAAAATTCTGTTCACCAAAATGTGAAGTACATTGAATTTTGACAGTGTATAGGCGATAGATACTGCAGTTTACGCTAAATCTATAGCCATCACTCACGCTGGATTTCTCCTCAAAACAATAGAGCATGAAGGTTGAGTACCGATGGTTTTATACGAGTTACATCTGACTGGTCGACATTTAAATCTTAAAGGGAGATTTTGAGGTTATTTTTGTAACTAGCTATTTACTTGTGACTTCGTCTGCGTGAATATGTCAATACCACCCGCAGATAAAGTAGCTATCAATAGGTGTAATAATTTTGAAAATTGCTCCAGTATTTTCGGAGCCTATTCAATGTAAACAAACAAACAATCAAATCTTTTTTTTTTATAATATTAGTATAGATTCAAAACTATACCGGAGTGTGATTAGTGTTCTTGTTCTTTTTTTTGTACCGTGTCGTTTCCGGTCGAAAATAGGACTACTTTTTGCCTAGGTATGAGTATGAGAATGAAATTGTTCACCATTAAGCGCCTGGCAATATTTTAGCCTTGGAATCAAGATTGCTACTAGTAAAAAAATATTGAGAAAAAAATTGTAAGCTTCAATTTTCGAGATCTTCTTTCAGAAATATTGTCAATATACCTACAAACTATTTTATAAGTACCTACTTTAATATTCCGAGATAAATAAAATTTTGAAATAAAGTGTAGAGCCAGTTTCCAAAAATTAGCGCCCGCCACTATGAGTTTTCTTGTACATATCTATAAAATATTTTATATATATTTTTATTTCAATCACTTTGATATCTATTTAATTAAATGAATAATGTTAAATGAATAATATTAAATGAATAATTCGTGGAACTATAGCAAGGATAAAGCCGATATTCTGACATGGGTTACTTGCGACTGGTCAGCATTCAATACTGCACAATGCAGATTTGTGTATGGCTGAGTGCGATTTGTATGAGTTTGCATGGCTTGGAGTACAGGCTTACGTGTGAGGTATTGACAGGTATTTGCAAGGATTGTCAGATGTATGATATGAGGCATATCCATTCGTGATCAATAGTGGGTTAGGTATAGGTTTATACATTGAATATATTATGAACTCCTTGGGTTTATATGTAAAGATTATTACTGGAAAATAATGAATAGATTTTAATATGGTTTTTATCGGAAAGATTTACATCTATATATAACATGCTGAAACCTTTATCAATATTAATATTTTAAAAAAGGAAATCAGCTCATATACCAATATAATGTAATTGAAAATATAAATCAGCTCATATATAAACATGATATATTTTTTAATACGATTAGCCGTAACGTTCTTACATACAGTGCGATTTTGCAATACAATATTCTTATAATTTTTGAATGAGTGAATATATGTACATGTCACCAGCAATTTGTATAATACAGGCATTGTATAGAATGTCTGCTGGTCCACCGGCAATGTGTAAAATACATTGATATTGGTCTGTATTTAGGAGGATAATGTAATTACTTACCTTCATAATAAGAGTTCTCCTTAGTATTTCGGCGGCGGAAAGTTCAGTAGCGCAAAAGTAAGAAAGACAGATGGATAAGACAGCGGATAGTTCAGCCTTGAGCGTCATACGTAACTCACTCGTAAAGTACATTATACGCGTGTGACAGATGTGTCGCTACTCTTATATACAAAATGACAAACTCCATATAACTAATAGCAGGTTGCTCAAAATCAACTTTCTTTAATGATAATGTTCTCTTTTTTGCATTAGAATTTGTACATTCAAACGTGTTTTAATGGTATAAACTTACTTTTGAGTTATATATCAAAAGAATTTTGATTACAAATTTTCAACACTCACGAAAAAAAAGCTTAGTCCTTTCTATAACTTAACTAAGTAAATCAGAATAAAATTTAAGTGGAACTTTAACTTTAAATAATTTGGGTCACCAACGTTCTCATTTGCTTAAAAATAATCAGGTCATATAATTGTGACCTGATCATACGTCGTAGTAAGTCGTAGGGAACCTATTAATAAAACAAGGAATTTTTAGTACCTTCCTATAACATTAGCAATATTCAAAATAAAGTTAATAATTAACCTTTTTTTAGGATTCCGTAGCCGAATGGCAAAAAACGGAATCCTTATAGATACGTCATGTCTGTCTGTCTTTCCGTGTGTCAGAGCCATTTTATTCTGAAACTATTGAGACTAAACAGTTGAAACTTGGTAGGAAGATGTATTCTGTAACCGCTTTACGACAAAAAAATATGGGGTTTCCCATACATGGTTCCGATTCATATAACAGAAACTGAAAAGTTTTACCATCATTCCGCCCCGCTCTCGTATAATAAATACATTGCTAGCTGCTCATTCGGCATTGTACACAATGCCTAGGCCAAGTGTAAAATAAATAATATTTCATGCATTGCCTGGACGTCTTAGGCATTCTATACATAGCCTAGGCATTGTATGTAATGCCGAATTATACAGATTGCCGGTAACATATATTTTATAAGGTACTTAATTTACCATTTCTGTGTTAAATTTACCTACTTACGAGTATTAATAATAATGAGCATGTAATATTTTGAAAATTATAGCGCCTTACGTTCCCATTTACGTAATGCTATAAAGTTTCAACTTGTATGTACAGGGCACGGTGCCGGGGATGAAATATTCAATACATACGCCTTGCTCTCTGTAAATAACGATATTTATGCACAAACCAATACGCGGCGATGCATATCTAAGCTGCTGAAATCGATACCTTGTTCTCATATTGATGATACGATCATCAATATGAGAACAAGGATCAGGAGAGATCATCTTCTTTACTGTACCGACAAGCTAAATATAAATAAATAATTTAAAATATAGATATATTCTGTATAGGCTAGTAAAAAAGATAGATATATTCAGACTTTCATTAGAATTAAAACAAAATCTTGTAATGAAATAATAATTGAGCAATAGGGTTTAATCAACCAATTTTTTTAACTACGAGCCTTGGGACTTTGGCCGTTGCCTAAACCATAAGATATTTAATCTAACATCATCTATTAAAATTTATTGATTTTGCCGTTGCTTTGTGGAAGTCAAAGTTATGTGCACTTTGACTTAAATTACTTTGTGTGCTTCCGCCACCAGTTCATGCAAACTATTGTTGGCCAGCGCTCACCCACTACTATTAGTCCCTTCATGCTTGCCACCAATAGTTGATGCATGCAAATGCTGTTGATATTTCAGTCCCAACGGATGCAGCAATTTCAGTGTTGGTATCGACCGTCTTGCTTGCGTCACGTGTTTCGTCTGCTCATGAGGTATCTTCAGGTGAACTTAGATGTTGGTAGTTCGAAAGACAAACAACGAATGACATAAATTAAATATCGGCAAGGTTTGCTTGCATCAACTACTGGTGGCGAATATGTAGAGGAACAGTTGTGGTAGAGCCACGCTACCGGCAAAATTCTTTTGCTAGTAGCATGAATGGGCCAGCTTGCCGGGGAAGTACCACATTCTTACAGAAAATCGACGTTTAAGAGAGAGAGCCGGAGGCCCATACCCCCTTCCCCTCTGGGGAGGGAAAAATAAAGGCCGGCAACGCTCTTGTAACACCCCTGGTGTTGCAGCTGTCCATGGGCAGCGGAGATCACTTACCATCAAGTGACCCGCTTGCTCGTTTGCCGTCCTATGCCATAAAAAAAGGTGGGCGCTGGCCATCAATAGTTTGCTGGTGGCCGAAGCACACAAAGTCATTTATATGGAAGCGCATGTAAGATTATTATCTACTCACTCAGAGAGTTGTATATAACAGAATATAAATAGAAAAGAGGAAATAAAAACTTGTAACTGTGTACAAAAAAATTTATATCTTCAACGATAAGCTAAATTGGAGGTCTAATAATATAATAAAAGTACTTACTAATATTCTTTCTCCGTATATTTTTCTACGCATTGAAAACTTTGCGTGAGTAAAATTGCTTAGGGAAATTACGTTTGAAGCTTAGTTACACTGCCAAACTTTAACGTCTATATTCGTAAATTTATGGGTGGCTTGCGTTACCAACTCTCCGAAAATAGCAAATAAATTTGCCGTTTTAGGTGATATTTCACAAAACTCAACAGCTTGCTTAAAGGCGATATTTTTGAAACTACTCTTTAATGAAAGTAATTATTTATATTATTCACATAACTAATAGTCTCTAATAGTCTAATGGTCTCATGGTATACGTATATGCTTATATCAATATATGTTACTTAAAATACTCGCTAAAAGTTCATTTGAGGTTCTATTAGCTAGGCTTGAACCTCTTGTTTATTCCTTTTATGCTTTTCTCAGTACCGCTCAAAATCTATGGAAACCATTTTACAACATTATTCACTTTATAAGATATCAGCCATCATACTTCTCTATCTCTCATGTTTATATGAAAGAAATGCACACGTTAACTACTTGATCTTATTTTCTAAAAAAAAATGGCTTTATCAAACTGCTTATCCCTTAGAGCTGAGATAACTATGTGAAATTAAACTCATAGATACATGCACTCGAATATCATAACCCTATTTCTAATGCAGTAAGTTAAAAACTATTGATTTTCAATTAATAAACGGTAATCAGGTCAAATGGCATAACAATATGCGCTAATGTAGCTTTGGCATGGTGTGATATATCGCCATATTGCATGCTGTTGCCTAAGCACCTATGATTTATGTCAGCGGATGCTAGTGCCTTTCTTTGAAGTCGGTTAGTAATTACGCTATGGTTTCCGAACGTTATATTTAGCAGTATTTTAGAATCATATAAGGTACAAAGTTTTTAATTTAAATAAAAATATATAAACAAATTAAGACGAATATTTTATATACTTAGCAATTATATTCGCAATGATAGCAAAGAAAATACGATTATATTCATATTTGTAACCAAATAAACGCATATTTCACAAAATTAAAATTAATATTTTGTCACTTGTAGAATTATGAGTAGGTACGGTAACTTCGCACGAGCCAGTCTTTTGCATTGTAGTGTATGTGTCGCAGTCATCTGGTCGAATCTGCTATTTGATTGAATGACTAGCGCGTTCGTTGAATGACCTCGTTTAATTGAATGACTAGGCCGAACGTTGATTGAACAAGCGTTGCTCAACGTCCAACTAGTTAGCGGATTGTAACATAGCCGTTTGAACAGAGCGGACATAAAATCAGTCAGGTAATTCAAATTTAGTTCAAATTTTTCCCACTGCGGCGCTAGTAGTCATCAAAACAAATATGGCGTCAAACAGCTCGCACAGATGGCACGGTGTTGATAATATTTTGATTAAATTTACTTAAAAGTGCGTTATTTGTAATAAAATAGTATGACATTATGGATTCAACTACTATTACGCCGCCGCCGGCTACTTTAAAACCTAAGAAAAAAATGCAAAAGTATGAGATTAAATAAAGCTTTGGAAATCATGCTACCACCAAATATTACAAAGTCGGTTATGATTCAACGAATTTGCTAAATGACGTTAATTCAGTCAAGACGTTGAACGTTTCATTCAACGACTTTACGAGTTGTCCTTTAGTCATTCAATGAACGCGCTAGTAATTCAATCAAATAGCAGATTCAACCAGATGATTGCGAAATATGAAAATTTATGGAACTGGACATCGTTAAAGCTACGCTACGATTCAATATATACTCGTGAAGACAAATCATACAGTGTACGTGGGATGCTAACTTAACGTTAATATATCTTTTAATAACATAGATAAACAATCAACATTTAGGGAAATCTAAAAAGATCGTGTTTTCTTATGTGTTCGCGATTATATATTTATTTATTACGATTTAATACGGTTTTTATCGCGTAATAAACGCGATAAAACCGTATTAAAATAATTTTATTTAAAAAGGTCGTTTTTCATCTTGACCTGACCGGAGATCGAAACCAGGACCTTACGATGCAAAGGCTGACCACTGATCACAGAGCCACTGAGGTCATCAAATATCATTTTATTACATTATATGACCTAAGAAAAAAGCTATTTATCTCATAGAACTAAGAGAGTAGTTTTATTTATTACTCCCTTCATGAGGCTAATGAAGAGTTATTCTTTGTAAGTGCGACATAGTAAACATTAAAAACAATCTTTTCTAATAAAAGCAACATAATACATGTGTGCGCCGTTGATGACACAAAATTGGCGCAAGTCTTCACTTAGGAAGAAGTTCGCAACAAAAGGAAATGACCTGTACTACTGCTTCTTGACTACACTCACACAGGCAAGCGGGTCGTGTCACATTGCTTAGACAGGGTTGCCACAGTAGTGAAATTTAAGACGAAAATTTAGTTTTTATTTTTGAACTATTTTTTTTGGGAACTTTCATTTATGGTATTATGATGAAGTTGGTTTTGTAAAAACATTGTTACTATAAAAAAAAAATAAGGAAATAACGTATACTACTGCTTCTTGACTACACTCACACAGGCAAGAGGGTCGTGTCACATTGCATTGCTTAGACAGGGTTGCTATAGCAGTGAAACTCAAGTCGAGGATTTACTTTGTTCGTTTTGTGTCCACAAATTTTAGGGAATCTATCATTTATTTAATTTTCATTTTGATGAAGTTTGTTTTGATCTATGTAGATATACTTATTAAAATGTTGATTTGTTTTTTGTATTTTTAAGATCAATGACATATAGCTCGCCGAATAACGTTTCAAAAAGCACGCATCTGGTATCGTTCATACATCTCATAAAATTATCCGAATTTTTTTGTTGTAATACTTGAAAACTTTGCTGATTGACGAACAAATTAGTTAATGTGAGCAGTATAAGGGAGGATTTGCTGTTTGCTGCGGAACAATTTTTTTTTAATTTATAAGCCATTTAATCTAAATTTAACTTAAGTTACATCTTGGTTGGAAGTTATTATAATATATCTCTTAATTCAGAGTGCCTTGTAGCATAGGCCTCCTCTAAACTCTTCCACTGCGTTCTGTCCTGTGCGACTCTTCTTCAGAGATGTCCCGCCGTGAGATTTTGGGATGAGATGGGGGTTTTGCGGAACAATTACTGTACGCTATTTAATTTATTTTACAAACATAACTTTGTTATAAAATACATATGCTTAGCTTCAACATAACGAAGCATAATTTAAATTTAGAAAGATAGACACTTTCACAGTTAAAGATAGGCACTTAGTCTAAAAGTGTAGAAAAAAATGTGCCTCAATTATAGACTATGATGCAAATTGAAATAAAGGCATGACGAAGTCTAGAGACTATATAGTCAAAGGATAAACGTATGTATAGGTATAATTGACGAGCTCCGTGGCGTAGCGGTTAACACGCCTGCCTGCGACACGGAAAGTCCCGGGTTCGATCCCCGATCTGGTCAAGATGGAAAATGATCTTTTTCAGATTGACCTGGGTCTTGGATGTTTATCTATATATGTATTTGTAATAAAATATTATATCGTTGAGTTAGTATCCCATAACACAAGTCTTGAAATTCTTATCTATATATCTTAAATAATAATCTAATCCATCTTAAGGTCAGCAACCCTAGCGCGTCCCTAATGAAGGGCTCAAGGATCCGTCTGGAGAAGACGACACTTTGTCTCGTTTTTGCTGCCACTACATTTGTACTTGTATGGATGAATAATTTACTAGGAGCTAGTTTTTGTGCGCCAAATGTGGACATATATCTATGTCAATAGGATAAGCAGTTAGTGACCGACTTGTATAAATTGGTCTATCTAGGTTGCTATTTATAACATGTATTTTTATCTTCATTCCGTTTTGAATTGGAATAGATTCAACAATAAATTATAAGTCATATATTTATAATATATTACTAATATACAAGAAGTCATATAGTTTGTATATGACTTTACATATAATTAGGTATATATTACTCGAACCAATACTTAATTGAGTGCGGACTGATCCTGTGATAGATTACGACAATATTAAAATAAAAGAATCGGTTAAGCTTCTTTTAAATTCTTATAAGCATAATATTCTTTTGATCATTCTTCAAAGCTATCAGTATGATTTGCGGATATTAAAATAGACATCATTTTTAAAGACAAAATTAGGTAGTCTAAACAAAAGAAACACCTTTTCCACAACCCCTTGACAGCTAACAAGGAATGATGGCCGACGTAGCACAAAATTATCTAATATTCTGATTGCACCTCGCTACAATTAGCTACTAGTGTAAAAATATAAACTCTATTTATATTTAAGTAAAGAAGGTATGAGTTTGACCAACTGCGCTATTGGGTTGTTTTTGTAAGTGGTAAAATCTTTTTACGTTGCGCAGTCGTTATTCGTCGTCATGCACACACATCCGTCCCTGTAATTTGATGATTCTTGGAAAGTCATAAAGTCAAGTCGCAAAGCGCGTAATGGAATTTTATTCTTAAAATACATATTTTTAATGGTAGTGGAAACATTGAGAATGTTGTTTTCCACAGAACAGAACACCTATTTTCGCACACCCTTGTTACAGCCAAAAAGAACCACAGTGTTTTTAAGATACTGATTGCACCTCTCTACAAGTCTATAGCATTAAGTACTAGGTAGAAAGCTGTAAAACTGATCTGTGATTAATTGCAAATAATGAAGTGTTTATGAAGCCACTACAATAATTTCAAAAATATTTTTTTGTGGTGACATTTTTCAGTGATTTCTATACCTATATAGAAAATTCTATTATCGCTCAGCATTGAGAAGTTATTTTTGGCATTATATCAATAAACCCTTATAAAATAAATCCCCTGATTAAGTACTAAATGAGGGTTTTACTTCCACTTCTGAAAGAACCATTACATTTAAACCATTTTATCCTCTCACTTATCGCATGATACATCAGTGTTAGTAGATCAATATGAAAAGATAATAAAGTAATTTCATTTGCGTCTTACTTTGAAGACAATTCGAAAACTCGAAAATGACCTGGTGAAAATCTGTATTTTTTGACATATTTAATGGATTTTCCTTAAAATATTAAAAGAATTTCATTATTAATTCAATCTCATAACAGAACATGCAAGGAAAAATATATCATAGATCAATATGTAAAATATTATGGTTTGAAGGACTTTGGCAAGATTCGCATCCTGAATTCTAATATTGAAGAGAAATACATCTTCGCAAATGGTGTGTGGGTCACACGTTAACGGATATATCGATAGCGGCTCCTCATGTTTAGTGGTAAACTGCTAAATTTGTATATCTTCTTAAGACATTGTTTTTGGCATAAACGTAAACTAAAATGTCAGTTTAATGTAGTTAGTCAAAGAAAAACGGAGTACCTAATTTCGTCCAACTTCGGAATTTTTTAAATAGGTATGCATATGTCTTTACTTTATTGCTGAGTGATATGCAAGGTAACCAACGGGTTACTCTTTGATTTATGTAATATATTATTTTGAAAAAGTATTGAATAAATTCTTTGAATAGATATTTTCAAAACTCATGTCTCAAAACACACTTTTTGTCGATAAAGATAAGAAAACTTCTAAAAACATTCAATAAAGATAAAATTAAAAAGTTCGATAAATCATCATCATCATCATCATCATTCGATTAATACTACCCTCAGAACCCATTCGAGAGCATTAAACGTCGGGACACCAATATCTTGTAACCAAATTATACATTACGATATGTATTATTTAATGGTCAAGGTTTCTTAATACTTCACTCCATTTCTTATTAATAATCTAAATTTAATTATAGTTTACGTCAGACAAAAAAGCATGGGTTATGTCAATATTTTATCGATTCTATATAGTTACTTTCTAGTTAGTTCTAAATAGTGGAACTTTGGATATTCACTACACTCGAAACCCATTTAAAAGCACCTGAAAATTATTATCGCGTACCGTCAGCATAAACGAAAACCTTGCAACCTACTCTCACTTTTCCATTCTTAATCATGGGTATATTTACTTCCATCTATTGTTTTTATATTTCATATTTCTTTGAGAATATCAAATAAAAGTTGTAAAAGAAAAAGTCAAAGGGGTTCGTCAACATTTCATCGATTCGATATAGTAGAACTATCGATATCCACTACACTCAAAACCCATCCGAGAGCGCCTGAAACTCAGTATCGCGTACCGTCAGCAAAACCGAAACCTTTTGTGACGGAGCCATACATTTCCACTATTGATCGAGAGCGTCACTTACACTGTGCCTTGTTTTGACATTTTTATTCGTGTTCAGGGTTCTGGATCAGAAGTTGGGTCATAATGTTTGTTAGCTCTCGCAGAATTCTTAAGATTTAGGATGTACAAACACTTGTGGATACTTGGACCAATTAAGTAAACCACAGCACTATTCCCTAGATGCCTTGAATTAAAAATGAATATCTCAATCCAGTATATGAAAAAAAAAGCTTTAAAGGAAATTGCTGAATCAATTTCTTAGAACTTCGATAGGATCACCATAAAAATTAATAAATGTATCAGAGTATAAGATTCCATAAAAATTAAAATAAAAACAATTCTTTCGATAAATAGGAGGAGGTAAGAAACAAACAACCAAATTGATTATTTCTTCTTTTTTCATATCGGCTAATGAAAAAACATATTTCTGACAACCACACATTTAATGCTAATGAGCTTGAATTGGTATCATTTTTTCCTTCACATATGACCCAATTAATTCACATATTACAATAACACTTCCTCTACGACATATACGGGATAAATTACGATGGTTATCTTCATATTTTTTCTCGCAAACGAACGCAGCATATATATTCCTTCCCCCCGTCCCTCCGATTTCCATATCCCTCAAATATATCAAAACGTTCAGAATATTTTATGCTGTCGGTATCTAACAGGCGTTTTGTGGTAATGTCTTCGTTTGATGTATAGCAGTCAGAAGCACTCGTGTTCTAAATATCTCCCCATTATGTATATTGTGGCTACATTAAGATGTAACGTCGTAGAAGGAGCCTCTTAGCGTTTTTTCGTTGCGTAATCACGACCCAGATTGCTCCGTCGCTAAATATAATGCCACATTGGGCAGGGAATTTGTTAAAATTATAGAGAAGCATTTATTCCTCCAGTAGAAATATCGGAATGGGTGGGGCGCTTTTACCAAAAGTCCGATGAAATTACAGGGCAAATGGCGCCTCGTTTGCGCTAAATTTGTACATTTGTTTGTGCAATCTTTTTTCCGTCGAGATTTGCAGGGAGGAATAATTGAAAGAGCTATTCGTTGCGGTGCGGCAAATTAGCGCCGAGATTATTCTTTGTTACGGTTAAGTGGACTTGATGAAGTTATTATAAATAGACGGTGGAATTTGAAAATGTAATAACATTTAAACTCCGACAAAATAAACGAACGAACTGCAAAGAATTTTGCATTCCAAATGAATTTTTCGGCGCCGCCTATTCAGAAAACTTGCAAAGGAAGTCTAGAGCGGCTACTTCTTTAAATAATGCAAGTAACTGCGAAGGTGCGCGAATTGCTAGCCTCGGCTCCGCTCGAACAAAACGCTCGAATTTGCAATTTCGAGGCGTTTCGTTCTCTCAATTTGCTTACTTATACCGTGCCACGTTGGGCGCCATTCCCTGTAATTCGGTCCGCAGCCGCACTAAAGTTAAGTAATCGTACCCCGTTGCAGTGCTCGACTCCCGCTTCCCGCTTACCAGACCTTATTTTTCTGGCATCGTTTCAAATTAAATCGATAAGAGTAAGCCTGCTCCTTTAAAAGACCCCCGCTGGCACGTTGAAACAAAGCCATCGTCTTGCTCGCCGCACGTACAATTTATCATCCTTTGTTCGAAATACGTCCAAATTTGCTTGTATCTGAACTAAATTAACAACTAACGGTCTGACTCGCTCTATCATAATTTTAATATTTCAGCCCCGCAAGTAAATTCCAACTTATTCCAGTACAAACGCCGGAGTTAAAATTGATGTGCAAAATTTTGTGAGCAACATGTGAACTAAACTGCGAATCAGAATAGAGGTCGACCCGTGCCTTTCATTTTCTCTTCAATAATGAACGAGTAGTGACCCGCCTTCGCAGGCTGCACAAAATTTAATTTTAATTCGGGACTGGCCACTATCTGAGACTCCTAACAAAACACGCCTGCCGCCGGCCAGATTAGAACTCGCTTACACCATGTTTGTTCACGGCCGTCGTTTTTGGAGTCGTTATACGTGCACCAGAATTAACGTATTTCAAAGGAGATTCTCCGTCGAGATTTGTCAAGATAAAGGCGACGGGAGATGCCATTACTGAGGAAATCATAATGGAACATCCAACATTCTTTGGCATCTACAATTGGAATAAAATTCGCTGCAATTTCAGGAATTGTCGTCGGCGGTTATTATTCGGTGTGTAAGCGGGAATTTGTCTCTAGGACATGGCTGGGTTTGTTCGGGAGTTCCCGTGAATTCGCATGGTTCGCTGACTCTTTTCAAAAGTGGCGGTTGGTTTTACGCTTTCGGTAGTTATTGTTCTTGGCGTTTTGACTTTGAATTTAACCGTTGCTGTGTATTGCGATGAATAATGTGCATTGCTTGTATATGAATTGTCCATTTCGAATTTTTCACTGTATTTTTGAAAAGGTTTGTGTCTACAACTTCATTCGTTTTTAGCTTCGGAAGGCACGTTAAGCCGTTGGTCCCGACTGTCATCATTGGAGACAGTCGTTTGCTATGTCAGATGTTCTGGGCAGTTTGTAAAATCTGACACCAGTGTTGTCCACTTACACATAATTTACTTTACTTTTCTACTATATGGAATTTACTTTTCCTAACTTTAACTGTTGACTTATTTTGGCCGAACGGTTCCAGGTATTATATAGGTATTATTGGGCTTTCATAATCACGCTAGCGAATGTCACAAGCCTCAATTCGTTTCCAAATATTACCTGGTATATCAGAAAACCAGTGCCATTTCGTAGTATCAAACAAAAAGATTCTCCCGCCATTCCGATTGGGGATTGAAAATTTAAGTGTCGATTTTCCTCGAATTTCACAGTTTCATTGACTTACGTACTTACCAGGAAGTTCGGAATCAAAGGGAATGTTTCAAGCAAGGAGGATGATCGCTACATTATTTACCTACTTCGCCGTAAAAATACACGTGGCAACAAATCCGCTTTTTGCCGGGATATCGAACTAGCGTCGGAGCGGTACAGGCGGGCTAATCTCCAAATCCTTGGATCCCTGCGGGCGTGGTTAGCGTTTGAGAAAGGAGAAAATGCGACTGTTGGTATCGCTCTCATGTATGTGACATGGCATAGGTACTTAAAGAAAAGAATTTTTAATGGCTCTTTCTTATCGAAATCACTAGGAAGTGGTACGTAAACGTTAAATGTTTATTGTTAAAAATTCGTTTATAATTTTTACTTAGTCATAATATAGCTTCCGAAAATTCTTCATCAATGATATTATATTAGTATTTGTATCTACACTGAACCCTAATATGTTTATTTGTTTTAAAAACATTGTTACGTAAAATTTGCGACGATTCGCAGAACATAAGATTTATAACATTGTCATCGTCATCAGGTCTTTTTTAGTCTTCACTGCAGGAGCACGACCCTCTCTGACTATCAGAGGCATATATTAGCCAGAGCACTCAAAGGATTTGGTCTACACTCTCCACGCTGGTCAACAGGTTGGAGAGTTATATAGATAGATATAACATTATACATCTTTACAATTAATTTACGAATTATAACAATGACTACAGCTGATAACCCCATGTGACATAGAAGACAATAAGTTTAGTCTCAGTTTGCAAATCTATTAAGATATCGTCTGTCGCAATTGAAGTAAATTGTAGCTATGTTGGAATGTGACCCAGTGCTAAAAATAGATAGTCACGAATTGTCTGAGTATTCCTTGTGTGCAAATTGACAACTGTCTTTATTCAAGTCTCAGACACAGCTAGATGATGAGTAAAAACAGTAGAGTAACACATGATGAAATAAGATATAGATAATATGGAAAACTCGATGGTCTATATATAAATAAAAAATAAAATATCAGCCAAGTGCTATTTGGAATCACGCGTGTTGGGATAGTTGGGACGGGAGTTTTTGACATCTCATTCAAATGAGCGGTAATCTTACCGTGATCCATTTTTTCTACATTTGACCTATTTCTTAGGACAATAGTCTAAAATTGCTTTTCAAGTATTTCGAATGATTTAAGTACGTAGTAAACAACATGTTTTGCGCTGTTACTGTCTTAATCACGACCAAGTTATCATCTTCTTTACCTTATCACATTATCTTAGGTCACCGCAGCATGCCCTATCCTTCCATATTTCTTTATTTCCCGTCATACACACGTGGCACTCCTTTCCTGATTTTTGTATTACCCTTCTTCGGTATCTACTTCCATGCTAAGTGCTTGTCTTCTAAGTAGTATTATATATAAGTAGTTTATAAGGTCTAACTAAAATTGTGAGTTGACGTCACTTGGAGAAAATGCGCTGTGCAGTTTGTTGCCGCTTCTTCTGCACTCCGCTTTGGAAGCGGCTTAAACTTAGCCATAAGTAATTATTCACGTCAACAAAATTTATTTTGTTGTTAAATTGTAAACACAAATATGACAATTAATACGTGTTCAAAGAAACCTATATTAAATAAACGATTGGATCTTGAATCTTGTAATATGGTGTCTTTTAATCACAACCTAGTAGAAAAGGCATGGTACAAAGATTTCTTTATAAATCTTAAGAGGCTTATCACAAAATAGTGCTCTGAAAGATTAGGTTTTTACGCACGGCGACCACACGGTTGGGGTCACGAGTTCACGACGCTATGCTGTTGCTACAACTGCACGATTTTGATACTTTTCATATTCTTTAATTTTTTGATATTGGATTTTTTTATTTTGTAATATTGTTAATCATGACAAGAAATTTCCACATACGTTCATTTTTAGGGTTCCGTAGTAAACTAGGAACCCTTATAGTTTCGCCATGTCTGTCTGTCTGTCTGTCCGTCCGCGGTTTTACTCAGAGACTATAAGTACTAGAAAGCTGTAATTTGGTATGAGTATGTATATTAATTATGGCAAAAAAGTCGTAGAAAAAAATCTTGAAAAAAAAAATTTTTTTTGGGTAGCTCCCATACAAGTAAACTGGGGGAGTAATTTTTTTTTCTCTACTTACCCATCGTGTGGGGTATCGTTGAATAGGTCTTTGAAAAATATTGTGAGGTTGAGAACACCATTTTTCGATTTAGGGATCCGTTTCCGAAATATTTGGTTTTAAAGTGCAAATTTTTGTTAGAGGTACGTGTCCCCCCCCCTCTATCTGCTAAACGGTTATATATAGATACGTGAATAAAATTACAGCAGTAGTATATATTGAAGTTGAAAGGAAAACTATCAGAGCTGAGTACTAAGTGCAAACTAAAAAGTTATAGGCAACCAACTTATAAAATGTACTGGAAAATGTAAAATTTCATACAATCTTTATTGTTAGATGTTTTTGGTCGTTAAACTGTGAGGTGCGAGTGTAAACAGTGTGAACTTAAAGTTGTCATTCGCAACTACGGAACCCTATACTGCGCGTGGCCTGACACGCACTTGGCCGGTTTTACGTACATATTATTTTTGGCTAAAGATACTTATATCAGCGAAACTAGCGATACCCGTTATTAAATTCTTGTACTCTGAAATAAGAACACATTGAAAAAATCTATGTTAGTATTCACTAGTAAAGTACATTTAGTATTTTTAGTATAAATTTTCATCAAAATCATCATTTGAGATTGAGAGATCTACTCATTACTGCTAAAAGTGGCCGCTTTTGGCGGTAATTAGTAGTTCTAGTATTTACATTTACTATCTTATATTTACTGAATGAAAAATAATAAAAAGTTATACCAAAAATACTACAAGTCATTTACTGACGAAGTACTTACGTAGATTTTTACAATTTGCTCCTATTTAGCAGTCATATCATCATTTCGTGTAGGTGACACGGTCAGTCGACCATGCACACCCTGGTGTCAGAGTTCTTCGGAACCGCCTCTCGGCCTCTGACGTGGTTTCTTTAACGACTACCAGATGGCAGCCGGGATCACCGGCTTAACGTGCCTTTCAAAGTACGGAATCATCTTTCTTATCAGACAATCAGGTGATTCATGCCTGCAATGTCCTAACCAAACTGGAAACAACTTAACAAATTGTGCTTCCCGTAGGAATCGAACCACGACCCCCGGGTCAACAAGGCGAACGCCTTAACCACTGGACCACGGAGGCAGCAGTAAAAGAAATAAAATGAGGGATAGTGCTAGTTCACTGGTCTAAGCGCCTTAAGCTCTTTAAGTTTTTGCCAACATTTTATTTACAACCTGCGTGTAATTTTGGAATATTTTTTTAGGGTTTAGTACCTAAAAACGTAAAAACGAAACGTAACGTTGGTGTTACCCTGTCATAACCATTTGCTACGAAACTACTGAACTGATTAAGTTGAAATTCGATACTTATATAAGTCTGTAACCCGAAGATGAGAGATCAAGAGAGTATGACGTGTATAATATTTTTCTCAAAGATGCTTGGAAATGTTCACATTATTTTAACAACCTTGTTTGGGATAAATCAATATTGCTGTACTGGCCAATACACGGCAGCAAAGTATGTATGAAAATCCCAAGAAAATCCATATCTGTCGTGTTGTAACTATGAAAATTCATATCTGTCATGTTATTTAAAAATGGAACGACGCGTTTGCTGCGAAATAATTAAAGTATGGAGGTTACAAATTCGAATTTAAAATTTTACCAGGCTAGTAAGAAAAAAGAAATTAAAAAACTTGAGATTTTGGCGCGATATTTTCTACATATTGTTGTTTATGAACATTTTATGAATATTAATTGACATATTTACATCAATATTTCATGATGGTCTAGGATAACAGAAAAATCATAGAATATACCAGGTGCTTCTCTTCCCGTACAGTCTGTAAAAGCAGGCCGAAGGAGAGGGCGAAAACCTATGCAGAAGAATATGTCAGTAGGTGATGCGACTAGCAACCCATCACTATTTTGATTGCATTTTCTACATTAAAATCCACTTAACCCTAAACATGGCTTTTGAGGTTCGTCTCACCTGTAAGGGTAAACACGTGATAATATATGTATATTTGTTTGTCTATATACTATTTTTTTTAATTTCCGTGCAATATTTTATAAAAGTACTACACAGGCCTTGGCCGCAATCAGGCATTGATGGACTCATGTATGTGTGCCTCGGCTCCGCCTCGGCCCACATTCACGCGTTCGTCCATCAATACCTCTTTTGCCGGCCGTTACAGTAATGTACTTTATTGGTAAATTAGATATTTACAAAAAATATATCGTAATCGTATACATATGTCTGTTGACGATTTATATAACAAATAAGTTGAAAAGTATTTGACCAAATTAATTCAATAAAACAAATAAGATATTTTTACAAACATGATATTTATTTATTATTTGACTAGCAGGAATTGGTTTTTTGGCTGACCTAAATAATTAAATATAAATATATACGGACAAATCACACAGATTGAGCTAGATTTTATAACACATACATAATGACATAATATGTATATAGACAAACATCCAAGTCCTAGGTCAATCTGAAAAAGATAATTTTTCATCATGACCTGACCAGAGTGACCGCGGAGCGAACCCGGGACCATCCGTGTCACAGGCCGTGTGGTGTTGACCGCTGCGCCACGGAGCTCGTCGTCATAATCATTAATTACAATTTTACTTAATAAAAATAAATTGGAATACTATGTGCCTCAGTGGCATGTATCTGGCTTAGTTAGTCGCACTATACGCTTTGCACTCAATCGTTTGACGAAGAAAAATTCGGCATAGGTCCGCCGTCGACAAGCTCTCGCGCAGTACTGAGTTTGAGCGGTCGACGCATCGAAATATATAGTAATTTGGAGGTTGCAATTACGTTTTTTTATAGTCATATCTTTAATTATTATTATTTTAAAGTACAAAATTTTAATTCCTTATGAACTTACGTTTATTCAAGTACATATTTCATGTAATAATATTACTGTAGTAAGGAGAAATTTGCAGTTGATGTTTTAGAAATTTCGTGGTTTTACGGTTTTGAATGGATATTTTTTACTAAATATTCCATACATATTTTAAAAATGAACTTTAGCACTATTAAAGAGATATTATTATATTTTTTTCGTTTTAATTCCGTCTGTACAGTTGTTCAGTTTTGAGCACGAACAAGGGCCTCGCCCTCTTTTTGTGTAAAACATGCTTCGGAATTTTGTCTTTATTTTAATCGATTAGATAAAAATGCAAAAAGTGAAGCCGCTATGAACTTTACTAATAACTATTCTCCATTGTTAAATAGATTTAAGTTGTCAAAGTCTTTCAGTTTCTTAGAATTTGAATGCCAAAATCGCGGTCAAAATGTGATAGGCCTCTTAACTGACTATCTATGTCTTTCCGATTGTACTCGTTGAAAATCTCAAATGTCTCATTGCGTCTACATTAGACACGTTCTTCAGAAGTTAAGTTATTAGTAGATGTTCTCGATTCAGTATGCGGCACATAGGCAGCCTTGACAACTTTGTATGCTTGCTTGATATTCTGATCAGTGAACCAACTTGGTAGTTCTACTATTATACTTGGAAATATATTCATATTTCCACGCTCAACGGCATGATATAATCCGAAGACATATTGCACAAGTCTAATGGATTTGGTACGGATTTGTAGAACCACCAAAATAAATAGAGTTATAAATGGCCCGTTCTACAGGGAGAAATTATATTTAATAACATCAATTTAGCTTGTCGTTTTACTCATGTTATATGTATGAATAACTTTAAACTTTAACCGAACTGCAATTAAAAATACAAAAAGAAGCATATCAAATCATCGCCTTCGCGGTCTTCTACAATCGTCAAGTTTGTGATTTGACAACAAAGATCACACATATTTTACTTAAACGATTCTTTTTCAATCTTTCTGGATCTTTCAAAGCGTTAGAGATATTTTTGTTCTTTTCGAAAATGTGTTTAAACGAAATCTTAAAAATAGTTTGAATCAAGGGTAGAGTCTATATTTAAAGGATGCCAATGAATTCAAATTCACCATATATTGGTAATAGATGTAAACGTCAAAAAGCTTTTCAACCGACGAAAAATTACAGGTTTTCAATTCGACATGTACATTTTTTTATACGCAATCGTGCGGCAGTGCTTCATTGAAAATATAGATATAGGGGGCACGTTCTTAAATTTTCTTTTGTTCCCACGTGTAGATAAAATCATGAACGTTTATAAGTATTTTGTAAGGCTGTGTAAGCAATTCGTTCGATAACACACCATCATTTTGATACACAAAACAAGTATGACAAATCTACGCCCTATCGCTGACAGGTTACAACAAAATCCTGAATATCAGCAAAAACGTCAAAAATATTAGGATTGGCTTCATTATAATTTTTCCATATCAAATATTCCCTCAGCACAAGCGAAGCAACTCATTTCTCGAATCCTTAATTTTGCTGCGTTGACGCTATTAATTTTATATTAACGTCGAGAGCCATCTGTTGCCGTTCTTACGTCTGATGGAACGATATTTCAAATTGGAAAGTATAATTATTTAATAATGAGGATATGCCGCTTTCTTTACGTAGTCTTCTTTAAGGAAAAAGTTGGACGTCTCAGTCTTAAGGACTCTCTTTTTGCCCAACTGACCAAACCAGAAAGAGGGTAATGTTTTTCGGAAGTATGTACTTCGTAAGTATGTATGTTTAATGTTTATGTTGTTATTATCGCTGCCTGTAGACAAACGGTTTATTGATTTGGTAGTTTGAGGTGTCTATATGTTAGTAATTTTATTTTTCCCTGGAGTGTCATAAGCTATATGACATCTGAAAAATATCAATATTGCGGCAATACATAAACCTTCCGGACAGTCAGGTTGTTTAATTTTATAAAAGGAGTTTGTGGTGGGAAGTCAAGGGGTACAGTTGGGGTCTACCTTGGACTCTCTCTTTGCCTAGCCTTATCCCATGTCATTTGGGGTCGGCTCTCCTCGTCATTTTTCGCCATACACTTCGGTTTTGGGTCGTCAAGGTGTCAAATTTAGCTGACTTCAGGTCACTGTTAATAACAGATATCCAGGTCTGAAGGGATCAGCCTGGTTTTCTCGGGCCAGTGCTTATGTCGAGAACTTTTCGGGTCATGTGATCTTCCGGTCTCCTCATGACGTGGCCATACCACCTGAGACGAGTTTCAGCCAGCTTTTTTTCAATTGCTCTGATCTTAAAGCTACCTCTTATGTGTTCGTTTCTAACCCTGTCCAACAGGGTAACACCTCCTGCCTATCTCAGCATCTTCATTTCCGCCGTATGAAATCTGGTGGTTTGGGCTTTTTTCATGGGCCAGCATTTTGCGCCATAAACAAGAGCTGGGCGGACTGTCATTTTTGGAGATCTTCTCAACGTACGAACATTTGTGACACACCTACCATAATATTCTTCAGAGAGACGAAAAAAAAATTTTTAATCTGTGTATTCATACCTACTTCTTCTAGGTCTAACTTTTGACTAGTGAATCTTATTTTTATATTTATATTAATGTTTCTTTTTCATTGTTTCAGGTATTTACGGCCAGCAAGAAATTTCATTGCCAAGAGAAGTTAATGCAAGATGTATCTAAATTAAGCATATTAAATTAATTAAAAAAAATATACTATGCTTAAATAGAATATAAAAAAATATATGTTTTAATAAAATATTTTTATATTTTACTAAATGATCTCGAAATTAGTTTATAAATGGTGGACCAATGAGGTAAGAAATATATAGAAAAACTTAAAAATTTACAACGGGTTTACAAACCTCCTCGTACTAAATATTATCGGTAATATCTTTGTTTATTATTGTGATGATATATAGATGAATACGAATATGTCATACGTTTATGAGGTTTTATGGAGAAAACTCTTCTGTAACATCAACTAAATGTATGAAATGAGGTCATAAAGAACTTAAAACCCGGTACAAGTAACTGACTCAACCACATCAATGTTTACTTATTTACTCCCGCATGTAACCAGATCCACGCCATATACTCACACAAACAAAGCAGTCTGCAGCGCCTGAAAGCATTTCCGGAAAGGAAACTTAACCTTTGTTTGACCTTTTGGTGACGTCAACCGCGCTTCAATAGTTTCGGCTGTGTGTGGGAGTCACAGGAATGTAGGTTTTCTAAATGGACCTATAGAAGCTACAGTTAGGTAGAATATTGAGAAATGAGGGTGATCGCCACGACCGATCTTCAATATCCGGTAAATTTGAATGAAATCACCAGAATTTTGTTTAAATTTTGCGTAGGCTGAATTCGATTAGTTGAACAAGGTGCCTTTGAGAAACTTAAAACCTGTTACCAGCACCATCTAACTCGAATAACAAACAACACAGTCAAATCATGATAGAAATAATTAATACACGTACTTACTAATGATTTTCTTAAGGTAATTTTGAATCTACTGTGGTTTTCATTCATTTATTGCTTTTATATTTACCGTAGGTTCTATGTGCTGTGTGACTTAGAGAGCTCGAGAATGATATACTCGTACCAATCACGCTATATTTCACATAATTCGTTTCATTTTTACCCGACTGACCCAAACAAAAAGAGAATAATGTTTTTCACGCGAATAATATATGTAATGAAACATCTTTCTTTCGGCGTATTCTTCTCAGCAGTGGTCTTTCCGAAACGCTAGTAGTTTTTTCGATCTTGCAAATTAAAAAAAAAATATGACGTTCAAAAAGCGATACATGATATCCAAATTTGAATAAAATTTCATTTCATTTCATTTCATTTCATCATTACATACTCCGCAGATACTTAATAGGAACTGACAAGTTCCTTGTTGCCTCCTATACCCTAAACAGCTTGATTTTGAAGTGTGAAGTGTGATAAGATTTGTATTCTTCCCCGGAGTGTCACCGGCTATGTAGTGTCAGTAAAAAAATAATATGACTGGCGTAAACTGTCCAATACGGCAGACGAGTAATTTTTTTTTTAATAGTGCAATTTTGCAATAAGACACTATTTTTATCTACTTTATTAGTGTTTAAATGTCATCGATTGTGATATGTTAAACAGATTATATATAAGAAGCCTAATATTCAATCTGTTTAAAAAGTAAACTATTTAGTTATTATTCACTCCAACTACCCAACAAACATGAAACTAAAGTTTATAACTGCCCTAACTGGCCAATTATAACCAAATCACGAAATTACTTAACCCATTGGAACCCTTAAATCGCCAGTAATTCGATCTTAAAACCCCCCATTTCTAGGGTTAATTACACTATTTCGAAATATCATGAAACATTAGCTAGAAATGTCACAAGTTAGTGATATATGGTGGTCTAAGGATTCGGGCCGAGATTGCGTTGAAATTTGGTAACCCTCCCGAATTGTAATGTATGGCCGATGTGTTATTGTTGTTGTTGGGGCCGTATATTTAACTTGTATGGGTTTTGATATATAGCAGATGCGCGCAATATATTCAAATTATTAGGAATGTATGGTATTGAAACAAAAAGTCGGTAATTTGGTTTAACCCGAAGAATATTGTTTCTAAAAATAAATTAAGTTTACTACGAATATAGGAATAAAACGTCTTCTAATGTCTTTTGTAAGCTTAGTTAATTTCTTAAAACTAGGAATATATTCAAATATTGTTTTTAAAAAAAATCTTCCGTTCGTTCTTTTATAGGTGTTTTTATGCATTGGAGTTGCTATTCTGAATTTCTGATATGATGATACTCTTATTAAAATAGCTAATATGTCCAAAAATTATATATCTTTTGTACGGCTTACCAATTATGCTACCGTGCTTCGATTCTATACGTTGAATTTCTTCATAACTTTAATAAAACGAATTTTTGCCCATATCCCACTTGATAGTAAAATAGGACCACTCCAAGTCTTCTCATGGATATCGTAGAATACGGATTAGGAAACACAAGCTAAACAAAGCATATAAACATGAAAGAGACCTCTCCAACCCGTCTGGCCAGCGTGGAGAGTGTAGGCCAAATCCTCTGCCTGATTTGGCTGAAGTATGGCTCTGGTAGTACAGAGCGGGTCGTGCTTCTGCAGTGGAAACTAAACAAGACCTGATGATGTTAAAATTCAAACCACGTCATAAAGTAAGTGCTAAGTGTGGAGAGTTACGGTTAGTCCATTAAAATCTGATAAGGTTATAATTTCTCTCCATTGTCTTTGTTTTAAAACTCTATATAAATTACATAAACTCACTGCAAAGCGTAAATTGCCAACGGAGTACCCTTATTTTGTAATTAAGTAATCATTAACTCTAAGCATACTATTAATGAACAGTTACGATACCTACTAATGTCTAAAGGGACTAATTTATATTCCGTCTAATGAAGTTGAAATAGATTTTATGATACCATTTTAATATAAATTCATTGTGATTGTACTGGATTAAAATAATAGACGAAAATTTTATTTTATTTAATTAAACGAGCTTTTGAGATTATCTTATAGTCTGGATTTAATTTCGAAGCTATTTTACAGATAAATGAGACAGTTACTATCTTTAAGTAAGAAACCATATAAGTATATAATATAAAGTATTGTTTTAGAATAAATTTAGATTTAGTTCAGAGACAGAGACATGAGCAGGGAATCGAACTTGGAGTCCTTTGTTTAGCAGACTAGTGTGTTTTAATAACTGTGAAACGGAGGCCATAATTCTACTATTACGACAAGCTCCGTGGCGCAGCGGTCAACACGCTAGACAGCGGCACGAGGGGTCCCGGGTTCAATCCCCAGTAAGGTCATGATGGAAAACAATCTTTTTCAGATTGACCTAGGTGTTGGATGTTTATTTATATGTACTATTATAAAATAATGTATCGTTGAATTTGTATTCTACGCCTACGACACAAGTTCACAACTTACTTTGGGGCGAGCTATTTATATTATTAATCTTCCGCGCTATTCTGGAAGAAAAGAAAAACGTAGAATGTACCAGCTATTCTCTTCCTACGCAGGTCGTTAAAGCCGATCGAGGGAATGGGCGTCAGGAAACATGTCAATAGGCGATGCGGCTTGCAACTAGCACTATTTGGATTCCGTTCTCGCCTACAAGCCCGCCAACATGCTAAACGTGGCCTTTAGGCTTTACAGACCTGGGCTCTGTCTATCCCGCAAGTATGGCATTTATATTATAAAAGTATCTTTCTGTACTTTGTCTGTTCCTCCAGATAATCTGGAGGCCCAGCCGACATTGACCCGCTCCTCGTAATCTTGGTCGCTTTGATGACCCACCGTTAAACAAAGCTTCTCATCAAATTCACTGCAATTTATGCTAGGATCCTGCTTGTAAACTGGAATTATCTTGTAAGTTTCGTTCTTGTATTTATGCTAGTTTGGGTAAAGAATAATTTCACTTTTACACGACCCATCAAGGATGTTTTCAGACTTCATGTTTGTATATTATTTCCATCATGACTGCTAAATCCCTGAACAGATTTTGATGTATGGGGTTTTGTTAGAAACGATGCCTTATCCACGCGGGACATAGGCTTTATTTTTTTTCGACTAGGCAGTTGTTTGGGTTTAATTTGTAAAAAACTGTACAAGAATTGTAAAAGGCTATCGTAATATATAGTCCAAGATATTTTTTTCTGTGTGCGTCTTAAACATGTTTTAAAATGCACGCTAATATGCTGTGCTAATATGCATACAAAATTTTTATATTTTTAATACAATACTATTTTCACAGATTATTTGTTCTTTTAAACGCAGAAAATAAAGTAAAAATAATGAAACTATTCAAATTTAAGTAAGTGAAATTAGAGGGATCTGAGACAAACAATTTCCACCAAGATTGTAATTATGTTGGTTTCTTTCACATAACGAGCGTTATAAGAAGGAAGCAATTATTTCTACACAATTAGTTGAAGAACAGGAAAAGTACCCCGGAAATAAAACGGAAGCGAAGGCTAAGTGAAGACTCTCTTCGCATATGCTTTCAAAAACACGCTATCCTTGTCATGATGGGAGAAAATTCGTCTCAGAATAGAAAATGAGTATATAAAGAGATAGATAGTTAAAGGAAACTCATAAGAAGCAAGGCCACATCACCCGTTACAGGACAATGTTAAACTTGATAGCAACATAACCTAAATACTATCGTAAAACAAATGTCTAGCTCAGTGGTTCTCAAAATGGCAAGAGATCACACAATAACGCAGTGTTTTACCAGTGCCTTCTTCATTTAACACACTAGTGAAAAATACATTAGTGTGCAGATATTTTCTCAATATTATATTTCACTGAAAGCATACAAAATATCTACGACACTTAAAAGTGTACTTAAATAATGGCACAATTTCATCGATAATTATAAATTTCTTTCAACATTACGATGATTCTTTTTTGTATCATAGACAAATGAGTTTTCAAAATACAGTATAGATGCATCCACGTTAAAACTTTGAACTATGGTCTAAAAACTATGGTCTTTCTGAACCCTTTTAACTTAATCAGCGTAATGCAGCGTTGAGTCGATGTTGATGGCAAGTATTATTATTGAAAGAAATCGTATATTGTTTAGCTTGTTCATACAAATGTTGGCAGCCGCCTTGAAAATTTGTTTAGATACGTTGAATTTTTTGAGTTCCCAGCATTGGTCCCATTGGAAAAATGGTTTATATTGGCGGCCTGAGTCATCACTTTGAGGGGAGTTCGACAGTCAATTTACACGCTGTATATTATTTATTCATTTTTCAATAAAAGTTTGAGAATTTCTGGTCAACGGTGCCTGTTTCAAAATATAGAGGTATCTTCAATAAAAGTTTGGGAACATCTGATCTATCTTTAACCCTCTAACCCCGATCAGCGCAATGGAGCGTAGAAGTGTATGTTGCTGGCAAGTGCTGTAATTGATTAATGCATAAGCTGCTATCTATGTAAGGATGCCTGTTTTGACTATGTATACTTTCTAGACTTTGACTATATAGTCTCTAGACACCGTCACGCCTTCATTTCAATGATTAAAAAACTAGCCAATTTTTCAATGCTTGTGTGCGTGACAACATTGTTAATATTACACATGTGCTGTCAATGTATGCCCTTAAAATCCGTAAAATTGGTAGCTATGTATGTGCGCGACACAATATGAGTTGGAAACTAAAATTTTTTTCTGCGTTTTTAGACTAATAGAGTCTATCTAGGCTTTATATAATTTAATGATGCTTGTTTCAAAAACAAAATATAGACGTATCTTCATCAAAAGTTTGGGAACGTCTGGTCTATCTGTACCCTCTAACCCGGATCAGCGTAATGGAGCGTAGAAGTGTATGTAGCTGGCAAGTGCTGTAATTGATTACTCCGGAACGCTGTCATTGGGAGGCCGATTATTGTGCTTCAGTTATCACAATTTGTAAACAGTGCAAATGGTTTAGGATTAATCAATTTATTTTTTCTGAATTACAAATTCGACATAGAATTATAAGTAAAATGAAAAAATAAAAGACGGTGAGCGAAATGGCGGAGTGGTTAGCACTCCGTTCGATTTTTGGCGCAAGCAAATACTTGTGCCTCATTTTAACAGGTATTTGTCGGCGGTTCTACAGCAACTATCATATTATCACGTCTTTATCCCTTGCGGGGTAGACACAGCCCAAGGTTATAAGACCCAAAGGCCACATTTAGCATTGTAGTGGGTGTAAATGTGGAGAGCGGGAAAAAAGTAGTGATGGGTTGCTAGCCGCATCGCCTATTGATATGATTCCTTAGATTTTTGCACTATCCCTACACCGGCTTTTACGGCCTGTGCGGGAAGAAAATCAGCTGGTATATTCAACTTTTTTTTTTCTCCCAGACGAGCATGGAAGATCGCAATACTCCTTTCCAAAAAGTAATATACACTTATTTACATTATTTTATACTTTACTATGCATTGCAAAATTCAATTTAGGTTACTTCGGCTTCCCTGTAGGCACTTTGTAATCAAAAGTTGTGATATTAATACAGATTTCCAGTTAGCATGCGAGTTAACGTAATGGATTTCACAAAATCGCGGTTTTCATTAAATTCCTGGATATCTATTATAAACAAATTCTCGCAATGCAACGTAATATTCTATTTTGCTATATTCTGTTAGGGATTCTGATTCCGACATTAAACTTTTACCTGGTTAAACATCTACACACACCTACGTAACAACGGTTCACTAACGTAAATAGTCAGCTACTGGCCGACATGTTTCAACCTCATCCCAATCGACATCGGATTGGGACGACACCGTGCGCGCGTCCCAATTCACATTCGTCCTGAGGAAGACCTCCGGATGAGGTTGAAACATGTCGGCCAGTAGCTGACTATTTACGTGAGTAACCCGTTGTTACGTATTTTAATAATTACCTGGTTATTCAGAATCATCAATATTGTTTAAGCAATCTTGATAGACATTAATTTACTGTCTTCAGTCATTTAGCTCAATATCTCCAATCACACTACTCGATATATTATTAAAATCAGCGCTAACCCACCACAACGGCCCGTTAATTTCATTTATCGTGTCTATTATGTCTACAATTTAATAGTTGCAGAAAATATACGCCGGGTCCCCATTGTTACGGCATTGTTATTCATCCTAAACGTCTTTCTATACGCATTAATCGTGGTAAACGTCGGATGTGCCGAAAATTATAACTCGTACCTTCCTGCGTGGCCTATATCACATATATAGGGATTAGTAAGTAAAATGAAAAAGGATTTATTGGGTTTTAGAATGGTTGTGAGTACTAAGTAGCAATTTTGTTACGTGTCTAGTCTTCCCTTATAAATCAAAGAGCAAAGTTTATTGATCGAGTGAGCATAGCGAGCAAGCTCCTTAGCCATTCTATAGGGTTTTGAAATAAACTACGTAGTATTTTTACGTGTCTACTCTTCTTTATCACTATTGACACTATAACTACATATTATTAAACAAAGTCGTTTCCCGATGTTTGTCTGTCCCTATGTATGCTTGGATCTTTAAAACTAGCTACGCAACGGATTTTGATGCGGTTTCATAATAGATAGAGCGTCCCCATTGTCACGACATTGTTATTCATCCTAAACGTCTTTCTATACGCATTAATCGTGGTAAACGTCGGATGTGCCGAAAATTATAACTCGTACCTTCCTGCGTGGCCTATATCACATATATAGGGATTAGTAGTATAAGTACGTAAAATGAAAAACGATTTATTGGGTTTTAGAATGGTTAGTGAATTATACTGAGTTGTAATATTGTTACGTGTCTAGTTTACTATCAATACATAGTAAAAGCAAAGTAGCTTCCCGATGTAAGTCGAGGGACACCCATGTAAGCTTAGATCTTTGGCTTTAGGCATTGTTATTCATCTTAAAGGTATATCTATAGCGATAAACAAAAAGCGATAAGAAAGGAAAAGAAAATTGTAATAATATTTTGATTTCGTAATATTAAAGTATAATTAAAATATTCAGCTGTGACTAAAGGATAAACAGACTGATGGAACGATAAGTCTTAGAACGAATGTACTAACAAACAGAATGGAAATTCGCAGCGTCCCCCGCAATATGGCGTTCCCGCACCTCTCCCCCGTTCTCGGGTGCGTTTGGTAGCTTTAAAAAACAGGGTTCGCGCCTACTGTTGCTACTTGCACGATACATGCCGTATTATTACGAACTTCAGTACTTGAATTGATTCTGCGGTGGCGGCATTTTTGCCAACATATTACCGTATGAAGTGATGTAATGCCTGGTTTCATCATCAGCATCAGGACTTTGTTAGTCTCTTCTGCAGGAGCACGACCCTCTCTGTACTACCAGAGCCCTTTATTAGAGCTACCAGAGCAGTCAGAGGATTTGGCCATCTGGCCAGCGTGGAGAGCTACACTAAGGCGACTAAGGAAATACAAGCTAAACAAAGCTAATAAATATCATAGAGATGATGTTTATAAGCTTTGTTTTGCTTGTATTTCCTTAGTCGCCTTCTACGACATCCACGGGAAGATTTGGAGTTGTTTTATTCTACTCTGCCGGGAACCACACGGCACCCACACGGCACTGCCTGCTTTATGAAGCACCACACCTGTGATACTAAGTAAATAAAACTTACACCTTTCGGTTACGGAATTAAATAACAACCGACTACAAACTTAGCTACAAACTTAGAGCAAGTTTTATAAATACGAATTACGGTTGGTTTGATTGGCTAATGGAAAACAGGGTGAATTCTCAAAAAGTGCAATTACTTCCAACGAGCCCGGGCCGCAATTTCCTCCTACCCAGCAGTCAAATCGGCGGACAGCTAGAATCAATGATGGATAGAGAAACCTACACCATCGCGTGCGCTTGTAATGGAAAGCCCGCGAGGCCTATTTTGTAAATCACTCGAAATTTACTTATTTAAATCGCATGACTTTTAGCGGCTTTTATTTAACTTGTGCTGATTGTTGTTTTCTGTTTTTGAGTCAAATTTTGAAACTGATATTTATCCTAAACCAATTGAGGTTGAAAAGATTCAGACTAATCTACATAGAAAGTCGTTAAACCAGCAGTCAAATCGGCGAATAGCTTGAATCAATGATGGATAGAGAAATCTACACCATCGCGTGCGCTTGTAATGGAAAGCCCGCGAGGCCTATTTTGTAAATCACTCGAAATTTACTTATTTAAATCGCATGACTTTTAGCGGCTTTTATTTAACTTGTGCTGATTGTTGTTTTCTGTTTTTGGGTCAAATTTTGAAACTGATATTTATCCTAAACCAATTGAGGTTGAAAAGATTCAGACTAATCTACATAGAAAGTCGTTAAACCAGCAGTCAAATCGGCGGATAGCTTGAATCAATGATGGATAGAGAAATCTACACTATCGCGTGCGCTCGTAATGGAAAGCCCGCGAGGCCTATTTGGTAAATCACTCGTTTTTAGGGTTCCGTACAAAAGTTGAAAAACGGAACCCTTATAGGATCACTCGTGCGTCTGTCTGTCCGTCCGTCCGTCTGTCACAGCCGTTTTTCTCCGAATCTACTGAACCAAATTAGGTGAAATTTGGTAAGATGGTGTAATCCTATGACCCAAACACGGATGTGCAAAGTAAATAAAGATTTTTTTGAAATAAGGGTCATTTTCAGGGGCCCAATTACAAAATTAAAAAAAAAAGTTTTGCAAACCTTACTGTGTCTTATATCAAATAAAAGGGCTCATTATGAGGATCTCAAAAAAAAAGTTTACGAATAAAGGCAAAATTTGACCATCCCCCCCCCCCCCCCCCCTGATCTCCGAAACTACTGGGCCGAAAATTTTGAAAAAATTACAAAATATAGTTCATTCCTTGAAGATTACAGGAAAAATAATAAGAATTCTATCACTTGAAAATTAAGTGGTAAACTCACTATAATAAGTTCATCTAGGGAAATAGTTCACTAAAACACCACTAGATGGCGCTAGTCAATTGAATAAAACATTTTTTGCACATTGTGTATGTGTTCATGAAGCATATTGTACGGAACCCTCATTGCGCGAGTTTGACTCACACTTGGCCGTTTTTTTCACTTATACTTCTTTAAAACCGCATGAATTTATAAGGCTTTATTTGAATTGTGCTGATTGTTGTTTTCTGTTTTTGGGTCAAATTTTGCCACTGAATTTTATCCTGAACAGATTGAGGTTGACAAAATTGAGACAATTGAAAAAACAAGTCATTAAACTAGTCTGATAATTAATTCGGACGGCAGCCTAAGCAAAGGGTTTGTATTAAAAATGTTATTTTTGAATTATCTTGTTGGTAAAGACTTCTATTTTGAACAAAATTTGTCGTTAGAAAGTTTGTTTTGATACTATTTACCTGATCAATCTTGACAAGTATTAAATATTTTTGACCAATGGTAAATCATTCTGTTTTCATAAAGTTGTAAGTAAACAAGACTTGTTTGATGTGACTCTATACGTACATAAACTTAAGCTAAAAGTCTCATCTATATACAACAAGCGACCATGACTTTTGTTTTTTTTTCTTTTCGTTCAATCAATCTTTTTTGCTTGTCGCATGAACAGGAAATTATTGTACGATATACAAGGAGCCAAGTAAACGCCAACTGAAAATTCCTGAAGTAATTGTAAGTAGTGACGAAGTGAAGATATATATCTGTCTAAACCATTTAACGTTTTAGTAATAAATATTTTCTCATTTGTTTTTGATATTTGTTGTAATAGCAAATCTGAATAAACCTTTTAAAATACGAGCACGAATTCATTTATAAACTCATACATGAGAATAGCCTTCTCGATTTTCGTGAGCAGGTAATTGACTGAATTCGATTTAATTAAAAGCTAACATGCCCTAAAATTCAATTCAAACAAAAGACAACGATTTAAATTACTTGCCTATTCTAGGTTGCGCTATAAATCAATATTTTGAAAAGAAAAAATTTGGTCCATTTAGTTTGAAGTTTTGAACACTAGCTCTGAACTTAGATTATATAAAGCCTAGATAGACTCTATTAGCCTTAAAGCATAGAAAAAAACTAGTGTCCAACCCATAGTCGGTCGCGCACACACACAGCTATCAATTTGACGGATTTTGAGGGCATAAATTGACAGGACATGTGCGATGACACAAAGCTGTCACGCACACAAGCATTGAAAAATTGGCCTGTTTTTTAATCATTGAAATAAATGCATGACGGTGTCTAGAGAATATATAGTCAAGGCTCTGAAATGATTTATCTCCATGTAAATAAAATGATTTAAAATTTTATTTTATAATGAAACCATTTCAAATCGATAAGAAGAAGAAGAAATGATTTAAAATACTATTAAATTATTAAGAAATAAAAAAAAAACTTTAATATTACGGTATCAGAATATAACTTGCAAACGTTTTTAATACTTCACATGAATTTCATAACTTTTAAAATAAAACCTGCCGGCTATAAAGTTACCCCATCGCAATAAAATGGAGCCGTCTGAAGTTTATTAATCCATCAAGGCTAATGTAATTCCGAAAGATACAATTCAGTATAAAACACCTAGGGTTGCGCCAGGCCCTTTGCCGTAAAGGGCTGCATGGCTTAGCATGGACGAATTAAATTAAATTTTTGATTCTGTTTGCTTCGCGTCTGGTCCCTTAATTATGTACCCGCTGCAGAATTGTGCTTTAAGATACACAAGAGTTTCGTGAATAGCATTAATTTGTGAAATTTGGAATGTCAATACGAGATCTATATTATACTAGCTGACCGACTATACGTTATAGGTACGTACAATACGACATTCAAAAAGATATCAAAGAAATAATTTAAAAAAAAAACAGTGTTCGCCAACTGACAAATCCGCAAAGTTTAGTTGTTACTAATTATTTAACCATATGAACTTTCTACAAACTAAAAGATAAATTAAATCAGTTGTGATAAATTAAATCACTTTCGCCAATGATAAAATAAAATAAATATATACGGACAAATCACACAGATTGAGCTAGCCCCAAAGTAAGTTCTTAGAAAGACTTGTGTGGCGTGTTGACCGCTGCGCCACGGAGCTCAAAGAAGCACCTGTATATTATACAGGTGCTTCTTTCATGGTTTTTGGAAAAAAAATATTATACAGTGTATAATATTTATTTTTAGTCTACAGCATTTCTTGAAATTCTTAGCATTATAAAATAGAAGTAATATGATGTGATAACATGTGAGAAATGACATATTGATTCAATCCTTGGAATCATTACATTCACACTTTGCGCGATTTTCTCATCTCAAAAGCAATATCGCCGATACTTACCCCTCGGGCCTGCAATAGAGGCCTAGGAATTGCAATTAGGCCTCAATCTACGCATAGTTCGGTAGGAATTTCATTCATAACCCCACCTCTATCTTCAGACGTACCGCCCTGAATGTTCTTGCTTTTACTCGTGTTAATGGTTGTTAGAGGTAAAAACATTTTTACCCTAATAACCGTTTACACATTACCACATGGTAATACCATAGTGGTTAGGGTGGTAGTGGTAGTAAAGATGCCACATGGTTTGGGATACTTTATGGGAATAAGTTTCAAAAGTATTTTTATTCAACTTAACTTGTTTGTTAAGTTTTTCGTGTGTGTAAGTGACCAATACTGGTATCATATTTGTGATCTCAATTGTAAGTTGACAATATTCTAACATTTTTAGAGCTCTGTGGTAAACTAAGAATCCTTATAGTTTTGCACCGTCTGACTGTCTCTGTCTATTGTCTGTATGTTTGTCCGCGGTTTATTAAGCCTCTAAATGCTAATTTTTGTTGAAGTAAAGTGTCTTCTACAAGTTTATGGATATGTGAAAAATTTAGGGCAGTAGGACACATAACACTCTCATCGGCTTAAGAATTTTAATTATCAACAACAGCTGTTATACCTAATTTTATTGAAGATTTTTATTTTCTTATTCCATCAAATTACCAAAAAAGTTCCAAAACACGTAATAGAAAAAAGCCCACGTTTATTGTGCGGCTCGTGTGAAACTTTACATAAACAGAATATGGGACATGACGGAACACAGGAACTTGTTTATTAAAATTTATGAGTTCTATCAGACAATCCAAGTTTTCGACTCTATTATGTATAGCTTTGTTCGGCCTCACCAAATTGCATAAATAAATTATTATATTACGCATTGTTTAAAAGGAAATAGAACTTAAGATTAAGTTCGAAACTAAAACGAAACATTCTTGTGCTTTCATCATCTGGTAGTCGTTAAAGGAACCACGACAGAGGCCGAGAGGCGGTTCCGAAGAAGTCTGACACCAGGGTGTGCGTGGTCCACTGACCGTGTCACTTACACGAAATGATGATGATCATCCTCATCAGGACATTGTTAGCCCCACTGCAGGAGCACGTACCACCGGAGCCAGAGTAGTCAGAGGATTTGGCCTTTAAATTATTTTTACTTGTAACCTATTTATTTGATGATCCATTGATTATTCTAGTCCGCAACCTCGAAGTTGGATATCCATATAAGAATTGAAAGGAGAACTAAAATCAATTTTAAGTGATGGAGTGGTATAGAAGTATTAAAATCTTCAAAATATTATCACAGGTAAATTATCCAAAAATTACTAAGTTAAAGAGTTTACGAACACTGAAAACTTAAAATACTTTCCTGTATTCTTCTTGCTTGCTTGCTTTATTTAGCTAGGTTCTTAGCTATAGATGCTGAAAATTTGTAGTGATTGAATATTACAGCTTTTTTTTGTGTGTTTTGATTTTGAATCAGAGTCTCTGATGAAAAATACGTTGCAATGAATTGGTCCTTCTCAAGTTTTGCTTTATCATAAAACAAAACCATAAAGCAAAATAAAAGAAGGACCAATGGATTGCAACGAATTTTTAATCACACGTTCTCCTAAACAGTGTCATTAAGGCAAGCAAAATGGGCTGGATAGTCTCTATTACGACGTATAGATAAAAATAATAATGTAATGGTCTGATTGGAAATACTTATAGTTATACAAACTCTTCAACCTGAAATACATATTTAGTTGACTTTACCGAAAACTTACTCACGTAATGTCCTCATTTCTTTTCTCGCTGAAGTACCGGATCCCAACTTAAGTCGTCTCAACTAGTCAACAATGAAAACGGATTCCCTACATTGATATCCTATATTTAATGAAGGCAGAGTTTTTCCGAGATTGAATGGGCCGCGACAATCAAAGCCCATCCGAAGATCATATTTCAAGGAACAAGATAAACTTGGACAAAAGAAAGGAATCTTCGCTTACCCAATTGCGTAATGGGCCAGCTCACTCGTTATCTACACCCATTATTTCTGTTTGAAGAACGCTGCGGTGTTCTACTTAATACCAAGGGAAGATCGCAGATCTTTGATAAAGTTCTGATGCTCGATCTTGTTGTGGTCGTAAAAATTGTGGAGGAACAAAAATGGAAGCGGTAGATGGGTATTTTTTTTTATCTCAAATACCTTCTTTGTATTAAAATAAATCTAGCGTAATTACGAAAAATTTTGTTAAATTGGGTCTTGTATTGTTTAATTTAATTCTGTTTATTTGCGTAAATAGGAATTCCTTCAGTGTTGAAGTTTCTTGCATTGTCTGTAAGAAGCTCTAGGCTCTGTCGGAGTCATTGTCAGGAAGGAAATGCGCTTTTTAGGGTTCCGTAGTAAACTAGGAACCCTTATAGTTTCGCCATGTCTGTCTGTCTGTCTGTCTGTCCGTCCGCGGTTTTACTCAGAGACTATAAGTACTAGAAAGCTGTAATTTGGTATGGATATGTTTATTCATGGCAAAAAAGTGGTAGAAAAAAATCTTGAAAAAAAATTTTTTTTAGGGTAGTTCCCATACAAGTAAAGTGGGGGAGTATTTTTTTTTCTCTACTTACCCATCGTGTGGGGTATCGTTAAAAAGGTCTTTGAAAAATATTGTAAGGTTGAGAACACCATTTTTCTTTTTAGGGATCCATTTCCGAAATATTTGGTTTTAAAGTGAAAAATTTTGTTGGAGGTAAGTGTCCCCCCTCTATCTGCTAAACGGTTATATATGGATACGTGAAAAAAATTACAGCAGTAGTGTATATACTAAAGTTGAAAGGAAAACTATCAGAGCTGAGTACCAACTAAGTGCAAACTAAAAAGTTATAGGCAACCAACTTATATAATGTACTGGAAAATGTAATGTTTCATACAATTTTCATTGTTAGATGTTTTGGTCGTTAAACTTTGAGGTGCGAATGTTATCAGTGTGAACTTAAAGTTGTCAATAGCAACTACGGAACCCTACACTGCGCGTGGCCCGACACGCACTTGGCCAGTTTTTTTACTTGTTTTTTAAATGGAATGTATGTCAAGTCATATAACATACCATCGGGCAAATTAATTACAGATTAAATATTTTAACAGTTTATTTGAATCTTTATGAGGGTAAATAGACAAATTTGAAGCTTTATGAGGCTAAATAGACAACTAATAAATTCGAATAAAAAGGTGAGACATTTGAGCTCAAATAATTCTATTTCCTACGTTAGTTTCCTTACAAATAAAAAATCCCCAGCTCAGCACGCAAAGAATTTAAAAAGGAATGAATTTGTAAAAATGAAATTCGCGGCGGTTGCCTCCGAGTATTTCATAACACACAAAGTGGAGGTGACAGAGCGGGGAGCAGGATTTCTCCTTTGCACGCGTTCGGAACGCGTGGAGTGCTGTTTAGTTCCTTTAGTGCGGGAAATTGTGATTTCTTGGAATTTTTATGCCTTTTTTGCTATTGCGAACATACAATTGCAAGTGTAATATATACTTTTTCGGCTTAAATACAAAATTTATGTTTATTAAATTAAGAAATGAGATATGGGAGAAAAAGAACCTGCGTTTTTGTCTTTATCACTACATATTATAAAATAAAACAAAGTCCTCTGCCGCGTCTGTCTGTCTGTCTGTTCGCGATAAACTCAAAAACTACTCCACGGATTTTCATACGGTTTTCACCAATAGATAGAGTGATTTACGAGGAAGGTTTTAAGGTATAATACATGCCCGGGCGCAGCCGGGTAGGGCTGCTAGTACGACAAATAAATGTCGTCTTAAGACGTACGTTTTTCCATATCATATTTCTTAATTTAAAAAGGATATATCGGAATAGCATTGTGAATGCATAAAAGAACTTATAGAAATTATTACAATGTATATTTTTGTCGCAACATTTGTATTCAGGATACTGAACTACGTTAGGTTCAAACCAAATTACATTACTTCGCATATAAATTCAATACTGCTAATTTTCCTATAAAGCAGTGCGAGCTAGCACTTTTATATTTTCCAAGCCTTGCTTAGCTGAGATCTGGTAGTAAGAATTTAAAGGGAAATTTAGTGATAACGGGTTTATTTATTGTTCCCGCTAGCACCTCGACTGTAAGGCCTTGGGGCATGGGCAAGTCATGCAAGAGGAAGGCACACGACCGAGACGGATGGCTTGCATTAAGAGAGACCTATTTCCAGCAGGGCTGATTTCCATTACGATTAACTATCTGTTACCCGCGGCTTCGGCCGCGTGATATATAGCCTATGTCCTTCTCAGTACCCTAACCTATGTGTATGCAAAATTTCATGATGATCGATTCAGTAGATACGGCGTGAAAGCGTAACAAACAAACAAACAAACTCACTTTCGCATTAATAATATTAGTTAGGAAGTTAGGATTAGGATAAGGATTATATCTCAGAACATTTTCGATTAAATTACGATTCAGTTAAAATTTTAGAACAAATAAAAAGAAAGTGACATATTTCTTATTACTTACTTATGTATCTTTGACATAATATTTAAAAATAAAAGACGACACAGACACGAGACAGCAACGAGACGTGCACTCTACATAAAGCGTCCGTAAGACGTTCAGGGAGTTTTAACTTCAGTAAGTTATCATATTGTCTCGGAGCCGCAGTCGCCGGCTTAATAAGGGAGTGAATTATGTCTAAGTGCAACGGAAAACAAATAAGAACAAAGTTGGAAGGACGACAATTTTAAACGCAAGTAAAAGGAAGGAACTTTCAAGGATATTTTTTGTAAGTTTTAAGTGCTCGGGATCGTTGTTGAGATTTAGGTTTCGTGCACCTGTTTCTTAATTAATTACAAGAGACTTTTTTATATACATAAATAATTAAAACTACATTTTTGTCCGAATACTTCTATCTCTTCTGTTCTGGTTTGGGAGATAAGGAAAAACAGAATATACCAGCTGCTTATTTCCGCCGCTTAGCCGGTCAAGGGATTGGGCGAAGATCTAAGGAATCACGTCAATAGGCGATGCGGCTAGCAACCCGTCACTATTTTGATTTCGACACTTTCCACATTAACGCCCACTGACATGCTAAACGAGGCTTTTGGGTTTTATGATCTTTGGCTGTCTACCCCGTAAGGGACAAGATAATTTGTATGTATGTATTTTTGACCGAATACTTAAAAGCATATTTACTAATTATATAGATAGCGAGAGCAAGATACTCGTACATGTAGGAGATTTTAGAAATTGAAATGATTCGTGGACAATATTTAATGACACCTTAGAACGACACTTTAAGGCTAAAGAAACTTACTCGAGCGCCACATAGATGACCTGAGGCACAAGATTTACCTTCAACATTAGACTACCCACATCAATATTTATCTACCCTGTTTGCTGATAAAAAGAAGCAATAACCTTCCTTAATAGTTCCATACTTATGGTAGCATAGAGGTTGAAGGAATTGAAATTATTTGTGGACAAAATTTTAACGACACTTAAATAATTACTGCGCCATGTACTCGTATCTCGCGCAGTAGTCAATTTATTTTAGCCTGACCAGAGGCAAAAGAACTTACTTTAACATTAGACTACCCACGTCAATATTTATCTAACCTGTTTGCGGATAAAAAGGAGCAACAAGAACCTTCCCTTAATAGTTTCCACGTCAAGTAGATCAAGTACATCAAACGTAACGACTCGCGAAAACAGCCTTTGCAATCGCCGAAAGCCTTACTTTTTAATTTGAGCCGTGATCTCACAGAAGAGACTTTCATACACTCGGAGGCATATATATATTAGACTACCTACGTCAATATTTACGTACCCTGTATGCTGGTAAACAAGAGCAACAACAAATTTTCTTTAATAGTTCCAGACATAGCATATGTTCAAGAAACTGAAATTATTCGTGTAGAAAATTTTAGGACACTTACGTAATTAGGCTAAAATAAACTTACTCGTGCGCCACAAAGATGACCTGAGGCAAATATAAACCTTAAACATTGACTACCCACGTCAATATTTATCTACCATGTTTGCCGATAAAAAGGAGCAACAAGAACCTTTCCTTAATAGTTTCCACGTCAAGTAGATCAAGTACATCAAACGTAACGACTCGCGAAAACAGCCTTTGCAATCGCCGAAAGCCGCATTACTTTTTAATTTGAGCCGGGTTCTCACAGTAGAGACTTTATTACACTCAGAGGTATCTCGCTTTTGACCCGTACGCCCTTTGTGGCAGCTATTTTTTATTCATTTGTACGGATTCATGCGGGACTTAGAGTTCCCTTAGGCTGCGTGTCCACTAAAGCTGTGCGAAACCAAAACTAAAAATAGTATGTGCATATAAATTTTGTAAAAACGTTTGTTTTAACACAGGCATCCCCCAAGGATTTCCATATCGGTTCTTGCTATAATCATGCACCACGCATGGCAAACGGGTAGGTCAGCACAGTTGGTTTGCCTTATATCGTTTCCGACGCTGCTGCTCAGCGAAACCGTTTTTTTTAAAGCGGGGAAAATTTATAAGAGTTTGTTAGATTGGGAGAACGGGATATAGATATATGGGATTCAAGCGGGACTTAGGTTGTGAATCCGCAAAAGTTGTGCGAAGTAAATAGTATACTTAAATAGTATCTTATAGAGTAACTCTCTCTCTCTCTCTCTAACCTTATTAAGTATTATTTATACCTTCTAGTATTATTAAGAGGAAAGATTTGATTGTTTGTTTGTTTGCATTTAATAGGCTCTGAAACTACTGAACCGAGTTGCAAAATTATTTTACTTTTAGAAAGATAATTTATATGCTTGTACATAGGCGGCAGTGCACAAAATTTACGCGGAAAATTACTAGTGCATTTTTATATTTTCGCGGTTACACATTTAAATAAAACTATCTATTCAGCCGTTAACAAGATGGAGGGATTTTTACGTCGGGGCTTAAAATTTTGGGGCGTGTTATTGTCAGTCAAACAAGGTGATACTAAAAACCGCCTAACAGCTTCTACACATCCTCACTTTACACCGTTTCACAATTTCACCCATATCTTATCCGTATGGTTTCGCCTTTTTACGAATCACTCACGCTGTTGGAAACATTGACATAGTTTCACGGCCTCGTCAAGTCGTCACATAAATGCCCCATAGATTTAAATTACAGATCAGTGTTAGCATCGCTCCGCTACCCAGCACATCATTGGTGGAACACAGCCTTAGATTTCCCTTAGCCTTTTAGATGTTTTCCCGTTTAGAAAAATGAATACTATTCATATTATTGGGGACGTGATTCTGTGACGCTTGATATTGATATTCGAGGTTTACGGTCTGTAGGGAGTAAGATAAACGAAAACAAACTTTCTGTTATTGAATTTCGATACCATTGTTATCTAAAAGTTTGTAGAGATTTATAATAATAATGGTTTTAGCATTTTGATCGAGTAAGCATCGTTATTATTTTTATAATAATGAACGACTTTCGAGGAGGTTCCTATTATCTTAGTATGACAAAAGTCACTGACATAGCTGAGCAAATGGGTCTACATAGCACGTAGACCCATTTGGGGATGGCGACCACATACCTACAAGCGCAGCGGCCGGACACCCACTCAGCACTGTTGTTAAAGATTAGATGTTGGTCCAACCATTGGCAACTACGATCACATGTATAATGGTTCTTCAATGTCATATAACTCCGTCTGTCGAGACGAATGACGAAGGAGGCGAGGGGCGCGGGGGCTGCGGTGCGCCGAATCACCGGCGATCGACATTCGGCCATACGACTCACTAGGCACCGCGCGATTTAATTCGCCCTATACACCTATAGAATTTACAGTACGCTCTGTTATTTCTTCTACTCCTAGAAGCTCGAACCTGCAGGATACCTAGTAGGAATAGGCAGTAGACAGTACAAGCCATTTCACTGTCCGTTTCATATAATTCCAAATTATTCTGCAGCTAAATTACCTTGCTCACAAATAAGCGTGATTAATCTTTGTCAACCCGCAAGTCCCTACTTCCGTTTTTCCTGTATTTTCCCGTATGAATAAAACTAATGTGCATTTGTTTGTTGCAGGTACGCTAAAATGCCACGTGAAAGATACTGCGATTATGGTAATTAGCACGTTTTCCATCTGGGGAACTCGCTACCAGGGTTGCCACGTGAAGTAAGTAAAAAAAAATAGTCTTCAACTTTTGCGTTTTAAACTGTTATGAAATATTACACGAAGCTTTATTTTTTTAATGGATTTTCTTGAGACTTTGGTGAATGCAAGTCTGATAACTTTTAAAAAGATCTTCTCTCAATCTATGTATATTTTCCTTACCTCTTCAGTTATTTTATATATCAGATTCAATATCATGTCAGATCACTTACTAGTTAAATAGAGTCGAACTTTATTACTATTGGCTTCATTGAGAGTTAGTGAGACAGACTAGGATTTTCAATCGCAATTCTTGAAAAGTAGTCATCAGTACAAACTACTAGTAGGTATTTCTGATATCAATTGGATATAATAAAACCGCAGATTCGTTAACGTTTAGTTAGACCATCTCTGCATGTTCAATGATGCACTAAAGACATCACAAAAGTAACTTAAAATATACCTAAAAATTTACCGAACAATTCGGGAAAAAATGCAAGTCTGGCAACCCTGCCTGCAACGCAAGAGAACTTTATTTTTTGGTTGCGTATTTTTGTGCGGCAGACATTCAAGACGCGCCTTTTGGAAAAAACATTCCGAATATATTTCGTTTTAGTTTGTTTTGTGTAATTTAGTTAATGTTTAGGTAGGAATAAAAGAAATATGATACAAAATGATTACTCACAAAATGTTTAAAATATAAATAGTGTTATGGAAGTCTTTGCTCTCGTCAATCCGCAAGGTTATAACTGTATTTTCTGGATTAGATGCGAAAACATAATCAATAATAAATGAACCTATAGCTTTTAAAATCACTGGCCTATTCGTCCTACTGTTTTAATTCACATTCACATTCTACACACTGTACATCACGCTAAACTCTGTCTACGACGAGTTTATGTATACCTTAGTATTAGTGTGTGTATGTATCAGGAATAAAAATATTCGTTTGGAACCTAAAGTATACTTGCTGTATATTTTAGGTTCCAAACGATATATCAGAATTCCAGAATACCATATACTTATAGTACCATATAAGTATATAATATTCTGTACTTTCTTATTTTTCCAATAATACTCAGACTAATGACCAGCTCCTAAATCTCATTAGAGTATTATGAATGTTAACAAATATTTACGTAACAGAAATAATAAATGTACATACAAATATATCGTTAGCCCAACATTTTCCATAAATATCAAGTTCATTCACATTCTATTCACACAATAACGTCTGAGCGAAAGAAATAGCTAATAATTTCTCATAGAGTCAAATAAAAGTATGATATTGGTTAATTTCCCAAAGGGTCTTAAAGCCATTTTCTGAGAACTAACCGTAAATAATTAGATTTTTTAGAACCGCATTCACTTTTAGTGTTGTGTTAATATTTGAAGACCGTCGAGACTACAGACTTATAAGGATTATTAGAAGCTAAATGGTAATGTTTTTTCAGTCCATCGGTTCGAAATTATAGTATTAATCGTACTTCTACGTCTAAAGCGAAAATATAAGGAATTTACAACGATAGTAGAAATATAGCAATACATAATAAAACGAATGGGGAAACTTCATGAATTGTAGATTAAAAAAAGTTTTTGATTTCGTCAGCATCTAGCTGAAAAGACTATTGAGGACACTTTTAGTCTATTATTGATACATTAAGATTTTTAAAATTGTAGAAAAGGACCATTTAATTCTTTTTAATCAAAATATCATCCTTATGTCTTTATTAGAGCTACTTTTTTATGAAGCCATTTCTAAAAAAGCTGACAAATTTGCAAAATGCTTAATAAGTGACGTCACTTGTTTGTTTTGTTTTTTGCTAGCGACGTTTACGCCTTGATGAAAATTTGTTTCTTTGTAAACTTTATATCTTAAAGAATTTTTGAGTAAACGTTAATTACCTATTTCATTGTTAAATTTTTTTAAACCTGTTTTTATGGCACTACAAAAATTGATAGTTTTGGGTAACGTGTGTGCAAGAATCTAATTATTATTAACATACTTTATACGGCCGTGATACAATGCAAAGTCATGGTGGTGACATAGACGCGGGTCAGTCGCAAACCAACTACAATAAAAATTAAGCCGGAGTGCAAAGGGAGTTTATTATTTATAACTAATATATCATAATAAAGAGTAAATATATGATTATTCGTTTCTTTGCATTGAATAGACTCCGAAACTGCTGGACCGATTTTTAAAATTCTTTCGTCAGTAGAAAGCTAATTTATCTGCAGGTGACACAAGGTATAATTTAAGCAGAAAAAGTCCTGGGAAAATTGCTTGTAATAAAATATATTGAAAATTACGCCACACCTTTATATGTATAACAACGAACATATTCGTTTTGCATAATTATATCGATTTTGTTGGTGTTTTAAAAATCAATATACAGTATTCAAGATTTTGTTATGTCAACAACATATTAACTTTGTATTAAGTCAACAGTAAACATGCATGTTAGTAAACCAAAAGCTTCCAGGTTTTAATTATGTTAGTCTCATGCTCTCATGTAAACTCTAAAAAAACTCGCATCCAAATACCTTGCGTACTTATTAAGATCTACGCATAAGTGTGGCCAGATAGGCAGCGGGAAGATATTTTGTGTACTATATAATGATAGTGATAAAATGTCGACTTAGCTGAACGGCGTCTTTATTTTTCCTAGCCTCTCAATTTTCCGGCTGCTCGCGCCGACTCACGCTTGGCTCGAATCTGCCCTTTGCCCGCGCTGGCTTATCTCGTGCAAATATTTATGTCCGTTTGTTGTTTGCCGCCATGACTTTTCAGGAAGAATGGGTTTTCTTGTTTGAATATGACATTTCTGTGTCAAGTGATTTAATATTTTATATTAATTTATTTAAAATTTTTTGCATATAAGAACATTATTATAAAAAAAAAAACATAAAACAAATCCAATTGCGATAAGCAATAGCAATTTCGGTAACCTTAGGGTTAGTTTGAATTGAAGACATAAAAAATCAGGCCAGGCGCAAAAACGTCAAGGAGAAATTACAGGAAAATATTTTAGATGTAAGTAATAAGAAAGAATGGAAAATTTTGATTTTATAATGTCTGGTTTTCAATAGTAAAAAAATGTCAACTTAGCTGAACGGCGTCTTTATTTTTCCTAGCCTCTCAATTTTCCGGCTGCTCGCGCCGACTCACGCTTGGCTCGAATCTGCCCTTTGCCCGCGCTGGCTTATCTCGTTCAAATATTTATGTCCGTTTGTTGTTTGCCGCCATGACTTTTCAGGAAGAATGGATTTTCTTGTTTGGATATAAAATTTTTGTGTTAAGTTATTTAATATTTTGAATATTCATTTGTATAAAAAATCTTTTTTCTTATAAAAAATCTTTATTGCACTGCACATAAGAAGAACATTTATATAAAAACATAAAACAAAACACACTTTAAAATGGGCGGTCTTATCGCAATAGTAACCTCTTTCAGGCAACTTTAGACATAAAATATGTATTGCTTTCCTTACATTTTCTTTTCTATAAACTAACTATATTTATAACCGTCTTCTTCATCTTTTACATTTTGGGGTTGGCTCTATAAGTCAACTATCTTCAATTCTTCCTGACATTAACCATATTCACATTCGCCCTCCTATCATTCATCATTCAGCTATTAGATTTTTTAAATTTGACATGATTAAGGACTTTTGAAAAAATTAAATTGCTGGGTGGCGCTAGTGTGTGAACTCTCTTCGCCTTAAGGAGACCAAGTTCTGATTTAAAATATAAAAGGTATTCCACCCATAAATTTAAGTTCCTAATTTATCTCACGAGGACAGATTCATGGGTTCAACTAGTAAAATAATGAGAATTCTAATTTAACTTAACTTTTAGAACATCTACTTGTCCAGCAGTTAATGAAGTAAAAAAAAAACCGAGCATTGAAATTTAAGTTGGTAAACAAAAGCAAAAGGCTCTCTCTTTTTATTTAGAAAATGTTTGTTTTTTCGCAAAAAAAAGACAAAAACAAAATTCGAGCGCACGGTTTGGAAACCGTATACGTTTGTGTACTCTGTCACCCTTCATTAAAAGACTTTTTGTTATATTTTTTGTTTGGAGAGTGTTTTCACAGTACTGATTTTAATAAGACTTCTTTAGTTAAAACAGCCGGGTAAATTAAATTATTCTAAGATTCTTTATGAGCAGTTTTCTCAGCAATGGTTGTTCCGAAACCAAGTGGCTGTTGGGTTATGCCAATAAATGACTCACAAATAACAATGTTATTAAGTTAATTATATTATCATTAATCATACAAAGCCCTTCAGGCGAGTAGGCGACCTATACTGTTGAAAAGAGTTTCTTTCGGCATTTCTTCTCTGCAGTGGTCGGTTCCGAAATGCTAGTAGTCTGTAGCTTTTGAACAATAACTAGTAAATGCATAATACTTAATAAGATAATTTTAAATGTGATTTGACGTGAAAATGTGCCTGCCAGGGCCTATTTTTTGAATAAACGTTTTGAATCTTTTGAATCTTTGAATCTATATATATTAGTTTGCGGCGTAGACAGAGCCCAGGTAGACTATAAAACCTAAAGACCACGTTTAGCATGTTGGTGGGTTTGTAGGTGGAGAACGGAATCAAAATAGTGATTGGTTGCTAGCCGCATCGCCTATTGGCATGATTCCTTACACCCATTCCCTCGATCGGTTTTTACGATCTGCCCGGGAAGAGAAGAAGCTGGTACATTTTACGTTTTTTCTTTTCTCCCAGACGAGCATGGAAGTTATTAAGTTGTCCGTCACTTTAAGTTGTTTTTATGCTTTTGTTAACGTACGCTTGCTTTGTATTATGTATTTCTTTTATTTTATTTTAAATCTATGAGAGAGAGTGAGGTCAGTATAGAGAACAAGATATAAAAAGGAAGTGTGTCACGATATTTTACCGAAAATCGTTTCGAAATCAGCAATTATTCCGTAGTTCAAATTAATATCCACAAAATCCATTTGCAATTAATTTCAGTCGTTCAAGGCTTAATTTAAGTCGCATACAAACACACTGGATCCGCCCTACGCCATAAATCAGTTAGGCCGTAAATACAAACAGGTATAACTGCCATATAGCCCTGTGTGCACATACGCCTATTCGTAAACAAAGGCGTAAAATCGCTCGTAAGAAAGTTTGTGAGGTTTATGATAGAAAGTTGTTAAAAAAATGTGCTAGCAGTCGTTTTGAAGGGTTTGGTTAATTGGTAGGTACCTCGGCGTAGAACTTATCACTTGACTATACATTTAATTTCTATAGATAACGGTTATACGGCCTCCGTGGTGCAGTGGTTAGCATGGCACCTTTCACACGAGGGGTCCCGGGTTTGACCCCGGTCAGGTCATCTATATTAGTATCTTCTATAAAACTAGCTGTTGCTTGCGGCTTTGCCCGCGTGATTGTCCTATGTCCTTCTCCGTAGCATTACTAACGTAAATACAAAATTTAATGATGATCGGTTCCGTAGATATAGCGTAAAAGCGTAACATAGAAACAAATATATAAACTCATTTTCGCATTTGACATTTGATTGGGATATAGTATTGTTAAGCTATTTTCCAACAATACAAGTTCACAACTTACTGTGGGGCAAGCTCAGTACCACCACAGACATGAAAAAAATTTTTTTTATTAATTTTTATTTATTTAAGTATTGATGTCAAAACAAATCTCGTCTCAAGTAATGAAATGCGGAAAATACATGTAATACATTAAATATTTATGATGCAAAAATGTCCCAATTATACTTAGTATCTGACATTATATTTTCAAGAGCGTCCCATCTGAATAACATAATAATACACTTTCAAATTATTCGCCCAATGAGGCGCTATATCAAATTACACTTACGCGAGAAAACATATGAATTTCGGCATTATTTATTTAGTGGACGAGAGGTCATAAAGCTGCCTTTCCACCAAATCTGAGCAAGGCAGCAATATACGTCAGCGTGCAAAGAAAAATTGACGAGCTCCGTGGCGCAGCGGTCAACACGCCTGCCTGCGACACGGAAAGTCCCGGGTTCGATCCCCGGTCAGGTCAAGATGGAAAATGATCTTTTTCAGTTTGACCTGGGTCTTGGATGTTTATCTACATAAGTATCTATTGTAATAAATATAGTATCGTTGAGTTAGTATCCCATAACACAAGTCTCGAACTTACTTTGGCGCTAGCTCAATATGTGTGTTTCGTCCGTAAAAAAAAAATTCTTCGCTATATATACCTTACCTTACTAATATAGCTCTTGTGAAAATGGTCAAGGTGTTTTGTGCGACGTTTCCGCACTGTTAGTTAAACTTTAAAAAGAGCTCGACACCCACCGACCAGGTGGTCGGACGACTTGATAAAGGTCGTAGGAAGGCGCTGAATGCAGGCCACTTCCAACCGGTCTTATTGGAAATCCTTAGGGGAGGCCTATATCCAGCAGTGGACTTCTTGCGGCTGAGATGATGATGATGATGATAATCTATCATCGGTACTCATTATTTCAAAGCCATGCCGCAAATCTTCACTCTGCTTCCACTACCTCGCTTCCCACAGGAAATTGTGTGTAATATTTTATAGTAAATACTTATATAAGTATTGTAAACGGGATAGAGTAGGGTTACGTGCTGAAAGGATAACACAGTGATTCGAAGTTACTTATTTATTGCAATATTTTTAATATAAATACATTTATGTCCTCATACAAGGAACGTTGCATGACTTCTGTGTCAATGCTCCCATTTTACTTTTAAGGGAACAGAGACAATAATCGCTTTTGGAATACATCAAAAACATTTCAAAATATTAATGAAACTTCCTTGCTACAGTATACATCCAAGAGTCAAGACCCAGATCAATCTGAAAGAAGACCTGGTTGGGGCTCAAACCAGGGCCCTGCAAGACAAAATAACTTGCGGTACTAAGCCACAGAGGTCATTGGTGGAAACATAGCCTAAAGAGCGAAAGGGACAGCCGAAGGAATTTCTAATGAACGTAACATGAGCGTGAGCCGGGTGAAGGGTCGTCGACCTTTTCTTTAGGGTGGATCCCCTTCGGACAAAATGTTCGGAAAGCGCGGTAGGCGGTTTATTTTGATGCATTTTCTAATTGAATCGTCCAGAATATTTTACTCATGTAAGCAAACTTCGCCCGTTCCCCACAATCAGCTACTCATGACATGACAATTAATAGTAAACAACGTAATGGACGATTGTTTTGATGTCTGGAGTTAAATTAATGCAAATATTTTACGAGTGAATGCAAATGGAAGGGTTCCTCCTTTTGATCGCGATCCAATTCGAGCTTGGAGATGTTTGAGCACTCGAGTACTTATTAGAACATTAATAAGTAAATGTTTGTGGAAATATCCTCTAGTACTTGGTAGTATTTGCTACATTTTGTACTTCATAATTCGCTTTTGAACAATATTTTGCTTATCAAGAACTAAAGTCACGTTCATAATCGCGAAAAAACAACTGCAGACCAATTCATTAAATTAATATTTTTTATGATTCTGTACTAAGTAAGGTATCTTTTGTTTTAATAAGTCATTATTTTCTATTCTGTTTACAAAATTTTATTTAATCAAACTAAATAATACCGTCGAACTAAAAATTAACAGGTCACCAGACTGCTTACCATTTACCATTTATTTTGCGGTAGTGAGTGCGAGCTGGTTTTTCATGTAAAAAGTCAAAGTACTTACCGACAAGTCTTTACTCAACAGATATCTCTTACAATAAAATAGTCTTTTATTTGATATAAAATACTACTTATTTTCTGTGAAGGAAAACTGCTAAGCTTGTTGAGTGTAATATCGTGTCTGACGACATAATATGAGTCGTAATAAACGTGTATTGAATAGAATTTATTGTTCTTGTATCTGTATTCTTTTTGATATTGGACATGTTTTTATTATGTATTGACTTAAATATTTATTCACTAGTTCTTAGCTGAATGAAACTGGGATACTATTTTTCAACAGGCAACAGTTTAAACGAATGATTCTTTAACATTGAAATCGCTCGTTTGTCATAGTCGTTTGTTCAAAAACAGTATTCCTGGAATGCTATTATTCAACTAGCGACTGCTTGAAAACCTGTGATTTCAACCAGTAGTCAGATGAACAATATTTTTGTTTGGAAAAATCGCCTGCCTTGTAAAGTAACCCGTTCAAAAATAGTACCCCCGGTTCGTGTTTGTGCGCATTTAAGCGTGAACCACGCGTGGGCGTGCGAGTATCCGGTACTTACGGAGTGGACATTGAATTTATTATTTTTTAAATTAAATATAATATAAAATGGCAGATTTATTGCTTTTATGCACTTAGATTTTTTTCTAAATGTTGGATATTTTCATAAAAGACGCCAATAGTGCCTATGGCGCTTAGAACCACAGAGTATTCGCTATCATGAGACTCACAAGGTCCACAGCGCACAGAGCAGTCTTAGACTTATAGATTGAGAAGCAATATTGAGACCAACATTTGCGCCTTGAAAAAAAAAACGGATATGTTTGTGTTTATCCATTGCAAAAAAGTAATTAATTTAACAAAGCATCCCTAGTTTTAAATCAGACTTTCCCATTTTTTCTACACTGGCCAAACTATTTATTCAATCATCCGCCCTCAGCCGGCTGAAACTGGTTCGTGGCTGCCATTCAAGCGTGAAATACGCATGAGCGTGCGCGGGACCGCATGCGGGTGTCCAGTAACGGGGTGGACACCGAGTATACCCGAGAAAACTATACAGGAGAGTAAAATATACAGGGTGTAAATTGACCCTCGACATACTCATTAAAGTGAAGACTCAGCTCATATTCAATATGAGCAACTTTTCCTATGGGTTCTATGCTGGGAACTCAAAAAAAATTCATACAAAAGTGTTTAGCCACCCGGGAAATTAGTATGGGAAAGCATTGGTCTGATAGGAAAAGTTGTTCATATTGATGGTCTAAACCACCCCTTCAAGGTCAATTGACTTAATTTACATAAAAATATAATGGTGAAGGTATATTTCTTGTTGTGTTTTTTAATTTTATGATTCTGAGCAATAATTGCTGTTATTTATACAGTATTGATTGATTGATATTTAATTACATATAGATAAATGGCTGATTTAAAACCTTTTGGTAATATTTAAATTTCGGAATTGTAGTCACTATTAGAATAAAGAGTGTAAAGTTCCAAGATGTAAAACGAAAAAAGTTTTAGCATCCTATACGAATATCTATAGGTCTTAATTTTTTTCTTGGCAAGCACTTTACTGTATTAACCTAAGACGCCACTCTAGAAAAACGGCTATAAATAGTTTTTTTGTATCAAAAGTGATTTTTAGTAAAAATATAACAATGGCCACAAATTCGCGTTCGTCACATCCAATCAGCGCTAGCCAAAGGAGCGGACGCAGCGCAAACAGAGTAAGTGGCCGACGGTTGTAAGCGAATTACGCGCCTTGCTGAACATTTTATTAAAATATTTAATGAAGTTTTTTTTTTTTTAGTTTTGGTTTTGAAAATGGCCAGTTTGTAACTTGCATAGATGTTTTGATAAAAGACCACGGTTGTTCGTTAATGTTTATATAGTTTTTATTTATAATATACTTTATTATTTGTATGGCATCCGCGAAAGCATTTTAGTATAAGCTATATATTTTTTCTTTGTACTATTTGCTTGTTATGTTTTATACCAAATAAACGACGGTTTTTCTTTCTTTCTTCCTAATCGTCCAAACTTAGTGATTTTTGGTTCCAAGACTAGCGCGCCAGAATCAATGGCAAAGCACGCCTTTATTTCCACCAATAATCCTCCTCATTTGAGCGTTTTTCCCGGTTGCATCCTTAGCTGCCATGTTAAAGGACGTGGTCCACTTTCATGAGAGCAAAATTTTTATTAAACCCTTTTTGGTACGTCCTGATCCCAATGAACTAGTATTTCATTAATTTACACAGGTATTTGTCAGCTCAAACACTTGTGCAAATGAAGCACTACTATATATATGCCCGCAGTGGGCATCGAACATTGCCTACGTGTACCAACCTGGAAATATTTAACACAAGTTGGTGGAATTATATTTGATTTAATGGGTTTATTTTTCAGAATATAATCTAAAACTCGCGATTTATCCTTACGTAGTTAACAACTCTACATTTTAAAACAAAGCATACCCAACACTTGAATAAATCAGTTTATAAATTCAATTAAAGTCATCTGCGGTTATCTAATCTACATGAAACCAGCCACCTGATACATCTCTGTACAATACAAAGGCGTAACGCCATTTTCGCAATAGAATATTTAGTTACCACAGATCGATCGGCAATCCAATCTGTACAGTCCCGAACCAAAGTCACTGCAGTAAAGTAATTTTGTTAGATCAATTGCGAAACTTTGCGGTCGTTTGTACAGTATAGCCGTATAGTTTTGGGTAAAATTTGGGACAAGCTTGGCTGACGTACAGAGGAGTAGGGTATAGAAGTGAACCTTGTTATTTAAGAACGGGTCTTTCTAACACAGTTTCATAAAAGTTAAAATGAAGGCCAAACCTACGTCCTTAAATTGTAGTTTTTTTTTAAAACATAGTTCCTTAAGATTACTGGTTTTATAAGTAGAAATCGAACATATTGTCTTAAAAACTGTACTTAGAGCACATCAGTTGATTTTGTTTATTTTTCTCTATCGATTTCAAAATTAAGTTTGTCATCAAAAGCGATTCAATAAGGATATATAAATCTGTAATCTAGTTTCGGCACTGTTGTCTGTGTCTACAACATAAATATGTACAGATGTGATTTTGTTTTATAATGACTGTTTATTGCCACAGTAAAAATCTATGTGTAACGTATATGCAAGCTGATGTCAAAAGAAAATGTACATTTATTTCAACACGCGTTCCTGAAAGAATTATGACAGACTGATGTACAGACTTACAGGCAGACGGACAACGAATTGATTGATCCTTCGTGTAATAGTGGTAACACGCCAGCTTGCGATACGAGGGACACCGGGTTCAATGACTCGGCGTGGGGAAACACTTAAACTCCATTTTCACAGGTATTTCTCTGCGGCTCTTGAGTTACCCAAGGAGGAATATCGTCAATCAGGTAGCCGGCCGTGAAAACTTTCGCCAAATCATAGCAATATGAATTAAGCGGTATCCACGCGAAGGGAAGGGAAGGTAAAAATGGCTGTTTTAAAAAAAATTGGAGCAATTTTACCCCACTTACCCACCCAAAAGAGTTTTTCGCGCGTATGTGTGTATTTTTTAAACATGTCTGTTTTATTGTTGCCTTCAGTTGCCCAAACGGCTTGACTTATTTTGAATTGTGAGGTGTCATTAGATTCGTCTTCTTCCCCAAAGTGTTGATAAGCGAACGTTAACTATCAAAAGAGGCGGTCGAGTTTTTTTTTAAATATTGTAACTTGTTATATACCAAAGTAACATTTGCTATCTTCTGCACTCCTAAGTATTTTATGCCACTACGTTCGCGTAACAACAAACAAGGTTGACTTTTCGCGTAATTTCGCTGGAAGTTTATTACCGTAGGTAAGCAAAATATTATTATCTGCTGTTAGCCGTCATTATGTCACCTGAGCCGGGATTTGTGTGTTGTTGGGAGTTGGGGCTCGTGTGACTACGGACAAGTCGCTCTGCAAACTTGCGAACTTGTTACAAAAAAATATGAGTAGATACCATAAACTTAATATTCTTCCGAAATACCTTTTAATTACCTCTATGGTAGATATTGGTATTTTAAATATCGAAGGACTGTACACGTTAATCATTCAATTACTTTACTTATCGAAACTAGCTTAAACTGGTTTTTGTCTCATGTTTTTGACAGTCTTTTTAACTGACTTGTGCGTTATTATATTGTTAGATAGAATTGCACTGTTATTATATATGATAGCCTTTATATCAGCTTATTGATGTGTCAAATTTTATAAGTGTATTATGCGTATTTGTATGTTTGTCCGCTTATATCTTAGAAACTGTAAATCAAATTCCATTAAAATCGGTCACTTGTCTTTTCGATAGATAGTGAAGTTTCAGTCGCTTGGAAAATTAGAAGTCTGTTTATCTATTTTTTCAACGACCTACATTTATATATATCGTGATAACTACAATGAAACAACTAAAATGTCACATACATTTAGCCACTAGTAGCATGCAAATTAAAAGTTAAATTAAATTAAGGAAATTTTAAACATGTGTGAATTAAATTAATTGGTCAATCGAAGGGGCGGTAATCGGAGCATGTATCAGAATCTTGCTCACTGAGGAAATCATATACATTAAAAATATGAAAGTGTGCGAAATTTTATTGAAAACCAGGTCTTACATAGCAACAAAATGTCCAAAATGTCTATAGCTATGAAAACACGCCACCCGTGTGTCCCAGCGCCCACATAATACTACCCATGATCGTGTTTTGTAAACAAAGTTGAAAGAGCTACACATTAAACGGGGCACACTAAAAGCCGACTCGTGTTCCCAAATTGAATCAATTTGCAAATAATCCCGCGATATTGTACGCACCTATCGCCCGTCTGCGGCTACGGAACCCCGGGTAATTGATCCCTGATTGTGCTTTGCCGATTTCTTGCTTTGACAGCTATTGAGGCGCGATAATTTAATTTAGCATTTATGTGGCCAGGTTAAATGAAAGAGGTGATCATTTTGACTGAAAATGTTTAAGTTCATTTTGAATACTTTTATCTGTAAAAAATATAGTCTAAATAAGTATATCACAATAATATAATATTAATAATGAATTATAATAATCACATATAATATTCACAAGGTTACAATAACGATTTCTTTTTATTTATTTGAAAAAGTATTTTATTCTATCCATTGTGCCCAAAATTTACACTAAATTGCACAATGTGACCCTTCAAAAAAGGTATATACATAAACAAATGTTTTACCTAGCGTCAGCCCTAATATCAAATTTCTAGGCTATTGAACCTCAAATTTAGGCGCACGGTTTATATACGATCCAATAAACCCTTTGGAGGTAATACATGTATAAAAAAATTAATAAAGTTGCGGTTACGATAAGCAAGTAAATATTTTATTAGAAAAGTTGTAAACTTAATCGAAAAGTTAATATATATAGCTACGCAATATTCTTTGAAATGAGGTATTCAATTCTGTTACTTGCTTTTATTTAGTATCAACCTGGATTTTTTCATTAGTTCTTTTGAGTTACGACTAAAAGATGGTTTACATTTGATTATGCGTGGGTTGGCTGTAAAATATTTTATATAAGTTCAAGTATTTTACTTTTTGAATGTAGGTTAGTATATGTATAGGTATAATGTTCTAACGGTTGATATGTCGTAAACTAATGTTTAGTATTTATGCCGCAACAAAAAGATGCGTAATTTTTTTTTTATAAATGGGAATAAAAACAAAGGTACTCGATTACTAAAAGAATCAAGGAAGATTCGGCTGATGCATACTATGCATCATTCCTGATTCTATTAGTTCTATATTTTCACAATACGTTCATATACGTAGATCATCATCATCATCATCTTCAGGTCTTTTTTAGTCTCCACTGCAGGAGCACGACCCTCTCTGTTCTACTAGTGCCATTTAGCTAGAGCTGTCAGAGGATTTGGCCTACACTCTCCACGCTGGCTAGACGGGTTCGAGAGGTTTCTTTGATGTTTTATGAGCTTTGTTTGGCTTGCGTTTCCTAAGTCGCCTTCTACGACATCCACGGGAAGGCTTGGAGTGGTCCTGTGTCCTAATATGTAGTCTTCTCTAGGTAGCCTATAATTAATGCAGGTGATGTTGCGGGAAATTAAATGTGTGAGAAATACTTTCAATCTTCATGAAAATTTTCCTATAGTACTCACTCACTATAATCTATTAAAACTAACTTGTCATAAGAACCTGCAGAACCCACAATGGAATGCTTAAAAGTGTCTCGATTTTAATTATAATGAATCCCTAGCAAAGTTCTGACGTCACCTATCAAGAGTTCAAAACTAACAGTAAGATAGTATAAATGCAAATAAGTTGCTTATCTCCCGCCGAGATTTAATTTATTCAGCGAAGTTCGCTTTCACGCAGACTTCCTGATTCGCGAATCATGAAGCCCGACGCACGAGCTAGAATTTGTGAGAAAAATTAAGTAACTTACCTCGTCTCAGCCGCTAGAAGTCTACTGCTGGACATGGGCCTTACCCAAGGATTTCTATCGTAGGGAGTTTTGCCATACTCACCACTTGGCAGACGGGTTGATGAGCGCAGTTTCTTTGGTTATCTCGGTTCCGACGCAGCTGCCCATCGAAACTGTTTTTTAAGCGAGAGAAGGGTAGGAGTTTGTTGAACTGGGGGAACGGAATAAAGGGATGCTACTTGCTCGGATGGATTGGGGATGAGAAAGTAGCAGCTCGGGAGGCCGGGCGCGCGTACCCGATGCCATATCTGCAACCACTGGATAGGCAGTTGAGGATGACATCCTGACTATTAGTAACTTACTTACAGCGTGTTCTACCCTCGACAGTCCCTTAAAGGAGTAACTCAGCCCATCCATAATAATCCCTTTGGCATTGGGACTAAAGCTGAAAACTAAAATAATTAAGACATTTCGATACAAAAATATAGAATACAATTTGTTTTTTTGAGTTCCCAGCATTATTCACGTACGAAAAGTTGTTCATTTTGATGGAATGAGTTATTCTTTTAAGGGAATAAGTAAAATAAAGAATACAGTTACAGGAATAAATTATAAAAAGTATTTAAAACTTGAGCTAAAATTCTGTAAACACTAAAGTTTTAATCAGTCCCTAGCTCCATTCCCCTACAAGCCTTCTCCGAACTAGAGGGAAATATGTATCTATTAAACAACCTAAAATGTAGCTACAAGATCAATATAATCGTCTTTTCCTAAAAATGTTCTGAGCCATTATTCGTGTTTTCTAACGAATACTAATACAAAATAAAAACCAGCAGCAAGTAGGGTTGCCAACCGTACTATAATATATAGTATTGTACTATATTTCTGGACTCCGTACTATATACTGTTGAAGAAATATATAGTACGCGAAAATACTATATTTCAGTACAATAGATCAATGTTTATATTTTGTAAATCTAAAACCAATAAAATAAAAATAAAAATCCAGAGCCTGCAATTTTTGAACGCGCCTTTCATTCGGCGACGTAATGTCCGTGTGCTTGAAACCAAACGCGTCCCTGTCATAAAATCAAAAATATTTATTTTAATTAATTAATTTAAAAGTTGACTGTGATTTATTGAAGACAAAAATACATAACTATAAATTAGTCTATATTTTATTTTCCCCCAATAAATACTTTATTTTTTTGAAGCGTACTATATTTTAATGGCCTTTTTTGAAAAAATACTATATTTTGCCAAAAAAATGTTAGCAACCCAGCAAGTAAAACTTCGTAGAATCGAGCTTGCACTTTGTTGACTGATATTGGATACGTGCTTCCGAGAACCGTTGAATAAAACAAAAACCATATTTATGTTAACTAGTGTGTAGAAAATAAAAGAATAAGCTTATCAGTACAGGTTTTAATACAGTGTTTTTACAGAACACAATGTTTTTCTGTTCATAATGTGGTTTTGATTTGGAGTCGAACAATTGCTTTTCGCTCTACCGCGGATTCCCAATTCTGACAATGACATTTTACAGATGTAAAACAAGTTTTTCAAAGAAAAATAATAATAAAAACATGATAACTTTACCTACCAAAAAATATGGCCTATGTCACTCGGGGCGTAAAGATTGGAAAGATTGGATGTGGTGGAATAAATTAACATGGGCTCCAAAAACAATTAACTCTTTTTGATTATGAGTCCTACTTGCGAGGCGTGTGACAACCGGCCAAGTGTGAGTAGGACTCACGCATCAAAGGTTGCGTAAATTAAAGAAAAAACAACAAAATTATGTGTTCATTTTTATTTATCAAGGCACGGCATCCTAAATGGTGCATGTCATCGTGCTTAAGCTACCGAATTAAGAAGATAGTATCAAACGAAATAATAATTAAGAAAAAGTTATTTTATACTAAATACCAGTTCTCAAAAATACCAGGATCTTTTCCTGGAATGGATAGCTGAGATCTGCAATTCTTAGGTAAATAAATGGCTCTTATGTAAGCGGTATACTAATTGATTAAATATTTTTATTACTTTATACCGTATTTGAAAAATATTTTCAAAGAGCATCATTCATTTAATCAAAGGTTATCGAAAATTCCTGAAATAACAAAGTTCCAATTAATTCGTCGAGGAAAGATTCTGTCCATTCATCAAAAAATTTCCTCGTCCCAAACATTGAAAATCGGTATCGGTACACATCAAAAGTGAAGGTTATTCCTCATTGTACCATACCAAGGCGAATATTCGGTATTAATATTTTTTTTTATCGTCCAAGGAAGATTCTGTACATTCATCAAAAAAATTCCTCTTCCCAAAAGTGAAAATGGGTATCGGTACACATCAAAAGTGAAGGTTATTCCTCATTGTACCCACACCAGCTCGAATATTCGGTAATATATTTTTTTTATATCGTCCCCTAAAGATTCTGTACATTCATCCAAAAATAAACTCTTACCGAACAATGAAAATGGGTATCGGTACACATTAAAAGTGAAGGTTATTCCTCATTGTACCAGCTCAAATATTTAGTTATAATATTTTTTTATAAATCGTCGAAGAAAGATTTTGTACTATCATCAAAAATATTCCTTTACCGAAACAGTGAAAATCGGTATTGGTACATATTAAAAGTGAAGGTTATTCCTCATTTTACCCATACTAGCTCGGATTTTCGCTATTAATATTTTTCAAGGGTGATCATTTCATTTAAGAAATCGTAAAAAGTGTGCAGCGAACAAATACATTAGTGTTCTCATAGGTATCCAACCAGCAATTTAGTATCATCAACTAGTTGCTCTCCCAGTATTTCGTCTGCGCAAAAAATGTCAAGGAGATCAAAGCAACCTGCATAAACATGATTTAGAGATGACACACCAATAGTTATTATAACGTAGGCATTCGTTAAGAAAAAAAATCCAAAATCAACGCCTAAGGGGGTGAAACAGGCTGTACATTATTAACATGATCATGCAAAAAATTTACTATCTTTCCGTCGTTATAAAAGTTACATAAATGTACGCTTTCATTATTATTCACGCTGCTAAATTTATCTCGTTTTAAAGTTCAGTTGAGTGCCTTTCATACTCGAACCTAGAGCAGCATACAAAAAAAAAACACACACATCCCTGTTCAGTGGAGCCAACAGGAGTAAAAAAAGCCGCCGGTCGAAGATCGCCCACCAATAAATAATAGGACAGACGCCCTGGCTGCAATACATAAATTGGGAGGACTTTTGACAGGGATAAAGGGAGAGGGAGCTTTATCACGGTTATAATCGGTTTGGGGGCACTGGCCTGCGGTCGAGATTGCAGGCTGCATGTTTTTGGGAAAAATGTTGAGATGACCAAAATATTTTAGCTGGGTATTTTCAAAAAGTATTAATAGAGGCGATGATTTATTGTTATAATCGATATATCGAGGGTATTTTACACTTGAGAATGTGTAATGTATGTTTTTGAGTTACATTAAAAGATGACATTTCATAATAAGTGTCATAGGAATCGCTTTTTAAACTATCTAGAAAGATCATTATCAGACAGTTTTCGTAACATTCTTAAACTAGTATCCATTATTGATTCATCACGCATTTTAAAGTAAATTAAGAAACTGACTGCCGCTTTTGAGAGATTACTTTCGCCATACTGATATTTTTGGCATATTGATAAATTCGGACCAATAACATTTCCGTGATACGCACAGAGACATACAGAATAGGTGATTGGTCATGGGTAGTAGAAATTCCAAATATGAAATTTTCGGCCTCGCTTCTGTTTTATACATAGATATAGAATATGAGATAAATGAACTTCTTGAGTCCGAAATTTAACTTGGACCCCTCGACTAATGTTTAGGGTTAAAAACAAAGTACTACACATTCATTTGTATTGCAATACCTATTAGAGTAATTATTCGCATTTTAAGCTCTGAGAGACGCAACCACAGGGTTTAAAAGTTCAAACTTCACAAAGCAAAAGCTTCAATTGGAACTAAGCTTTTAACATTTAAAAAGTGGTAGACTTTTAAAATATTTTAGTAGAATTTTATGACGAAATAAAAAACTATACTGAATTTAAGATTTATTTAAAATCAAACAGAAAATATGCCTACACAATGTCAGTATTTGATTTAATAAAATACAATATAAAATAAAAGACGTTTTTTTTATAATTTCGTGTGTTTTTAGCATTGAAATATATACGCTCAACGTTTTTCATGTTCAATAAATAAAAAAAATACTCAGTCTTAAAAGAAAATAAATGTAATTACTACATAAAGCTTTATCTGATCACACCGAAGCTTCCAGTGCACAACCGCACAGCTTTAAAAGTCCAAACTTCACAAAGCAAAAGCTTTTAACGTTGATTCGTAAAAAAGCGGTAGGCCATGTCATTTAAGGGGACAGGACGCAATCAAAAAGCGATTGGGCTGAATTTTTTAAATTTGAAACTGAGCTTGCTGTAAGCTCTAACAATGGTTGTGTTGTTGTGCATTTCCGCGCAGTGCGTGCGTCACAGTTGTTCCATTTTTGTTTGGTACACAAAACATGTTACGGTTAGTTTGGACAGGGCTGTCGGGCGAAATTAAAACGTAGCCGGTTTACAAAAATACTAGCTTCCGATATCAGGTTTTTCTGTGAATGGTAATATTTGCGCAATTTACCATTGATTTATACACAGTCTACGCTTGTATTATGTGTATGTTTAGTAGGAATTATTTAACTGGGCCGTATGAACATATTTTAAGTTCTAGCAATTTTCCAGTGACAAAAAACCTTACTTAGTGCTCATTTACATCATATAAGGAACCCCTGTACTAAGTTTCTCGGTAGGTTGATATATAAAGTCAGTGAGTCAGGTTTAAACTAGCAATAAAAAAATTCCTCGTTACATTATATTACATAACCGTAGATTTGGCGGTATCTCAGAGTCTCGGATATGAGTTGGAGTTTGCAAATTTTATCTTCATAATGTTAATTCTTGTGGTGTAAAGAAAGTAGAGATAGTTTCGAGATTATACACATATTTTAAATACTATTTAGAAAACATAAAACCGTTATGAAAAAAAGCTGCTGCTTCCTTGTTTGTGAATAAAGATATGACATAGAGCACTTCTAACAACCGTAATAAAGAACTTCAGCTCATGCGGGACCATTTTAAACTTGTTATAGTCTCCAACAGTGTATCCTTATTTAATTCCTTATGTCTTGCACTTGGGTATTTTATTTAAAGTTTATTCTAAACTAGTAATTTTTCCGCGTAAAACTTCACCATGTTCACGTTGATTTTATAAAATCGTTTCTTATAGCTCACTTACATCATAAAAGGAACCCTATACCGTGTTCTCATAATGAATTTATCTCGCGTAAGTTTTAATATTATTACCCTATACCAAATTTCAAGTTTCTAGGTACAGCAGTTTCAGTTGTACGTTGATAAGTTAATAATTAAGTCAGTGAGTCAATCAAGTGTATGTACTTGTGGTAAATTAATTGATTACAAATATCTTAATGTATTGTAAACGTAGGATGGACATTGTGATCGCTTTTGTAAATATCATGTATTCTTTAGAAACTAAACAATTGTAGGAGTCTATTTTTTCAAACCTTTATTTTATGAACTTAAAACATTAAGAAATAGGATATGAAAAAGAATTTCACGAATAGAGACAAAAACGTAGTTCAAATCCTGCCCGCGTGGAATTCTTTCCCATTTTTAGGGTTCCGTAGTAAACTAGGAACCCTTATAGTTTCGCCATGTCTGTCTGTCTGTCTGTCTGTCTGTCCGTCCGCGGTTTTACTCAGAGACTATAAGTACTAGAAAGCTGTAATTTGGTATGAGAATGTATATTAATCATGGCAAAAAATTCGTAGAAAAAAATCTTGAAAAAAATTTTTTTTTAGGGTAGCTCCCATACAAGTGGGGGAGTAATTTTTTTTTCTCTACTTACCCATCGTGTGCGGTATCGTTAAAAAGGTCTTTGAAAAATATTGTGAGGTTGAGAACACCATTTTTCGATTTAGGGTCCGTTTCCGAAATATTTGGTTTTAAAGTGCAAATTTTTGTTATAGGTACGTGTCCCCCCCCTCTATCTGCTAAACGGTTATATATGGACACGTGAAAAAAAATACAGCAGTAGTATATATACTGAAGTTGAAAGGAAAACTATCAGAGCTGGGTACTAAGTGCAAACTAAAAAGTTATAGGCAACCAACTTATAAAATGTACTGAAAAATGTAAAATTTCATACAATCTTTGATGTGAGGTGCGAGTGTAAACAGTGTGAACTCAAAGTTGTCATTCGCAACTACGGAACCCTATACTGCGCGTGGCCCGACACGCACTTGGCCGGTTTTTTTTTCTTAACTAGAATATTTAAGAGAGATTTTTTGAACTCGCCCTGTTAGTCTTTATCTATATGTTTTTACACTACAGTAGTACAAAAATATTGGTTTTCACATAAAATTCTCTACTATTGATACTTAATACATATTATATACTCGTAAAACAAATATTTTGATACAGATAACATAAATCTATAACTCGCAATCTTTGGAATCTATTATATTTCTGTAATTAATTTATAATATCCTAATATAATGATCTTAATAAAGATTTCGTGTATCATCAGAAACAGTGTTTCTTTATTATCGAAGAAAACATTCAAGTGGACAAACAAAGGCCACATGAACTGACTAATAACTATTATTACGAAGCTTATATCATTACGGACAAAAATTACGATCTTATCTGTACCATTATACCGCAGCCCAATAATTAACAAGCCACCATTAGCTTGATTACATGCATAAATAACATTTATAACAAAGACCACACAATTGCACATTTTTCCGGAGTTAAAACTACAGAATATTCATACGAAGCGCAGTATCACACGTTTGTTTTAAAATTTTATGCACCATTTGTTGTTGCCTATTTTGAATGCCTAAATCAGGTCAACTTTTTTTTTGGAATCGCTTACCAGTGCTATCAATAAAAAATCTAGTGAAACGTGATATACGGGTTAATATGTCTATTCTTATAATATACTATTTATCCTATTTCTAGTTATATTTATTAATTTTAAGTGGCTTTAGCTTTTGCGGCTCCCAAAAGTAAACTTTATAGTTTCTCCGTACCCCTGATAATGTGCATGCAAAATTTAATGTTGATTGATTGAGAAGTTAGGGCGTGAAAGCGTAACGAACTAATTCACTTCTACGTTTATAATATTCAATTTTTTGCTGCTTATTTAGAAACAAGAATACGTTCTCTAATTCAAAGAGCCAAATGTTTGCCAGACCCAAGCGCGAGGGTAAAAAAAAACGTAAAAACGCATTTTATTAAGTGCTTCCCTACACTGCAAGGCTATGAAAGGGGATCATAACGCCTACTGAGACAGCGAGCAGTGACTGGAGGGTAACAGCTTAGATATTTATTACAAAGATTAATGATACGAGCCATTGCGAAGAAGCATAAACGTAATACATAAACAGAGTGGGGTGCGGCCTCTGTGAGGACGATCAGCGATTTGATTAGAATCGATGAGAAACTTTTTATACTAATACGTTGCTGTAATCTATATATGACATCTGCTGGTAAAATAGTAAGATAATAAGAAGTAAGGTAGTCAGTTTAGGTAAGGGGTGCTACAAATACTTAGTGCGTTTTCAGATCAAATATATTTTGATATTTGTTTAAATTATAAATCTTTGTAGACGTTTCACAATATGTACGTAGAACTAAAGACTCCTTTTAAATAACACTCGAAGGCAGATAAACCTTTTATTTATTATCGTTTACCTATCAATCATGTAAAATCTTTTTGCTGTACAGCCGCTATTACAGCAAACGATATAGTAGTAGGATAAAAGCAACAGGGTCACTAGGTCTTTAACTAAAACCCAATAATAATATAAGAGCAAGTCTGTCTAAGTCTAAAGTACTTAGACATTCTTAATATCTTATTATTATTATACTAATACTGAATATCGTCTACCATCAAAACATCGATCATTACACCTTAGTGCAAACTAACATGTGATAATCTAACTAATCTCAAAAATATCAAACGACCGTTTTGACATTTTTGAGATAAGCCGTCTTATAAACCAGATACATAAACCCCCTCTAAAAAAGTGTTATTCAGGTAGTTTATCGCTGACACTGGGACCACGCTTACCATAAAGGCACGGGAAAATCACAGCTGCGCCGTAAAGTATTGCGAATCAAATCGAAGCGTCCATAAATGCGAAAATGAGACGCGTTGTAAAACGCAAATGTTCCCACAGACAGAAGTGCTCAAATTAGTACTGGAATTTACCCACTGCGTTTTGATTATGCTGGGGTTTTATAAAGGCAGTTATTTTAAGTGAAAAGTTATTTTAGTTATGTTAATATTTACTATAGAGAAATTTGTATAGTACGCGTCATCAATATGCAAATTGCAATATACTCGAAACCTTTATCGATTGTGACGCAGAACGTAATTCTTACAAAGTGTCTCTTGGTATGTAATTCACAAAATCTCAGTTGTTTTCGTATGCATGGCGGAAAGGAGGTAGGTTATGCCTTTTTTTTCGCCAGACATAGGAATGTTATTTTATGTTCATTATAGAAAAACCGGGTATCCTACCAAAAAACAACAATAAGTTTAACAAGTAGACAAATTTCATTGCCGTGAGAAACGAAACTCGCGCTTGCTGACACACGAAAACTAGTATTATACACACTTGTATGTCCACTGCGGCTCGCGAAATGAATCGGCCAATTTTCCGAGTTTGCCGCCATTAACAACATCCGCGCCTGATGTCCGCAAATAATGCGCCCCTATGGCCGTCTGTTTGCGAAAAAAGATTCCGTTGTTTGATTTACTGCAGACAGTATTGGTTTTTGTCTTTACAGCGAGCCGTTGTAGCTCTGTCGTCCGTGAATGGTTTTAATGCACTGCGTTGGGAACGTAATGTTCAAGACAGGTCGACATGGCCATCGGGGTATGGCCATATCACCCGCGCCATCTTATGCCTCTTCTACTCGCCGATGATCTGCTGTCGTTGCCATTCACTGTACATTGCTGTTTGTCTCACAAAAGCTTTGAAAGTTTTTAATACAACGCAGCAATGTAAAGTAAGTCGTCACGATGACAGCCAATCATCGGTGTTTGTGTAAAGAGGGCATTAGGCTTAGGGCTGCATCTACCGCGTTTATCGATTTCGATCTCGCTTATATTGTTCTTTGTTGTTTTGTGTTAAAATAAAATTACTACATAAACGTCGTCGCGACGCGATTATCTGAGGGATGCGTAGTTCAGTAGTAAACATAAATATTCAATTTCTTACATCCAGATAGGAAGCTTAACAGAGGTTATTGTTCTGACAATTTTTAAATTCTATGCTTGTCGCGCGCATCACCTTATAACCCCATAACCCCGATTGCCATGACGACTTGTCGCAAATGTTCCCAACGCGTCGTGTATTGAAAATATACTTTGATCAATTCATCGTTAGTTCATCTTGAACTACCAATTTTTTTTGTCACTGTCGTCCCAGCTTTGATCTAGGTACTTTGAAACTAACCAAAGTACAAAAGCAGGGAAGTAAATAAATTTTAAATTACATCCCGTGCAAAAGCATACCTACCACAAAGAAGAGTTAGTGCCTGGCTGGTATACAGCTGTAAAACATATCCAAATTATTTAAAACTAAGTCTACCTAACCTTAGTGTCGGTACCTATTTATCCAACCTTGAAATATCTTAAAAGACGATATGAATGTAGACATTTTCGGCAAAAAACTCGTAACAAAGTAATTAAATTGCTTTATACACGGTTTGTAGACTATATTATAATAGAATTTAATTTTCATATAATAACTTAGATGGTAATTGTCATAGACGTCTAGACGCTCGCATTAAATTTTATTACTCTTGACTATTTAACCCTTCTCTTAGTATTTAAATAGTACTGAAATGAAGTAGGAAAACTTGTGTGAAAAGTAGATGGAAATATATTTCATCCAACCTGTCTGACCAGCGTAAAGAGTTAAAGTCAAAGCCTCTGACGGCTCTGGCTAATAATTATATGGCTCTGGTAGTACAGAGAGGGTCGTGCTCCTGCAGTGGAGACTAACAAAGGCCTGATAATGAAGAAAAAGAAGGCGCCTCCTTACTCTCTTCATTGTGTACGAAGATTGATGACGATTACAAACTAATAAATTTTAATATGAATCTCGTTTGTTTCTGGTAAAACATCTGCAAAATTAAAAACACCGGGGACACCTAAATTTTATCTCTACTCAATGCCTACCGACTACTAATTATGGCTAAGTATACATTATAGCACATAGCGCGAAGACCCAATGGCCGCTGGAGCAGAAAGGTTCTTGAATGGCGACCACGTACCGGCAAGCGCAACGTTGGACACTTACGAAGGTGCTGGATGCAGGCCGCTTCCAGCCGGTCGTATTGGACATCCTTGGTGGAGGCCTTTGTCCAGCTGTGGACTTCTTTAGGCTGAGATGATGATGACTCATTATAGGCAATAGCAGTCTATGGAAGAGTAGCATCTTTGATTTTCATGTAGACTGCAGAAACAGAATAGGCGTGGCAACTAACACAATATTATTTTTAAATAGCAGCGATTAGGACGTTAGTTTGATTATATTATAATTGAGTACAATTGGCTGGTCTATCGTTTTCTTGTAATTTTTGATCTTATTCTTGTCAAAAACCTTACGTAGCTCGTACGTTTTTAAGATCGTAAGTCTATTACGATCGCTTTTTTATAATTATGAGAATTTCTAATTAATTGTATAGAGTTACGCCGATTTTAGTGTATAAACAATTTATAATATAATTTTTTTAATTAAACTCCATAGGTAGAGACGGACTGGTCCGTTTTTAGGCCTGAAATTAAACGGCATTTGTTTGCTCACACTGTTGTTCCAATAAAAAAAAAAACACTTTTATCATGCGAATAGACGAACATGAACAAAACGAAAGAGAAAACAGCGTGCGTCTCTTTGATTTTCCAGTAACCTGGACATGGTTATTGATTTGAATGCTCTGTTCGCTTTAATCGCGGGTTACGAATTTGTGGTTGTAATGTCAGCAGATGAGAAAACTAAGTTTCTAATTAAAATCTAAATGGTTAATATGATGACACTCGTTGCGACACGAACAGTTTATAAAAAATATTATGGAAGGCAAAATAGAAGGAAAAACGATCAGAGTAAAACCCAGGCACGGTTACTGTAAAGAATTAAAGGAAAAAGTGCGAAGTTTTTCATACCAGGATGTCAAAAGACTGATAGAGGATAGAGCAAGATAGAATTCCATAAAAATAAGCATTGCTTTTAAATTTTGACGATAATTTAGAATCTCAAATTGTTCTTATCACTTCAATTGGACGTAGCTTTCGTAATACCCCTTTGATATTCTTTGTCCACGAAACCTTCAAAGGACAAGAAAACGTACTAATTTAACTTAAACTTAATGTTTACAAAAATATCGTTCTACAAATACCATCGTCATATTTCCACACAAAAGTTACAAAGTGCGGATAGACAAAAATAAAAGAAAGTGAGTCTCCAGACAACAGCGTCTCTCTGATTTTCCGCAAGCCTGGCCGCCATTGATTCCGATGCTCTTTCCGCTTTAATCACGAGCTATAATTTGTAATAGTGTAAGTTTGTACTATTTCTGTAATCCCAGATATACAGCGTGTAAATTAACCCTCGGCATTTTCTAGGGGTGATTCAGCCCGTGAATGTGATTTTTTTCTATAGCATCAATGCTGGGAACTCAAAAAGAAATTTCGACATTTTCATAATATTTATTTTCTATTTAATATTGGTCCCAAAAGATTTGATTGGCAGATAATAATAGCATTTGTTTATTTAAATCCAACAAAACTAAGAAAGATTTTCGCAAGGCTCCTAACGTGAGGATAGACGAAAATAAAACAAAATGTGAGTTTCCTGACAACAACGTCTCTTTGATTTTCCGCAAGCCTGGCCGCGATTATTGATTCCGATGCTCTTTCCGCTTTAATCACGTACTATAATTTGTCGTTTGTGTTCTGTACTTCAAGTTTAAAAAATCACTATTTCTGTAATCCCAGAATTTGAATTCCCAGCGTGTAAATAGATCCTCCACATTTTCTAGAGGTGATACAGCCCTTCAATGTGAACAACTTTTCCTATAGGATCGATTCTGGGAACTCAAATAAAAATTCGACATATTCATAATATTTTTTTTTCTATTTAGTATTGGTCCCGAAAGAATTTATATTGATTTTGCCCTAAATTTGCCCTTTAGCAAACAAGGCAGATAATCATATAGCAAAATTTGTTTTCTTTTTTAAAATCCAACAAACCCAACTAGAAAGATTTTTGCAAGGCTTCTAACGTGTGGATAGACGAAAATAAAACAAAATGTGAGTCTCCAGACAACAACGTCTCTTTGATTTTCCGCAAGCCTGGCCGCGATTATTGATTCCGATGCTCTTTCCGCTTTAATCGCGAGTTATGATTTTGTGGTTGTGGAGTTGTTGGGGAAGTCTCTGTGTAGTTTTTTCATAAATGCATTAAAAGGGTGTACTGTTTCCTAAATAAATATAAAGAGGCAAATCAGACAGATTGAGCGATCCCCACTGTAAGTTGTTAACTTGTGTCGTAGGATACTAACTCAACTTTACTATATTTTATTGATACTAATATAGATAAATATCCAAGAAAAAAAGCATTTTCCAACATGACTTGGTCGGAAACCAAACCAGGGGGGCGGGGGACGGGCGTCAGGTGTTACAGGTTGGCGTTTTAACCACTGCGCCACGGACGTTATCTAAATATTTTTTTGGAGTTTATGTATTTAATGAAAGTATGTATATGATTTTATATCTCAATCCGGTAACATATAGTTAACGTTTCTTATATTATTCCGACTTATACTGGCTAAACATGTTTTTGCAATTTTTTTTATTATTTAAAAGACCGGCGTTACCAAAGTTACTTTTTTATAGAGGTATTAACAAGTATTTTATAAACTATTTCAGTCTATTGATACGGAAAAATTAGGTTTTGTTCAAATTTAATTCCGCCTACATCACACGGGAACTCAGCCACAGAGAAGCGTTCGTGTGTATCGACCCGGCAGCAATGTATTCTTACATTATTCCGTATGATCCCAGAAAAAAATGTTTTTGCATTTTTATTTATTTAAAAAGACAACATAACCTGTATTGCTTTAAAATATAAAAACTTCAAATGTATTAATAATTCTTCCTTAAACTATTTTTGTCTTTTGATACGGAAAAATCAGGTTCTGTTCAGACTTAATTCCGCCTACATCACACGGGAACTCAGCCACAGAGAAGCGTTCGTGTGTATCGACCCGGCAGCACTAGACGTGGGTGTGGAGTTGTTTTTGTCACTTCCACTGTCATATGTTGTTGCAAATAGGATTAATGGAAACAAATAACATTTTGTTATTAAATCTTTATTCGTAATAATAATATTTGTGTACGTGATATGTATTCTTACATTATTTCGTATGATCCCAGAAAAAATTTTTTTGCAATTTTATTTATTTAAAAAGACAACATAACCTGTATTGGTTTAAAATATAAAAACTTCAAATGTATTAATAATTCTTCCTCAAACTATTTGTGTCTTTTGATACGGAAAAATCAGGTTCTGTTCAGACTTTATTCCGCCTACATCACATGGGAACTCAGCCTCACAGAAGCGTTCGTGTGTATCGACCCGGCAGCACTAGACGTGGGTGTGGAGTTGTTTTTGTCACTTCCACTGTCATATGTCGTCCGGCAAATGGAATTCTACGAAACAAATAACATTTTGTTATTTAATCTTATTCGTAAAAATAATATTTCTGTACGTGATATGTATTCTTACATGAATAATGTGAGAATACATTTCACGTACACGATTGATGCCGGAGAAAAATGTTTTTGCATTTTTTATTTATTTAAAAGACAATATAAACTGTTTTGGTTCAAAATATACAAAATTAAAATGTCTTAATAAGTCTTCCATAAACTATCTATGTCTATTGATTCGGAAAAATCAGTTTCTGTTCAGACTTAATTCCGCCTACATCACACGGGAACTCAGCCACAGAGAAGCGTTCGTGTGTATCGACCCGGCAGCACTAGACGTGGGTGTGGAGTTGTTTTTGTCACTTCCACTGTCATATTTCGTCTGGCAAATGGAATTCTCGGAAACAAATAACATTTTGTTATTAAATATTTATGCGTAAAAATAATATTTGTGTACGTGATATGTCAAGGTAACAAGGCTTTTACGGATTACGTAACTTGTTTTGAAATAAAACAGATTTTTGGAGTATTTACTCGAAAATCTGTTATCATATTCTCAGATCTCATGGCCAAGGCCTTAAAAACACCCATCCCAACTTCCCATCCCGATGCCAATCCCAGCCCAACTAATATTATAAATGCGAAAGTGAGTTTGTATATTTTTTATTGTTGAGTTTGTATATGTTTGTTTGTTACTTCTTCACGCTTTGTCTAATCAATCAATCTTCTTGAAATTTTGCATACACATGTTAGGGAACTGAGAAGCACATAGGGTACTTTCATCCCGGAAAAGTAAAAGAACTGTTGCCGTGGGATTTACGATAAATGACTCGGCAAAATACAGGTAAATTATACGCGAGCGAAGCCGCGGCTAAAAGCTAGTACTCAAATAATTAAGAAAATAGGAATCATAAGATATTATCTGCCAACGCAAAAATGTTACCTTTTCGTCGTACTTAAGTATAAATAGGTAAAAGGAATATTAAAGACCTCTCGTAAAATATTAAAAGAAATAAGTGGCCCCATAAATAGAGGTAGGATATCTCGTAAAAAATTTGATAGGCTTTAATTCCGAGAAGCGTTACCGATGAATATTGAGTGGATGTAAAGGAAAAATGTATTTTCATTGGTTTATTATGCTTTTGTAGGGGCTTTAGTTTTAAATATTAATTGGAAATTTTGTTGTATTTATATTATATTCTTGGCGTGTTGATTCAGGCGAAGTATATTTTATTTGTTTCGCCATTGAGTCGTGGATATCTTACAGATGAATATATTAAGGGCCCGCACTAGGCCAACTAGCGACACCGTTTTTGGTAATCTACTGATTTAAGTTCTCTTAATGACTGACTCTCATAATATTAAAACATGATTCCAAAAATACTTCAGGTTATTTAGGAACGCATAAATTACTTACAATCTTGAATTTCATTCCATTTGTCAAGTATTAGGAATAAAATTATTGGCGTCGCTAGTGTGTCTGGGGTTTCAAAAGGATATATTTTTATTCTAAAAAACCGGCCAAGTGCGTGTCGGGCCACGCGCAGTGTAGGGTTCCGTAGTTGCGAATGACAACTTTGAGTTCACACTGTTCACCCTCGCACATCACAGTTTCACGACCAAAAACATGTATCAATGAAAATGTATGAAATTTCACATTTTCGAGTACATTTTATAAGTTGGTTGCCTATAAATTTTAAGTTTGTACTTAGAACTCAGCTCTGATAGTTTTCCTTTCAACTTCAGTATATATACTACTGCTGTAATTTTTTTCACGTATCCATATATAACGGTAAAAAATGGTGTACTCAACCTCACAATATTTTTTGAAGACCTATCTAACAATACCCAACACGATGGGTTTGTATAGAAAAAAAAATATTACTCACTCTTTACTTGTATGGGAGCGACGCTAAAAAAAAATTTTTACAAGATTTTCTTCTACCACTTTTTTGCCATGATTAATATACATACCCATACCAAATTTCAGCTTTCTAGTACTTATAGCCTCTGAGTATAACCGCGGACGGACAGACAGACAGACAGACAGACAGTCAGACAGACATGGTGAAACTATAAGGTTACGATAAGGGTTCCTAGTTTACTACGGAACCCTAAAAAGTATCTAAAAATATCGCGAAAAACTGACTTTTATTATATTACTATTAGTAACTATTGTACTGAAGTCTTAAGTGGTTCATGCAACGCATAACTTTTATACCAAAAAAAGTTATGCGTTCGGATAGTGAACCGTCTTGAGTAGTCCTTAAAATACGTGACAAACTAACAGATTTCTTGCAAAATCACATTAGAAAACATCGTTTTAGGAGAGACGTAATTTAAATAAGTTATTTATTTATTACCGCTGACGTTTCTATGGCACATCCATGATGGTTGCAGCGATAATCAGCATCAGCGGAAAAAATATATGAAAGTGCTAGAACTGTTAAATACTAAAAACTTTGTCTCTCCTCCCTATCTAAGTAAAGAAGTTATTATAAAATAATAGTCTAAAAAAATACACTGTAAACTATTACAATCAGTTAGCAGAAGTCATAGCTAGTAATAGTGCATAAAATAAATTAAAAATGTTCACTTGACGAGCAGTCCGTAAGCTGCTTTGCACTTTTATTGGATGAAACGCTCTTCGCAGCGCTAAAGCGCTGTAAACTATTACATTACGGCATTTACATGGTCTCACGTCGACGTCTTTGAGTAATAAAAACTGCAAATGAACTTTCCTTCGGGTAATGAAGTATTCTGATATTCTTAGGGAAAGTTAGTTTACATCCTCCTCCACTAAGCATATATAGCCAAAGCCTCCTCCTTATCTAAACTTTTATCCGGTTGCACCATCAGCTGTAGGTACGTTGGAACCCGGGGTCACAAATAAAATATCAGTCATGATTTGGTAAAGTAGGTATTTCGGTCGGCTGCAAGTGTGACGCCAACCCTCCTTAGGTTAGGTTACAGCGTATTTTTGGATGGTTATTTCCTGTAACATGCAGGGAAGATAAATCGAAGAAATACATGTAGATCATGCGATATTTGTCATTGAAAGCTTAATAACATAACAAAGATCAATTAATAGACCTCTCATCTCATACTTAACAGACTTACCAGAATTAAAAGTATGGGTACTCTTTCTATCTGATTTTATTAGATACTTGCAAATTATTTGCTCTGACAGGTTATTTCCGTATCCGAACATAGATTAGCTTAGACTTCCTTTTTACACCTAAGCACGTTAACGGCAATATCATTTATATTTTATCTATATTTTGCCTTTAGATTTGCACTTTGAGTTGAAATATTTTGTGTGGCGGAAACACATGTAATAATTAAACTCAAAGAGCATGTAACTTTGACTTCCGTTTAATCAATTCAATGCCTTTAGATTTCCCTGAAAATACGAATTCCAAAAGCGGAAGGCTTTTTGGAATGGTTTACTCAAGTTAAATATAAATAAAAATGAATACCCCGACCTAGTTTCCCAACACTTGTACATCATCCGCCGAACATGTAACTCTGTTCTACAAATAACCATTTTGATAACCCATAAAATAAAACTGGTGGAACGAAAAAAAACACATTAAACCTGTTCGTACAATGGATGTTATGAAGCATGTCTCTCAATTTCCTTATAGGGTGAAACGTCATAAACGAAATATGGCTCTATATGTACGGTTTTGATACTGATTTTACTATGGAATAGGCCATTTAGCTGCAGAATTTTATGATCGCCTTCGTTCGAAATTTTTGGGTTATGTGTTTTTCGGTGGAAGTGCAGATTTGCTTCAGGCAGTTAAGAATATAAGGACACGCAAATTTAGAGCTGAAGCCATATTTATTTTTTAATCAAAGTTTAAAAATGACGTTAAAATTGAACTTCATAAAAGTTTAATCTTTTAACTTTCGTGGGTAATCAAGCAGATTTAGATTTCCTGTCTGAATATGTAATAAAAACTTTAATTACCTACTTCTTACCTTAAAGTCAAAGTCAAAGATTTTTATTCAAAATTGGAAAATTGTATCTCTTTTTGAACGTCATATTTTTTACTTTCTTATTATTTTTAATATGCCAAATCGAAAAAGTACTAGCGTTTCGTAATGACCATTATTTTTCATTTAAAGTAAATTTACAAATGTTGTTATAATTTATTTGCCAGAACTCTATACAAAAAATAATAATACTAATTTTGAATATTACTACATTGTTATCTTGAATTTAATAATGGAGATAAACTGAACATTATTTATTTTTTATTTTGACGGATCACAAAAACATGCAAAGAAATAATACATTTCAACTATATAGTCTTTTGCTCATAGAAGAAATTGTAAGATTACTCATTTTGCGTTAAAACCGTCCACGTTTCCTGAAAGCAACTTAATAATCTGTGGTCCTCGACTGTAATCAAAGTAATCTGAGCCATAGCCCTTTGTGATAACTTCAGAACCGTCTTACAATGAAATCGTCATTTCAAATTGGGAATGGTTTTTTGCTCGCCTCGGGAATACGGGATGAGGGGGTGGGGGGAGGGAGGCACATAACAGGGATATAGAGATTTCTATAATTGGCAGAGATAACCCTTAATTGTTCGCGTAATGATGCTTCTTTTCTGTTGTCCGAAAGTATGTATTTGACATTTGTTGTGTAAGTTTTGTTCTAATGTCTCTACGTATACCGTATGTATGTAATTATGTATGTTCGTATGTCTTCCTCCTGTAGTCTAAACTACTTGACCGATTTTGAAGTATGAGGTGTCTTTGGATTTGTATTCTGCCCCGGAGTGTCATAGGCTATGTAACATCACTATTATGGCGGACGTAAACTGGTTAAAACGGCAGTCGGGTCTGTCGTTGTCTGACTTGGACTGTCTAGCTATTACGGTTCATGAGATACAGCCTGGTGACAGACAGACGAACGGACGGACGGACATCGAAGTCTTACTAATAAAGTCCCATTTTTTACCTTTTAGGTAAGGAAATCTAAAAATGGTATAAAATTGCGTTTTTTCTTTATAGCGATCCCCAACACCACATTGCACCATAGCTAAGGCTGTAAACTATAAAAAAACTCAGAAGAGAAACAAAAAGTTATTTACTAAAACAAATTTTCCAATTAGTGGTTAATTGGCTGACAACAAAACATTATAAAAAAGTCCACCCCAACTTTGAAGCTGGAAAGTTCGCATACTACCGGTAAGCTCCGGAATCACTTAGCCCGATTTGACTCTACCAATTAACTGCTACGACAGATATTTAGAAAGTTCTCTTTAGGAACTTTACATCGATTTATGCACATTTCCGAGCGTTGTCTTAATTGTTTAAGCAATGATTCTTTAGAACCTGAATCTCTATCAGCAGCATGTTCGATGAATACTATTTAGACGGCCTCTTTGGCTCAGTGGTACTGCAATTGCGTTTAAATCACAGGGTCCCGGGTTCATTCGACGACTGCATGGTGTGATGTACGCGCCGCTACCGCGCAATGGCAAAACGGCTATGTAACTTAGCAACACAGTCTAATACCACATCCATAGGAAGTTATCGATTGGTTATATATGCATGTTATACAATAGTTTCCTCAGTGCGTATTGTACGTGATTAGATTTTGAAAGCTTTAATCAACTTCCAGGCATTTGGCCATCCTGGTATTTTTCATATACCCCTGAATCAGTGACAATGCATTATAATGATGTCAACGAGTTGGTTTTATGATGGATAACTCTGAGTACCTCTACTCGTATATTTTGCAATAATATTTTGCACACCATTTTTTTTTTGATGATTCGTTATATACCATAAGGTATGTAATAATTGGGGAGGCCTATGTCCAGCAGTGGACGGGTATAGGCTGATGATGATGTGAAACTTATCGTATCATGAGAAACCACTCGCACGAATTCAACCCGCTCGAACGTTACTATAGTTTACTGGTTTCTGTCAGGTCGCTTTATTGTATTTGAATGTATTATATAGTAGTATAAAAAAACCGGCCAAGTGCGTGTCGAGCCACGCGCAGTGTAGGGTTCCGTAGTTGCGAATGACAACTGTGGGTTCACACTGTTCACACTCGCACCTCACAGTTTAACGACCAAAAACATGTACCAAAGAAAATGTATGAATTTTTACATTTTTGAGTACATTTTTCAAGTTGGTTGCCTATAACTTTTTAGTTTGTGCTTGGTACTCAGCTCTGATAGTTTTCCTTTCAACTTCAGTATATATACTACTGCTGTAATTTTTTTCACGTATCCATATACAATCGTTTAGTAGATAGAGGGGGGGGGACACTTACCTCTAACAAAATTTTGCACTTTAAAACCAAATATTTCGGAAACGGATCCCTAAATCGAAAAATGATGTTCTCAACCTCACTATATTTTTTAAAGACCTATCTAACGATACCCAACACGATGGGTTTGTATAGAAAAAAATATTACTCCCTCTTTACTTGAAATTTTCTTTTACCACTTTTTTGACATGACTAATATACATACCCATACAAAGTTTCAGCTCTCTAGTATTTATAGTCTCTGAGTAAAACCGCGGACGGACAGACAGACAGACATGGCGAAACTATAAGGGTTCCTAGTTTACTACGGAACCCTAAAAATGAGTAACTACTTTTACATCATTGGTGCTTGTGTTAAAAATTAGTAACAGGAAGAAATAGTTTCCCTCAACACAATAAAATTGACAAAACCCAAAAATATGTAGAATAATAAAATCGAGTCGCCAAAAACGAAACAAAAGAAGTAAATATTCATAAAGCAAAAATACTGAAATAAAGTCGCCTTTGTAAATATTTAGTATCTACCGCAAAACCGGCTCAAAGCGGTAAATTTCGGTCTGGGTAACACTGACTGACGTCATAATACGAAACTAGCATATTTTTATAACAACTAAAAGAAAACTGAATGGTAGAGTAATATAAACAAACACCAAAATGTTATGTCTTATGTTATTAGGGTATGAGCAAAACTAGAAATGCCTAGCAAGCGATGGCTGATAATCGAACACTATATAGGTTTCTTTTTTAGCTGCATTTCCTATTACTAGCCTACGATTACGCGTTATGTCGCCTTTATATCCTATGGTTCTAACCTCTTTTCACCCCGTAAGGGATACTGGTGGTATGTTGATTTTACTTTAATCGAGATAATTATTAACGGTTTTTCTTTTTAATAGCAGTTTTTATGCATTCACAATGCTATTCTGATATAATATTTTTAAATTAAGCAATAAATTACATATTAGGAATAATTCACGCCGGCAGAAATCGATCTTCAGTCTTTGTACGATTTACGGCGTTACTTATTTTGTAAAAATTCCACACTTCCCATATATTTTTTCTTTTATAAGAGACTACTGCTTTCTTATTGCTGCACACTACTGGCAACTATGTAGTGTGGTATGTAAAATAAATGCTTTGAAAGACACATTGTAAGCAGTTGCTGTCGGTGATTGTCGCTTAAAAAAGAAAATGAAATACTATCATAAGTAGAAATACCTAAGAAGTCGCTAATGCGTTGTCGGCCTTGTGACGTCAGATCTTACGCTACAATACCCAGTAGTTTCACTGCCTCGTGGCACCCTTGAGACTGAACAGTATGTACTTTCCTTGTTTGCCGAAACGCGGAAACAATTCGAAACGAACGCGAAGTAAGGGCGGGGCTACATCAATCTTCGTCGTCTCATCGACTAGAGAAATCAGAAAGCTAACCCGAAACCGCCGCGTTGAATACAGATGCCTTTTTTACCCACTCGGTCTTATCGACCGAGGGGACGTAAATACACGCAATAGTGTACTATGACGTCAAAAGTGCCCGTCTGAGTGTTGAATTTGTAAATATTGGTTCGTTTTTGAGGGACGATCGGCGAACATTCTCTTAAATGGAGTCATTTGTATTGTGCGTTGGGGTGAGCACACACTTGTTACTGTTCGTTTATTGACCACTTTAAGAGTCGAGGGTGGTTTGCTCAGTCAGCCTCTGCTTTTCGAATACAAAGTATTGGGACTGGAGTGCAGTGTGGCTATTTACGATTGCACTTGTCGTTTTGTGAGTGCAATTCTGCGATTGCCAGTCACTCGATTTTTATTAGTTTAAGGACCGCTCGTTAAGACTTGAAAGAATATAGTTGCTTTTCCTAAATTTAGCACTTATTTTACTCGTTTGGTCGATTTCTTCGTTAGCAAAAATGTATGAATTCTCCATTACTTTTCTTATTTAAAATCAGAGCAAGTATTTTTTTTTTTGTTTATTTATTATCTGTCATGGTTAGTTCTTATCTTTAGCGTTTGATAGATTTTTTTACATATTTTTAAGTGTCAAAAAAAGACTAAATATTAAGATTAGCCTGTAGTATGGATACAAGAACTGGCTGCATTCTCCCTTAGCTAGCTATACTTATTTGGTTAGCTACAAAGCAGCATTTCATGTCCTTCCTCTTATCTCAGAGCTTCTACGTATTTATTTATAACTTTTAAAGTATATTAATACCCTAGCATATTACGTCCAATTACTTTGCACACCTACAGTAACTTTATTGAAACGAATACAAATTTATTTCACAAAAAAGTTCATTTTGCGCGTCTGCGAATAATGGTGTCAGAACGTATATTATTATCATTTTATTGAATTTATCAGCGAGACCGCTGTGAAAAATCGCCGTATAATGTGATATTGGGGGTGACAAGATAAGTGTGTCTGTAGCGAAGTGTTATGTAGATGTCACGAGGTTTTTGTGTTACAGATGAGATCGGTTTTACAGTGGGTGCAGTTCTTTGTTCTGTTCGGATGAGTTAATTCCTATTTTTGGTGTGCACTATTTCGCGATAACTATAAGATAAAGATAAGATAAAAATATATTTATTTTCTCTATCAATCTAAGTTACAAAATGGAAAATTTGGAATTAACCGACGATGTTTGATTGAGGCATGGTTTCTCTGCTTTGCTTTGTTTTTTATTTTAAATTTTCAACTGTTAATTTCTTTTTTTTTTTCAATATCTACAATATCTAAATGTCATCAATATCTTTGTGGTACACTATTTACATAATAATCTGCACTGCATTTTAGTTTAAGTACTTATTTATCTGTTGTTCTCATGTAAGTGGATTAATTGTAATCTTTTATGAGAATAAATTCTTTAAACCTAAAAACAAAAAAAAAATTATGTTGAGATGTCGTCTCAGATTAATAGAGACTGGAGCCTGTAAAGTTGCCAAGTAATATCACGTAATTTTAGTCATGAAAAACCAATCACACTGAAACAGTAAGAACTTGATCGGTTTAAGCATTGTTCCGTGGTTTAGTTGTGTGGTAGCTTTCTCAAATTAAAGATTCATCATATAGATATAATGCAAGTTGAACACACTATTAGCGCAAAGTAAACGAAACTCGTTTAGTGGTATAACTAATTGATAGACGATACGTAAATTAGTAAGTAATTCAAAACAAATGATACTTTTAGTTATGAGTGTAATAAATATTTATTTATAATGCCAAGTTAGTGAAACTAGCCTCATTCGTCATTTTATACAGTCCTCCTAAACATGAACAAATAGAAAAAAATAGTAGTTTAGTAAAATACTTTACTTTGGTATTACTGAACTGGTAACCGTATCACCAATGAAGAGGTTTTTTATATTTCTGATTAAATTAATCAACAGTTCTCTCAATGAATCAAATGCAAAATTTTGAAATGTGTTACTTATACTTTAAGTAATGAACTAGTGAAGTACAGAATTAGATTTTTTCAATTTGATCTTAAGCATGAGTAAAAGAATTAATGATGAGTGGTGCTCTGTGGTGCTAGATTTGCTAATCTAGTACTATACTATACATACTAATGTTGCTTTATACGAGTACTCATACAAACTCTTTTCGATCTTTTTCTGTCATTCAATAAGTAAAGCCTGGATATCATAATGATATTATTGAATCCGAAATCGAACCTGTTGCCTCGACACTAGGTATAGTCGGCCAGATGTCACAATTAACTTTCTCGGTAATTACGCCGGAGGCCTACGCGTTGATAAGAGTGCGTACCGATAGCATAAAAGATCCATAAAATTGTATGTTCTGAAATACAATTAATTTATTGGGTTTGTTTGTTTATTTGATTTTCAATAAAATCATGGAAACCAAAAAAAAAGATTCATTTGTTTGTGTGGTTGGGAAACTTTTTCTTAGGTTACACACAATCATCATCATCTCAGCCATATGCTATGTCTTGAAATCCTTGAAATTTCTTATTTCTTGAAGCTTGAAATTTATCACGCTTAGGAGGCAGGTTCATGAGCGCAGTTTGTTTCGTTTATCTTGGCTCCAATACTGCTACCCATCAAAACCATTTGAGAGGTAGTTGTGGATGATATCTCTGACCATTTATGCCATGCAATACATTTCTGTAAAATTTTCCTTTAACAGTAAGGTTTTATAAAAAATTTTGGTAGCCAAGCCTCCACTACAAGATTTAATTTTCTGTTCAGGGGTTAGTTAATGCCTTGGTTTCAAAACTTAAACTCATTTCACTCATTATAGCATATGCTTTCGTTGTTGACTGTACCCAGCGCCAGAGGCAAGCGTAGCGGTGACCGCGACCGACGCCGGCTCGGAAAAGATCATTTTGCAAAACGCAATTAAACTTTAACTTCATTAAAGAAAATACCTTATTTTCTTTCGTTCAAATAATGGGGCGGCCATATTGTTCTCCTGGTCTCTCATTGTGCCCTGAACAATAAAAGGCGTATTTCAATCGTTGAGGGTCGTGTCACAGTTTTTCCTTTAATTGGAGCACGTCAAAATATTAAGTGCCTCGAGTGAAAGCCATTTGGTTTTTACGGCGCCGTTGTAAGACGTATACGACCTTAGTTTTTCCATTAATTTTATGGGTTTTCATCACGTCCTAGTGATCACTTAATCTTGGTAATTAAAATCAGCAATAAACAAAAGATTCGCCGTTTGTGGCTTTGATTTGAGTGGGGTCACAAAATTATAGTACCAATGTTTAGAACGGGGGCTCTTCTTCCGCTGCCATATCCCTTTATCTCAAATATTTGATAGTGTAAAGGAGAGACAATTGAGAGATTTACATAAACATCTACATACCGCTTTCCATCTGGTGGGCCATATGCCTGTTTACCTACTCAGTAGTATAAAAAATACCAGATTAATCGGCAAAGGTAGTCAACCCACAATGGTTTGATTGGATTCCTTAATGAGGGTGTTTTGAAATAAGTGGAAACAGCACTGAGGCCACGGATCCGGTAAGCTTGTCAAATATTATCCAATGACAACGGCTTATCGAACTTTACGCCGTGCTACCATCTGATGGGAAGCATGTCATGAAAACCCTATGATTAAAAAAAATACTGAGACAAAATCCGAAATTGTAAAATAATCTGCTTCTTTATACCACCGTATATGGTTTTGGGTCGATGCCAGAGCCAATAGAATAACTTAGAAACCAGAATAAAAATGTCATGACCCTGTTTGTGACTAACTAGCAATTTTTCCGTGCCTTCGTCCACGTAAAACTTTACCCCCGTAATTCAACCCCTTGAATCCCTAAAAATCCTTTCTTAGTGGTCACTCATATCATGAAAGATACCACTGTAGAGTTTATAGTTACAGTAGTTTCGGCTGTGCTTGATATAAGTCAGTGAGTCAGACAGGTTTATATATATTTATAGATGTCGTATGTACTTTGATAAAAAATAGGTATAAATTTTTACCTGTTTGTGTATTTTGTGTAATATATCATACCTATCTGTGGCAGGTTTAAATTTATTTTCCTTTTTAGGTTCATTTATAATCCTGTTAGCATAAACGGGTTAATGGGTTTTGCCTGCATCTGTAGGTGAGTTTGCTACAAACTATTTTCTTTTTAAATGTAAGAGCGGAATTTCTGTATTTTACACGAAATTCGTGTTTGTGCCATTGTGGGATTATTTATCTGCTAGATACTTTGCGTTTGTAAGTAAGACGTATAAATTAGTAAAGTGCACGCTATTGGCTGATAAAACAATTAATATTATAAAATTTCAGTAAAATCCATATAATAATTTTGGAAGAAGAAGAAAAAACCAAGAAGAAAAAGACTTACTGTATTATAGTATATTTTACAGTTAAATAATCTCAGAATTTGAATATCTTTTGCCGCGTTAACTTATAAATGAGGAAAAACAATTTTATTTTTATTTTTCGTAGTATGTATATCCGAAAATGAAAGGATTTTTAATTGTTTTGGACAAATATTATATACGAGCTCCGTGGCGCAGCGGTCATCACGCCTGCCTGCGACACGGATGGTCCCGGGTTCGATCCCCGGTCAGGTCAAGATGGAAAACGATCTTTTTCTGATTGACCTGGGTCTTGGATGTTTATCTATATATGTATTTGTTATAAAATATAGTATCGTTGAGTTAGTATCCCATAACACGAGTCTTTCATAAGAACTTACTTTGGGGCTAGCTCAATCTGTGTGATTTGTCCGTATATATTTATTTATTTATTTAAAAAAAAAAAATATTATATTCATAGATATCAGAATATGTATTATATTGTTAGTATACGTAACCCTTCGCAATCGTTACAGGCCAGAAATTGCTAATATAAGCCAATTCGCACTTGACCATTTTTAAAAAGACCAAAAATAAACCAATTACATAATATTTTTTTTATTTTGCCCATTTTATTTATTTTATAAATCAGTATTTGCAAGTACAGTACATGAACAAAACAAAACGTCTCACAAACAAGAAAAAGTCGTCGACCGGCCAACTGCCATAACTCTTTCTCTACGAAATAAATGTAACAAAGTTTCGAGAAATATTTTTCGAGGACCCTCAACGCAGGTGCACCAGGAATGCTTACTGGGACGTTGTTGGTATGAATTGTAATAAACTTCTGTTTCGTCGCACGGTATTTTCTAAGGACCATGGCACGGAAATAAATACATTTCTTGTATTCTCGGAGAATGACAAAGCAACAGCATACCATCCCATTAGTCCTGTTCGGTCAAAAATAGTCCTTTTTGACCATTATTTTAACACTCCCTCAACGCAGGTGCACCAGGAATGCTTACTGGGACGTTGTTGGTATGAATTGTAATAAATTTCTGTTTCGTCGCACGGTATTTTGTAACGATCACGGCACGGAAATAAATACATCTCTCGTATTCTCGGAGAATGACAAAGCAACAGCATACCATCCCATTAGTCCTGTTGGGTCAAAAATAGTCCTTTTTGACCATTATTTTAACACTCCCCCAACGCAGTGCACCAGGAATGCTTACTGGGACGTTGTTGGTATGAATTGTAATAAACTTCTGTTTCGTCGCACGGTATTTTCTAACGACTGCGGCACGAAATGAAATATCATCATCATCAGGTCTCTTTTCGTCTTGTCTCTTTCCTCTTTATAATATAAATATAGATAAATAACGTTGGCGTCAGATTTTGTAACAGCCGGCACGTCACGAGAAAAATATATATTTTATATGATTATATTGAAGCCTCAAGTTTTTAGACACGATACGATTAGATAGGCTTTAAACAATAATATTTGAAACAGTAGCCAATGGTGTCCAGCAAGAACTGTGGCAGATAGATAGACAGGACTCGTATATAATGTAATGAGGCATCTTGTGCGGGGAACCAAGCCGGTGGCCCTACATACTATAAATGTTTTCGCAGGACTAATTACATACTAACGCTCTTTTTAAATTATGTATTACTAACAAATTGGATGTAATGTTATCTGTTATCAATAAATGAATTGATTGAAATGAACTACCCAAAGATGGTTGTTGGCGTCAAACAAAAACGTTTGAACCAACTCTTACTGGGACTACAGTATATTCCATAAACACCAAAATAATAATTCATTTTTGGTGACTCGTTCTTTTTAATTTACTAAATGCAAAATATTGAAAATTATAAACCAAAAATATTACAAACTATTAGCAAAGAGGTACTAAATAATATCTATCAACCAGTTTAGGAGTAAAAAGAATAAAATAGAAAGTGGCTAGTTTTGCTGATTATAGTCTTTTGCATAAAAGACTATAATCAGTTATTTGAAGAAAGGGCACAATAATCCTAAATGGGAAATCACATATGATACTCATTCTTGTACTTTTTTTTTATTCATGTACTCTGAAAACATAACATTCCTTTTCATGCAATCGTTTAAAAGAGGTTTTAAAATCTGCACTATAATTACAAGTCGGTAGTCGGTACCGAATAGTGCAAAAAATCATTTGCTTTTTCTTTTATTTCTAACGTGCCGTACGAATATCGTGTCGTGCCGTTTAATTTCAGAATCAGCCCTAATAAATTTCTGTTTTCGTCTCACTGCAAGTTTTACTCTCCATTTATGGTCTAGATTTACTGGAATGCCTTCGCCAGTTCTGGGGTTTACGTGCCATAAATGTTAGTACCTACAGTCAAATAAAAAAGCTTAGGCGAAATTAGAGTCAATAACATTATGCACCCTTTTGAAGGTTTCGATTTATTTTGAGCCTGTCCATAATGGAAAGTGCTGGAAAAGTGCCGATAATAAATAAATAAAAATACATACATATTCTCATGTCTGCATCCCTTGCTGCGTACATAGAGCCTAAAGCCAATAGGACCCAAATGGCCACGTTTAGCGTGTTGATATGCGTATAGATGGGAAACAGACTCGAAATAGTGATAGGTTTCTAGCTGCATCGCTTATTAAAATGATTCCATGGACTTTTGTCCATTCCCTCAGCCGGTTTCTACGGTCTGCGAGGAAGCAAGTGGTACATTCTAGATTTTAAAAGTCTGAAAGACCTTATTATACTTTAAAAAGATATAATGTAGTCTATGTTAATACTTTTACTGTTTCCTTTTCAGATAGTTATACTTGTTAAGATAATCGATGAATCAAACTGCAAAACAGTTAACAAAGACACAAAACTAAAATAATCCGAAACACAGTTAGAAGTAGGGTTGCCAACAGTACTATAATATAATTATAGTATTGTACTGTATTTCGGGAGTCCATACTAAATACTGTTGATGAAATATATAGTACACGAAAATACTTTTTAGTATTTTGCAACACTTTAATAAAACAAAATTGTTGTGAATGGGCTACAGCCCATTCATACATGAATAATAGAAAATGGCATCAAAACACGTAGTAAAATATAAAATATACAAATAGTGAAAGGGGCATTTTCGCAGACGTTTCCTTTGTGGACTTAAATCAAAATTTAAAAATATATATACAAAAATCAATACAAAAATATTTATAAAAAACTAAAGAGTTTGCAACAAAAATAAAACCGATCCCCCACTTTTGGAACGCCTTTCGTTCGACGCATTAATGTGCGTATGCTTGTAACCGAAAATAAATGATTAAAAAATATAATACCTATAGTAGTCGAATTTTTTATTCTTTTCTACTGAAATACAAATTTTTATAAAATACTATATTCAGACAAAAACATGTTGGCAACCTTAGTTAGAAGGGACGTCCTGGTGGCCAGCAATATAGGCCGAGTTCCGCGGAATATTGCGTGTTCCGTTAGTTCCGTAAAACGATAATACGTGCCATAAAAAACTTTATCCCTCGAACTTGTTCTACGTATATCACGAAAGTTGAGCTATGTAGCTATATGGTTGGCTATAGTGTAGTAACAGCAATATATGTTCGGATAAACAAATTGAAAGTATTTGAAAGCTTGGTGGCGTAGACCATAATTTTAAACGATTCTTTATATCATTATACTCCATTAAAATCTCTTGTCTCTCATATCCTACCAATGTATGAAATATTTTTTTATTTATTACTTAAATAACCTATGGCTCGGAATATTATTACTGCCGAAAAACTGCATTTATAGATATTAGAGCATAGAACACGCGTCAATTGAGTTTGAATTTGTGGCCCCCAATAGAAATTCAAACTTAATTGTATTACATTTAGTCATCTTCACACTCACTCATATTTGTCTATGGGCGCTATTGTCTAGAGAAGACAAGCCAGTCGGTCTATATGTATACTCAAATGTCTGATACTAGTACTTGTATCCTCTTCGCAGTTTATACTTTTAATAGACATCTGGGACTGTGGAAAATGCGCGCTGCTGCAGCGGTACAGAACGGTCATGCGGGACGTTAAAAACCATATAAGTAAGACTGCTCCCTTTACTATATAAACAGTTATTTTAATATCATGGTGGATCTACCACCACTCTTTCACCACCAGATATCTGGGACCTAGTACTTTTAATCTAAACTTCTTTACAGGTTCGGCCAAGTATGTGTAAACATTATAATAAATACGGAAGTTAGTATTTTGCTACACTTTTTCTTGGATCCTGAGAAAAAGAAAGGGCTTCTTCTAAAAAAAGTACAATACCCAAGAGATTTACATACAATAACGCTATTGAAGCCGCGTGCGTATATTTGTTACTATGCAAGTCTTAATATATTTCTACCCATGTACCTACATTTTCATCGCCCCTTTACCATCCGTTGTTGGATTATTATATTTCAGACAGATTAACGTCGGAAGTAAATAGGCTTATCTTTCAGCCCTGACGTTGACGAAACAGAATCTAATTTCAGTTATTTATGCAACGTAATTTATCTAAAAGCCGTAAAACTGTGGATTCAGACACGTCCGTCTCCGTATAAGCACTCTGGCAGAATGCCAAGGATGAGTGTTATGGCCTTCAAAAGATCCTCGAAGCTATCCTTAAAACTCTATACTACAAAAACAAACCTTAACTTGACTGCATAAGGTTTAAGTTCTATTGGAAGTACTATCCATTAATCCGTTCCAAACACCGCCACTCATGGTATCGGCACATCTGGATAGAGGTGCTATTGATGGTCTTTATTAATTTCATAATAAGGTCGACTTTCGTTTGCATTTAGTATAAGCCTGCTTGCTCGTTCCTGTCTTCATTGAAGGTTCTTATTTTGGGAGGCACTTCAAGTACGTGACTATATTTATTATGTCTATAAAAATCTTTGATCTCGCATCCTTTGAAAACAGTATCAAGATTATTTGATTTCTGACGTGTGATATTTGCTTTTCAACCACCCATGCTGCAGATTATAAAATTCTTTGAATTATAATCTTATTCTTGGTCTCCACATTAGAGTATAAATATTAACTACTAGTCAATATGGAAACGCTAAGGACTCTACCAAGAATCTATTTAAGATACTTACAAGATGTCATATTTTATTTTATCAAAAAAGATTACTTACTGTTGGGCAAAGGTCTCTCCTATTTAATTCCAAATGTCCCTATCTTTTGCGATCTTTGACCAGATACGCTGGAATACTGTCTAGGTCGTCCCTCTAACACTTTTTAGGCCTGCCCTTACGACGTTGATGTCTGAAATAATAATTATAATATTATATTCTACCAAAAATAATTTTAAGGCAAAAAATCTTTTTTCAATAAATTGTTATCACGTTGTGGATACGAAGATCCTTCATAAAAACAATATTTATTTTTTCTAAAACTACAAGACACCTTTTATTCATAATTGTTATTAAGTAGAACGTAACAAATAAAAAACTCAAGCCGGTCGCATTTATAATATTACTTGCTACAAAAGATTCATTCTGGTTGCAATGTCGAGGAATAGAAACACCTATATCTACGTATACAATCTGATAAAACATAAGCTAAAAATATTTTACTGACGACGGCTATAATACGAAAATATGAAACTAACTTACATATTCTTTTTATAGTAATAGCTGGTGTTTTGAAACAATTTTGTGAGACCATAGCGCTAGCCACAAAAAAGTCTGTAATTCGGTGCGTCCGTCCTAGTAATTTTAAGGAACAGTAAAACCAGAGCTGCCTTTGTGCTGTAAACTCTTTGTAGAACGCGAATAGTAATTAAACGAAGAAGTCGCCGCGGAAGGAGTTTTTATGTACCGGACACCCGGCTTTTCTATTTAAACTGTGGTTCTAAGGAACTGTAAAGTTCTATCGCCAGTTAGTCTTGCATTTTGCTCTATTTTTCATCTCACTTTAGCTATAGAGTAGGCACTTGAAGAAATGTTCATGGTCATTTATTTTTGCTGCTTGCCCAAAGTACTGCTACTGTAATACGAAAAAAAAATATACATATCCATGTGTCGTATAGTAACTGGTACGTTTGAAACATTTTTGTGAGACCATAGCCCTGCCACAAAAAAGTCTGTAGTTCTTTTGCGTCCTAGTAATTTTAAGGAGCAGTGAAACCAGAGCTGCCTTTGTGCTGTAAACTCTTTGTAGAACGCGAATAGTAATTAAACGAAGAAGTCGCCACGGAAGGAGTTTTTACGTACAGGACACCCGGCTTTTCTATTCAAACTGTGGTCCTAAGGAACTGTAAAGTTCTATCGCTAGTAAGTCTTGCATTTTACTCTATTTTTTATCTCACTTTGGCTATAAAGTTGGCATTTGAAGCAACGTTCATGGTCATTAGTCTTTTGTTAAGTAAGTGATACAATTTTGGGTGATATAATCATTCAATTAATAAAAATAAAAAATAAAAACCTCATTTGTTACAAATATGGACTAGCTTAAGCCATCGGCTACACTTGTGTTGATATAAATCCTATATCTGTGCCTTTGAAAGCGCTAGCGACGCCTTAATTTCCCTATCAGCACATATGATTCTCACCTAGCCATCAAAATTGAGTTTTAGAAATTAACTCTCACGGACAATCTAACGGAGCAAGTTAAATTATAGCTTGTAAAATGCATGCGCACAGTAAAACAGTTGTCAAGCGAAAATTAAGATTCACGATCGATTTCACTTCCCCAAGAGTATCTAGCTTTTCCTTTTTCAAAGGACTATGTAGTTATCATCTAGTGAGCTTCTGCTACTTCATCGGACTTTAGCACCGGTATTAGGTAGCAAAAGCCCGGGCCCTTGTGTCTTGTTGGAGTTTTCGACGAAAAGCTAAGAGATGGCGTCGTAGTATATTCTGCTAGAGGCTCTGGGGGAAGTCTGGGGGTCTGTCATCTTTACTTTTTGCCGGAAAACATAGTCTGGAATCGTGTTTTACTCCGTGCATGCATTTACGCCCTTAAATTTAACTTGCCCTGTTTTTTGTTTGTGACGGATCTCAATTTTGAACTCAACGTTCAACGACTTATCTTTAAGCGATTGTACCTGCATAAAACATGATCATTTCTATTCCTTAGATAAGATTTTAATTGTTTATAAAGGGTTTGTCAAAGTAGCGGAAAATTATTCAAGGAGGCCGTCATAAAAACATAAAGCGAAACGTAAAATCTTCAGGAACATTGTCAACAATTTACACCTGATTAAAATTCGCCCCTAATTCGAGTTTAACAACTGTTTTGTAATGCAAAATGAAAACAAACATAGTCAACTTACGTGTCATATCCTAAGTAAATATGTTCATAAAACCTTATGTACATTGGGTATTCAAATCTGTGTAAAGTACACCTGCCCGGTCATCATACGACGATATGTTCAAATCTGGTGTCACCCTTATTTTGTTTATGCAAAAGGCATTCAACTTTATTGATATAGAATATTGGAAACACAATAGCTTCAGCGACATATTTGAATCCAAACTGTTTTCCTTTTCAATGTAAATTTCGACCTTCTGAGTCTGGGTTTAAGGTTAAATATGTAATGTGGTTTTCGTTGCCGGGGGTGTCAGTGGTAGGTACGTCGATTTGTGAGGCCCGCTACATGTAGGTAGTTGGAATTGGAAGTTTGCCAGCGTTACTCCAGCTCATAGCGAGAAAGGCTTGCCCACTAGCCTTATCTATGCAGAATTGAAAGCAGTAATAATAAAATTGTCTGGCCACATTCACAAGGCCAGCGTATCTGCCACGGCCATATTGAAAATTTGAATAGCCCGCGAATGGCTGTGTAATTCTAAGTGGGTTGGAAGGCAATTTGTTAAATTGCATCTGCATAGAGATTTTTAAATGAGCACTTATTCCGTGCTTTCTGGATGAAGGTTTCTTTACTTTGAAAACTAAGAGAAATGAGAATGGAGGTCTTTTTTATCGGTGAAATGATAACTTCAATGCCAGTAACTTTTTTCCGGGATGAAATGTATACCTACCTATGTCCTTCTTAGTACCCTCACCTATGTGTATGCTAAATTTCAAGAAGACTAGTTCAGTAGATAAAACATGAAAAGGTAACAAACAAATAAAACTTACTTTCGCATGTATACTATTAGTTGGGATTAGGGTTGTTGGTCACTTGAAGTTGCAAGCTGACGTTCCTAATACTGCAGTACCTACCTCATATAAAAAAATAATTAATAACTTATTGCTGTGAGCTGATTAACCGGAGACAGTTCTTGTACTTAAAAAATATAGTATTTACTTACATGACATTGTAATGGGGAACTTGCATGAAGAGTACATTTTGAAAACTATTTCTGATTATATAAGCATCTAGCTAGAAACATCTGTTAAGGACACTTTCAGTCCCATATCGATACATTAACTTTGGTTAAGATTGGTTAGAAAAGTCCGTTTCAAAAATATGAAAATTTCAAAAATCTTATCTTACTATGAAATAGCTCTTTAAATTTATAGCAATTTTTGTTATGAAGCCATTTCCCTAAACGCAATATTTAACATAGCTGACAAACAAAATCCTCACAACACGCATAAAAATTGCTAGAGGAGTGACGTCACTAGTCAGCTGTTTTTTCTTAGGGACGTTTAGGCCGAGACGAAAAATTGGAATTTTCAAACCCTTATATCTCAAAGAGTTTTTGGGTTATCAAGATGATTTTTTCACTGTTATTTCTATTTTTGAGAGCTCTTTTCATAGGACAATGAAAAAAATTGTGTGCAAGTTCCGCATTCAACATCTATCGTATACGCATGCTATAATTACGCCGACTGGAAACGAAATTCCGTCTATTCCGAGCGTTAGTGCCATTCGAAAGTTTGAAATATGACACCATTGTTGACTATTTGTAGGTGCAAACTGACGTTTAAATACTGCATACGTATCAGAAATTATGGTGCTGAGACATGGACCCTTACCAAGAAGACAGTGTACCAATTAAGATTCGCACAGACAGCCATGGAGCGAGTCATGCTCGGCATCTCAATCCTAGATCGGATTCCAAACACCGTGATTCGAAAAAGTACTAAAGTACGGGATATTGGAGATACGATCATGAACTTAAAATGGAACTGGGCAGGACACCTGGTTAGACGGAATGACGGTAGGTGGAGCAAGAAAATAACCGAATGGTGGCCTAGAACAGGTGAAAAAAGTGTTGGACGTCCGCCTATGAGATGGGTGGACGATATTTTCAAGGTTGTAGGTCATACCTGGATAAGATATGCACAGGATCGGGACGGATGGCGGAAACGAAGAGAGGCCTATGCGCAGCAGTGGGCGGACGATGGGCTGAGATGATGATGATGGTGTATCAGAAATAAATTACTACAGAATTAAAATAACTGGAGACAATTTTTGATCTGAAAAAATATAGACTTATACTCATCATCTTCATCATTTCGAGTAGGTGACACGGTCAGTCGACCATGCACACCCTGGTATCAGACTTCTTCGGAACCGCCTCTCGGCCTCTGATACTTACATGCCATAAGTAATTCAACATCTATCGAATACGCATGCTATAATTACGCCGACCGAAAATGAAATTCCGTCTGTTCCGACCGAATTAAAACGCACAGCACGTAACGTCTCGGGGGTGCATTAATAATGGTAACGCGGATAATGTGAGATACAATTTGTGGTCGCAGTAATGGCTTTGCGGAATGAAAAACTGGAGCGGCCATCCAAATTGGATCGGTTAATCGTGTTTGGAACGATGGTTCTGGACTTATCTGATGAATGGGGTTATTATATAATTATTACTAGTTTTGACCGCGGCTTCGCTTACGTGAATAAAGATGCCTCGGTAAAAATGTGTTCTTAAGTCCAGTGGTTGATGCGTGAAGAAATAACAGGCAGACAAACGACAGAGTTACTTTTGCATTTATAATATTAGCAGTAAGGATCACGGAGAAAATATTAGAATGGATTTCTGCTCCTCGTCTGAGCGTGATTCTGATCTTAATGATTCATTCTGCTTAATTGTATATTAATTATTGTGATTCGAAGCTGAGGCTCACTTTTGAAAGAGGATATTAGTTTATACTTTTTACCACATTAAAAGAAGTAATTAAAAAATTAACCGACTTATAGTTTATAGTGTCTGATAGGTACATACTTAACTCTCTATTTCAAAAACTGATGTTATTGATCAACGGTCGCTCAATCTACGTCATGGCAGCTAGGTCTAATAGAGCCAGTTAACTGACGTTGAAAGATCTAAAATCTACGTTGAGCAATGAATTCTCAAGAGAACGCGAGCGAATGATATATTTATTGGATATGCACTGCATGTATGTATGTTCTTCATATATGTATATTTTGCGAAGGCTCAAGAGGTTACTAAGCAAACAATCACATACAAAAGTATGCAAAGTGGAGCTTAGTGCCATATTAGTTTTTTCTTAAATCTCATTTTTGTGACTTGACTTTTATTTATTTAAGGAGTTTAATTGCTCTTCAAGACAAATCATTAGCCCAAACACATGCACAAATGCGTTTTATAAGAACTAAACGAGCTATCTAACGAAGAGACAGCATTCAGATCCGTTTATTCCTTGTGTAGCCTATGCATCTGTTGAAGCATAGGCTCCAACAGGAATAACACACAAGTATGAAAATCAAGTGATAACACCCCTCTTTCTGAGCAGGGTTAATTCAGATATTAATATTAGGGAATACGATAGCAAATTACATTAGAATTAAATTTCTATATCCAGTCCGCCCTCGTTTGACAGCGGCTGACATAATCCGGTTATCAGGAGGACCACCACGCCGGACCCTCCGCCGCATAAATTGAATCGATACTATTATTGTTTTGTGTACCTACCAACTGTTTGGGATTAGATACAAAAACTGTCAGATATGGGCCGCTGTTGCTTTGCTAAGGTTTTGCTTAGATAAGATGGTTTACGCGATTCCAACAATTCAAACGAAAAGTGTTCACGTGTGAATGGAATCACGTAAACAGCAATTTTTTTAGCTATTCATGTCCCCCCGCTGGGCAGAAACCTCCCCACTCCATTTTCCATCTTATCCTATCTAGTGCCACATCTTGCCATTCTCATCATCACACACATGCAACAACTCATCAAGCGTGAATAGTAATATAAAATAAAATCCTCTATAATTTTTCGCCAGCAGAAATAACTTTGTTTTCCATAGTGTTTGTATAAATGACAAAGTTATTTTTGCGGTTCATGAAAAAGTGCTATAGGAGAACAGTTTAGTTTGTACTTAGTACCCAGCTCTGATAGTTTTCCTTTTAATTTCGTTATATATATTTCTCCTGTATTTTTTTTTTAACTTATCTATGTTTTGCTTTAGCAGATTAAGGGGGGGGGGGGGACTTACTACAAAAGTTTGCACTTTAAAACCAAACTAAATTACAGCTTTCTAGTACTTATAGTCTCTAAATAAAACCGCGGACAGACAGACAGACATAGCGAAACTATAAGGTTTCCTTGTTTACTACAGAACCCTAAAAAATAACAGCCAATTGGTTGTATACTTAATGTGTGTAAGGCCTCGTTTTGAGGTGGATGATCTCTAGAGTGGCATATTTCGTGATCAATTCTAATTTAACTAGAGCAATTTTAATGCATCACGTCGAGATCCCTCATCGACGAGAACACAAAATGTGTAAACCAACACGCTCAATTTAGACAACTTCAAGTTAATATATAAATTAAAAATTATCAACATGACTATCCTTAATTGTCGAACCTATCTGGATAATGATCACATCTGAACTTGCTTGTCATGAATTTAAAAAAGTACTTGCTGTATTTTAAAATGTAGGTCCCATTATATGGGTGAGAGAACAAAAAAGGATACTGATTAAAAATAACTTTGATAAAATTTTCTTATACTTCGTTGTAATTATGACGGTACCCCACAGAAGCGAACACAAAGTTTATGCAGGTAATGTAAGTTTTTCCGTATTTTTCCACGCTTTATGAGGTAATATTAGAGCCACTATACTTTATTTAAGATAACACTTCACTCAAAGGCGAGGAGTTACCATAATATAGTGAATTTAAGGAGGTTTTCGTGCAACGCGACGGGGTAGCCAGAGAACATAGAGCGTCTAGAAAAATGCTTGTATGTACTAGAAACTATATTTTTTACGAATGTTATGAATGTCAGTAAAAGTTCTTAATTGATTTTAATACTCGATTTATTTGAATAGATAACTACATAGAATGTACTGTTTTCCTCGTTGATGCATTTTAGTTTTAACTTATATAATCAAATTTATCTTTTTAGCTATTTCTTAATACGTACGGCATAAAATTTGGTACTGGGTGCACTAAGGCGTTAAATACAAAGCTATGCTTGATAATTTGCCATCAAAGCCCATATCGAATGCGGCTAGATTTATAAAATTACAATCCGATTTTTTTTTTGTAATTCAACTAAGTAATAATAAACTGTTTTAGCAACGAAACGATCCTCAAAGGATGTTTATATAAAGATGTCTGAAAAAAAAATGTTCCAATGACTTTAAGTCTGTGCCATAGCGGAGACATACAATAAGTCATTTCTTTGTACTTTCTTTATTTTGCTCTATAGCTGCAAAGCGTTGCTTGCATCCATCAAGGCGTGTGAATAAAGTTGTCAAGATTTTCTCCACGCTAGAAAATACAGTGGTAATGCATTTTGCACTAGTTTAAAGCAAGCGCAGCAGTTTTGATAATGTTGTAAATGTTAAGAGTTTAAGCTTACATTGCATTGGATAGATTAAGTGTGTTTCGCAAAATAAGAAACGTATATTATTGTGTCTGTGATTATTTACACAAAAAGAGGAGGCACCGTAGCTCTAAAACGGGTGAACCGATTTGGATACGGTTTTCTTATTTAAAAACAGGTTTCTTGGCGATGGTTTTAAACATTTTTATGCGGTTAACAACTGTGCTTACTTAACATTACTAATTTATTGGTAGAAATGATTGAAAGCAGAAAAAATGATTGGTTTGACCAATGCCATTTCCGTCCTAGTTAAAAAGAGAATGCACAAGCGTACCTACATGTTCCCTCAAGATGTAGAGCAAAATTTTGGCGGTGTCTTAAATGACTACATAAATTTAAATAAAACATGAACCTAAAGTCACAAATTACTAAATCTGCAATAAATTTAAAGGATATATTTAAAAGAAAATGCAATGCGAATGCACCGGGTTTTCCTGGCGGTAATTTAATTTCCGAAATGGGTTGAATGCGGAAGGGTGCCTTCGGGTCTCGTTTTTTGAGGATTAAGTTCGGAGAACGGTGTAAATAAGGACACCCGAATAATCTTTTAAGTCTTTTAAGAATACTTTTGGAATAGCGATTTGGGGTGTGTAAGTGATTTGTTTGTCATTATTTATTGTTTGAAGCATTGAGCTTTTTAAAATGCTACCACATGAACCCCTCAGATGTATTTAGTTTATAAAATGTTATTATTAATATATTGTATTTAATATTTTTGCTATTTTTTTTTCAATTTGAATCAATTTGATTAAAATTGAAAATATGTGATGACAGAGAATTCGCCACAGGAAGGATTAGTGATGAGGGAATTCGACGCGGTGATTCGAAGTCACGGTGGTGTAGTTGGTACCACACTTAGGGCGCAGACCTTAGAGCTGTGGGTTTGAATCCTACCTGTGGCGAATTTCTTTTATCATTTTTAATAGTATACCAAGCATTGTAATGCTATTAAAAAACTATTTAAAATTGATAAAATTTCTTTAAATTTATTTTAGACAGAACCCCAGGGTCCTCTTATTTCTGTCTCAAATACTTTCAGCTACTTGGTTTACTGGAAGAAACACCTTCAAGGATAAGTCCGCCACTGTAAATGTACTTCTTCTGTCTTAGGCTTGTTAAATTGTATTTTTGTGTAAAGAGTATGCAAATAAAAACCAACAAGATGGCTGATGCGGCAAAAAGGTTCTCAAACGGCGATCAAGCATTGCTAAGCCTGTGTTAGAAACCCACTGACCAGCTGGTTGGACGACTTTGCCAAGGTTAAAGAAAGTTTCTGGATGCAGGTCACTTGCGGTCGTATGAGAATCGATAAATAAATATTCATGGTCAAATCACACAAATTGAGCCCCACAGTAAGTTGTCAACTTGTGTGGATACTAACTCAACGATACTATATCCCTCAAAATATCTAGCAGTTGAATTCTTGTGGCTGAGATGATAAAGAAGATATCGTTGAAAATTATTTGCGAAGGGAATATTGTATTAGTTTACTCATTATGGCAACGGCTGGTTTCTTAGAAAATCAGATCAGAGCATTGAAACTCGAAGTACATTTGATTAATTGCTCAGATTACCTGCCGGCCTATTTACTAACTCGGATGCAGGTGTCGATGCCTATCAATCAAGAATTTAGTGTTACAATGCGGTTTATGTATTTCAAATAAAAAGTTCGAGCAAGCAAAACCCGCATTGTAACAGTAAATTCTAGATTGATAGGCATCGACACCTGTCATCCGAGTTAGTAAACAGGGGGGCTGGAAAGGCGGAATCTCGTCGATTCTTTGTTATTATTTCACAGAAACTTAGACTTTAGGTATACGCAATGTCTTTTCAAGTGAAATATCTTTGTTTATACTAATTGGGTCAATTGGTACCGAAGAATAATAACATTTATTAGTAACTAGCTTTCGCCCCCGGCTTATCTCGCGTTTATATCGTTTTCTCGGGAACATTACTTTTTCCCGGGACGAAAGGTAATATTTTAGATGATAAAAAGAAACTTCACATTTAATAAAGAACCTTAGCAGTATATCGTAAAATAAATACACCCGTTTAATCTCAAGGGTGTGTTGTAAAAATCCACGGACGAAAGAAACAAACCTGAAAAATACATTACCGCGCGGTCTTACGTTCAGTTCCCGGGTAGGCCGCAATATTAAAGGCGCCATTTGTCAGGATAAGGAGGCTACGGGAAGAAAAACTGGCGGTGTTGCCAACAAATATTCCGCCAAACTTGTTTTCCGAGTCTGTGTTATATTAGATACGTTTGGTTGGTAGCGTAAGTGATTTTTGTCCTACTGTAGCAGAAAGAAGAGTTATGTTTCTTGCCATAATTTTTTTAATGGTTTAACCATTTAAAAAATAATGGCAATCTGTTGTTTGCACAGGTATTAAAATTTTTAGGCTTCTTAACCTTGTATCTTTCGAAATGGGAAGAAGTATGGGGGTTATTTTATGTCACTTGGATATGGAAAGTAATTAATACAATTAAAAATGTTACGAGCTCAGGTGGTCAACACGCCTGCCTGCGACACGGAAGGTACCGGGTTCGATCCCCGGTCAGGTCAAGATGGAAAATGATCTTATATATATATATATATATAAGTACTAAATTGAACTAATAAGCATATTGTAATGTGTGATAATAAAGTCCATAGTCTATAGTCCATAATCTTGTAAGTTGAATCACAGTAATTTTGAGAAAAGCCAGCAGGACCTAAAATAATAAACGTTGTAATTCAAAAATAATTGTTTTCCATTGAAAGCTTGTCTATAAAAGTTAAGAATGATAAAAAGAAAAAAAAATAAAACCTCGATACGATTAGCTGACTATATAAATTCTAACAAGCCATTCAAAACTTTTAAAGAATTTATTAGTTCAAATCCATAAACTTTTAATTAGTTTTGCCCTATTTTCGTATTAAGTACGAACACTTAATCAAACTCCCAACGTTCGTAAATAAAAAACCAATAGCGAAACTAAAAAAAAGTTTTATTCAAAGAGTACCGTTTATGTTTGGAATAAATGGAGTTAGCCGTTTGGACTTTATTGCTGTAGCTGAAAAAAAAGTTTTTTTTTTCGATGCAACTGACACCGCAACTCGGGAAATTCCTAGCAAGTGTAGTTCGAAAGTTGGCCGGCAGTCGGCGCTGTATGCCAGTTTTTAGAATGCTCTCTGTTTGAAAACTAAACTTTTTGCTTAACAACACAGGGCAATTTTGCATTCCTTTTTTATGGGACCACTATATTCATAGTTTTTGAGTTTATTCCATTTCCAGTGTAGACATAGATAAAAAAAAATCACTAAGTTTTGTGATGTTCAAGTTTATATCAGTGCTAATAACCGCTTATGTACCTGGTTTGCAAAATCTTAGTTTCGTCGTACGTAATTATAATATTAATTAACTGTTTACTTTATCATTATTTTTGACCTGTTGAAAAAAATTTCTTTCAGCGTTTCTTCTCTGCAGTGGTCGGTTCCGAAACGCTAGTAGTCTGTAGCTTTTGAACAATTAATAAATACATATTATCTAATAAAATAATTTTCAATATGATATGACGTGAAAAAGTGCCTGCAAAGGCTTATTTTCTCAATTAACATATGATTTTAAGCTTTCGCGGTCACAACCACTATTATGTTGATCAGACAGAACTCAAAAATAATCGCGGTAAGTCTCGTAGTGAACATAATTCTGAATTATCGTTTTGATTTTTACCTAATTAAGGATAGAAGCCCAAATTTGAAATCATTTAGTCATATACATATAACTAAATGGTTTGCGAATACGGCATGCATGGACCCTTAGTTAGCTGCCCAATGAAAGGAGATTGCTTTGGATTTTTTTCTATGGAATGAATTTGTTTAAATCTTGTACTTGAATGAAGCTCAGCTAGTTTTAATAACTTGAAAGCACGCCCTCTTCTAGAATACCTAGCCTTAGTGTGCCTTAGTTATACTGAAGATTATATAAGATCTGGATAACACTCAACACGGTTTTATGCCTCAATTTTCTAACCTTACATATATTCCCATATAATACAAATCGATTACCCAATCGAATCACCGAACTTTCAAATTACAAAGTAAAATTCCCCGATCTTTTTGTGTAAGCCTGTAATATATTCATACTCGTATCCGACATGTTATGCCGATGCACGACTCCAAATTTTGAGGGCGGACAATTTTCCGGGCGTGATGAGAATATTGTAGAATTACCCGTTAATGTGAACCGTTGCCTAGCAACCGGGGGGTTCCCCCACACAGTTTTTGCTTGATTAACTCTTTGGAATAGTTCACAAAAAATTGATTGGCTTACTGAATATATAAATATATTTAATCGGATAAAACAAAACAATTATGCTGTTATATTATATCATACAAAGTATATATTCTTCACAGCTAAAATGCATTTAAGACTACATCCTAAAAAATTAAGCATGAAAATTATTTTTCTTCCAACTACGCTGCAGTTCTATTATAACTGCACTACATATCCAGCACAAAGCGCAACTTTGCTGCACTAGGAGTAAAAAAAAACTAAACAGTGCAGTAAAGGATTTCCATACATTTTAGGACAATAGTTGTCACATGTCATAAAGAAGGTTGGCCAATCTAACGGCCGTATGGAGTTAACAAAGGGACGTGTGTATTGTCTAATAGTAGATTGTTGCACTGAGCAGAAAGTAAGTTATTGCTGCACGAGTGTTGTGACCTTCGATCACATATGACATGACGTTTTTTGCAACACATTGAATATTATGAAACCACAATCGTTTTTTCGTTCTTTTATTTAATAGTTTACCTTGTTGGAAATCACGCAAAATTTGCAAATCCGATGGAAATACTTTGAAAAAACAAAATACAAAACGATACCATTTTTTGCACAAAGAGATACAGTTAATGTACGATAACAATATAATAGAAATAATCAATTGTGCAAAAGGCACCTTTATCACGAGGCAATGTTTTCCTAATTTCTTACTTTTTAATTTAGTGTTGTGTTACAAAGAAGATTTTTGTTATTCGCTTTAAGGGCTATTTTTTACATCTTTGAAGGACGGTTAATCTCCTAATCCCTTAAGCCTTTGAGTAATCGATTAGCTGAATGACGGGTGGATTTACGCGTTTTTCCTAATAATTTTGTTCACTTAGTAAACATTTTTTAAATTTAAACTAAAGATCTTCCGCCCGATACTTAACTGAGTACCAATATTTTAAGGAAATCATTTTGACTCATTTAATTAGGAAATATGCTGCTATCAAATTGGATATCTATTCTATTTATATTTTCACCGTAGCTCGAAATAAATATTTTTGATCCTCATGCAAATTTAAAAGACTATAGAGTTCGAGTGGACATTACTGGACATGAATCAACTTAGTTTAGGCAGTAAATTAATAATATACCTATATACTATGTGATGTGATACTAATACTAACTTGTGTTATGGGATACTAACTGAAGGCTACTATATGTTATAGCAAGCAAGTAAGTAGTATATAGATAAACATCCAAGAGCCAGATCATTTTCGATCCTGACCTGACCGCGGATCGACCCCGGGACCCTTCGTGTTCTGACCGGGCCTGGCATAATAACCACTAGACCACAGAGGCCTTCAAAGCTTAGTTCTTAGTTCATAGCTCATAGCTGTCCGTTTGAATAGGAAATAAAAGAAAAGGTAGAATCAAAAGGTATTAGAGTCACAATTCGTGAAACAAAATTAGTCAGTGGATATATGAATATTGAATATGTTTGCTTGAAATAACAAACAAATACATAACATTCATAAAAGTTATTTACGATATTAGAATTAAAGTACCCAGAACTTTCAACATACCAACAAAAAACAGCAGAAAAACATGAAATCATAAATAGCAGGAAGTTTTGTATGTTTCGCTCCATATAACATATTGTATTGAAATAAAGGAAGCGGCAAACATACAAGCGTTTGAAAAGTGAGGAAATGTGATTATCTGCCAGATACAAGGAAACAGACACAATTAATGATCAGCCACGAATAATGGCGGCTTACAGAAGAAAATTAGGCCACGTCATAATATAAATTATATACATAGTTTAGTGTACTCTTATTTTCCGTAGGTAAGACCTGAAGTACCATTTTAGATCTTTTTTGGGTAATATTTTTTTCACGTCAATTACTTATTGTGGGGTGTCGTTGGGTGGTCTTTCAAAAATAGTCTCGGACTAGAAACACAATAACTACTAGGCCACAGAAGTCTTTAAAGCTTAGTTCTTAGTTCGTAGAGCTTAGTACTCCGTTGCATAGGAAATAAAAGAAAAAGTAGAATCACAATATACATATATGTCAGAGTCACCATTCATTAAACAAAATTAGTCTGTGGGTATATAAATATTGAATGTGTTTGCTTGAAATAACAAACAAATACATAACATACAGAAAAGTTATTTACGATATAAGTATTAAAGTACCCAGAACTTTCAACATACCAACAAAAAACAGCAGAAAAATATGAAATCATAAATAGCATGCAAGAAGTTTTGTATGCTACGCTCCATATAACACATTGTATTGAAATAAAGGAAGCGGCAAACATACAAGCGTTCGAATAGTGAGGAAATGTGATTATCTGCCAGATACAAGGAAACAGACACAATTAATGATCAGCCACGAATAATGGCGGCGTACAAAAGAAAATTAGGCCACGTCATAATACAAATTATACATAGTCGTATGTGTGTTGTGTACTCTTATTTTCCGTAGGTAGAGAGACCAGAAGTATTAGAAAAATCTCAAAATATAAACCATTTTTTAGGTAATATTTTTTTCACGTCAAATATTTATTGTGGGGTGTCGTTGGGTGGTCTTTCAAAAATAGTCTCGGACTAGAAACACCATAACTACTAGGCCACAGAAGTCTTCAAAGCTTAGTTCTTAGTTCGTAGAGTAGAGCTTAGTTGGCCGTTAGCATAGCAAATAAAAAAAAAGTAGGATCAAAATATGTATTAGCGTCACAGTTCGTGAAAAAAAATTAGTCAGTGGATATATTAATATTGAATATGTTTGCTTGAAATAACAAATAAATACATAACATACATAAAAGTTATTTACGATATTAAAATTAAAGTACCCAGAACTTTCAACATACCAACAAAAAACAGCAGAAAAACATGAAATCATAAATAGCAGGAAGTTTTGTATGTTTCGCTCCATATAACATATTGTATTGAAATAAAGGAAGCGGCAAACATACAAGCGTTCGAATAGTGAGGAAATGTGATTATCTGCCAGATACAAGGAAACAGACACAATTAATGATCAGCCACGAATAATGGCGGCGTACAGAAGAAAATTAGGCCACGTCATAATACAAATTATACATAGCCGTTTGTGTGTTGTGTTCTCTTATTTTCCGTAGGAAGACACCTGAAGTACTAGAAAAATCTCAAAATTAATGTCTTTTTTTGAGTAATATTTATTTCACGTCAATTCCTTATCCTGGGGTGTCGTTGGGTTCGATACCTATGTCTTTCGAAAATATGTTTGGTATCTAAACACTATTTTATTGGTACAGGAATCCAATTGTGATATATTAAGCTTTGAAGTGCTAGCTTTTTGTTTTAGTCAATAGTGTCGTCTCCTTATTCAATATTCTAAATAGTTGTTTATTAAACACTTGAAGAAATTCACAAGTCAAAGTGATAACTCTTTACTTAACTGTAACTTGAAGTAATAGAAAATCTCAAACTTTAGATCGTTTTAGGGTTCCTCCTATACATGTAAATTATTAATATATATTTAATTATGGGCTAAAGTTAGTACTTACAATTCTAGGCCGCCTGTTACAAATTGACAATAATAAGTTTAGAAAACATCAAAGAGATTTATTTTAGTCGGACAGTTATTAAAAGAACGTACATACTAATGTGAACCTCATTTATTTGTATTGTATACATATAGTATATATAATGGCATCACAGTTATATGAAAAAATATGTATATCTTTATATTCATATGATTTGTCAAAGTTTTTTGAGCCGGTCACCTGTATGACGTAATTTGGTTGGTTCCACTGCTTGTTTATTTGACGACTTGTAAATATGTATCGCAAAGAGAACATACCATACCCATGACATCAGTAATGCGAGAGATGCAATTCCGGTTCAGTGAATTGTCACGTTCAGTGGTTTGTCTGATGTCAGTCTCAGTGCCTAAACGTCTCTTACTCTTTGCAGATGCAGTGGAATGTACTTGTAATTACTTTAGTACAGTAAATGTGTTCATTATTTGCCGGCGTATCAAAAGACACTCATAAGTAACAGTTATACAAATTTTTGTTTTATTGTTAAGATTGTAGCCCCATACATATCATAACCATGGCATCAGCAATGAGAGAGATGCAATTCCGGTTCAGTGAGTTGTCACGTTCAGTGGTTTGTCTGATGTCAGTCTCAGTGCCTAAACGTCTCTTACTCTTTGCAGATGCAGTGGACTGTACTTGTAATGAATTTAGTACAGGGAATGTGTTTATTATTTGCCGGCGTGTCAAACGGTGCTAATACGCATCATATACAAATTTTTGTTTTATTGTTAAGATTTTATCCCCCATACAAATGTAAACCCCTGCATTAGATCTCACTAAGGAAGTGGGGGTGCCTGAAAAACAGTGTTGCTACCATTTGGGTATGATGTATCATATTCCTTCGTCAATTTCGTTAGATGTGACAAAGATAATTTAAGTAAAACTGCACTCAGAAAAACCTCTATTTTTGGAAATAAATAATTTATGATTATTTAATGAATATATATAAGATCATACATGCATGTAAGAGAATGTATTCTACATATTCCAATCCAAGCTATTATTTTGAAAGTGAGTTTTTCAAGGATTTGTTTGTTAACCTTTGACGTTTAGCCACTGACACATTCATCATGAAATTCCTTGTATGGTACATATATCTCCATGCTTGTATATTATCGGGGCATTGAGAAGGAGTTTGTAACCTCTCTGTCTGAAAACAATACCTTTTCTAGGGCTTTTTACTACAACGAGCAAAACCGCGCGGAAATACAAGCTAAAAATATTTTATTTTCTAAATCCAATTTAGTATGAAAACCTTTCGGTTATATTTCAGTGTAAATAGCGATTAAAAATGAAATAAGACGAAATAATTGGCGATTAAAAGAAATCTCTAGCCGAAATCAAAGAGCTAATTTTGAACCTTTCCTTTGGCTCATTTTAATTAACAGTATTCATTGCGTTTTTTTTTTTTTTTTTTTTTTTTTTTTTATGTCAGAGGACGGCAAACGAGCAAGCGGGTCACCTGATGGTAAGTGATCACCGCTGCCCATGGACTAATGTAACACCAGGGGTATGACAAGAGCGTTGCCGGCCTTTTGTTTGCCCTCCCCAGAGGGGACGGGGGATGGGCCTCCGGCTCTCTCACTCACCGAACGAAGCATAGAAGCTGTAAAACTACTACTCAAACGTCGATTGTACATTTCTGCTTTTAAATCGAACTCATTTTATTTTTAGATAAAAGTATATTTTACTGTTCGTAGTAATAAACTGAACCCTTTAACGTACACTTAAGCATATTCTTGAACTTTTATATTTTAAAAATATATTTTAGGTCATTAATTATATCATATACACCTAATTATAATTTGATAATTTTATAGATTTTCACAGTGTAATGGTGCTAATAAGACCCTATAAGGGTCATATTTTTGTTTATTATCATGCTAAAATAATGCTAAAATGCCTGTTTATCAAGTTGCATTTCTATACATATTTTACATACAGTCCGAATCAAATTTTATGGCGTCTCGGATATTAGCTGCAAGTTGCGTAGAACGTGCCCCGCCTCCCCGCGCGCGCCTCGCTGGACCTAATATTGTGTACTAGGCATCGACTCGCGCGATTTTCCGAGCACCATAAAGTTTGATTCGGACTATACCTACCAGTTTGGTGGACATCCAAGCAGCATTATATCTGAAGAATAACGATGGATGAATTTTGCGAACACTGAGGTTTCCACGGAATTTAAATCACATACTTTAACTAGATCCTGTAATCTAAATTTAGTTTATCCTAGACCTTCCTTGGAAAATACAGTTTCCCGAGTCCCATACACATGGTGCGCATTAAGGGAATTTAGTTGAATTACACAAGTGTTATTTAGATGAAGGCGCGATAACTCTGTTTAGAAACAGTGAGACATTATTTATTCAAATCGAGTTAAGAGTACGTGCGCGATGAGACCGGTGTCTCGCTCGGAGGTGGTTTTAATTTCACAAATTAATTCTGTTAGGTTGGCAAACGTGCGTGTAAACATCGTCGTGTGTCATTTTTCTTTGTGGTAATTTTATGTGGTGAGGATTATGATTTTAATGTGTGTTTGTCTTGTTTCAGGTATGTGACGAGGAATAAGGAGGAGAGAATTGAAGTTCAGGAAAATAAGACGATCTAAGATGGCTGCTAAAGTTGACTTCAGATAAAATTCCGTAAATTTAAATCGCTTAGTTCCCAAAAATATGCATATGGATGTCAATGAAGAAGATACGATTGTAATGATGCAACATGTGCTCTAATGAGTTCAAGAAGCCAGGACAAATTAGAGAAATTGGGTTTGGGTGGTGTTTTCTTACCGATGTGTTCGCAAAACTTTTTTAAACATGCTGCTTTTTATCTAAATTAAAGTGGAATAAATTTAATTAATTGCATATTCGCTTTCTCGTGAAACTTCGTAAAAAACGTTAGAACCTTGAACTAATCTGGCTGAGGCATTTTTCGTCACGAAATTGTAGGAAGGATATTTCTTTACCGGTAGCTGGCTTCCTAAATGCAAATTTGCATTGTCATGTCAGACACAGCTTATTTTATCCAAGCAAAAAAGAATTGTAATCCTTCAGCCACGTCAAAGTATAAATTAATACAAAGGTGTCAAGTCGGTCAAACGGATAATACAACGGAAGGGTGCGAACGCAAATTAAATGATACGGAAAAGTTAATAAAAAGGTAAAAAAGAAAAACGTCCGACCCAAGGGGATTGCCGAGTTATTTTTCTTTAATTATAACTGTCTTTGGGGTCCAGACATATAGACCGGTTCCGCGACTTAAGCAAGTTTTCTTTTTTCTGTTGATCGAATTCGTTGTGATATATAGGAACGCTGACTCGGGCTATTACATTCAACATCAACTAGCATAATGCTCCCGAGTCTTGAAATAAGATTAAGGACGACTTTGCTTTCTGTTACAACGAATCAAAATATACTTAACATTGTCACAGAGTGTAGTGTAGGTAGAGCCTGCAGGCCCTGATTCCAACTACTTCAATGCACAAAAATAAGCTAACGAATCTCTTCTTCTTCTTCTGTTTTATAATATGGCTTCCACCGAGATTTCAGTGATTTTGCCAATGTCCGGTAAATTGAGATACTAAGTATCGGTGTTGTACGGTAAAGTTGTAACAAGTAGCAACAAAGATGGCGTATATTCTTTGATGCCTCGTGGTCGGGAGGTTATGGTGACAAGTCTATACGAGTCCATTTAACAGTCCACTTTAACTATTTCACAAATTGTTTCATGAGCACGAGCATTTATAACACCAAACTACACCAATTTCATATTATAAAGTCCACCAAAATCAATTTGCAAAATCGTCCAAGGTAGACCCCAACTGCACCCCTTGACTTCCCACCACAAACGTAAAATTATCCGCGTAAAATTATGGCCAAGGCCATAATTTTACGCGGATGAAGTCGCGGAATTCATAGTTAATTTGTATTATAAATAATTAAACTACCGCACCACTAAATGATAGCTCCTTAAAATTATGGCCAAGGCCATAATTTTACGCGGATGAAGTCGCGGAATTCATAGTTAATTTGTATTATAAATAATTAAACTACCGCACTACTAAATGATAGCTCCTTAGGAGCATAAACATAAACACTTTAAAACATTTTAAAAAGCGCTGTTTTTTGTGTGACCGGACCCTAGCCCGTGAAATGCTAACTTGCAAAGGATATCGAATATCGGTAATTACAACCTTGGGCCTTTAATGATGAGTTCCACAAATTACACATCGGAAGGGTCGTTGGTAAATGAAAATTAATTAACAATTTGCGGAGTGTATACAGGTGTTTGCGCCAATTTGTTTTTGTCGTCGTTTTCTAGTTTTTTTTTTTCGCAGGGTACGAGTACTAAGCCAAGACAACAGTTTACATGTATCATGCAGGCCTTTCGGAGCTTATTTTGCACATATTGTTCACCATCATCATCATTAGGTCGTTTTTATTCTCCACTGCACGCACGACCCTATATTAGCTAGAGCAGTCAGAAGATTTGACCTGCACTGTCCACGCTGGCCAGGCGGGTTGGAGAGGTCTCTTTGATTTTTAAAAGCTTTGTTTAACTTGTGTTTTCTAAGTCGCATTCTACGACATCCACTGGAAGACTTGAAGTGGTCCTATTCTACTCTGCCGGGAACCACACAGCTACAACAATTTTAAGAATATTTTGATTCGTTGTAATAGAAAGCAAATTCGTTCTGTGATCTCATTTCAAGTATCAAGGCCATTAAATTCGTTGATGTTTGAACTGCAACCGTATATTATTATCACAACAAATTCGATCAACAGAAAAAAAAACTTAAAGGACACTTCTAACGCTTGCTAGAAGGAAATTTTACACACAAGTTGACATTTTTCTTTGTAGCTCCTATAGCCCGTAATTCTCGAGGACATTTGCATAGCTTAAGGCAGACTATAAAAAATAAAGACTATGGGACAAGAAACGTTCCTGCATTTATCTTTTGGCGGATATTAAGCAGGTTGCAAAGTTTGGACTGCATATGAAAATAAAGTGGTATAAACTGTGTTATTTTTGGTTTAAGGAACTGTGCTTTCATTATATTTCCTTTCAAAAATGCATTCATTATTTTTTAATAAGTATATTAAACTTATCCGAACAACCCGGAAATTGCATCGACTTACTTCATGACGACTTAAATGTTAAAGCTCTTCAATAAGGTTTGATGGTTGTGGCCATGAAAGTATACCCACATATATCTCCATGGTTATGACCATCTAACTTCCGTGGTTATGACCATCTATTGATAAGTGCCATAAATCTACAAAGGTTTTTAAATAACCTTAAGCATAAACTTGACACATTCTAAATCATTCCCGCCTGTAGATAAAAGAACAATTGTTTCTAAAAAAAATGTGGCTCACAGATAATTTAAAACTCATACTTATCTTTCTTGAACTGATTTTGACACCTTTAAATGATCTCAAATTTTTGCAACCTATATCGATTGTAAATTTCCTATCAATATTCCTCTAAAGGGGCTACTCAGCAAGTCATAATGAACAAATTTTTATATAAGACCACACCTGGAATCATTGTTTTATTTTTTAATTTTTCATACAAATATGTTATACCTGCCAGGCATTGTATGAAGATAACGAATAAAAATTCGAGTTAAAAGCGTTGGTCTCATAAGGACGGTCGAGTCGCCCCTTCAAGGGAATGTCAAGGGTAAATTTAGACCTGGTATATTCGTAAGTATAATACAGCCTCCCAAAAAAGCATAGGTGAAAATCTGGTTGCGTAACTTCCTTATCACGACCTGTTATGTTTCGAGCACGCTTATCTTGACAAATGGTATACGTATAACGCGGGTGTATCCTATCCCCGAGTATAATAAGACGTTTGTTTAGACGATGTATTGTGTTTCTTTCTTGTGCGGTTATTTTAAGGTGTTCGAGGTTACGATAGCTTTTCTGTGTAGCGAGAAAGAACACTTATTGAGATATTTTTGAATGGATTCTTCTTTTATGCGGTCTGGGTAATAAGATTAACTACTTATCATCCTGCATAGACCGTAGAAACCAGTAGAAGATCGTTTTCATTAATTCCCTGAACGAAAATCTTCGAAACAATGAGCAAAGAATTTAAATTTAAAAATAAGAAAAACAGTATACGATTAACACGTTAGCATTAGACTCTGTTTACTTCGTAAGGGATAAGAACGTAATACTACTGTGTCATTTTAAATTGATAGAGTAGATTATTACGAGTGTGCAGTTGGTTACTTATAAACTATTAACTACTTCACTCGCTGCATCAAAGCTATCAAAATACAGTTGTAATTTATTTATTCCAGAATTTTCTTATTTTTTTCTTCCAAGGAACTGAAATAAAATTACTTGCATAGTTCAAAGAATAAGTTTTTAAATAATACTTCATACCAAAATCATTGATAACAACAAATGACATAATACATATTGGTATTCTGTGCAACCTTGTTTCACTTGAAATACAACATACAGGATTTGTTTTACATCTTGTCTAGCGAAATATAGGAAGAAAAATTAACGAATATGTCCCCTTGGTAAGTTTGTTTTATATATCTATGAAATATCACCTACCTACCTTTTCTATGCTAAAATCGAACCACTACTTCCAAATTGACATGGATTAACGTGCCTTTGAAAACACGAAACAGCTCAGGATCAATAGAATTCAGCAAGAAAAGGACCATAAACGCCCTTTCTCAAAACGCCATATAAATCAATGATTATTGCTCACGTGTCAGTCGGCCTCGCAAAATGACCCATAAATTACCCCGCCCATACACTGCATAAAGCATTTGACCTTTGGATATTTTCCGGCACGTGCTTACTGTGTTTATATCTTCCCTTTTATCTTCATAAAAAAGGGCCTAAATACATTAGTTATATTATTTATAAACGAGAGAAGAAGTCCTTTTAGGAAAACTTTACATAAACGATAATTCTTTATATCAAGATTCAAATTTTTATCTTGATGTTTATTTTTTATGTTATTTTTTGTAGGTTAGTTTTTTGTTTTAGGATTATTTTTAGTTTTGTATCTTAGTTATGGTTCATATGTTAGATTTAAAGTGTTTATTTCATCTTAGAATTACGAAAGTTTGATTTGTTAATCCTTTCACGGCTTGACATGCCTTCTGCACGCTATCATATATTTCTCTTAATATCCGTTTTCTGGTTTTCTGGGTTATAGAGAAGGATACCCAGATAAAGTTATACTCCTGAGGAATCGACATCAGCACGAGCTGTTCCACGGGCGAAATCTACTTCTTAAAATGTAATGTCATATAAAATATATATATAATTTTATATATTTTATATATAAAATTGACTTTATTTTCTGCCTGAGTCTTCCTACGCAATATCTGTTTTTTTATATAGGGTGGTATGAAAAAACTGCAATGATACCAAAGTATTTCTATGCTACTCATTTTTACACTCTCACTTTAGTTGATTTGAGCAATTATTCACAATTCCAAGTAGCATCTTTATGAATAAGATTACAACTTGTAACATTATTTGAAAAATATTTAACCCAGCTGCTGTTTTGTACTTCCGCTATGTTGATTTTTTTTCTGATGACACATAGCCTTTAACACTCCGAGGAAGAATAAAAATCTGATACCTCCCAGTTAAAAATCGGCAAGCCATTACAGCAGGCAAAAATATACGCGCGAAAAACATTACCCTCTTTTTACGTGGTCAGTCGAGTAAAAACATAAACAAAGCATGTTAGAACAGGAGCTAGAATGTAAATTGTACACTTCATTTTGTATTTGCATAATAAATCTTAGCTACAGGCGTCTTGCGTATTCTACTATAGATTTATGACATGGACAATACGACCGTAAATAACCATAAGCGTTAAAGTGGTGACAAACAAGAGGGAGGGTTATTGGGACATCGTAGGGTGCTATTCCTTGTTGCTTACGACTACATTTTAACCGTAGAAATAATGTTTAGATATTTTTTTCAGTGCCATGGTTGCTACAAATTAAAGACTTGTTCTTACACTTACGAATTTATAGGTTTTATTATTTATTATAACACACTATCAGTCCACCGTGGCTTCGTACGTGGTACCTAGCCTATAGCACTCAGAGATAACGAACCTATCCAACGATGAAAGGACTTTGAACTCTTCAGCTTTATAATATTTGTATAGATAAAATATTACATTTCGTGTATACTTTTCTAAGTAGTGTACTACGAATAAGCACTTATTCAAGGTAGTGTATATTGAATATATATTTTTTCTGATAGGTATTTTTACTTGCTTTTATTTAACGTATATTAAAATGACGACGTAATTTAGAAACCATACATACGGCACCATGCGATCTTTATTATGATAATAATGAAAAAAGAATATGCCCATATGTTTTGGCTGAAAGCTATACCACAAAGTATATGTTACTAGTATATCTATGGTAATACTAAATTATAGCGAACGGCTCTTGATTGATAGTGCGGTCAATCACTACGGTAATTAGCGCTAATGTACTAGTGTTTCAGAATTAAATTAGGCTAATGTAGCCTCTTAATAAGTCAATATATTACAATATAACGCTGAGAATGGAATTAAACAATATGTTAATTAAACATACTTAAAGGGGCGACTCAGCCTGTCAATATGAAAAACTTGTGGGAATAATGCTGGAAATGTAAAATAAAAATGTTTTTCTCAAATTGCCAGAAGGCTGAACTCTTTAGTACATAAGTAAATATTAACTTTTTTTCCAAATTTCCCTTTTTAATCCCATAGGGAGAGTTGTTTATATCAACGATATGAGTCGCCTATTTGAGTATTGTACAGGGTTTAATTATCATATTGTATGGACTATCAAACGATTATCAAGGTATTCTGATTACAAGATCAAAATACGGCAATACTTCATGCTCTATCAGCAGAAAGTAATAAGAAGCCATTACGTAACATTGTAGGCTGACAGCCGCAGTAAATATTTGCCTTCTTATCCCTAAGAAGCCTAACATAACATTCTACACAACAAGACAACAAATACTACAACGTTATTAGTTTGTTGCCCCACAAAAATTCCAAGCATGTAGTGTGTCCTCTCGTCACTATTTTATTGGGACGAGTCCCGTATATGATTGTAGCGTATCTCGTAAATCTAGGCAGGACGTGTGGGGTGTCCCCGCGGATTTATTTTGTAAGACATTATGCCAGAGATGTTGTTTTGAAGATTTCGTTTCCGGAAAGTGGATCAACGAGGTAAACTTGTTTTCTACATATAATGCTTTTTTGATTATCGTAGATATTTTTGTCATTGTGTTGGAGAGTTGGAGATCTGAAGAAGAAAATGCAAAACTCGTTAATGTGTAACTGCCGAGATGAGTAGGACAACAGTAATTTAAGAAAAACACAAATTAGTAACACGTACTCGATAAATCCGGCCAAGTACGGCGACGGGCAGTGTAGGGTTCCGTAGATGCTCCGTATATAGATCACTTTAACTTGTGAACCCTACTTAGCTGAGGTAGTTTTTCTTTTAATTTCGTTAATGCTAGTAACCTATTTTTCACGTTTATATAATCGTCTCATATATCAAAAATTTGCGCTTAATCGAAAAATGGTCTTTACAAACCGACAAAATTTTTGAAATCCAATGACGCACCTCTGCAAGGTTTTAACGAAAAAAAAATATCCCATACTTTGCATGTACGAGGGAAATAGGTTATTTTTATTTCACTTTGATTAAAATATAGGTGCACACACAATGCCAAGTTACACCTCTCGCAGAAATATTCTCTGAGCTTAATCGTGGACAGACAAACAGACGTCCAAGGCGGAACTTAATGGTTTGTATACGAGTTCCTTGTTCACTACAGAACCCTACAAAGGAGAAAGATTACGATCAGTTATTTCAGCCAACATAACCCAAAAGGTAAATGTCAAACCCAATGTTACGTTGGCCTAAATAAAGGTAGGATATATTAATGAAATAGTTGTATATAACAACTATTTAATTATGACCCAGAACTATCGTTTCTCGTGATTTTTGACGTACGAGTATATAATATCATTAAAATTAACGTGAAATAAAATAATAATATATACCAACAGAACACTCACTTGCTATTTTGTCGGTATTGCCGACTATATTTTCGGACATATATCGTATATAGTGCGGACCCACCGTCGCGCGTCCCGCACTCGCCTTGAAAATGGGCTCCTGTGTCGAGTCCAAAACAATAGTCGGCAATCCCGACAAAATAGCATGTTAGTGAACCATATAATGTACGAGTAGATACTAGTTTAGCTACTAAATCAAATTACAGACAAGATCAAATTTTATCAAATTTGGCGCGATTACTCACTGAAAATTATATAATAAAATTATAATTAAACTTTACCCTACAGTCAAGCTCAGTCTTGCGAATTATCATAATATAATCCTAAATTAGAATACGTTAAGCCAAATAGGGTCACTTGGTCCAGTTCACAACACGAGGGACACAGACAAATACACGGAAACTAATTCCGTATTACAAAGTTACATTACAGTTTTAGCGAATACCGGTTTTGGGACCGAATATGTTATATCCCTGGAAACTGTTTATTAGGGTCACTCTATGCTCTAAGGTTAGATTCACAACAGAAGCTAGGGATTCATAATGTATTGCGTGAGAGATTTACAACTCTATTTTTTAATTTGGGCACAAACAAGGGACGCCTTAGCTCGTCAAAGTAACAATTTTTCCCTATGTTTATGTAATTGTTTTTCTGTATTTTCGGAAAAAATACATAAACGGACAAAAATATTGTAATAAGCAATGCCTCAATTTCAGTTGGCAGATTATGCCGTGTTTCCAACTTACATAAATGTGCTACTCTTTCACGATCAGAGTCATTATTTACGACACCGGAAACTGATAAGGCCACATATTTAACATGCATACTACCCGCAAGGTAAAAAGTTACCTTGCGGGGTGATCAGAGCCTAGCTCTATGAGATCTAAAAGCTAGTTTTAGCATGTTAGTGGACGTATAGGTGGAAAATGGAATCAAAATGGATTGCTAGGCACATCACCTACTATAATGATTCCTCAGATTTTTTGCTCATTTTCTCGATCGGCTTTTACGATGTGCACCGAAAGTGAAGCAGCTGGCACATACTATGTTTTATCTTTTTTCCCAAGGCCGACATAGAAAACACATTTAACCATTATCATTGAATTTGAAGCCTGTGTGATCCAACCATGGGACATAAACAGTTTACAACACAAGCAGTTAATACAGACGAGTTTGATTTAGCATAGTGCTATTAATTAATGCGAGGTAAACTCTTGAAGATAAATACGACTAAGGCAGCGAATGACCCTTGAAACTGGCGGAGCTCCATCGGTTTGAGTGCTAAGTAAAGTTTATTAGTAACCTTGAATCCCTTATTTAACTTTGAAGCTTATTTGTAGACGTCTAGCCAGTTTCCCGGTTTTCCTTGGGTGAAATGGTCTCAAAGTGTGGTTATAGACAAAAATGCATTAACATGTAATTTTTACTAGCAGTGCCCGCTACTTTCTCCAGATGGAAAAAATAGCCTATGTCCTTCTTAGGGTGTACCAAATTTCATTTTAATCGGTTAAGTAAATTTGGCGAGAAAACGAGACAGACAGACACAGTTGCTTTCGCGTTTACAATATTAGTATGGATTATTTTACTATCTTTATTCAACTTCCCCTATTTGTTTGTTTATATGTGAATCTTGCAGCTCAATTATGTAGCACTTATCCTGAATTGATTTAGCTGAAATGTTGTTTCCGAAGTAGGCTCCGAAACCTTTGAACCGATTTTTTAAATTCCTTCACCCTAATTTATCTACAGTTGACAAAAGCTATAATTTACGCAAACGAAAGCGTGGGAAAATCGCTAGTGATTTGCTAAAAGAATCGCGCTAAAATGAAACGGTTGTACGACATAATCGTTTTCGCCGCTCTATTCCAAGTAGCGACTAGCCCAAAAGGTTACCGTTTCCGTGCCGATTGTCACACACGAGGCAAGCTAGATTTATGACAGCGAGTCCACGATGGCAGTGGCTGGCACGGCGACAGGTTACACCAAAATTATTCCAACTTGCGTTCCCGCCCGTGCTAGATACCGATGTAGCAAATCAAATATAGTTTGGATGTTATTCTTTACATTGTTGCAGCCTAAAATGATGCTTTCAGTTTATTTATTTTTGCTTTTTAAAGTACTACCTTCCATGTTTATATTATTATACGTGAAGCTGCGTTTTTACCAAAATATGATTAGGGAAATAATACGAATCTATGATAACACCTCACACTTCAAAATCGGTCAAGCCGTTAAGGCCATAGGACGCAACAATGAAATAGGCATACTTACATACATAGTAACATACGCGTGAAAAACCTTTCTCCATCTGGGTGGGTCAGTCGGGTAAAAACAGAGCGAAGGCGCTGAGTGGCCTTGGACGAGAAAACTTACCAGTAAGATCACTTCATCTTCCTTACCTACTTCTCTTTTAACTGTCTCTAATAAAGACGGTCTAGCGGGAAATGTACTTAGTAATATTGTCACACAAACAATCACCGTGGCCACCTACTGGTTAAAATTAATATGATTTTAAACAAATATAACCATATCGACTCGAAAAGAAGAAGAAGAACAATCATCATCAGGTATTTTTAGTCTACACTGCAGGAGCACGACCCTCTCTGAACATATACAGCCAGAGCAGTAATTAAACAATGATACTCTATCTATGATATATATCCAATGTGGATGTGATGTGACATGACAAATAAACAAATGCATTTCAAGTACATACAGTATTCAAAAGGGTATTTACTCGCATGTCGATAGTGTGAATTTCATAACTCAATTACCGACTGACCATGGTAAATGGAAAACTAATTAATTGCAGCTAGACACTGAACAGCATGGCTCGTTTGCTTGTGAACAAACCGGCGTCATGAATGCGTGACGGTTCATGTTGCATTGTTTTAACACATTATGTTTTCATAGTTCATGTACGAGTTTGAATGTATTTCAGACTTATTATTCCTGATATAAAATTATTTTTCCCTAATACGGGATTAAGTTGTACGTGAAGCGCTAAAATTCTTTTGACATCCCGAGTACATGTTATATTCTTAAGACATGGCAGTCGTTTCACTTTTTCGTCTAAAATGTTTTGACTACTAGACTTTGTCTTGCTTTTATTTCAGTGATTAACAATATGACCAATTTATTCAATGCTTGTGTGTATCACAGCTTTGTGTTAGCACAATGCGTCATGTCAGTTTATGTCAAATCGGTAGCTACATAGTCAATGAGTTAGTTGACTTATAAAGTCATTATGATTAGACCTTATTATGAATCTACATATTGCATTTGACTGGAATCGAAAAATATTGTTGTCTTTTAATAGAAAAAAAAATATTATGTACGTTATTAAATCTTATTAAGATTAGCTTTATTTATTATTATTTTAGTTAGTTTTAGTTTAATATTATAATGATTGTGTTTTTCTACTAGATACAATAAAGTATTGTTTATAGTTTCAATAAATATTAGTTTCTAATAACGTAAATAATAATTAATCGCAGTTTCAGTGGTCCACAATTATATTAGATTTTAAACACATTGGTAACATATTTTACTTTTAAAAGACTTTCCATTTTATGCAATGGAACTATAGAAATACTTTTGAAATCCCGAATATATGCTATATTTTTAGGCGAAGCAGACCTATCAAATGTCTTTTTTTCATCTACAATGCTTTGACAAACAAATTTAACTTGGACTGTGTACCCTCAGGACTCCGTCATGCGTTATGAACTCAGGATACATAGAGTACTCATTGAAAACTTTGAATTGTCCCTATCCATATCCAATTACGCAATGAATCTTCCCCGATTATGCATGGATATCTTACAATGTGAATCCCAAATATATTAACGGAATCGCGTTTGACGCGTCATTGCCGAGGGCCCATCATTAAACCCTGGGTCCATGCACTAAGGGTCGCCGCACACGCCAAATCATGAATACAATTATACAGCCGTCCGTTGTTGGATTAAATTCCACGGCCTGATGGATCTCAAAATCCAACAGAATGTGGATATAAATGTGTTCTTTCGTGCTATAAAAATGTAATATTTCCTTTTATGGCGGACGGAATTGGTTTTTAAACTCTTGCATTGAATATTTGTATGTTTTATTTATGAATTTACGATCGTTGAAACGATTGTTTAGAGTCTATTTTAGAGTTTGGAATAGGCTTTTTGTTTTTGTTTCCAAGATTTATCGACCTTAGAAGTTAAATGAATTATTATAACTTGCAATAAGATTTAAATGTTTCTGTGATTGTTTGGCTGTCATTAAACGCCACGTCCATAACCAACGAAAAACTATAGTGTATGCGCTTCCTGTTATCAAAGTATTGTACTGTCCATGTCTTGATTCCATAACCTGGAATTTGAGCGAAATCTCTAAAAACTTACCATCTAATGACCAGCTTTCTCGTTTGCCTATATCATAAAGAAAAAAAACTGTAAAAGTATCTTTCCCGTCATCCATCTCTGTAACGTGGCTATTAGATACAGTTAAACACTCATCTACCCCGTTTTGGTTGAGCAAACGTGATTATGTTTCAAAAGACTACCAAAATCTCTCTAATTTAATTTCAACAGGTGTTTTTTATGCATTCACAATGCTATCCTGATATATTTTTATTAAATTAAGAAATAATATTTGGGAAGAAAACTACACGGGCAGGATTTGAACCTTAGTCTTTATACGACTCTTGTAATTTTTTCGACCATCCCATCGCGAGTCTCCGCACCCCCTAACAGACTTGACGTCGCGTGTGACTGCGTCCGCCATTGTACTCAGCCTTTTGTTCGCAGAAATCAACATGGCGGAGCATTGTGCCGCCCCCTAGCGGTTCTTTAAGAGAAACTTTAGCGTTTCGGCTATGCGCCTCTTTGTGTTTTTCGCTACTATACAAGCATAAAATTATTCAGTAATTAAGAATATGAATACCGTGAATAGCTGTGGAACATTTTTGTGTGCAAATTGTTTTCGTGCTTCGTGTAAAAGCGTATTGATGGAACTATATTTGTTCTACATTTTGCGTTGAACTTTTGTATTTTATGTGTTATTTAATTTTAATATGATGGTTATTGTTATTAAATAGCCTAATATAAGTTCGTAATGCTTATTTCTTGGATATAACTTTGGCTATACCTATCCAAACTTAATAAATTAAGCACAACATTAATTCAATTTTTTTTAATTCAAACTAGACGGCTATCACCTAACAGTCATACTTGTAGTCACTTAATATCAATAACAAGGCAATATATAAGATATAAATTATTATTATAATAAATGTCATTATTTTTAATGAAGCCATTTTAATAGAATGCTGATGAAGTTCATTGTAAGATGCTACACATAACATAAAAGAAAAGATTTCACTATTATAAAGTAAATATTTATTTTTAAACTTTAACAGATCCAGGGTAGCTTGCTTATTAACATTAAAGAAGCAAGAACCAGCTTTAATCTTGGTTAAATCTGAGTTAATCTGAATCCATTTGCACTTACACGTAATTTGTATACTGGGAACGTAGTGCAAACACGTAAAGACCAAATAATTATCTCCTCCGCATCTCAATGTGTGCTCGTAAGTGCACCGCATCCATTGACTAGAAATTAGCGGGAGAGAAAGGCTGCGGTCATAGTGAGCGCGGAATGAAGTGAAGAGAACAATTATAACCGCCAACTTTTATTACTGAATGTTAACAAAAACTGCAGTTTGAGAAATGCAAGTAGTTAGAGGCAGTTATACCTACTACCTGGCATTAAGGTGGCACCGTACTGTAGTTTAGGTATAGTGTATAAAAAACGTTAAAAAAATAATTTTACAATTACCCTTATATAGGGTATTCTGAAAGATGGCAATATTTTAATGTTTGGATCAGAATCCCTAATAGAAAACAGAACCGCACGAAAAAAGTTAAGAATAAAACTGCTTTCCATTAGTGTTTGACCAGCTTATCAGTGAACTTGTATCATAATCCTCATTATCATGTATCAATTATTTTTCTTATCTTTTTTCTAACAGGCCTATTATTGCATGTCTACATTGTGTTAAAGATTCCATCTGATTCCAATATAAAACATTGCCAGGGGTTTGCATGAAGATTATTCTTCCAAATGTCAAGAAATTTCGGTGGCATATTACTTTAGTATAAGAATACCTAAAAAACAATAAAATGCCATTCAAATGCCGGGTGGTATACTTCTACTTACATTTCACAAACTACAGCCATGGTTTTCAAAATTTCCCTGTAGGTATATTAGATAGCGATTATGCATCTCTTTACTGTTTATAATCAACGTTATGGAGCTATATAGCATAAAGCTATCTGAAACAGTATTTGTACATTATACAGCCCTAACACGACTGACAATCGAAGAGTGATTGTAAAAAACGTTTTCCGCTGCCGCTAGACGCGTGTATACCTGATTTTACCTACTCATGCCTGTGCATTATACAATCTCAGCGGAAAAGCGCCAACGACGGCCGTTTCTCAATTACACCCGTACACAAGATAGGTAATAAAAAATAAAACTACTTATCTACCTATATCATTTGGTACATTATATTAATACGCTTCTTTTAAACGTAAGTTGAGCGTTATATTTAAAAACGGGTCACTCACGTGCTACTTCCGAAACTATAGTCGGCAATCCCGACAAAGTAGCACGTGAGTGACCCGGTTTAAATATAATGTATTTATCTCACGTTAGTTTCAATGATATAATGTAAGTTGAGCGGTTTGATCTCGTGAACACGACTGACAATCGAAGAGGGATTGTAAAAACCGTTTCCCGCTACCGCTAGATGCGCGTGTACTATTTTTACCTACTCATGCCCGTGCATTGAACAATCTCAGCGGAAAAGCGCAAACGACGTCCGTTTCTCATTTACACCCGTACACTAATTCAGTCAAGATAGGTACGCAATTTTTCGCCCGTTACCCCCCGCCCCCTCAGTCCACGGACGTGATTTGAAAACAAACCGGCACAGTCGTGGAATACAGTATTTGTTGGCGGCAAGTCGGGCGGAGGCGGCCAGTGAAGGAATCTTGTTACGCAGTAACAAATATCTGATAATGTTTACGGTTAGCCTTTCTTGGAATCTTTGCAAGTGTCGGCAACTTGGCAACTTGATTCTGAGTATTAGCCAAGTCAGAATCAAGTTGCCAAAACTTAATTCTTAGTTATAAGAATTAACTAGTCCAGGGCAATGGCTTAGTGTACTCTGTGCACACCAAAGTATTGAGCAGCTTTCTTGGAATATATCCTCGTTCAAATGTTAATTAATGTTCTAATGAACATTTCGCTACAAATCTTTACACAAGCTTTACTAACTATAAGCTGATGACCGCGACTTCGTGCGCTTTATTTCGGTTTTTGATCACGAAATTTATTCATGCCTCTGGTCGACTCCGGGTCTTCGAACCCTGGGTCTTTAACTATCAGAGATGAGAAAACAACCGATAACACTCACAAATGAAAAAAATATATATCATCGTTTGTTTTTGCAAAGCTCTGGTTTGACGCAGTGTAATCGCACAATAGGAGGGCTTAATGCTTAAAACATTGTCTTATAGTTAACGTTTGGGTTATGTCGAAAAAAGAAGATAGGTACATAAATTTAAATCATGACTTTACTTATATAGGTAGTGAATATAAAATTCCATGTAGGTATTTAACTTGCTTGGAAGTTCCAAGTTAAAGTCCGTAAGTAATACACTTTCATACAAATTTCCATTAATTATCCAATTTCATGCATTTCCTTTCATTTGCTGAATGGACTCTGCAGCAAATTACACAGACTAAAATTATACCAATTGCACTACCCAGAACTCCTTACCAATTCCAATACATTCCCAAAACCATTCCAAACATAGCTCGGGATAGTTTATAACACTTCCAATCGGCCACCACGAAATTTACTGTACCCGAACGGCATCCCCTATAATCCAATTACAAACCAAGTTATTGGATGCCGTTTTCTCCGTTCTCATACAATACAAGACCCCATTCCATATCTGTATGAAGTAATTATTATTATACTATTGTTTAGTTGGCAACAGTAAACAAGGGGCCGGTGAAATATGCCTTTACTGCCCACCTCGCCAGATAATGACTAATTACAATGCAATAACAGCTTTATCCCTAAGTAATAAGAGTGCTAATTGCTTGGGTTGCGAGTGCTGAGCGAATTTCACCTGTATTGGCATATAGTGTGGTTCTAGTGCTTGTAACAATATTCCCGTTTCTCGAGATCTTAAAGCCCTTACTATGCGATTGAATTTCATTTCGGTCGTAACAACCAACTCGGTCTGTTAATAGTGCTTCGAATATAAATTAGAATGTATGTAAATCAATAAATAGAGTAAATAATATTTAATCTATAAATTGATTTATCGCTGCTATAATTTCATCCAGGCAACTGAGGCGAGTTAGGATAGTTAGATAAAAACGAGTATGATGCGAATGAAGACAGTAAATTTAGAAAAAAAGAGAAGATATTATACCGTGAAATACATACATAAATAGATCAACGAAATAGCTACATACGAGTATATTGTGAAAATATGTACACAAAAATAGCGTTCTCCCTTAACTGTGGGGATGAAGGATTGAAAAGAATTCTACGTAACAGAGAAAGGGTATGCCAGTCTCAGCAAAGTCGGATAGGTAGCCACTTGAGTTCAGAACGAAACTGAGAAACAGATCGTATTTACACAGACCATAACACAAGAAACTTGTTTTAGAGTGAAATTTGTAGTTAAAAATATACGCACGTACGGAACTCTTCGTATGCGAATCCGACTCGTACTTGACCGGTTTTACTTATTTCCTCTAGCCTGAATTTAATTAAACAAACTACAACAGATTTCCGCCTTTGGATTTCACCTCACCTAAACGAAAAAGCAAAATAAACAAATGGAACAAAAGTTTGCCAAGTTGGAAACAAATGGTAGGGGCCGTCTCAAGACATACGGGTCAGTGAAATAGCGTAGCGCAGCGGAACCCGATACGCAGCTAAATTTATCGTCTCTAATTCTAGTGCAAAGGTAATTTGTCAGAAGGTCCTTCAAGTAATGGCTGGGTAATTGAAAACCTTTGGTTATTTGCACAAGGTTTTCCGACCAGTGGAAATGAATATGGAAAGGTTTGGTTACGTATGATGTACATATGTATTAATTTTGGAATATAGTACTTATAATTCTTGTTGATTTATAATATTTTTACTTGTACGTTTTCCTCTGTGATACTACATTCATCATCATCATCAGGTCCTTGTTAGTCTGCTAACTTGATAATGACGTTCGTTAACGCAGCTTCTGAGCTGCAAGAGCACGTCATCATCAAGTTAGCAAGCTGCAAGCTGCAAGAGCACGACAATCTCTGTACTACCTTATATTAGCCAGAGCAGTCACAGGATTTGGCCTACGCTCTCCATGCGGGCCAGGCGAGTTGGAGAAGTCTCTTTGATGTTTATATGCTTAGGTTTAGCTTGTGTTTCCTAAATCGCCTTCTACGATATCCACATGAAGACTTCGAGTGGTCCTTTTCTACTCTGCCGAGAAACAGACGGCTTGTAATTCTGCATTACCAACTACAATTTAAGCTTGTACTAAATAAGAGCCCGCAGAAAGAAATCCTCGTAGCCAAATCCACTGTTAGTTAACGCGCAATAACTAACACGGAATTAAAGTTCGGCAAAGTTGGGATGTAGATCTCATAAACTGTCTGCTAAGTTGTTTGCTGACGGCAGGTAAGGCGCGTTAAGATTATATCAAAGAGCGTTTTGCGGAACAAACATGTTTGTTTGGCTAGCTCTGGATGTGTCGGTATTTTAGTTTTAAAATGATATAATTTGGAAATATAATTTTTTTCAGACAATTGTATGTTCATATACAATAGACTGAAGAACTCATATAACTTTCCTTAATACACATATGAACAACTGTCAAACCCCTCTGAACTTTATATACAGTTTCGTATAAATTTTGTATGAAGAAACATGTACGATTTCAGGATATGAAAGTTGCTATGTTTAATTGTTTATGTCAAGGAAGTTTCTGAGGTTGTGTTGATTATTAAACCTTTTGATTTAGTTCTATTTAATCCTGTATAATAAAACTATAAATGATGTGAATGCTAAATAATCGTTGTAACCAAATCCACTGTTAGTAAACGCGCAATAACCAACTCGGAATTTAAGTTCGGCAAAGTTGGGGATGTAGATCTCATAAACTGACTACTAAGTTGCTTGCTGATGGGCAGGTAAGGCATGGTAAGATTATATCAAACACCGTTTTGCGGAACAAACATGTTTGTTTGACTGGTTCTGCTTGTGTCGCAAACTTTACTCGTAGTTTTGGATCCATTGAAGTTATATGTAACTTTTCAGACAAGGTATATGAGCGAAACGGAAAGTATCCTAATTGCCTTGGTCCAAACTTGGTCTAAATATCCATTTAGTCACAACTAATACAACTTCCATTGACTCGCACATATCGGAGTAAAAACTTTTTCCGCGATTCTTCTTCTTAGCGTATCGACTCGGGCAAATTATATTTGTGTTGACCAAAACTCTGCTACTGATATAGCGTTATCAGTAGCATTATATAGGTCCTCGCGTGTACAGGTGGTAGGACACGCAGGACAAGATAATAAGTGTGCCATGGTCTGAGGGGTGGCACCACAGGAACAAGAGATTTCCAAGCTGTAGCCCCACCTGTTCATATTCTCCTTGCTTCGGCCAACTTGAGTCCGGAGTCTGTTCAAGGACTTCCAAGTCGACCAAGGTAAGTCATGGCCAGGCGGGAGGTGCTCTGATAGCGGGATAAGGGATGCAGTTGGATATCTCTCATTCCAAATTTTCAGCCGGGAACTAGAAGCTTCGCCAGATAATGGTGGCACTTCTCTTACAAAGCTATGCCGGCTCTTCAATCTTTGAGGAGCCGGCACGTGATGGTGCAACGGATGTCGATGGTCGGTTTCTATTTTCGCCCTTTCAAGGGAGCTGGCCACATCTCTGCGAACGTCCGGAGGAGCAACACCAGCCAGAGGATACAGTTTTTCTACTGGAGTAGGTTTAAGACAACCAGTTATGATCCGACATGTGTCATTTAGAACTGTATCCACCAGCTGTGTGTGTGCCGATCGACTCCAAACTGGGCTAGCATATTCGCCAGCCGAAAATGAAAGGGCTAATCCGGTCGTACGCAGAACTTTCGGTGTTGCTCCCCACTTAGTAGACGTAAGTCGGCGCAAGAGGTTGTTCCTTGTACCCACTTTGTGTCTGATGTTAAGACAATGTTGCTTAAAGCTCAATGTTCTGTCCAAGGTAACACCAAGATACCTTGGAGTAGAGCAGTGGGTAATCGGTACGTCGCTCCATCTGATGTTCAACGTCCGCCAGGCATCTCGGTTGCGCAAATGAAATGCACAAGATTGGGTCTTCGATGGATTAGGTTTCAAAGAATTCTGCGAATAATAACAACTTAAATCCTCGAGCGCATCGCTAAGATTCCCTTCAACTGCCTCAAAGGACTGTGCTTGGGAGGTAAGTGCCAGATCGTCGGCATAAATGTATCGGTTTGTGTTTGGCGGTAAAGGCTGGTCGTTTGTATATATATTAAACAATATTGGGGCAAGCACGCTACCCTGGGGAAGGCCATTTTTGAGCGATCTCCAGCGACTTTTTTCAGAGAGAAGATGGACTTGAAAGCGCCGGTTGCGAAGTAGCTCACTCAAAAGTTTTGTGAAGTTGTGATCAGCTGTCATTTCAGTAACCTTCCATAAAAGCCGTTTGATATTTACTGTGTCATACGCAGCCGAAAGATCAACGAAAACCGCACCAGTAACGAGACCCATCTCAAACCCGTCCTCGATGTGTTGGGTGAGGTTCAAGGTTTGACTACAGCAGGATTTTCCCGGTCGGAATCCGGCTTGTTCAGGAATGAGATGTGGGTCAACGATACTGACTATGCGATTTAACAGCATTCTCTCCAGCAATTTATAGGTATGACACAGTAAAGATATCGGCCTATAGCTCTTTGGATCATCGCTAGGTTTACCTGGTTTCAGCAAAGCTACCACTTTAGCCTTGCGCCAGAGACGTGGGATATGGGCAGTTTCCAGACAAGTGTTAAATAGCTCCAGCAGCCAAGATATAGCTACTGGACCTAGATTTTTAAGTTGTTCGTTGGATATATTATCAACACCGGAGGCTTTACCAAACTTTAAAGATTTAACTGCAGTCAGCATTTCCATGAGTTCAAAAGGTTGGCTAATCAAATTGCTTGTGTGTCGACTACTGTTTATCTTAGGTGGAAAGTTTTGCCGACGACTGGTTTTCCCGTTTAGTAATAATTGGTGGGCCACTTGGTTCGCTGTAACCTGACCTGGCGTGGAAGCAGCTGGTGGTTCTCCTGTTAATTTTCTGACTGAACTCCAGGCTTTTTTTGAGTTATGCGTCAGGTCAAGGTTGGTGACCATGGCTGTCCATCGCTGACGTCGAGTCTCACCAACCTGGGACTGTAGGACCTCACCAATCTGGATGGTTTCTTCCGAGAAAGGATCATTGGTAAACAGTTGGTCGTAATGTTGTAACAATTTTGTGGACTCGCTGGACAATCCAGGAACATACGACGTACGACAACCTCGTGGAATGTGTTTCAAGGATGCTGATGCAATCACTTGTACAAACTGATCGTAATTTTTAGGAGTTGGTGGAATATTTACGAGGTTGTTGTCGATGGTCTTGGCGTATTGTTCCCAATCAGCTTTTGCGTAGTTAAAGCGACGTTTAAATGGGACTATAACTGGCTGGACGACGGACTGTATCGAACACATTATGGGCCTGTGTTGGGTTTTGGGAATAGGAGAGCAGACGGACTTAATACACTGTTGGGAAATGCGTGAACTGGCAAAAATTAAATCCGGGTTGTATCCGCGTCTCCACCGCCTACTGTTGAAAGAGGCAGGGAGTTTGGCATTGTGAATTAGCGTGAGATCGTTTGCATCTGCCCATTCTTCTACTGCACGGCCATCTGCGTCTGTATCTTGATAACCCCAGGTGGAATTATGGCTATTAAAGTCACCAACAACGACTTGAATACGGTGATTTGATAGGTGATTATCTTGGTTGTCCGGTTTATGAAAATGAAATGGGATGGTAGGTGGTTTATATATTGATATTATATTGCAACTGGATATATCTACAGTGATTTGCTCCACTGAATGTTCGAAATAACAGTGGGTAGATACCACCTTAACGTTAGGGCCACTAAACACGGCACTGCCGTATTTATTATGTGGAATTTCTGCAGCTAAAGTAAATCCTGGAATAAAAGGTCTCATCTGGTTAATGTCTCGGTGCGTCTCTTGGACGCAGATGATGTCGACATTATCTTTTCGGCACATTTCTGACAGAATTTCTGCCTTAATGTCGGAGAAGCCTTCGATGTTAATAGAGAAGACTTTCAGCGCTGGTTTTAAAAGCGGATGTTTTTGTGCCTCATTTCTTTGTTTTAGCCTTGACAAAGGCTTTTTAGGTGGCCCTAAAAAGGGCCGTTGGGGAAGTGTTAGTCTCGCCATTGAGTCGTGGTGGAAAGATCAGCCAGTCTGCGTTACCGACTTGCTGTCTTCGCAGACTGTTGCCCAGGGTGCGCCGGACGCATAAGTTACAAAGATGCGTCACTCGGGGAGGCTCTTTCCTCGCACCCCCGTCACATTCCGCGATTTAATTCGCGTAATATGTAGCCCTTTGCTTTAATTCCGATATGACATCGTGCTTTTCAGGAATTAAAATTTCATCACAATCTGGTAGATTTTGCGTTGCAAATTCATCAATTCCCTTCATTTCCCCGCAAAATTTCACATTTGTAATATCAGTACGATTTTGGCCTGGAATAATATGAAAATCGAGAATATATGATCTAAACATTCAACACAGCATTGAGAGTCGTCTCGTGGGTTTTAATACCACCTGTATTGAATGTTATCATTACATTTTTCAATTTACATAATGTTGTTTCTTTGAAATTTAGCTTACAAAGACTTACAAACGCCGTAGCACATCCGTAGCACCGCTACGTGTAACGTAACGATGTAGCGCGCTCGTAGCTGCAGTTTCGTAGCAAAGCTTCGTAACGAGCATCGTAGCGCTCGTAGCAGATACCGCTACGAGTCTACGACTATTGTCATTACAATCCATTTGTAAGACCATTTTAGAACGCAGTTTGCATATTTAGTTAAAGTACCTGGAGATAGTTGATAAGAAATCGTGTGGTGCACTTCAAAATAGAAAAGAAACTAGCTTTTATTTAACTTGCAATGTATGCATTAGGTATGTAATATCTTGTATGTATGTTTGTATCAATTTCAAAACACATATCCTTAACCTATTGAGCTGAAATGTTGAGTACTGACAATGCTATATAACGCAGTACCATAGATATGATCTGCAGGCCGATTTGTTAACTCGGTGTACAACGATTTGATTGTCACTTTAGCATCCAATACGGTTTTCATATCTATACATATAATAAAACAGTAAAAATATTTTGTCTGTACATTTTGTATTTTTGACTGAAATGGATAGAGGGACATTTAAAAAGAATAATAGAAAGCAAAAAAAAAATTTTTTTAATTTCTTGTCTGTCTTATGTATGATCACGTTTATCTCCGTAAATATTGGACGGATTCGAATTAAACTTTTTTTGCTATATAGCTATTAAGCCGGGGCAACATATAAGGTAGAAATGATTTTGAAAAATGGAACACCTGATGCAGCATCGTAATGATCCAGCTGAACTATAAGAAATATAAAAGTGGAGCCTTAGCAAAAGTTGTTAAGCCTGATGAGCATTTTTGTTGAGGTATAAAAAATCTGAGATTTGGAATACCTCGTGCAGAACCATAATGGTCCAGGTAAACTATAAGAAATATATAAATGACGCCTAAGCAAGTTATTCAACCTGATGAGAATTTTTTGTTAAGGTATTTAATTTGAAGATTTGGAACACCTGACGCAGATTCATAATGGTCCAGGTAAACTATAAGAAATATAAAAGTGACGCTGTAGCAAAAGTTGTTCGGCCTGATTAGTATTTTTTGTTGAGGTGAAAAAAACAAAGGTTTAGAACATTAGACACACTAAGTACCATGTCAAATTTTATATCGTCAATTTTACAGAGTCACACTCTCAACTGGGATAGAGTGCGTAGAGTACGATTAGCACACATCACTGGTGACCGCCCAGCGGGCCCCCTTTTGGCAACGTAGTTTTCAGCTAAACATGAGAGTTTGCTGTCTCTTCAAGCCTTGAACACACAGGCAATACCTAAAGCCGAGGTCCTTCCCTCCCAAAAGCCCTTTGGAGATGTGCGATAGGTTGAAAGCGCTCTGCCCATACCCCAAAGTTTGGTAAAGTAGCGCAAGCTCACTTGGAGGTAGCTATATAGTCTTCTTCTTATCGTGTCGGTGGCTCAAAAAGTCTAAAAGAATCCTATATTTTATCCCTCCAGTATTTAGTAGCAGCCAATGCAATGCCATATAATTTTATAACACTGCTATTAGTATTTTCTTATGTAAGTTTAGTTCGTATTAAGGTATATTAATACGAACTAAAGATAGATAGATAGTCATATAGTCCACGCGAACGAAGTTGCGGGCATCAGCTAGTCTTAAATAAAAATAGTCATTCATCACGAAGCCGTAATGAATAATGAAGTTACCATGAAAATGATGTACACCGTAGCTGTCAAAAGTTAGCAAATAGGTCTGTTGGTGATGGAGTCAGAAGGTGGTTATAGCCACTTCTAATCCAAAGAAAGATAAACAATCAAAGCTGGCCACTAAAATCAAAATATTTGAGAATGTTTTTGATGAAATTTTACAATGATTTAATTTACACATCAAAATAGCAAGTAGTCTATAAATTTCGTTGACAGTAATAAAAGTTAAGTGTAAATGGCATCGATAACAAGTCGAGCTTTGACTCTGAGTTGAGTAAGTAATGACAAAGTTACTTGAGTCTCACGGTGAGATTAGGTAACCTACTTGAAATCAAGTGAGGTCTTATTGAGAAGAAGTTCCCTTAACTTAGTTCTGGCATTCCGAATTCAATCGCTCTTAGATACTGGGACTAGTTTCTTATTTGTCAAGTTATTGCCGAAATGTGGTGAGGGATGCCAACTTGGCTAATTACCTACATACACGTCTTTTTCCCTTGCGGAGTAAACACAGCCTAGGTCTACAAAACCTATAGGCTACGTTTAGCACGTTGGTGGGCTTGTAGGTGGAGAACGGGACCAAAATAGTGATAGGTTGCTAGCCGCATCACCTGTTGATTGGATTCCTCACGCCCATTCCCTCGATTGGCTCTTACAATCTGCGCGGGAAGAGAATCAACTGGTACATTCTAAGTTTCTTCTTGTCTCCCAGACCAGCGTGAAAATTAGTACCTAAGTAAATATAAAAATGTGTATTTATATATAAATTCATTTCATATAATCAAGTCATCCTATACCTATCATATATCATCACATAAGACTGTTTTTAGTAAGCCAAAGGAAAGATCCCAATTACTTCCAGAACAATCCAGTCAATTACTATACTAATAATTATCACTTAACAACAAAGATTGAAATTATATTGGATCTCATTAACTTTCCCTTAATTATAAGGCTATGGGACATTGCTGATACAAATTAGAAAATAACAGATATGACATCACACAAGCATATAAGACGGACGTAAACGTGTATTTATTTTCTTCGTTTTGTTTTTTTTTTTACTGTTTTGGTATATATGAGTAGCCAACACTTATATAACTTTTTAAGCTAACTTATAGGCTTATCGTTGTGTTTTTTGTGCAAAATGAGCTTCGAATTTCAGCTTTAACTTAGCTTTAAATTATAGTATTGACAGAGCTGAGCATCTATTTCGCCTGGCAATTGTTACAGAGATGTTCGGACAGTTGACGGCCAACCTTCAGTAATGGAGTGGCATTCAAAGAAGAAGAAGAAAACTATAATATTAACGTCAATGCCCGCTATACCGGTAGTAAATATTCGTTCGACAAATATCCTTGAAGGGCAGACTCAACCTATATGAAAACCTTTCCTTATGACTTAAATGTTGGGATCTCATAAGCTACAAATTTACTGAACGACTGAACGCTTTTATTTGTGGAGCATTGTTCCTTACAAAAAGTAAAACGGCAAGAGTCCCCCTTTTAGCACTGGTATATCGAGAGTATACATTTCTGTATCCCACTGTATTCTGTTTCGTGGGGCTTCAAATTGCAGCATTTAATTTGTTAATTAGTGTCAGGAGGTGTGAGTGATTGTGTCGAGTGTCTCGGCTTCAGACGTTATGTCTTTTGTCGCATTTGGCATGCGTGCGCTGAAATTAATTTTAACCTACTTTAGAAAAGCAACATAATTTTACGATACTTATTCGTGATTTTAAATAAATAAATATTATCACATAAATTGAGCTATCATACAGTTAGTTGTGAACTTGCGTCATTTTACGTGTATCGATATAAACTCTTTGTTATCCTCTACATGTAATTTTTAATGAAGTTGCCTTGCTTGCTTTGTATGTGTGTAAGTAGCCAATACTGGTGTCAGAATATTCAAGCTGCTTTAAGGCTTCTAACAAAGTTTAACGACTGCCATATCGTGACAGCAGACAGAACAAACGGCTTAACTTGCTTTGCTTTTTTTATGGTTCAGTCCAATGTGGACCTCTTCCGGGTTTGCTTAACATACGTAAGTATTGATAATACACACGTCAACGGAGCAATCGATTTCCTGAGCAGTTAAAGCGTGTAGGTTTAACAAAAAAAAAATTAAAATGATTCTTGAAACCCAAATACACAATTCTGTCACTTTGTACAAAAATACCAATATCTAAAAACATCCTAAATCTTAAAAATAGGCCCGCGATTCATCAAAACATGTGCAAAACGAAATTCATGAAACTCGATTGGTTCCAAATAAATGCGGATTCGATCTCGTTGACGAGTTAGTGATTTATATTCAGAGGCAATTTGGCTCTTTATGCCGGCCGCGCCTACACATGTGACAGGCCCGATTTTATCTGCGGTGCATATGTTCTTTTATGTATGAAAAGCCTTTATTTTAAAACAAGCATTTACATTTTATTTGTCCCACACGTTTGCATTTAGTCATTAGTGCGCCTTTAGTTAAAAAGCTGAATCAAAATGGTGATCGTTATTGCCATTATTTCTTAGATTTTCGTCGTAGATTTCTTACGATTTACGCAAGAAGCGTTCAGAGAAGCTTACTTGTGCTCATTTGGTGCAATCCTTACATCCGGCTATTAATACTAATAGGGCTTCTTTAAGTTCTTTTGTCCATTTATTACCTTTTATAACCTCCATAGGAAGAGTCACACTATGACTATTTATTTTAGAGGAACTCGATACTCGATAGCCCAGTAGATGGGACCGCGCCCAAGGTTGATTTATATGTACGATATGGATGGGTGACCACAAGTGCCATAAAATATCTTACGTTTAGCATTGGTCGCGGCTGTCATAATTGGTAACAGTCGTTAAGCTATCAGATGCCTTGAGGTAGCTTTAAAAATCTGATACTAGCATCGCCATTTACACTCGCGAAAAAACAATGACGAATCCCTCTAGACACATCCATTAAGACATAGATCAGTACACATCTGTATTTGGAGTGATGTAAGTCATTCTTGCTCACATTCGCGACGTTCCCCATCCCGCCACGCTCCGAGTTGTAGACACTTAACGAAATCACTCACACTTTCAGACTAATTAAGAAATGTCTGCAATTAGACAACCCTCGACGCGCCTTAAACCTTAATGAGGAGTTACCACCGATATTTTGTACGAAAACAATGCGTAGAGAATGGAATTTATTATCTACTAGCAACTTTCCCGTGATTTCGTTTGCGTAAATTATAGCCTATGTCATCCGCAGAAAAGAATTTTGGAAATCGTTCCTGTAGTTCCGGTGCCTATTAAATGCAATTAAACCAACAAATAATCAATTATTTTCTATATAATGTTAGTACAGAAGTTAAGTTTATATAATAATTGTTAGTGTGTTTGCGTATTTATTTTGAAAAGAAAAAAAAGCATGGCCGATTTTAGCTAAAAAGTGTGGCTACACTACTACATTGATATGAGAATATGATGTCGAGAAAAAATCTGTGAAAATCTATCCTAAGTAGAAAATTTAACTCGTGAAAGAGAGCGAAAGATATGAACTGAGTTAGAAAGGTATGAACATGAGTACAAATGAGTTGATAAGCAACAAAACTATAAGGAGAATTGAAATACTATGGCGATTATTTATGAAAAATCTGGAAAAAAGAAGGTAGGAATTAAAGTTGACTCTAACCTTTCTCGCATATCTAACTTTATGATTTCCGTTTTTATGTGCGTTCTATTTCCATCGCTCTATTTTTGCTCAACAAAAAGCCCGATTATCTGTAACACCACGTTATCTCCATATCCGGTGTCTCAAGCCATACAGCGCGCGGCGACACTTTCCAAATCGATTCAGTCGTTGATGCTGCATTGAGTATCGACTCGAGGAGTGCTATCGGTTCGGTATTTATTCCTTACATATACCAGAGACAGTAAGATGTCTGGTAATTTTATTTTGTAGAGGTTATTCTAAAATTTCTTGAAAGTTCGTATAGTAGAAGTTAATAGTTGCCTTTATTCAATAAAAGTGTAATCTTGAATACAGAAGAAAGTAAACATAAGAATATACTCGACTTGTGCTATCAATTGCTCGTGTTTTCTAAGTCGCCATCTACGACATCCACGGGAAGACTTGGTGTGGTCCTATTCTACTCTGCCGAGAACCACAAGGCATTTATTATCCCCGCTTTTATGTGCGTTCTATTTCCATCGCTCTATTTTTGCTCAACAAAAAGCCCGATAATCGATAACACACCGTTATCTCCACATCCGGAGTCTCGAAGCCATACAACGTGCCGCGGCGACACTTTCCAAATCGATTCAGTCGTTGATGCTGCATTGAGTATCGACTCGACGAGTGCTATCGGTTTGGTATTACTTCCTTACATATCCCAAGTACGGGTTATATTATCGGAAACCAGATACAGTAAGATGTCTCATAATTTTATTTTGTAGAGGTTATTCTAAAATTTGTTTAAGTTCTTATAGCAGAACTCAATAGCTGCCTCTATGACATAAAATCATAATCTCAAATACAAGAGAAAGTAAATATATAAGTACTTATTAACCATACAACATAACGTGCCGTGACACTTCCCAAATCGATTCAGTCGTTGATGCTGCATCGAGTATCGACTCAACGAGTGCTATCGGTACGGGATTACTTCCTTACATATCCCAGTAATATTATCGGAAACCAGATACAGTAAGATGGCTGGCAATTTTATTTTGTAGAGGTTATTCTAAAATTTCATATAAGTTCGTATAGTAGAACTCAATAGCTGCCTCTACGACATAAAAGCATAATCGTAAATACAAAAGCAAGTAAACATAAGAATACACTTGTCTCGTGCTAAAAGTTAAGCATTATTTCCCTAAATATATGAAGTTGACGTCAACAAATTTTTTTTGTTGTAAAAATTGTAAACACAAATATGACAATTAATAAGTGTTCAAAGAAACCTATATTAAATAAACGATTGAATCTGAATCTGAATCTTGAATCTGAAGAAATTTGTTTTGACAGATAATTAGGTAACCTTGTCAAGAAATTTCAGATACTTCTTTTTATATTTTTGGCTATAGCTATTTGGGATTATGACCAAAGACAATATTTTTTTAGTTAAGTGAGAGTGGGATACAACTTTAAAATCATTTTCACCAAGCGACACTAAACAAAACATTTTGCATGATTAAAACGTGCAACCTTGTTTTAATAGAAGAGTCAAACTTAGTTTTATCTTGTAATCCGACCGCAACTTTTCACTGAACGAGTTAACTTAAAAGATTTCCCGGGAAAAAAGGGAAACCGGGAAATAATGGCGATTCGAGAACTTTCGTTATATCTGATGTAGAAGTTTGTAGGCGGCGCGCCATCTTTATGAGACTTTGACATGATAGCGTTTTTATGAAAAGAATCAAATTGCATGGGTTGAACTACCCATTGCTTGTGTAAGGTAGTATATGAACTACGAAGCCTTACATACATATTATCACGTCTTCATCCCTTGCGGGATATACAGAGCCCAAGGTCATTAACCTTAAAGGCCACGTTTAGCGTGTTAGTGGGCGTTACGATGTAGAGCAGAATCAAAATAGTGTTGGGTTGCTAGCCGTATCGCCTATTGACATGATTCTTTAGATTTTTGCCTGCTGCATGCATGCTAAAGCATGGAAGAGAAGCTTTACCTTTGATACTATTAGATAGCTACACTAGCAGTTCGCCACGGCTTCGTCTGTGGTACATACCTAGTCTATGGCACTCAGGGATAACGTGCCTATCCAACGATGAAAGAATTTTTGAATTCGGTCCAGTAGGTCCTAAGATAAGCGCGTTCAACCCAACAAACGAACAAACAGGCTCTTCAGCTTCATATTATAAAGTATAGATTAAAAGCAATTGAAGTAATATATAACCAATGCAATTTTCAATTTTATTTTTCAATTATCTATATTCAGTCATAATAAGTAAATACAATTTCAATAATTTGATTAATGTGACAAATGAAATATAACAGACTATGTAAATGAACTTATAATATAAATGTAACATTACTTATTGTATATATTAAGGATTAAATGAGGCTATAATAATAATAATAATAACCAATGCAGACAAAGTTGCGAGAAACGGCTACTATTGAATATAATGCTACTCCAAAATTAATTGAATAAAACAAAAACAAAATTGTTGCTCCGTCAATTAAGTAACGCTAAATATCGAGTTGGCTATTGTACACAAAATGTCAGCGGTTCGTCTGTTTGTCTGTAAATAGACTTTTTAATCGCCAAACAATGACGCGACACTCGTCATCACTAATCCAATTAACTCGCAAAGCTGTCGGAAAATGATCGACTGTTTTATTTGCAATAGTTTTAAACGCTCTTTTAAAACTCTTCCACGCTGGTTTTGGAGAAAAGAAAAAACATAGAATATGCCAGCTGCTTTTCTTCCCGCGCAAGGGATTGGGCGAAAATCTAAGGAATCACATTGATAGGCGATGCGGCTAGCAACCCATCACTATTTTGATTCCGCTTTCCACCTTTACGCCCACTACGATGCTAAACGTGGCCTGTAGGTTTTAAGACCTTGGGCTTTGTCTACCCCGCAAGGGAAAAAGACGTGATAGTATGTATGTATGTTTTAAACGCTATAAGTGACAAAAGCAAATTATATAAAACCTCCAGTGACGTAGGCTATATAACTATTTTGGTAAGGCAGTCGTGTTTAAACCCATATGTATCAAAAAACACATGTCTGACTTTTCTTTTTCTTGAAAGCCTCCATTGCACTAAGGGTTATTTTATTTTTATTGTTTGTGAATAAATGCTTATAATTTTTATATTATATTATTCTGGAGATATAAACGTAAAACCAACTGCCTTCTAAACATAAGAACTTGGAATTAAATGTCCTACTTTAACTATGTCACAAGAAAAATAGTTACTTACCTATATTAGGAGAAAATCATTATTTGCTATGAATGCTAAATCGTCCATGGCACAGGTACTAGGCACTGGTGTTATATAAAGTCAGTAAGACATTAAATCGTATCCATAAAAGATAAGATAGACCAACTCGAGAAGTAGAAGACAGATAGATCATAGCCGACAGACAGGTAGGTTTCGTATCTAGGTCATAAAAACCAGCCAAGTGCGTGTGGGGCCACGCGCAGTGTAGGGTTCCGTAGTTACGAATGACAACTTTGAGTTCACACTGTTCACACTTGCACCTCACAGTTAAACGACCAAAAACATCTAACAATGAAAATTGTATGAAATTTTACATTTTGCAGTACATTTGATAAGTTGGTTGCCAATAACATTTTAGTTTGCACTTAGTACTCAGCTCTGATAGTTTTCCTTTCAAATTCAGTATATATACTATATACTACTGCTGTAATTTTTTTCACGTATCTGTTGCAGGGATATTACAAAAGTCGTGATATTATAATTTCACTAGTGACATTATAATTACTCAGATTATTGTCAATCGTTTGTATTACTTACAATTTAACGGGCTAGTTTCAGTACCATTATAATTTCACTAGACCGATGCAGTGAAATTGTAAGGCAGTGATATTTTGACAAAAACACTGGTTTATGAAAGCCGTTAGATTTCAGAGCGATCGCTGATTGGTCCGCATTCGTGACCACCGGACCAACAAGTACTAAACATAGAGTTAGGAAATAAAAAACAGATTTTAGAGCATATTTTTTTTAATTTAACTTCTCTTTTTATAGTTTTATCTATACTATAAAATATGCTGAAAAAGTTATAACGCTTACTAATCAAATCATAACTTTAATAACTATAAGCTTAATAGTACGTAATACTGGTAGTAACATTTTAGTCACTAGCATCAATTTTTGGATTTGAATAAAGCTTAATTAATAAAAATAAATGAATAATAATTATGTACTATTTGTGAAAATAGGTTACTTAAAAAAGTTGGTAAGGTACATAATTGAGCAAGTAATTTAAATGACATAACAAATAGAATAATAAATTAATAACAAATTGACCAATCAGAACACGTGGGGCTCCCACCACAAACGCAACTCATAATAAACCTAGATTTATTAAAATATCACTATTGCGGCCCAGTGAAATTACAATAACTCTGAAAAGAGCCAGTGAAATTATCCGAACCAGACGTTATTCACAATAATCAGTGTAATTATAATTTCACAAGAGAAATTATAATGTCACGTTTTTGACGAAATCCCTGCGACATATCCATATATAACCGTTTAGCAGATAGAGGGGGGACACTTACCTCTAACAAAAATTTTTAAAATATTTTGGAAACGGATCCCTAAATCGAAAAATGATGTTCTCAACCTCACAATATTTTTTAAAGACCTATTTAACGATACCCCACAATGATGGGTAAGTAGAGAAAAAAAAAATACTCCCCCACTTTACTTGTATGGGAGCTACCCTAAAAATTTTTTGTTTTTCAAGATTTTTTTCTACCTTTTTTTTGCCATGATAAATATACATACCCATGCCAAATTACAGCTTTCTAGTTCTTATAGTCTCTGAGTAAAACCGCGGACGGACTGACAGACAGACATGGCGAAACTATAAGGGTTCCTTGTTTACTACGGAACCCTAAAAAACAACTCATTGAATATGAACGCCGACTTTTATGCAAAATTGTATTGTTCTGCAACACTTGAGATGTCGGCCGCCCCGGAAAACGGTAATGAGCGCGTCCCGCAATGGGGCCAAGTTACATTCATATTGTGTATTTGTTTGTATTCAACTCTATGCAACAATCATTTTAATTTAGAATTATATTTAGGTAACGTCAAAGTTCAAGAGTGGGGGCTCGTGACGTCACAGTTGGCTGAAAAGTGTCGCAAACTATGATGTCACACGGAATTTTCACGGGCTATATCTTTTTAAAGAAAATAATATCTGCAATTATTATCTAACTGACGGTCTTATTATATTTACTTAAATTACGAAACTAGCATAAAAGGCAATAAATGTGTGAGTAAAAGTAAATAAGACTAAAATCGTAACTAAAAAACCAGCCAAGTGCGTGTCCGGCCACGCGCAGTGTAGGGTTCCGTAGTTGCGAATGACAACTTTGAGTTCACACTATTCACACTCGCACCTTACAGTTTAACGACCCAAAACATCTAACAATGAAGTTAGTATGAAATTTTACAGTTTATAAGTTGGTTGCCTATAACTTTTTAGTTTGTACTTAGAACTCAGCTCTGATAGTTTTCCTTTAAACTTCAGTATATATACTACTGTTGTAATTTTTTTTACGTATCTATATATAACCGTTTAGCAGATAGAGGGGGGGGACACTTACCTCTAACAAAAATTCGCACTTTAAAACCAAATATTTCGGAAACGGATCCCTAAATCGAAAAATGGTGTTCTCAACCTCACAATATTTTTGAAAGACCTATTTAACGATACCACACACGATGGGTAAATAGAGAAAAAAAAATTACTCTCCCACTTTACTAGTATGGGAGCTACCCTAAAAAAATTTTTTTTTCAACTTTTTATTCTACCACTTTTTTGCCATGATTAATATACATACCCATACCAAATTACAGCTTTCTAGTACTTATAGTCTCTGCGTAAAACCGCGGACGGACAGACAGACAGACAGACAGACAGACAGACAGACATGGCGAAACTATAAGGGTTCCTTGTTTACTACGGAACCCTAAAAAGGTATAAAGAAAAGGTGCCTCGAAAATAAGAAGAAAGATAGATAACAGCAGATAGACAGGTAGATTTGGAAGCTAGGTCATAAAAAACAAGTAATTGTATAGGAACGCCGACTTTTATGCAAAATTGTATTGTTCTGCAACACTTGAGATGTCCGCCGCCCCGGAAAACGGTAATGAGCGCGACCCGCAATGGGGCCGAGTTACAATCGTATTGTGTGTTTGTTTGTATTCAACTCTATGCAACAACCATTTTAATTTAGAATTATATTTAGCTAACGTCAAAGTTCAAGAGTAAGGGCTCATGATATATCGATAACAGCAGATAGACAGGTAGATTTGGAAGCTAGGTCATAAAAAACAAGTAGTTGTATAGGAACGCCGACTTTTATGCAAAATTGTATTGTTCTGCAACACTTAAGAGTCCCACGTAAAGCCGAAATCCCATACAAACGTAGTTTGGTTTTAGTTTTACAACAGTTAAGCCAATCTCAACCAAATTTCGTACATACGACCGGATAAGGCATATTGATGTTTATAATCAGATTTTAATTTTGAAAACAATACCTATACAAAATTACAGCGAGTGCAAGTTTTCGATACGAAACTTCAACTCGCGCCCCGGAAAACAGCAATGAGCGCGTCCCGCAATGGGACCGACTTACAATCGTATTGTGTGTTTGTTTGTATTCAACTCTATGCAACAATCATTTTAATTTAGAATTATATTTAGTTAACGTCAAAGTTCATAAGTGAGCTCGTGACGTCACAGTGTGCTGAAAAGTGTCGCAAACTGTGATGTCACACGGGATTTTAACGTGCTATAACTTTTTTGTTACTTTGACAAAAGAAAGAACATCTCCAAATTTAAATTTTATAATATAAAAAGTTAAATGTAAAATCAACTCCATTTTTTATATTCCATGAATTAATCAACGCACGTCGTTAAAGGGAGGAAGTACTCCATAGGAGGCTGTCGAAATCCAGTGCTTAATTGTGCGAAAAGCTGAACCCTCTTAAGTCCCACATCTAGTTATAGTTAAATTCTGACTTGTTGAGACGTGGGGGAGTTAGAGATTGATGAGTTGCAATTTTTGATAGGTCTATGTTTGGTGGTGTCATTGTTAAATAGATTTTACCCGCGGGATTTATATCCTCGGAGATTTTGGTTTAAAAGTTGCAGGTTTTCCGTCTTTCATCATAATTTACTCAATGTACTTGTATGTTAGTGTGCTTTTTATCAATATTCTATCAGGGTTTTTTTCGAGTGTTTTACAAGCATCGAAAATATTTTCGCCTCAATCAATTTTGCTACTCTATTATTGAACGAAGTACGACGAATTTAGTATATCCGAGTATCCGTCTGTCTCTCCAGCTGTCCGATTCGCATAAATATTCTAAGCAGATTCAATTATTTTTTTCGATTACATTTTTGGCATTTTTCTTTAATGGGACAAAGTACCTACATGCCATTGACTTTTCAGCGCTTAGGACCATTGTGATCTCAGTGACTCGAGAACTGTGTACTTTGTACACAGTTCTCAAATCGACTAATTAAATAAAATAGCAAATATACTGATAGCAACATTCGTTATACTTATATAATTTTATCCACATTCTTCAAAATTTAATAAAATTCGTACGTCAATTAAAAATGAAATGTATTTTTAGGAAAATTCAAATACGAAAACGATAGCAAACGTTCAAATTTAACAGAACAATAAATGCAAATTAGATGGATCCTTAATTATCATATTCCTTATTTGCGCGTTTCCGAATATTCGATGACGCATCTGTGTCGAGTTTTGCCCAATTACGAGTTAATGAAGTGAGTGAGAGACGTTCTTCTCATTATTGACTTTAGTAAGATTGGTGACACACGCGCCAGCAAAATCACAATGTCACCGCGATTGAACAATACAGAGATATTAATACCGCTACTTGTGGTCCAAAACCTCAATAAAGCAAACAGACAGCTACGTTGTAGGGATTATTTTAGTCTTCTTGCCTCGATGATATATCTGTGTTAAGTTTTGCTCAATTACGAGTTAATGAAGTGAGTGAGAGACGTTCTACTCATCATTGACTTTAGTAAGCTTGGTGACACACGCGCCGGCAATTTTGAATGTCATGGCGATTAACCCAAAAGACGTCAATGAGGCAAACAACTAGGTCTTTCTTCCTCGAAGACACATTTTAGTTGACTACATTAGGTGTTAATGAAGTAAATGAAAGAGGTTCTAGTCATTATTAAATTTTGTGAGCTCTGTGATACATATACCGGCTAAATCTGAATAGCAAAGTTTGAACAATATAGAGTGGTTAATACAGCTAGTCATAAAATGCTTCATAATAACTTTTTTGAAAATGTTAACCGAAACATTCTATTGAATCGTAATCATAGTTAATAAATTTAAATAGAAACATTTCCAATATTGCGAGCTAGGACAGTGTACGAGTGGATATCCATTAAATATTGATACACGTCACGTCACAAACATACATTAATCTTTACCATGTAGTATACCCACTAAAGTGAATTTGTTTTTTTTTTCAGGTAAGCAATTCCAGCTCTATAAGTCCAGAAAGGTACCTGGCTGCCTACAAGTCGTTTTGGAATAAGAACCATGCGGTAACTATATATTTTATCAGCACGTGTGTCACGTCACCATTCTAAGGAAACTGATCTGAGTGACAGACGTAATACGCAATTATTCCCTTGTTCAATTAGTAGGTAGTCAATCCCAAAGTGTTTGTCGTGTGCTCTGTCAACCGCTGTTACGAAGATTATTTTATATGCGACTTTTTAAGATTTCTGTTATCGATTTTCCTTATTATTTCAATTCGTCAGTCAAAGGCGGCATATGTAAGCTTGTATTTAGCTGTTATAACCGATTGATATTATAAAATGGTAAGGGTTTTGATTTGTGTAAAGACTAACTAATAGCACTTGTTTCGTGACCAACATTATTGACAAACTGATACGCATACTCTCTAATGTCTACTTTTTGATATCTTTACAAAAAAAGAACCTTTATGAACAAAGGAATAAAAAGATGTTTTTTTAAATAAAATTATTTTAATACGGTTTTATCGCGTTTATTACATTATTTATACACCTAACGTTTCGAGCATTTTATACAGCGTTCGTGGTCGCAGGTAGACTAAGTTGACAAAAGACATTTGTCTAGTATATATATATATATATATGTTACGGTAAATTTGATTAATTAAAAATTATTAATAATTTTCTTACATTATTAATAATTACCTAGTGTTTTGTGAAATGTGAATAATTCATTGAAATTAATTACTTTTTGTAGTTATTATTAATAATTAACTACAAACATTGGTAAAAGTAATAAAATTAAATAAGACCCCAAGTTTTGTTGTCCAGCTGGGATTTTCTTATAATATCATACACAGTCTTATAATTGTACTTGTCTCAGATCACACAAATAAACACTTGTTTGTGTTCAGTTAATGTTAAAACTTGTTTTAAAACAAGGACCCACTTGTACTTGTTTAAAAAAATAGAGATATTATATCATTCGCGTTTTTATTCAACAAGTTGTAATTTTAAATAATTAAACCGACTGCAATTTTTTCTAATAGCTGTATCAAACTTACATCTCTATTTTATAAAATTACTTAACCGATTCTGAAAAAACTTGCACTGTTCCCGAAAAAAGAATAACCGTCATCCAGCGTTTTGCGTAGTATCGATCCGCCACTCGTTATTAAGCTTACGCGTGGTGACATAACTTCCAGGTAGAACCCTACCTGCCCTATGGATTTCATCAATCAATGGGTCATCAGCCAAAGGGTTCCGGCAGTACCCGAGGGTTACAATGGGTCCAAACGGTACCATTTACCCCAGGGTCCTATCGGTCCCTAAGGGTCCCATTAGTTTCCAAAGATCCCTTTGGTTTCCATGGGTCCCATTGGATTCTATGGGTCCCATTGGATCTCATGGGTCCCATTGGGTTTCATGGATCTCTTGGGTCCCATTGAGTATCATGGGTTCCATGGGTCCCATTGGGAACCATAGAATCACATTGGAACCCACTGGGTTCCATGTATCTCATTGGGTTCCATGGGTCCGATTGAATCCCATTAGGTCCCATCGGTACCATTGGGTTCCATTTTGGCACCATCCACAGAGCCAAGAACGAGTGAATACGAAATGATCGCTGACGTCACAAAGAGTGGCGTATCGATTCTACCGGTTTAAAAATTGAGCTCCAGGTCTTTTTAAGTCTCCACTGCTGGAGTACTACTCTCTGTACTACCAGAGCCATATATTAGCCAGAGTGCTTACGTTTGTTTTTAAAAAATTATTACATTTATCGGTATTAAGGTTACATTATTAATAATCACCGACAAGTGTGATTAATTTCTCACTTTTACCTCGACTTTCGGTAATTATTAATAATGATAGACAATTATTAATAATTTTCAATTACTCACTCTTACCGTAACATATATATACATAGATTTTTTTTATTATTCATAAACACTTTTGTATTTTCTCTGTTTTTTTGGATAGCGCTTAGAAATTGAGAATGGTTAAACAAACAAAACTGTGCACTCTTAATAAAAATAATACATACATACATACATATATATATTATTATTGTAATTTTATTTGCATCAACATATAATATAATATAGGTTTGTATCTCTCTGTAGAATAGGTGTTCATCTTTCACATGCTGGAAATAATGATATTCAACTTAAAAACTTATTCAGTCATTAATTAACATTAACTACGTCACGTACCTACTTTACAACCTAAAGAAATAATATCCTTGCAACTTTTTAATTAAACTTACTATGTAACCGGAACGAACTTTATCCATTATAAGAGGTTTTCTTTACGAAATAAGAAAGTGTTTCATTACAGTTTTTATTTTTTATAGATATATAACAAATGCATTACAATAATTTTACTACTCCTTATTTGGAGTTGTTGGTCTGGGATAAAGAAAAATATCTAGAATGTCCCAGGTGCTTTTCGTGCATATTGCAAAAGCTGGTCAAAGGAATATGTGAAAAGAATTATATTAAAAGACGATGCGGCTAGCAACCCATCACTGTATTGATTCCGTTTTCATCCTACTATAAGTCTATGAATTTCTAATGGAATTTAGGTATTATAGGGCCCTAGGCTCTGTCTAGTTCGACAAAGCCTTATAATTTCATTAAGTATACACATACTTTATATAATCACACGACAATTGATGCCCTCAATAGTTTACTGTAAAAAGTTTCTTTTATGCGAGTCTGGGAGAAAAGAAAACGAATGTACATGTTGCTACTCTTCCCGCGCAGATCGTGCAAACCGATCGAGGGAATGGGTGTCAGGAATGACAGCTGCTGGCCAGCAACCCATCACTATTTTGATTCATTTCTCACCTAAAACCTCACCAACATGCTTAACGTGTCCTAAAGGTTTTACAGACCTAGGCTCTATCTACCCCACAAGAAAAAAAGACGTGATAGTATGTATGTATATATGTCAAATTAGATATTTCTATTTTAGGAGCCAGTAAAGTGAAACAGAGATTTATATTGAATAAGGATTACAGTAAACGGCATAACGACGGAAGTCGTCTCGAATGAAATTCTAAACAAAGGACGTGAAAATACTACAGAGAGCTTTAGCAAAGGAATAGTACATTACTGCAGAGGCCGGGAAGTAAGGGATTGCCGGACGAGTATAGTTTTCAAGGCCGAGCGTCAGCGAGGCCTTGACAATAGTTACGAGTCCGGCAATCCCTTTCCCGCCGAGGAAAGTATAGAGATTTTCTCAATAAATGTGAGGAAATTTAACTTAAAGTTACACATAAACTTACATGCCTTAAATATTTCCCCTTACTAGGTATTTGCCGGTAGTAATTTTTCCACTTTCAAGTTTCAAATTAGGCGAAGTAGGTACTTAAAATCCATTGCAGTGTTGCTTTCATCACTAAAACTCATTTTGAACCGTTTCATTTCGAATAAATAACCAACTTTGCACATATTTACCGAAAACAATCAATGTCAATCAATTACTGCAAAGCGTTAATCACAAACTACGAAGAAGATACTATTACTAGTATCAGACGACCGACTGCCATATGTTTTCTCTAGGCAATAAGGATCATAGACAAATAATGGAGTGAGGGTGAAAATGAAAAAAATGCCATACAATTCCTTTTGAGTTTCTATGGTGGGCCATAAATTCAAAGTCAATTGACGTGTGTTCTATGCCCTAAAATCCGTAAAGGCAGTTTTTCGGCAGTGGCGTTAATCACTACGGGTATAGTGAAAATAACAGATCTCCCGAGTTTTTAATTTTTTTATTTTCAGTTGTCAATTCCAGCAAAGGAAACAATGCCCATAGAGCACAGTCATATTTTTCACAAAAAATTTAATAGATCATAGATTATTGTTTTTTTCTCTCGCAACGAAAATTAAGCATATTTTCGTATGATCACATATCGATATTTTAATGAAATTGTAGTTATATTCACGTATTATATGCATTTTTTAAAAATGCAGTGGTAGTAAACTGGCTGTATGACAAGTGACATAATTTACGTTACATAGATTAATTAAAAAGTTTTGAGCAGCGGCCGGGAAGTAATTTTCATACTTATTTCCTGGCCTAGGCCGGCAATGCGATGAATGAGCCAAGAATTACAAACTTCCGGTCTTCTTTTTACTACAGTAATGCCTACATTTCCGAGCATGTTTGAGAAAATAATGTTAACATTCGTCTGTAAATCATGAATTCTTAGGAAAACTAACTGTTGTGTTTAATGCAATGAACTTCGTTCGTATATGGCTAGTAAATTAGTCGAGTAGCGAGTATTTTATAATAAAATACTAGCTACTGTTAAAAATCGTATGCACTCCCAGAGATTTACGAAAATCATCATCATCATTTCGTGTAGGTGACACGGCCAGGCGACCATGCACACCCTGGTGTCAGAATTCTTCGGAACCGCCTCTCGGCCTCTGACGTGGTTCCTTTAACGACTATCAGATGGCAGGCGGGACCAACAGCTTAAATTTACGAAAAAAAAAATGTAGAAGCCACTAATAACCTCGACTCTTGTTAGAAACCCACCGACCAGGTGGTCGAACGACGTACAGGCTACTTCCAACCGGTCGTTTAGGAAATGGTTGAAGAAGGTGCAGCAGTGGATTTTTCGGCTGAGGTGATGATGATAATGAATAAATTCGACTTAAACGACCCGTTAGGACTTGTTTAGCTGAAGATCCAGTAGACAGTGATGTAAAAAAAAAACAGATTTGATCCTTTCGGCTTAAATAAATTCGTCACTCACTAATCTACTCGACTAAAACGTTGGTGTTGAGTCACAGCGCGTCACTTGCTACTTAACTGAAATACGAGCTGCGTGCGAACTTAATAAAAAAAGCGAAAAAAAAAATACTGTATCGATCTTAAATTAAGAAAGATTTGGTTTATTTAAAAAAAAAACATGTGTAGTCTCACGCCCAGATGGAAAGATCAAACTCCTACCCAAAACAAAAAGCAACACGCAAAGCAATAAAGTCATGAACCTATCGAGTCTGTAGCGATTTTAATGTGGCCTTCAGCTGAGTGTCAAAGGCTATTCCGGTTCAGGTGCCGATGGAATAGCGCGAATAGTTACACAGTGCAAAGTGCTGTTATTGAGAGAGTTGTAGAGTTGTGGCGTAGCAGTTTTGTAGCTAGTGAAACAGCTACGCTATTCTTTGTAGCTATACCAACGAAACTGCTACGCCGATATAAACTGTTTCAATGTTAAATATATACATTTTCATCTAAATAATCTTTTTGCAACAATTCTCACTTTTTCGTATTCATTACCTCTATTCTCAAATAATTCAAATAGATCACATAACCAAAATTAAAGAAATTTTGAGTTTTTGTTACCTATTCTAAGATTTTATTACTTTCAACCTACATTTTCACTATGTGATTATTATCGTAAAATTAAAAAAAAAATTAAACTAAGCACTTTATGAAAACAAAATGTTTAGTTCAAAATATCTCAACATTTACAAAAATTCGATATCTTTGAGAGAAAAAACCTTTTATCAGATAGTAAGATCAAACTCCTACCTGAAAGAACAAAATACCACTTTACAATAAAGGTCGTGAACCTATCGAGTCCGTAGCCATTTAAATATAGTTTTCAGCCGAGATACAAAGGCTATTCGAGTTCGGATACCGATGGAATACTGCGAATAGTTACACAGTGAGAAGTGCTACAATCAAGAGATTCGCAGAACCATATCTGTAAGCTAGCACTTCGTAGATATTGGCTGCAATGAATAAACATCGTATATATACGTTTAATCTATTGAAAATAACAAATATGAATAACGAAAGTTTTAAGACTCCGTGCTCTAGACAACGTACTTAAGTATATGCAAAATTTCATAATGATATGTTTCTTATATAGGGCGTGAAAGCGTTACGAACAAACAAACTCAATTTCACATTTATAATATTAGTTGGGTGGGATAAGAATATGATCGCTCTTCTCTTTTAGGTATGTTTACAATTGGCAGTATGTGTATAAATTTTACTGTAGAACTTTTACGAATTCATTGTGGAACTTCAAGCTTTGACGAAAGTACATGTAGCTATCTGCTATCAATGATAGAAAATCGGGTATCAGAAAGCTTTCAAGAACATGATTTTTTGATAAGTATAAAGACATAATGTTTCTTAAATATTTGTTACTTATAATACAGACAAAATGATATGTGACAACTTTGACTGTGAACTATATAAATGCCTAACAGTCTAACACAAGATTTCTTTCCGAACTGTTTAACCCTGATTCTAAATTTCTCGTCTGTAAGACCTTGCATTCGGCTCCGACACGTTTCCCACTTCATTAAATTTTGCCCAAAAGTTCATCGCGCTGATTTGATATTCAATTTGGCTTGCAGGGTCCCGCTATAAATTTTTTATGGCATCATAAAGTGCGCCTGTCTGTGAATCCTCCTTCCTATAGACAAAATTTGGTGCGCTAGGGAATTCGAGTTTCGTATTCTATTTTTTATTAACATTTTAGGTGGTATTTTTGTTGCATATTATTGTTCTGCATAACGCTTGGTGCGGGCAACAGAGGCACTGGTCTTTTTGTATCTTTCTTTCTTATTTTTAATTATGGCTTCCACCGAGATTTCAGTGATTCCGCCAATGTCCAGGTCCAGCATAATGAGATACTAAATATCGCTGTTGTACGGTATGTGGCATCAAAGATGGCGTATGTTCTTTGGCAGCCTCGTGGGAGCTTTTGGCGACAAATCTATACGAGTCCATTTCACAGTCTACTTTAACTATTTCACAAATTGTTCCCGAGCACGAGCATTTATAACACCAAACTACACCAATTTCATATTATAAAGTCCACTGAAATCAATTAGCAAAATTGTATAACGCAAACGACAACTGAACCCCTTGAGTTTCCACCAAAAACTCCCCCTTTTTGTATCTGTGTTTGCCCACTTCCGGGCTGTCAAATGTCACTTGTTATGTTAAGTTATTGTATGTATGGTGTCAGTCACGGCTAAGATAAAAATGTTGATTGTGAACTGTGAAGTGCAACAATAAAGTAAAGTTGATTATATAACGTGCAACTCCAATGCAGGAGCACGACTCTCTCAATACTACCAGAGCCAAAGCCATACATAGCCTGAGCAGTCAGAGGATTCAACAATCAAAAATCACATCTTTCTAATATTTATAGTATTTCAGTCAAATCGCGGACAGACACTCTCTTGACTAAAGCACTATCTAGCCTGTAATGGATAAAGACGTGTTAATATATGTTTAGGTGTACGTATGTATAGACTTGCGAAGTACTGTAAAACATCTAATTATCCGTGTAAACAGTCGCTTTCATGTGCCTTAGAATCAAATAATTGTCACGAACTTTGCTACGTTTTGCGTTGTTTAGGCCGTTTACACTTTATTCAAACACAGTTACATTAAATTTAATTAGTACTTTTGAGTTGGAAGTGTCAGCAAGATGTTTGTTTTCCATTTCTTATAATTTATGAAATGAAGATTTTAAATATGTAGTTCGTCAAGTGAGAGATATATATCCTTGAGTTTTCGTCACTGGTATTTCAAGTAATACATAAATTAATAAATAAAGTATTAAAATTAAATTCGTATCCCAACATATTAAAAATACTTTCACAGGATCCAAAAACCCTTAAAAAAGAAATAACAAGATCTTACATTCATCATCATCATTATCATTTCGCGTAGGTGACACGGTCAGACGACCATGCACACCTTGGTGTCAGAGTTCTTCAGAACCGCCTCTCGGCTTCTGACGTGGTTCCTTAAACGATACCAGATGGCAACCGAGACCAACGGCTTAACATGCCTTCCGAAGCACGGAATCATCTTTCTTATCAGACAATCAGGTGATTCATGCCTGCAATGTCCTAACCAAACTAGAAACAACTTCACAAAGTATGCTTCCCGTGGGAATCGAACCCACGATCTTACATTTATAGACTGGAAAAAAAGGTAATAGATAAACTTTATCAGATAAAAGCTAGCAATTTCAAGATTATAGGCTACTATTATTACAAGATACAAAAGATTTATAAGGTAGAAGAAAAAGCAAGCCGACTCTCATAATTTCCTTCATTCCCTCCGTAAGGCAAACTCGGCTTCGCGTTGCTGAAGCAAGACAAGCGCAAACTAAACCAAGTTTAATTAATCTTAATATAAGTAGGCAAAATATCTGGATGTTACCGCTTTTGTACATGTACTTAGCGTTTTAAGATATATCTTAGCTAGCCTTATATCTATGAGACGTTCCTTTTATTTATAAACAATGTATTGTAAAATGTTTAGCTCTTAGTTATTTGAATAAAGATTTGTTTATTTATTATTTTATTGACAAGACAAGTAAATAAATAATTGATAAATCTAAAAAACTTCGTTATGATCCTGAGGATCATTATTTTATAAACTTATAATAAAATGTGAATGAAATAGCTCGCAAATGCAAAAAATATCCATGATTCCCATAGTGAGGTAGACTCGGCATCGTTTTGCTGAAGGAAGACAAGCGCAAATTAACCAAGTTTAATACATTTTAATATCAGTGAAGAAAATATTTTAAGATGTTACTGCTTTCGTATTTAACGTAGCATTCAAAGATTCAAACATTTATTTGACAACTATGAGTCATACATATAATATCATTGAAAGAATTTTTTTCATTCTCTGAAATAATAATATTGAAAGAAAATGGAACGTGGAAGAACAAGACCGCAAACACGAAAATTGTCCATGATTTCCACTATTTGCCACCTTAAGGCAACCTCATCCATAGCTCAAATAAGACAATCGCAAACTACACCAGTATTTAAAGATACATTTAGAATTATCATTGTTTTGAACCAACGCTGAAAATTTTCATGTTCCCTCCGTAAGGCAAACTCGGCATCTTGTGGCTCAAATAAGACAAGCGCAAACTAAACCAAGTTTAATGAATCTTAATATCAACGGAGAAAATATTTCAAGATGTTACCGTTTTCGTAGTTAATGTAGCGGTTTAAGATAAACGGCATGATTATGGCGGCGAGATCGCGAGATACGCCCTTATTTATAGCCTTTTAACCCTTCAAAAGTAATGCGCGAAATTTTATATTTTCAACGCGATAAGACCGTTCTTTCGCCCACTCTTACGGTTGTTATTCGTCATCGAGTATGATGTTTTGTTTTAAAATAATAAACGTTATAACATAGCAGCTAGTGCCGTTTTCATCTTCTCCCATCTCTACGTTTAAAATAAGTTATGTTGGAATTTTGACAACGAACTATATACAAAAATGCATATTACCCTACCGACTGAAATTACTTATCAGAGCCAAAAATGCTTGCATATAGATGGCCAAGTGCGTGTTTGGCCACGTGCAGTGTACTAGGTTCCGTAGATGCAGGTTCTTTATAAGTTAAGCCGACCTTTAACTCTTTGACCTGTGGACCTTCCTTCGCTGTAGAAGTTTTCCTTTTTACTTTCCATCCATTAACAATCATTTATCTTGCAGAGGCGACAAACTTGACTCCCAACTAAAATTAGCACTACCTGCATACTTTACATGCATTGGTTCCACACATAAATGATGTTATTTTAAATTTTTTTTTACATTACACTTCGCCAACGTGATTTATACAAAATAACCCATACCAAGTTTCAACTTTCTATTAGAAAATAGTCTCTGAGCAAAACCGCGGACAGACAAACGGGCATGGAGAAACTATATGGATTTCTTGTTCACATTGAACCCCCTAAAATTTATTCCCGTCCTTTATATGCTTATTTTTCATGCATGCATGTTATTTCTGAACATTTTTTTATACTCTAAAATATTCCAAAAATACATGAGGAGAAAGAAAGTAATAATTGGTTATTCTACGCACATTTTAAAAATACGCCCATGGATTAACCTGTATTAGTAGGGAGTTAAAACAAAATTATCTCTGGAATGTTTTCACTTCATAAATTCTCGTCATGATGTCCGGTGTGGAAATCTATTCGCGGAATATTTTAGCCTTTGCGTTGAGTTTTCGAACGATTCCTCTTCACAAGAACTCCAACGGAACCCTCTTACTGTACCTCCGTTGCTTTTTCGCCTGCCTGATGTCAGTCACAGGGCTTCATCTTCAGGCTGTACCTGAACTGTAATAGGTAGAAATTGATTTTTACAGAATGTTTTTAAATTACACTGTGGTTCTACGGGTATAATCATTATTAGCGCCTAAATATGTTAAGTGACAGTAAATAGTTGATCACTTGACGAGCTCCGTGGCGCAGCGGTCATCACGCCTGCCTGCGACACGGATGGTCCCGGGTTCGATCCCCGGTCAGGTCAAGATGGAAAACGATCTTTTTCAGATTGACCTGGGTCTTGGATGTTTATCTATATATGTATTTGTTATAAAATATAGTATCGTTGAGTTAGTATCCCATAATACAAGTCTTTCATAAGAACTTACTTTGGGGCTAGCTCAATCTGTGTGATTTGTCCGTATATATTTATTTATTTATTTTTACTATCAATAAAAAAAATATATATCTTAATCCACTCTGTGTATTCGATAGATACATTTGTCTCTTGGTCCCGGATGGTATTATAAGTGTCAGTCTTTTTTAAACTTTTGCGCTTTGAACACTTAATCCTAATCCTAACTAGTATTATAAATGCGAAAGTGAGTTTGTTTATTTGTTTGTTACGCTTTTCCGCCGTATCTACTGAACCGATCATTATGAAATTTTGCATACACATAGGGGTATTGAGAAAGACATAGGCTATATATCACGCGGGCGGAGCCGCAGGTAACAGCTAGTTATTTATATAAATAGGACTTAGCACGAACCTTATATTTATTTGTTTCCACTGACGTTTCAATGGAGTTACATCCATCGTGTTCGCAGTGAGACTGATGATGACAGCGAGAGATGAGACTTAAGATGTCAGTCGATGATTTTTCTATGTATTCATTTAAACAGCTGGATCCTACAATGTTCGCAATAAATACAAGAGAAAATCATAGGAATTCTTATTCTCCAAAATAAAAGTCATATTCATTCGGTAAACCGTGTAACCCCATAGTATTAATTATAAAACCAATTTCGAGCCACACTTGTACTGTCGTTCTTCACAGCTAAGCATTACCCGTTATGGTCTGCATGCTGAAATGCATCTAATAAAGTGCGCTTGCAGTGCAGAGAGCAATTCCAAATAATATTAAATTATTATCATACCGCCTCTGCACGGAATATAGATAGCACAGAAGGAAACCCCGTGTGTGTACTGTAGCAAGGAGGTTTCATTGAGATTTTGAAATGCTTTTGATGTATTCCAAAAGCGATTATTGTCTCTGTTTCCTTAAAAGTAAAATGGGTGTATTGACACAGAAGTCACTGCCGAAAAACTGCCTTTTCGGATTTTAGGTCATAGAACACACGTCAATTGAGTTTGAATTTGTGGCCCCCAATAGAAACTCAAACGTAATTGTATGACATTTTTTTCATTTTCACCCTCACTCCCTTATTTGTCTTTGATCTTTATTGCCTAGAGAAAACATAAGGCAGTGGGTCGTCTGATACTAGTAATAGTATCTTCTTCGTAGTTTGTGACAGAAGTCATGCTACGTTCCTTGTATGAGGACATATATGTATTTATATTAAAAATCTTGTAATAAATAAGTAATTTAGCATCGTGCATAGTTTTTTTTTGTGCTGAACTTTTTATTAAATATTCAAAGAGCTTTATTATTATTAATACAGATAATAAAAGTTAAAGTTATCAAAATATCTATTAAGTTTTATATCGTGAAGGGATTAGCATGTCGTGTCATATGGCAGGATATTTTGCGAGAACACGGAGCCGTTGAAGATTTTGGTTGATCAACCAATTTATATGGAATTTATCACTTAACATTTAACTAGTGTAGTATTAGAAGGGGAGATATTGCATCTTATATGGAACCAATAAAACCAAATAGGTACCTACCGTTTTACAATAGAAAATCATAAGCTGCAGAATATGCTCTAACCACCAATAAAACGCTAGAACATCAGACATTTTCTCATATCCTATTTTAAAATTGTTGAATTCCATACAAACATCATAAATTATTATAGTTAATGTAATTTAGTATTAAAGTAATAAGAGTTAGTATATAATTTATTTTACTAGACTGCACTTTGTATGAAATGCTACATCTGTTACCGTCTTTATTGTCAGCTTCTATTTCGCTACGGTTGTCTTTGGTAAATGAGAGGTCATAGCGCGCGAGACAGCGTTTTAGTTTTACTGCTGGAATCCTAATGATTTTGGGAATGCTCTGGTCATTTCGTTAGGTTATGCTGTTGCAAATGCAAAGCTTGACTATGGTGTGTGTTATATTTTCAAAACCTAACGCCTTTTGAATAAAGTTCTGCGTTAATAAAACATTTTTTAAGTAGAATAAAGGGTTATTTAATTTATGACTTATTATTTTTATCTAAGTACAGATAAGGCCTGGGTGGAGTCTGCAAATTCTCTAGCAAATTACAGGAATTATAAAAAATTGTCTCAGTCTTTTCCAAGGAGCTAGCTTTTGGAGCTAGCTACTAGCTCCAAAAGTCGTTTTCAAACTTTTTGGAACATTATACTCGTGCACAGGGATGTACGAGTAAATTTAAACTTATTTTAATCTGAGAAATCTTAGTTTTCGTATATGTCCCGCTTTCGAGGTATTTCTCTTAATGCAACCATTTTGAAGCGCACCTAATAAACACACCTTAATTATTCCTCGGAGCGTACCTTTCAGTTGCGCTCACGATAGCAATTAAAAATATTTAAATATTATTCCTTGAAGCGCACCTACGTTTAAAACTAGGGGAGAGCCTAAAATTAACATAATAAATGATAGTTATAGATAGATAGTAGATCTATTAAAAGTCACACATGTGTGAACAATAGAGGTTATGCAATGTTACTAAAAAGAACATGCATTACTTTTTATCGATAGTTTCAAATAGTACCCATCTAATAATCCAACTAATAAACATATTTGCGCATCAAGGAATAACTTTTTAATATTTTTAATTTCTATCGTAAGCGCACCTAAATGGTGCGCTCCGAAGAATAATAAAGGTGCGCTTCATTAGGTGCGCTTCAAAACGGTTGCACTACGAGAAATACCTCCCGCTTTCGCCTATGACTGTGTGATCTTTACTAATCATCTGTTTATCTAGCGCCGCCATGCATGCTCTCATAGTCACTATTGTATCCGTTTAGTTTTGTCGACGTTTGCTGTTTAGAATTTTGGATGAAGGCTGTTTTGTTCGTAAACATTCCATATATTGGAATGCTCAAAGTTATTCAAGTTATTTATTTTTTTACTTTACAATTAGTTTGCTTAACATTATTCATTATGTACAGTTAAACCATGGATAAATTTTAAAAGTTGTTTGTTTTTTAACTAAAGAAACATGAAATATGCTTTTAGTATATTTATCTAAGAATACATTTAATAGCTTGAGTATTTAATTCAAGGTTATAATTAACTGAACTTGAATCTAATATGATGTTAGTGTTAAACAAGCGGCCCTCCCCGGCTTTGCCCGGGCATGTATTACACCTGCAAACCTTCCTCATGAATCACTCTATCTATTGGTGAAAACTAAATGAAAATACGTGCGATAGTTTTTGGTTTATCTCTACCAGACAGACGAACGCGGCGGAGAACTTATTATATGTAGTAAGATAAGAAGCTAAAATAGGGGTTTAATACATACATTTTTAACATCAAACAGTTAACTAAATGTCTGATGATTGCTAACTTAGTACCAAAGTATTCCGATAGTTTGGTGCTTAACTCGACAACTATTATTGAAAAAGTTCCTTAAGTTTAGTAACGCAAAATCTCCTTTGTAAGAAACTAGACAAACAATCTCTAAATCTGTCAAAGTTCAGCTCAAACAGAGCGCTGTAACTCATAGAAGTCGCCTGAAGCGCGCCGTCGCGTCGCTACACTCGCACTTTTGTTCTACCACTTGACCCACATCCTCTATACGTGTCTCCTGTAACAGGAAGCTAACCCCTCCCCCGCGCCCCGCAATAACCACAGCAAACAAAATCCAACCTTTTACCCCCGACACAAAGATCAAACTTCCTCGAGCAATCACTCGACTCAAAAGCGACTCCCCACGCAATTTAACACTTTGTTTTTCCTTCAAACATGGCAGAATATTCAATGTCGGCGGAAAATGAGTTGGATGTTACTAGTTAGCGATTTGCCACTCACTCGCTCACGTAATAAGTTTCATATTCAAACGGCAAGGCGGGGTTTGGTAATGAATTTTTTATCTGGTTTCAGCCTACACTAGCGGCAATAATACATGTAATCTAAGCAGTACTCGACTCTCGATCTGTGTATTCACAAACGGTGGACGTTAAAAATTCATAAAAGGGTTACGGATATATCTACTTGTGTATTTTTAAAGGGAATGAAAGCGAAAATTCTTGTTCTGGGAATCAGCTGGGAACAAGTCAAGTAAAGCTTTTTTACACTAGGACATGACAGGCGTCGCAGAGTTGGAAAATATGTGTGTCGTGTGTTTTTCTTCGTGTTGACGAAAAAATAAGTATATGTATGTTAAAATAGCAGTTCTTTTGGAATTATCTAATAGCATTGTGAAATACAGAAGTAAAACACAAATTAACAACCACAAAAAAGTCAAAAAGAAAGGCGCCACCTTGGACATGTGTAATTAACTTCCGATAAAATACAAAATTACTCTAGTACTTATGTAGCAGCTCTATAAACTTCATGTATTGAAGTACATCTAATGCTTTATTGTAATAAAGTATGTGCTTCTAACACATTTAAAAGACAAGTTTTTAGAGCTGCCAAGTAAAAGCGACAAAAGCACCTAAACAAACAAAGGTTGATTATATCTACTTCATTGCATTCAGATGCATTCAAAAACGCATAAACTTAGTGCCTAATCTAGCAATAGCTAACCTAGTTTCCCTTATCCAATGCACAACCTGAAATAGCTTGAAAACATAAAATACAGCACGGATTACATAGTCTCAGTGTGCAACCTACCTTACTGGAGTCGCAGGTGTGAATACACCTCCGTACATCTTTGCCGCTCGCTTCCGAAGTCATACAATAATATTTTATTGTTGGACATGTATAATGTACAGGAGTTCTCTGATTTGTTTCGTAAACAAAAACGATGTATGTCGTTTATTTGAGTGCTTCTCTGTTTTCGTCGCCATTTTGAATTTTGTATACAGTTACATATTCTCTACACATATATACAGGGTAATTGGATAAACATTTTTCTACTTCGAAACATCAAACCAGTCCGTCTAATTTAACAACTTTTACTATGTGACCAATGTCGATATCTTTTGATTCATAAGTGTTTGGCCGGCCGAGCAAATTGTATGAAAATGTAAAAATTATATTGAATTCTCAATAATAGTTCGGTACAAAAAGTTATTTATTTTGATTATTTATTTTCAAGTAGTTCAAGTATTGGACCAAGCAAATTTAGTTATACGATATATTACTTGTCTACCTATACAATATTATAATGAAACCCAGCCTGATCTTAAAATGCATCAGCTCGTCAATATTAATAACTATTCCTATGGAACTAAGGCTGGAAATACAAAAAATAATCTGGTCATTCTCATACCAAAGTGTTAGCCGGCCATTTGTATGTTTTTTTTTTTTCAATTTTCGTCATGAGTTCCATAGAAAAAGTTGTATTGACGGCTTGAGTCACCCCTGTATAGATCGGACATATTGTACCAGGAAGAATAGAATTTTTCGAAAAATTACCAAGTCACCCCGAGTGCGGCAGCTAATCGTTTATCCCTTAATCAACGTTTATATTTATTCCCAAAAGCTAAATTAAGTTTGGGACCTATGCGTCGGAAGGGTGCTATATCAAATAAAATCAGTGGAGAAAAGCAACAACTTTAGGAAAATTTGTTGTGCGTTGATTCAGTTAATGTTGCCAACTTTTAATTGGTTTAATAATTTGCCTCTCTGATCGCTATAGGTATAAAGTGTTAACTTTTTCAATTATCGTTCATGAACTTCGTCTTAGATGAGTGACGGTTCCTTAAAATACAAGCAATGTTTACAATTAATGATTTCGGGAGCGCTAAGATCCGTAACATTTGCTTTTGAACGTATTTGATCTACCTTTTTATTTTATAATTTCTTTTTTCTTTCCCTTTTGGCATCTTTTACTACTCAAATATGTTTACATAAGCATAAATCCTCTAAAAACGTATAAACGAAATAAGCCTTCAATATCCTAACCAGATCGGTATTCCAGATAGTATACTTCCCACTGGAATTTGATCCCATGATCTCCAAACGCCTTGACCACTGGTCCACGGAACATGATATTTCACTTGTACCCATTTTTGCAAATTATTTCAAACTAGCTGTTACCCGTGGCTTCGCCCGCGTAATATATAGCCTACGTCCTTCTCGGTACCCTAACCGATGTGTATGCAAAATTTCATGATGATCGGTTCATTAGATACGGCTTCAAAGCGTAACAAACAAACAAACTCACTTTCGCATTTATAATATTAGTTGGGATTGGAGTTGGGATTAGTATTGGGATTGGGATAATCTTCTTCTTATCTTGTAAACAATTGAACTGATTTTGCACCATCGCTAGATAAACTGCTTTAAAAAATAACCTCATCCAAATCGGGTGACCTCTTTATGAGCTCGCCGTAGCTCATAAAGAGGTCACAGACACACACATACTAGTAAAACTTATAATATCCTCTTTTTTCCGTGGGGGGTCCAAAATTAAATGCAACATAGGTATTATAATATACCTGCCAATAAGGCAATCACGGTGTAGGTGAAACTGGTTAATCTATCATACAGGTTTATTCTAGTTCACAGACCAGTCTTTCACATGAATTAGACATAAATCATTGTACTTACCATATATATTTGCTTTAGACTGTATTGAATATACACTTTATTGTACCATTATCACTATTATGAAAAATAAAAGGAACTGTATTATTAGTGTTGCTACTACATGTGATAGAAACAAAAATTTTAGTATTGAATTATTGTATTATACTTATTATTATTCGGTACAGCCGTTATAAAATTAATTAAAAACCCTGCCCAAACACTATTACTGCCCGTAAATAAGTACTTCCAACAGGACATGTGTACTTAACCGCCCACACACGTGTCCAAAAATTTATCATGGGCAGGATATTCCCTTTCACCCCGCGGGCTTGGCTCTCTAGGTTTTAAAGCATTGTCCCTTTGAGCTTTTAATGCGACCGATACAATAATTATCTGCTTAACTATGTTTTGTGTACGAAATAAAAAAAATATTTATTGATGAAAAGATAGCGTTGCATTTTTTGAGTCTGGTGTTGTCAAAGTAATACTAGTACACTTGTGCTAATAACATTAAGACTTATTAAATAAAATAAAATAAAATACGCTCGATGCAAGAGGCGTTACTTTGTTACACACATGTGTTAGGTTTTATGTATTTGTATCATTAAAAATACTCGAAAAAAATATATTTAAAAAGTTAATTTTTATTCAATAAATTTTTCAAGAAAAATCTTCTACAAGTTTCGTTGATAAAGTTATATAAACGCATCCGCAACAGGCTTCGTCAAAAACAAATTATAAAATTGCATTCACCACATGCTTCATCAAGTCTATCTTTGTTTAGAGTCTTTTATCTTATTAGATTATATTTCAGTTTACAATAAGAGTTCATTCACTCATTCAAAAGTGCCAGTCAAAGACGCCTTTGGAAAATTCCCCCAGAGCCTACGGGAATACACCCACAGGTCCGTTTCTTCGATCTAAATTAAACCGTAATTAGTCAGGGTTGAACCCCAGTGATTTACTCCTGTTTTTACGGAAACTAGCCCCTAATGTTATCGTCCACGCGAAGGAAAGTTGTAGAAATAGGCGTATACGGATTTTATGTTAATAAGATGGATGGATGAAATAAATGGATTTTATTTTGAATATAAAATGTGATTCCTCTAGTTTCTTTTTATATTTCTCTCTATCACTCACTATACTTACTTACTTACTGCAATGGCGCAGCGACCCAAAGTGGGTCTTGGCCTCCGACACTAGAAGGCGCCATATCTTGCGGTCATGTGCCAGCCTTTGCCAGTCGCATACTCCGAGGCTCTGTAGGTCCTTCATGATCTCGTCACACCAGCGGTACCTAGAACGGCCGACCGGTCGACGGCCATTCGGTCTACCCGAGTAAGCTCTCTTTACAGCTCGATCCTCTCCCATTCTCTCCACGTGTCCGAACCACCGAAGACGAGATGATTTTATTTCACTAATAATGTTTGGTTCAGACACTAGGTCTTCAATTTCTTGGTTTTTTCGGGCTCTCCAAGTCCCATCTTCCCTTTACGTTGGTCCCAGGATTTTACGGAGGATTATCCTCTCCGCAACTAATAGCTTCTTTTCTTCTTTCAAAGTCAGTGACCAAGCTTCACAACCGTACATCAAAATTGGTCAAATGACTGTTTTGTACACCCGGATCTTGGTTTTCCTGCGCAATAACTTGGACACTAAAAGTTTGTGAAGTGCCGCTGTACATCTGAGAGCATTGTGAATTCGTAAGTAAATTTCCTCCTCTCTTTGGTTTGTGTCCGTTACTGTGCAGCCCAAGTATTTAAACTTGCTGACACCTTTATACATGGACTCTTTCACCTTTAGGTCTTTTCTGCTCTCTCTCGTGCTTTTATATCGCTTCATATGAATGTACTCAGTCTTCTCATGGTTAATTCTGAGACCAACTTTCCTTCCCTCATCTTCCAACATCTCAACCATTTCTTGGACATCCTTCTGGCATTGTCCTAGTAATGCCAGATCATCGGCATATCCAATTATTTTATGGATGCCGTTCAACTGCACTCCGCCATCAACCTCTAGGACCTTTCTAATGAAATGTTCGAGTATTAAGTTGAACAACATCGGGGACAGCGCGTCTCCTTGTTTGAGTCCCGTCACCACCTCAAATTCTGCTGTGAAGGATGATCCAACTTTTACCCTCATATTACTGTGCCTTGTGGCCACCTCAATCATCCTAACCAGTTTTGCTGGAATCTTAAAGGATTTTAAAATTGCATAAAGTGCAGTTCTATCCACACTATCGTAGGCTTTGGTGAAATCCACAAAGAGTGCATGGATGCTTTGAGCGTACTCCCATTTCTTTTCTATAAGTTGCTCGGGGAGAAAGATTTGGTCCAATGTACTGCGACTACTTCGAAAGCCACATTGGTAATCGCCTACTATATTCTCAGCCAATGGTTCTAAACGACCCAGGAGAACATATGAGAATATCTTGTAGTTGGCAAAAGTGCAATTCCTCGATAATTGGAACATTTTCGTCGGCATCCCTTTTTATGTATTGGACAGATAATACTTATATTCCATTCATTGGGTTGTCTTTCCTCTAACCAGATCATTTTAACAATTTCGAAAAGTTTGTATTGCTTAAAAACCACAAAAGCCCTGGAATCGATGGCATACCGGGGGAACTATGGAAATACGGCGGAAAATCAGTGCAATCTCTCACTATAGTAGAACATAAAACTCAGGTACATGAACAAAAAAAAACTTTACACTCTTCTTTAATGTATGGTCGTACTCATATCAGTAGGTCACTACGAGTATAGGTAATACTCATATCAGATAGTAAAAACATTTTACAAGATAAACAACTAAGTACGTTTTTAAGATTGATTTTAATATCCGAGGATAGCAGCATTCTTTTTTTTGGTGTAATAATAATAATCTTTTATTACCCTTGCAATAGTTTACAGAAAAACAAGCATCTATTTATATGTAACATTGAGGATAGTAAAACAGTAGCAACAGCTGCAAAAGCCTATCTTTGTGAAGGTCTGGTGCCTTAATAAGTGTCCAAAGAAAACCAGTCACCCAGGGCCCAATAAATGAGCTACATATTTCTTCCGACTTTACACCGACGTTTCTATGATAGTCTACTGTTGACCTGTTAGTTCAGACAAGGAAACCCGAAACAGAGAAAAATTATGTCCTATGTGTAAATCCCGGTGTACATCATATACGAATTATCCCTTTAAACGTCAATGAGTTTACACAAAACCAGCCTGTGTTGACAAACTACTCGTAATATCCAACATTATGGTGACATAAACATATGTCGCCAAAACGCATAACGTTATTATTTCCCTCATAACCCATTTCGCACATTCCGCTCATTAATATTCTACTAAAACAGCAAAAAGACCACCACGCAAGCCACAAAGTTATTTACCCCCCTCGCGTATAATTTGGTCAAACGTCAACGGGTCATTTCACCCCGTATTACCCCCATCGAGGGTGACCGATAGGTACAATTGTGCGGAACAATTCAATTGCGAAATTAAAGTGTCAGGTGTGACTTGGTGTGACATAATATTGTTTATTTGTAAGGCTTTGTGCACATTTTGTCCATGTTGTCAGTATAAAACGGGTTCCCTACGCAAAATAGAAAAACACTTAATCGATGATTAAATGTTCGACAGCCAAATGTAGAAGCTGCAAATGATTGAACGTTCAAGTAATCGAACGGTCCAATGATGAGATGATGACGACCCGACCTATATCGGATGGGGTTGGTGATCAACGATTAAACATTTATTGCTATTGTCATATGTGTCCTAATCCTCATCGAATATGACAAGTCAATTCATGCTATTTCTTTTTTTATTTTAGTCAACTTTTCAAGTGTTTTTAAGGCATCTTATTATCTATTTAAAGCATACTTATACTAACCAATGTAGGTCATCATTAAAATTTTCATTGAAGCTATATCTAGGGTATGAAGAAAGACATAGGAAGTGCCATAAAAAGGACTATTCCCGAGGGATGGACACTAAAACGAGCGAAGCCGCGGGTTATGGGTAGTTTGTAATAAAGAAAACCATATTCATATCCTCCACATGTTTGGTACGATGTCTCACAACTGACGCGCATACAGCGTGTACGTTTACTCCCGCACGCGCACCGCATTCTCTTTAAGGAGTTTTAGCTTTATTTAGCCCATCAAAATAAACAACTAATAATAAAAAAAACCTACATTTCCATACAAATGTGTTCGCCCGGGCCGAAAATATTATGAAAATGTCGTAAATTGTTGGAGTTCTCATTAATGGTGTCATGGGGAAAGTGGTTTATTTTGACGGACTGAGTCACCACTTTAGAGGAATTTTGGTGTTTAATTTACACGTTATATACAATAAGGTTTAATAGGACCTCTGTTCATAGTACGGGGTTAAAAATAAAGGTACAGTCGAATTGAAATACTACCTAATCCTACAATAAAAGCAGTAAAATAACCATTTCAAAGACCCCAAGAAATAGAACTACATTTCTTGCGTTTTAGTACCATTTATAACAGCGGTATTACAGTCGTTAACATATCTGTAATGTACGTGCTTAATAGTGTACAAAGTGTTTATTTAGTGATACGATCTACCTGCGTTTGAATATTCATGCGGCGCTCCCCTTGTGTCAGCTTATATACTTTTTGTATAGTTCTGCACACCTCATTTTGTAGACCAGCGTGTCTTAAAAGTGTATTTTGTACAACCTGGTGAGTTTATAAAATATTGCTATGTTTTTTTATTCCTCCTTATCTGATCGTTTTTCTGGTCCTTATTCCATTAATTACTTACAACACAACCACAGAATAAATAATAGTAGGGGGTTTTACTTAATTTGTTTTACAGAAGGGTGAAGGGACACTTGCATCGTCTCTCGCATTGGCGTCCTCGCAAGTCTCCCCCGTGCTAAGGATTTCTTAAGGTTTCGAAAAACAGGGCCCTTGAAGCGCTATACTTGTGACATTACCTTTCTGAGTGAGCGTGACTAGCGTTTGTTTGAATCTATCCTAGGATTGTTTTTGGTCTATCCTAGGGGCTGCGGAAATCAGCCGGCAGTCGCTCGAATGTGTGTGAAAATAACATACTTTCAAGCAGCTAATATATGAACTAAAGAGTTTACACATTGATGGCTTAGACAGAACTTCACAAAAGATTTTCCAAGGGCAGAAAGTCGTGTGATACATGACAGAGAAAATAACCAGCCTGCTGTTGATTTTGTAGACATTTTGACAATTAATTTGATAGAGTAAAACATGCGGCACTAAATTCATTAGTGGGACAACAGAAAAATACCCTTAATACATGACCGTAACAAATATCATATTTCCCACCACTGACAAAACACAGTGCTCCTTCATAGCACATTCGCTTAATATAACCTATCCATTCTATTAAGAACGGCATTTATTGTCGGCATGATAACAAACAGAGTCTCTCTCTGTCTTTTCATTGAGAAGAAGTGAGACGGATAATTCGTTTAGCCGTCAGCGGTTAATGCCGCGCTGACAGGAATAGACGAACGTTGTAAATCATACATTCTTTTGCTTCGTTTGTTTTATTAGAGAGATCACGCAAAAAGTTTCTGTGTGTACATGGCCTAATGACGGGTATTTTTTCATCATGTTTCTTAGGAATTGTTTACTTAATATGTATAAATTATGTATTGTATATTTTTGGGTCAATTAACAAGACTAATACAGTTCTAAAGAAGTACCTAATACAAACTCGAAAGATGAACAAAAATTTGTGTTTTTAACAATATAGCACTTGAACGTATATTTATTTTGAACATTTGATAAAGTACTCTATAGGTAACTCAATATTTAAAACATTTTCAATTATCTAAATCTTATCTACTCTATTTTTGAAAAGTTGGGCTTTTCGCTCGCAAATGGAATTTAATGAGACAGGTTTCACTTATTTCAGTGTAATACTGAAAAGTGAAAGATAAGATTGCAGCAGATTTATGGCTTACAAAGTAAAAACTATTCATCGAATTTGAATTAACAGGGTTACTTGTAAAACACCAGTTACGTCGGGGTAGGTAACTTACATTATAAACAACGTTTGTTCTATGACTTTCTATAATTTATAAGATTTAATTTTCATACAAATATAAACATTAATTTAATTTTTCGTTTGAATGGCACCTAATCTAGGCGAATTTAGTGTAAATGAAATATAGGCGTAACAAATAACACGATAGGACAAAAAAACTTGAAAAATCATTTTTATTAAATTGCGAGTGTTAATTAATGTCAAAACTTGTAGAACAAACGTTTACTTACATAATGCTTTCTGCGAGATTGCGGGTTTTTTACCAAGTGACCCTGTATATTTGATAGAATATATCTGGACATGAAAGGCATAAGGTCGTATCTAGAAATTCTCAAGTTTTCAGGAGAGCAGAAATAAAATTTACTAACATTTTTGCCAATATTTTGTTAACTATATGTATTTTTCCAAATTTTTTTACAATATCTAAAAGAAAATAGTTTTAATTACCCGTTTGGAATCATAAAATTAAAAAATACGTTAAAATCAATTTATAATTAATTATTTTTTATTTTATTGTTCATATCCGACTTTATGCTTGTAATAATAAACTTTTAGATTCATAGTGCTTGCATCATGTTGAAATCCGACTTTTTGCCACCAATTATTGTAACAAAACTGTAATTTTATCTTGAAATATAACTAAGCATGTTAGCATGCATCGTTAGTAGTTAATACATTATTTCAGACATAAAGGCGGATGTGAAGACAATAAAAGAGAAAACTTAAACGAATTAACTTTATAAGGTTTTAATCGCGTTATGAATTTATTATAATTGATGTTGAAGTTACTCAAAATACCAATTTTATCTTACTCTTAGTAAACATGAATTTAAAACTTGAAACGTATAGGTAAAGACCGTACCTATTAAGTTATTTAATTCCAAATGTATAGGTAACAATTCCGAAAAATAAGAAATCATTATAGCAAAAGAAAACGTTAGAAATGATCAAAACATGACATCATGAATCAGCAGCTTCAGCTATCATAGTCATCATCATTGGGTTCATAATTCACAGAACCGTCGCTATCTTAGTCATAAATTTGTGAAATATCTGTAGATATTCAAATAGTGTCAAAAATAATCTTGTTACTTGTAGATATTAGAAAAGTATTTACACCCAGCTAGAAAATATAAATATTTAACATATAAAATAAATGTAAAATTAGAAACTTGTGTAAATATATGAAGAGTACTTAAGAAACAAAATCAGAATAACAATCCTTATCCCTATTCATATTATAAAATAAAATGCGACACTTACTCATTCTAATACATTGTCACGCCTAAACCTCTAAATTGATTTTGACGATATTTGGTACATACAGAGATAGATTATTTTTGTAGGTAGATGCCAAATAATCCCCAAGCTGAGATGCGTCGGAGTAAAATCGGGGGTTAGATAAATCTGAAATCCATGCAAATTCAGTCGCAGAAAATAGCTAGTGTAAGTAGTAAAATCAGAGAAATTTAACTTTTTTAATTCACTTTTTTTAATTTTAACTTCTTTTCTTCAGTGTTTAAAATCAAAACATTGGAACCACATTGTGTCTTTCCCTTATGACTTAGATTTTCTAGAAATATATCAAAACATTTCTTCTATGCTGATCTGAGATAAAAGAATAACGTAAAATATACCAGCTGCTTCTCATCCACCGCAAACTGTATAAGCCAGACGAGGGAATGGGTGAAAGCTAAGGAAACCATTTCAATAGGCGATGCAACTTTTATAAAAAACTTATTAATTGATTAACACAACTATTATTATATGACTAAAGTACTTACCGGGTAACTATCCTCCATAATTTCCAAGGGTGAGCTTTATAAGAGCTAGCAGGTATTTGTAATTTTTGAGAATTGGCCCTAAGCTGGGGACGCTCGCTCGCTTCGCTCGCTTTGTTTTGGCCACAAGGAAACCTAACGAACTTGACCTACTTTCTGTGACCAACTTGTTTTTGTTTTGGTCATTTTGTATGGCCAAAGTACCTATGAAAGTAAAAGCTTATAATTTAAAAACAGGGCAACGCCGCGAATGGTTTCTTAATAAAGGGGAACGTGAGTTCTGTCAATACTAATCCGCAGAATATCTAAGTTCGTGGTTATCTATTCTAAAGCCCACCCATTTCTACAATTAATATGACACAATAGGGAATAAATTTCTCAAGTTCAACGTGACCGTTGCAAAATGAACGAAAAAAGTAAAGTTGTTTTGACCTGCCGCCGCTGCCGTGGCGCCAGCGAGTCTCACTATAACGCACCAGTCCTATCTCACTTTGACGCGCTTAATTGCAATAGTGAGAGAGCGAAACAAATCATGCTGATGTTCCCAGATATGCCCAGGTGACATACGCGCGAACGACGATCTAATCCGGAAATATCCGAACTATCTTCAAAACCGACCCATGTCATATAGATATTTTTATAAAAATTTTGGGGCATAATGGTTTATCATTTGATAGGTACACTATTCTGAACATAAAGTTGATATTATTAGAGCAAGAATGTATTATGATAACATGGGACTTTATACACTGCCAAAAAGAGCACTTTTTTACAAGCATAATGGTGTATGTGATGTCCCATACATGAAGTCCTTAGTGTCATAAGGGCGTATCTGTTTATACACCCAACATGAAATTCTGAAATTAGGAGAATTCTTCAAATGCATAAGGATGCATCTTTAGATACCGAACCCGAAGTTTTTGATAATTCGCGGAATAAAGGTTTTATTAGAAATAAGGCTATATATGCCTCTTACATGATTGAAAAAGTTGTCAGATCTGACTTTATGCACGAATTTATCTCGAGAATGAAGAGAGCTAGAAATACAAGAGTTAGTTTGCTAGAAAGAGAAAGAAAAGTTTAGTATAGTGATGTTAAAAAGTCATTTTCGGCGGATCTGCACATCCGACCTAATGCTTTTCAGGTCCAGATATATTATAATAATTCGAAGTAAAATATTCGCGATAAAACGCCAGTAAAATACTAGCAATAATAATGATAAAAATAAATGCATGGTACTTATCATTATTTCGAATATAATGTGCGTAATATCGTAAAGATAAATGTAACGCAATAACATTTAAAGATAATGTTCGTAAAAATGAAATGATTTTTCAACCTAACATTATCTAAATGTTCCACTTATAATTCTAAATTTAACCTTTTCAAAGAAATACTAGCGTAAATCCGTGGCTTCATTCGAGTTAACCATAATGTTTTGCTGTTATAAAAAAATTACATTATTGTTGAAATAATGATTAGGGAAAAGTGCCACACTTACTTCCAGTTTTTACTTAGCAAATCCAGGATATACAGAGTATTTTTGAACCTCTGAGCTACATCGAAATCTCAGAATCCCAATGTAATACGGAATTGCAAGAAAAGAAAAATAACTTTAAAAAATACTTACTATACAATTTTTTAGAATTCCGTACCCAAAAGGTAAAAACGGAACCCTATTAGTGGGACTTTGATCTCCGTCCGTCCGTCAGTCTGTCTGATATCAGGCTCATAAACTGTCATAGCCAGACAGTTTAATTTTTCACAGATTATTCATTAGCTGCTATAAAAAATAGAATAATAATAATAAATATTAAAGGGCACTCCACACAGCAAACGTGATTTCGGACCAAGTCACGGACAAAAGCTAAATTTAAATATTGGTAGTCTGAAGTTTCGTTTTTAGGGTTCCGTAGTAAACTAGGAACCCTTATAGTTTCGCCATGTCTGTCTGTCTGTCTGTCTTTCCGTCCGCGGATTTACTCAAAGACTATAAGTACTAGAAAGCTGTAATTTGGTATGGGTATTTATATTAATCATGCCAAAAAAGGTAGATAAAAATCTTGAAAAAAAATTTTTTTTGAGGGTAGCTCCCATACAAGTAAAGAGGGAGTAATATTTTTTTTTCTATACAAACCCATCGTGTTGGGTATCGTAGGTCTTTGAAAAATATTGTGAGGTTGAGCACACCATTTTTCAATTTAGGGATCCGTTTCCGAAATATTTGGTTTTAAAGTGCAAATTTTTGTTAGAGGTAAGTGTCCCCCTCCTCTATCTGGTTATATACCTAAAAATTACAGCAATAGTATTTATACTGAAGTTGAAAGGAAAACTATCAGAGCTGTACGAACTGAAAAGTTATAGACAACCAACTTAAAAAATGTACTCGAAAATGTAAAATTTCATAATTTTCATTGTTAGATGTTTTTGGTCGTTAAACTGTGAGGTGCGAGTGTGATCAGTGTGAACACAAAGTTGTCATTCGCAACTACGGAACCTTACACTGCGCGTGGCCGGACACGCACTTGGCCGGTTTTATCCTTATATGCCGAAACGGTAATATTTTGGGGCAAAGAAAAAAGGTGAAAAGTGGTTTGTTTGTGGTCAGTAAATAACTGATAGGCAGTTTTATCTGAGGGTAGCAGTCGAGCCTTCAGCCTTTTAAAATATGGCCGTGGCCGCAAAAATTACCGTTTACGAACCGCGGAGATAAATGTGTTGTTCATTTTAAACGAAAATAAATTCTACGAATATTTTTAATCCTTACTGGCTGTAAATAAAAACTTTTTCTACTCGACTGTGCGGAAAGAATCATCATCATCAGGGCATTTTTAGTCTCCACTGCAGGAGCATGATCCTCTCTGCCTACTACCAGAGCTCTATATTAGCCAGAGCAGTCAGAGGATTTGGCCTAAATTCTCCACGCTGGCTAGACGGGTTGGAGAGGTTTCTTTGATGTTTCTAAGCTTTGTTTAGATTGTACCTCCTAAGCTGCCTGCTACGACATCCACGGAAATACTTGGAGTGGTCCTATTCTACTCTACCGGAAACCACACGGCGAAAAGAGTATGTTGAATGTATTAATTAACCTATTTGGTTTAGTAGGTTTCAAGACTTTGTCCGTGTTATATGCCTATGTAACCCGCTGATAATACCTTTCTAGAGAAAAAAAATTAAATTGCTTTAGTACTTTTTGAGTGTATCCCTTACAGAAAATCTAAATATATATAACTCAAAGGTGACTGACTGACTGACATAGTGATCTATCAACGCACAGCCCAAACCACTGGACTGATCGGGCTGAAATTTGGCATGCAGGTAGATGTTATGACGTAGGCATCCGCTAAGAAAGGATTTTGATCAATTCTACTTCTTAACGCGAGCGCAGCCGCGGGCAAAAGCTAGTCAAATATACAAAAAAGACTTCAAACACTACTAAACCAATTTTTATGAAATTTAAATAATGGAAACATTTATAAAGTATACCCTTCCAAATAACTAAAAACTTTTCAAAACGCTTCATAATTGGCGCGGAGTTATGAGTTAGCAATGATTTAAAAAGAACCTCGAACTGAATCCTCAACACACCTCCTTTTTTAAAGTCGGTTGACAAAGCATCCACACTGCTTAAACAAACAAAACCCTTAAGAAATAAATAAAATATTATACTTTGAGTTCAGTACCGTTCCAGAGAAACTTTAAACCGTGTTCATGTTTATTTCTTCTATATCTGAGCCGAATTCAAGCCCTACTTGGGAATTCCAGGCTAGTTCCGTAACACTATTTACATAGGAGATACCTGGCGCATTTCAATTCAAAATTATATTTTCTCGCTACTAGAGAATATGCACGTAATTTTTTTATGTGATTAGTTTAATCCCACAGTACAAAAATATGAAAGAACTTTTAAAATATCTTAATTAGCGACGAAGATGTGATACTTTAAAGTTTAAATGCCATATAAAATACTGTGTTCGCGAGTGAGATAGACATATTTTCGTAAAATCATTTCATCTCGTTTTTTTTTCCACCAAATTTTATTGTGTTTTCACTTTCAGTACTTTACTATTGAATATTTTTGGATAAACTGGTAAGATAACACATATACGTATTATTTATTATACGTACATATATTATTTATTATTTATAATAATAAACAAAGTTTTTTGTATATTACAACTAGCAATTTTCCCGTGAATTCGTCCGCGTAAAACATAGCCTATGTCACCCGCAGACTGATAAGCTTTCTATAGGTGAAAGAATATTGAAAATCGGTTTAGTAGTTTTGGAGCCTATTCGAGGCAAACAAACAATCAAATCTTTCCTCTGTATAATATTAATACAAAATAAATAAATAAATATATACGGACAAATCACACAGATTGAGCTAGCCCCAAAGTAAGTTCGAGACTTGTGTTATGGGATACTAACTCAAAACGGTACTATATTTTATAATAGATACGTATATAAATAACTATCTAAGACCCAGGTCAATTTTAAAAAGATAATTTTCCATCTTGACCTGACCGGGGATCAAACCCGGGACCATCCGTGTCGCAGGCCGGCGTGTTGACCGCTGCGCCTCGGAGGTCGTCAAATACAGATACATAAGGATCTCTCTCATTAATCTAGATTGAGTTTCATTCGGCGTATTCTTCCAAAAATATTACATTCAAAAAGAGATACATGTATCCAATTTTGAATAACAATCTTTTACTTTGATTCTTCACTCTCTCATTTACCATCATCATCATCTGTGTGTTCATCGTATAAAGTGCCCATTGCTGACCCTGAAGACAACTTATTACCTTTCAGTTTGTCCTTCTTGGACTCCTCATATTGCATCTAGGATAAGGCAAGTTAGTTGGAAGTTAATAAAGTACAAAAAATATTTATACAAAAAAACTTCAACTCTACTACGTAAGTTTACAGTTTTACCTGGAACTAAAAAGTAGCTAATGTCCTAGCTTCTTTTATATTTTGTATTAAGTTTTCATTGCAAATGCAATAGTTTTGAGAAAAAGTTCTCATATTTATCACGGTCACGTGTCAGAATTAGCCGTAGCGTAGCCATTAGGCCATTTTTGAAGACTGCACCAGTTCTGATGCGGTAATTGAATCTGCATCCACAAGTAGCCGTCGGCTCCTTTAATTTGGGTAAGTGTTGAGGTACCGATAGCAAACAAAGGTGGTACGAATAATATTGTCTGTTTTGGTCATGTGGCAGTGTGTTAAGATATGATATTAGATCGCAACATTAAAAAATATTGATAGAAATATAAATAAAATCTTAGCGTCTTCTTAATATATAAGTTACGAGTAATTTCGCTTATCAGTTTTTTTTCATCACAATTTTTTGCTTGTATCTCTGATGGGAACAAGATTTATGATAATGTAAATAAAAGAGAAACACAGAGCCTAAGATAAATAAAAAATAACCTACGAATGATCAAACGTTATTTACAAAGTTTCTTCGTCTGCGATGATGATATACATTGTTCGATTAAATAAACTTCTGGGGTGAACTATGCCTAAATGAGCTCGATTTGTCTTCATATAGATGGTTGTGTGTGGTTCCCGGCAGAGTAGAATAGGACCGCTCCAAGCCTCTCCGTGGATGTCGTAAGGCGACTTAGGATCACACGCTAAACAAAGGTTATAAACATCAAACAGACCTCTGCAACCCGTTAGGCCAGCGTGAAGAGTGTAAGCCAAATCCTCTGACTGCTGTGGCTAATAATATGGCTCTGGTAGTACAGAGAGGGTCGTGGCCCTTCAAAGAGACTAAAAAAACCGGCCAAGTGCGTGTCGGGCCACGCGCAGTGTAGGGTTCCGTAGTTACGAATGACTACTTTGAGTTCACACTGTTCACACTCGCACCTCATAGTTTATCGATCAAACACATCTAACAATGAAAATTGTATGAAATTTTACATTTTCGAGTACATTTTATAAGTTGGTTGTCTTAACTTTTTCGTTCGTCCTAAATACTGAGCTCTTATAGTTTTCCTTTCAACTTCAGCATATATACTACTGCTGTAATTTTTTTCACGTATCCATATATAACCGTTTAGCAGATAGAGCGGGGGGGACGCTTACCTCTAACAAAAATTTGCACTTTAAACCAAATATTTCGGAAACGATCCCTAAATAAAAAAATGGTGTTCTCAACCTCACTATATTTTTCAAAGACCTATTAGACCTAAAGATTTTATCTACCACTTTTTTGGCAAGATTAATATACATACCCATACCGAATTACAGCTTTCTAGTACTTATAGTCTCTGAGTAACACCGCGGACGGACAGACAGACAGACATGGCGAAACTATAAGGGTTCCTAGTTTACTACGGAACCCTAAAAAAAGGCCTGATTATTAGGTAGTTGTTATTTTTATATAAAAAGATATTCTTCACACTCGTCCCACAAACAACTATCGCCCTGATTTGCCGACGCTACCGCTTCTTACGCCTGTCACGTCCGTCTCGGACCGTACTTGGGATGGATTATACTCCCCTTTGTCGTAAATTTTACGACTTCAAAAATTAGTCGGCGTGAGTTGACTAGCCGCGGCGACACGTCTACCAAATTGTTTTAGCTCTGGTTTGCGGCCGGCCTAGTAATTATTGCTTTCGATTAGGGTAGCCGAAATCGAACTTAGTTATTGGTCGTTAATGAGTGGATTGATTTTGTTTCGCTGATTTAAGAATAATTAACTATTTCTTCTGATATCTCATTGACTTTTTAGGGTTCCGTAGTAAACTAGGAAAGTAAACTAGGAACCCTTATAGTTTCGCCATGTCTGTCTGTCTGTCTGTCTATCTGTCCGTCCGCGGTTTTACTCAGAGACTATAAGTACTAGAAAGCTGTAATGGCAAAAAAGTCGTAGAAAAAAATCTTGAAAAAAATTTTTTTTTGGGTAGCTCCCATACAAGTAAACTGGGGGAGTAATTTTTTTTTCTCTACTTACCCATCGTGTGGGGTATCGTTAAAAAGGTCTTTGAAAAATATTGTGAGGTTGAGAACACAATTTTTCGATTTAGGAATCCGTTTCCGAAATATTTGGTTTTAAAGTGCAAAATTTTTGTTAGAGGTACGTCCCCCCCCCCCCCCCCCCTCTATCTGCTAAAGGGTTATATGTGAAAAAAAATACAGCAGTAGTATATATACTGAAGTTGAAAGGAAAACTATCAGAGCTGGGTACTAAGAGCAAACTAAAAAGTTATAGGCAACCAACTTATAAAATGTACTGGAAAATGTAAAATTTCATACAATCTTTATTGTTAGATGTTTTTGGTCGTTAGACTGTGAGGTGCGAGTGTAAACAGTGTGAACTCAAAGTTGTCATTCGCAACTACGGAACCCTATACTGCGGGTGGCCCGACACGCACTTGGCCGGTTTTTTCATTTATGTCTTCAATTAACTGAATACGAATCTTTTTTTATAACATAATAGTCAAGACCGTTATGTGTGCGTTAATAAAGTGAATCGTTTTAAATACATTTACAATTATTTGTTGACTCAGGATGTTACAAATTTATTAATCTTTAAGATGATATTCATCAACAGTAAAACAAGCATATTGCCAGTGTAGTGCCCTCCATGTCTCTCGATACATTAATTATAAAACAATAACAGAATAGATAACATATTTTATTATACTGATGATTTTGGTGAAGTGAAAGAACCTATATTAGAAAAATACGTACTTATTATACATATTATTACGTCTTTATTCCTTGCAAGTTAGACAAAGCCCAAGGTCATAAAAGTTAAACACCACTTTTAACGTGTAAGTATGTTTAGCTAGAAAACGGAATTAAAATATTGATGGGTTGCTAGCCGCATCGCCTTTTAAGTGATTCCTTAGACTGTCCAACCCTTGACTGGCTTTGTCTACGCGGGGAGAAAAGCAGCTGACAGTAGCTATATTCTATTTTTCCTTTTCTCCCAAACCAGGATGGAAGAGCTTAGAAAAAATATATATTGTGTATTTTTACTTTTATTTAACAGTAATACCGTGACTATACAATTCCTTTTCTCTACCATCAAATCCGAAACTCTTGTAAACACTGATATAAGCGGACACTGCAAAGCAAATTCTTATTTATGACCAATTTTTGCTGCTTAATAATGCAACAGTAAATTAAGGCTTTAATATTACGGCAAGCCAGCGGCGACTGCGCTCCGACTCAGCTTGCTGTGTGGTTTGGGACGAGGCATAGGAGATTATACAACGCCATTTCTGAACGTTCAGTCAAAAAAAGATTTGAGTTATTATAACATTTATAGTAACTCAAAACTTTAACCAACCCGTCTGGCCAGCGTGGCGAAGGTAGGCCAAGTTCTGTGACTGCTCTGGTAGTACAGAGAGGGTCGTGCTCCTGCAGTGGAGATTATATAGACCTGATGATGATGATAACATTTATACTATAATAATATTATACATACTGTCGTGTCGTTACCCCTATCACTCGCTCCGATGATCGTCATTCTTCGTAACAGACCGAAACTAGTCGGCGAATCCGACGAAATAAAATGATAGGGGTAGCGACACGACGGTTACGCTTCCCTCAAAGCACTGATAAGAGGCAGTGCTATGAGGGAAGCGTAAGATTTAATATTATTATAGTGTAAATTTTATTGCGATTTCTATTAGTTACTTTACTTACTTACTTAATCTTAGTAAATTAGATTTATTAAAAATGTGAATTGACGTGAAAAACTGCCTACTTACTAAGTAAATCTTTGTTGAATCTCGGTTAATATGAGTATATTAGAATACCATTATGAAATCATAAACATACCTATAGAAATAAAGGAGGCTGGTTTTAAGAGCTGCTTGAAGGCATCAAATGGTGCAAGCTTGCACTATTTCATACATAATGCAAGTATATAATTTCCACACTAATAAACAGACAACTAGAGCAAACACAAAAGCGACCTTGCTTTAATTTGCTAAAACAACCTTGTTGCTGGAAGGTACTAACATAATTACCTGCTTACACGTGACCTCATACAATTAAAAGATAGTATCTAGCGAGGAAATGTTGTGGGTATATCACCTCTACGTTTCATGGTCACTGTAGGTATACGTAGTTTTAATTCCTTCGCTTTTAAACGAGCAAAAGATAAGGTTATAAATATATTTATTTTGCTTTGTTGCATTCTTCCAGGTTATAGTCTTTTTTTTGTCTCCCAGAAAAGAAAAAGCATAGACTGTACCCGCTGCTTCTTTTTGTCTATAGACTATAGCAGTAAACTAGTCTACTTAGTCACACAGTCCCGAATCCACATATCTCGGACACAAGTCGAGTGCTCGATATTTTTAATCAACATTGTTGTCGCCACAACAATATGATGCAAGTAAGGTAAGGTGGACTGCTGTCTAGGTTAACATAGACACAAGCTAAAGCCAAGTGTTTATAATAAACCGCTGATTATAATAACCAGTTTAGTGAGTACGAGTATTGATTACCATAAAATAATTGACCAATTGTATTTGGTGTTAAGAAAAAGGGCATTAATAGCAAATTTATTGAAGAGAATTAAACATTATCATTTATTGAAAACTGCTCGTATTTCGGTTCTGTAACGCGCGTTAGGAGTGTCCCATGAGCCCCGAAGTCCGAAGTAATCCTAACCTACTACCTAACCTACATCCTAACTCGTAAATTCCGTAATGGTCTCAGATACACCCCAGTTTATCGTAACTGCACCGCCACTGCATCATACTTATTAAAGTGAGAAAGTATGGTGTGAATTAGGAATAACATTAGTATTTATTGAAAACTGCTCTATTTACTAGTTCTGTAACCCGCGTTAGGGAGTGTCCCCTGAGCCCAAAGTCCAGGCATTTGTCCGAAGTAATCCTGACCTACTTCCGCGACACTCGTAAATTCCGTAATGGCCTCAGGTATAGCCCAGTTTATCGTAACTGCATCGCCACTGCATTATACTCATTAAAGTGAGAAAGCACGGCATGAATTTGGAATAACATTAGTATTTATTGAACACTGCTGAATTTACTACGGTTCTGTAACTGTTAAGAGTGTCCCCTGAGCCCCGCAGTCGAGAGCATTTGTCCGAAGTAATCCTGACCTACTTCCGCGACACTCGTAAATTCCGTAATGGCCTCAGGTATAGCCCAGTTTATCGTAACTGCATCGCCACTGCATTATACTCATTGAAGTGAGAATTATTTTTTGAATATGAAATAACATTAGTATTTATTGAAAACTGCTCTATTTACTACGGTTCTGTAACTGTTAGGAGTGTCCCTTGAGCCCAAAGTCCAGGCATTCGTCCGAAGTAATCCTGACCTACTTCTGTGATACTCGTAAATTCCGTAATGGTCTCAGGTATAGCCGAGTTTATCGTAACTGCATCGCCACTGCATTATACTCATTCAAGTAAGAAAGTATGGCATGAATTTGGAATAACATTAGTATTTATTGAACACTGCTGAATTTACTACGGTTCTGTAACTATTAGGAGTGTCCCCTGAGCCCCGCAGTCGAGAGAATTTGTCCGAAGTAATCCTGGCCTACTTTCGCGACACTCGCAAATTCCGTAATCGCCTCAGGTATAGCCCAGTTTATCGTAACTGCATCGCCACTACATAATACTCATTAAAGTGAGAAAGTATGGCATGAATTTGATATAACTTAAGTTTCTCAGTTCGTGTATACCAGTACTATAAGTAAACGAGTAGTAAGCTTAGATTATTTTAAGCTCGTCTCTGGGGTGTAAGTTTTTCCGAACTTATTCTATGTTTTTTAATGTGATTGTTGCACTAATATTTGTTTTGTATTCGCCTTCTATAGTACACGTCGCCATCATCGATCGCAATCAGACTGAACAGCTTGCCTCTTCGCAAACACTTAGCCGTGTAGTTCCTAGCAGAGTAGAATAGGACCACTGCAAGTCTTCCCGTGGAAGTCATAGAAGACGACTTGGGCAACACAAGCTAAACAAAACTTATAATCATCAAAGAGACCTCTTCAACCCGTCTGGCTAGCGTGGACAGTGTAGGCCAAATCCTGTGACTGCTCTAGCTAATATATGTCTCTGGTAGAACACAGAGCGTCGTGCTCCTGCAGTGGTGAATGCAAAAGAGCTGATGAAGATAAAGAAGAAGATGAAGCTTGCCGCTGATTAATATAACAGTTCTTCTATATACTTTAAGTAATTTTATTCTTTTATTCACTCTCCAATACTAAAACCTGGCTACATCTCTGCTAGGTTTTTACAAATAACGATGCCGTTTAAGCCCTCTGACACTGACTGAACTGACATAGAGTGGTTAATACCGCTTGGTAGTTGAAGTTTATCGTAACTGCAACGCCACTGCATTATACTCATTATAGTTGAATATAAAGTGAAAAGTTACGAGTATGGCGTGGAATTTGAAATTGAGTTCCACAGTTCGTAAATAAACGAGTAGTTGTATTTTTATAGGCATTTCTCTTATCCTACTAATGAACAAAATATACGTACAGTTTTATTTTAGGTAGATGTTAAATAATATTAGTTACCCAAAAATTCTTGAATATATTAAGAGTCGCCTGGACGCGCATGTCTTCATACAAACGTAAAAAGGGAATTATGGCAATATTTGATAATTTTAGGGCAAAATTAAGCATCCAATCAATTAATCTCATTATAATCTACGTACGTTCCTATACAGTTTGGTTAAATTATCAAATGTTTGAGAATTATACGCCTCTCTAGATTTCCATACAAATTTGAAAAGGCTTGTAATTCTCAAACCATTGGTATTTTAACCAAGCTGTATAGGAACGTACGTAGATTATAATGAGATTAATTTATTAAATGCTTAATTTTACTCAAAAATTATCAAATATTGCCACAATTACCCTTTTTCCATTTGTATGGAGACATGCGCTTCCAGGCGACTCTTAAGATGAAATTGTTTTATATTTTTTATACTTCTTTAATAGTAAAGGTGGGAATTAAATCTTTATTCAAAGTCTCGTTTAAGTGCCATGGTTTCTTATTAAAAGTCTTTTTTTTATTAAAATATAAATTTTAAATTTGTTTCATATCGACAGCCGCTTTGTGACAACGCAAAGCACCTAAGCAAACTTTCTATTTATTGTTTGTTTTGCAGTTAATATAAAGTAAAGCACGTATGGTGAACTATAAAAAGCGTGCTTTATCATTTCTTAAAAACAGGTTAGGTATAACGGCCACCTGTAAATATGTACATAAAATTATAAGCGGACAAATTTACGTAGAAAAAAAGTTAACTACTCGGCTGAGTATTTGTTCGCTTATTTAATAGTACTGTGGAGAATATGAACAACTTTTTCTGTGGTACCAAAGACGGGAATTAAATTTTTGCTCTTTATTTCAACTTCTATTCTAATAGACAGACATAAAGCTAAAAATTCGTTCGTAAAATTACGGAAACTATCTTGAGAGTAACTCGCTTAGCGCCCATGGCTTGCGTAAAACGAAACGTTGCGTTGGAGTGATTTATTGTTCTATACACCGCATTAACCGGCTTTGCTTGCGAATGGAGATCATATTTGTAGCTATGTAGACATCAAGACGGCCATATTAAATATTCCAAACGCAATCAAATTGTCAAGCGGCTTCTGCTATTAATCAATTTACTAAACTGATTTTGTATTTAAGAAGAGGCTTCTTTCAATAATGCCTAATGAGTTGTGTTCTATTTTGCTTATGATTTGGTTTGCATTAGTCAAATTGCTGTCATTTTGACCCGGTTATATCTTCAGCCCGGTCAGGCTGACCGGGCTGTAGCCATTGCGATATAACTATAGAGAAGACACCGCAAATCCTTACTTTGTCCCGTTCAACTGTGGCCATCGCGCCACAACTCACTCAGTCGGTTGTTAGCTCTTTCGCTTGTGGTACTTCCCACGATTAATAAACAAAAACTTGGTAAAAATCATAAAAAAATGCCTTGGTGTGTATTGAGTTATTGCAGTAATAACTTATCGAACACTGCACAGTGCAAAGGAACAAATTTTCATCAGCAAATATATTATTTTTTACAAAAAAGTCAATATAATTACCTCCCGCCATTTTGCATTATGTTGACATGTTGTTATGGAAACGCGTGAGAGTAGCAAATATAGCGCTGAGGTATTGAGTTATGTCTAATTGGACGCTTCGTTATTGTTTTAGCGCTGCAGCGCTTAAATTTTAAATTTCGAGGAATGGAACAATGCCAATATAATAAGGTAGCCCCTCTAGTATTATAACTCTATGGCTGTAGCTGAAAATGTAACCGAGAAATCGCTCAGATGTAAGCAGGACTAGTATTTGTCACTATGTTATTTATTCTAGCTGCTACTCTCTGTTATCTTATCGTCATGATCAAGCCCTTGCTAAAATCCCAACTAATATTATAAATGCGAAGGTGAGTTTGTTTGTTACGCTTTCGCACCGTATCTACTGAACCGATCATCATGAAATTTTGCTTATACATACGTTAGGGTACTGAGAAGGATTTTATATAACGAGGACGATGCCGCGGGTAACGGCTAGTAAATAAATATATAGAAAAAAATCACACAAACTATTTCTACAGTAAATTTGGTTTTAGTATTAAACTTTATTGGTATTTAATATACTCAGCATTTTAAGGAAGTATTTATTATCGGACAAAATATTTCTTGCTAAGAGGTATACAGCAATAAAACTTTTGTAACAAAAGCCACTAAAATAAATGTTCAAATACAAGGGAACAAAATGTAACCAAAGATCCATTTCAATCTGACATCAAAAGGCAAGCGTCTTACGTTTCCTTTTATCATAGTTTTCGTATTTCTAAAAAAACTGTAATGAATTCGTATTTAAATTATCTTTTGGTACACGAATATAGTAAACTAGTAGAGTCCCCAGCAACCGAAAATCACTACGGTTCTCTACAAGTTCTAATAAAACTAAATATATCTTTAGTAATTAACACTGCGACACACGGACTATCATTTGTTGTTTGCTTAGTTGATTATTATGTGTTTCTGATATTACTGTCTATCTATGTACAGTGAATAATAAAAGTAAACTCCAAAAAATTAGAACAATCGAGTAACGTAATGCTATAATGTCAATGTTTATCCCAAACGAAGAGTTTTAATGATTTACTAGAAAACTGTAGTAATAACTTATTATTATTTATCGTCTTTAATAAATTAGGACCGATGAACGTTGGAGCAGACGGGTTCTCCCACGTAGTGTGGGACGTCCCTCTGCTAGGTGGACCGATGACTTAAGAAAGATCGCTGGTGGTGGCTGGATGAGGAAAGCAGAAGATCGCACAATTTGGCTTGCCCTTGGGGAGGCTTATATCCAGCAGTGGACTGCAATAGGCTGATGATGATGATGATGAATAAATTACGAGATACTTTCATATAATTTACCTAAGATCATACAAACTATGATGTCCTGTTAAATGTAAATTTACATATACATATATATCATAGTATTCCAATAACACAATGTTCTGGGAACTAATCGAATCGCTGGTTCACTCTACCGTTTACTCTAACCGTGTACCGAAGACATTAATGTTTGTTTATCGGCTTGCCGATTAGGACCTTATTCAAATTGTAATAAGGCAGTTTACTGTTTATGCAGGGCGAAGGATCAGATTTTTGTTTACATATTAAAGATATCCCTAAGTTATATACGGTGTAATAAAAAAGGGGATAGGGGCTTAGATTCTCGTGTGGGCCCTTGGCAGCCATTTTAATATTTTGATTCAATTCGGTAAGCAATTGACCCTACTAATCCGAAGAAAGTATATATTGTTTATCGATCTGTAGTGTGGGTTGCATCGTGTTTTGCATTTTATTGCCACGGCTTTAAAGCAAGGCTTTTGATATATCTAAAATCAATACCTATCTACAACGCCCTATTTGACATAATTACACATTTTAGAATTGGACTTTTTATATCAGACATTACAAATGCAAAAAAAATTTTTTTTTTATCTACGGCACTAAAGGATTTAAACTAATGACATTTGTAACTCCAGTACTGCCTTTGTCTTGGTAGTAAATTTCCTAGACAGTTACAGAACTTGATTTGAGAACGATGCCTCTGAGTATTCATCGCGGGATTACGCCCGTTGGTTTCTGTTGCTTAATAAACTTTTAATAATATTGTTCAAATTGTAATGTTAATTTCTAAACTGTCTTTGTTTCAGGTAAGTGCACAATTTCCTGAAACGATGAAGACAAGAACATCACGCATGAACGGGAACCTTGCACCCACTTTTTCATCGAGCTATGAAAAGAGTTCTCAAAGACAGATGGATGAAGAGGAATATAGGTAAAAATTACCTTGCTAACCTAACTGTGATGGGAATCTTTGAGCCTGGTGCAATACAAGGGGCTACTTTGATTTGTTAAGGTTTTTGATACCTATTTGAAAAACCAAAACTCTTAGTCATAAAGCTTCGAAACCTTTATAACAGTTTTTTTTTTCATTTACTTTGTCTCAATTTTTCATCTCAGCGTAAGCGTCGCTACTCGCTAATAAAAACCAAGAGACAAGCAAGTGACGTTACTTATTTAGCATTGTGTATGGTTGTTGCAGCTCTGTTAAGCATTGCGTTAATGGAAATGGCTCTATAATAAAAGTTTCTTTAAATTTGAAAGCCTATGCGTAATTAGATTTTTGTCATTTATATACTTTTGAAAAGGACTAATATTTAAACTTTAATTTAATAAATAAATTAATTTAGAGCTTTTTGTACTTCGTTTTACACGTGCAGCCTGTGGGCTAGATACACTCAAAAAGCTTACAACGCCCTTCGAGTGCAGTACAACAACGCGTTCAGGGTGCTGCTGGGGCTGCCACGCTTCAGTAGCGCATCAGGGATGTTTGCGGAAGCTCGAGTTGACTGCTTTTATGCAACTATCCGTAAGAGATGTGCATCCTGGTGCGCAGGGTGCGGGGGAGCGGCAACAGCATCCTGAACATGATCGCTCAAAGACTGGACTGGATAGCCGGGGGGTTGGTGCAGGAATGGCCTTTATGACTATTTTTGGATTAATGATTTTTATAATTTTTAATTTAATTTATAACTAAACTAGTAATAAGTTTTACTAACATAGTGTATGAGTCATTGTTACTTGAAATAAATAATTCATTTAATAAGCTCTATCTTCTTTAAAATTTATTCTTCATGCAAGTTTCAGTCCAGCACTGGTAAGCAAAACATCGTAATTCTATCACGAAAATTATTCATGAATCAAGCTATTTGTAATATTTAGAATTCAGCGAGCAAAATCAGTGCCGAGCCCCATGACGGATAGCAACTAACAATCATGAAACCGACGCGGGTATCATTTCACAAAGCCGTCCGTTAAATTCTTGATGAGTTTTCGAAATCCAATATAATAACGTACCTAAATAAGCGGGTAGCAGCGTAAACCGCCCCATAAATCGGCGGATGTTCGTACAGTCCGTTTGACGGGCCAGCCCCTAAATAATGGGCGGAATTTTGCGCCATAGACCAGGGCATAAACTATTAAAGAGGCGGCTATAGCGACGGTACGATTTTATGAGTCGCGTTTGCATATTGAATGGCCACAAGGCCAAATAGTTCCGTTTTTTGTTAAAATTAACGAATTAATGTTTTTGGATGGCTTTCGTGGCGCAGTGGTTAATACACTAGTCTGCGACACGGGTGGATTCCGGTTCGATCCCCGGCCAGGTCATGATAAAAATCGATTTTTCAGATTGGCCTAGGTCTTGGAAATTTATCTGCATCTATTCTAAAATAAAGTATCGTTTAGTTAAGGCGCCAAAAGTGGCCGCTTTTGGCGTTAACCGAATTTATCACACAAATATTAGTGAAAATGAATACCAAAATACTACAAGTAATTTACTTATTAGATTTTTTGAATTCGATATGATTTCGGATTAAAAGAATTAATTGCTGGGTGGCGCTAGTGTTACTATAAAAACGCCTTAGCATCCTACGACCGACTTACTGGGGCTATCTCGATTTGCGCGATTTTTTCCTATTTATTTAATGAGTTTTACATATGCATCATCTTTGTCATTTCCATTTGCGGCCTCAATTTTGGGATCGCTCGCGTGGAGCCGCGGTTAAAAACTAGTAGGAGATAAACCTACTAGCTATTAACCGCGGCTCCACGCGCGGTAATATTGATTACTCGGGCATAATACATGTTCTTTTCCGTACCCAAGACAACGCGTATGAAAATTTCATGATGATTGGTTCAGTAGCTGAAACGATAAAGTGCAACAAACAAACTTACTCATTTATCATATTAGTTAGTTCGCCGTGTGGTTCCCAGCAGAGAAGAATAGGACCACTACAAGTCTTCCCGTGGTTGCCGTAAAAAGCGACTTAGGGTACGCAAGCTAATCAAAGCTTTTAAATATCAAAGATACCTCTCTTACTCATCTGGCCAGCTTGGAGAGTAAAGGCCAAATCCTCTGATTGCTCTGGCAAATATATGCCTCTGGTAGTCGGAGAGGGTCGTGGTTCTGCAGTGGGGACTAGACAGAACCTGGGTATGATCATATAAGTGGTCTTTTTGAAATACTGATTAAAGTATTTCAACAACAAAGCTTTAATTAATTCAATGTTTTCGTTATTGTAACACATTTAAATAAAATTACTTTTAATACAGTTTTACCGCGTTTATTACATTATTTATACACCTAACGTGCAACGGAACTCTTACAGTGTTCATGTTCGCAGGAAGACTATCTACCTATATAACATAAAAAGTAGTTTTATCTAAACCAAACAATATTTCATCAACTTCTGTCTTTTGGGAATTTGTATCTTACCTTTGAATTTCACTAGCTGATGCCAATGCGTTTGTTATAATTTCAACTCATACACTTTTATATGCTACGGTACATATGCACCTGTGCCATATGCAACCTTTGTACTTACGTATTTCTAAAACATCTATTATGCTTTACGTATATGGGGCTGATAAGTAATAGCCCTACGATTATGTTTTTAAGTAGTATAGTTTCTCCTGTATAAATAAAAAATAAATAATAATAAATAAATAAATATGCACATGTATATGAATACATTTACATGAAAAAAGTGAAATAAAAGCATATTAAAATCTGATTTAGTATTTCCATTTTTAATATACGCATCTATGCTCTACAAGTTCTACAAAACTTTACCAATTAAAATAATAAAATAACATAAAATTCCACAATAATAAATTACCATTTAATAATACACTTTTCAAAAACTCTGTTTTTTATTACTCTGGTGGTGCTTCTTCGCCTTCAGGTTTTGGGGCCTCCTCTCCACCCTCTGCAGCCTCTGCTGGTGCTTGGTCAGCCTCTGGAGGAGCAGCCTCCTCTGGTGGTTGTTCACCTCCTTCTTCAGTCGCAGGAGTTGCAGGAGTCACCTCGCCTTCAGCTCCTCCTTCACCCGGTACTTCTCCACCTTCGCCCTCTACTTCGGGTGGTTTTTCATCACCAGCCTCAGTAGGTGTAGGTGTAACTGTCGCTTCACTTACTTTAGCCATGGATTCTTTTGGTGCTGGTGGAGGAGGTTCTAAAGGAGGTGGTGGTGCTTCTTCGGCCGCAGGAGCTTCTGGAATAGGTGCCACCGGTCCTTTTACTTCCGCTTTCTTAACTTCTGGCTCTTTCTTTCCTGGCTTTGCTCCTTTCTTTTGCTTGTGTTCCAAAGGCAAATACAATTTATAGTCCTGTGGCAACTCGTCTTCAGTGTAAAGACGCTCGCTAAAATAAATTCTCCGAAGACGCGTATTGGCGTGTACTTGAACTCTAAGTGTCTCGACGAATTGCGACCCGTATGCCCGTCTAGTAAAGTCTGCCAAGTTAAACTGAATTTGATTCCAACCACCAGAAAGACCAATCGGCATCGTTGTACAAAACGGTTTAATTTTCGTCGTAGATTGAAAATTTGATATTCTAAACCGTCTTCGCATATTTTTGTCATCGAGAATTGTTATTTCAAATGAAAAGTATCTCTTCAAATTTTTCACTATCATTACCAGAAATGGAAGTTTTATGCCCAGCACCTGATTTCCTCTTGGGCAACTTATGTATGTAGTCGCTACATTTGTACTCACAATCTCCAATACTATGGAATTAACTTCACTATCGGTTAATCTTTTTATATGACCATTGTTAACTTCCATATCCCATAAAGCCAAAGGATTGGATCCGCAACTGTAAAAAATGGATAACAATCCATTTTGATAAGTATTTTTGAACATATTGTGGGTAAAAAAATTGCATTTATTTACAACTGTCGGTACGTCAGTTAATGACGTACACACCGTACACAGAAATGTCAGGCAATGGCAATCAATTTTATGTTTTAATTTTGCCTGCCAGTTCAATTAAGTTTCAATAAAAAAATCGTTGATCGAATATATTTTGTTAAATGAAATTATTGAAGAAACACCATAATGCTGTGTAAAGTAATATAATATTCAGGAAAGTTGGTGTTTAGCAGTCGGTCGTCTGATATGCGTAGTGTCTTCTTTGTAGTCATATAACCAAAGTTTATTTTAAGTTATGAAATTTTCGAAATTTTCATATCTATAGAAAATAAATCAATCAATCGATACCCGAGTTGGTGCAATGCAAGTACTACGTTTTGTGATTGGCCACATGCTTGTAACACCAATGTGTGTGCACCACACTGCTGTCTGCGCGGCAGTGACGTCAACGAATTCTGGCTCCATGGTCTACAATATGTAACAAAAACCCTGTTGGACCCGTGAAGGTCATATAGGGTAGCTTGTGTAGGTTCAATTTATCGGAAAATAATTCCGAAACTGCGAAAATAAAAATTCGCTGCGTAAATTACATACATAAGGCATAGAAATGTATGGAGCGGCAAATTGTCTTTTTCGTAATATCGGAATTATTTTCCGATAAATAGAACCTACACAAGCTACCCTACATGAGCTTTACAGGTCCAACAAGGTATATCTTCATCTCGGTCCCGAAAGGTTTCTACTCCACAGCTCACATTATCAGACGGGATCTAGCCACAATCAACATCCTCTGCACTCTAAAACCCAAAGGGCGTAACACGGGACAATGATGCGAAACCAAAAGGAATGACCCTGATCTACTTGAAACGCGGGTGGGCCAGTCCACAGAACAACAAATACATATTTGTTGTTCTGTGGGCCAGTCAATATCGACATCAAACATTGCTTAGAGACCACTAAGAATAGCCTACAACGAAAGTGGAAACGGCCCGAAAGTATGGGATTTTTTCAGTTTTTAAGAAAAGACTACATTAAGGATGCCTTTTTCGGGTATACTTTTATAAAATGCACTAAATTATCTACCGTTTGAGTATAATTTGAACTTTCTGTGACTTATAGTTATTGAGTCATGGCTTGTCAAACCATGTCAACTTTTTCCCAAATTTGGCACAATTTGGGGCAGTTTTGCTTTACGGATCCGTACCAACGAAACTAAAGATCTGATAGGAAAATGGTAATGAAATAAAAGATAGAAAACTACATAAGCTTTCAAACGAGTGTAATTTTATATCTCTAAGTTTTTTAACAGTAGAGAAACAGTCTCTCAAAAATTTGCAATGTTTGACACTTTTTGTGTCGATATTGGCTGGACTATAGTTTGGGAACTGGACAACTAATAGATGCCATACCGTCTTGAGAGCTAGGTCAGCTGCTCGTTGCTTGCAAGTTTGCAAAGATCATGGGGTCCTGATGCAAGAGGTCTCTTGAAAAAGATCTCCCAATGCTTTTTGCCGCTGCTTGAGATAAGGATGAGATGTTTTCTTGCCCAGCGCATAAATATCCGGCAAGGAAGTTTAGTTTTTAAAAACTGCAGTACAGATTTTATTTTTTAATTGTTTTTATACCATGCAATACCCAGAGAACAGACAGACACTGCCGCTCACTTTTACTTAGAATATACCAGCTGCTTCTTTTCCCGCGCAGATTGTAAAAGCCGATCGAGGAAATGGGCGTGAGGACTCATAACAATAGGCAATGCGGCTAGCAAAGCAACCCATCACTATTTTGATTCCGTTCTCCACCTACAAGCCCACCAAAATGCTAAACGTGGCATTTAGGTTTTATAGACTTGGCCTCTGTCTACCCCGCAAGGGAAAAAGACGTAATAGAACGTATGTATGTACAAAAAATACAGAATGAAATAGAAAAAAAAACCGGCCAAGTGTGAGTCAAACTCGCGCAATGAGGGTTCCGTACAATATGCTTCGTGAACACACACACAATGTGCAAAAATGTTTTATTCAATTGACTAGCGCTATTTAGTGGTGTTTTAGTGAACTATTTCCCTAGTTGAACTTATTATAGTGAGTTTACCACTTTATTTTCAAGTGATAGAATTTTTAATATTTTTCCTGTAATCTTCAGGGATGAACTATAATTTGTAATTTTTTCAAAATTTTCGGCCTAGTAGTTTCGGAGATCGGGGGGGGGGGGATGGTCTCAAAAAAATCTTTATTTATTATGCACATCCGTGTTTGGGTCATAGGATTACACCATCTTACCAAATTTCACCTAATTTGGTTCAATAGATTCTGAGAAAATCGGCTGTGACAGACGGACGGACGGACAGACAGACGCACGAGTGATCCTATAAGGGTTCCGTTTTTCAATTTTTGTACGGAACCCTAAAAAATAGTATTTGTTCCTTCGTGGAACTAATAATTATTTTTAACAAAAAAGTAAAACCGACTTCAACCCTATACGCAAATAAGGAATACCCCAATGTACAAACTGGAACTTAAAATAAGGATTTAGTGGGTGTGGTAGTTCAATTAAAATAGAGGAGCAACGTCGTCATCAACTTGTCTTGGTTCGCGAAAAATTCAACAAAACTAAAATTAAACCAAACGGCATACTTGTACAATTTTTTTTGTTGATTTTTTCTAAAAGCACTGGTTTTCGATAAAAATATTATAGGACTACCTTTGAAGTTCAGTCAAAACAGAGGAGTAACGTTCTCATCATCGTGGTCTTGATTCGCATAAGAATAAAATACAAATACTTAAGTTTAAACCGAACGGCATGCTGTTACAATTTTTTTGGGTTTTTGTTTCTTTTTTCAAAAAGTGCTCAATATATTGCGATAAAAATTTTATGGGACCAAATCGGGAGCATTACCTATCGAACAAAAAAAGAATCTCTAAAATCGATCCATAATTGACTGAGTAATCGCGTAACATAGGTACATACAAAAAAAAAACATACCGATGAACCTCTTCCTTTTTTGAAGTCGGTTAAAAAGGGGAACTAATAGTCAGAAATGTAGATTTTGGGAGCTTTCGCAGATTTATATACCTTTGCTTTGCAGGTTTCTTCGTACACCTACATAACCCCTGAGCATAACCCTTCCGACAATATTTTTTATCATAAAGTGCGAGAAAACAACACGAAATGTCAATATTTAATTGGACTTCTTACGAAGGGAATGCAAATTACATAAATATTATACTTTTTTAAAATTGAAAATATGTGATGAACAAGAATTCGCCACAGGTAGGATTCTTTTTCATCACAGAGCATAGGTATTTTCAATTTTAATAATATACCGAGCATTGTATTTTCTATTTAATAAAAAACCGGCCAAGTGCGTGTCGGGCCACGCGCAGTGTAGGGTTCCGTAGTTGCGAATGACAACTTTGAGTTCACACTATTCACACTCGCACCTTACAGTTTAGCGACCAAAAACATCTAACAATGAAAATAGTATGAAATTTTACAGTTTATAAGTTGGTTGCCTATAACTTTTTAATTTGTACTTAGTACTCAGCTCTGATAGTTTTCCTTTAAACTTCAGTATATATACTACTGCTGTAATTTTTTTCACGTATCTATATATAACCGTTTAGCAGATAGAGGGGGGGGACACTTACCTCTAACAAAAATTCGCACTTTAAAACCAAATATTTCGGAAACGGATCCCTAAATCGGAAAATGGTGCTCTCAACCTCATAATATTTTTTAAAGACCTATTTAACGATACCCCACACGATGGGTAAATAGAGAAAAAAAAATTACTCCCCCAATTTACTTGTATGGGAGCTACCCTAAAAAAAATTTTTTTTCATGTTTTTATTCTACCACTTTTTTGCCATGATTAATATACATATCCATACCAAATTACAGCTTTCTAGTACTTATAGTCTCTGCGTAAAACCGCGGACGGACAGACAGACAGACAGACAGACAGACAGACAGACAGACAGACAGACATGGCGAAACTATAAGGGTTCCTTGTTTACTACGGAACCCTAAAAACCATTTAACTATATTTTGTCCGCACACCTACACTAATTCTGAACAGAATTTTATGTCTGTAATATTTGCATGTTCCTTGCATTTTACATAGAATGTACGTTAGATAAACAAATAATAGCAGTTTATAGTTTAATATTTAGATAAACAAATATATATGCCTTGGCGAAGCATATATTTTTGAGCCGTTTGGGGTCGAGACACTGGGTCCGTGGGGTCCCTCAGCTCACAAACTATTCAAGTTTGTGAGCAAAAGGCTGGTCGACGTGTCGAATGACCAGAGGGCTGGCAACTATTTTGCCCAAAGAATAAGCATTGCCATTCAACGTGGCAATGCTGCCAGTCTTCTGGGCACATTACCGCAGGGCAATGACCTGCTGGACATTTTCTATTTATAGGTAAGTTTTATGTATAGGTAGGTTTTGAATGCGTTATACCCTACGGGGTAATATGTGATGAGAGAATTCGACGCGGTGATTCGAAGTCACGGTGGTGTAGTTGGTAACACACTTAGGGCGCAGACCTAAGACTCGTGGGTTCGAATCCTACCTGTGGCGAATTCTTTTTCATCACATATTTTCAATTTTAATAATATACCGAGCATTGTAATGCTATCTAAAAACCATTTAAGGTTTTATTTATAAGTAGTTTTATTTTATAGGTAGGTTTAATTCTTAGTTTATATAAGTTAGTTTTAATATTGTTACTTAATTAGAAATGTGTCATAAAATAATTAAAAAAAATAGCAGTTTTATCATAAAATATAATTTTTAATATCTTCTACATAAGTTCATAGTTAAACACAGTAAAAAAATCACATCTTAAAATCTTATTTTTCGTGTTGGGTCAAGGTCCTGCAGTGGAGATTAAAAAGACCTGTTGATGATAATGATTTATGTTGATAGTCAACATATGCTATCTTCGCATGTGAAGATAAATAACATATAAAATATATCTTGTATGGTGAATTCTAATTTATTCAGGTGGAGGAGCCTCTGGTTCAGCAGCAGGTTCACCTTGAGGCTCTTCGGCCGGTGCTTCTGGAGCAGGTTCTTCGACAGCAGGTTCTCCTGCAGGCTCTGCTGTAGGTTCTCCTGTGGGTTCTCCTGCAACTTCTTCCGCAGCAGGTTCACCTTCCTGAGTTCCTTCAGCAGCTGCTGTTTCAGGTGCTGATTCTTCAGTCGCTGGAGGAATTTCACCTTCGGTAACTTCCTGTCCTTCTGCTGGCTCAGCTGCTGCTCCTTCAGCTTCTGCTGTCATCCCAGGTTCAGCCACTTCTTCAGTAGCTTCTGTTTCTGGTGGTGCCTCAGCTGGTGGCGCCTCAGCTGGTGGTGCCTCAGCTGGTGGCGCCTCAGCTGGTGGTGCCTCAACTGGCTGACTGTCTTTACCACCTTCTACTTCTTGTACCGCCTGTTCTGGTTTCGCAGAATGTAAAGAAGCCTTTGATCCAGGTTTTCCTTCACTAATTGCCTGCAATGAGGTAGATGGCTTAACATTTTCTTTTTCCGCGCCAGCTTTTGCTCCCTTCTTTCCTTTCTCTTTACTTGATAATGGAAAGTACAGTTTATATTCTGGTGGTAACTGATCTTCTGGGATTAGACGTTCTGTAAAATACACTCTCCTCAAACGAATATTAGCATTTATTTTCAATTTCTGTACTTCGACAAACTGCTTTTGGTAAGCTCGTCGAGTAAATTCTGCCAGATTAAATTGTATCTGATTCCAACCATCTGAGAGCCCTATTGGCATTACTGTGCAAAGAGGTAATATTTGAGTGGTGCTTTGAAAATTTGATACCCGAAATCTTCTTCTTGCCCCGGTTTCGTCTAGAATGGTAACTTCAAACGAAAAATATTTCTTTAGGTTCTTAACAATCATAACTAAGAATGGCATTGTTATCCCCAAAACTTGTTTTCCCTTTGGGCATATCATATATGTTGTACTTATATTAGTTCCACCTATTTCTAATACCATAGACTTTATATCTTGATCTAGAAATCTGGAGATGTACCCATCTTGAGTGTGTGTTTCCCAAATGTTGAGAGGTTTCGACCCACAACTGAAAAACACTGTTAGCATTCCTCTTTGGTAGGAATCTCTGTACATCTTGATTAACTAAAATTAGTAATATTACTTTAAATTCTTGAAATTATTCGCTGATTTGTTGATCTAACACTTTTCAAGTTCTATTTGTCTTCAAATTCTTCTATGTCAGTAATATGTCAAAATATCAGAAGAATGAAATAAAAAAACTCATTACCAAAAAGTTTGCATACTTTCAGAAGGCAGCGATATTGAATGAAAGTATCAAATCTACAGAGCAGAACAAATCTGTAACTAGAAATTAACTTATAAAGGTTTTTTTTTAAATATATCTGTTGAAATGTTTGTCTTGCTGTATTTAATGACTAATCTGATCATGTCTATGTCAAAGCAGCTCATTCATAATTCACACAACGCGTCTTCGGTCCGGGGCATAGCACAATGATCTTTAGGTTCAAGTTCAAGTTCATTTATTCATTAACAATATTCATTGTGTTTGAAAATAGTACATAATCATAATCTATCTAATACTTAATAAATTTACAATAGGGATTTACTATACAATACAATAATAATTCCAATAAAATATAAATGAGAAATAACACCAAAGATGATGTAAAAGTGTGGTAAGCATTCGTTCATATTTAGCTGAACTCCATCAAAGGAATTTAAAAGGGAGGAAAAGACAATTACTGTTAAGATATGTAGTCGATTCGGCAATTGTTTTCACTGTATAAAAAATATTATAGTGTATCAAATCGGCTCTCAGTATCTAACTGAGCAGAGGAAATTAGTCTTTCAATGCAGCATTTAAATTGCATATTAGAATTGAACAAACAATACAGATGCAACAGTAAAGAGGTTGTTGAATATGACAACTTGAGGGGGTCCAACACACCATTCAAATGTGAAATGAATATAATTTCAATTTCAATTTTCAATTTATTTATTAAAAAACCGGCCAAGTGCGTGTCGGGCCACGCGCAGTGTCGGGTTCCGTAGTTGCGAAAGACAACTTTAAGTTCACACTGTTCACACTCACACCTCACAGTTTACCGACCAAAAACATCAAATAATCAAAATTGTATGAAATTTTACATTTTCGAGTACATTTTATAAGTTGGTTACCTATAACTTTTGAGTTTGTACTTAGTACTCAGCTCTGATAGTTTTTCTTTCGACTTCAGTATATATACTACTGCTGTAATTTTTTTCACGTATCCATATATTACCGTTTAGCAGATAGAGGGGGGGGACACGTACGTCTAACAAAAATTTGCACTTTAAAACCAAATATTTCGGAAACGGATCCCTAAATCGAAAAGTGGTGTTCTCAACCTCACAATATTTTTTAAAGACCTATTTAACGATACCCCACACGATGGGTAAATAGAGAAAAAAAAATTACTCCCCCACTTTACTAGTATGGGAGCTACCCTAAAAAAAAATTTTTTATAAGGTTTTTTTCTACTACTTTTTTGCCATGATTAATGTACATACCCATACCAAATTTCAGCTTTCTAATACTTATAGTCTCTGCGTAAAACCGCGGACGGACAGACAGACAGACAGACAGACAGACAGACAGACAGACAGACAGACAGACATGGCGAAACTATAAGGGTTCCTTGTTTACTACGGAACCCTAAAAAAAACACATATTACAATTACTCGTAAAACAACAAACAACAAAAGAACTTGGTATACCTATGTATGGATACCGACCATACTCCCCGGAAGACCACCTCCGAACTTATGTAGGTCCGATAATTTTGGTTCATACCGAATATTTTGTTACATATGACTAACTCCGTGGCGCAGCGGTCAACAGGCCGGCCTGTGACACGGATGGTCCCGAGGTCGATCCCCGGTCAGGTCAAAATGAAAAATGATCTTTTTCAGATTGACCTGAATCTTGGATGTTTATCTATATACGTATTTGTTATAAAATATAGTATCGTTGATTTAGTACCCCATAACACAAGTCTTACTTAAGAACTTACTTTGGGGCTAGCTCAATTATTATTATTTAAGTTTATTGCACACAATCAAAGATTGATACAAAAGGTTAACCTAATGCTATTTGCATTGTCTACCATTTCACCTTTGGGACATTGTGAAAAAGATATGAGTATGCTACTAAAATTTTAATAATATCATAATAAGTATATTATACTTATAATGATATTATTTAAAACATATACCTATATGAACAAATAAAATAATACATTTATAGTTACAACTACACACCTAAGGTAATATATATAAATAAGTATATTTAAATAATAAATAAGTATATATGAGTAATCTGTCTGATTTGTCCGTATATATTTATTAACACTGCGGTAAATAATAGTACTTAGAGTAATAATAAAAAGTCGTAAAATTTTGACATTATTCACCGTTACAGGCGCTGATAACGTTTTTTTTATTTGTGATGCATCATAACCTGTAGATAATAATTGAGATAAAAAGGTCGTAACGTAACTATGCCCTTTTTAAACCTCGACGCAAAAAGTGAGGTGTGTTGTAAGTTTAACATGTCTGTGTAGCTCCCAAACGGATGAACCGATTTTCGTTTACGTTTTTTTTTGTGTCATAGATAATTTTATACCGAGTGTTTTTAGCCATGTTTCATGAAAATCTGTTCAGCCCTTTACAGATCATCAGCTATTTTCTAGTTAATGAGGGATCTGACTAGCTTCCTTACGTCGATGCGAAATTTGGTACCATGTTACTTCAATGATATTGAAAAGTGTTGGGGTTTTTTTTTTTATTTTTAATTCTACTTTAATCTCTGATATCATGACAACCTTAATGATATGGCCAAATTTGAATTGATATAGCATCAAACATTGACGGATAACTTCGAGCAACACGGCCTCCCTCCATACGGAGGGAGTGGGCAAAGCGACAATTTACTATTACAATTTTTCTGGCGTTTTTTGCGGTGGGGAAATGTGCACACAAGTTTATACAATACTTCATGAAATGATAGATCATATCATGAAGTGACAAACTTTAAGATCTGGCCACAACATCTTTATAAGTTGTTTGAATGTCGAGTCAGCCAAAACATAACACACTTTTCTAAAAGCAAAATAGACATTTTGTCTAAGCAATTCTTTGAAAGAGTACAATAAAGGTACATTGAACTCCGTTGAATGATAACGGGGGTTGAAAAACGCTAATTTCCGGCGGCGACGTTATTAAGTGCCTTCAAGTTTGGAGTATCTGGCCCTTTCACCTTTCAAAGCTGGTGTCACGTCCGTTTGCCCATTTTAAATGCTTTATAAAGTGCATTCATGAAAGTTTGTTTATGGACTATAGATAACCACTTAAATTCGTGATAACTTGCTGAATAGCTTAGAAGATATATGCTTACTTCGCAAGGCGTTTTGGTCTTCATTACACCCGTTCAATATTTTAGAAGTCATATTGGTCCCAGTTGAAACTGCTAGATAAATAAATATATATAGCCAAATCATACGGATTGAGCTAGCCCTACAATAAGCTGTAAACTTGTGTGGTTGGATACTAAATAAACGAAACGATATTTCATTAACCTACCAGGTTAAAACTCTCACTTTTATGACCGTATTTGACCTTGCCCTTGATGATTTATTGGCACTATAACCGTATAACTTCAATTTCTTTGACAGCCGCACATGTCACCGAACCTCGAAACAAATGAGCACGTCACACGTAAACACAAAAACTTCCACAAATACGTAGAAATAAAACTTTTAAAAGAAAAGCCCGCTTTCTGTGATTTATCTTCCCATTTGTCATCCTCGACACTAGGAAAATATGTCACGCAAACCCACAAGTAACGTTCACACACGGTTCCTAACGAAAATAACATTTTTGTCGTCTGTAAATCACGTGACTTTTCCACTATGCTGGGTGCCCTTAGAGACAGAAGCCACAAATTAAAGAAAGCAATAGATACGACACCTTGTTGATGATTATTCTAGGTAAACACGAGTAACAAATATGACATCTTAATTTGTAGTAAAAAAATAGATTTCGGTTTTTATATACCAATAAAAAATTCAGTCGAGAACCTTTTTATTTCTGTTTTTTTTTTTGTAATAACAACAAAGAATACTTAAAATTTTGGCCACTCTCCTAACGTCAAATATAAGTGGTTTTTCACTATAAATCATTATTTGTTTTTTATAGAAACCGAAATGTCTTGACATACGCAATGTTGTCGTAGTGTCACCTTCATTGTTAGCTATGATTGAAAAATGATATTTTTCTGTATGTCTATCAATACTTGTATTTGTGATAAAATATAGTATCGTTGAGTTAGTATCCCATAACACAAGTCTTACTTAAGAACTTACTTTGGGGCTAGCTCAGTCTGTGTGATTTGTCCGTATATATTTATATTTATTTATATAAGCTTTTAGCTAATTTGCTGATTTATTCATATACATTCAGTGTATTCTGTAAATCACGAAATAGTCTGATACAAAAATATATCTAGGATAAAAAATAAATTGGTACAAATATATTATAAATATTTTTCAGAGTGTAACACAAATTAGATTTTTAATACCTGTGGTGTATATTAGAACTAAAAACTGAACATATTCGTCTTAATAACGTTTGACAAAATCATCTCGCTGAATCATATTTAAAAGTGTACATTAAACTCAAGCGATTCTTCTGTCACTGGCCTTATTTTGTGTAGTAGCGGTGCAAAAAATCTGAGCGGCGGCGGTAACAAAGGAAAAATGAAAAAGTGCTTCGCCAGTGTCTTGATAAGGAGTGCAAGGGCGTGTTTTGGAGCTAGCATCTACTAACGTTTTTTATATATATCCGGATTTTTTGTTTTCAAGCACACACCGACCTGTAATTTTTTTGTAAAAGCTGTGCCATGGTATATATATCCGTATCCGGCAAAAATTTTATAATTATACCAAGTAATAGAATATGTATGTTGGTTTTAATAATTCAACATTATCATCATGTCGGATTATTGGATCTAAGAATGACCCGATGTACCCTGGTGTCAGAGAAACTCTGACCATAATATAGACCTCTGACATGGTTATATTTTTTATTACTAAATTTTCATTTAATAAATAACTTAGGGCTTTTATGCCCGTAGCAGTAATTGTGATGGTACTGACGAGACCATGGCTTTTGTGCTGTGGTGACCTCGGTCCCGCACCTCACATACCGTACAATTTTTGTTTTTGCGTTTATATAGTTTTGATTGTGTCGAATAAAGTTAGTAAGTTACATTCCTGGATTATAAGGAATATCGCGTCTTAACCACACACATCTAAGTGAAGAAACGAATACTTTCAAGTTATAACAATCAATAAATACTTTCCATCATCCTAACTAATATTATAAATGCGAAAGTGAGTTTGTTACGCTTTCACGCCCAATCTGCTGAACCGATCATCATGAAATTTTGCATATACATAGGTTAGAGTACTGAAAAGGACATGGGATATACATCACGCGAGCAAAGCCGCGGGTAACAGCTAGTAAAATATAAGTAATATCTTTAGTCTAAGGAATTCTCCAGGGATTTGTCCCACTCGTTCTTGACCAATTCCTATATTACATATCCGCATTTTTTCCGTACAGGCCATTTTGGAGCACTCTGTTTTTATAAGGTGGGGGAGCTCCCCACTCCCACACGTCATGTAGTTAAGATATCAATGCTATTTTTTGAAATCAATGGCGCAGAAAACGGCTACCGATAACGAGAGCGGATGTCGGGAAGAATAAATGAATAATGTTCCAAAGATATTTTGATCAAACAATGTTTTTACGATGTTATTGTTTGGGATGTTATAGTCCGCGTTTGCAAACAATATTGTTGTGATGCAAAACAAAGTAGATTATCAATTGCAATCGGAAACGTTTATATCCGTTGTTGTCATGTTCATGCTGGAATTTAAGGAAGGTAAAGGTATCCTTACTAATAACACAATTTCAGTTAGGATGTGAAAAAGTAATAAAATATAGTGCAAAAACATAACAAAGTGGGAAGATGGAAGGCAGCCGGTCACCAGCCGGTTTTTTTTTTTTTTTAGGAAATATCTAAACAGCATTGTATGACAATTGCTTGATCACGAAATAACGCATTTTGAACACCCTCGCCTTTCACTATTCGACTGTCGATGAGAAAAGTCGCCAAGTACTATTCCTGAAAAATATCGTAAAGTAACGAGGTATGAAAACATTTCTGACTATCATTGTCTTAAAGCCTGGCAAATTTAGGCGACTACACTACACACCCACTATGTAATAACCATACATATGAGCCAAGTTATTCGTCTCACATATGTGGAAAGCCTAAAATTTTCCGCAACGGAATTCGGGTCACGATTTCCGCGAGAAAACAACATTACGGCATACAAACAAGTGTTTATTACGATTCCATTAGCGTCAAAGATATTTCCGACCGGTTTTCGCGCGCAGTTTTGCTCGTTTGCCAGGAATTGTGATTGCCTATTTCTCTCTTTTGAGGGTTCCGTACGAAAAATTAAAAAAACCTGTATGTCTGTCCGTCCATCTATCACAGCCAATTTGCTCGAGCGAATCAATTGAAATTTGATAGGTTGATGTGACGCAAACACAGATGTGCAAAGTTAATTTTCAGTTTTTTTTGTTTGAAATGGAATATACATTTATTGAGATAGAATAAACTTACAAAAATTACTTAATTAAAATTAAAACAAATTACATTAGTTATGAAAAAATATATACCTAAACTACTTAAAACTAAAGAAAAAGTAATATAAATAAAATTTAAATTTGGAAAACTAGTCGAAAAGACCACCTCTGAGAGTACCTGGCTCAAATGTACCCATCACACCAGCCGCGTTGCCACGCTGGATGGCCAGTGAGATGTGTTGGACCAGGTACGCTCCAGAGCGGGGGTCGCAGCCATTGAAATTCGTTTTCGCGGTAAAAAATTAGGCGACTTAAACCCTGCCAGAGTCTGTGAAGGGAAAAATCGTGAGGCAACCTGCAGACTAGTGACCAACACTAGAGAGAAACTAGTATTCACTAGAGTATGAAATGGAGACGACGATGGCTAAACACTCCATTTTTCCAGCCTTAAATAGTCGTTGCGTGCGTTTCTTTCTATCCAATGACAACGACAAGAGCTTAGCCTAACCGTACTAGTCTCTTAAATATTAAAACACGTTCCGTTTTCACTAAACCTGTGCTAAATAAAGCTTGAAAGACGATTCGATACTTTTAGTTGATTTTTCCTTGCACGCCATTCACAGCTTTGGTGAAAACTCAGTCTGCATTCAGTGTGTTTCACAGTCAGCAAGCAATTGTGTTTTTGGCATATTTCTCAGTGTGCAAATTCAGCAAAGGAATGAGCTAGCTTTCTTTGTTTGTGATATCAAAACACTTGGCAACTACTTGCTTTCAAATTTCTAGTGTGTGCTTTGAAAAATGTACGCAGCATTATAGATAGAAAATTTCAAATATCACGAAGGTTATGCATATGCATAACCTTCGTGAAATTTGAAATTTTCTAAATTGGTCCTTTTTCACCTAATAAGTATCGATTCATAAAAAATCCCAACAAATATTATAAATGCTAAATTGAATATTTGTTTGTAAGCCTTCACGCCTTTAACTGCTGGACCTATCATAATGAAATTTTGCAAATTTGTTGTTAGGATACCTTTTACCCAGAAAAAAGCACTATTCTCGAGGCGTGGAGATAAACGCGGACGGAGTCGCGGTCTTTTGTCATAAAAACTACTAGAAACCTTTATTCAAATACTAAAAAATATTCAAAAGTAAGTTAATCTCGTTATTTAGGACTTGTGTGCGAGTACTAACGCTGCAAACGCATAAAAATCTGTCAAATTTCTTACGAGTAACAACCTAATTTTCATCCCTCATCAACGCAAAACAACTCCTTTCTCCCCAGTACATCATAAAGAGATAAGACTCAGCTCAGAACACGAATAATGTGAGAGCAAACGGCCCCAGATATATTTTAGATAAAGATTATTTATACACTGTCTTATTTTACAAATCCAATTTTCGTGTGAATACGCTGTCTGGTTGCAAAAAATAAAGAGGTTGCGGAATTAACACTTTAGTCAAACACATCTTAGGCACTGCAAAGAAAAATTATCTATTTGAGTAAATACTGGCAAATACACCTCGATAAGTTCGTGGTAGAAAGAGAAGATTTGGTAGTTAAGAGTATTGTACAACACACAACATGCATTTTTCGCACTAACACGACTGAATATTAGTTTATATGCAGCAAATAAAGTATTGAATTCTAAGTTTTACTTAAAAGCTAATAAGAATTAATTTACACTTTAAAATTTTTCAAATGCAAGGTCACGGTGTACAGAAGTTTCGATTGTGTTTATTTTTTCTATTGGAAAGAGACCTCTTCAACCCATCTGGCCAGCATGGAAAGTGTAGGCCACCTCTGACTGCTCTGGCTAATATGTGGCTCACGTAGTACAGAGAGGGTGGTGCTCGTGCAGTGGAGACTAAGAAAGACCTGATTATGATGATGATGATTGGAACAAAGTTAAGAACTATACATAGTACTTAGGATAGCTATCCTTCTACACTCTCTGTACGCAGTGGTGGTTGTAAATAAAACAGACAAAGCCGGAATCGTACAGTTCGATACATTATGCAGGGCACGAATGTAGCGCAATGAGCTTGCGAACCTCTTGTGCTTTTTACAGATACGGGGAATAGAGAATTAGAAGCTTTTTAAGTCTTAATATACTTTTATATGCTGAATCCGTTCGTGTTTTGCTTGGTCCTTTTCAGAGAACAAAAGATTTGTTCAATGCACCGGATAAAATTTACAAATGTTTTCCAAAAAGAATGTTGTCAATTTATATCGATACCTAGATAAAAAATCGAAAGAAATATACATATACAGGGAATACGAAATTAGAAGCTTTTTAAGTCTTTATATACTTTTATATGCTGAATCCGTTCATGAACCGTGTTTTGCGTGGTCCTTTTCAGAGAAAAAAAGATTCGTTGAATGAATCGGATAGAGGATTTATTTACAAATATTTTTCAATTACAATTTTGTTAATTTATATGGATTCATAGAAAACATATTGTAATAAATACAAGCAATATGATTACCATAATGGGCTTTGGATAGCCCTTTATGGTAATGTTAGTTATTTTACTCAGCCATTTCATTTATGCCATTAGCCTGGATATCTTCTAGATTGGCTTGGTATTATTCCTTCAGAAATCAAGACACATTTGATATTCTATATCTTCAGATTGAATTTAAAACCTATATATCAGCCATTTTCAAAGCCTAAAGCCTCTATAAGTATTAAGATTGCAGAAGAAAATATTTTACCCTACATGGAACTACATTTGAATTCCAGGTACCTAGTGATATAAAATCTCGTTTCTTTTCACAAGGTTTCGCAGCATTAAAAAGTTTAAGAAGGCTGATTGTAACTTGTCCTGGTTTTAACTATCCGTTTAACATATTGAACACCCATGATTTACCTTCACCTCATCGGTATTTTTTATCAGCTGTCTTCTCAGCTGTGCATTGATCCAGTCGGCTATGATGACAGTATGCTATTACTTTTGCATTAATAAAATTTGGCAATGTTACTACAGCCCTCTGTCTGCCTGAGATCAATCCTTCTTTGAAAGAATTTGGAAACAGGAATTGAATCAGCATTCTTTAGTCTTTGTGCGACTAACACCTTATAGGCCACCGCGCTTTGATCCTACACGTCGAATTTTTCCACCATATCCATTCCTCTTATATGCATTACAGGTTTGTATTGTCACCTAACGGAACTACCCCGCAATTACTTTTCTTAAATTTTGGACAAGCTATAGTATCCTATTGATATGACGTGAAGAATCATGTCAATAGGCGATGCAGCTAGCAACCCATCTTTATTTCAATCCGTTTTCTACCTACAAGCCCACTAACATGCTAAACGTGGCCTTTAGGTTGTAGACGTGGGCTCTGTCTACCCTACAAGGGTGATAGTACAAAAGACGTGATAGTATGTATGTATGAGACAATCAGGACGATAAATTAATTGAGTGACAGCGCCTAACCGCACACTAGGCACAGTAGCGACGCCAATCATTTTATTCCTAATACTTTACAAATAACAGGAAATTCAAGAATGTAAATCATATAAGCCTTAGTAAATAACCTGAAGTATTTTTGGTATCATGTTTAATATTATCAGAATCAGTGAGAATTATGACAATCAGATTACCGGCGGTAATCACTATTTCTCTTAATGACTGATTCTCATAATATTAAAATATGATTCCAAAAATACTTCAGGTTATTTACTAAGGCTTATATGATTTACGTTCTTGAATTTCTTTCTATTTGTAAAGTATAAGGAATAAAATGATTGGCGTCGCTACTGTGCCTAGTGTGCCCCCTTAATAATGTTTATCAAGCTTATTATAGGCGCTATAATCCCAGCCAATATCATTGATTTTTCCGGGCGCGACGTATATTGCTCTTTATTTTCAAGACGGGACAAACTGCGTCTTCTAATCGATGTTTCAGATTTACGAGGCCGGATTACAAATGGCCTAGTAAGAGCAGCTATAACGGTATATTTTCAGGCGATAAATAAGGAAAATGCGAAAAAATCGCCCAGAATGGCTTATGTAGCGACTTGATTTTTAAATTTTTATATAATTAATTTGCAAAGGGTAAAAAAATATTTAATGCTATTATATGACTTAAGGAATTCTTTTAAGCATTATGTCATATCTATAGGATGTGCCTCTAGATGGATGTATTTATAATAAAATGTTGATAATAAATTTCATACCTAACTGTGTACGCTTAAATTTTTACATAAATAACAAAAAGAAACAACAGTTACATAAGTAATATTAAGTAGACAGGAAGAAAACGCAGCATGTAATGAAACCACACAAGATTAAGGGGGAATTTTGCTAAATTCCGAGTGCAGCGAGTTGACGGCGAAATATTTTCCGTGTCCGTTTAATTACCCGCATTCCGGCCGGACAAATTGTCCGGCGTCCGGATATTAATTTCGATACATTGTCTGCCCGGCCCGGATTATTTCCACCCGGCAGCGCCGCCTGATTTTACAAGATACGCCAACTTTGTAAGGAGACTGTGATGGTTTTAAAATGAGTTAGGTTTTCTACAACTATCTTTAAGCTCTTTTAATGCTGTATTTTAAATGGATCCATTTAAAAAGTATATATAGATACCCTTCAAAACAAGGAAATTCAAATTGGTTTAAACTGACAGAGTTAGTTACGTTTGTGTCCCTCTGCTGGGCAAAGGCCTCCCCTCGTTGTTTCCACACATCCCTTTCCTTTGATATTATCTTCCAATCTTTCTCAAAATGATTAAGATCGTCTACCCATCTCTTTTTCGCTCTTCCTAAACTCACCAATTTTATGATTAAATCTGATTTGTACTAATATTATTGATATGTAAAATACGACCGACATGTTTCGACCTTATCCGGAGGTCTTCCTTAGGGCGAGTGTGAACCGAAACCCGCGCACGAAGTTTTCCTAGTCCGCACTAATATTAGCGTTTAGCAGCTTCACATAGCTTCAAATAATAAGCAACTTTCCCGTCACTTCGTCCGCGTAAATTACAGCCTGTGTCACCCGCAATACGCTTTCTATAGGTGAAAGAAATTCCAAATCAATCCAATAGTTTCGGAGGTTTTCCTCTTTATAATATTCGTGTCGATAAACTCACTAACATTATTAAAATTAAGATATTAGTAGCATAACCCATTAATAATTGACTTTACTACTTTTATTCAGCAGGCGTCCATGCTTCTTAAAATACAGTGCAGTACTACGTGAGCTGCATAATTCAAAATTCTCTATAAATTAAATTGTGTACAATTTGTAAAACAAGCCATTGTGGCAACGGCCAAATTCCAGCTTTACAGCTCACATAAATTGGCTGCACGTATTAAAAATTTGCAGAAAAACAAATACGCTTCTGCCAAGTACGCATGCCAAGAGAACTTGCTTCTTGTTTCGTGCCAATACGTAATAAAAACAAGTTATACGGAACATATTTTCCTAGAGGAAGATATCGCTTGGTGTTAGATATGTTTGATAAAATTTTGGTTGTATGCAATAAAGACAGAAAGGGGATGTATAAAAGCAAATAGTAGAGATCAGGGTTCACATCAATACAAACATTCATACATACTGACACTTACGGAGTAGACACAGCCTGTTTTGCCTTAAGACTCTAGGGTTCGCCTAGAATGTTGGTTTGCATTATAAGAGAAGTCGCATCACCCGTTGACATGATTCCTGTTCCTTGACCGACTTTTACGTTTAGTGTGGGAAGAACAGTTGATACATTTAATGTTTCCAGAAAAATTTGGAAGTAAACTAAATAAATTTCGACTACTTTTACCATCATAATCCCATTGATAAAATTAACTATACAACATTTATTTTTACAGGCATTTTGCTAAATAAAACTCAAATTACAATCACAACCATTCATCACTTTATCAGGCCAAAAATCTCAAGCGTAAAGATTTTCATTCACATTTAATCTTCCTACTTTATCATTACACAGTTTAAAAGATATTTGTTAGGAGCGCGCTTCTCTGTAAAAAGTTAATGACATGTGAAGGTCTGGAGGAAACCCTGGCGTAATTGTTAGTGAATTTAATGGGTCGTGTGGGCCGGAATTAGACGCGACAAATTTTGTACCTCCGGATCAGTTCACAATTACGTCCAGTACTTTGTTAGATAGGTTTCTGGGAAGGTTTTGTGCCGTCTCATTATACTTGGCTATATTAGAAACGAAATATAGGAAGATATTTTTATCAAAACCTCAGAATAATTGTCCTAACATGCTAAAGGGAAAATGGAAGAAACCCTGGCGTAATTGTTAGTGAATTTAATAGCTCGTGTGTTCGGATCAGTTCACAATTACGTCCAGTACTTTGTTAGATAAAGGTTTCGGGGAAAGTTTCGTGCCATCCTTTTCATTATAGTTGGCTGTATCAGAAACTAAATATATTAAGATTTTTTACCAAAACCTCAGAATAATCGTACTAACTCACTAAAGGGAAACTGGCTAAAACGCTGGCGTAATTGTTAGTAAATTTAATGGCTCGTGTGGGCCGGAATTAAACGCGACAAATTTGTACTTTTGGATCAGCTCACAATTACGTCCAGTACTTTGTTAGACAAAGGTTTCGGGGAAGCTCTTGCCGTCTCATTATACTTGGTGATGTTAGAAACTAAATTGAAAATGCCTAAGGAGGCATTTTGCTGTAATATACAATTCTTCATAGAATTCTGCTACATAATATTTTATTAAAACATCAACTTTAATCTCAAGAAATTAAGGAAATCATTGTTCCGAAAACCACAGAATTATTGATAGTACTAATGCACAGAAGAAAAACGCAAAAAATTTAGATGTCACGTTATGTTCTAACTTTAAATATGCGTTAGTAAGAAAAAAAAATGTTCTTAAAATTATACACATATTTTCAAATTTCACATTCAAATTAAATTATTTTCAGTATTTTTATTTACACTTGGACAATAGAGTTAATTAAAAATGCTACAGTATTAAGCAAGATTGCATTCGGCCCCGCCTCAATTACAACAAAACCCACTATGGAAATCCAGTTCGAATCTCACTAATTGTGAAAGGGTAGAGTAACCGGATTAAGCGTTGAAAAAATATTGGACGTTGCAAAAACAAATTTACGTTAATTTTATGGTAATCCGGCCAAACTAAGCTAACCGTTTAGGTGTCGATGTACGGCTAAAAGATTCGTAAGTAATATAGAGTTGGTCATTACGAGGGATAATCCCGGTTGAGCGTGGAGGGGTCGAAACAATCCATACATATTTCTAAATTTATAGAGGTATAAAGTAGAGTTAGTAGATAGAAAGACGGATAGAAAGGCTCAAGAAGTCAAAGCGGTGATCTATTTAAAAAAAAGACTTCCGGAGTTTTGCAGAAGTTCTATTTTTCAAAACTGTATAGTATTCGACTACTTTTAAAATTAGTGATTTTGTATGCACATTGTAAGAGGTGTTAGCTGCGATCACTAGATGGCGATGGGTGTGTCATCATGTAAGTTTGTCCGTTTGTATAAGTGACCAAGACTGGTGCAGGATTTAATGCTGCCTAAAGACCATTAAAAATCTAAACAAAAGTAAATGAATAGTTTATGTAATAACCCGAAGGTAAGACGTGCTTCCGATGTTAAATCGGCCCGATTTAAAGATACGACTATCCTACGTCGTGTTAACCAACTTTGTTGTATAAAAACACTAACGTCATAACACTAGCAGGTCAATGTATAAAACATTGTCCCTTTTGCATAAACTGTAACATCTAAAAGCACCTCCATTATTTACACCATATAGTTTACGACGCTAAACGTTACTTAAACAATGGCATCGGAACGTGGCGCGGGCCTTTCAATAAACCCTAAGTGTGAATATAAAACTCTCATAATAGCCCCTCCTGGCTGTTTACTGCCTCTACTACCTCTAATGGACCATATGCACTTTATTGTCGAAAATTGCATTTGCTGGATGAAAATTCCAAGTCCTTTTCGACTGTAATGGCGCCTTTGGAAGTCCTGGGCTGTTATTGAGGGCTTTAGAAGCTTGTGGTTGAATTTAGTTTACATTAAGAGTGTTTTGTTCTCTATTTAGGGATTTTTTGGATTCACTTTACCCAAAATTTTAATGAGATGAATTTTTAGTTGACTACAATCGACCCGGCCTTTTTATGTACCTAAATATGTGTTTATTTAAATTTTTAATTCACTTTTAAAAGGTACTTGTAAAGTTTGTGATAAAGTTGCTATATTAAATAATTATTTGTACTATATTTATAACTCTGAATGAAAAGTGCTTGTCTCTAGTTTTCGATAAACATCCAATACTCGGATCTAATGTCGCTGGCTTCCCTTGATCTGTTCTCACGGTAGGCACCCACTTATTCCACTTCCATCAACGTTTATCAGCACTAATGGCTCGCAAATAGCTCTGGAAATCATCTTACACTCTTATATCATTCGCAACCTACCCACTGCATTATTCAGTCGCGGCTAGTGTTGCAAAGAGTCTCTGACTTCACTCCGATATGCAAAACTTGTCTCATTTGTGATTCGGAGACTACATATTGATCTTGCAGACTTAAGTCATTTTCATTTATTATTGGCTTGTCAATCATTGAGTCTTGGGCATAATTGGTCTTTTAAGGTTCCAGTTTCAAGACTAGTTTTCTTTCTAATGCCATATTTTGTCCCGTTTCAATGTACTTCCTATTTAACCATCTTTAGACGTGCTCAAAATTTTACACATTGGGGTTGAACTTCAAAATTAGACTCAAAGACTTAATTCACAACTACCTCAAAGTACACATTTGGGTGGTCATTATTTTAAAATTTTACTCAACAAGATTTTACACATACATATATATAACAAATTACCCTTGAAGATTCTCGTTTTATAAAACTACTTTAACTTTTAATATTCAGACGACACATTTAAGCGCTTAAATTTTTTCACGCAGTTCCTCTAACACTTTGAGCCAAGTCTTCAAAATTAGTCTCGAAGCGTCACCTGCCACAACACTACTTACCTCTTAATATTCAGACGACACATTTGAGTCGCCTTTCAATTTTTTCCCGCGCCGCCGTCTACCGGTGTGCCCTGAATTCAGAAAGCTTCTTATTGATGTTCGCTTCTTAATCCCAACATATCAGGGTTTCATTTTTTCGATACCGCTCGCTTGTAAGCGTCATTTTTTATAACGCCAGATTTATTGAGGTTGATTCCGATCGTTATCGATGAAGGCTGTATCCGAAATATGGCGGAATAGACTCGTCCCCCAACCGTGGAAGGTGTTTTATGACGTATTTCGTCACCTTAAAATAAGATATTTTGGAGACTCACGTGCGAAATTGACTAGGATTTTTATTACGAAGGTTGGATATTATGGAAATTTAGGCGTCTTTATCGCTTCGAACACGATTAGGTCATACACACATTACAACAACAGACATTATAGGCTAATCTGGAGCTTACAGAGTCATGTCCCACTCCTTTAGTTTATTGATAGAAACAGGTCTCGGGGTTGCAAAGAAAACTTTTGGCTAGGTGTAGATTAGGATTCATTTCGCAATGGGAGTTTAAAAAGGGATGTACTTAATTTAAGGATTAAAAAGGTTTAATTATAATTATAGACGATGGCGTATAATCGTCTATAAAAAGAAATTTTGAAGTGTAAACTTCTCTAAGCGCGTTGAGCACTTTTTGGGTGAACAAAAATTATAGAAATCACGTCATCGTCACCGAACGCTTTGTACTTATTAAGTTAACAATTAAGTTACTTAGTTTTCACTTCTATCGGCAGTCACCAAGGACTACACTGCATGTTTTGTCCCTAAAATCAAGGACATCTAAGTTATTTCTGTCGCGGAATTTTGCTGATAAATGAAGAAACTGATATTATGTTTATTAACGAAGAACTTTCAATTAATTATCTTTCAAGTCACATCTTAACATTTATCAATGAAGAGCTATCAATGATGCTACTAATAAATAGATCCTATTTATATCTGGCATCAAGTGGCGTATTTGCGGGGAATCTAGTTAGTTAGCTTATTGAGTTTAGGCTCAATTTTCTCAGCCTTCCCGACCAATTTGTACAACATGATAGAAGTAAAGATTTCATAGAATATAGGGGGAGTTGATGGCTTATAAATTATTCATAAAATTGCTGAAAATGTACTTAAAAAGACATGATAATAATAATATGTGCCTTATGCCGAGCTCCGTGGCGCAGCGGTCAACACGCCGGCCTGTGACACGGATGGTCCCGGGTTCGATCCCCGGTCAGGTCAAGATGGAAAACGATCTTTTTCAGATTGACCTGGGTCTTGGATGTTTATCTATATATGTATTTGTTATAAAAATATAGTATTGTTGAGTTAGTATCCCATAACACAAGTCTTCCTTAAGACCTTACTTTGGGGCTAGCTTAATCTGTTGTGATTTGTCCGTATAGATTTATTTATTTATTTATTGCGGTAAAAGAAGGTCAAATTGTTCAATATTATGTAATAAAAGTATTTCATAAGTCTGTAAAAAATATTATCTTTCACTTATATATTTCATTTATATGCATTATTTCATAATCGGACTGTTTCACTTAAAGGATTTATGTAGTAGGTATAATATACAAAGAAAGGTAAATCTAGCAATATAATACTACGGGTCCTTTCTAATTAGGAAGTATTACCCTAGCAAAAGAAAACCATAACGTTTTAAAAACAAAAATAATGAGTCCGAGGATAAAATTATAAAAGATGTTTCGTTGCAGAAGTACCTTACAGTTGAGTAAGTATGTGTTAGTAGTATCTAATATAACAAAAAAGTTGAGATAAATTATATAGGTACGTCATAGTCACAGATATAAAAAAATACGCATGCTCTTTTTAATGCTTTCGTGGCGCAGTAGTTAACATACCACTTTGCAACACGAGTGGTCCCGGGTTCCCGGGCTCTATGAGCGCTTACGTATGTTAAGCAACCCCTGGTGCAGTCCCTACTTGGATGGGTGACCGCAAGTGGCATAAAAATATCTCGAGCTCCTCCGTGCTTCGGAAGGCACGTTAAGCCGTTGGTCCCGGCTGTCATCGTTGATGGCAGTCGTTAAGCTATGTCAAGATGCCTTAAGGCAGCTTGAAAAATCTGACACCAGTATTGGCCACTTACACATACGAAAAACAAACAAACAGATTGGCCTGAAACTTGGATTCATATAATATTTAACAGAATAAATAGATGGTATGTTTGAATTAGTATCCCACGGTACAAGTTCACAACTTACTGTAGGGCTACCTCGTTTTATGCGATTGGTCCCTATATATTAATTTATTTAATCTCATCACAAGTACCTAGTAAAAGAAGTGATTTTTCTAACGGTCTTAATTAAATGGGGCTTATTCTTATTAGGATTCGCCATCCAACCTGAGCGTCATCTCAGGGCGTAAGAGGCGTGAAACGAGACGCGGTAATCACGTGATATTTAAGTAACACGACCTCTGCTAAATTGGCCAATTACTCGAAAAAACTGGGCAAAATCAGTTGGAGGTTTTACCCCGTTTGCGAAATTTGGAAGGTGTTGTTACTTGTTAGGGATTTCTAACAAACGACGAAACCTTTATTCTTCTTCTTCTTTTTTATATTATGGCTTTCACCGAAATTTCAGTGATTCTGCCAATGTCCATTATAATGAGATACTAAGTATCGGTGTTGTACGGTAAAGTTTTTCAAAGTAGCATCAAAGATGGCGTATGTTCTTTGACGCCTCGTGGCAGCTTGGGGCGGCAAATCTATACGAGTCCATTTATCAGTCCACTTTAACTATTTCACAAATTGTTCATGAGCACGAGCATTTATAACACCAAACTACAACAATTTCATATTATAAAGTCCACTAAAATCAATTTGCAAAATTGTCTAAGGCAAACTTCAACTGTACCCCTTGACTTCCCACCACAAACTCCCGAAACCTTTATTGTTTTGCTTTATACATCGGTCTGTGCTTTACGGGTACAGGTCCAACATTAAGATCCTTTATGAAGAATTTAATCTAATAAGATCATGGTGATATTCTCATACGATAGCGAAAAGACGAAACAACCGAAGACGAGATGATTTTATTACACCAATGATGTTTGGTCCAGACACTAGGTTTTCAATTTCTTGGTTTTTTCGCGGGCTCTCGCAAGTCCCTGCTTTAGTCCCAGGATTTTACGGAGGATTTTGCTCTCTGTAAACATAACAATAAAAAACGTAAACATAAAAATAAAGTCGGTCAATTGATTTATAAATAGAACTGCCTGTATTGGGCTTTGTTTACTCTTTATTTAACAAAATGCCAATAAAAAATAAAAATACCATGTTTTTGTTTTAAAAATATTTTCCATTATGCCAGTTATCATCACATTTAATTGGAGCGTGGGTGGCGAATAATCTTGAAAGGTGTTGTTTTGTGCCAATTTCGATACTAATATAATTTGCATTTTTGTATTTGTATGTTCGTTTTCTATTTTTTATTATTATTAGATTGTTATAATTTTACATAAATTGATTTTTGCTACGTGATAACTACATCTCTATATACATACTGAGTTCACAGAGTACATTCTAATCCTAATCCTAACTAATATTATAAATGCGAAAGTGAGTTTGTTTGTTTATTTGTTTGTTTTTTTGTTACGCTTTCACGCCGTATCTACTGAACCGATCATCATGAAATTTTGCATACATATAGGTTAGGGTACTGAGAAGGACATAGGCTTTATATTACGCGGGCGAAGCCGCAGGTAACAGCTAGTCTCTATATTGTTTTTAAAAGTCGTTTATCAAGCATCAGTTATATTTTCATATTGCAATATGAAATCATACATGGTGTGTCCCTATCTCATCTAAACGATAACCTCTTCAGCTAAGATCTGCCTAATCCCAAGGTCTATTTAAAGGTACCATATTTTAATAGTATATAAGATAATTATATATATATATATATATATATATTCGAGCTCCTTGGCGCAGCGGTCAACACGCCAGCCTGTGACACGGGGGTCCCGGGTTCGATCCCCGGTCAGGTCATGCTGGAAAACGATCTTTTTCAGTATGACCTGGGTCTTGGATGTTTATCTATATAAGTATATATTATAAAATATAGTATCGTTGCGTCAGTATCCTGCGACACAAGTTCACAACTTACTGTGGGGTTGATTTGTGTGATATGTCCCTATATATTTATTATTATTAGTTACTTAAGCTGTAAAATATTTCTAGAAAGGTTTTATCAGCTGGCCGCCTGTCTAAAATCAAACCTCCTTTGATATGATTATTTCTCTAAATATACTTTGTATTCTCTTACAAAATAAAATCCCTGGTAGCATGTTACGGAATTGCTTTCTTTGTCTAAGAATTTGCCATATTTTAACTGAAAACAGATACCAGCAGTTCTCAGCAAATCCAAACAAATGAAGCGACCGTGTTAACGAGTGGAGGTATAAGTGACGACGGGGGAAGTCCGGGTCTGTCGTTGTCCGGGTGTCCGGGGGCATCCGGAACACAAAGTAGATGAAGTACAGATTTCACCCCCTTGCTACACTATACTGTTTAGTATGGCGAGAAGTTTTAATTAAAACCACAGTGACCGGTAAAATAGGAATAAATTATTTAAGAATATCAATAACTTATATACAAAAGTAATAATACAGTAGTAGGGGTGAACGTGCCATTTAACATAAAGACAGCAAAATCATTGGCACGTACCCTTAAGACGTGATGTGCTTAATTGACATAATACAAATTAAATAATTATATTTCCTAGTTAATATCACGTCGCAATAGTATTCCCCCTTTTAGAAAAAAAACAAAAATAATGTAACAAAAAATATTAAACTTAGACAAAATTATAACAATCACAAAACAAAGAATGAATATCTATAAATAGAAATAACAAATGAACATAAATATCTTAATCCGCAATAAAAATGATACTTGATACTTCATGACTTGTGTGTGGCACGAGTCGCACGCGCGGAGAAACGCTGTGTAGGCAATTCCCAGGCTCGGTATTTGTGCTTGTCTGCATTTAAAATCGTTATAATACTCGTAGTAATGTTGAACTCACGTTGAACTTGCCGCTGTGTGTTGATGCGATTTCCATAGTCCCACTCCATCATCCTCTTTAAACATTTGCATTTGCCTTCTGTATCCTTCTCTCTATCCAATGCCCGTACCAAGTCCATAGCCGCCGGCCCAGCAGAATGATGACAATTTTTACGAATGCGGAGGTGATGGCGCCGGCCCAGTACTGCACTTGCTGAATGGATTCCAGCAGTTCTGAAAGTCTTTCACTTTTTGATAGATCTTCTTGCGGATTCTTGATATTTTGCACCATGTTAATCTGCTCGTTTTGGTGACTCGAGGAAGACCCCATCGTGGATGAATGCTGCTCGGAAGGATGATGGATAAATACTACGACATTGTATATCACTAATTAGCTTTTTATATCTTGAATCTTACGGTTCTTCGTGATTCTCGCCCCGAACGTGTGATTTTTATCTCTTGCGGACACTCAACATCTTGCTTATTGATCTCACGTTCGCTTGTTTCTCCAGACTGATTTATTAAAAATGCTGGCTTCAGACGGTTTATAGATACTGTTCACGTTGCGTAATTGTTTCTATTGTATTTAGTAATTTCGTTGATCCTCTGTTATATCTTTTTCTTTATAATTCTGCCGCTCGCGATGACTTTTTCTTCTGTGCATGCGCTCTCTTATTTTTCTTGAAGTTGACGGCTAGAGCTTGCGGTTGCGCTGATATTCCGCGGATTTTTCTTTGCCTCGGGGTTGTCCATTGTGGTTGCCTGTTAGTTCCTGTGCCTCCTTTTGCCTTTTATGACCGTTCAGCCATGGTGAAGGATTCGATCAATGAATCGTGTGAGCCGGTGTTGATTCCTTTTTTCAGCGTGGTTGAAGCCATTTTTGATGGTCCTTGTTGTCTTTGTGGTTCTGGTTACTGCCGGAATGCCTCTTGCATTTTCAAACCGGTGAGACCCGCTTGTGGGAAGCCGGTGAAAATGTGCACGTTGATTTATTCGTTCGTCAGGCTTGCGTCGTCAGGGTCTTTCATGTTGAGGCGCGTATCCATCGCGTCGGACTACATCACGACGGCCTGATCACGTCGGTTAGATCACGTCGGGGTCACCAATTATGGCGAGAAGTTTTAATTAAAACCACAGTGACCGGTAAAATAGGAATAAATTATTTAAGAATATCAATAACTTATATACAAAAGTAATAATACAGTAGTAGGGGTGAACGTGCCATTTAACATAAAGACAGCAAAATCATTGGCACGTACCCTTAAGACGTGATGTGCTTAATTGACATAATACAAATTAAATAATTATATTTCCTAGTTAATATCACGTCGCAATATTTAGCATATCAGATCACTCATATTTGTACTTCTAGTAATATTTCCCCTTGAATTTTGTTTAATTATGGTTCACATGTTCACCATTTCATAGAACACCATTACATTGATCAGTAAAATCCTTGAGAGTGCATCTGCAGCGTGGAATATACGTGAATTTTCAAAGAGAATAATAATTTTTTACGTCATAGTATTCCATGACCATGTCGATTCAAATTCAATAATCACATCTGTTACTGAACTACATTTACAAATCTCTCCTGTATAAAGCTGATGCTCAACTTCTATGATTACTGTATACCATGCCCGGGGCTGAGATCGGAGGAACGAAATCGGCAATAAATGCAAGGATACTACAAACAATCTGCCTTAATGACATCTCTACATCGATTAATGCAACGAGGAGTTTAGTGCACAAATAATATCATCAGTTATGAATATTAATCCCGCACGTAGTTTCCACTTTGTGACCGTTGATTTTGAGACATTTGCCTTTATCTACACTGTGGAGGATAAAACGTCATCATCATCATCAGGTCTTTACCAGTCTCCACTGCAGGAGCACGACCCTTTCTGTACCAACAGAACCATATACTAGCCTGAGTAGTCAGAGGATTTGGCCTACACTCTCCACGCTGGCCAGACGGGTTGGAGAGGTCTCTTAGATGTTAATAAGCTTTGTTTAGCTTGTGTTTCCTTAGTCGCCTTTTACGACATCCACGGGATGACTTGGAGTGGTCCTATTCTACTCTGCTCTCACACAACAATACGTATTTGAAAGTAATCTATAGCAGTGATAAATGGAAAACTCTGTTTCTTTATATATCTGTCATCCAGCTCCAAAAAAATAATGATAAGGGAACCGAATATGTTTTTTGAAGTGAAACTTCTTTCGCGTCACTTTTTGTGATGGGGATAAATTTTTAAACTCGCGACAGGTCAAGTGATCGACAGATTAGTCAGGTTGAAAATTCGTAAGACAGACACGTGACCGTTAATATTCAAGTTTTTACTTCTGTCGGCACTCCCAGATCATCATCATCATCATCATTTCGTGTAGGTGACACGGTCAGTCGACCATGCACACCCTGGTGTCAGAGTTCTTCGGAACCACCTCTCGGCCTCTGACGAGGTTCCTTTAACGACTGCCAGATGGCAGCCGGGACCACCAGCTTACGTGCCTTCCGAATCACGGAATCATCTTTCTTATCAGACAATCAGGTGATTCATGCCTGCAATGTCCTAACCAAACTGGAAACAACTAAACAAAATATGCTTCCTGCGGGAATCGAACCCACGACCCCCGGGTCAACAAGGCAAACGCCTTAACCACTGGACCACGGAGGCAGACTCCCAGATTGCAACCCGTTGTATTTTTTTTGAATGAAGATAGTTGAAACCACGTTGAAACACTTCTGAACTTTAAGTATATTGTGCCCCGGGGCCGAGATTGGAGGAACGGAATCGGCAATAAGTGCAAGGGTAGTGCAAGCAATCTGCCGGAATGGCCGGCCTACATTGATTTATGCCTCGTTATGGCGTCGCTGGAAGTGGCAAGTAGGAGTGAGCCTTTGTTTGGTAATGCGGCAGTTCATTATCGATGGTCATTTCTAGTAATTGGATGGGGCGATGATGGAATGTCAGTAGTTATAACAATGGTATCCAAGTTCCATCTTTGATCTTTGTAATACACATTTAAATGGCGAAATTTTGATCGTTTGTGAAAAAATATTCTGCAGCCCGGTCAATTTGTATGGAAATACCATTTTTTTAGATTCCAGCGTTGATCCCATAGGAAAAACTGTTCATGTCGAAGGGCTGAATCACCCCTTTAAGAGTTCAAAGCGATCATTTTGTCTATTTAAAAAAAAACCGGCCAAGTGCGTGTCGGGCCACGCGCTGTGTAGGGTTCCGTAGTTGCGAATGACAAATTTGAGTTCACACTATTCACACTCGCACCTTACAGTTTAACGACCAAAAACATCTAACAATGAAAATGGTATTAAATTTTACAGTTTATAAGTTGGTTGCCTATAACTTTTTAGTTTGTACTTACTACTCAGCTCTGATAGTTTTCCTTTCAACTTCAGTATATATGCTACTGCTGTAATTTTTTTCACGTATCTATATATAACCGTTTAGCAGATAGAGGGGGGGGGGGGGACACTTACCTCTAACAAAAATTCGCACTTTAAAACCAAATATTTCGGAAACGGAGCCCTTAATCAAAAAATGGTGTTCTCAACCTCACAATATTTTTGAAAGAACTATTTAACGATACCCCACACAGTAGGTAAATAGAGAAAAAAAAATTACTCCCTCACTTTACTTGTATGGGAGCTACCCTAAAAAAAATGTTTTTTCAAGATTTTATTCTACCACTTTTTTGCCATGATTAATATACATACCCATACCAAATTACAGCTTTCTAGTACTTATAGTCTCTGCGTAAAACCGCGGACGGACAGACAGACAGACAGACAGACAGACATGGCGAAACTATAAGGGTTCCTTGTTTACTACGGAACCCTAAAAACACCTTTGGTTATTTCATGTAGGAGTAAGTTAACATTAAACCATTTGATTCTAAATTACATCCATATATTATGATAGCCTTTAGAATAAGTTCTGTTCTATCAACTTATAAAACTTCAAAAAACGCCGACCATGCATCCTAAGAGCCCCAACAAGGGGAATAAATCAAATTTTTATTACCGCCCCTGAGTTACTGCACCAATATCTTAGGAGCTCATAACATTTAAGATATTAGTCGCTCTTCCATTAAAGTATAGTATTTTAAACATTGATAAATGGATATGGTTTATGGAACAGATAGAGCATACAAGTTTTAGTTTTTCAATACATTTCGTTCTTATCGATTAGTGGCTTAGTGAGCTTTAGACCTCGCGAGTCTTATCACAGCTATTCCACCATAAAAAAAAAACAATAACTAAATCGACTAATAAATATTATATGTAATAACTAAACCGGAAATACGCATTATTCGTTAGCAAATAAATGATCCCCGGATAAAAAAACACCGGCCAAGTGCGTGTCGGGGCAGGCGCAGTGTAGGGTTCCGTAATTGCGAATGACAACTTTGAGTTTACACTGTTTACACTCGCATCTCACAGTTTAACGACCAAAAACAACTAACAATGAAATTTGTATTAAATTTTACATTTCGAGTACATTTTATAAGTTGGTTGCCTATATCTTTTTAGTTTTCCTTTCAACTTCAGTATATATACTACTGCTGTAATTTTTTTCAAGTATCGATATATAACCGTTTAGCAGATAGAGGGGGGGGATACTTACCTCTAACAAAAATTTGCAACGGAAACGGATTCCTAAATCGAAAAATGGCCTCACAATATTTTTTGAAGACCTTGTATGGGAGCTACACTAAAAAAAATTTTCTTGAAGATTTTTTCTACCACTTTTTTGACATGATTAAATTAATTACAGCATTCTAGTACTTATAGTCTCTGGGTAAAACCGCGGACGGACAGACAGACAGACAGACAGACATGGCGAAACTATAAGGGTTTCTAGTTTACTACGGAACCCTAAAAAATATGGTCAAACAGCATATAATCACTATGTTGGTGTCAAACAGTCTTTCCTCACATCCCGTGCTCTGTGTTAAAACCAAATCGGGATGTACGATGAATAGGACATTGCAGGTTTAATTACCAGCATTCCATCGGCCTGGTCGGCAAATTGTTTTTGTTGGCAACACCGATATTTCATTACATAACGCCGCATCGAGCTCGATATGACAACACATATTTACGGCCATATTTGTACGTGCGAATGATTTTTACCGTAAACATTTACCTGTTAATTGGATTTCCATAAATACCTACAATGTTTAGGTTCAATTAAAGATATTCCAATGGGAACTTGCATTAAGAGAGTTTGGAAATTATAATGAACTAGCAATTTGCCCGCGCTAAATTATAGCCTATGTCACCCATAAATATATTGGTATTCTATAGGTGAAAGAATTTTAAAAATCGGTCTCGTGCTTTCCAGGCCTCTTCGATGCAAACAAACAAAAAATACAATCTTTTCTCTTTAAAATATTAGTAGAGATTTGCCTTTGTTCCGAGAACGGCACTTATTTCTAGATATTTTTTCTACTCAGTAATCCTAATCCTGATATTCGGTTCAGTAGTAGAAGCGTAAAAGTGTAACAAACAACTTCACTTTCATATTATTATTTAGAGGGTTTCGTATTTGTTGTGTCTGTGAATGCGAGGGTTAACTGTGTCAGCTTATTGTATCGGCACTAATGCTAATGTAATTAGGTTCGGCCTGCGCCCGACAGCTTCAAGAATTTAGGCTTCTCAATTATACGCTTGCTGAACTTGGCGTGCTTGTAGTTGCGACGTCATACGCAATGGATTTAATTAATACTAGCTGTTATCCGCCGCTTCGCCCGCGTGATATATAGCCTATGTCCTTCTCAGTACCCTTACCTAAGTGTACGCAAAATTTCATAATGATCGGTTAAGTAGATACGGCGTGAAAGTGTAACAGACAAACAAATAAACTTACTTTCGCATTTATAATATTAGTTAGGACTAGCTGTGACTTCATCCGCGTGGAAAAAGTACCTATGTCCTCTCTCAGGCTCTAAAATATCTGTGTACCAAATTTCGTTTAATCGGTTCAGTAATTATTGTGTGAAAGCGAGACAGACAGACAGATTTACTTTCGCATGTATAATATAGTATGGATAAATAAAATAATAAAACGGATCACACAATTTGAGCTAGTCCCAAAGTAAGTTACGAACTTGTGTTGTAGGACACTAACTCAACGATACTATATTTTATAATAAATACTTATATTGATTTCATTCGACTTCTTCCGCCTGCAGATAAAGCTTTAGGGTGAACGAATTTTTAAAATCGGTCAAGTATTTTCGGAGCCTTTTGAATGCTAACAAAAATTTCCCTTCACGGGTAAGTCCGCCGTTGTACAAATGTTCTTTTTGATTGCATTTATTTTTCTTTTGTTATTATTTTGTTTAGTATTAAGGTTTTTGTACAATAAAGAAATTACAAATTACATACATTTCCTCTTTATAAAATTAGTTTAAATTAATTAAAATATAACCCATCATCAATAACAAAATACAGTTCTTACTGAAATAATACAAAATATATCTTCTGTCAGTTATTAAATTTATATAAACAAATGGCAAAATCAGGTTGTTATGAATACAGGCTTTACTAACCAAAATGCAGGATGGGGATCACTTTAGCCGAAATTTGATGGATTTCACATTCGCAGATGTTTTGCAGACGCGGTTTTGCCAAATGTTATTTGTGGAAATGTTTTTCGTGTTTCATGTTTTCATTACTTGATATCGTAATGTTTCGATGTGCTTCCGAAGATGTAACAAATATATTAGCCTTCTTTTATCTCAGTGTTATTACTTTTGCTGTAATTTACCATAGTGGATGATACCAGTAAAGGTTGATTGATAAGGGAACCTAGATATCTTTTAAATTTATAGCAATTTTCACAGAGCTCATTTCTATAAAAGGAATATTTAACATAGCTGGCGAACATACTTCTCATACCCAAAAAATGTGACATTACTGGCATCTTTTATATCACAAGAGTGGTTGAACTATTAAGCTATATTTTCACTGATGTGCCCATTTCTGAGAGTATTTCCATAGCATAACGTAAAAAATATATGCACTTATTTGCAGTGCCGTCAAATTTTCTACTTTACTATAGACTTAGACTAAAGATACATTAATAGTAACAAAAATCATTAGAGAACCAAAGACTCCAAACGGCATGCTAAAAACTACTTCATGCAGACTTGATTTTTAAGATTATTATTTCCCTAGTGCTTTTATAGTAATCGATTTTCAACAATAAAATAATTTTCAGTTATAAAATGGAGAGCCTGCTTTTGATGCCCCCAAGCATCCGCATACACAATTCCCATCTATCTATTGGTTTAGGGTCGAAACACATGATTTTTTGAACCAAGAATAAACGTTCTTTGTGACGAGAATGGCCGACAAACTAACATGCTTTTTTCTTAAGAATATAATTCGGTTAAAATCCTATTCCCTTACAAAAACACATCTATCTATATCAACACTTTCCTGAACACATCTAAAGGCTTCATTTCCATACCAAGCAGCCATCTTACAAAATCGAATGACTACAAATTAACTTTTTTACTTCGGCTTGGCACGAAACGAGATTCTAGCTCTGGCCGCATGTAAACTGTGTATCTATGGTATCTATAGACGACGCAATTTCCCTGCCAAATCGAGTGTGAACGAGGCACCACGTTTAAACCACCGCTGTTCCCGCTGTTTTTTCTAATCCATAGACTATAGACGCGGGGCTTTTAGCGGGAAATTAATAGCTCAGCAAATTGTTGTTTTCGTGGGACTTTATTTTTACTCAGAGGCTTTATCAAGTTCATCATCAGCCTATACTCGTCCACTGCTGGACATAGGCCTCCCCAATTGCACGCCATCGAGATCTATCTCCGGCTGCTCGCATCCAGCTCCTACCAGCCATCCTGCGCAAATCGTCACTCCACCGCGCCTGAGGACGTCCTACACTACGTTTGCCGAGACGCGGTCTCCACTCAAGAACTCGTTTGCCCCAACGGTTATCGGTTCTTCGGCTAATATGGCCAGCCCACTGCCACTTCAGCTTGCTAATCCGGTGGGCTATGTCGATGACCTTAGTTCTCTGCCGGATCACCTCATTTCTGATTTGATCCCGCAGAGAAATGCCGAGCATAGCCCTTTCCATAGCCCGCTGAGCGACCTTGAACTTGTGGACCAGCCGTGCCGTAAGTGTCCACGTTTCGGCTCCGTATGTCATGACGGGTAGGACGCACTGATCGAAGACCATTGTCTTTAGGCACTGTGGGATCGACGATGTGAAGACCTGACGTAGTTTCCCAAACGCAGCCCAACCTAGCTGAATTCTTCTATTCACCTCGCTCTCGAAGTTGTTTCTACCTAACTGCAATGTTTGCCCGAGGTATACATATTTTTGAACAACTTCGAGAACGGCACCGTGAACTGCAATCGGTTCCGGTAGTACATGTTCGTTGAACATGACCTTGGTTTTATCCAAGTTCATCCGTAGGCCGATGCGTATAGAAGAGTCAGCCAGGTCATTCAGCATCTGTTGTAGGTCCTGCAGCGTTTCTGCCACGATAACGATGTCGTCAGCAAATCGCAAGTGAGAGATGTACTCGCCATTGATGTTGATGCCACGTCCTTTCCAGTTCAGCGTCTTAAACATATCCTCCATTGCATTAGTGAACAATTTAGGAGATATTACGTCTCCTTGTCTCACTCCTCGATGCAACGGTATGGGACTTGTCTGCTGATTCTGTACTTGGACGGACATGGTGGCGGCCTCGTACATACATCTCATCACTTGGATGTATCGCCAATCTACTTGGCATCGCTGCAGGGACTCCAGAACGGACCAGATTTCAATGGAGTCAAAAGCCTTCTCATAGTCCACAAATGCTAGACACAGGGGCTGATTATATTCTTCGGTCTTCTGTATAATCTGCCGCACTGTGTGGATGTGGTCTATGGTGCCGTATCCGCTCCGAAACCCAGCCTGCTCCGGTGGTTGGAATTCGTCAAGTCTTCGCGCAAGACGGTTCGTGATCACTCTTGAAAACAGCTTATAGACGTGGCTTAGAAGGGAAATGGGTCGATAGTTCTTCAGCAGGGTTTTGTCTCCCTTTTTGAAGAACAGGACGACTACACTCCTACTCCACGCCTGCGGAGTTCTCCCTTCGAAGAGAACAGCATTAAAAAGTTTTTGGAGCTCCCTCAGTACGGGTTTACCTCCTGCCTTTAACAATTCTGTTGTAACGCCATCCTCTCCAGGGGCTTTTCCATTTTTAAGCTGTTTAAGAGCGATCTCGATTTCGCCAATGCTGATTTCTGGCAGGTCTTCAATTTTCAAGTTACCAGTTTGTAAATTTTATGAAAATAACTTTGAACGTAAATTATTAAATACCTAATAACTTCTTCCTAAGATAAAGCGTACACATAATGTTCATGTGAATACGTATTTATGTGTCAATATACTTCATAATATCATGAAACAAAAACAAATTTGGCAGAAATTATTTGCAACTCTACAAATATCAACTTTTGATGCCATTTAACAGACATAAGGATAGCATAGGTACTTTATATTATCATTGTAATATTACTGCCTATTAAAATATTTTGACGTTAAGACCACCTTCAGATAAAGAATAAAAACTATTAATTTCCTTTCTATTAGCTTTTCTTTCTAAATAGTTACAAGCCAGTCTGATGGTAGAATTATTTATGCCGGTCACAGTGCTAGGCGCACGTTTGTTTACTCCAGAGGGGCAGGGTACGATTGAGCCACGACCACGCCCTAAACAACACACTTTACGGTTTGCGTACAATGTTTTCCCCCAAATAATATATGGCTAAACGATGCTCGCCTGATTGTCCGTAACTTCGCTATTTTATCCTTTGTTAGGAGCGGAACGACGCTTTTTGTAGTTTCTGTTTCGTGAAATTCGAATTTTCGTACGGAACACATGTGTCTTACTTTTATTTGTACTTTTGTATTTTACTCGATACGTTGTTCAGGATTTTTAGGTAACTACTTACTTGAAGAATTAAAATAAATAAATAAAATAAATAAATAAATATATACGGACAAATCACACAGATTGAGCTAGCCCCAAAGTAAGTTCGAGACTTGTGTTATGGGATACTAACTCAACGATACTATATTTTATAATAGATACTTATATAGATAAACATCCAAGACCCAGGTCAATCTGAAAAAGATCATTTTCCATCTTGACCTGACCGGGGATCGAACCCGGGACCATCCGTGTCACAGGCAGGCGTGTTGACCGCTGCGCCACGGAGCTCGTCAAATGAACTTAAATTGCAAAGTATTTCATTTTCTTGCTTTTATTTGTCGTTATTGTGACGTGACTGTAGTTTCTCTTAGTTAGCTGGAACTGCACATGATACTAATAGGTACTATCTATCATTATTAACCTACTTACCTACTTTACTAGAAACAAAAATACGTAAAGAACGTTTCCCACACAGAAGGGTTAATATGTAAGAGAAAATTTAATGAAAGTTGAGAGTATGTTAACAAAAATACCAAACAAAACATTCTATCAATACCAATGTCACGTTTCCAATACCAATTCAAATTTCGAACGCCAAAAAAAAATATGTTAGAAACTGAAGCATAGACAAGGGGAGCTGCGCCGAAAATCGCGCGTGACCGGAGGTTAAAGACAAGTTGGTTGAAGACACGACAACGCCGGGGGCTTCCAATCTAATTTGCAAATGCATTTCCTGTCTTTCAGCCAGGGCTGCCAGATAAACATGCCAAAACGTCGAACGATGTACAATAGTTTTTGGAACAGAAGTATTAGTTTCATGACGATACATTTACCGTTGTTGTTTGTAAATGTACAAATTAAAAGGTTCTTTATAGATTGAAAACTGAAACATAATCCTCTCTTTTTTTTAGGGTTCCGTACAAAAGTTGAAAAACGGAACCCTTATAGGATCACTCGAGCGTCTGTCTGTCCGTCCGTCCGTCTGTCACAGCCGATTTTCTCCGAATCTACTGAACCAAATTAGATGAAATTTGGTAAGATAGTGTAATCCTATGACCCAAACACGGATGTGCAAAGTAAATAAAGATTTTTTTGAAATAAGGGTCATTTTGAGGGGACCAATTACAAAATTTTAAAAGAAAGTTTTGCAAACCTTACTGTGTCATATATCAAATGAAAGGGCTAATTATGAGGATCTCAAAAATATTTTTTTTTGTTCGGGTAAAATCAATACTTTTGATTTTATTCACGAAAGAAGGCAAAAATTGACCATTCCCCCCCCCTGATCTCCGAAACTACTGGGCCGAAAATTTTGAAAAAATTACAAAATGTAGTTCATTCCTTGAAGATTACAGGAAAAATAATTAGAATTCTATCACTTGAAAATTAAGTGGTAAACTCAAAATAATAAGTTCATCTAGGGAAATAGTTCACTAAAACACCACTAGATGGCGCTAGTCAATTGAGTAAAACATTTTTTGCACATTGTGTGTGTGTTCACGAAGCATATTGTACGGAACCCTCATTGCGTGAGTTTGACTCACACTTGGCCGGTTTTATTTCTCTTCAAGCCCCTTGCCGTTGGGTGTCAGTGGATAGGCTATTCCAAAATATTGCCGGTGCCTGAACTCCATTTCGATGTAGAGATCAATTACAGAAATATTAATCCTCAATGTGCTAATCTTTGGTCCCTCACCACACGCAAGCTTTAAGGTTGATTAACGATGCGTAAATAAATTCAGGGCAGTGCATAAAAAATGCAATTACGTGGGAAGTAATCACAGCTATACTTAGCTAGACTATAAACTCTTTGCAAAACTTTTAACTCAGTTATATTCGCAGGGCAAAGATTTGTTTTTCACCATTACTGGTGATCGACAATCCTCGTTCAAAGAAAATAACTTAGTCATTATACCTATTAATATGCATTTCAATATTTTATTGATTGGTTTGATAAAAACCGAATAACTGGCAACCCTGCTTTGCACGTCGGTGTGAGATCCCCTTTACGTTTTTAACACACGAGTTGAGATTTCGTTTAAATCTGATAAAGGAGTAGTGTGGTATAGGGAGGAGTTTTAGATATCGTTATTGAAAATTTTAATGGAGCTTTGAATGCAAAAGATAAATTTTAATCGAATAATTTATAGTGTGATGTTCTGTTAATAAATAAATGCAATTTAATTCCGATTGCAAGTAGTAATATTGTCTTTAAATTAATATTAGTTTTGCGCTTAACTGGATCAGTATTTGTCGAAGTTATTCATCTTGAAGTTTTCCGCAATTTCGAGGCTATGATAAGTCGTTCAAGATTCAAGATTCAATCGTTTATTTAATATAGGTTTCTTTGAACACTTATTAATTGTCATATTTGTGTTTACAATTTTTACAACAAAAAAATTTTGTTGACGTCAATAATTACTTATGGCTAAGTTTAGGCCGCTTCCAAAGCGGAGTGCAGAAGAAGCGGCAACAAACTGCACAGCGCATTTTCTCCAAGCGACGTCAACTCACAATTCTAGTTAGACCTTATAAACTACTTATATAGGTATCTTCGTAGATTCCGTTATGTATATTTTGTCAGCTCTATAAATCTGAGAGACATCAACTTTGATTAATTTTGCTATCATACTGTTCAAGAATCAAATCGGCCAAAGTAAGGAAAATATGAACAGTTGGGGTTACAGCTCAGACATTTCTTGTCCATGTGGTTCCATGTCACTCCTCAACCACGGTACAGCTATTTTGCTCTGCGTGTCCTACCACGCCTACCACTTACACTTAAGGACCTAGGAATATATGTACAATGCCACAGATAATGCTGTCACTGAGAAGAACGTAACCAATAAAGATCGGATATTCCAGTGCATATTTACCTAAACTTCGAGGAAGTACAGAACATAGACTAGAATATACCAACTCTAAAATATAAATAATAATTTGTAACTAATCATATAAAGACTTATAATACCTTCATAATAAGACCTTACCTGAGCAAAAAGAAGTAGTCACAAGTTTCGAAATAAAGTTTCACCCACGTAATCAGTCCCAGAAATAGACTAACTATCAACCTATTTACTGAAGACGTAAGTGCGTAAGTACAGAAAGTTATCCAACGAAGAGCGAAAATCAATCTTACAAGGCCTATCAATCCCTAAAAGCAAAGTTGGGTCGAGACCATCAATGTATAAGTCACTAAACATGGTTCTGCCAATTCGTTAATAGACGCTATTAAGTTGGCATTTTGCCAATGTAACATTGTGAAGTAATGAAAACAGTTATGAAATATGGCCTAAAAATATCGTTACTAACGTATGGGATTGGCATAATGAACTTACGTTACGTTAGATAAGTAGAATAGAATAGCATTTATTTGAAAAAAAACACACATTCTCGTTAGTGTAGTGATGATTTATTTTAATACTTTCAATTATTTCTTGCCGATTACTGTGGCGGACGACAAGTTACAAGACACTTCGAGTAAGACAATACGACAAGTAGACTTAAAATACAATTTGCTCCTATATCTTATCTTCTTGATTTATAAATAATAAATAAATATATACGGACTAATCGCACAGATTGAGCTAGCTCCAAAGTAAGTTCTTAAGTAAGACTTTTGTTAAGTGAAACTAACTCAACAATACTATATTTTATAACAAATACAAAAGATAAACACCCAAGACCCAGGTCAATATGAAAAAGATCATTTTTCATCTTGATTTGACCGGGGATCGAACCCGGGACCATCCGTGTCACAGGCCAGCGTGTTGACCGCTGCGGCACGGAGTTCGTCAGATCTTTAATAAGAATTCATCAGAATAGTATCGTGAATGTATAAAAACACCTATAAAAATATAGGTACATATCTCAGTCTCTACAAAAACGGTAAATTCTGGAAAATATTTGGAAGTTTCTTATACGGTGACGTCAGCTCGTCGTCCTGGCGAGCGACATATGTGACGAATGGCTCGCATTATAGACGAGGAGAAAGTAACGAAATTCTGCTGGCCATGTTTTATTTACTAGAGAGCGATGTACCCAATCTACATTACACGTAGGTATAGATATACTATGTAAGAAGCCATTTGTAAATGTTGTTTTCAGTGAATCTTATTTAATCCTTGGATTATACCATATTCGGCAAAAATGTTGCCACATACCGAGGAGATATTTTCAATGAGTTAATTATTTACATACAATATGTATTTCACACATATATACATATGTGTGAAATACATATTTTGGAACTTATCTGAGTCTTAAGACAGCCATAAACATCCTTCCATTACTATTAGTATTTACTCCGGACGTTTTAGATTAGAATATAAAATATATTATATTATCGTATTCAGCTCTATTTAAAAATTCTTAGAAGGCCGGCAACGCTCTTGTCACACCGTCATAGCAAGTTGTCCATGGGCAGCAGTATTCACTTACCATCAGGTGACCCGCTTGCTCGTTTGCCGTCCTCTGGCATAAAAAAAATATATAGAATTTCAGTTAACCATGGTATCACACATTACTTAATAGAGAATTTTTCTATTCGAATTTATTTACTTTGTGTTATAAACATGTTTTAAAGAAGTTGTTAAACAAGAAATAGTGAAGCGCAAATGTTACAAAAAACCGGTAACAACTTTTATATAATACAGGAAAATATCGAGTTTCCTATCAACAAAATAGCATCGCGTAGGTATATGTTAAGAGCACCCCTCTCGGTAACACCCAATTCCCTTAGTGGACCTTACGGGAATGGGAGTGGACCTTGCATCAGCGGATTGCAGCTTTCTTTACCTTGGTGTATGTTTGTTTTAACTTACGAATAACATTGTATTCCCCTTTACACACCACATTTACTTTGGATACTTGATTATACTACATTTTTGAGATTTTAGTGTTAAAATTGTAGAACACCAAACTGTAGAATCAAAACAAGGTTAAGCTATGAGAATTCACATTTTACTGGGTAGTTAAAGTTTTCTGAAATATTAACACTTAATAGTCAGAAAACCTTACTGAGTACTGTGTCATAAGTTCCTATGAGCTGTTATTGGATAATATTTGTCAAACAGCTGACACATTGTTACCCAAAATAAGCTTATAGAATTTTTTTTAAAGCTTTAGAATAACCTTACTATTTTTAAATCTTGCCAAACATTGTTACATCAAAGATAGTTAAGCTATTGATCAAATACTTGGTATTTTTACCCGACTGACCCACTCAGAAGAAAGGTAATGTTTTTCACTTATATGTTTGTAAGTATATCCCTGTCATTGGTTTTATTTCCCGAAGCGATATAGGCTTTGACGTCATAAAAATCCCCCTGTTCCTCATCTCACCACTTTGAGTAGGTTATTCGATGTTATATTTCGATTTTTTCATCCTTTATCCCAACTAATATTATAAATGCGAAAGTGAGTTTGTTTGTTTGTTTATTTGTTTGTTTGTTACGCTTTCACGCCGTATCTACTGATCCGATCATCATGAAATTTTACATACAAATAGGTTAGGACAAAGAGAAGGACATAGGCTATAAATTACGCGGGCGAAGCCGTGGGTAACAGCTAGTTTAATATAAGTAATGGGCTGGTTAGCGTCATTTTATAGAAAGTAAGTACAAAAATCGCACAAAATATTTTTTTTTGTAGAAATATAGATTATAATTTTCCATTAATAAAATATGCTTAGATATTTACATCTGCGAGCATTTTCGAGAAGATTCTTTTCACATTATTTCTTAGACATCAAACAGATTCATCTTTATAATGGTTTAAGCGCGTTAACGAAAATATCGGCTGTAACAAAAACAGCGGTATTTCGGAATTAAGTCGCTTCAGCTGCCTTTGTTATTGTTCCATTAGTGGAATACCAGCGCATGGAATAGTGCCAGCCATTCCATTTCTTTTTGCTCTTTGAAAACACACATTTCTCATAATTAGACCTACATTTTCTATTTCATCTTCTTATTTGATTTCACTTATTATATTGAATTGCTTTTATTTTTCGACACGTACTTGTATGTAAATCAGTTTCATAGCCAAATATTAGAATTTATCACTTCATGATGTGACCAACCATTTCAAGAAATGGTTGTAAACTTAATACACAGACAAAACCCTCTTAAAATATAAATAAAGAATTAAAAAAAAAACTTAATACACGACAATTATTACTCCGACTTGTCAACTCCGTCGCTCAAAACTGATTTTTGAGTTAAAATTTTGAGTACTTATTCACTACTACATACTTAAAAAATGTATGGTTAGAGGTGTCATCCTCCGCACTTCTCCTCTCCTCACTTCTCCTCCTTCCCGAGCTGTAACTTCCTTATCCTCAATCCATCCGAATAAGTAGCATCCCAAATACCTTTATCCACCCCTGTAACGGTCTCGATGCGCAGCAGCGTCTAAACCAATATAAGCCAGAACTGCCCTCACTAACGCGTTTGCCAAGCGTGGCGAGAAGGGCAAATCTCCCTCAATGTTGGCAATTCGGAGACTTGTGTCAAGCAGTAGACTTTTTGTGGCTGAGATGATGACAATGATGATAATGATACATTTAAATGGCGTGGCGCTAATTATAATCTAAATGCTAAGGACTTTGTGAGGGGGCTGGAAAGGCGTCTGAAAAATAGTGGTGCTGACATACGCGCCGAATCGTATCTGGGGCAACGCATATCCCTTGCGACACAACGCGGGAACGCTGCAAGCGTTATGGGCACTTTTGCACCAGGTACAATTCAAGGCGCATTATTTGACTAAGCCGGAACTGCCGGTGTAATTTATGTAATCATAAATGTATTTTATTCGATTGATTTTAATGTTTGTTTAATAAAGAAATTTATATTATATTTATTTAACTTGTAAATTTCCTTTTCAAACAAACTTTTAATTTATGTCTTAAATCGCATTGCTCCAGTCATTCATAATAATACTTTCAACAGTCTTCCGAATCGGTTCCTGCCACTCGCTTTAGCAGCAAGGCAACTTATGAAGTCCTGGGGCTGGCAACTAACTTTTGCATTAGAGGTGAACTCGTGAACTTGTTCCGCGCAATGAGCGGAACAAATCTTGTGAGAGTCTGAGACGAGTGCCAAGTGTTTTTGTTTGCTTATGCGAGTTAGGAAGAGAGAATAATACAGAGTAATCTGTGACACTTGTAATATTAGTAAGGACTTGAGTCATTCATATGACAAATATATCAGTCTTTTTTCCAAATCGGTTTCTGCCGCTAATGTCTTCACTCGCTTCTGCAGTATAAGGCAACTTATGACGTCTCGAGGCTCGCAACTAACTTTTGCATTAGAAGGGAAGTTGTGGACTTGCTTCGCGCATTAAGCGGAACAAATCTTGCGAGAGTCTGAGACGACTACCAAGTGTTTTGACGGGGTTTTTGCTTATACGAGTGAGTTGAAGAGTTAATAATATTGAGCAGTCTTTTTTTATCTTAAATAAAAATATACAGTATGGACTTGCAAAAGTGTTAACCATAAATTAAGTATTTGTCGGGATTTTTGCTTATATGTTTAGTGTTTTGGCATACGGTCTAGATGATTCGAGCAGTCTCATAGTCTTACTAAGTAATAAAATAAAATATTATATGGGCTTCTCATATATTTTTTGCGAAAGTGTGAAATCTAATTGCTAAGTGTTTTGACGGGATTTTTCATGGTATCATTTTATAGTCTGTTGAATATTTGTTCATGCATAAAATACAACAACGCTACTATAAAAACTATACATCTTTTTATAAACTTGTTTTTCAAGTCTATAATTCGTTTGACGTATCTCGAATACTATACTCGACTTTAGAAGGAACATTATTTTGGGGTTCAATATCCCGATATGCCTCAATTAAAAATGCTACATTTAATTGCACATATTTAATGCACAGCTTATTAAAATTTAATTGACAACACCAATTGCGCTCAATGATAACACATGGCTTAATGAGCTTTTCAGGATCGAGTCCAATAAACATTTTGTTATTCCTACGATTTTCGAACAAAGCTTTCATTGGTGACAGCTCGACATTTCGCAAAATTTAAATATCATTAAAACAATTGAATTTAATACGGCCAATTGAATCATAATTTTGTCAGGTTGAATTGTCGGAAATGATGACTGTACGTGTTTTTGTGATGTATTTGAGTAACAAAATTGAATTATTATAGATATTATTTACAATTTTCTTTAATTATGCGTAAATAGGATTGGAAACATAATTTTCAGAAATAAATATAAGTACACAAAACAAATAAAATTACAGTGTAATGTTAAATATATTATAATGCAACAATATGCTATATACAGTGTCATACTAATTTCTTGCAAATAAACCATAAACTAATGATTATTTAACATGTTTGGACTATATACTGTTTAATTGTAAAGCATGCTTTGAAATGCAAGTAAAGTATCTATATCTTTTTATCTAAGACAACGTGTAAAGTAACTTCATCACAAATTAATAAATATGGACATTAAATAATAAAAATAAACAAACAAGTACACAAATTGATTAAATAAAGTGAAGTAAAACACTCCCAAGCAGCGAAAACAAATAACTTTTTGTATCAAAAGTTGACGAAGCACAATCACAGACATTTTCCAGCAAAGATCTAATTTGAACAACTCCAACTTGTTTTCTGGTATATCTTAATTAAAGTAATGCCAACGTTTTAAAATTAATTGCTCTTCATTTCGAGTTTGACAAGAGGTATTTCTTAAAGACGAGAGTTGCGGAACTATTTTGCTGAAGAGAGATGTCAATAACTCAAAATTTCGTATCATACTTGCCTGAGATTTTCATATCGATTGATTGTCCCTTCGCTTGTCAGTGGAAGAAGATTCACCAGAATCAATGAGTGTTATGAATTAAATGGTGGCAATACTGGCGCATCGGGTCCGGTGATCTCTCCAAGCCGACTAGTCAGCATGGAGAGTGTAGGCCAAATCCTCTGTCTGCTCTGGCTAATGTATGGCTCTGGTAGTACAGAGAGGGTCATGCTCCTGCAGTGGAGACTAAAAAGATCCGATGATGATGATGGATCCGGTAAGCCGTGATTGGGCCACGATGTGTCAATTGTTATTGCTTGTCAAATATTATCCAATTATAGCGGCTCATCGAGGTTGACGTCTCAATGACACATGACAAAATCCTTTATATCTTTCTATTATTATAAGTTTTACAGCTAGTGTTCTGCTAAAAAAAGGGAGTTCGTTTAGGCCTTCAGAGTATGTTTATAATAGTTAAATAATCATAAGAAAACGGTTATAAGATTTGATTACAGTTTTCTTCCTCTCCTTCCACTATCATGTAAAATTGTCTCATCAATTCAGTACTAGTAATGTCTGTTACAGTACCTTTTGTTACGTACCTACTTGATAAACCTTCTCTATAGACAGAATTGGTTACAAGCAAAACAACGATGATTTCGTATCAGAAAAATTAAAACCATACGTATCTCGTAAGCAATCTGTCATCTTGATAATGCAGACACAAATCTACTCAGCAGGAGATAAAAGGCTAAAATAAGGACGTCATAAGATCGGGAAATATAAAATTAATTTTTGATTTATCTTACGAGCTACGGCGGAGCGGCCTCCGGCGTTTGCAATCTTGGGAGTGTTTTGGTCGAAATTTTACAATAACAACGAATACACTGCTGTGATTTCAATTTATAATGTTGGTATACACGACGACAATGCTGTTCTTTGCAGGGTTTTGTATAGCAAAGAAAAAGAAGCTGTGTTTTTTTATGTTTGTATTATGGTACTGGATAATAAAGTCAGAGAACTTACTCTTCAATTGCTTTAGTTGGGTCTATTATATTGAAAACAATTGACACAATTACTTGTTTTGATAAACCATCTCCCTCTGGGGAGGAAAAATAAAAGGCCAGCAACGCTGCTGTGACACCCTTGGTGTTGCAGTTGTCCATGGGCAGCGGAGATCACTTACCATCAGGTGACCCGCTTGCTCGCTTGTCGTCCTCTGACATAAAAAACCTCTTTATTTTGCGCATGACAACATGGAATTAACTTGAATTTAAGTTATATTATGTATGATTATTAAATATAATACGAAATTCATGACCCATTAGTAAAGGCACACATTGGTCAAATTGGAAATTTGACGGTCTCAGATGTATAAGTTGAATTGGCTATTCGTTTCTTATTACTTGAAAAGGTAGTTAAAAAGAGTACAAATTCCTTTGAAAGCTATTATCCTAAAATGGTTATCGATAATATTGCCGACATTATATTATAGTACAAAAACTACTATGATACTATAAATTGTGCTCCAAATTTTCTAGTTTAACATTTTGTTTTCTTTCACGTCAAGATCCCAAGACGCATGCTCGATATTGGGACCGTGTAAATTTACATTGAAAGATTGCAATGCGTCCTCTACGCAATTTGTTTGGAATAACTTCAGTGGAACCAATAATACGAGGACATGCGAAATGAACGGCTTGAAATATCGCTGCTAGTTGAAGTTGAGGCAAATTGAGATTGCCTCGGAGATCGTATGAAATCCGATTTGAGTTATGTTATTACATCTAAATAAAACTGGGATGAATGTCTTGTACGGCAAATCTGTACAGTTTAATCTTTAAGTTAAATATTTTTGCTAACTGAACAATGTCATTTTTAGGGTTCCGTAGTAAACTAGGAAAGTAAGTGTCCCCCCCTCTATCTACTAAACGGTTATTTATGGATACTTGAAAAAAATTACAGCAGCAATATATATACTGAAGTTGAAAGGAAAACTATCAGAGCTGAGTACTAAGTACAAACTAAAAAGTTATAAAATGTAATCGAAAATGTAAAATTTCATACATTTTCACTGTTACATGTGGTGCGAGTGTGAACAGTGTGAATTCAAAGTTGTCATTCGCAACTACGGAACCCTACACTGCGCGTGGCCCGACACGCACTTGGCCGGTTTTTAGTTACTTATATTGAGGATGATATCTTAATGTTTCAAAGACGTCTATCCCGTTAATAAATTAAAAAGAATATTTCGGTACTGAAAATATGTGTGTTCTATAATGTTATATGTTAATAGATAAAAAGTACACCATTTATTAAGTATGTACTTTCAAATTCACTAAAAACATGTGTGCTTCATACTTAACTAGCTATTTTAAAACCTTCATAACTAGTCTTTCAAATAAATTAAATATAAACTTTCAAATTTATCTAGTCCATTCATTTGGTCACTATGCTGATACAAACATAGACACAGGCCACAACCTAAATAGTGTAACTAATGATAACTTTCTTTTAAAATCCAGTTTTTCCCGAGATAAAACAAGTCCGCCCAATTCAAAAATATTTTCGACGATGTACGAGTTATTTCAGTTTGGAAGAAAAAGATTCTGAAGGCAAATTGACCTACATCGGCCATATTGAAGTTAGCGAAAACATTCAGTAATTTATGCCATCGTCTCTGCCAAATGACAATATTTTGTAAGTTATTGGCTTGGTAAGTGCCTGGTTATACAATTTATCTAACTTTGTAAATAATTGGATGTCTGGAAAGCGCTGAAAGCTTTTTAGGCATTTTGAAGCAAGTTTTCTAAAGTCCTGTTGGAAATAGTACCTAATAAATTTAGGTCGTCGAAAAGAATGTTAAACCGAAATGTAATTCAAGATAAAAAATTATGTTTTTTATCTTGAATCACACTTCGGTTGACTTCTTTAGTCTTAGTACCTAATATGGAACTTGATGATATCTTAATGTATATTTTTTTGTTCTTGCCTTATTAAACTGATGTTCTTCCAGGCTGGTCTGATATATTAAAACATGAAAAGCCCTGAGGTTAATTTCATAATCTCGGTTTGTTTTATTTATTTTTTTACAAAATACAGTACATAGTTCATTACTAGATGGGTGATAACATAATGTCACAATTTGTGATAGCTTTTTTCACCTTTAAATCTTGTAATTTGTTCTCTGCAGTGATGAAAAGTTGTACACATTGTCGACAAACTTTGTGAAATATTTTACAAATATAGACAAACTTCGAACAAAGAGATATAACTCTTTATAATTTTTCTTTATACTTCTTTGCTTGTGGTATGTGTCTATGTTTGTAACAACATAGTGACCAAATGAATGATCAGGTTAAATGGGGATTTATTTGAAAGACTAGCCATGAAGGTTTTAAGATAGCTAGTTATAACGTTACCCATAAAAAATGTAAACTGATAACTTTATTCTCCTTTGGGAAGGGTCGCTAAATATTATCAAAGAGGCTTTAGTGATTTTTTTCTACAGAATCCCTAAAATTTTAACTTCACCGTAAAGAAATTTTTTATAGAGAATTATTATGACTTAAAAAAATCCTCATTATAATCAATAAGGTAGATTTATATTATCTTAAATATTAATTTGACATCTTTGGTTGCAGGTATAGCATCATTAAATTCAGCACTTTTAAATTAAATTTGGCAGCCTTCTATGTAAGTAAATGAGATATCTTAGAAAGTATATCTATAAGTACAAAGTACCTTCTATGGTACATGGAACTCTTAATATAATTAGTGGTTCTGTGAGTAGTAGATTTCGGCGCTTAGTCGTATAACAGCTATTCCGACATATTGAAATTTTTCCAAATTTCATTTTAAAATTTCAGCCAATCTAAGGCTAATAATTTTATTTCTATACATATAATTCAGTAATAAAATGTTTAGCTATTTGAAAAACCATATCGAAAACTTAAACGGCGGAGTGAAAATTATAAGTTCAGAATTATTTAGAAGTTCAACATTATATCAACAAGCGCTATTTTGTCAACACGGCATTTCCACGCCCTTTTCTACCAAACAATATCTACTAGGACCATTCGAATTAAATTTAAATGCATTTCTGCATTGCTGCACCCGATTATACGCAGAACGGGCACTTATCATAACGTTCGCTCGATAAAAAAAACAATCTTCTCAAAACGAGCATTTCTCAAGTTGTGGTCTGTACAGAATGAGCATTTCGCAAAACATGCCTTTTTTTAAAGAAATTGCTATTTATGCATAAGGTTTTTCAGAATAAAAATATTTTGATTTAACATTAATTAAAATATTTTTTTATAAATAACAGTAATTATTTATTAGCCTTGTGGTTCCCGGCAGAGTAGTATAGGACCACTCCAAGTCTTCCCGTGTCACAGGAGCGTTGCCGGCCTTTTATTTTTCCCTCCCCAGAGGGGAGAGGGAGATGGGCCTCCGGCTCTCTCACTCACCGAACGAAGCATAGTAGCGGTAAAGCTACTACTCAAACGTCGATTTTCTTTGAGAGTGTGGTACTTCCCCGGACGAGCCGGCCCATTCATGCTACTAGCAAAAGTGATTTTCGCCGGTAGCGGAGCTCTACCACAACAAAATCCGACTCTGACTGCTCCGGCTGATAAATGGCTCCTGCAGTGGAGACTAAAAGACCTGATGATGAATTATTCATTATATGTATTCCAAAAGAAAACAGTATATCTTGGAATTGGGAATATTTTGCATGATTATTAAGTTGGCATTTTGAGAAATGCACGTTCTGCAAATACGGCTGCACCCCCAAGCGGTCCGAAGCCACGGGGAGTACTAATCTATAATAATTTCGCGTCAGCAATAGTGCTACAATCGAGTTTATCGCAACAATAAAATATCCTTGCTGCTAATGCGTTGCCTGCGGTGCAACTTATATTGATGTGCTATAAACCGATAGTAGGCACACAGACGAAAAATGTATGGAGACGACAGATGACAGCGCATTGCTCTTTGTCATCATAGCTTCAGGGCAAGGACCTTATATATTGGTAGAAAGACTGATTACCAATTGTACTTTTGGCATAGAAAGAAACGGAAATACTACACGTTGGTGTATTATAAATAATTGCATCTGTGCGAGCGGACACCAACCTTGTAGTTTTTCCGTCCCTTTCTAGCCATAAATTTATGTCCAGAATTATGCTCTCTATTTTAAGGCGTATGAGGGTAAATATCGTATATCAACATTTTAAACAAGTCTATCAGGGTTCTAAGGAGAAGACGCTTACTATATAAGATGCTTCGGGAGTACTAATCTGTAATTTTGCGTTAGCAATAATGTTACAATCGGATTTTTCGTGACGATAAAGTATCCTTGCCGCTAATGTGTTGCCTGCGGTGTCATCTTATTGAGGAAACTGGGGAGACGACAGACAACTTTGTAGCACTCGTCTTCGTTATTTCTCTATCCGATGATAAGATGAACATACAACTAAATCAAACAGTAATATTATGTTGGACAAAGTGCAGTACTGATAAAAAAGGCGACGCCCTCTATCTCAGACGTTACTGCCTATAGCTTAATACAAGAGAGACAAAATTGTTAATGTTAAAGTTAACTTGCATCCCCCAATGTTTATAATTCATATTAGATTTTATTTGAGATTTGCCAAATTTAACAAAACTTATTTAAATAATTCGAACCGGTACTCTTAACAAGATGAAATTTAAAACGTATGTACAGTATGTAGGTACTAGTACATACAATTTTCGAATTTATTGGGCATCAAAATCGGTTCAGTAATTTATGAGATATTTACATAAATGTTCGCGAGGTCCAAGTTCGCGAAGAACTACTAGTATTAATTTAAATTTAACAAAAATATGGAATATGTAATCTGAATGGTAACAAAAACTAAATACAGATACGGAATTTAGCTCATACACTCGTATTCTAAATTTACTAGTCCATATTTTACATACCACGTCATTTCTATCGATTACATAACTCTGTATGCACCAAGTAGGTCCCCTCTAAACTTGCTTCATGGACTCGCGATCCTACGCGTGGTAAGGCGGGCTACAAACAAAATGCATTAGCGAGTACGCAAGCAGAGTCGCAAGGAACGACTTAGTTCCACGCAGAATATTTTACTCGCCCATTAGGGTTACATAATACGCTGCCTCAGGATTTTATAAAATGTTCAGTAAGAGCATCGGGGAACGTAAAGCAACGTATATTTAAATCAAAGTAAAAGATATTTTAAGAGCTTTCCAGACCACTTAGAGATTTTCGCGTTATAGTTAATAGGGTTGGTTGATTTTCAATGGAAAATACTTATAGTTTACGCAGAAATTTTACTTAGGTACATTTGGAACAATGTATTTTGAATGAGTTCGCGGAAACCAAATTTGATCTTGGTTTCTAAATAAATCAGATTTTCTTAGGTATATTTATCTTTCATTTTGTTTAATAATAGGTTTTTTTTTTCATTGTTCTTATATACTTTAAATTGTATTGTATCTTTTGTAGATCATTATTTACAAACGTCCCCAGTACCAAATAAAAAATCCCGTAATACTCATAAACACCGACGTATATTTTATATCAAAGTGTTCAGCATCAATCAACATACGAGTACATTTGCACGTCTGTATCATTACTTTTAAATCTGTCTACCAGAAAAAAAGTTTATAATCAACCTTGTCAAGTCGCTCCCCAAAATCGACCGCACTCAAACCCCCTAAAGCTTAGCAATAAACATAATGGCATCCCCGCATTCCTTATCGGTCAAGATTATGTCTGTCCCGGCCCTAATGTGCCTGATATATTACTTTATTTGTCAAATATCAATAACCACGGACCACTTTGCGAAAGTCGATACTGAATATGGAATTATGGAGCCACTCATACTGGTATTGAATTATTCTGGGTGTTTGGGGTCGTCTTAGTGGAGATCGTATTTTTCAGTTTTATTTATCCTGTTTAGTACAGTGAGAGTGGTGCTCCTACAGTAGAGACTAAAAAACCGGCCAAGTGCGTGTCGGGCCACGCGCAGTGTAGGGTTCCAGAGTTGCGAATGACAACTTTGAGTTCACACTGTTTACACTCGCACCTCACAGTTTAACGACCAAAAACATCTAACAATGAAGATTGTATGAAATTTTACATTTTCTAGTACATTTTATAAGTTGGTTGCCTATAACTTTTTAGTTTTCACTTAGTACCCAGCTCTGATAGTTTTTCTTTCAACTTCAGTATATATACTACTGCTGTATTTTTTTTCACGTATCCATATATAACCGTTTAGCAGATAGAGGGGGGGGACACGTACCTCTAACAAAATTTTGCACTTTAAAACCAAATATTTCGGAAACGGATCCCTAAATCGAAAAATGGTGTTCTCAACCTCACAATATTTTTCAAAGACCTTTTTAACGATACCCCACATGATGGGTAAATAGAGAAAAAAAAATTACTCCCCCACTTTACATGTATGGGAGCTACCCAAAAAAAAATTTTTCATCGAGATTTTTTTCTACGACTTTTTTGCCATGATTAATATACACACTCATACCAAATTATAGCTTTCTAGTACTTATAGTCTCTGAGTAAAACCGCGGACGGACAGACAGACAGACAGACAGACAGACAGACAGACAGACAGACAGACATGGCGAAACTATAAGGGTTCCTAGTTTACTACGGAACCCTAAAAAAGACCTGATGATGATGATGTTTAGTATTTTTTGATTAATTAATGGAGCAATCTTCTACATGCTCATAAGTCACAAGCAATTTTGTAAAATCTGATCTTAGTGTAAAAATCGATAAAGCTAAGAACATTTTGTTTAGTTTAGGTAAAATAAGAAAGCCATTTTTATAGAGCCAATACTTATTTGTGACATAAAAAAATAATAATTAATGTTAACGGAGGTGATCTTATACATCTATTGGTGTTGCAGTCTCCTTTTTGGCTATCAAACACGCCTGTGCCTGGAGGCTCCGCTCTTCTTACTTAAGATTTATATCAAACTTATAAAAAAAAGAACCACGTAGCGAGCACCCTAACTCTTTCTGCATAGAATCTATTTATTTTGGATTACATTACTTTTGTTCAATTTTAATTTCCGTAAATTGTATTGTAATGCAATTTTAAACTAATGGCATATTATGTCACAAACAGCTAATTAATTTCTAAGTAATACACCCACTAATTTCTCGAAATAAACAAAGACATTAAAACCATCACTGCACGTCATTCCGTGAATTAAGTAATTAATACGTCAATTCCCTTGATCGTCCGTCAGACAACGCGTTCTAATGAATCAAAAATGAAATAAATTGCCGCATCCCCTAGGGGATTGTCGATCGGCGTTTCAATATGTAGGGCTGACAGTTGATCGATTACTGAAATTGTATTACGATAAGTAATGGTAATAAATAGGTTTACATTGATACCGGCGACACGAAAGTGGCAAGATACAATAGGATGAATAAATAATAATAAAAGTAGTAAGTACAAAATGGTAGTTTAATTATTATTTCAATATATGTATTTGTACGTTTTAAACTTATCGTTGCTTATATATCGGCGGAGGTAGAGCGATAAATGGCCTGTCAGATTTTCGAGCCAAAGCATCTAATAGCTAATGTCGGGGCAATGGGGAGTGTATAATGTTTTCAGAACTTATGTAAAAAATTTAAATAAAAAAATATATGGGGACAAATCACAACAAATAGCGCTAGCCCCATAGAACATCCAAGAACCAGGCAAATCTGAAACATATCGTGTTCCATGATGACGTGATTGGGGATCGAACCCGGGACCACTCGCTTCACAGGCGTACATGTATATGAATTGTTTGTTTTTCGTGTGTGTAAGTGGCCAACACTGGTGTCAGATTTTTCAAGCCGCCTAAAGGCAACTGACTTAGCTTAACGACTGCCACCAATGATGTATATGAATGAGTATGCATGTATGTATACAATTTTTTTCATTTCGCCATTACTTCTAAATGCCTCGACAGATATGGATGTGTAAGTTATCGTTAGAATACTTTTCTTATCTCGAAGGAAAAAGATAATAATTTATTTGGTATGTGTTTAGAATTTTCTCTAAAAAAAGCTTGTTTTGTTGATTATTTATACTAGTTTTTTTCTGTTGTAATATGTAATTACCATGTTTGACAGCCCTACGCGTGACGTTTGTCCCGCATTCAATTACTACGATAACATCACGCAACACCGCAATTACGATGCTAATCCGTCAATCGAGAATAGGACCCCAGTCCTACGCATTATGTGAGCCCATACAAATGTATCAATGCTCAAATCACTCGATATTTCCCTTTGAATTTTACATCTGAAAATATTCTTTGCGGATTTTTTTTTCTTATTACTCATCAATTTTTTTTACTTTCAACACAGCAATTACGTTGGTAATCTATCAATCGATATTACCAAATCTTAGATACGCACCGTTACCTGTGCCCACACAAATGTATTAATACTCAAAGCAACCAATACCTCGTTCCTTATGAATTTCCTTTTGATGTATTAGGTATTATAACCTTTTTATGATCATTTTAACACACAAATTATGATAAACGTCGCCATTAAGATGTGAGCGAATCGAGCGAATACTGATGTATCAAATCAAATTTGACGACCTCCGTGGCGCAGCAGTCAACACACCAGCCTGCGACACGTCCTCCGTGGTCAGATCAGGTTAGTATCCTAAAACACAATTCTCAAAAGTTGCTTTGGGGCTAGCCTAATCAATATTTATTTATTTACTTAAATCACTCAGGCTTTAGATGCTAAGATATTTTGCAAAAGAAGACATTGTGGCGGTTCCCAAACACTACGCATGGTTCACATCAAACATGCCTATCTATAAAGTGCCAGCCATGAGACATACATACATACGGGCTCAGTTGCTATGCCTAGTTCTCACGGCGATCGAATTTAATACATGCATATTGGTACTATAGAAGACCGATAACAATACAGTACTAATGTACTTCAAGATCAGAGCCATCAAATAGGTACTCGTATTAATAGCAATAAAACCTTCACTTTCAAATATCGATTTGCCGAAATGATACAGTGTGATAGATCTTCAAAACAGCAGTTTTTAGGGTTCCGTAAAAACCCATAGGTTAAAAACGTGACCATACAAGTAACGTGTTTTATCACCGTTATTTTAGAGTCAAATATTATATAGTGGTACGGAACCTTTCATTTTTACAGTAACCTTTTTTGTTTGAACGGACTTCATATTTAAATGAAGAATGTCCGTTTCGCTTAATTACTTTGGACTGTAAACTGACGTCAACCCTATAGTACGTAACTGCATTTGGTGACCACAGGTGTTGGCCGATATTGAGTTTGGGAAATTAGTGTCACACACGATATTATGCAAATTTAATCTAGCGTACATGCATTTGAAAATTCAGCCTGTATTGAATTAGGCGCGATACGGGCTTATTTATTTTGGTCCAATGTTGATCATCTGTTATTTGATGGTTGAAGGGTCATTTCACATGTTTTAGTACAAACAGTGGAAATGAACTAGAAATTCAATACTTGTGTGTAACAATTTAGTAACTAGTGTTCAAATGTTATCGACCTAAAATAAATTGGGTTATGTTTATAATATATTACATAAGCTAATGTTCCGCCCTCTTTTTATTTCTGCTAAACATTATTGTCCTGTGATGTTTGACGGCAAAGTCGAAATTGCGGGTTCTTACCAGGAGTACGAGGACCTCGATGGCCTAGTGGATCTAAGCATTAAAGGCGCTTCCGCATGTAAAGCAACCCTGGGCGCAGTCCCCACTTGGATGGGTGACCGCAAGTGGCATAAAAAATTCTTGAGCTCCTCCGTGCTTCGGAAGGCACGTTAAGCTGTTGGTCCCGGCGGTCATCGTTGATGGCAGTCGTTAAGCTATGTCAGATGCATTTAGGCAGCTTGAAAAATTTGACACCAGTGTTGGCCACTTACACACACGAAAAACAAACAAAACTAGGAGTAATCCCACGCCAACGACCACTTATCTATTTTATCTCTATAATAGGACAGACGGCAAATAAACTTTGTACCAAAATTATGCATTGTTATATCACGCGATGTGAAAATATTTTATTTGTAAATAAGTAATAAAATCATAATTGAGCCCAGGCAAGTTATGAAAGGTGTTTGTTACGGCTAGTCTACTTAGAACCAACTTCGCTCAATCAACTTTCAAATAAAGGAAACCACATCCTAAATCGACCCATTTGGCAGCTTCGATTCACATTACACAAACCGCATAAATAATATGAATGGAACTTAGGTACCTACTCTTTTTTTATATAGAACTGTTTGTTACCCGCAGCTTGACCCGCGTGATATATAGCCTATGTCCTTCTCAGTACCCTTACATATGTGTATGCCAAATTTCGTGATGATCGGTTCAGTAGGTACGGCGTGAAAGCGTAACAAACAAACTCACTTTCGCATTTATAATATTAGTTAGGAAGTTAGGATAGGATAAATAAGTGAAAATATTTATTTTGAAACTTAATGAAAATAATTAATTATTATTGGCAATTATTTATTTAAAACTCGTAAAAACCAGATATCTCGATGGCCCTAAACAATTTCAACAACATTAAAAAATCTGCGATCAGCAACGAGAAAAATCAAAATGAGAACCGCAGAGTTGCAACTCGGAAAATAATCCAATCCCACCGCTGGTGTCATTCCGAACTAACAAACTAGAAATTTTCAAGTCGATATTTCCGCCCCGATTCCCGACCGGGCAAAACGAGCAGGGAAAATTTTCCGACTTGTTACTCCATAGGTTTTCTTATTGTGGAAAGTTGCCAGTCTATTCTTGAGCTCGCGGTGACACTTACACTTTTTTTCTTTTTGCCTCGTTAACGGCGGGTTTTACGATTAGTGGCTTTTTATTTGCGGCCAGTTTTATTTATTAAACGGAGACAATGTTTTTGCAAGAGTGTTGACGTTTGCAAGAATGAAACAGTGTCAGCATTTCGTAGATATTTTCCAGAGCGTGCAGACAGTCGGCGAGACGACTCTAAATGTTACGATGTGGTTTTGTGATAAAAAAGCAAGTATATGAGTTAAGTTTTTTAGGATTTCTTCTTATTTTTTTATGCATACACACTTACCTACAAATGTAGGCTAAGATAACATTATTTTTAAACGAATCTGATTTAGGTGCATGAAAAAAAAATATTGATCAGTAAGTTGTATCTAAAGCAAAACGAACACATATGTGGTTGTATTGGAATAGAGAGCTTACGCGAAATATAATCCCACCATTTTTTTTAATATAAGGTAACGCCACATATTGCTTGAACTGTTAAAACTTCACAAATTTTGCTGAGAGCTAGCTCGTAACTCTACATGCCCTTTCTCTAATAATAGTATTCAGCTTCCCAGTCTTGAGCTCTCTACCCTTTTAATCCTTAAAAAACAAATTCATTAGGATCTCCGAACCAAATATTTGCATAATTCACAAAAAAAAAACCATTCACAGACATGAATCTAAACACTGTTTAAACTCCTTTCCAAAAAGAAGGATGATAAGGGTCGAATCATAAAGCTTCACATTTTGATGCACCGCTTTCGTTATACCGAAAATCGTCTCATTATTTCTGGGCAGTTAATCCGGGCTTACGTCTCGCTTTTTAATTGTACCTACACTGTCTGACCCGCATCGGGCCGCTGTTTTTCAGAATTTGCCGTCTCGTTAACCTCTGCTAAGTTGTTTGTGGTGCAAGGGATAGACTGATTCATGCTACCAAAAACTACGGCAGCGGTGGTGTTATCACTACCTTATGCTGAGTGGCACCATTTTGATACTTTGATTATATACTTTTAATTTTGTAATTTTGTAATGTTTGAAGTATAAAATAAATTATTTTTAAATGTAGTAATTTTCCTATAATTTTTCTAAGTTTTTGTAAATTTAATAATTTCTAAATTAGGCTTACTGTTGTCCCTAACTACATGCAAAATTTCACGTTTGTTGAATTTATCAAACCGAAATAATACTAAAAACGTTAGTATGAAAAATTCACTTTGCTAGAAATTCTCTATAGAAAACGCCAATTTCATAGTAAGGACCTAATATTAGTATAAAGACAAATGAAAGAAAACTATTGTTATTTTTCTATAACAATCTAGTGATTTTAAAACATCTGCATCTCTATATAAAATCAAAAGCTTGTTGTGGTGAAAAACTGATAAAAAGATTTTGTGGAATAAGATTGCACGTAGAGTATTCTGAGTGAAATGGTAAAAAATTGTACTTTTTTGAAATTTCACATGCCACTACGCACCATGGCTCACCGATTCAAAATCTGTTTCGCATTGAAATAAATGTCCTATATTTAAATTAAAATTGAAAATCGCGATGGCTTATACTTCACGCCGCTACTTATCGCGCCGCGCATCCGCGAGCCCAAACCTTACCCTTTCGTTACATAATTTTGTGATTAATTAAATCCAGTGATCGTTTACATTGTTTAAGATGGACAGAATAATTTGTTTAGTCTTTCATTTCACTGATAATTTATACTTACAACATGAAACTCAGTTATGTACAGCTAAATTGATTATTAATAACAGTGTTTTGATAACATACACAGATACTTATATATAATAAGAAGTCCCTGAAACTATAGTATATAAACAATTGAAGACGACCTTGCGAATTTCCGACTAAACATATTCTCTCACGTAATTTTTATTAGAAATAGTTTTGTAAGCTATGAACCTATTTTCAAATAACTCTTCGTAAATAATGCTATTAAATTTCAAAAGTAGGTGGCGGTAGTGACAAATAAGTTTCCTGATCTGTATATTTTTTCACAGATAATAATGATTTTTGGTCACATCATCAGGGCTCTTTTAGCCTCCACTGTAGGTCCTGGACCCTCTCTGTACTAACAGAGCCACATATTAGCCAGAGCACACACACTACAACATACTACAACATACCTACTTATAACTAAATATGTGGACTTGAGCTTACACTGTCATACTTCTTCTGTGTACCAGCTTTTTAGGGTTCCGTAGTAAACAAGGAACCCTTATAGTTTCGCCATGTCTGTCCGTCCGCGGTTTTACTCAGAGACTATTAGTACTAGAAAGCTGTAATTTGGTATGGGTATGTATATTAATAATGGCAAAAAAGTGGTAGAAAAAAATCTTGAAAAAAATTTTTTTAGGGTAGCTCCCATACAAGTAAAGTGGGGGAGTAATTTTTTTTTCTCTACTTACCCATCATGTGGGGTATCGTTAAATAAGTCTTTAAAAAATATTGTAAGGTTTAGAACACCATTTTTAGATTTAATCCGTTTCCGAAATATTTAGTTATAAAGTGCAGATTGTTAAAGTGCAACAATAGGCAACCGGCTAGCAAGCCACTTAGTGGAAGACGGAATCATAGTACTGAACTACGATTCTGTTTTCCACAAAGTGTCCTTTGGACTGGGCTCTATCTTTGGCCCTATGCTCTATCTATCCCATAAAATAACCTTACTTGCCTCATCGATCCCTTGCGTAGAAATTACGTCTCCATTGTCCATATTATACACAATACAGGAAGTTTGATCAAGCAATACCCCATTCTACCCGCGTAAGCAGCATTTGTCGGCTGTGGCGTCACAAAGTAACATTCGCAAAGTTTGCCACTTCTGGCGACTGCAGTGGGCAAGGCGATTCAATATACGAAAACTTAGTTCTGTCAAGTAACTATTATGTAATCTGTGGCCCTTATTGCCTTACAATGTAAGTACAAATTTGGAGGCTACAACGTCAGCTTGTTTCGCTTCGCCTGCAGCCCAGCCCACTAACGTTACTGTTAATGCCTGTATCTAATATTTCATATTATCGGTTTAGTTGTTACAGCGATAATGATTAGGTACAAACAAATAAATAGTAAAGCAAAGTATAGAGTTAACAGCCATTCGCTATTGCGTAATTATTTATTATAGGCAACTATTGTTTCACTTACCAAAATATAAGTACAATACATATAGTTACCTGAAAAAAATAAAAGGCCAAACTGCCGTTTTTGTCAGCTTACGTCCGCCATATTGATTTTTTGATGACGTTACATAGCCTAAGATATACGACACTCCGGGGAAGAATACAAATCTAATGACACCTCACAATTTAAAATTGGTTAAGGCTACAGGAGGATAATAGAACAGACATAATTACATACATACATACGTAGAATATACATATGTTACTAAGAAAGATGTATCGTATTCAAAACCTTATAGACCAACGTTTTTATCATATCTTACCCTATGAAGAAATTGCTACAAAAAAGGTCATCATAAAACCATATATCTAAACAATCAAATAAACCCAGGTTGCCAGTAAAATAATGTACCCACATAAAATCGCCTAACAAAATGTCTATAGACTCATAAACTGACTTGCGTCACCCTTTTAATCCTATACAATTTATGTTTCAGCGTTGAGCGCGAACACATTATTATTTTAGAGGTGATCTATTTATTAGGGCCTGGGCCCTTCGCTATAAACAATCTATTAATAAATTAAGATCCATCCTTTGGGATCGGCCGCAAGCTAGGGACGTGTCAGAAATGTTGGAAGTCGAAACTATTCGTCAATCCAAGTTAAAGGGTCAGATTATCACTATAAGTTTACATACTAGTCTCTTACGGCTCTGTGAGTTGTAGACCCTGTAAGTCCATTATAGCGAGTTCGAAAGCGTTTCTGAGACATTGTGATGAAAAAAAAATGAGATACGATAAAAATATTCTATGTTTTCATCCGAACCTGCTCACAAAATTTCACGAAGGCCGGTTTAGTAATGCGACATATAGAAGACAACAGACTGACAGACATTGGGACAGCTAGACGTAAAAATATATGCTGAAATGGAGACGCTTTGCAATCGTTCGGTCATAATATGGATTTGGTAAAACATTGATACTATTTTAACCATTTTTTTTTCAATGTTCAATTCCATGAGTTAAATCCACTTTCACTATACATTGTTATTTTCGTGTGTGTGTGTGTGTAAGTGGCCAAAAACTGAGGAGGCCGATGGCCTAGTGGGCGTGACCATTATTAGCTCTTACCCATGTTAAGCTACCAGTCCCCACTAGGATGGGTGAACGCAAGTTGCATAAAAGTATTCTCGAGCTCCTCCATGCTTTGGAAGACACGTTAAACCTTTGGTCCCGGCTGTCGTCATTGAGCAATGTTTGATGCCTCTAACCGTGTGGTTCCCGGCAAAGTAGAATAGGATTTTTCCAAGTCTTCCCGTGAATATCGTAGAAGGCGACTTAGGAAACACAAGCTAACAAAGCTTATAAACATCAATGAGACCTCTCCAACCCGTCTGGCCAGCGTGAAGAGTGTAGGCCAAATCCTCTGACTGATCTGGCTAATATATGGCTCTGGTAATCACAGAGGGTCGTGCTCCTGCTGTAGACCTAAAAAAGACACGATGGATGATGATGATGATGCCTTTAGAAAGTGATGCAGTTTAGAAAATTTGATAACAGTGTTGACTACACACACACACACACGAAAAAACAAATACAAACAAACAACAACTTTATAACTTCCTTCACAAACGTTCTATGAGACCGATTTGATAAGTATACAGCGTGTGAATAAACATTCCATAGTCCCTTCTCAGGCCGTCAATATGAATAACTTTTCCCTTAAGAGCAACGCTTGGAACTCCGACCCGGTCAGCTGAACACTTTTGTATGAAAATTTCGATATACATATTTTTTATAGTAAGCCTATCTGACAAAATATTTGTACACCAGAATTGGCACATGTAGCTCGCATTTTAACCTACAAAAACACTATACTGTAAACACATGTTTGACAAATAAACGTATCTTTATCTTTGATCCCATAGGAAAATTTGTTCACATTGACGGGCTGAGTCACCCCTTTAAAGGTATGACGGGGTAAATTTACACGCTTTATATTGTTTTCCACTTATGTCAGACCTCAGAAATGTGATTTTAACAATGTAAGACTAGGTTAAGTTAAATAAAATATAAAACTTTGACTGTTTATCTAAGTAATTACACCTTCCTAGTTATAAAATGCTAAAGTTTTTGCAAGACTGTACAATTTTCAAGCAGAAAAACTTTGCTGATGTTTTCCTTTGTTCACGGCGTAGTAGGTAGTAGATCCTGTAATAGCTATGTTTAAGGAGAAGTATTATGATAAATCGGTATATAAAATCTTTATTTCTTATTATAATGTGGTAGTGGTAAAAATTATCCACATTATTGATCTATCATAGTAAGCATACCAATTTTTTTTGCAACTCCACAAGCTTTATTTATTAAACCGATTTCAAGAAAGGAAATTCTCGATTATTATTTCTTTAGTTTTTCCCGTATACTCGAAAACGCCTAGACCGATTTGATTTTTTATTTTATTATTCCAATGGAACCATCCATTAAAAATTTATTAAAATTTGTTTAGTAGTTTGGTTGAAGACGGCCTTTTATTAGAAAGATTATCAATTATAAAGACTCCGTTTTCCATCTGTCATATTTAACACACTACAACAATCAATTAAAATTACAATTTGAAAATCACATCACTATTTTTGACAGGAATAATAAAGTGCTTTGTCATAGCCCTTCAGGCACGTAGGGACCAAGTCTGGATTGAGTTTCTTTCGGCGTATTCTTCTCACCAGTGGTCATTACGAAACGCTAGTAGTTTTTCGATTTTGCATATTAAAAATTAAAAATAATAAAGTAAAAAATATGACGTTCAAAAAGAGATACAATTATCCAATTTTGAATAAAAATCTTTGACTTTGACTTTTGACTTTAGCTTTTTCTAACAAATTCGTAAAATAATTTAAACGACAGGTCTAATAGATTTTTAATCAATTGTCGGCGGCCATTTTGTCGGCTCGACCGATTGGTCGGCTTGAATTTGGAATGAGCGCACGAGCACTGCCATCAATCATCGCTGGCCGAGGGCTGACGCGCACAAATTATGATTGAGATTTATGCGTTCCAGTGCTGCAGTTTAGTGGTGATTGTAGTTCCCACAACATTTTAATATTTAACTTTTTTATTATTTATTATTATTAGTGTTTATTTATTATTTTTGAGCGCCCCAATATGACAAACGGTTAAGCTTTTTTTAATCTTACAGTGAACTAGCGCATAGGCTTCTTTTAGTTTGAATGAAGTCGCGCGCAAAAGTCTGAAAAATTACCTGCCTATAAGTTGCGTACCCTATGTATAGTATTGCCAAACAATTTGAAAAACATTTTAAAAAGTGATTGAACTATTTCACAACAAGAAGAATGCAGAACAACATCATCATCATCATCAGGTCCTTGTAAGTCTCCAAGTGTAGGCCAAATCCTCTGACAGCTCTGGCTATATGTACATATGATATATAATATATGTATAGGCTTGGGAGTGCAGAGAGGGTCGTGCTCCTGCGGAACAACATTTTTGAGTAACTTAAAACTTTTCAGCAATTTGATTTGAAAAGCGTTTGTGAGGATGGATGTAGGTATGGTTTCTATTAGTGCGTAAAGTAGTAACAACTTGTTACTACTCACACAAAAATACTGGACGGATTATAATGATACCCTATAATATAATCGCTTAAATGGCACATACGCGGACTATCTCGCGTACAATCTATACATATAATAAAACAGTAAAAATATTTTGTCTGTACATTTAGTATTTTAGACTGAAAAAGATAGAGGGACACTTAAAAAAGAATAATATAAAGCAAAAAAATTTTTAAAATTTCTTGTAAAAAATAAATGCACACAAAATAGTATATTTAATGAATTCTAAATCCAATTCCGTCGTTATTTAAGTATTTACTTAACTAACGACCGATTCACCGTTGAGACTAACATGTCTTTCAGATATGTATCTACTTCATCTACAAGTAAAATAGATATAAAAATACATTTCAAACTTGCAGAAAACATTTTCTGAAAGAGCAGTAGCTATCTACCTGCTCGTTTGGTACAAATCGTTCACGCGTTCGCACAATGTTACAAGGTTACATACAACACAGCCACAAACCCTATAACCCTGAACAGCCGCGCAGGTATCGAATAAAATAGCTGTGAAGTGAACGATGCATTGTCGGGTTATCTCAAACGACGTCCCACCCCAAACGATAGATAACCGGCGTAAGGTGAACCCCCCGCCCGCTCCCCGCGGGGGCTTTGTATTGGAAACTCCGATAAAGCAGGCACCGACGGGAGACCAGGTGAATTATCGCGGATCCTAGTTAAATGGTCGCCTATCTATCTACAAATTTTGATGTTATAGTTTGTGTGGATTTACATTACTTGTAATGTAACTGCCATATATTTTATAATATGACAATCGTGAGATTGACATATTTACATAGATATATCATTTCTTCTTTTCTCATTGTGACGTCGGCACAGCATCATTTTGCGCTTCAAATCCTCCTTCACGCAATTCATCCAGATTTTTCTTGGGTTTCTAAAATACATAGGTCTCCCTCTCTCTCTCTCTCTCTTCCCTTTTCTCTATCTCTCTCACTATCTATCTCAACCGAATGAATTTGGTTATGATTTATTCTTAGCTGGAACTGGCCGTAGTCCGAATTTCGAAAAACAAACTAATAACTGTGACAATTTGATAATAGTATCAGCTGGACAATAACAATAGCGCATTGAAACTAAATAATTTTAGAATACCAAAACTATATACATAATATCTCTGTGATAATCCTGGTAAAAAAGACGTTTTCGATTTAAAGTCCAGTCTGAGATCGCGAGTGCGTGAAAGAAAATATCTGAAATCTCAATTTCGACCTCAAATCCAACCGAATGTTTTATTTCACACAAGTTTCACTTAGAGCTTTTGTGGTTCCAATAAGACGATACGGCGCCATGTTTGCCTTCTGCCTGGCTAGGCGTTGCTGCCTCTGGCTGGCAGAACAGGTGAAGATTTCATTCTGAGTGTTACACTCTAAAAAAAAATTACAGATATATTTATTTAGTTTTGCCGTGTGGTTCCCGGCAGAGTAAAAAAGGACCACTGAGGAAATTACTAATTCTAGTGCTATTCGTGTCGTAAGCTGGCGTGTTTACCACTCATCATCATCATTTCGTGTAGGTGACACGGTCAGTTGACCATGCACGCCCTGGTGTCAAGAGTTCTTTGGAACCGCCACTCGGCCTCTGACGTGGTTGCTTTAACGACAACCAGATGGCAGCCGGGACCAACGGCTTAACGTGCCTTCCGAAGCACGGGTTTACCACTGCGCCACGGAGATTACCGTACAATAATACTCTCTTTCTGGAGGTTATTCTAAAACCATGTGCACGTTATCTTTTATCATTGTATTATATCGCTATCACTATGAACTATAAGCTCGCGATTTTAGCCGGCATAGGTAACGATCCCGACTGATCCCGAGGGAATCCGGCGTATCGGCGAGATACTATCTCCGAGCTACCTAATGTGTACCGACAGCAGATGTAGTGCCGCTAGTGTGCTACTAGACTGGTTGGTTATGTAAGAGTGACGTAAGAGGGGAAATATCGATATTTTTTAAATGTAAACTAACAATTTTTCTCGCGAATTCGTCCGCGTTAATTATTGCCTGTGTTACTCGCAGATAAATTAGCTTTCGATACGTGAAAGGATTTTCAAAATTGGTCCATAGTTTTGAAGCCTATTCAATGTAAACAAAAAATCAAATCCTCCTCCTTATAGTATTAGTAAAGATAAGAAAAGATACGATTTTCATGAAAAATATAGCCTGTGTCACTCAAGATGATAAATAGATTTAAACGATACCCAATCAAAATTTCAAGCATTTTGAAGATAAACTAATATAAAAATCTTCTGTTTTAACATTCATGAATCAAAAACAAAATGTTATAGTCTTGTTTTGGGCAGTCGTGTACCATAGACGCATTCAGCACATTAGATAGGTTAAAATCCCATAATAATCGCAATACAATAAGGAAAAATCAATCGTTTTAAAGTCTTTTATGTATTTTTTTATTTGTGTGTCTATGTAGCATATAAATTGACCCTCGAAATTCCATCTAAATATGTGGCGACTCAGACCGTCAGTATAAACGAATTCTCCAATGGGACCGATTCGAAGATATCAAAAAGTCGACATTCTCATACCCAAGCAGCTGAGCATAACAATAAAGTTTTCAGCAATGGAGAAAATATACATACTAACAGTCTGAGTCAATCCTTTCTTTCAAAATTCCTTTGAATTTCGAGGCTCACTTTACACGCTGTATATTCATAATATCATTTGATTACTCAATTCACATGTTCAAGCAATAAAACTATTACTTGTAGCAACCGTACCACTTCATCAACTACATTACCAGATAAATACCCCTCGAAATAGTATCACGATATCAAATTAGGACAATTTGCGATCAAAAATACTACTCTGCTCACTGTACCGAATACGGGCGCTATTGTGCCACCATTAAGTACGAGCCCCGGAGCGATAGACACATGAATATTTATAGGAATAATTCGACAGATTCCCTTAACGATAGCATGTCAAAAAGCGAGCGGAGCTGCGTGGCGGCGCTAGCTTGCCACTATTGGATTATCCCTTTTAAGTGCATTATGGATTCGCTTGTTCTGTTCCGAAAAGTGAGACTCTCGAATTGTGTTCTCAATTGGTTTTCTATCTGAAATACATGAAAACGAAAACATTACTATTAATACCACAGTATACCATTACAGAGGATGTCGTGAAGGTGACTTAGGAAAACACAAGCACAAACAAAGCTTATAAACATCAAAGAGACTTCTCCAATCCTCCGGCCTAAAATACTCTGACTGCTCTGGCTAATATATGGTACAGAGTGGGCCATGCTCCTGCAGTAGAGACTTAAATAAGACCTGATGATATACCATTCCAATTTTATTTGTTCGTATATTCTTGTCGTGCTACTTCTTCTCGTTGAGTCTAAATGGTACTTTATACCAATACAATTATGGTTATGCTAATAGACCTTTCGTTAGCCTCATTGAGATCTTCAAGTTTGCAAATAAAAGGATCGATAAAAGGTGAGTCATAGATATATTGATTTAACAAAAAAACGGGAATTTAAAAAGGAATGAATGCATAAAGCTAATTAATAATAACAAAAATCATTCAATAGCGAAATATATCGGAATATAGCGAAAAAATATTAAATTATAAAAGGCAAACCTGCCTGACGCACAGATTTACTTATATATATAACACAGCCGAAACTACTTTACCTAGAAACTTGAAATTTGGTACAGGGATTCCTTCATTCTTCTTCTTCTTAGCGTATCGACTCGGGCAAATTATATTTGTGTTGACCAGAATTCTGCTACTGATATAGCGTTATCAGTAGCATTGTATAGGTCCTTCATTTATGATTCGTGATGTAAGCAGGGCTAGGGAACGGTTCAAAAAATACCAGCTCATTATAATCCCGGACCAGGTTTTTCGCGAACACTCGCTAGGAGCGGAATCGATACGCGAACTTTATATTCGCCGGGATTAACCAGGTAAATTTCAAACGATTTGGGGGCGGGGTTTCCCGGCTCCTTACACGATAAGTTCTTTCTTGTTTGATATCTTTCGTCAATTTTATGCGTTATTTTGTTTATTTACGCGGATGAAAAATACTTGACCGATTAATTGAAAACAAATTTACCATTTAGAATTTTATTTTGTTAAAATTTTATTACTAACCGCTTATTCTTATAACAATGTGCAACACATTATCAAAGTCAAAGGATGATTATATTTTTTAACCAACTTCAAAAAAAGGAGGTTTCTCAATTCGACCGTATATATTTTTTTTATGTGTGTTCGCGGATAACTTTGTTGTTTATGAACCGTTTTAGATGATTCTTTTTTTGTGGGAAAGGCGTTATCCCAAGGGCGGTACCATGATAAGGAATCAGTGATGTGGAAATTGTTTTTTTTTTTAAGTTGGTTGCCTATAACTTTTTAGTTTGTACTTAGTACTCAGCTCCGATAGTTTTCCTTTCAACTTCAGTATATATACTACTGCTGTAATTTTTTTCACGTATCCATATATAACCGTTTAGTAGATAGAGCCCCCCCCCCCCTATCTACTAAACGGTAGTACACTTACCTCTAACAAAAATTTGCACTTTAAAACCAAATATTTCTGAAACGGACCCCTAAATCGAAAAATGGTGTTCTCAACCTCACAATATTTTTTAAAGACCTATCTAACAATACCCAACACGATGGGTTTGTATAGAAAAAAAAATTTTTCTTTCTCTTTACTTGCATGGGAGCTACCCTAAAAAAACTTTTTTTTCAAGATTTTCTTCTACCACTTTTTTGACATGATTAATATACATATCCATACCAAATTACAGCTTTCTAGTACTTATAGTCTCTGAGTAAAACCGCGGACGGACAGACAGACAGACAGACATGGCGAAACTATAGGGGTTCCTAGTTTACTACGGAACCGGGCGGGAAGGCGCGCGGGTTAAGGGTGTCGGTAGGCGGAGCCAAAATGATTCGAACGAAATTAACCCAGTTTCTCGAACTGAAACACTTACGATTTGCTCTTTGATCAGAACCCAAATATTATCGGTTCCGGTCGAGCGGAATCGAAATGTTACGGCTCCTTTTTTTCTGTATGGAATTTCTAATGAGCTGGTTAAATATTTTAACCTGGTATCCGAGCCCTGGATGTAAGTAAGCGATAAAAGATTTTTAGAAACACAACCCCTAAGGGGGTGAAATTTTGCAGGTGAAGTCGGGGGAAAATTGCTACTTATTACATAACCAGCAAAAAAACGTTTGTGCCTTTTCGTACATCGAACAAGGAGAGGGGTAGGGATTACGTCATACAAGAAATGTAGCGTAAACATGTCGAAGGCTGCCAACAAAAAAACATAAGCTGGCATGACAAACGACGTGCGAACATTCGTAATCAAAGTGGTCGTGTGAGTTGTGTCAACGGATCGTCTGCCGGGACATTAATCTCCCCGCGCTTATTGCGAATGAAATGTAGAAAAACCTAAAGCAGGCTTCACACTTAGAGTAATGTGACAGTTTGGAGCCTAAGTTTGTCGGGTCTTGAAAGATGAATCATGTACAGATATATGATAAGTAAGCAGAGTACAACATATTAGGTTTATTGCTGCTCAAATTGCAAAGTCCCAAATGTCATGTAAATAAAAAAATGTCAAATCACAATTCAGTCAAATAAATGAAAGAAAAAAAAAACAGTTTACCTACAGTACTATGATCTTGTGAGTATAGGTATTTAGAATACTAACCCATTTATATATTAGACAACTAAATCAGTGAAAATAATTATTTTAACGGAACGTACATCACTGCAAGGGATTACATCACACAAGAAATGTGGCGTAAACATGTCGAAGGCTGCCGACAAAAAAACATAAGCTGGCATGACAAACGACGTGCGAACATTCGTAATCAAAGTGGTCGTGTGAGTTGTGTCAACGGATCGTCTGCCGGGACCTTCGAGCAACACGGCCTCCGTACCGGACGGAGGGAGTGGGCAAAGCGACAATTTACTATGACAATTTTTCTGGCGTTTTTTGCGGGGGGAAATGTGCACACAAGTTTAGTTCCGCACACCTACATACAAAACTTAAACTGTCACTTGATAGTAATTATGACATTGTCACAATAAATGACATAAAAAAGAAAAAATAATTTGTGTACAGATGAGTCACACACAACTAACACATAGACATGCATATGCCTAATTTTGCTTGTACCTTGACAGAGGGGAATGCAGCGTATGGCTACTCCCTTCCGTGTTGCTCGAAGGCCGGGACATTAATCTCCCCGCGCTTATTGCGAATGAAATGTAGAAAAACCTAAAGCAGGCTTCACACTTAGAGTAATGTGACAGTTTGGAGCCTAAGTTTTGTCGAGTCTTGAAAGATGTATAGTTTGTTATCCTATGTTTCTCCAATGTTTATACAGATTTGTCAGTTTTTGTCAGAAATACATCTGGTCTTCAGATAAGTACTCATTTCGTCCGAAAACGTTAGTTGACCTAAACGCATCTCGTCAGATTTGCAACTCGTCAAAAACGAAACTACTAAACTATACGTATCTATTTGTTTGTTACCAGACTGACCCAGCCAGAAAAAAGGGTAATGTTTTTTACGCGTATACATGTACTAATATATGTCCATGTATTTCTGGCAGTTGTTACGTCCTGTAGCCTTACAGGCTTGACTGATATTGCAGTAAGGTATGCATAGATTTAAAAAAAATCGTCTTTCATACTTCTGATATGATGATATGTCATTAAATTCCTTTTCTTTTCCGGAGTAATGTAGGCTACGTGACGTCAGCACAAAATCAATATGGCGGACGTACAGCATCAAAAAGGCAAACGAGACTTTCAATTTTTGATATTATCCAGATGTTTCTTGATAATATCACCTTTTTTTATATTACTTCAAAGGTATTACAGGAGAACTACTTTAAATGGGTCCGTCTTAACTTAACTAGTAATTTCCACAAAAAATATTTCCGGGACTCGCCGCTACAAAAGCCACATTGCAGGTATACATCCGTATCATTTCACGCTGTCGTTGCCAGCGAGGCCCATTTCCCTGCCCCATTTGCGATACTGCCAAGCCCAGTTCCAACTCCATGAGGACAGATCGAACGTCAAAAAAATGTATAAGTGATATATTTCTCTTACTTTATGTAATGTCCTTTATTCATAAATAGCAGTTTTCCTGCGACTACGTCTAGTGTTGCCCGCAGATAAATTAGCTTATTATAGGTGATAAAATTTCGAAAATTGTTCCAGAAGTTTCAGAGTCTATTCAATGCAAACAAACAAACTATCCAATCTATCCTTTATAAAATATTAGTAGATTATAATATTTCATAGTTTTTACGAGCTCCGTGGCGCAGCGGTTACCACGCCAGCCTGCAACACGGGGGTCCCGGGTTCGATCCCCGGTCAGGTCATGCTGGAAAAAACGATCTTTTTCAGATTGACCTGGGTCTTGGATGTTTTATCTATATATGTATTTGTTATAAAATATAGTATCGTTGAGTTAGTATCCCATAACACAAGTCTTTCTTAAGAACTTACTTTGGGGCTAGCTCAATCTGTGTGATTTGTCCGTATATATTGTTTATTAAAGTCAAATAAATATTGCATATTCGGTTGCATCCTCAGCTTTAGTACGTCAGAGTTCTAGCAGCTATAGTACATACGTCGGGGCCCATTGGCCTCTACCACCACAGCTTTCATACTTTACTACGATTTGCAAAAGTTTATACGGCGACAATAACCGCAGCCACACCTGTGAAAAAGAAATAAAACTATTTCACACGCCAGGAATCGTACACGATGCCTCTCGTATAGCAGACTGGCATATTATCTGTGCCACGGAGGCCATAGGTTTCGTAATTCTCTTTTCAAAAGCAGTATTCTACCAATCACCATCCAACTGTCTTCCTTACATTTTCGACAGATGCCTCAAAGTATCTAAAAGGGTACATTAAGTGAGCGTGTTGTCTGTCAGCATACCCCTTAAGGCATAACACCCACAGCAACTTGACAAGGAAAAGGGGAGACCACTGATTGCTCTTGTGAAAAATTACGCATCATTGCAAACATCTAAAAGCCCACATATATAATACAGCATAAAGTATAGCGCGCATTACACATTTAGCGACGTAAGGGGAAGGAGTGGATTCTTAGCTTTATATAAACGGAGACGAAATACCAAGGCTTCCAGTTTGCGGAAATATTCTTTTGGGTATTAAAGTAATAAAATTGAGCTTAGTACATTCTTAAAATGTCGGTCAGGTCGGCCAATAGCTGACTTTTTACATTCTCGTTGTCACTTTTTTTAATATTGTGTACACCAATGTCACGTTACATTTAATCATGAAAAATAACAAATCGTGTGAGATGAAATGAAAATCCACGAAAATGTGCTAATGGTGTCAATAACCAACAAGACACCTTTCGGTTAGTGTTACAATCTTAGTCCAACTGGAACAATATCTAATATACTTTTGTAAGTAATTACAGTCAGTGTCTGTAATGGGGCGTATAAGTAAAACGAGGTTTGGACGACGATTGGTTTATTCTACTAAAACATAACTACCCTTACATATTTTATTACTCGTGTCGGTACCCACACAACTGTGTCTCTTCATTATTATAGCACTATTTCATTTCTAAAAGAAAAAATATTTTCTTGCCTTACACAAACAGTATTACTATCTTTATTACCTTAGCACTATTATTTCTAAAAGAAAATATAATATTTTCTTGCACAGAATAAGTAATACGCAAAGCCTTCAGTTGCATGAGCTGGATGTTTGCGCTCGGCCGTTAATCTTAATGCAAATTCGTGCTCGGCGTGCCTAACGCTTGTGTATCTTATTCTTAGCGCTGAATTACTGGCACGTGGCGAGAATTGCCACCAGTTTATAGGGACAAATCTATTATAGTTAACTTATAAATAAGATATGTCCCTATAAATTTTATATATAATTATGACGATCATATTCGGTACATTCTAAACAAAATATTTTTAAAATTACATTGTTAATCTTAATGCAAATTGGTGCTCGGGATGCTTAACGCTTATGTATCTTATTTTTAGCGTTGAATTTCTGGCACGTGGTGGGAATTTGTAGGGACAGATCTAATATTGTAACTTCTATTAGGTATATGTACCGTTAGTGAGACATGTAACTCTAATAAGTTCAACTTATGTATCAAAAAATCAATCAATCAAGATTCAAACGTTTATTCAAAGAATAGGTCTTTGCAGCCACTTATTTACGTCAAATTACATTACTAATAATCTTATTGAATAATTTGTATTTATTTTCATTACATATTTTCAATTTTAATAATATACCGAACATTGTAATGCTATTTAAAAACCATTTAAATTTGTATTTAATTATTTTTTATTCAAAAGCTACAGACTTCTATCGTTTCGGAACCGGCCAACCACCGCAGAGAAGAAACGCTATATGAAACTCTTTGCAACAGTATCTTTTTATATTGGCGAAGGTTGAAGGAAAGATTGTGCGGGAACCTCCACACTAGTTGCCTATTAAATTTTTAGTTGACTCATTATCATGTCTTTGTTAGTCTCCACTGCAGGAGCACGACCCTCTCTGCACTACCAGAGCCATAGCTCTGGTAGTGCAGAGAGGGTCGCGCTTTAGCCAGGGCAGTCAGAGTATTTGGCCTACACTCTCCACGCTGGCCAGACCAGCTGGACAGGTCTCTTTGATGTTTATAGCTTTGTTTAGCTTTTGTTTCCTTAGTCAACTTCTACGATATTTAAGGGGAGACTTGGAGTAATCCTATTCTACTCTGCCGGGAACCACATGGCTTTAGTTGACCATTTTTAATATTAATGTTTCACGTGCTTTAAAAGGCACTTCCAATCCCTGCTGCTACACAAGATACCAGTTTGCAACTTATGTCAGATGCCTTTAGGCAGTCACTAACTAATACGGTAATAACTTAAGTCTTATTTAAATTTTATATGAGTTATTTTTTCAAGACTGAACTATTTTACCCTAAAATACGGTATTATACGATTTACAAATAAAAGTGCCATATATTCGTTCTAAATACATATTTCATGCACCAAATTCAATCACATCGCATTGGAAACTGCCGCGATTACGAAACTTATTCCTCGTTTCGGCGACATTGAATATTGCTTTTACTTCGTAACCAGCTATTTTTAAAAGAATTTATCTTTCCTGCGGTAGGCTCTCTTTTGCAAATTGCTTTTTGGAAAATATTGTAAATAACAGGTAACAAAAATACATTGACAATTAAGTTGAGGTATTATATACCTATGAAGCTTTTATATTATACTAGCAACTTTCTCGCGACATCGTCTGCGTAAATTAATGAAATAGCCTATGTCACGTATAGATAAATTAGCTTAATATAGGTAAAAAAATTTGGAACATCGGTCCAGTAATTTCGGAGCCTGTTCAATGCAAACACACAGTCCAATCTTTCCTCTTTATAATATTAGTATAGATTACTCGAACCTCAAGAAATATGAACTCATCAGAGAGCTTGAGTGCAGCAATGAAATAAAGCGGATTTTGCGTGATAGTGGATCAAAAAATCTCCCAGAAATAATTACAAATCACGATCTGACTTGCATACAAATCATGTCACTGGAAATTACAAACATTAACCTTACAAAATGTATGGGAGCTAATTTGGAACAAGGCAAAGCACCGCTAGCCTTGCAGGTGGACTGAAAGTCATATCGTTGGCCGCTTGAAATCTGCATGACAAATCAATCTGTATTTTTTATCATTATTTACTTTATTTAAATATCAACATGCGTAGGAAACTCTACGTTATGACATCAAAAACTAGTATATAACACCATTGTTCTATCCCTAAGCATACTAAAAATGTAACTTACGGAAAAAAAAAAAAAGAATATTTAACATGAGAATAACAATATGAATAACATGAGATGAGATAAATGAAGATTATTAATTATGCTAACTAGTTCAATGAGTACCATGCCACCTTCAGCACAATATGATGCTGCAGTAAATCGGGCACATAACTAGGCATTAGACAAATTGGCCAAGAGCCAGCACCGGGTGTCGCCGTTATATTAACTACACAGTATATGCATTAATTTTTCTACTTTTTAAAAAACACAAACCGTATAGTGTTATTTTATGCTTGAATATACACATCATGTTAAAGTGAATATAATGTCTTTTTCAGCACATTATCTAGTTGCAGTAAATGCAGCGTAACTGGGCATTATACATTTCTCTTAATTTATCTATTTGAATCACCAATGGATGCAACAGTACATTCAAATATAACTTATTTGCTAATACTACATGCTAGATGTCCAAACTCTTAAAAGTAAACACCACTTTCTTATTCTATCTATACATATATTTTTATGTCCCTTTAATATAGATTGATATTACTATTAAAAAGCATAATAATCATAATATAAATCAGTGCATTGAACTCTATGGCATGTACATGCGTCATAATTATTAACTATATCTAAGATTAACATAATATATATTAATTTTCATTTGCTGAGAGCCAGCTGGGATTGTCGCCGTTATATTTGTTTTTTTATTTGTAAAACAAACAAAAAAAACAGCCGTTATATTAAGAACACAGCATTAGTATGTGAATTAATTTATCTGCTTTAATGCAAAAATTGCATGATCTGTAATGTATAATGAATATAATGTCACTTTCAGCACATTATCTAGTTGCAGTAAATGCGGCATAACTAGGCATTAAACAAATTGGCTGACAGCCAGCGCTGGGTGTTGCCGTTATATTAAGTGCACTATTATGTGTATGCCGTAATGATGTCTAACGTAATTTGTGTTTGTTTGCTTGTATTTATGTACAGAGCCACTATTTCTCTTACTAGAAATGTATTACTAAAATATTATACCTCATACTCGCCTCATCTATGTTTACATCTATACAATGCTAATGTTTTTATCTTACTGCCAATAAAAAAAAAATAAAAAAAAATGCATTACTAAAATATCTATAAAGCTAAAAAACTACAAAGAAGACTTAATCAAAGAGACATTCAAAAGATGCGTAGTGATGATGAATGCATTAATAAAATATCTATAAAGCTTAAAAAATTACAAAGAAGACTTAATCAAAGAGACATTCAAAAGATGCATAATGCGTCCAAAATAGCTTGCACGTATAAAGCAGTCCCAGAATTGATTTCCAGACTTAGGTATAGGATGGTATAAAAATATCTATATCGAGTTTCTCTGGTACGTTGCACACATTTTTAGTTGATTTATTTAATAAACAAAACAAAATAGGTACGTTCAGCTGTTAGTTCCGGCTGTCATCATAAGATGTCAATAGTGAAACTATGCCAGAGGTCATTATGGGTTCAAGACATAAGGTACATATAAGAAAAAGCAATAACTAATTTAATAATTTGGCGGAACATATCGTCGGGTCTACAAATTTTACTACTCTCATTACCTACTGATGCCATTAAGTGATACGCGGCACAATTACACTTTAGCGAAGAGGCAATTTCGTTTATCGTTTCATTTTTTTATACCATGCCTAAAAAATTAAAGTGAAAACCTTACTAGGTTTAATGCAGAAATAAAATAAGGTATGTTAAAGGAGTTTTTCAGCCATAAAAAGATATCTACTGCTCCTGTTTTTCCAATTTCTCTTGTCCTACACCTGGGCAAAACTGAAAATGAGGAAGTCATTTCATCCTTACTAGTCTCAGTCTTATGCAGTTTCAGACCAACCACGTAATACTAATCATAATCACATCTTTATTCCTACCGGTTTACACTAACACCTTAAAATTATATAGCCAAAGGTCGCATTTAGCGTGACAGGATCGTGTATAAAGAATATGAAATATCCAAGCTATGAAGATGGGTAAAAATATAAAATGATTGTACTGAAATTGAATTACTCGCACAAACATTTAGCGAAAAGGCTCGCGTATCAGTTAATTGCATCAGAGATATGAGAGCCGGTAAAAACCGGTTTTAGAGCTGGCGCCGGCTCTACGCCCGGTTATTGAGTTACGGCGACACGGCCTCGTCTCAAACGTCATGTGTGACGGGAATTCATGAAGCTTTGTCTTTTAATTAAACGAATTGGTGGTTTAGATTTTGATTGAATATTTGTTTTTCATGCTCAGATCCTAATATTGAAAAAAAAATATATTTTAATATTACTAGCTTTTGCCCGCAGCTCCTCTTACGTTAATGGTACAAGCTCAGATATATTACTTTTTATCTCGGATAAAAAGGAGCCTTTGCACTATTCTGTACTCCAAAAATATAATGATAAACAATTTTAAAGTTAAGGTTTAAAATGGTAACAAAAATAGAGTCGGATTTCATAATGATGGGGAACAAAAAACAACGTGGAGTAGTGAACGTCAGCAATATAAGCGCTTCCGCATGTTAAGCAACCCCCGGCGCTGTCCCCACTAGGATGGGTGACCGCAGATAGCATAAATAAAATATCTTGAACTCCTCCGTGCTTCGGAAGGCACGTTAAGTCGTTCTGTCCCGGCTGTCTTCATTGATGGAAGTCGTTAAGCTATGCCTTTAGGCAGCTTGAAAAATCTGACACCAGTGTTGGCCACTTACACTCACGAAAAACAAATACAAAACAAGCAGTAGAATTCTAAAAGGTTATTGTCAGAAAGCCTACAATGATCCTGGGTTTTATACTGCGTGTAGCCTGTACAATTTACGATGTTAACAATATGAAACTAGACTTCTATTAAAAATATCAATGGCGCTTTTCCAAAATAGATACAATCACCTTGCACAAATAAACACCGATAAATTAAGCCCTCATCAACTCATTTAGGCTGTTAACAACGATAACATAGTTTCGTTTGTGTAACATACGTACAATGTTGTTACATTATTGGAAACGCGTAGAATTTGATAGCGTATTGGTGTTATAATGCTGCCTATTAGCAGAGTTGGCATTACGCCTATAACATGTTAAAATTAATGTTGTCAACATATTACGGCACACTAATCTTGCATCCCTTCTATCATCTTTCCAACACATCCTAGAGGTAAAACTGGTAGATAATGTTTAGTATTAAGTTGTTACCTTTTGTACAAAGTCGATTGATGGTATGTGCAATAAATTAAGTAAATAAATAAAAATACAAAGCTTTTAATAGAAATGATAATATTGTAATTCGTTACACATAGTAAGTACTACTTATATCTCGATGCACATAGTATACATTTTTCGAAATTTTTATATTTTGTTTACTAGTGTTGCTCGCTAATACGCTTTCGTATATAGCCTTTATGATAATCTGACGTAAGCAATAACTCAATTTATCTTCATGTAAATCCATTCAGTTGTTATTGCGTGAATTAGTAAGAAACATCATTCCTCACAAACTTACACATTTGTAGTATTAAGAAAATATTTAAATAAAGTATAGTACAAAATGAAAAACTTAAAACATTGCGATTGGTAAGATTATCACCTATTCGCACAAAAAAATCGGCAAGTATGAAGAATAATTGAATTGATATTTGAAATTTTCTTAACTTTTTTATCTATATTTTTCCCATCATCTTCCGCTGAAATTCTGACAAAAACTTACCGCGCCAAATGATTTAAAAATGATAGTTTAACGAGACAGTTGACATTCGCCATTAATGAATGTCGATAATAACCGGTTCGTTCTAGTTATAACCGGTTATAACCGATGGTAATGATGGACGATTGGCAATTCCATTTGAGATGCCACCCCATATAACGAAGTGGTGAAAATATTCGTAGTCCATTAAGCTGGCTTTCCTGCGCTGACAATAATTACATTGCTCCATTGTTGCGGAATGAAGGAGTTTAATTAGTTTGTAAATATATTCCATGATTCTTTTTCGACTTCAAAATGTGTAAAGACTAGCAAAGTTATAATTATACATTATCACATGTACTTAAAACATACTTTCTGATGCTAAATAAAATCGAAAAGGATTTTCTCAAAGACAACATTTGAGAAAAAAAAATGCAAAATATCTTACTTTTTTGACTATGACTAACATTATTGTCACGTTATCTCTACTAGCATACTAAGATCAGGAACCTCGTCAAATCACCTAGGATAAGTAGGGACCCCGGTCTCTAAAGCATTACTGCTGAGAATGCAACCGGGAACAAGCTCGGATGATGACCAGCATAAAGAAAAAAAAACAGAGTTAAAAAAAACTCAAAAACACGATTAGTCATCTAAACTCAATGTCTATCGAAGTGAAATCACATTCAGAGTCGACCCATTTTAATTTAGCCTATAGAGCTTAATTCGTTTAGAAATAGCCGTTTCAATACATAAAAACACCAGTGAATGCCAGTTTCGGACGTCCATTCATCCCTCGCTGACCTTATTAGGGGGTAATAACCCCAGTGGCACAGTCGACAAGTGCGACAGATGTGAAAATTAAAAACGCCACCCTTGAATATATTTATGTCACGACATTCGACTATTAATCCCAGTCTATGAGTGGCGTACAATAGGCGAGTAAAACCAGAGAGTTGATTAGGGAGTGGATACTTATGGTTTGGAGATTTATTTCAGTATATAAAATTGTTGCTAGTTTTTTTCGTATGTGTAAGTGGCTAACACTAGTGTCAGATTTTTCAAGCTGCCTAAAGGCATCTGATAGTCATAGCTTGATGACTGTCATCAATGACGACAGCCAGGACTTACGGCTTAACGTGCCTTCCGAAGCACAGAAGAGCTCAAGATGTTTATGCCACTTACAATCACCTATCCAAATGGGGACTGCGCCCGTGGTTGCTTAAAATGCGGAAGCTCTAATAATGCTCACGCTCATAAGGCCATTGGGCTCCACAGTATCTAAAACTGAACTTATTTTTCAGTATAAGGGATATTTTCCAATAAATTTACCAGATCTCCTTTACTTATTTATAACTTAACTCATATTATTTCTCAGTATTATGGATATTTTCTGACAAATAAAGAATGTCAATAGGCAATGCGGCTAGCAGCCCATCACTATGCTAATTAGGGCCTTTGAGTCTTATGCCTAAGGTCTTCTGTCTATCTTCTACCCCGTTAGGGACAAAGACACGATAATATGTATGTATGTTTATATCTAAATATTTTTAATTTAGCACCTACGTTGATACCACTCTACCGATGTAAACAAAGTGTCGATTTTTAATTCTCTAATGCTCATTTTATTCCACCCATTCAACAAACGAAATCATACTTTAATACCAATGGATAAGCAGCATTTTTAGATTAGCATTAAAGTTCAAAAACTTTTAATAATTGTTTTTAAAGTTACAAAGTGTATGTTAGTAGTGGGTAAGTTGGGAATTTATTTGTTTAGTTTTCGCTATTTATTAACACTTAACTAATTAAGAGGGAGTGTGGCTGTAACGTCTAAAATAATGGTGAAATCATAACAAAGTATGTACGTCTATGGCCTATGCATATTCATGGCGGTTCCCTACACATTAATATTCGGGGTTATACATGTGTCATCGTTTAAATCAGTATTTATTTTATGGAAACAAATTTTAATGACGTGGTATCGTCATAAATGACAGAGGGAGGACGGCAGAATAAAAGGGTCTGTAATCTGGGTTTGATGGAGAATAAAAGGATACTGTGACGTAATGCACAGATTCGGAATCCTACTTGGATCATTATGATAAGAGGGAAATCCATGTGGTTGGTCTGCTTGTTATTAACTCTCTTTGTCTCTTATTTGAGTGTTATAAATTTGAATACAAAGCCACATGATTGTCAACCTAATGGCATGTATATCCTCCTTGACGACATCAAGGTATATTTTTTTGGGTTTGTACCTTCTACTGGGCCCAGGCGGACGCAGCATAGCCAAATATTTGTCCCCTTTACTATTATAAACATAATTTTCACAGTTGCTACTTTACTTGAGAACTACTGCTTAATCTGCAGTATGACTTGTGTGTCAACCATTTTTTCGTAGCTTTGTCGTAGAACGTCTACAAACTAGCTACAACGCTACGTTGGCCTACGAAAGTCATGACTTTGCAACGAGCTTTCTTTTGTACCGGTATTATAAGTATACAAACTTCTATATTTCTTTAAAACAAAACATTGTTTATTTTGGGATATATTGATAAATCACTTCATCATGAAAAACTATTTATAGTTTTATTTTTTTAGTGTGTAATCCTTAAAGTTAAAATTCCAATCAAGAATGCTCTCAAAACAGAAACCGGAAATCAATAGGAATCAAAACGTCAATCCGTGTCGCGCACATTTTTCCTCAAGCCGCTCCAAATATTTCTCATAACTGCGCTGCAATGCGGTGTCGTGGAATGGAACAACGCAGGACCGAATCAGGGGATATTTCTTGAATGTTCGATTTGAAAATTGGCATGAATTGTAGGCTGAATCTCAGGGGTTTTATAATGTATGATGATCTAAAAATGCTTGTTTTAAATACACTAAGAGTAGTAAATAGGAGAGGGATATTTTTGTAAGAATTCCACATTTTACTTGTGGTAGAAGTTCCTAAGAAACTGTTGAGGTGGTGAAATTCCATTTGTCTCGCCAGTTATTTCTTTCTAGAATATCGCAATATCGCAAATTTTCAATAAACTAATTTCTGTGCTTTTAGGTGCTTTAGGTATCATCTAGTAGCTTAACTATGAGTTTTTAAATATTAATTTACTACAGTACAATTAATTTTCTTTTATTGAGTAACAATATTAAAACTAACTTATATTAACTAAGAATTAAACCTACCTATAAAATAAAACTACTTATAAATAAAACCTACCTATAAATAAAACTTACCTATAAATAGAAAATGTCCAGCAGGTCATTGCCCTGCGGTAATGTGCCCAGAAGACTGGCAGCATTGCCACGTTGAATGGCAATGCTTATTCTTTGGGCAAAATAGTTGCCAGCCCTCTGGTCATTCGACACCTCGACCAGCCTTTTGCCCACAAACTTGAATAGTTTGTGAGCTGAGGGACCCCACGGCCCCAGTGTCTCGACCCCAAACGGCTCAAAAATATATGCTTCGCCAAGGCATATATATTTGCGCCGTTTATACAATTAATGAAATACATTTTTTTCTTTAAATAAAAAGCTGCAATATTTTATTCATCGACATTAAATATTAATTATAAAGAAAGTATAAAAATTCAAGCACAGTACTTGGATAAAGTAAGCACTGTTTATCCAGCAATCTACGCCGGTAGTTATTTAATCAAATTGCTCTACTTCACCGTGAAACTTGTAATCAAGTAAGTAATGAACGGCTATAAAAAATAATAAGTAATTTTTGTTTGTAATAGTGATGTGTATGAAAGGGGTTGTATTTTTTTCAATTCTAATTTTATGATTGTCCATGCAAATGGCTTTCAATAACTTTCTTATGCTATAGTATACTATTATACTAGCTATTCTAGTTGAAAATACTTATTCAAGATGCATTAACAGAAAATTTTGGTGCTATCTAATTTTATAAGTATTTGAAGAGCACTTTACACACGATTATTTTTGGAATAGTACAATAAATAAAATGGGGAATTATGAAACCGTTACTGATAATGTTTGCAAGCACAACGCACATAAAAATATTCATAAACAAATAAAATAGATGTGTTTTCCTAGATAAGTGAGTCCTTGGTGGATGAATGTAGCCTATTTTTTCTTATATTCTATATAATTTTACTAAACATAACTGAACAGTTTCCATTCGATAACAGTGTTCAAAATATACATTTTCTTTGTTTTCCTGAATTCCTTGTTTGCACCTTATTGCACCAAGTTTTGCCAATTACCACATCTTCTGTTCAAGCGAGTGGAGGAAAGAAATAAGTCGTGTTGCATAAACATTTAACGCTATTTCCTTTGTTCCAGGTATTCCCGCCAACTTGTTAACTACGGCCCAAACGTTAATCTCAAGTCGAACAAAAAGTTTCCGAGGCACCGACATCGAATCACAAACATCCAACAGAATTATAATTAAAAGAGTTTCCAAAATCAACGTAATTAGACAAAGACGTTAAAATCTTAAGGTTTATTTTTAAAAGTCGCCAAATTTTCAAGATTTATATTTAAAGTTTTGTTTTTTTCTGACTTTACGGCGGCAGTTTGGCATTATCTTCCTTGCCAGTCGGTTTATGTTTACATTTTCTTAATTTTTTCGCGCTCTTTTTGCCGTTGCTAACGATGGGGTATTTGGAATTGCAAATTCGCTAATTGCCAATGGAAGTTAGCACTCTCGCTTCAGGAGACTGATTGTCGAAATATTTAACATTTCCAAGTATAAGTGCTGCTGTCAAATGATCGTGACGTTCTGGGACTAATCTGAATTTCTTATTGTATTTGTATACCGCTTGACTTTGTGAAGATGTATTCTTCGGTATCTACATTTGTAGACAGTTGGATCTCAATTTGTCGTAACAAAATGCAAAACGATCCTTGTTAAAGTTTGGTTCGGGTAATGAATATTTAGTAGGCTCGTGAAATAATAATTGTTAACAGTCATTTTAAACGTTACAAACAGTTTTGTTTTGCATCATAACAAATCTAAAACTTAAGAGAAATAATTTCTATTCAACGTTAACCCGAACTACATATGTAGGTATTAATATCAAATACTTTATGATAATACCCTGTAACTTTTATTAATTTAAATACTATTTACATGCTAGGTACAGTCGGGGACCGATAATTGTGACTCCAAATCGATTTGTAGCGGGGTCAGGTTTATCTGCCCCAACTGTATATAAGTAATTTTGTTTAGCTTTGTTAATATGTGTATGCGACCTTAGGAATACGAACGTGATGTACCTGCAGGAAGTGTTTAAATATTGTTAACTTAGCAAGACACGTACATCACGTAAGAATATACACGTATTCCTAAATCAGCGATCTCCCCTACCAATGCGATACCTATGTATATTTCCTTAGTATATAAGTTATGAGTAGCATTTCTAATAAAGCTTCACCCTTTTCCTGGTATTGATCTCAATGGTTTAACTTACGCACTCGCCATAATTGGTGACCCCGACGTGATTAGTCGACGTGATCTAACCGTCGTGATGTAGTCCGACGCGATGGATACGCGCCTCAACATGAAAGACCCTGACGACGCAAGCCTGAAGAACAAATAAATCAACGTGCACATTTTCACCGGCTTCCCACAAGCGGGTCTCACCGGTTTGAAAATGCAAGAGGCACTCCGGCAGTAACCAGAACCACAAGGACAACAAGTACCATCAAAAATGGCTCCAACCACGCTGGAAAAAGGAATCAACACCGGCTCACACGATTCATTGATCGAATCCTGCACCATAGCTGAACGGTCATAAAACAGGAGGCTCAGGAACTACCAGGCAACCACAATGGACAACCCCGAGGCAAAGAAAAATCCGGGGAATATCAGAGCAACCGCAAGCTGTAGCCGTCAACTTCAAGAAAAATAAGAGAGCGCATGCACGGAAGAAAAAGTCATCGCGAGCGGCAGAATTATAAAGAAAATGATGTCACAGAGGATCAACGAAATTATTAAATACAATAGAAACAATTACGCAACGTGAACAGCTGATATCTATATGATGACGCATTTGACGTCACAAATTGCATCACTTCACATGGAAACAACAACGAACGAAAGTGCAACTGCAACAAATAATTGATCGATGTCAAGATCGCAAGGCCGCAGATGGCCGTATGTTGTTCAAAAAAGGCGTAATGAGAAATAATATAAATATTTGCCTATTATTTGAATAAGAATTTGTTTGGCAACAAAGAATCTTGCACCGCATTTCGTGATATCATTAAGTTCTAATGCCTAATTGCTACCGACTTACACAGTGGTATAGATTTTATGGCAAACAAGGACAATAAATTGATAACTTTAAAGCCTGCAAGCAAAGGAGCGAACAACTTTAAGATGGAACAGCGATCAACATATTGGCAAGAAAACATTTACGTAAAATGGCGATCACAGAAGCACTACTTTAACTGAAAATTACGTCTCTCAAGATGCAACAAATGGTTCACAGCAAGCAGTCTCAAGAGCAAGCCAGCAAACGGGTCATACTCCAGGGCCACAGCAGCCGACGCACCGAGCTCCTGGTCCTGAGCACCCAAAATGTTTATTTTCGACAATTATAACGTCCGGCACAGCCGCCGAGCTCACGCTTAGAAATTTTTAAAGAGTGGCCACTCTTCAGCGGAGCACTTCGGCAGGACTTCCACCGGCGCTAGTCGACATCGCTCTCTACAGTCTCACAAAAGACTACGAGCAAGCAGAAATTATCTCCCGACTCACTGGGATTGAAACAACTGGCAAGTGAAAACGTATCTATACGAGAAGCTCAGACTGCACATCAAGACCATATTGACAAGATGTATATTAAGAGATATAAGAAGTTTGCAATATCTACCAACTATGTATAAGGAAAAAAAACGATTCACAGGGTCAATGTCAATGCATAAACGCATAATTTGCCGCGCAGAAATATTTGCCTACACAGCGTTTTTCAGCACGTGCACTATGCAATTGATGGATATATTTAGTATATTTGCGTTCGCTACAGTTTTTACATTTTTGTTATTTTATTGTTGTTACAGTTTATGAATTTTTCGTTAATTTTATTGTTAATTGTTTTTATTTTTTACAAAAGGGGGAGTACTATTGCGACCTTAGGAATACGAACGTGATGTACCTGCAGGAAGTGTTTAAATATTGTTAACTTAGCAAGACACGTACATCACGTAAGAATATACACGTATTCCTAAATCAGCGATCTCCCCTACCAATGCGATACCTATGTATATTTCCTTAGTATATAAGTTATGAGTAGCATTTCTAATAAATCATCACTTATCCTGGTATCGACACAATGGTTTAATTTATGCACTCGCCATAAAATACAGGGTATTTACGTATGAAGTCAGCTAAACGCTAGATAACTTAGTTTTGCTCAAACAAAATATTTTTTAGCTTATTCGTAAAATAATAATTGTTCTGTACATAAAAAAATATTATACATTAGACAAATGGTTGGTATGATAACCTACTTCAAAAAGGAATTTTTAATGCTGTTTTCTTGAATAATATCGAATTTTTAATTCAAATATAGACAATATAACCGCAAGCCCAATGAGGCTATCACTATACGCAGACAATAACAGAATTCAGCAAAACGTAAAAGAGCTTTAAAGTATTACCGGGAATTCGCCTTGGAACCGTATTCATTAGTATTATTTCAAACAACCAAAATCGTGGCCTCTCGTAGAGCATACAAACCGAAATTTTGTAAAACCGGAATTCCGGAATTGATTTGAATTTGGATAAACACGGTCGTGACTTTAATTAAGCCTTACAAGAAATAATAAAAATATACATCACTATCACTAGACAATCGTATCATAAAACAAAGTCCTCCGCCGCGTCTGTCTATCTGTCTGTCTGTCCACGATAAACTTAAAAACTACTGCTCGGATTTTCATGCTGTCTGCACCAATAAATAGAATGATTCATGAGGAAGGTTTATTTGTATAATTCATGCCTTGGCGCAGCTGGGGAGGACTGTTAGTTTAATATAAGATGTTTCAGAACATATTCAAGCCACGTTATTAAGAAAGTTTTTTAAACACGTAATAATCGAACAGTATATCATTCGAACTATTTCAAAAACTAATTTCGAGAGTTCAAATTGAGAAGTCAATACCGGAATTTAAATCCGAAACTGAAAATGTTCCATTAAACGAATAGCATGCTCTACCTCTCGTTCCGAAAGTCTAAACTTTCGGAATAATATTTATACCGAATTTTACACAATAGACTACGAAATTCGAAGAAACCAATATTGGGTTGGGATAGCGTAACTCCCGCTTAGTTTTAATTGAGCCTATTTATACTTTCATAAGTGGTTTAGAAATAATTGTTATACAGATTGGTTACGTAATGTGTTGAGTTTTTGTATTTTACAACTCGACTTCAGAATAGGCATGTAAGAAAAAAAAACAGTTTGTATACTAATACCCCGCTAACTTTGGTAGTATGCTTAAAAAAAATACTTGAAATTGAATAAGAGCCAAATAACTGTTTGTTCAATATATGTAACAATAAATAATAATAATAATAAATATAGGGACATATCACACAAATTGAGCCAGCCCCACAGTAAGTTGTTAAATTGTGTCGCAGGATACTGACTCAACGATACTATATTTTATAATATATACTTATATAGATAAACATCCAAGACCCAGGTCATACTGAAAAAGATCGTTTTCCAGCATGACCTGACCAGGGATCGAACCCGGGACCCCCGTGTCGCAGGCTGGCGTGTTGACCGCTGCGCCACGGAGCCCAAAGCCCGAACCGAACGTCCCAAAATAATATTTGGCTATAAAAAGTCAAATTACGGTGTTTTTTCATATTTTGGTGCAGATTTTAGATTTTTAGGGAAAAAAACTTCATTGTTATGGATAGAAACTAATATGCTAAGGTAATAAAAAAAAATCAAACTCCTCAAAAAAAGGAAGTAAATACTAATGCGACCAGTCCGTTCTTACTCTTCTTTTTACTTTATAATTCCTTTTTTTATGAACTTATTATTTAATTCTATTTTGAGAGATTACAGTCATCTTTCCAGGTCCAGAGTACACCAAAGTTTTATCATAACCGGTTCAATAAAATTCGGTTTTTTTTAATCTACAACATACCTTCATCATCTGGTCTTTTTTAGTCTCCACTGCAAGAGTACCACCCTCTCTGTACAACCAGAGCCATATATTAGCCAGAGTCTTCTTCGAAATTCGTCCGATATATTTGAAAAACGTTTCGCACTTCATACTGAGTCGGCCATTACATTGTCGTCCTCAGAGATCTTTGTCTAAACGGCCACTGATATTTTTAAATGCCTTTGTGGCCGAGATTGCCCCCCGATTAGAAAGAACCAAACCGTTGGGACGGACAAACATTTTTTATATTGTTTTTAGATTTATAGCTCCCTATTCACACCACTTTCTTTAGATTTTCAGCTTTTTGCCGTCTTTTTGCCAATATTTTCCGCCTTGGTCGTTTGTCATCGCATTCATTAATAAAGAATGAAAGCTGGTCTTTTTATTGAACAAAAAACTATTCATTTTTAAATAGAATCTTCCTTTTTATCGACAATTGACTCTGGAACATAAAAGTCAATGGTGATCTAAAATTTATTTCCTATTATTATTAAATTGAGGAATAATATATGAGAAAAAATTAAACACGGGTAGTTCTATTTGTTTTTTACAGAAACAAACATATTATACTAGCCAATAGACCGTAACCAACAAGCCGATCGACTAACAGCTCACATCATCCTATTCAGGTAATCGTCTGATTATACAAATTTAGCCTAGACTAGTTACCTTTTTCCTATTAAAGTTGTAGATTGTAGACTATACGCGCCAGTAAATTGTATTTTTATAAAACTCATAAAGAAGTCGGGAAAAGATCAAAAGAGAAGCCAAAAAGTGAAATGAGAAGAGAATAGATCTAATTGAGACAAATATGAAAGTATACTAGATTTCGCAACATGTTGGCCTAAATAAACAACATACCCAGAATTATTTAAGTGTTGTAATCTTAGTACCTCCGTAAAGTGTACTTAGTTATAAAATCATCCTCATAAACATCTCCGTCCCGCAACGTTTACTTCTCTACTTTTACAACGTAGTAACACTATCTCTATTACTAGAGCTCTTTTACTGCACATTACTGCACAATAGTTCAAGTGTTCACACGATCCATGCAGGATGGGAATGGCTCTGCTTAGAATGCACTTTAGTTAATGACAACTAAATTATATTGTTATTGTTTGATTAAGCTCTATGATGGTTTTTAATCCAGGTTTATTAAGATCAAGGTGTTGTTGAAATTTATTTAAGTCATTAGGGATGCTATAAAAAGCTTATTATTACGTAATGTTGAAAACAACAATTGTTTAAAATGTACAACATGAAAATGATCTTTTTCAGATTGTCCTAGGTATTGGATACTTTAATTATTATCCCACAACAAAAGTTCACAACTTATTGAGTTAGCTTAATCAGTGTAATTTGTCATTATATATGTATTTATTTTTTGCATATCCTTTGAAGTCACTGTGATTATTATTATTTACCGCACTTAGACCTTTAACGGTTTTATGGTTTCTAGCCGAGCCAAAGATCTATTAAAACAGCCCGTGCCCAACATTAAAACTTGGAATAGATGTTAATAAATACAACCAGTTAGCGGGAACATAAACGAATATGGGTAAACAAAAAACTAATACAATTAAAGAGCTTATCCTAAAGAACAAAACACGATTATCAAACACCCTTCACGAATTAATCCCCTTTCTTGTATTCTTACAATCATCGCCTTAAACTGGTTTAATCCGGTTTGATCCAGTTTGATTTATATCTCCGCCATGACGGCCTGACTGATTACTTCCTATGCATTAGCCCTGATGAATGTATTTGCGTTAGAAATCCAGGCTTAGTAACAGATCGGACAGATGTCTAAATGCGTATGTATTATGGAGGGTAACTTCGCTTGTGACAAGCCCTTCGTCTTTGAATTTTTAGACGAGGTATTTTTATCACTTAAGGATCTGTAAGTGAAGAAAATATACCTAAGCTCAAAATAAGGATTATTTTAACAAAAACCGAATCCCGGATTTTGATGGAATGGCATCACGCTGACAAAGCTTTCAACTGCAAAAGATTGTATTTTTTTTTTTTATTATTTTTTTCTTGTTTTCAGTTGCTCTCTACATCAAGAATGAGCTCCTTTCGATCTTAACAGCAACTGCCAGAACTAATATAATTGTAAAATGTAGAAATCGATATACGAGCATTTGACAATCAATTTTAAATTTCAAGTGACTCACGATGACACGTGATGTGTAAACAATTTACCAATCTTTCATCAAACATTTGGCCAAACCATTGTCCCATAGACCTATAGTCCAAACACCTACGTCACGCAACGACAGATGGCGCGACAGAACTAACTCAATCAATTGTTATTGGCTATTGACACACATGACCCAATCTATTCCAAGTACCCGCAACTGTAATGACTCTCAATTTTCTAATAGAACATTACACTTCGATAAATTTTGATAAAATGTCTCGATTTTAATTCCATTGGCGGCATAATAGTTAGGTGCATTTTGTGTTAAAATAACATTCTTCCTTTTAAAAGGTTTTTTGAAGTGAAAATTTCTTTAGCGACGCTGTGCACTTTATGTGATTGGGAAAAATGTAAAACTCGCGACAGGTCACGTGACCGATAGATTCGTCAGATTGAAAATTCGTAAGACGGCCACGTACCTGATCTAATAACAACGTTAATATTCAAGTTTTCACTTCTGCCGGCACTCCCAGAGTGCAACCCGTTGTTTTTTTTTTAATTATTTTATATTGTAGATTGTGTCTACGGCGAAACCAACTACAGCTAATTTTAAAAATTACGTGAACTCAGGTTTCCCCGTCCTAGACTTTTCTTCACAAAACTAGTCATAATACTTTGTATATAATACTTTTAGCCTTTAAATTGCTCGCATACTTTTTACTGTGGCATTGTAATGTTGCATATACCAAAATACGCAGTTGTAGTGACTGTTAATTTTTTTATAGATAGAAATTAAACCCCAAGAAATGTCGATATAATATCTTAAGTTTCTGTGAAAACGACAAGTATTATTAAAGCCATTAATAATGAAATTTTAGTCGGACGCAAATTATATTATACAGTATCCGTAATTCTAATAACTGAACTAAAAGCGGACGGTTCTTGGAAATATTTTCAAGTTGTTTTAATCGTATTAGACGAAAATTAGAAGGAGAATACGGCACTCAGTAAAGGCGATGAGTTTCAAGATAAAGGCGTTTATTGCTATTATATTTTCAAGTGTTGGATTATTGTTAACGATCTTGATAGACTAGTAAATAAATGAGAAAAATTGAGTTTTGTTTGTTTATGAACCCACCATATTGATAATACGCTACATGCCATTCTATCTCGACAATATTAATTATAATCATTTACGAGGTTCTGTACACTCATCAACAGGTCTTTGTTAGTCTCCATTGCAGGAGCTCGACCCTCTCTGTACTAACAGAGCCATATATTACTTCCTTTGCAACTATCCGTGTATACTACTAAATGCTATTTATTTTATCTAGAAAGACTATGTTTTGCAATACAAAAAATCGCCGCAATTCTAATCGTCTATTCTATAACATTTAGCTATATCTTGTTGCTCTTTCATTTTGCGATTTGTGAGTAAAATTCGCAGTCAGCAGAATGAAATAAATTGCTTGCAAAAACGTGGAGGGGAGAAAAACTGTTAAGGCATCAAGTGTCGAGTAATTAATGAAGATGCTAACGTGTGACATTTTTGCATTTTGATGATCAAATTTTGCTTTAATATGGATTTAAATTTGTATTATTTTTCGATTAGTGTTCATGAGTTATTTATAACCCAATAAATTTACTTCAATGGTGTAGCGAAAAGACGAACATTTTCAGTTCGTTGTCTCTAAAATTGTGTTTCATCATTTTGCAAAGTCAACTATTGCAATGCAACTATCTTTTCTTATTCGGTAGCGTTTCTGAGAGTAATTTTATTGCTTATCCAAGTAACTAATAACTTACTTAAATGTCCAAAATCATGAACTGAAAGTGCAAGATCAATGGCAAGAAGTCAAAGTTTAATAAAACCGGCAATTTATATGAATAGCTGTCTGAACGTAAGTTAATTTGGTGAATCGAGATCATGAGTTAGGAGTTGAGAGAGTGAATTTGTAATAACAGTAACATTTGGGTGAATTAGGAAGGCCGGGCTTTGTGTCTGAAGGCGTGTTTACGTTGTCTCAAGCGTGGCGGAAACGGACGCAAAAGCAGCGGCGGGTAGATACTCGTACTATATACATAATAAATAACACAAAAGAACGTTTATGAGGTAGATCCGGCTTTTAGAAAAAAATACTTACAATAACATAAATAAAAGTTTGCAGGTGTGATTATGTTCTTCTCAGCAAGTACAATATTATTAAAAAATCTTTTTGCTGACTATATAATGACTGACTATTGTTTACCATTTCAATGAATCACTACATATTATACCTCCGCCGCGTCTGTCTCTCTATCTGTCTGTCTGTTCGTGATAAACTCAAAAACTTCTGCTTGGATTTTCATATGGTTTTTAACCAATACATAGAGTGATTGCTATTATACCTATAAACCTCATATCATGCTCATTATATAATGAACACATAATGCAGCTAATATAAAACCAATTGCGGAAGACTTACTTCCTTTTTGATTTAACTGAACTTTATTATTAAAGACAGAAAATAAAATTTGCAATAATCATTGAGGAATTGTAGATTAAATAGATAAACAGTGACTATTTTTACTTCGTAAATGCTTGCGTTTGAGTATAAAAAATCTTTAAGTTTAACTCAAAAAAAGATGAAATTCAATTTAAATGTACACATGATATTGAAAATATTGACAAATTAATTTTGACAAATAGATTCGCGAATTCTACGTTACCATGTCCTGACCCTGCGCAATCGCCTGAAGGTTCCGCTTACATGAATCTAATCTCAGGCATTGGTCTACATATTGCTACCCTGATATATGGCTCCCTTACCTTGTACTCTGAGGTATATATAGTTAGGTGTAGGTATACCATGTTGACATAAGCAGCACTTCCGTATTCAATACGCCAATTTTATGATTAAGATGTAATGGAAACTTAGTATGACATCTCCTGGCAGCCCTTTATATTGAAAATGTATTTTGATGTAAATGAACGATGATTCTATATGTTACTACTGGTGCTATAAATGTACTCGTATCTTGATTATTAAATTTATCGTCGCGACTTATTTTTATCAGAAGACACTTCTTAGCGGTTTTGGAATTTTACACGACTGGCAAAAAAGAGTGTATTGTTTTTTGGGTTCATGTAACATATGTAAGTATCGAAATATAGATGTCAGTTTTTCATTCCGCCGTTACTTCTAAATCTGAAGGATTTTGATGTATAGGTGTCTTTAGAATCCTTACACCATAACATACATGTTATACGTACATTATTGGTATATAAATTATTGGTATAACTTACCAGATACAGAACTTATGTCTTTATCTAACTTTCCATCAATAATTGTCATTTATGTGCTACTAGTGCTAATTTGAAGCAGACAGAGTGTAAACTTAGCTTGTACAATTAAGCAGAATTATGTTCTAAGAGTTCTAAGAATTCATCAAAACTTATTACTTGTGATACGGTTAGACTCACATATGCTAATATATTTCACGAACCATGTATGATATATCGCAACAAAATGAGTAATACATTCTCAAGATGAAATATTACCAAATTCCCGCCAGAAACTTACCATTTGACGTGGAAAAAAACATTAATTTCGACACATCGGTAAACTCGCCTCCCTCAGTCGCAATATCCATCACGGAGACTATTTGCATTGAGGGTGATAAATTCGGGAAGAAATCTTATATGGGTGCTATATTGACGCAGCCAACCCCGATGTATCATATCTGATTCATTTGGTGACTTATTGCCCTATATTCCAGGATCGCTCAATTCGACCTGAACAGAGCTGACGCGTAAAAATTGAAGTGTCTCCTACGCTGGATTTTAATATTTTTATTGGAGAGCCCTCAAACATTTTATTTAAATTGAGAGGTTGCGGAAATATCACGATGCCAAACGCTGACGGTATTCTAGTTTTGCAATGCCATTCTAATCTCATAATCATTTTTAATTCTCGACACAAAAAAGGGGTGTTGTAAATTTGAACGCTATGTGTGTGTCTCTATCTATGACACGGTAGTTCTTAAACGGGTGAATTAAATTGCATTCGGTTTTTTATTTATTTAAAGGCAGGTTTTCTCGTGATTACTTTTGGATAATTTCGTGAAATTTTGTGAGATGTTCAATAGTAACAAAGATTTTTTTAAATGGGACGATGGCAAAAAGGAACTTTGAGTGCCACTAAGATTAGTGGCGCTTATGACCATTGTGAGTTCATGGTGATAATAAAACAAAACAGAAATAATAAGTCTTTGACTAAACTGCGATAGATCCCATATAATCAAACACCTATTAGCTTTTTTTAAGGTACATGGTGAACATATTGTTGAACATGTATTTGTTTTAATATTTAATCTTAAACACACTCGCGAGATGTACGGCTCACAGAGCCCTTACATTTTTTGGTATGAGACAAAAAAAAACTACTACAGAAAGAAAAATGAATATCAAGCGAAACGTCAATGAAATATTGTCTCCCATATTGCCAGAATTCGCGCAGTTTTCAATTGCCAGTGGAATTTTCATTGCTCGGTAATGAACAACCCTGTCGTTTCAGTTGTGCATGTCGGCGTACATTTTTATACGCCATGCATATTCATGGGACGCGGCATAAAAATATTCCGGCTTGATTTTTCGAAGACTTCAGTATTTAAATATATGTTGATACTCGCAATTTTTCTTTCGACGCGCCGATTTCAATCAAGAACATGATTTAAATCAGCAACGATGAATGAATGTATGAATGAAATACTCTTTATAACACCATACCATGAATAAGAATGAATAATGTAGACACAATACAAAAATAGGTACAAAGTCAGACTTATCGCTAAGCAATTTCTTCCAGTCAACCTTTGTCTAAGGGTTGATTTAATTTAAAAATATCGTTACAGAGCGGCGCAGTAAACAATTAATTTAATACATGAAAATGAGATAATATTATAAAAATATACAACGCCGTCGATCTTACCATGAAAATGTTGTGACTAAGTTTAAACTTACTAGATCAATTTTAATTTCTAAAGTCAGAAATCTATTAATCATTACTTACATAAGTTGCGTTACATATAAAGTAAATTGCAGCCCAATCGATCCACCTATTTGTCTCTCGCCATCATAAATTTAACTAATGATTAATAAAAACTTGATCCTAAAGTTGATTAGGATATCAATGAGTCTTCAAGCTTCCCTTACATCCTCTTTCTGCACATCTTTACTTTAATCAATCTGTTTTATATTTTCTTCACACACCATGCACTGTATTTTATACTCTCTTGAATTTACAGTAAATTTTAAGTTATATTAAAGGTTAACAATTTAAATTACTGATTACCTTTCCCAAAACATCTAAGATAATTAGAAAACTTACGTAGAAGTTAGCAATTTTTTAACCCATTTTTTTTTATTTTCCATCTCAGTGTCCAAAATGTGGTAGTGATTATACAAATATAATTTCGAGGTAATAATTCATAATTTCTTCAGTTTCAGGTGAGTCTAGCCTCTTGGCGAACTCCAAGGTACCCTGCATAAAAATATAGGAATGATTGTTGTATAATTAATTTGTCAAGTTATTTTCAGTTCTGATTGGCTGAAAAATTTAACGGTGCGTATTTATAAAGAGCTTTTGTATTCACATTATCTATGCAACCTCGAATTCTAATCAGAATATTGTTTAGACTATTGGTTTTTTAACTAAATTCCTTTGTTACATTTTTAAACTGTTAATCAAACATTTAATTTTTCAAACTTCAATAGATGCATTGGCAAGTGTAACATCTGTTTGATTGTTGATGATTTTACTGACTTTCCCATATTTGTACATTGTCGTGCAAATTGATTGGTACATTTTATGGGTGTGAGTTTTATAAAATTACTTTAATAACGATAATAAAGTTCATAAACAATAGATAGATCGAGTTTTCTTATTCTTTAACTTTATGAATAGTCTAAAGGAGATAAGATTTTGTTTGACAATTTCACCTAAATTGGATTTTGCTATTGAAAATATTATACTTAATTATTTGAAATTTCATTTTTAATTTATTTTAGGTTGAATCAGAATTTTAAACTGAGGTTGTGTAGATCATGTTTTATAAACGAACCAGCCAGAAGTTCCAAACAAAATTGATTCTCTCCAAGAAAATCATTGAAATTTATTTGAAAATTATTCTTTCTCTATAATTTGCTGTATTTTTTACCATAACCACAGTCGCACTGCCCTTAATTTTTTTAATATTTTACATTATTTTAGCCTTAAATGTTTCATACATGTCTATTATTCCTACTCTCTTACTGTTAGTTAACCCAAAGGATTGTTTAAATTTACTATTTTTTAAAGGTTAGACATATTAATTATATCGATTAACTCTCTCTACTTTAATATGTTCAATACTGATATAGTGTAAAGTTAAATTTAAAAACTGATTCCAACTGATAATATAACTAACATTCGTCTTAAAAATTATAAGAAGTCATGACAATTGATATTCGGATTTTTTAAATTTCCGAACCAGCGTCTTAAAAATGGTGTGTCGCCTATTCCAAAAACATGTTTAACGGCCCAATTGTTGCAAAAATAGCACAAAGAACTTTACAAGGGAAATAAAATGCCAAAAAACCTTTATTAACTAGAGTTAATCAGTATAAAGCGTATGTCAACTGTTCAAAATATAGTAATTTAACTCATTCCTGTATACTCCGCTTTGTCTGTATGTGTTGTTGTCGTTAGTCTTTCTGTCATTGCTTGCTCTCTTTTATTTTGGCCCTTCTGCAATGCAGTGGTTTTGCATCTATGTGTACATGTAGATAAAATATAGCTATGTGTACAGTAGAAGTTATGATATACATAGATGACTGTCGTGATTTTAGTAATGTTTCTTGGATTGAACAAAAGTAAGCCAAGACACGTTATTTTTATGATCTAATATTGTATAAACATACAACCATAAACAATGATTTAGATTTTTTATAATCTTTCGAAAATATATAAAAGTCTAATGTCTCATTTGTATTATGAAATGTACACACTACATCCGACACGACTGCATGGCTGCCAACTAATAATTCATTGGCATTAACTTCTTCCACGCATTTCATCCCACACTCAACATTAAATAGACAAACACTTTTAATTACACAACAAAAGCGAAACGTTATGAAACTACTAAAAATTTCATAAGTTACGGAGCTTGCAGACCTCAGAATATTGATCGTGGCTCTCGCTCATTCATGAGAGCGTGTGACAAAGCGAGCTTTGGTGGGTAAGTGTGGGTAAACCACGCAGACATGCAGAGCATTCACACGACCTAATGGGGCTTTTGGAAGGCGTCAGCTGACGGGGCGAGGGGATTACACAGCGCATGCGTAGTGATAACTCAGCTGCTACAGCGCTTTCCCCAAAATGATTGAAGAAACAACAGCTGCGCTCACTGCTACAAGATCTAAACCATTCAAAACAAACTACGTGCATTCATTCTATTTTGGGGGTAATTAGAATTTTGTTACCTTAGATATCGTACTGTATCGTACGGAGAAATGCCTCTTTTTATCACAATTACAATGGGTCTAATCTAAACGGCTGCCCACGACACCGTTTCAATCGTGACAATAATCGTGTGTGGGCCCTTAATGTCGTTTTATAGACCTCATTTTGTAACATACGGTACAATAGAGTTGTATCAAAAGCTTTACGCATTCCAATAAGATAAAATATCAGAATAAATAACCTAATTCTACTCAAGTAAAGAGATCATCAACCCACGCACGACAAACTTACGACATAAAATAATTCATTTGAGTATGATTTAACCAGAAAAAAGCTTTACTTCTTTCTTTTTTCTTTTTTGACAAATCACACAGATTGAGCTAGCCCCACAAAGTAAGTTCTTAAGTAGACTTGTGTTATGGGATACTAACTCAACGATACTATATTTTATAACAAATACATATATTGATAAACATCCAAGACCCAGGTCAAGAAAAAGATCATTTTTCATCTTGACCTGACCGGGGATCGAACCCGGGACCATCCGTGTCACAGGCCGGCGTGTTGACCGCTGCGCCACGGAGCTCGTCAACTTTTATCTAAATGTCAGCATGTGCACCTCACTCTCACCGACTTCTACTACTTTTTTCATATTTTACTTATACAAAAAGTCCTCTTTTTATATATATAACGATTATATTTATCCCCAATACAAACTCGAGTAAAGCTAACACTTGAATAAAATACACGCCAGACGAGAAAATTAGTTATTTCTTCGCGAAAAATATTCCAAATAAGCAGTTCTGTAATTCATTGAAATACTTTATGTGAGAGAAATTACGTTTGCTTTCATTGCGATATGCTAAATGAAACGAAATTCAACAAGTAAATCATAGAATTTACTACTGAAGTACTGAATAAATAATAAAGACTATGAACTAAACTAAAACTATAGTAACCTAGACAAAAGATAAAAAACACTAAATTATATAATATTAATCATAGAATTAATTCTTAGAAATTATTATCAAGATTGAGAGCAAAGGCACTGATTCAAAAAATAATATCTTTATTGGAACTTTCTCTCAAGGCTTATAATTTTTAACAGCAATTATAGAATTATTTTTACCCACATTAGTAAATTAACGTTGCTTTCGTGTATATCGCGATATTTAATAATGGCCTGGCAAACAAAATGAGAAACATCGATTTATATCCTTGTATGGTTTTTAGACTTCGTGACACACTTGTAACGAAGCAGTAAATGTACTGTAAATGTCCTATTTGATTTCTTTTTGGTCAAAATAAATCTCTAAATAAGTGTCGACAGTAGGAATAAAATATTTATAAATGAACTAAACTGAATAAAAGGCTGACAACTTCAATAATAGGCTCAGATTTACAATCCGAAAACAAATTGGGCGAATTCTGATTTTCATCGAAACGCCAAAACGTTTAAACTGGCAACATCGCGCGAAGAATTAAAATTTAAATATTAACCCAGGTTAAGGTTCGGATACGGCAATGATTCCCAAAGTGGTCAATATCGACAATAATCGTCAAAGCATGAAGGAGCTTAAGATAGTTTATGCCAGTTCTCTCTTTTTCTCCGAAGCATACACAGTTGAAATACTTCGGAGCCTGGGGTCAAGATAAGATATTTCGGAGCAAATAAGAGCACGATCCCGGTCGCATCCTGGTTCCACTATTTATGACAGCATTCTTGCTGTAACATAATTCGGAAAAAAAATTACGACTGGCCACCTAGAATCCTTAAGGAGGATAAGAACGGCGGAAAATTTCTTTTAAAAAATAATTACAATTTATTCCTACAACGGGTATCCCTCATCTAGCAAGCTGATGTGTTAATCACTGCACAATGAAGGTTGTCGCGTCGATAGTTTATTATGCCAGTTGTTGCCACCAATTTAACAATAAATTACGACCAAGATTGCTTAACTTAATAAGCGATAATAATACAAACACCTGATAAACTAACGAGCTCTTCGCCTGTAAGGCGAACCATTACAAGTTCTTTTTATGAATTACTAGCTGTTACCCGCGGCTTCGTCCGCGTGATCTATAGCCTAGTCCTTCTCAGTACCCTATCCTATGTGTATGCAAAATTTCATGATCATCGGTTCGGTAGATACGGCGTGAAAGCGTAACAAACAAACAAACAAACAAACAAACAAACTCACTTTCGACATTAACATTTATAATATAAGTTAGGAAGTTAGGATTAGGAGTTACACGCTTATTGTATTAAGAAAAGACAATTAGGATCTTAAAGTACACGATATGCTACTATAAACAGTCAGGTGAAATACATGAAAAATCGTATACAACATTTAAAAAAGTTTGGGACAACTGGACTACAGTCAAAACATTAACGGACGGCTAGTTATTTATTCACAAAGGAGAATTTTCGCCGGCCATAATGCCATGCGTCGCCTCTTGCATTTGAAATGCATGGCGGCCCTTATCCTGCAAGTTCTGGCATTAGACTTGCAGATACAGACTTCTGAAATATGGCGGTGGTGAAGCCTTATTTATTACTTTCAGGCCTGTTTAGCCTTTGTTGTGGTGACAATGAATTTTAGATGGGAAAATAGAAAAAATATCGCATCTAGGTGTGATATTTTTCGAAGTAGGATTATAAAAATCGTTAAAAATATACAGATAAATATATTATGTATTTATTCTATGGATAAACACTGTATATAGTCAGTGCTTTAATTTGGTCTTAATTTAGCCCAGTCTAAGGAAGATAATGTTGACTTTTTATAACATTTTCAATTTCTGCAACATCACAAGCAACTTTTATAATTTTTTTCTATAGAAAAAAAATACTTGCTGGGAATGCCATAAATATACCTATAATTGAAAAAGATTTCGCTTAAAAATACAAATGTTACTTTCAAGATACTCATATTTCAAAATTTGGTTAAATATTTCATATTAAACATTACTCTCTACGTCGACATAAATAATAATCAAAAGCAAATATTTTCCAATAAAAAATACCAGAACACCCCAAATTGCAAAACAATTACCAAAAAAACGATGACTTCAAACAAATCGTTAACACCAGTGCTGTTATCAAAACCCGTCACCGCGGTAATGGGCCGAAACGTCCCCGGCCGCAAAATATAAATCACCAAACAAAAGGCCGAAAATGAATACTTTTTCCAATTAAATCAGGGACTCTTTTAATTAAATCAAAGGCCCTAGCTCATATTCAAATTAATGTCTATAAAAAGGACACAAGCGTTTTCAATCACTTTAGTCTAGATTAAGTTCAATTTTTGTTTTTCAAAATTTTTACCATAACAAAATATGAATACGGTAAAGAAATTTATTCTCATAAAATAATCTTCACTTAAAATGAGTACTTACTATTTTAAATTTAGTGGACGCGTACGAAATGTCTGAAGGTTATTGATAAATCATAAGACAAAAGGCTGTAAATTAATACTTTGCCAATCAAACCAGTGTCTTTTTTAATTAAATCGATGCTTAGAGGCGTTTATTTAAACGCTCGGTGACTAATACTCAAAATGAAGTCTATAAAGACGCAAAAATAGCATTTATGTTTCTATTTACTTTAGTTCATGTTTATTATAATTAAAACTTAAGACATGGTCTAGTACCATATCTTTTTTTTTTTTTTTTAATTAGTTTTATCCAAATCCAGAATACTCATAAACTCTAAACACTCCTGTCAATAAATTCCATCACCGTGGTAATGGGCCGAAACGTCTCCGGCCACGAAATATAAATCACGTAATAAAAGGCTGTAAATGAATACTTTTCTAATTAAATCAGGGCCTTTTTTAATTAAATCGATGCTCAAATGCCGCGGCTCATAGCCGATAGCTAATGTTTGGCTCTCACCTAATTTCGATTGACATTTTTACTACGGCGCGAACGGCGAGCCTTCTTTATGTTTCGACGGTTCGTAAACATTTCTTCGAAAGACTTCGGCTAATACGTTTGTCCAATTTGTTACAAAGTAATAAAAAATCTTCAACCGCGTGAAAAATTCTTTTAATATTTTAAAATTTCATACCTAAGAGTTTGATTCACGTAGGTTTACTGTCCACCCTATTATATGATGCCATTGTTCATTTTATTATATTCTATTTAGAAATCATACGATAATAAAAGAATTACTTTATTTTAGACTCAAACTTATAAAAACATTTAAATAAGAAAAAAACACAACGATAAAATAAAATGTATATTTTTGAGTTTTTTTTCGGATTGCTTATTCTATGTGTAAGCATGGCTAGAACATTTTTTCAGTCACATTGATTAATCAAGGTCCAAAAAACAAAATCGAAAAACGTTACATGAAAAGTGAAACATTTCCATCATTATAGGAACGCAACATCAAAAAAAAGTCCAACGCGGCCATTTTTGGCGCGGAAGAGATTCAAACGAGTGCCCTTGGTGCTCCTGTCCACTCGAAATTAACGAACTCTTATGAAGATTTTGTGCGAATGGGGCGCACATTTAATTGCTATAGCTATGCATGGTTAAAATATTGCTGTCGTATTAACAATGAATGGTTGGACAGCAGATTTAAATATAAGAGCTGGTATTAACAGTAATGTTTATACGCCACTACAAATTGTAGTAGGTTGAGCATCTAATAAACAAGTTACAAAATTATATTACATTCAAATACACCATGATCCATGTAATCCATTCTCCATTTCGTTAGACAGAGCGCAGGTCTTGAAGACCTAAACGCCAAGTTTAGCATGTGGAAAACTAAATCAACATTGTTAGCCGCAACCTAGATTCCTCAGATTTTCGCACGTTCCATCAATCGGCTTTTAGAAGAAGAGAAACAGCTAGAATATTCTACTTTTTTCCCGTCTACCAGACCAGCGAACGTGGAAGAAATTTATGTAATTTGCGAGCGTGGAAGAAATTTATGTAATTTTTTATGTTAGATAGTCATATTTATGTAATTTTATGTAATGTTAGAGAAAGTCATGTTTATGAAATTATGACTACCTAAGGAAGTAGCGAGCATGTCCAAATATTGAGCTGTCTTTAGTTTATCGATTGGTTTACGGTGCTGCAACCCAAAATAAACGTAGTAAAATAAAATAAAAACAACACTTAATTTTTTATGTAGTCCACGAAAGAAACATCAAAAAATAATTAATTACATGAATTGCTTTTTTCAAAACTTTCTGTACATCTTTTTCAGTTTTATACATAAAGACGTGAAAATCTCTTTTTGTGAAATTGTACAAATAATTAATTTTGTTAAAGACTTGCCGATCCGCTCAGTGATTAAGTCAATGTCCTACAACAAAACTTGATCTTGAGTTCGTTCAATCGACTTAGTTGTTCACACATTAGGTGTAGATCCCTAGAGACCTCGAACTACAATCAAGCAGAGATTAAACGTAGTTTAGAAGTAATTTCGTATTACTCCGTACAATTTTCTCGGTGCTGCTTTAGTACAGTCGTAAAATAGCCCGAGGCGTCTGTCTGAGCCCGCAATCCGGACACAACAAGCGGACATGGTCAGACCATCGGACTAGGCAAGGGGCATTGCTACAAAACATGGATGGCAACAGAAGAAGACATCATAAGAAAAACGCGTGTCATAAGATTGAATTTGAATTTCGGCGACAGCGACAAGATACGCGCAATTTAAATGATAATAGCAACTTTTTCGCGACTTCATCCACGTAAATTATAGCCTATGTCACCCAACATTTCAAATAGTAGGGTGTTATATCTGCTAATCAATCAACTGTTTGAACTATTTGCATGGTGACCAGTGATAACGATTCCGGCCAATGCCTTCTACAAATAATCCTAAACCTGGGGGACCCAGCAGGACTCTTCAGCCAATGCAATGCACTGATCTAAAGAGATAGGGTCTGCTTTGCAACGGTTGATTACCCAAAAAATTGAAAAACAGGCACTTACTGCTAGTGAAACCATAATCTGCTTAGGGTTTCTTGCTTGAAAAACAGAAGTCGCAGACACACGCACACTTCCTGAACACTCGCAGGGTTCCTGGCCGGGTTGAATCTATGCTGCCAGCAACATTGAATGTATTATTATAAGTGTCAGATCTGTTACTCATCATAATTTATGTCATTGACGAGACACGTCGGACAACACGTAGCGGCGTTGAGTGGCAACCCTTGTCGAATGGTGGAAACTCCCAAATGGAGTGTTGAATAAGTAGCAGTTACGTACCTAGCATAATTAGTGCATGCAGTTATATAATACATGTCCTAATGATAGCAGTTTGACTTTTGGCTTTAAGCTCTGGATAAGAGAGTGATGCAAACATAGGTGATTATGTATGAAAATAAGTTTGATATCAACAAAAGTTAATTTTGCAAAGAAAACTACATATATACTTACGACTGTAGTATTAACAAATCATTGTCGCACGAAGTATTAATATTTTACACGACTGCCAAAATGGAGTATATTGTGCGTCGAGTTCATGTATGTATGTAATGTATTTGTTAGGTTCTTTATTGCACCATAACTTCTAAATGCTTAAACGGATTTAAACGTATGGGTGGTATTCTACGAATAAGAATATCATTAAAATCCTTACACTCTTTATGAACACATCATGTATTTTTGCTGACTAGTATTTTTTTAAAGAAAACATTTTTCTCAAAATCAATCTTTCATATTCCGCCCGTGTGTAAGGTAAAACAAACGTTTTGCCTAAAAAAGGTAGCATGAATGAGGTGTGGTAAGAACTCCGATACCGCATCCGATACATCTGAATATGCCAAGGCGTTGAGAAAACTGTCATCGATTAAAGAAAGTCACATGTATACTTACCGCTATGTACTCTCACATGAAAACTTCATACTTCTTTTTGGGCGCCGTAAATAGTACATCAGGCTATAACCAGATTACGAAAACAAGCCGTGGGTGGGCTTGACACATTGCTGGTTGAATTTATAAATTATCTAAGTGACATTATCAGACCAGGAGTTACAATAATACAAAAAAGAAACACTGCTAGATCCACTCTACTTCGGCGCCCATCTATAGGTATATATATAATATTATGAATACACAAAAATATTCGTATTTTACTTTTTGATGAGCGATTTGGTAAGCAACCCATCACTACTTTGATTCCGTTTTCCAACTATACTCCCAACACGTCAAGTGCAGCACTTTGGCTCTGGATAACCCCAAGTTTTAATATATATCTATCTTTATAAATATATATATAGATGCCAACGTATAGATGTCTAAATGATAATGTAAGAATATAATTGCATTGTAAATGCATAAAACACTTATAAACTATGGTAATGTAAATTCAAATGACAATATTTAAATCTCATCACATCAGCCTTTATAAAATAATTGGTTCAATTTCGTCGTAAACAATATAAACAGCATCCAATATCGCTCTATTGTTATTCAAATTTATATTATAATATCGGGTAACAACGCACAACGATGTCGGGAGTAAACCCGTAAGATTACTGGGATTTCGGAGAAGCACGATGGTGAAAAAATAGGGGAAATTAAGAAAAGGCAATGCCAGATTATAATATAGGGTGTGTTAGTAATAATAAAGAAATAATATACGGACAAATCACACAGATTGAGCCTGCCCCAAAGTAAGTTCGAGACTTGTGTTATAGTATCCTATATAACTAAACGATAATTTATTTTATTACAAATACATAATATAGATAAACATTCAAGGCCGAGGTCAATCTGAAAAATATCAATTTTCATCTTGTCCTGACCGGGGATAATGTACACAATATCGTTTGAAATTATTATACTTAGTCTCAAAAGAAATATAGTAAACTAAGAGAATTGACTTGCATTAAATTCCCAAACCTATAATTAAGATTCAAACAAATGAATTTTAGAAAAATAAACATATCAATGATGCTAACAAATATATCCATGTCACGTAGAATCAAGGATTTTAACGATAGAACACAAATCTTTACACGTATTTAGAAGTGATTAGATGAAATGATGGTCTAACAGACCGAAACTAGTCGGCGATACCGACTGAATATACGTAGTAAAAACCATTATTCTATAATGCATTTATTATATATTTATATAAAACATGAACTCTTAAAACATACATAAATATGTACAGACATCGTTTGGACAAAATAATGAACAACAACAAAAAAATGCGTCAGCAAATTCGTCACGTTATACGTAAGAAATGGCCATCGTGATTGGCTATCTGTAAATAAAGAAACTAGCATTTTCGCCGAATGAGTTAGAGCTAAGACGACAATAGCCGAACGAAGATTGATACTCCAAAAAACTCATCCATCAACCGATTGCCAAGCACTAGAATAACCAAACAACAGCCTATCGCTCCCTTCATTAATAATTCGCGACAATGCGACTTGCTAAAATGACTTTGTGTTTTTAGGGTATTAGCAAATATGAGTGGGTCGCACCGGGTCTGTACGCAATGCATATAATTATATACACATAAAGACTGAGCACGTTATCTGAAATTTGTCATTAGAATTCAGAGAGCTCGTAAGACGTATACTTTTTGAACATATTGTTAGAGAAAGCGCACATGCAGTGCATATGCAGTCCGATTTTTCAAGTCAGTAATCTTTCAAGAATTGTGACAATGTGCAGCCGGTCATTTCCGTCCCATATTGCGCAATGCTGTACTATTGAGCGGTGAATTTCAGCTCATACATTTCTGACTGCCCAGGCAATTCATTTTGTGCTGACCTGCAGCAGCATATATAATATGTCATTCCAAGCAAAATGAGAGAGCTCGATTATCCACATGGACCTTCGAGCAACACGGCCTCCGTACCGGACGGAGGGAGTGGGCAAAGCGACAATTTACTATGACAATTTTTCTGGCGTTTTTTGCGGGGGGAAATGTGCACACAAGTTTAGTTCCGCACACCTACATACAAAACTTAAACTGTCACTTGATAGTAATTATGACATTGTCACAAAAAATGACATAAAAAAGAAAAAATAATTTGTGTACAGATGAGTCACACAACTAACACATAGACATGCATATGCCTAATTTTGGCTTGTACCTTGACAGAGGGGAATGCAGCGTATGGCTACTCCCTTCCGTGTTGCTCGAAGACATGGACACGCTATCAATCCATCAGTGTCAATCTAGTCTAGGTTAGTGGCAAGGCTTTGTGTGCGAAGTACGCATTTTCCACTGCAATGTAGCTCGCTGAGACCCGATGCGACCCGCCTCAATTTGTTCGTGCCTTAATCTCTATCATAAGGTATTCCACGAAAAATTATGAAGGTCATGTAAACGCCCTTCAGACGCCTGTTCACCACAATATTCATTAGTGTACGTAATATACTGTATAGGTACATATTACACAATAGAACCAGACTTTAATTGTGAATTATTAAAATATAAAATTACCACTTATTGTTATTCATTCGCACACTGTGTTCGAAATAATAATATTCTTTTGAACAATGGTGTACAAAAAAGTTATGTAGTAATTTAATTAAACTTTTCCATTACTTTTTGTACAGGCGCGATCTAAATGGTATGTTTAAATTAAATGAATAAGTCTTTTCATTTAAAGTATAGTTATTATGGCCGTTATGGCCAGTCTTTTTGATAAGAATAAAAAGTAGCCGTTATTTAAATAAAATTGTAAAATCTCTACTTTTTAGTTAGTTTAAACTGAAAAAAGTTAAAATCACCCTTTAATCTGTACATTATTTCAATTACACAAGAAAGAAGACTTAAATCTCTCTCAAACTTTGTTATTTTAGACTGGAGCTGAGAAAACTGTATAGGTACTTAAATTTCCAAGAGTTAGAAGTTAAAGTAAAGCTATTCAATTGTCTTATACTAAAAGTAGGGTCTGAGCTTCATCTCAAGTAACATAGGTTGAAATGAACCAAGATTTTTGAAAAACAATTTATACAATTGTTTTTTTTTAATAAAATTATTATTAAACTTCATTTGTGTGTGTTGTTTATTATAGTTTTCTCAATAATATTATAGGTATAGGACAATAGATCTCTATAGTCCTTTTTATTTTCTGTAGGAAAGGGGTTGAAAGACTTTTTTCAATTTCATGGTTTTCAAAACCAGCCAAAGTGAGTACATAAGTAGCTAAGTAGGTACACCCAGACACATGGTTTAACTACCGACTAAATTTAACATGCTGTTTATAAAACATACCTTAAATACAATGACGATGTTCTATTGAGCATTCCAAAAGAAAATGAAAAATAGTTTTTTTTTATGGAAGATATGAAAATGCGCAACGCTAGTATCCAAAACTCGTGTTTTTTCGCAGGAACAGTAACATTTAAAGCGATGGAGATTGAAAACAGTCTGCCATTTCGCAGCATTGATTACTCAAACAGAACTCCTCTATTTTTGCAATAGCAAACCGCAATCTGGGTATACATCGATTGAGGAATAAAAGAGAGTTTCTTCCCACTAGAGCCAGTGGTTTTATATATGATTGCAGTTCTACTTATTCTTTGCAAATCAAAATGGCTACATACATGTGTAGTCGACTTTTTATCTAGTTATTTAGTCTGGCGTGATCGATCAATGACTAAAATAATTTGAATTATAGATTCAATTCTCGACACCGATAACGTCATCCCGAAAAGACATCTTGCGCTGCTTTCTCATCACTTATTTTACAAGTATGTATCTATTTATATTAATTTAATTATAGTTTTTATTGGTTTTAATTGGTTTTACCTCTCCAACCCGTCTGGCCAGCGTGGAGAGTGTGGGCCAAGTCTCCTGACTGCTCTGGCAGTACAGAGAGGGTCGTGCTCTTGCAGTGGAGACTAATAAAGACCTGATGATGATGATGATGATGAATTATAGTTTTGTTTTAATATATGGTCATCATCATCATTTCGTGTAGGTGACACGGTCAGTCGACCATGCACACCCTGGTGTCAGAGTTCTAAATATATTAATTAATTAAAATGACGTTATAATTTATTTTGCCTTTTTCGCTACAAAATGTTTGTACTGACCACTTATTTCATGTGAAAGCGAGCTACCAAAAATAACAAACCACCTTATATTTATTTTACGATCATTTTAACTGTCATAGGACTATTGGATGTATTAGGTAACCAGTTATTAAAAATACTAATTTGGTATTCAAAACAAAGTTGTATACATATAGCGAAAACATGCGCTATTTATAGACACAGTGAAACTTGCCATCAAGCATGGTACATGTTATAAAACTTTTTAATAAGTGCCCTATTACATTTAGTGTGCGATTTTAAATAACAATTAATCTGCAAATAAAACCCGTTTCGGCTACACTGTAGTCCTGCATTAATGCACCATGTAAAGAACCCTTAGGCTGCGTGCAAAGTAGACGTCGCCCGTAGGCTCGTAATCAGCAGAGCTTTGTAGCGAAAGATGAGGATTACAGATACGCAGGCGGCCACAATCGGCCCTAGGCTGCTGTGCTCCGTTCTAGAGAGCTAGTACATGCACGAGTTGGATTTAAAGCTGAAGAATCCACTAAAACCGAAGATTTTATACTCTTTAGTAAGCCATTTATGGAATTTGAATTAATGAACATGAACGTAATGGGGTTCTAATGTCATGTTATTTGCCAAATTATGATGGAAGTTTTGGCTTAATTAATACACATACATTCATATTTCATGGTGTTCAAAATTATATACCTCTCTTTGGCGGGGCCGTAGTCTGTTTAAACACGGGCTTCAATGCATCGGTATAAAGAGCGCCTTAGGCTGCGTGCAAAGTAGACGTCGTCTGTGGGCTCGTAATCAGCAGGGCTTTGTAGCGACAGATGAGGATTACAGATACGCAGGCGGCCACGATCGGCCCTAGGCTGCTGTGCTCCGTTCTAGAGAGCTAGTACATGCACGAGTTGGATTTAAAGCTGAATAATCCGCTAGAGCCGAAGATTTTATACTCCTTAGAGATCCATGTATGGAATTTAAAAATGTTAGTAGCCGTTTAAAGCCAAGGGTTCTTTCTAATGTCATGTAAATTGTCAAATTATGATGGGAGAAAGACTTAAATTAATACTCAAGCATTCGTATGACATGGTGTTCAAAATCATATATTTGTCTTTGGCGGAGCCATAGTCTGTTAAAATACGGGCTTTAATGCATTGGTATAAAGAGCCCCTAGGCTGCGTGCAAAGTAGACGTCGTCTGTGAGCTCGTAATCAGCAGGGCTTTGTAGCGACAGATGAGGATTACAGATACGCAGGCGGCCACAATCGGCCCTAGGCTGCTGTGCTCCGTTCTAGAGAGCTAGTACATGCACGAGTTGGATTTAAAGTTGAATAATCTGGTAAAGCCGAAGATTTTATACTCTTTAGTGAGACCTATTTATATTGAACTAGCCTTACAGCCTCCGTGGTCCAGTGGTTAAGGCGTTCACCTTGTTGACCCGGGGGTCGTGGGTTCGATTCCCACGTAAAGCATACTTTGTTAAGTTGTTTTCAGTTGAATTAGGACATTGCAGGCATAAATCACCTGATTGTCTGATAAGAAAGATGATACCGTGCTTCGGAAGGCACGTTAAGGGGCCGAGAGGCGGTTCCGAAGAACTCTGACACCACGGTGTGCATTGTGCAAGGTCGACTGACCGTGTCACCTATGCGAAATGATGATAATGATTGAACTAGCAATTTTCCCGCGACTTCATCCGCGTAAATCTTTTACCCCCTTTTTTTTTTTTTTTTTTTTTTAGGGATTGAAATTCTAAAAATCCTTTCTCATCTGTATTATGTATTAAGCATCACATCTGTAAACAAAACATAGGTTTCTTATATGTTGAGATCAACATATATAAGAAACCTATGTGCAATATGTTCTTTCTAGATTCAAATGTTTAGTATCTGTTGTTATAATGTAAAATATGAGCTAACAAACAAACAAATAATCGTAACGTAAATTCACTACCAGACCCGGTATCATCAGATCTTATTTGATATCTACTCCTCTGCTAAAGTCACACTCAACACTGAAACACAACTACATAAAAATACCTACTCGTTAATACTCATTCACTCAGTTCAATCAAATAGATGAACTTTTACTCAAAATTCACAAATGCCCTCGCAAATTTGTATCGCAACTTTCATGCCTTTCAACTGTTAACAGGCATCGACTCCGATCACACATGTTTGAGCACACTTTGTTCGCACGCCGCGTCACGAAAAAGCTTTTGTTCTTTCCATTAGTCCCAAACTAACGCCTCAACCCTTGTCGAATACTTAACATGATAGAGGTCTGACAAAATTGCATGGATGTTTTTCTGAATTATAAATAACTCCTCATACAGTCCGGTAAAGGGTCTTTCGGGTCAGTTTAGTGGAATGGCTTTCTGTCCTTCCGAGATCTCGAGAGTAGATCTAACAGTTTCGGAGAAAGTTCTATTTATTTGTACGTTTGGGACGTCTTTATTTTCACATTTTTTACCGATTGAGATTTTTCAGATAAGCGTGGAAGGTTTTCTATATTTTCATGACGTATCCTTTGAGTAAATGTGGGACTATATATTTGCATTTGAAGCAAAAGATGACACATAAAAGTGTATTTTCACGTTTTTTATTGTCTGTGGATGCCGTGTGGTTTCCGGCAGAGTAGAATAGGACCACTCCAAGTCATCCCGTGGATGTCGTAAAAGGCGACTAAGGAAACGCAAGCTAAACAAAGCTTATTAACATCAAAGAGACCTCTCCAACCCGTCTGGCCAGCGTGGAGAGTGTAGGCCAATTTCACTGACTACTCAGGCTAAAATATGGCTCTGTTAGTACAGAGAGGATCGTGCTCCTACAGTGGAGACTAGAAAGACCTGATGATGATGATGATGTATGTATTAATTCTACCTGATCATTTTATTGCCTATTAGAAACCCTACCTAGACCTCAAGTTAGTCATTTATTTTGGAGCTCAATTATAAACAGGACACATGAACATAACACTATAACAGCTATTAATATTGTAGGTACACATTACATATTCTTGGTAGACATCTTCCTATACGTCTCGAATACAAAAATAAATAAAACAACGAGCAGACGAAAATTTGTAAAACTTTATTTCCACGCGCACCCCAAAACAGAAAACTATTCCGTATTCAATACACGTCCGCAAAGTTTCATAAAGCGAAGACATTCGCTATTTATAGATACATTGACACTTATTGGTATTGTCTAGCAAGAGGCGTGTTTACGGAGCGGGTGATGGATGACGTGGCCTGTGGAATCAATCTTCGTTCTGCCAAAACGTTATCAAACGTTAGCCAAGTTTGAGACGCCGGAGGAACCACGCTCTTATCTGTGGTGTATAAGATTTTTGTCATTAGTGACAAAAGTTACTTTAGCAACAGACAATGTACTGAGAAAGCTAATGATCTTTTAAGCCTGTATGCTTTTAGCGCCATATGTGTATAAAATATATATAATTAATTATGAAAGCTTGTTACAGTACCAACCTAAGATAGTTTGCGGAACGGCTCTGAAGCGTTACCACTGAGGATGCAACTGGGAATACGCTCGAATGATGATGAAGTAGCTACTGTAGCTAGTAAATAATAGTTTTTTTCTCAGGTTTTTTTTTCATTTCTGTGGCATAGACACACTTTGTCTATACCACAGACCTGAAAAAAACTTTTATTTTTTATTAACACCAAGAAATCTTTATTGAAAGGTTCCGGGTTTACGTCTTATTGTTTCTAAACTTTATTAATGCGGTACTTAGTGGATAAAATCTAACGTATACGTACGTAGGCCAAGTAAGTATACTTAATTTTTTGTACTTTTCATATTTATTGGACTTCAATATCATTGTTTCTTACCTATTTGATGAGGTAGAAAAAAACTACAAGTCAGACTTATTTAATCACATCACTCGCTCATTCTTGCAATTACAATTTAATATACAAAATAACAGCAGTGGACGTCCCTGGCTGATAGATAGATAGATACAAAATAACAGCAGTACCAGTGGAGGTATACGGTGATACATTAAAAAGCACCAGTCTCCCCTAAAAAGCAGGCAGCATTTGTATGCCATTAAAATATGAATACGCACTAAAAACGAATGTGAAATCGATGCGTGTGTCGGAAGCGAGTCTGTGCCATAAATCGGTGGTTTCAAAACCCCGTGCTTCCGGCCCGTACATGTTACTGAGGAATTTATTTCAATATTATTAAATATATTCAGATTTATATGAAATACCTATTTGAATTCATTGCAGGATATCATGTGTGTATAAACTACAGGCATAGGCAATCACACACTATGAAATCGATGCGTGTATCAGAAGCAGGCTTGTGCCATAAATGAAAACTCCGTGGTTCCGGCCCGTACATGTTACCGAGGATTTTATTTCAATATTATTAAATATATTTAGATTTCTATAAAATATTTGAATTCGTGGCAGGATATAATGTGTAGACGTACATAAACTACAGGCACAGGCAAGCATACACTATTAAAAAAATGCGTGTGTCAGAAGCAGGCTTGTGCCATAAATCGGTGGTTTAGAAACCCCCTGCATCCGGTCCGTACATGTTACCAAGGATTTTATTTGAATATTATTAAATATATTCAGATTTCTATAAAATATTTGGATACATGGCAGGATATAATGTGTAGAAGTATCAACTACAGGCATAGGCAATCATACACTATGAAATCGATGCGTGTGTCAGAAGCAGGCTTGTGCCATAAATGGAGGTTTCAAAACTCCGTGGTTCCGGCCCGTACATGTTACCGAGGATTTTATTTCAATATTATTAAATATATTTAGATTTCTATAAAATATTTGAATTCGTGGCAGGATATAATGTGTAGACGTACATAAACTACAGGCATAGGCAAGCATACACTATTAAAAAAATGCGTGTGTCAGAAGCAGGCTTGTGCCATAAATCGGTGGTTTAGAAACCCCCTGCATCCGGTCCGTACATGTTACCAAGGATTTTATTTGAATATTATTAAATATATTCAGATTTCTATAAAATATTTGGATACATGGCAGGATATAATGTGTAGAAGTATCAACTACAGGCATAGGCAATCATACACTATGAAATCGATGCGTGTGTCAGAAGCAGGCTTGTGCCATAAATGGAGGTTTCAAAACTCCGTGGTTCCGGCCCGTACATGTTACCGAGGATTTTATTTCAATATTATTAAATATATTTAGATTTCTATAAAATATTTGAATTCGTGGCAGGATATAATGTGTAGACGTACATAAACTACAGGCATAGGCAAGCATACACTATTAAAAAAATGCGTGTATCAGAAGCAGGCTTGTGCTATAAATCGGTGGTTTAGAAACCCCCTGCATCCGGTCCGTACATGTTACCAAGGATTTTATTTGAATATTATTAAATATATTCAGATTTCTATAAAATATTTGGATACATGGCAGGATATAATGTGTAGAAGTATAAACTACAGGCATAGGCAATCATACACTATGAAATCGATGCGTGTGTCGGAAACGGGTCTGTGCCACAAATCGGCGGTTTCAAAACCCCGTGCATCCGGCCCGTTTATGTTACTGAGGATTTTATTTCAATATTATTAAATATATTCAGATTTGTATAAAATATTTGAATTCGGCGCAGGATATAATGTGTAGATGTACATAAACTACAGGCATAGGCAAGCATACTCTATGAAATTGGTGCGTGTATCATAAGTGGGCCTGTGCCATAAATCGGCGGTTTCAAAACCCCGTGCATCCGGCCCGTACATGTTACCGAGGATTTTATTTCAATATTATTAAATACATTTAGACGTCAATAAAATATAAGAATTCGTCGCAGGATATAATAATTAAACTACATAAACTACAGGCATAGGCAATCATACACTAAATTATTTATTTTTGTGTGTCGCAGTATATTTTGATCATCCTTCAGCAAATTTTCACCAACTTTTATGGGACCTCGATAATAACTTTATGGAGAAACGAGTTAGCGAGTCTTACTGGCAGTTACATATTTAACATATTTTTGCTAGATTCTTTGTTAGGGTTCTGTACCCAAAAAGTAAAAACGGGACCCTATTACTGAGACTTTGATGTCAGTCCGTCTATCAGTAGGCTACATTTCATAAACCGTAATATAAATTTCACAGATGATGTATTTCCGTTGCCGCAATAACTAAAAAAAACTTTCCTCATTCTTCTACGCCATTCATTGGAATTACCGTTCAACGAAGCTGAGTTAACGCGTAATGCCAAAAGTCAAAAGAGGTTTCGTATTTTAAGTCAATGTTCCTAGCAACTTATACATTTCAATGTAGCAACTTGAAGTTTTGTCGTCTATCAAGTCTCTCAACCCTAGTAGGCATAGAATGTCGCACGGATATGATCACACGCCGCGCGCGCGGGCGGCCGCCAAATGCCTCCTCATTTGGGTCAATGTGGCCCGATCCTATCGGGTCGCGATTCCAACGCCATTTTGCACTGTCGAATGTTGGTGGTGTGTTTTTAATATTTTTATTCGTATGTGGGCATTTTCTTTCCTCATCTGTGGGTGGTTTGGACCTCATGGTCTATGTAAGTATTTGGCAGTATCTTAGTTTATGCTGTTCGTGCTGTAAAATGATTTGTAAATTTTACCCTGCTCACCAGCTATCAACACTAACTTATACACCAACTTTATTTGGGCATGCTTTTAAACGAGATTTGCTTTAATTCCTTTTAATCGCCTCGTAAGACTAACAGAACACGAATGTTTTTATCTTTTTATTGGAAGATTTAGAATTTACCTTAAGGTAATAATTAAAATTTCTAAATAAAATTAATTTAATACGGTTTTATCGCGTTTACTACATTATTTATACATCTAACGTATTACGTTATAAAGTCAGTATTGAATTATTTTTATTTAAATGTGTAACATTCGCGCAAACATTAGAAAACGTAGAATTAAACGTTCCTAAATATAATTAAAGCTAAATAGCTTAACAAATAACCCCAAGAGGATCTCGTCAAATTAACGCACTAAGTAAAGAAATAAAAAGTCAAATAAATATTTACCATTGCACTACAGTGCGACTGCAGTTGTACTTGCAACTCTATCGCCGGCTTTAGCTTCCGGGTCACGATCGCTCCTGATCGATTTTCTATTTGTAGAAGCTCACCTGGATACTTTTCTTCGCTTAAAACACTCCTTTATCTCAGATTAATCGCCATCGCCGAACCGCTGGATATCTTCTATCTATGCCTTTGTTCTCCTCTGTGGGTTAATTTGGCCCGTAGTTTGCACGGTGGTGTTAAGAGAGGAATTTAAAAAGGAATTTTTGAGGCGTTTGAAGATTTAATTAAAATTTTAAGGTGTTCCGCTAGTGTCGTTTTAAAGGATAATACGTGGGATGCTTTAAGTCTTTATAATGATATTCTGTGTAAAATATTTTATGGGAAATTGCTGAGACTCTGGATGTTTTAATAATTTTTAACTTATCTTACCTACAATGTGGATCGTACAAAAAACTCACACTGACCGGACTATGAAAAAAATGATTTATTTTTTCACGTGCCACTAGCTTGGTGGATGAAAAATACACACATACATATTATCACGTCTTTATCCCTAGCGGGGTAGACAGGGTCGAAGGTCATAAGACCTGGCCACATTTAGCATCATATTGGGCGTAAGGTGGAAAACAGAATCAAAATAGTGATGGTTTGCTAGCCGCATCGCCTATTGATATGATTTCTTAGATTTTTGCCGAATCCCTTGACCGGCTTTTAAGGTCTGCGCGGGAAAAAAAGCAGCTGGTATATTCTATGTTTTTTTCCATTCTCCCAAACCAGCAGGGAAGTAATAGTAGATAAAAAATATGAAACGCAAAAGGAACTTTCAAGAGTTATTGTGCAAGAAAATTACAAAAAGTAAAATACTTAAAAGAGTATTAAGTAACAAAGTATACATCATAATCCTTAAGTTTCCATATCATTATACATTCTAAAATGTCTCGGCTCTCGGCTATGAAGAGCAGAAATGAAATTACAAAAGTTTCTAATTGTTTAGGCTACTACCAAAACTCATTATAGACTAGCAACTTATGCCGAGATTAGGTTTCACTCGATAACTTTAGGTTGGAACTGGATTAACTATTATATAAAAGCTGACAATATAGCTTATATTGTTTGTTCGGTCCATGAATGTTAATTTCACTTCAAATTTCTCATATTAAAGCATGGTAGTTACTTAAATTGTTTTTAAAGTTTCGAACGATGTTGTCTAAACTCATCGAAAATGTCGTCATATCGAACTTTATAGACAACTATCTTGCAGCAAATCATTCGTGCTTAACTTCGGTCAAGTAGGTATAATAATCAAATGTAAAAATTCAAAATTTAAAACAATTACTGAGAAAATAGGCCCTTGCAGGCACGTTTGTCACGTCAAATCACATTTAAAATTATTTTATTATTAAGTATTATGCATTTAGAAATTATTGTTGAAAAGCTACAGACCACTAGCGTTTCAGATCCGACCACTGCAGAGAAGAAACGCCGAAAGAAAGTATTTTCAGCAATTAAAAGAAATATTAAAAAATAAGTTATTTGAAACAAAGAACTCCAGTAACACAAAATACATAATGATTATGAAAAATCTACTTACACATTTCTGCATCACATTGTTCTTGAAAAAAATGGCGCATCTTTCACCATATTTCAGGGAAGGCTTTTATTGTTACCGAGGCTTTTAAACGCTGAAACTTGTGCCATACTAAAATACATCAATAAACATTCATTGTAGCGAATCGAGCCTCGCATCCATGTCACGTAAATCGAACAATTTTTATTACCATTCCCGCGCGTCGAAAAAATGGCCGTCGCGTATTTGATTGCTGAAGTGTGTCCATATTTTTTGCGACGCCATTTTATGTTTTGCAGCGCCATCTGTCGGACGTATAAGTCGTGAACAGATGGTGCCGAAACTAATAAATGAGAAGAGCCTGCCTAAGGGAAATTAAAAATAGTTTCTCTCGAATCAACGTACTTGTGGCCAAGTTTGCGATATCGGAGTTAACTTTGAAAGGCTTTCACGCTGTAGTGGCGTGATTAATATTCAGATACGAAATGTACTTTGCTATCTATTGATCTTTGCCTTTGTCTGACTTTGAATGTTCGGTGAAATAAAGTAGTGCTAACTGAGTCCTAAGTAAACAATAGATGGATTGCTAGGTAACTATTATGAAAGAAATAACTTTAATTCAGCCTTTAACAGTCTTGTTATTGATTCAATTGAGAGTATAAAAATTTCTGCCCCTGGTAAAAGACTTTAACAATGTGATTAGAGACAAGGTTAGATGGAGCTTGAAGCTTATTTGCTTACTCTAGAACGAGCTCAGCGCGCAGTCCTTAAGGTCATGCTTAATAAGCCATATAGATTCAGCACTGATCTTCTGTATAGAGAATGTAACGTTTTGAGAGTTAGACAGTTATTCATTCTGAGAGCTTCTATTTCATTGCATAAATCTGTACTTAATTCAATCGATTACGACGAGCTCATAAAAAGGAGAGTACCTAGACTAAAGGTCTCATTTGTTTATACAGCTTTTGCACAGCGTCTTCCACCCTTCATCTTTACATATGTTTATAATCAGGCCTGTCGCGCTATCCCCAATATGATGAGATGTACCAGGCTTGGAGCTAGGCATGCTATTGAGGAATGGTTGAGGACGCTGGACTACTCACAAACCGAAGCCATTTTACCATGAAATGTCCACTAGCACTCACCCACTTACATGCATCCTATACACCACACAATTGCAGCCCTCTGACACTCCACTGAAAAAATTGTATTATTAGAGCCGATGATGAAAGTGTAAATGTGATGTAAATTGGACCCCTGCGATACAAGCTTCGCTTAGTGCAGGGTCCATAGTGAAATGAAAGTAGATTGTCGTAACTGTAGTTTTTAAGGATCTCTGTATTTTGGTACTCATTTAGATTCATAAAGTATTATAAGTAAGTTATATAAAGATGTACAGAATCTCCCATTCAGCATAATCTTACATTATTTTAATGATGGAATCAGAATCATTAATAGAACACGCGCAAGATAAAAGGTATAAAAAATTGGTATTCTCCTAGAATTTTGACCAGCTGATTGGTGAATTTATATGGGTCCAATTTTTTTTTTTGCGTGTCTATATCCTTTTACCGATTCTGATAACGACATTCAAATATGATTAAAATTAATTAAAATAAAATTAGATGTGATTTTTTTAACCCGCATTGAAACAGATATACGAAAATGTCTTTGTTTTTTATAAAGCAGCAACAATGTGGTTTCTAATAAATATCAAAAAGTAAAAACGAAATATTTTTCGTTCTTAAATAAAAATATTTTATCCTTATCTAAAATGCGCGAAATGACCTCCATTTAAAACAAAGTATTTTGTATCATTGAAAAACTGAAAAAGCTCGATTATCAAGTTTCTGCATTAAATAAATATTCATATTTTTCATCGGAAGCGCGATATCGGTGGGACTTGATAACGAGTGTCGCCGCCCGTCGCGGCTTCCTTTGACATTTACTTAAAAGATTTCAGTGTCGGCAACCTAGGGTTACCGACTTCGTGGCTCTTTTTCTATAAAATATTGTAAGCCATACTTACTTTTTGAACGTTTAATTTTTTACAACTGAAACTTATTTTTCAATACCTGTTTATGATATTTCTTGTACGTAGTATTTTTCTTCTGTGATACTACTTAGACTTAGTAGCATATACTTAGTACGTGCTACTTAGTCTAATAATAATTATCACACACAACTACGTTAAAGATATTGTAACTAGTATCAAACGACCGACCGACTGTCTTACGTTTCTCCAGGTAATGGACCATAGCCAAATTTTGGAGTGACGGTGAAGATGATTAAATGTAATAAAATTAGGTTTTAATTTGTATTGGGGGCCACAAATGCAAACTCAGATGCGTGTTTCAATAGAACCAGTACCTATACTATAAAGGGTAATTATACACTATACCTAATATCCATGAAGCCACCAGTACCTATACTATAAAGGGTAATTATACACTATACCTAATATCCATGAAGCCAGAAGGCTTTATGGATATTCGGCTGAAGGAGACTACTATTCATCCTGTCCAGGCATCCTCTTGTCTACCAGGTTGATGGTTTGATGTTACAGTTGTTCCCAAATGAAGAGAAAACACAAACAAAGACTATTTTAACCGAAAACTACAACCAGAGTCACATTCCAAACAAACATGTCACCAAAAACATACCATGTCACATAGCACTCAAAGCGGGTAGAGCCTGACTTTCCATGCCATTTATTCATAGACCTGCATATCAGATTTACCGATTTCACAGACATAGGCTATCAAATTACACGCTAAAAATAGCTGAACCAAAACATTTTCGAGCTGAATCGAGTATAACAAAATACGTGGTTTGTACTCATATGTTTGTATCAAAGGTGAACCTGACTGACTTACTGACTTATATATCAACGCACAGCCGAAACTACTGTTCCCACTTACCTAGAAACTTCAAATGATAGTGGTACAGGAGTTCCCTTCATGATGTAAGTGAGCAATAAGATTGGAATTTTAGAAATTCATCCCCTAAGAGGGTAAAATAGGGGGAGTAAAGTTTATCGCGGGCGAAAACGCAGGAAAATTGCCAGTACATTATGTTTGTATATTCTTTGTTTCTGATATTTAATAGCACTCTTGTTGGTGTGCGGAAGCCTCAAAGATACTATTACTAAATTTGGCGGGAACAACTGCGTTTTTATATGGTATTAAAAGCTATGCTAAGCCGCTATCTAAGCTGAAGTGGCTATAGAAACTAAATTATTAAACAGTGAATTAACAAATGCTAGTTCTTTATCACCGCCAAAAGATTACATCTGCGAAGTTGCAGGTAAGCTCAAGAGAAATGGCGGCCTCATTATTTCCAGCTGCCACCGATTTTAATTTCCTCTACGCCTGCAACGGATTTATTTGTGTAGATAAATATTAGTTCTCACCCCTTGCTTTGGGAAATTAATGAGAATGTATGTTGTGTACGGTTTTAAGGAAAGCGTTATATTATTTATACTTTAGCTGTAAAGCATAGTGTTATAAGAAAGTTAAGGTTCAGTACCAGTAATTACCAATATAGAATTATAAAAATATAATTACAATAACCATGTCATCTTATAAATATCAAAAAAACGTAAACCGCTCTGACGAAGTCTTTATTTGATCAACAAAACAAAAAAAACACTACCTACGTAATAACTAAATTCGAATAAAAATTAAACACATCACATTCTTATTTTTGGCAGTCGTGTTAATAAAGTAAACATCATTTTATTGGCTCCATATATTTATACCTTAAAGAGGCGACTCAGCCCGTCAATAGTAACAACTTTTCCTATGGGACAAGTGCTAGAATTTAGAAGCATTAATAATATTTACTGTTTTCTTATTGTATATAAAAATGTCTTTATTTTCTTACTCTGTATGTTTTATCGTTATATCAAAGTGGTTATTGACATGCTGTCAAGGGCGGATGTCATACCATCTCACTATATGACATGGTAGGAAATAGCAGCAGGAATCGGGAAACAGACATCTGGTTATGTATCACTAAAACGTCTCCGTGTTGTGTACTGTATAAAAAAGAGACTTTCATTTTAGCAAATATCAATACTTCTGTCTTGATAATATTAAAACTAACGTGAGATGTCTATATATACATAGAAGGCAAACCTGACTCACTGACCTATATATCAACACACAGCTGAAACTACTGTACTAAACTTAGCCATAAGTAATTATTGTCGTCAACAATTTTTTTTTGTTGTAAAAATTGTAAACACAAATATGATAATTAATAAGTGTTCAAAGAAACCTATATTAAATAAACGATTGAATCTTGTACCTAAAATCTGTCTTGTGAAAGATGTTTAAAATCTGGGTTGTAAGTTCGATTTACATCCTGAGGGAGGTAAGTAAATTTGAAAAGCGAAGGCGGCGACGCGCCACGCATTTGCTCCTACACTCATATTTTTTTTTAATCAAGCGCACTGGCTGGCCACCTCTAAAGGCATCAAGAGCGCAACGCAATTGTAAACTTCATAGGCTTCACTTACAAAGATTAGTAAAAAAAAAAAACTTTTTTTTAACTTTTCGTTATTTCTTTCGATTTGCCAACAACTTTTTATATATTTATAGTACCTATTACTGTATGAAGTCTGCGCTGGTAGCAAAAACCAACAAAATGATACCGTCAGCAGCAGACGTTGCAAAGATGGCGCCACGCTGTGGTCTTAAAATTTCAATGCTCAACATTATACTAACTTCTGTAAAATACGAGTCTAATCTAGGTAATTCTGCTGCATCTACCTGCATAATACTAGTATTCTTGTCAGAATCTCCTAATATTTAAAGCAGGTTTGTGGGAAATGTAAAGCGTGCTCGGTCTGAGAGATTAGTTGCCCACATCTTTGGATTATTTTATGACATACTGACATTTATTAAACTACCGCAGCATCAGAATGTAGGAGCGAGGCTCTTGTCGCTGGAGCTCTCTTCATCTTTGCTTTCATCCAGCCTTTTGACATCTTGACCATTTTTACTTTTTCTTTGTTTGTTTAATATAGCTGTGTCTGAGACTACCCCTTTTACGAGTACCTTCTATGGTTGTTTTCATAAAATCGTCGTGACGTAAAAAGTGCTCACATCCAACCTCTTCTATTTTTTATGATAATTGTTCTATTTAAATAACTACCAATTTGCAAAGCAAGATTAAATTCTATCGTGACGCTAGATATGTTCTTTCTATGGTCGGAGGATCATGCATATCATTTTTTTTTTTTTTTTTAATTCGTGTCACTTTTTTATATTAATAGGAGAGTATATAATTAAAGGTAGTTCTGTAAAATACAAAAACAATTCATTATTGTACTTTATAAACATAAAATCAGTTTTTCTACTGCGAAAAATTACCTTTTTTTTTCATTTTAATTTCCTGTTGCTTTTATTTAATAATACCTACCTTGATCATTACTTTACGTAACCTACTGTCAAATGAAAGTGGTCTAGCTAAGTTACATTGAGGTAATGAACGGACATCCTTGCACATTCCCTTCAGCCAAAAGGGCAGGTAACCCACCCAGCCCTGACACATGTCTAGTAATTTAGAATGTTGTTCCGAACTTAATATTAGGACTTGGCACAAGTTGTACCAACTTACGTGCTTAGCTGTAACTTAGGCGGTATTACTTAGCAGAGACAATTATGTTACGGTAGGTATCGTGCTTGTAAGTCAACTTAGAGACGAAAATATGGTAATAGGTGATACAATTGTGAAAAATTCCAACAATATCCATGATGCAGAGACAGACATATAAAATTTGTGATTACTAGGATAAATCTTCTTTAACTGAAAATTACTCTACAGGGTTATTTGTAAAACGTCAATAACCTCTTAATATCGGAATAAGAATCCCTAACATAATATGGTCTATATTATGTTAGGGGTTGAGAATCAGAATCAGAATCCCTAACATATAGACTCACAAGAAAAAAGGTGAAAATCAGAAAAAACATTTAGACTTCCCATTGAAACAACCAGCTGATCGGTGAATTTGTATGAGATGTCCAGTTGTTTTTTTCTCCGATTTTCGCCTTTTTTCTTGTGAGTCTATATTATGTTAGGGATTCTGATTCCGATATTAAAAGGTTATTGATGTTTTACAAATAACCCTGTATATGCTTTGAACTCTTTAAAGATAACTCCTCAAACTTCTGTTGACGTCAGGTTAATGCCTTCAGTAAGAGATACATAAATCCTTAATGTGCTTTTCAATATTCATTCTTTGAAGAAAACAGTTCAAGTCTTAAATCAGTTGGAAAACACGTTAATCACATGCGTTCTGCGCTCTCTTGCAATATCATTATTCAGGAGTCTGTAGGCGCTAATACTCCCTTGGCACTGCGCGATAATCTAACGAATTTTTTTCATTAGAATTTCATATGAAGCTTGTTTTTTGTTTGAGGAGCAATTACAAGTATAAATCTTCTATAACTTAAAATTAATCTGTAAGCTTTGAACTCTTTAAATATAACTCCTGAAACTTTCTTTGACGCCAAGTTAAAGCCCTCAGTAAGAGATACAAAAATCCTTAATGTACTTTTATTTATTAAGTAAGATTATTTGAATATTAAAAAGCACATTGAGTACTTTAATTCATTGTTAAATCAGACGGAAAACACTTTAATCGCATGCATTTTGCGCTCTCTTGCATTATCATTAGTCAGGAGTCTGTAGCCGCTAATACCTTGCTTAGCACTGCGCGATACACTACGGATTACTTACGAATTTCATTAGAAGCTAGTATTTTGTTTGAGGAGCAATAACAAGTATAAAACTTCTATAACTTAAAATTAATCTGTAAGCTTTGATCTCTTTAAATAGAACTCCTCAAACTTTCCTTGATGTCAGGTTAATACCCTCAATAAGAGATACATAAATTTTAATGTGCTTTTCAATATGCATTCTTTGAATAAAACAATTCAAGTGTTAAATCAGAAGGAAAACACGTTAATCGCACGCATTTTGCGCTCTCTTGCATTATCATTATTCAGGAGCCTGTAGGCGCTAATACCTCGCTTGGCACTGCGCGATACACTACGGATTGTTTATGCAATGTTTCTTAAACAAAACAAAGTTATTCCCTGATTGTGGTTTGTTTAGAAGCATTTGAAAATTTGATTGTCTTTAAAAATAAATACAAAGCTGACCGGAAACCCCATACATTCAAATCCGTTGAGACATTTAAAAGTAAAGGGGAAATAAAGAAACTCACATAAATACTTATGTACTTACATACTTGAGCTCTAATAAGAAGACCCCTTTTTTTGGCGATCGTGTAAAAATATGAAAACACAGTGATCCATCGTAGGATATTCATCACCTACATAAGAAATACGTCCTTCATAAAAGGCACCTCGTAGAAAGAACTATTCATTATTTGTACATATGTATTAATCTAACTTCGCTAGCTGAAATTGAACTAGAATACAGTTAGAACAAGATAGTACTTAGCGGTTTTGGGAAGAATTGGAAATAAGGGAGATATATAATACATGATAATCATTGCCAGGCCTCTAGAAGTCATAGTTTAAAAAATTTAGATATACCATAAATTCATATTTTAACCTTACAAATACTGCACGCCTGTTTAAGACTCGACTATGAGATAAGGAGTATTACAGTTCTTGAAATGGTATAAAAATATCAGCACTTGTTGTAGTATCTTTATTTATTTGTTTACCAACCTCAGAATCATGAAAAAAGGTATACTTAATTTATAAAATGTAAGAGCATCCTAGCATATTTGAAGCTTCATATTCATTACCAAACCTCGCTCACTCCGATTCCCATTTCAGAGAAAATCCTTAAATTTGCAGTAAATTTGGAACATTCCCCACTACCGTTAAGCCTCTCGCGACGAGAATCTTGCAGCCTCTACTAACACATCTCACGTTAAATATTCGAGCATTATGCTTACTAATTTCAGTTAAAATACTCATGTAAGAGCAACCAAAAGACTATGAGAACATGGAACAACCATAGACCATACTACGATAGTTTTTAAGGTATTAACATGAATTAACAATTACTTTGATTAATTGATGGTGTATTGATCAGTTTTAATCATCATTATTTATATTAAAGATACTTAGGTAATGAAAATTCCTTATCGATTATATATATAGAACGTAAAAAAAACACATTTATCGTAAAATGTAAAGCCTATGGTCGGGATGATGTAACGATTTGAATTTAATCTCTGAAATCCGTCCGAATTTTTTAAAGAAAGGAAAAAAAATGATTATAAGCGTCATACTTATGTCATGTTAAAATTTGAAATTTCACAAATTAATACATAATTTAGAAGTTATGGTGGCATAAAAAGTCACGTAAGTACATAGGTATATCCGAGTATATAAACCCTGGAAATATAGGTACAACGCTCCTTTTGTAGATAGTCTTTTAAAAAAATAGCAGAATTTTGGGAAATCTATAAAAATGGTCTATATTACTATTAAATCGTAGAGATTGTGTGAATCAAGCAGTAAAAAACAGAAAATCATCAAAATCACAAACGGAAATCTCTATAAAATACCTAAAAACAATTCGAAATATATTCTGAGAAATCACACATAGCGATCATTGTCACACGCAGAACTGCGAATAAATTGCGCGCGAATATTTTAACGCGGGCTTTTGCACGCAATAAATCATCATTTTAAATCGCAGGTTTATTTTTATGCATATTGCAATATGGGCCGTAAATCGCTGTGTCGTGATTTGTATCGAGTCGCTTCTTTATCAATAATGGCTTGATTTACGACGCTATGAAAACGGAAATTCCTTTAATCTCGACTATTATGCAATTCAAGCATCATTTTTATAAATAGGATAGTTATACCAATTTATAAAATTGACGTATGAGTTTTTATACTTTCTCTGCAAATCTTATCGATTGTCTACCTCCGTAGCGCAGCAGTTGACACACCAGCCTGTGACAGGAGTGGTTCCGGGTTCGATCGGGTCTGGTCATAATGATCGGGTCTGGTCTTGTATCATAGGATACTATCCTATGATACAAGTTCACAACTTAGTGTGTGGCTACCTCAAATTGTGTGATTGTTCCTATACATTTATTTATTTTTCAACCTGCTCACATTTCATTAAACATTTCCGCACGTCACAAATAAAATTAGAAGACGGGTGATGAAGGGTACCCAAAAACTCCTGTAAACTGAGTAGTGACAAGTTCTCTGTATCAACTTATTGGGAAATGTTTAACTAAAGGCAGTGTGCAAAGAGCATAAAATCACTACGTTTTAGCAGTGTGTGTGAATTATTTTGCATGTGCAAAGATGAAGCATAAAGCAACTTTGATTTCACAAAGTAACGTTTGAATCAATTAACTGTTTGAACAGTAGTTGTGCAAGCAGCATCAGATAGTGATTTGTATCTCTTTGTTGCAACAAACAGCTGGAAACAAATCGCAGGGCCGGTCTCCAGTGAGACGTTGAACGAAATGAGCCTCGGACTGAATTAACAGACATTAATTGCTGAGAATCTAAAGCAGTAGTTGGATTTACTTCTTCTACATTACTTTCTATACTTATATAAACGCTGACTTGAATCAACGAGATCAAGACCAATAAACTACTGTCAATGTGACTTTCTCAGTGAACGTTGTCAATGTATTTTTCGATGGATATTAGTTATAACCATGTTAAAATGTCCTTAAATTTGATAAATATTTTTTTATAAGACACATATGTAACTTCTTTTTTGAATTCATATTATCTTATTCGATGTAGTATTTACCCAACTGTTACTAAAGTAGACTAATTTTTTGTAAATAAATAAATAACATAAATAAATGTTAAATACAAAGTGGCAAAAAAATGCACTGTAATCTTAAGAATTACTGATTTTTTTATTAACTTTGGATATTATAAGCTTTCTCTTTTTGTTTCCGTTTTGATCTAAAATCTTCTCTTCTCACTCCAAGTTTTAACAAATACATCAAATTATTATATACAAAAGTAAAACTTAGTTTTCCCATGCTCTGTAATGAAATATTTACGGAAACAACCGAAAAAATCTTTACTCATAAAACTAAGTTTTTACAATCGAAACTTGGAACATACCATGAAAACTATAAAATGTTGTAGCTTTGAAATAACAAATCCTTGTGAGTGTTTTCAACATGTTAAGGACTTGATTTATTTATCTACAAATCCCAGAAAATGTATTTACTTGAAAAAGTCGTTAAATTTATCCTGAGGGTTCTCTGAAATCAGTGGTGGCAGCACTGAGTCGTCGGGTCCGGTAAAATTTTCTTTCTTACTTTCTTTCTTCTTTTAAATTATGGCTTCCACCGAGATTTCAGTGATTCTGCCAATGTCCAGTATAATGAGATATTATGTATTGGTGTTGTACGGTATGTGGCATCAAAGATGGCGTAAGTTCTTTGGTAGCCTCGTGGGAGCTTCTGATGTCTACTTTAACTATTTCACAAATTGTTTTTATAACATAAGCATTTATAACACCAATTTCATGTTATAAAGTCCACTTCAAATTTTTTGCAAAATCGTCTAAGGCAAACGATAACTGTACCCTTTGACTTCCCACCAAAAACTCCGGTAAAATATTATAGAGCAATGTGTTAGCTGTCACTGCTTGTCAAATGTTACAGTGTTTCAGTGCTGCCATCTTGCAAAAAGCATTTCAGAAACCTGCTTTGTGAGGAAGACCTTGTAGAATGTTTAATTTTAAGAAAATGTAAAGTAAAAACAGACTGCAGTTGTAGGTACATTTTAATATATCCAGTGTCACCCTGACTCTCTATACCTCTCAAGCTACGAATAAAAGTCAAAGCATTTAAAGGATGAAGTAGAGATTTGCCTAGGTGCACCACTTAAAATTCAAACATTGTTATTCAAAACTGAATACATCTATTATATGTATATATGCAAAATCGTCAACCCTCTAGCGTTTTAGAACGAGCACTGGTGAGAAGAATACGCCGAAAGTAACTCAATCCAAGTTACCTATCCCGATCTCTGTCTTCCTGATAATAAGCCTTCACACCCAGTCGTGCCCAGTACAAAATAAGTAAGTACACAAGATTAATTGTCCCCTAGCGGGCAACACTGCAACGGAAGCGCATCCAGGCCACGCGCGGCCATTTTGAACTTCCGCTAGATAGCTACGATCTATCGACTGCTCTTGCTAATACTGGTTTGCGAATTAATGAAGAAGTCAATTGAAACAGTAGCTTCAGTAGACGACAGAGTGAAATAGTATCTTCTTTTTCCTTTCCTTTAATTTAAACAATGCATACTCAGTACACATAATATTCAATCTGTTTGGTTACCGACTACTAATTTCATGTTATCTTATTTAAATATTCCTATTCCCATTGAAACTGTAAAATTATGATTTGACGTCGCTTTGAGAAAATGCGCTATGGAGTTTGTTGCCGCCTCGTCTGCACTCCGCTTTGGAAGCGGCCTAAACTTAACCATTAGTAAATTATTGACGTCAAACTTTTTTTTTATTGAGAACGTTGTGAGATCCAAAATGACAATTAATAAGTGTTCAAATATGTACCTATAGGTTTCTTACGATTGAACGTTTTAAGATTTTCAAGCGTTATATTATAACGCTTGAAAATCTTAAAACGCTCTATCGTAAAGACGTACTTTTTACTTGTGTCAATTTACTAATATGTATATGCCCTTTTTGTTTTGTTTTCTTATTCCTTCTCCAAGCATTTTCCTGGTTGTATCCGCTATTACGATTGCATTTATGCTGTGATATATAATGTGGCGAATTTTTTTAAGACCGGCTTCCAGTCTGACGGCAACCCCCTCCCTTGGGTAAAACTTTCTTGTTTTGTTTTATGTCTTCTCAAAGTCTCTCAGTATAATTATCAATACATTTAATTTTGTAAATATGAAATGTTAAAATAATTATGCTTTCTAGCTTAATTACTTAACAGAACATTAAAGAATTACCTAGACGTAGATGTTACATAGCCTATCATCATCATTTCGTGTAGGTGACACGGTCAATCGAGTACTTCGAAGCCGCCTCTCAGCCTCTGACGTGGTTCCTGTAACGACTACCAGATGGCAGCCGGGACCACCGGCTTAACGTGCCTTCCGCAGCACGGAATCATCTTTCTTATCAGACAATTAGGTGATTCATGCCTGCTGTATGACACTCCAGGAAAGAATACGAATCACCATCAAAATCGGTCAAACCGTTGAGGCAACACGAGGCAACAATGGGACAGACATACTTGCATACATAGGTACATTCAAATGCGCAAAAAAATTACCCTCCTTCTGAGTAGGTCAGTCTGGTAATATAAAATAATAGGAAATTTAGCGTTAGCGAACAATTAAAAAGTTAACTCTATCCATTTAACTCCTGACCTCAATGCCGCTAATACAGCGAACTTCAGTTATCTATTTATAATGATCGTGCTCCTACAGTAAAGACTAAAAAAGACCTACTGATAATGATGATGATGGTGAATAGACGTATATCTTCGGAAATCCTTCGGGAAGCGCAGATTATTATGTTTGTTGCACATTTGCCGTCCAATATACGCTATATTGGACAGCAAATGTGCAACAAACATGGATACGTGTATATGTACAAATATACGCGCAAAAAACATTTAGTCAATATTTGTCAATCAGGTAAAAATATAAAATAAAAGGAAATTTAGCGTTAGCGAACAATTACAAAGTTAACTCTTCTCTATCCATTTAACTCCTGACCTCGATGCCGCTAATACAGCGAACTTCAGTTATCTGTTTATAATAGTCGTATATCTTCGGAATCCTTCGGGAAGCGCGAATTATCGCTGTTGCACACTTGCCGTCCAATATACGCTTTCCGCTGCACTGTGTCCCATAAAAAAATATTTATTGCTCCATTTCGCAGAAAGTATTGAATTGTCTGAGTTTTCAACCGTTTTAAATCAGTTTTTTTTTTTGCATATGTTTGATGATTGAAATTCCAATTGAACGGATATTGTTAATGAGTTCCATATAGGTACGAGTTAAATACACTTATGCCGTGTGGTTCCCGGCAGAGTAGAATAGGACCACTTCAAGTCATTCCGTGGATGTCGTAAAAGGCGACTAAGGAAACACAAGCTAAACAAAGCTTATTAACATCAAAGAGACCTCTCCAACCCGTCTGGCCAGCGTGGAGAGTATAGGCCAAATCCTCTGACTACTCAGGCTAGTACAGAGAGGGTCGTGCTCCTGCAGTGGAGACTAGAAAGACCTGATGATGATGATGAAATACACTTATAACCAAGGGCAAGTATAAGCACTTTTACCACTCAAACCGACGACGGTCTAATGCGATTACAACAAAATGAATCTTACATATGTTTAAATAGTATATCGTTGTTTTTTTTTGTGTGTGTAAGTGGCCAACACTGGTGTCAGATTTTACAAGCTGCCTAAAGCCGTCTGACAGAGCTTAACGTAGTTTAGCTTATTATATCTTTGTAAGTTTAGTTGATTGATGTACGTATTAATACAGGGTTACTTGTAACTACAAACGTTCTGTTGTTGGCTATTTATTTACTTCTGCGAGGTACGAGTAACTGGTGTTTTACAAGATGCCCTGTATATGTATTGCATCTTCACGAAGTGTAGTTAAGAAAACATGTAGTAAAAATATTATATTTTTGAATTAAACAAAAGTATATTGTCTTTATAGTCAAATACAATGGGCCTCAGGCTCCAAAGCATCACAGCTGAGGACATAACTAGAAGACCTTAGGATGAGGGCCTCAAATTTTGTAGTTAGAAACATTCCATTATAAGTATAAAAAATACTAATAATAACAATTTAAGATATTTAAAAAAAAACTACTTCAACCCTTTCAATTTGTTTTAATAGGAATAAAAAAATGGCTATACCTAAGTAAACCAAACGGCATACAAGTAATTATTTTTTTCTGTATTTTTCAAAAATTTTATTTGACCTATCCATCAAAAAATTATTTCTTAAATCGGTCTATGCGTCATCGATAAATCAGGAAACATACATAAAAAAAAGATTATGATGAATTGAGAACCTCCTCCTTTTTTTGAAGACGGTTGAAAAGAAACATACATTGCCTAATTTACTATGCATACACCTTAAATCCAGCTCATTTAAAATAAAAAAGATACTTACACAAGCATAAAAATATCCTTTATTCCTCTTACAAATGTAATTTCATTCTTTAAACGAAACTACGTCGAGCTTGCTTGACTTCTGAGATTCCAAAATAAAAGTTTTCGTAACGACATGCCAATTTAACTTGCAATTGTAATTTAATTTAAAAAGATTGTGCTTTTTGTTGTGAAATTTTAAGCTACCCGTGATAACGTTCGTCCTCTGTGGTCCAGTGGTCATTGTTCATACGTAGAATGTACCAGCTTCTCTTCCCGCGCAGACCGTTGAGGCCGGCTGATTGTGGGTGGAAATCTAAGAAATTATGTAAGGAAATGCAGCTAGCAACCCACTACTATATTGATTCTGTTTCCACCTACACGCTAAACGAGGCTTTTGAGTTTTATAACCTTAAAGTCAGCCTAATTACTTTTTAGCCATTAATTACTTAATTAATACATTATGTTATCTATACTACTATTATAAAGTTTACTATTGTAAAGTATTACTTAATTAAGTTTGTTTGCATTGAATAGGCTCCGAAACTACTGGACCGATTAAAAAAATCCTTTCACTTATAATAAGCTTATCTGTGGGTGACATAGGCTATAATTTAAGAGGGCGATGTGCAGGAAAATTGCTAGTAAATTATATAAATAAAGCATTTCCTGATTTGAACTAAAATGTTTTTAAATGTTTAACAGCACGAAGTTTTTATATGAATATAATTCCATCAAATGCAATGAAGGCAAACGAGAAACTCTAGAATCGGATGGATTTAAAAAGTTGAAGACTACTCGATGTCTCCGCTTGGAAGTTATTTTCTAAGGAAAATGCATTGTAAGAGATAGTATCGGACGGTGCAAAGTGGTTTGTGGTGGGGGGGTGAATAGGGTTGCTTACATTCTGTTTTCCTAGAAAATGGATATTTGCAAACTCTTTTATCTTAGAAATCACAATGTAAACTTCAGAGTTTTCTATATAGCTAATAGTTATGAAGTATTATTTGAATCAGAAAGTAACACACATCGATATCACAACATAAAGATAGGATTAGGAAATTTTTCAATATAATTTTTTTTTACCTTCTTTGTATTATATATTCGAAGGATTGTACCCAATCCAGCATTACATATATGTGGCATATGTCATCTGTCTGTGCATTGAATACTTCCAAGTTCATGTTGTAAAAATCATGTTAAAGCAGACTTTACTTTCAAGTTGTACGCGTGGATCTCAAAGTTATCCAAATACATAGACAATAAGTAAATACGAGGTTTTTTTTTTAACTAGGCTATTTTGTCCCACAGCTGGGCAAAGGGATAAATAATTAGGAAAAAATTAAACTACGACATTAAAACCTAAACTTACACTCTACCTCGAAGAGATCTGAAGACTTCAACTTTAGATGAATGAAATGTCGTGAATATCATAAATGCGTATCACCGAAATTATCCTTTTTAAAACAACTAGCAGCCCTTGTACGGGGTACAAGAGCTGTCATTTGCAGCGACTTCAGAGTTGTCGAGTTACACAACTTGTCACCAGCTTTATCTAGTCCAAGCGATCTTTTTAACTTACCCGAGTTAAGCCTACAGCTCGGCTGATTTATAAGCAAGCGCAATATCGGCTTGAAAAATACTGCAATAAAACCGGCTAAGTGCAAGTTATAGAGAGAACTTACACTTTGCCTGGATTTTCTTGACTTTTATTTAAGAACAGAAGTTTAGAAACGTCAAGTTTGTTTTGTTTTAGAATATAATATGACCAATCACTATAGAATATTCTTCTAGTTGTTTATTAAAATACTAGCTTACAATGCTTAGTGTGGCCTATGTGTTGTCCTAGATACCGCTCGAGAAGTCAACTCGCGAATATTAAAAGCAGTAAGTGGCACAAAAAAAGGAAATATGAAGTGAAAAGGATATGGAAATTATTTTTAAGACAGATTGCCGTAAACTTTTACGCTGGTGGTGTAAACGGGAAACTGATATTTAATCGAGAATTGAGTGCATTTTATGAACGAATAGTTTGATAATGAATTTAAAGCAAGAGCAAACTTAAGTTAGAACTGTATGCAATAAAAGTGCATTACTATTCAGTAAAGCCAACTTAGTTTTGCTCTGATTTATGACTTTGAATGAAATCGTGTGCTCATACAGATTTCCAGTTAACACAAACGTCTGTAAAAAACTTAAAATAACCATACATCTTGCAGATGTTTATTCAAACGTCAATGTCTTTCTAAAAAAATAAGGTATTTACGCCCTCTTACAAACCCATGATTGGAATTAAGACGCAGATTTGTTAGTACTTATATTCATGAACTAAAGGTACATTCATGTAGGTCGGCATACGTTTAGAACCACATCTTTCGACTTTAAAACACAAATGGAATCTACTAATTGAACTTGCGCGATATATAGATTTAAAGAAATATATCTGATTACGAAATCGTTTACCTGAAAAAACTGTTGAACAAACTTTTGATATTGTCAAAAGTATGTTCAACAGCTTTTTCAGGTATATTAAGGTTGGTTAAAGTTGGCAATAATGAGCACTATTTTCTGGAAGTTCTTCCGTAGCACAACGAAAAAAATAAATGCATGTATCTATGAATCACGCAAGCATGGAGCTTGGGTCAACATACCTCGTGAAAATTTTTCGTTGCCTGGGAAACCTTAAAATAGTTTTACCCAGCGATCGAGTTTACCCGTGGCCGATGCAGTCAGATCCTAGACTACCTCTTTAATCTTTGTCGCCATATCGTGAAATATCATAAATCACTTCACTGAGATATCTATAATGTATTGGGAAACTACGGTGAGAAGCCTTCATTTTGACGTTGAATAATTTGCGCAATGCTAACGACTAACCTGTGAGAATTCGTCGTTGTGAAAGCTTCTTTGTTGGAAAATATATTTTCTTCTTTTTTGATTAAGTAAACTAGTAAAAGTATAAATCTAAAAAGACTTACAATTATTAAAGGTTATAATTATAGGGTCTGTTCGGTGTCATTATGTCAAAATAAACGCACAGAATTATTTGTTTGGCAGATATAATGGAGCGTCACGAACATTAATATGTATACTCGTACATATAACATTTTACCTTGAGTTAGATTGGGCTCAGAAGCACAAGTTAGATCTGGCAAGCTATTTAAAGTGTAGGTTTAGTTATTTCCTTTGGCTTCTTGTCTTAAACCATACGTATATGCAGTACACGAGACATAAAGAAACGAAGACGCTACAGATTTCAATAATTTAAGGCACGATATATGATATTTTAGCTTTTGCGTTCACAATGCACGTATAAGTATTATTATTTATTCATTTTTCGTCATTTCGTAAGAAGAAATAGTCTGGTCATATTCCATAACGGAATCAACTAATTATTATAAAAGCAATTTAAAGCTTTTTAGAGTTAACTCTGAAGAGGAAGACCTGGGAAGAATTGAGGGAGATTTTTGCCCAGCAGTGTTAGCTGTATCCACCACTACTTTTTGGGCCAAAAACTAAAACACGAATGTACAGCAAACATTCCTCGGCCAAACGGCCGCAAACCGGCCAACAAGCGAAGATTAATCGACAATGCAAGTCGCAGGCGGAAGCTATCTATAACTGTCCGGTAGAATATTCCGCGCTGTAAATATGTATTTAGTTTGTGTACACAGCATGTAGCTCTATGTGAAGAGTGGTATTATACTATTTATATAGATAGACGACCACTGTAGCGCAGTGGTTAATCTACTGCCTCGTAACTACAAGATCATCTGTTCAACCTAGTCATAAATCAAACTGGAGTTTATTCAGACATTTATATTTGGACATTTGGACGACCTCCGTGGGTGGCGCAGCGGTCAACACGCCTGCCTGTGACACGGAGGTCCCGGGTTCGATCCCCGGTCAGGACAATTAGACATCTAACTAGTTTTGAATTAATTTAACTTTCTAATATTTTTATAATCACTGCTCGAAAATGTATGAATTTTATAATTTTGGTAGAGTTTGATACAATGTCACCGGAAAACAAACTTAGAAGAGTAAAACAGCTGTAAAAATAGCTCTTAACTGTATACCTAAGTGTCTCATATTGTTTAAATTGTTTTTATCTTTTGGGAGATAGAGAAAAAGAGAGAGGTCATAATACTGAAGGTAAATGCCCTGATGATCCTTTTGAATCATTGGCATCGCTGTGACAGGTCTCATTTCTGAAAATATAGAAAAATTCGAATATTCGTTAGGTACATAATATTAGTGAGTTGCGGTAATTTAATTTCCTGTGCTTCCTCAAATCCTCACTTACCTGACAGTATCTTACACTCACATTTCACCGCTCCAAGTAAAATCCTTAAAAAATGACTTATATTTATTACTAAAACGTACGAAAAATGAGTTTGCGATACCAACTAGCAGGTATTAAAATGACATTTTCCTTAAGCTCTAGGTATAAGTGAGGTGCGCTGATTTAATTTCCTGCCATGCACCGGCACCTTTACCCTACTTTCCTGAGAGTACCTACTTACATTTCACCGCTTCAAGCAAAAACCGTAGAAAAATACTTATATTTATCACCAAAAGGTACGAACGAGAGCTTGCGATACCAGCAGGTATTAAAATAACATTTTCCTTAAGCGGAAAACTGCTAGTGAGTCAAGCTCTAGGTATGACTTATGAGTGAGGTGCAGTGATTTAATTTCCTGCGCTGTACCGGCGCCTTTACCCCACCATTTCGACAATGTCTAAGTTTAAGTTTAAGTAAAATAAAAGAAAATAATATTTAGCACTAAAAAATCTGCTCGTAAGCCGAAGCAGGTATATGATGACGACAATCAGCGTTTTTAGGTGCGAAGTTTTCATTTAAAGTTTAATCCAAAATAATAATAAAATATGTAGGGGCTGATTATACCTAAGTGATAAATTAAACTTCATTTTAAAAATAGTATTAAGGTTTGTTTTGGAACGATGTTCGCATAGAAAAGGTAATGGCGAATGTGAGAGGTAGGCGGGAACAGTTTAGTAAACACCGACTAAGACCGAGTTGTGTGCACCGCAATATTATTACTATTTTCGTTTATATTATCTTTACTACTTAGGTACAATAAGGCTTTTTGCAATACTCGTAAGTGATAATGACACTGATATCTTTTGGCTTACTACAAAAGCAAATTTAAAATACAACTTGAAATAAATAAAAATTCATCTGGTAGATAACGTAATAAACAAAGAAAACATAATTTAATTAATTACACAGCAGTTGCAAAGCGTCTCATAGCTGGAAACACAATTCTGCTGGAAAAAAGTGAACTAATTTTATAATCCCTGCGAGGTTACAACTTACGCTGCAAAGGAAGATAAGAAAATTAAGATCTTCATTTTACACCTAGATATAAAATAAAAACGTCCGACCGACACATGTTTTTATAATCTGTCATCAGTGCTGGCCACTTACACACATGGAATACAGACAAAGAATTTTCACATTCTAGCTCAGAAATGGGAAAGAAGAAAGAAAGAGTTAAATATAAGATAAGAATGAACTAACGTAAATTCCACAAAATCATTATTCAAATAAATAAAAATAAATATAACCCATAGTACCTAATACTCAACTTAGTAACGCGAGGATGATAAAAAAAACTTTTTTTTAACTGCAAAATAAAATAGGTACGCAATTATATCAAAGCATTTATAGTACAACAGTCAGTATTTAAGTATTTTTTATAATGTTGTTCACATTAAATAAATATGTTTTTGAGATAAATTATTCGCATATGGCATTGCAAAAAAGGTACCGTATTTCGTTACGATTTCCAGTAATCGTGCCGCCATTTCAAAAATAAGAGTAAAAATATAACCGTTAAGCTAACGGATATCTCTAGTTATATATATTTTTAGGCGGCAAAATTTCAAACATTCGTTTGCGTAGCTCCAATTTTTATTTCTGTTATTTTCCCACTTGCATCCTCAGCTATTGTGTGACCCCAGGGTCCGCTATTATAACAGCATTACCTAAATGCTTATTAGCGTAGGTTTTCCGGTCGGCGGCCTGCCTGACACTTTGGCCACCAAAGTCTTCTTGGGAAGAAACTAATTGCTCGAGATATACCAAGCCACGTATCTGACATTTTTCAAACCTGGCCACAAAAAATAAGTGTAATCGCACGACATACATTGAACGCGTAGCTAGCAATTTTCCCGCGTCTTTTTCCGCGTAAATTATAGCTTATGTCACCCGCGGATAAATAAGCTTTCCATAGGTAATAGAATTTAGAAAATCAGTCCAGTAGTTTCGGAGCCTTTTTAATGCAAACAAAGAAACATTCAAATATTCTCTTTTTATAATATTATTATACATAGATACGAGTATATCTCGGTGATTAAATCAGGGGTTCAACTAGTAGTAGACCTAGATATGTTTCCGAAAAACTTCCAATATTTAGTACATTTCGGATGGCAAGAAACGTAACGTACACGAAACACATTTGAACGCGCGGCGAATTTATATCTCGGTGACTGAAACAGCGGTCTCACCTAATGAAGACTAATACAACTCGCTGCTGTTTTATAGGTGACTTAGGAAACACAGGCTAAACAAAGCTATAAACATCAAAGAGACCTCTCCAACCCGTCTGGCCAGCGTAGAGAGTGTCGGCCAAATCCTCTGACTGCTCTGGATTATATACGCCTCTGGTAGTAAAGAGAGGGTCGTGCTCCAGCAGTGGAGACTAATAAAAAGACCTGATGATGCTGTTTTATATAAATGTCTTATAAATGGTCTACCTAGCTAGTATACCTAGTTATTTATATGTCTTTTATTATAACCTTGCATTTTTAGGTTAGTTCTTTTCATCATCATCATCAACAGCCTTCTGCATCCCACTGCTGGGTATAGGCCTTAGTTATTTTGCTGAAGAAAAATTTTACATTCACTTAACTACGTTAGTATTATATTTTCTTTGACGAAACACATTTGATCGCGCCGTGAATTGAAAATGAAACTGAAGCAACTGAAACTGAATCTGTCTTTTAACTATACAATACACCGGATGGAGAGCCTTTAAATTCAAGGCAGGGTGATTTTTTCGTTGATATTTTTTTTTCGTAATCCTCGTTTTCTAATGCATTGTAAATGATCTAAGATTGATGCCCAATTACGGAGTAATTGAGCATATCCGCTATACAACGGCAATTACTCCAAAACACTTAATTCATATCATTTTATGTCATGTGTGTATTCATGGCAGGAGTATACACTGCAGCTGTTGAATTCATGACGAAGATATTTTGGAGTTATCCAAAATATCTTCTTCATGAATTGCTGAACTTCTTCATGAACTGCAGCTGCAGTGTATACTCCTGCCATGAATACACACTGGATAAAAATGTTGTGTTAGTATTCTATACCTCTTAAATTGTTTTGCCAGAGAAACCTTTCAAGCATTTCTCAAGCCGAAATAAAGGTATCGTAAAATATTTTCGTTACCAATTTCCAATATCTCTTCCATCGACACATAGATATATCGGAGTAGGCCTTCAGAAAAACGGCGTAGAGGCAACACTGGCGCAATTTGGCCAACACGGGGTGGTTAAGGTAAGGCTATTGTTGTCAGCTAGGACATTCTGCCCGACCCGTCTCGTTAGCTTTAATGGCTATGGCCGTTCTGTAGCGACAATGTCGTACGTTATCAGCTTCTCTTTTTACTACACAATACGCCGGAAAAAGCGGCTGCCTTAAATTCAAGGCAGGGTAATTTTTTCGTAAGTGAACATTATAAGTTCTCGCTTTTCTAATGCATCGGTCCCCAACTACGTACTAATTGAGTATATCCGCTATATAACAGCAATTATCCGAAAACACTCAATTCATGTCATTTTATAACTGCAAAATATCCTCTTCTTGAATCAAATAGCTGCAGTGTAGAATACGAACTTGATAAAAATGTTGTTTTAGTATTTTTATACCTCTTATATTTTTGAAAAACCTTTGTCATGCTGAAATACAGGTAATACAGGTATCGTAAAATATTTTTGTTACCAACTTCGATAAATTCCCAATATCTCTTCCATCGACACATAGATATATCGGAGTAGGCCTCCAGAAAAATGGCGTAGAGGCAACACTGGCGCAATTTGGCCAACACGGCGTAGTTAAGGTAAGGCTATTGTTGTCAGCTAGGACATTCTACCCGACCCGTCTCGTTAGCTTTAATGGCTATGGCCGTCCTATAGCGACGCTATCGAACGTTATCAGCTTCTCTTTTTAGTACACAATACGCCGGAAAAAGCGGCCGCCTTAAATTCAAGGCAGATGGGCTGTAGGGTAATTTGTTTGTAAGTGATATTGTTTCATACATACATAGTATCACGTCTCTATCCCTTACGGGGTAGACAGGACCTAAGGCCATAAGATGGAAAGGCCACGTTTAGCATGTTGATGGGCTTAAAAATGGAATACGGTCAAAATATTGATGTGTTGTTAGCTGCGCCCCCTTTTTCCATGATTCCTTAGATTTGCGCCCATTCCCTTGGCCGGTTTCTACGGCCTGCGGGAAGAGAAGCAGCTGGTACATTTTACGTTTTTCTTTTCTCCTAGACCAGCATAGAAGAGTATCGTAGATACACATCGTTTCGTTTTTCTAATGCACCTTATCTGATATTTTCGATACACAACAGCAATGATTACGGGCTGGTCGATACAGGAGCGAATCCAGCTTTCAAAAAAGTATGTGACTGATGTCACTAGACCAACTTTATTTGGATCAACATCGATCGTACATTAATTTATTGGCCTGTGTTGAGTTAGCGCCAAATCTAATAATTAAGCCAATCAATTTAATATCCATACATTAGAAATTTTATAGGAGTTAAAAGTATGTTTTGACTGAATACTCTTGAAAAAATATCTGAATACAAGTTCAAAACATACTCATATCCAAATTCTTTAGCCCTCTGTGATACATTTTGTTCATATACGCGTATTTGCAACGTTTCCATTCGGTGCAAATGACAGTTGATGAAAATTAAAAATGATAAATTTCAATATATAAAAGAAAGAGTAAGTCAATCTTTAACTGACATTATTATTATACAATATAGATAAATAAAGACTGTTTTATTTTGTTTCATTATTCAGTTATATCTCCTAAATACCAAAACAGACACTTTACAATTTTACATACATATGGGGTCATTGGAAAGGTCCATCACCTCACCTTCACTATCACCCCTTGTAACACTAGTCACTAGCCATAGCTAGGCAAAGCTGTCATGTTTCCTATAATAAAAAGAACTTGTACCTAAATATTAATGTAACTACCGGTTTCCGGTCGGGTCTTATCTGTAGAATATCGATTTAGCTGGAAAATACCCCACAATAAGCATCTGGTTTTACAGTTAGATTCTCATGATTTAAGCACATACCAGCCTTAAACAACCTGGTCAGACGGGTATGAAATATAATAAATTCGCAATAAGGATAAGGTCTTCTAAACAAGTGAATGGATCTCGTATGCCCACGCGTGGACAAACGGGTTCCTGTGAACGTGGGCTCGTCTGTGGGAGTTTAACGGGAGTAATATCGGATTGTTTATAGTGCTCCTTTCATATGCAGTTGTTAGGTGACAAGGCCAGCATGCAGCATAACTAATGATTGTGTATATTAAACTTAGTACTATCTTAAATTGATTAGATTCTGTGAGAAGACTAACTAAATAGTAATTCATAAACCTAATTAAAACGTGTAGACGGAGAAGTAAATACTAACATTTTAGGCTGCATAATATGCATTAAAGTAACGCTTAAATTTAATTTCCAGTTCGAAATCTTTAAAACAAATTATCTTAAAGGATATTTTACTCTCCTTAGATTAAATATTTCACGAACTTTTATAATAAATAAATAAATAATAATAAATATATACGGACAAATCACACAGATTGAGCTAGCCCCAAAGTAAGTTCTTAGTAAGACTTGTACTATGGGATACTAACTCAACGATACTATATTTTATAACAAATACATATCTAGATAAACATCCAAGACCCAGGTCAATCTGAAAAAGATCATTTTCCATCTTGACCTGACCGGGGATCGAACCCGGGACCTACGTGTAGCAGGCAGGCGTGTATGTATGCAGGTAATTCATAAGGGCACCAGCTGCTGCAGTTGATGATGGTACAATTTAAATTACCTTTTATTACAAGCTGCCTAGAAACGTAATACTTTAAAATGCAACTTCCTAAAGCATTACCCAAAAAAATAATGACTCACTTTAAATTTCAGTTGTGTTGATGCTATACTAGACAATATTATTAAAACAAATAATCACAGGGGTATTATCAATTATCCATTAGGTCTTTGAAACTGGATCCAGCTTAGTGCAAAGCTGCACTAACGCAGGAGTAGCTTAATATAGTTAAGTCTGCTATTAACCTGAGAACTCCGGGACACACGGCTTTGGCATTCGAAGAACATGAATACTGAGCATTATTACCTTCTTCTCGGTAATTACCGCACGTCTGAAAGTCGTGATAGATGTATCTAATACAATTGCCCTGTGTGTCACAGAGTAGTTCTAACAGTGGTTCTAACAGAATGGTATATGAACTTGTAGCATTGATTATGTATGAGTTATGAAAATGACTTTTATTGCAATATTTTTACGTGTTTGAATGCACTTACAATGATATACTCTTTTTATATACTCTAATTAAAAGTCTTTTTAGGAGATGGAACAAAATATAGGAACGACTAACCCTTTACCAATAATTGGGCCACCGTGCTTAGATCTTACACGTCGAATTTTTTCACCATTCCTCTTATACGCATTAGGGCTTGCGTTACTTTACATTACTACCCCACCATTATATCAATTTAATTTAACTCCATTTACACTGAAGTTGAAAATCAATTTCTATTATTTAAGTAATATAACATAGTTAGTAATTCTCACTATAACTTACCTCCATAGTCAGGTTATATATATAATCAGGTTATATCCAGGTCAAGACGTGAAAAATCTCCATTAACCTGAGAACTTCGGAATATGGTATTTATAACAAATATTTATACATCTGAAGTGTTAAATGGTTTCGCTTGGTTATAGTAATCAAAGAAAACAAGATATGTTATCTCAGAAAATAATACTCAGTTATTTTTATCTCTATTTTAAAGAAGTAAGATCGAATAAATTAACCTGATTATAATTTAAAATGATTTTAGAACCCACATCTTAAACTTTGACTATAATAATAGACCTTAAATTTAGTTTGTTTTTCGCAAACCATTGTGAGTTCGCTGCGATAAGACTTGCAAGTTCAACCGCTACTAGAGATTCAAAAAATTACATTTTTTTTATAAATTTACATTAGGTATAGAGACAAACAAAATACCAAAAACTCATCGCGCTCTATAATTTAATCCATGTCGTCGACAAACCAAAATTTACGGCGCAGGCAAATCCGCACGCAAAGTTACTAGTAAAACAAAGTTGCGTTTAGGATAATTAGTTTGAATAACTTAGCTCGTCGCTGGCCGGAGAGACCGCAAAATATCTCGAGCCAGTTCGCTCACTAGTAATATCTAAATTGGAAATTTATTCAAGTATCCTATTTCCTTATTGAACTACTCAAAATTGACGTTGAAACATTATACAACAGACTTTTGGTTTGATTGATTAAGTTCAAATTAGTTTCAGGATCTTTCAAAAACGTATTATAAACTTAAACTGTTACGTAGAATCAATCCTATTATAAAAAATATAGGTTGTTGTTAGTACTGCTGCTGTCATTTAGCTATATCAAATGCCTTTTTTTGCAGCATGTTGAACAATGTGACATTAGAAATACAGAAAATTTATTAAGCAAAGTTGCGTTTAGGATAATTAGTTTGAATAACTTAGCTCGTCGCTGGCCGGAGAGACCGCAAAATATCTCGAGCCGGTTTGCTTACTAGTAATATCTAAATTGGGAATTTATTCAAGTGCCCTACTTATTTCCTTATTGAACTACTCAAAATTGTCGTTAAAACTTTATACGACAAACTTTTGGTTTGATTAGTTACAAAATTTTTCAAAATTGTATCAAAAACTTAAAACTGTTACGTAGTATTCTTTAATTTAGACAACATTTTTATTTTGACAAATATATATTGCTGTTACTACTGCTGCTGCTTTTTTAGCTATATGAAAATGCCTATTTATGCATAGCAGTTTGAAAAATCTAACGTTAGAATAATTATTGATATTCTTCTTTTTTTCGAGTCAAAAAGGCTATATTTATAAATCTTATATTATATTAGAAATTAAAAAAATATCAATATTATCATTAATTTTGGTCTAATAATATTGATATTTTTTTCCGTAAATACTAAGTAAATTATGTTACTTTGGAGTATAATATCTTCAAAAAATCAATAGATATGAATCCTATCATTTTAATGTAATCGAGTCACATTTTTAATTTAAATGAGATATTAATATTGCTGGGATTTCTCCGCGGTTACTATAATAGGCATACTATATCTTTAAAGCCCGTATGTCCCCTGTTTCACCTGGATATACATTATACACATCCAGGCCGGCCGAGTTTGGACAACACAGCAATTATTCAAGCTAAGTGAACCTATGAGTTTCAAGTTTTCACTTTATTACGTAGTTGCTATTGTCTATGGACGGTTTTGTGGTGCAACTGACTTCAAGTGATAGTACTGTTGAAGTTATTATTTTGAACTTCTAAAAATATTTTTAGTAGCAGCGTAGTACATATATCTCCATGGTAGCAGTTCAGTTTTAAGTCTACATCAAGGTTTAAGTGAAAAATTAACAAAACTTTAAAAAATGAAAGCGTAAGCACAAAGTCACCGACCGGACGAATTTTTGTATATAAGTAAATTTTTTTCTGTATTTTTATTTATTTTTTCCTTGCAATTCTGTATTCCATTAGGGAGTCTGATTTTAAGATTAAACTAAAATCAGCCAGTAGGTGTAAACGCAACCTACATGTCATTTTTGGTAACAATATCCGAACCGATTTTTTTTGTTAAAAATATATTCATCCCAAATTGTGATCCCTACCGATATTTCTTCTATAACATACCTAACTACTAAAATATTTGTAAATAAAGAATGCAATTCTTCTATTTATACTCTTCCGTAATGATGACCATATATTATTGCGTTCATTATCTACATGTAGTACTTATGACAGCTAATGGGTATTTTAAAACTCGAAGAAAGGGCAACGGTTGACCCATGTATTCAGCATCAATGACACTTGAAGCTTATTACGACCCAGAAAGGGTCCATAAATCTATGGAGATCGTACATCCTCCATTTTGTAAAATTTAAAGGCGTGGGGTTCTCGATAAGCTTACAAAAGAGCCGATCGATGGACGAATTAATCTCATACTCGAAGGTTCATAGAATTTTGACGAAATTAGGGAATAAGTACCTGAGAGTACATAAAGAAAGAGTTCTGCTATTTTCATTTATGAGATAAATTACTCGTAAGTTAACTAGAAATATGGTGAATTCACACTGAGATATTTAATACTGTTCTTCAATGATAAGGTAGGAAACAAAATTGCGATATAAATTCTAATTGCTAAGCATCAGAAATTGCAATAAAAACGTTGAGAAATTATTTTTTTAGACCTTTGCATTTATCTATGATTTTAATAAAGACCAAAACCTAAAAACCAATTTTTCACCTATCAGTCTGACACCAGGGTGTGCATGGTCGACTGACCGTGTCACCAACACGAAATGATGATGATGACCTATCAGTGTTATCTTATTTTTATCACTCGACCTTAGTGATACTATCTATGTATATTTCATTCGGAATCTAAGGAATATAGGTACTAGATATCCTTCAAGTGCTCCAAAAACATCTTAAAAACTTTGCTTACTTAATTCCAAATATTCCTAAAAAATTCTCCATTTCCCGACGCTAGACAGTCGACGTCAGTGCAAAAACCTACACTCTTTTACTCCACTGTAATGTAAAAAAGTGTTTACTTTGTTCCGGGATATTAGGTCAGGAGCAAACTCGAGGTCCCTCGGGAGTCGTTGCTTACAACTATATGACCGTGGCGCAGCGGTCAACATGCCAGCCTGCGACACAGGGGTTCCGGGATCGATCCCCGGTCAGGTCATGCTGGAAAACGATCTTTTTCAGTATGACCTTGGTCTTGGATGTTTATCTTTATAAGTATATATTATTAAATATAGTATCGTTGAGTCAGTATCCTGCGACACAAGTTCACAACTTACTGTTGCTATATATCACCAAGCTGAATGCGCGGCGAAATTATGAGACCAAATGGAAATGAAGGTTTAAAGTAAAATGAGAACACACGGAATAAAAAAATAGGTTTAAAGTAAAAGGAACAGAAGAAAGCAATGTTATGCGGTATCTTATTTTTATCTCTTGACGTTAAGAGTCCCACGTAAAGCCGAAATCCCATACAAACGTAGTTTGGTTTTAGTTTTACAACAGTTAAGCCAATCTCAACCAAATTTCGTACATACGACCGGATAAGGACCGGAGAAGTTTCGTATCAAAAACTTCCACTCGCTGTAATTTTGTATAGGTATTGTTTTTAAAATTGAAATCTGCTTATAAACATCAATATGCCTTATCCGGTCGTATGTACGAAATTTGGTTGAGATTGGCTTAACTGTTGTAAAACTAAAACCAAACTACGTTTGTATGGGATTTCGGCTTTATGTGGGATTCTTAATGCCACTATCTATATTCCATTTGAAATATGAGTATGGAATACACTTCATATCTTTCAAGTGTCATTGCTTCATAAACCTCTTAAAAAACCATGATTAATTCCAAAAATATTCCTAAGTATGCTCCATTTCCCGACGCTAGACAGTCGAGACGTCAGTGCAAAAACCTACACTCTTTTACTCCACTGTAATGTAAAAAAGTGTTTACTTTGTTCCGAGATATTAGGTCAGGAGCACACTCGAGGTCCCTCGGGAGTCGTTGCTTACGACACAAAGCTTTGCTTTAGCCCAGGATTGCAAGTATTACAAGATATATCACCGAGCTGAATGCGCGGCGAAATTATGAGAACAAATGGGAATTAAGGTTTAAAGTAAAATGGCAACACAAGTGATAAAAAATAGGTTTAAAATAAAAGAAACAAGCAATATTAAGCAATATTATACTTTTATACTTTTGTTTAATCTACGAGTATCATTTAATGCTATTTACATACATAGATTGAAAAAAAAAATTGTCTTCTTATTTAACATTGCTTTGTTACAAAGCATTTTTGAAATTGGAAATTTTATAGATGGGAAAGAACCAATGAACTCGCGACATCGCTACCAAAAAAAAACGACACCTTTGTATATATTTTCTCTTGGAGTGCAACTGTATTATTTTTTGTACAAAAATACTTGATAAATATTGAGTGACCACATTTATTCTATTAAATACTTTTAGTCGATTATAAGGTAAACAATTATCATCATACACATTAAGATAAGTGCAGGATATTATAAATTCAAAGGGTAGTAAAACAGTAATTTTTTATAAAGGTTCTATATAATGGAATCTTTGAGGAATTATGTATTAATCATATTCGCAACTTTCTTGAAAGCTAGTTCAATCTGTCTAGTTTACCATTAACTAATTTATTAAGACATCACAAATCTTAACCAAATCCAAAGTCTAAAACATAGGCGTGCTTATTTAGTATGAAGAAAGTTCCAATTGGATACGAGTAGGTATTTCGCATGATTCCAAATACGATGTTGCTCATTTTTCTATGTGAGGTTGCTAATAAATTAAAGAATTGACATGAAAAAGAACCCACGCATAGAGGGAATATTTCATTCGGCATAGAGCCGTCAACGTCAGCCCCACGAATAGGACTAGCTAATGGATATGTAAATTCTTTGCAGATACAATATCGTAAAAGCTAATAAGATAAAAAGGAACTTTACATGCTTTTAGCGTAATTGGCCTCAGATATATATGAATGCAGATGAAATAGACCGACTGGTAGGAATTGACGCTGTTTTTCTAGCAGATATTATGTCCTACATCTACTATTCAACGAGCAATGTATAATATATTTTATTTTTTTAATAAATTTGTACCATTATCAGAAGTGGTGGCACTAAGTTTAAAGTATCCTCTGTATCTTCGGCAATAAAAAGATAAATTCGAGTTAAGTCTCCCAAAATTTAATAACTTGTCAGACAAAACAATTTTTAAAAATAAAATATTCGTTACTTTTGAGCACATTGTTACTTACAATAAAGATACGGATACACATGCTACTTAGTAGCATGCATCCATGCTAGTTTTGAGCACGTGCTACTTAGTAGCACGTGTGAACCAGCCATGGATAAAATAAGCATGCTTCTTAGTAGAAAGCTCAAAGATCGATCGCAGGTCGATTTTTGAGCATGCTATCTGAGGCGGGGGTGGAAGGTGGAAGGCATTCATTGAGTGTACCGCTGCGTACCGCAAACAAGCATGCTTGTTTAAGAGGGTATACTAGCAGTGCGTTTTCCATACAAATGTATTTCTCTATTTTCTCGCTGAAAACTGCTTCTAGAGGCACAATTCTAGTTACATACAATCTATTACTAAAATAGGTATGTCCCTATGTTTTATTTTTTTCGAAAACACTGTTAAAAAGAAAAAAAGTTGTACAAAAACAGGTTTTTTGGAAAAAATAAAAATAGGAGCATTTTAGTACTAGATTTTATGAAAAAAGAATTGTGGCTCTAGAATCAGTTTTCAGCGAGAAAATAGAGAAATACATTTGTATGGAAACCATATTGAAAAAATACTGCTAGTATACGCTCTTAAGGCACGCTCATTAGTACGTAGCATGCTTACAAGCAAAACTAGCATGTGTATTCGTAGCTTAATGCCAAATCTCTCAACTTGTGTAAGCTACTAAGGCTTATCAAGGCGAATCTTTGAACTAAAAATCTTTGAAAGAAATAAGCATCTTCCTATCAGTTATCGAAGGCGTTGCAAAACATTTCAATATAATTGCTTCCGAAATTAATATTACAGGAAATATACCGAAATATCCATATTCAAAAAGGGGATAATTAATACGCCCTAATTAATATAATAAAGCAGGTTTTGCTAAAGGAGGCCATATGATAAAGGAATAAAATAAATAAAATATGAAACGATAAAGTTAAGTGGGTTCCCCTTAATCGACCTCTGAGGGGACATTAAAAAAACTAATTAGCGTGACGTCATTAGAAGTTGTGTGGCTTGAATTAGGGCGTGGTATGGTTTCTGTTCTTTATTGCTATTTAGAAGGGGCGCTTGTGAACGCGTTTTCGCGTAGGTATTCAAATATACTTATTTATTTTTTGAATGATTCTACGTAAACGTATGAATTCACTTGTTGTAAATATGAATTTACAAGTTGTGATAGATATGAATTTCAGTATGGAACACCAATCAGGTTATGTTTTATGTTGACATAGTTTAAATAAATGAGGCGACACCCTCCAGACCGCCCCTTTAAAAAAAAGAAGCCACACACTGGTATGCCGCAGGCAACTTCCAAAACCAAGGTCCCCCCCCCCCCCCCCCTGGGTGCCTTTTGATGATGTTCGCCTTACAGGTTGAGGGTGATCTCACCTCAAAAGTCCGGTGAAGTAGCAAAAGCTCACTTGGAGCTAGCTACGTCGCCCATTCATAGAAAAAAAAAACTGGTATTCCGCCGCCGCGCCCGCTAACAATGAGACCGTACCCACTCCGGCGCACTGTCCCGCCGGGATCGTTGTCGTCCTCATGCATATATTGTGCACCCGCTTTACAATTTCATAAATCTACCAAAATGCTAATTAAAACGAGAATGCCGTAGAAACAGCTCGGGACCGCATGTGTTACGTACAAATACACATTCGGAGTATTATACGTGGTCGTGTTGTTCTTCGAATTTTCATACGTGTATTGCATTTGTCGTATGAATATGTTATTTTACGTGGCATTAAAAGTAAGGTGGCCTTATTGTGGTTGAAATCCTTACCAATAATATCAAAGTTATAATTTGTATGGCTGTGAGCATGTTTGTTACTCCTTCAGGAAAAAGTTTGTTCGTAAACTCATTATTGTATACAATATCGACACACCTCTTATCTCACAATCAAACAGGACAACAAACAAACAACAATTTGAACGGGGGACGTTGTTTACACAAATTTTGGATTTATTTTGCCAAAATCATACTATGTTATAGCTAACACATCATGATAGTACATAGCCTGTAAATAAAGCAGAAAAATTTGCGGAAAAAGTTAAGTTTAAAATACACAAACACTATCAGCGATAAGAATGTCCTCACTAAAGTCCAACAAGAAATAAATAATTTCTTTTAATTTTAAGTATTCTTTTTAAGCAAACCCCTTTTCTTTAACCAGACCTTAAACCCGAAACAAGGCCGTAAACCACGTCCGTATAAATAAAAACTTATTTTTACGAACCACAAAGGGACAAATTCCTCTGGGTCTCAGACGATATAATCTGTCAGCAAAACGTAGTGATCAGATAAAACCTCCGCCAACTCCGAGCAGGATCTTCGGCTTACACAAGTTTCCCAGTCTCAATTGATAACGAGGCTTTATGGATTCTGTGACGTCATTAACTTTATAAACTGCCGATGGAAGAGTAAAAAAGTTGCGATTTATGTCATTTGGGGTTTTTGCCGGACGCGGTCCGATGGTTTCTCGCGTGATATTTATGTTTGCCTGCAGTCGGGCCTGATTTCTTGTGACAAACTTGGGAAACTTGATTTTTTGTGACACTTTTTCTTTAGCATCATTATTGCCAACTAGCTTGATCAAACACAAAATGATCAAAATTTTACGACCAAAGTACATTAATATGAAGACCCAAAAAAGAGTTATTATTTTCAGTTAGAGTTCATAGGTTCAAGAAATTCACATACATACTAACTTATTACATAATGTAATAAGTAAGTATGTATGTAGTTTGTTATCCAATTTACATATGTATGAAAAAAAGCGGCTCAATCACCCGCAGGAATTTGGGTCAAATTTGACTTACAAGATTTGATAACATCACACAGATATTTCGAAACAACTAAACAAAAATCTGTAATAACGTAGGTTGTAAAAATTGAAGATTGCATCTCTTGTGGTCTTAAATTGTTATCGCCATGTTAAAGTTTTACAAGCCCTAATCGAGTTCCATTGTTCCGAAGTCATTAAGAAGTGTCGTTTGGCGATGTTATAGGTATAGGTCACGGCTGAGACAAGATTAGAAAATCGTTAGCTATCCGACGTGTAATTTTCCCGGCCTATTACCTGTCATACATCATTTTCACTTCTTTAAATACTACGGATTAGACTGAGCCTAAAGATCACGTTACGCTGCTTGAGGTCTATAAGTGAAAACGGAATCAAAACAGTGATATAGCTATTCGCGCTCCCCTTGGACAGGATTCCACATATTTTCGCACATTTTCTCTACCAGCTTTTACTATACATACATATAATGGGGAACGGAAGTCGCATGGTGCACTCACGTTTTTTCTTCTGTCCCTGAGCAGCATGAAAGATGTATAATTGTATATTTAAGGACAAATCACACATATTAAGTTGTGAACTTCTGTCGTAGGATTTTAACTCAATGATACTATATTTTTAATAGATACCTACTTTTATACAAGACTCTGGCCAATCAGAAAAAGATCGTTTTCCATTATGTACGAATCGGGGATCAAACCCCGGAAAGCATTCAGTAAACGAAAAAGGCAAGGATAGACCGCTAGTTTACGGTAAAAATAACTAAAAATACTTGAAAAGATTCAAAATTCTTCACCACTTAACTACTCAAACTAAACTCATAACTCGCAGTTACTGCGCAGTCGGGCGAGTTAATTTCCGGAGATAAAGCTGTATATGCATCGCAACTAACTGCCGAGATCTAATTTAGGGCACTCTAGGCAGGTTGCGTCCGGCTACGGGGCATTAGCACTAAGACATATATAAATACAAGATGGGAGTTTTGAAGGAAAGAGGAAATTAATAACTAACTATGAAGAGTGAATTAAGTTTAGCTTATGCATAAAAACGAGACACTCAACGTGCTATTTTGTCGAGATGTCGGCTATACCTAGTTTCAAACTCATCAGGAGCCCATTTTGAAGGCGAGTGCGGGACGCGTCGCAATAGGTAATTCGGCAATCCCGACGAAATAGCACGTTAGTTACCCGTTTTTACTCGACCCTCTGAGAAGGAGAGTAATGTGTTTCGCGCGTATGTATGTATCAATATATCTTTGAAGTATGTCTGTTCCAATGTTGGTTCCGGTAGCCATAACGGCATGACCGATTTTGTAGTGTGATGTGTCATTACATTCGGATTTTCCCCGGAGTATCACAGGCTATGTAACGCACAGAACTATAACAATGTAACGTCTGCAAAAATACAATATGGTGGACGTAAACTGTAAAAAAGGCAGTTGAGTTTTTTATTCTTTTAAATAATGCAGCTTGTGATACATTGTCTGTATTTCACGTTAAATAGTAAGTATTAATGAAATAAGCTCAGGATATTTAAAACTTCCCATTCTCCTTAATTGTTTTTCCGATTATATTGGTTTTGTGTGTGTTCTGTCCTTGATTGTGACAGAATTCATAAAAAGAATTTTCCTGAGAATATTAATATTTCAAGAGCTACCCGGTATTTTGCGACAAATATTTAACCCGGTGACTGGATTTGATGGAGAACAAACCTTTCTCCAATTGAACCCTTCAAAGCTAAACTTCAGTCCAAATGAGGTCTGAAATAACAGGCGTGGCCCTCATTAAAGTCCTTTTGTCATGACACGGAGGACTTTGAAATTTGACTCCTTGCGAAACGGGAAACGCAAATATACGCCCTATGTCAACGGAGTAAAACTGTATTTAAAATTTGTTTATGTGAAAAAAACTGAAATGTTTTTTGAAGTCCTTGGTTTTGTGTTGTTCGCCACTTTAAAGACACACTTTGGCCTTTGTTTAGCGAAATAGGTCTTAATTAACTTTTTATCTGGAGATTTTATTACAGAGTCTCTATCTAGTAGTATTTTTACTTTATTTCTTTTTACCGACTTGCAAATGGAAGGTTTCACTAGCTCATAATATTATTGTCTCTTTTCATTACTAGTTTGTGTCCAGTACTTTTATCATTGATATTTTTGTGTCTTAAAAAAATATAACAAAGGCCTGCAATAACCAACAAAAAAATATATAATTACAATCAAACATACATACATACATAAACTTTCATAAACAATGGTCATGTTTTTATCCCTTAGACAGAGCCATTTCAAAGGCCATGAGACACCAAGTTTAGCGTGTTAGGTTAGGCCGTACCTATACGCCTAATAGGTCGAAAACAGAATAAAAATAGTGATGGGTTGCAAGTCACATCGCCTATTGACATTATTCCTTGGATTTTCGCCCATTCCTTTGTATATCAGTAAATATTCTTCAGTTATTTTTTGGTGTATGTGGTAATTTATAATTAATTATCTATGGTGGCCAGCGTAGGGAGTGTAGACCAAATCCTCTGACTGCTCTGGTTAATATATGACTCTGATAGTACAGCTCCTGCTGTGGAGATAAACAAAAACCTGATGATGATAATATCTTTGGTGTGGTTCCCGGCAGAGTAGAATAGGACCACTCCAAAACTTCCCGTGGATGTCGTAGAAGGCGTCTTAGGAAACACAAGCTATACAAAGCTCATAAACATCAAAGATACCTCTCCACCCCGCCTGGCCAGCGTGGAGAGTGTAGGCCGAATCCTCTGACTGCTCTGGCTAAGACCTATGGTGGTACAGAGAGGGTCGTGCTCCTGCAGTGGGGACTATCAGGGGCCTGATGATGATGATGATGATGATGATGACACATATTTCATGCTATGTAAAGGCTGGTATAACTACATAAAAGGGTCTATTTCTACAATCTTCCTCGTGACATGGTAACGCTTACTCGGCACGAACGTTGAAATCGCCGATTACTCAAAAAAGCCTTTTTTATGTCATCGAATTCACGACTTATTTGAGATAACTGCCAAATGGCTATATAGCGGCAAATTGTGGCCAATTTATGAAGATGGCTGACGTTTAGAGTATTTGGATTTATTGTAGCAGTATATTTATTCGGAAAGAACGCTAAGGGCTGTTCGATATAGTGAAAGTCTTTTTATGTGATTCAAACGACTTCATTTTAGGCTTCTTTCAAATAGTCGCATTATGAAAGAGATCTCAAATGCTACGTAAGACGTGTTCTTCACAATTCTCTCAAAATATAGTGAGTGACAATGATAATTTCAAAAGGGACAAGCTCCTTCCCAGACGGACAGTTTTGTAAGAAATACGAGTATATAAGTGTTGAGAAATTTCAGTTGTCATTTCCATGGTAGTGTGTAAAACGTGCATTCTATAAATAGCAGATATCAAAATATATCAAGGTAGAGACTTTCTATCAAATTTTATAAAAAAGAAGTAATATGGAAAAATATTCGGGAGTTAGAAATATATCAAAATAGATATCTACATTGAGTGCGTCACAATTTTATTACTATCCAAAAATATCGCGATTATTTACAAGATTTTTTATAAATATGACATTCATATACCGTCATCATTGTCTTTATTCAGTGTCTTATCGACAACTCATTTATTAATTTTATCTTTCTTCTTTCCAGGAGTCGACGACACACACAAATTCCTTGGAAACGAGACACACACAGACTACTTCAGATTATTATTAAGAGACGGGAACTACCTCCTCGTCGGTGGCAGGTGAGTCATTTCTTGAAGAACCCTAATAAAGTTTATTTAGGAGACAACACATGGTATCAGGAGAGAGTGCAAGGTCTTTAGCATCCTTGCTTGTGAGACCACTGGGATGATGATATGCGTGCCAATGGTCTCACAAGCAAGGATGCTAAAGACCGTGCAAAGTGGAGAAATAAAAGCCGGAATGCGGACCCCGGGCTTCGAAGCTCTCCAGCTGCGGATACAATTGGGATAGTGCTCAAATGAGAGAGACAAGGTATCAGTAGAGCCACACGGAGTCAGTCATAGCCTCATTCATTTTAAAGGAAATTCACTACTTACTAATTATTACTCTATGGTTTTAAACTTGATATATACCGAGTCATATCTAAAATGCTGTTCATTGGACAAGAATTTGCCGTTCCGGATAACTGGATCTTGTAACTACAGCTCATCGGATCGACACTTCAGATTTGCTATCACCTTCTATCTTAACATTCAGAATCCCATTATGATAATTCGTACAGTACTAACCTTCTGTCACACTACTCAGTAGGGTCTTCGATTATATATCAAAGGGAATCATAAACAAATACTAGTCAAAGGATAAAAATGAAATTCAATAATACTTTTTCTTTTAGTTCATTTATTTAAATGCTTTTTAAAAAAGAGAATTTATAATTATGACAGAAAAATAATTTGTCCAAGCTTATTTCAGTATTTAAATTCGTTTTACGCTTAAAAATAACGTCAAATAATACTAACTAATGAAACGAGGAAAATGTATGTCTCTGGAGAACACTAAATAACATTTTTGATATTCCCGATAGAAAACGTTAAGGCCGCGAAAGGTACGCGAAAATAATGCTCTAAATATTGTTGGAAATTTTAATATTTGGGCAGAAATGTGATATTTTAAATATATCTATAGCTAGCACATAAACCTACCCTAGAATATGGGTACTATACACATAGGCCTGCCCTAGAATATGAGTACACTATACTTATAGCGAAAACCCAATTAAATTCAGTTGCGTAGTTACAAAGCTCTAAACTTGCCTATTACATACAGAAGACAGGCGGTTTTTTTTTCTTGAATGGAGTATGACGGTATGAAGCGATTGATTCGTACACTCAGAAACTACGTATTCCTACTTAGTAATATTTTCTAAGGTTTGGAAATATTAAAACGGTGATTTAATAAAAAAAAACAGTCCTGAGATAAATATTTAAACGTTGTGGAAATTTCTAAACAACCGTGTGATTTAAAAAAAAAAATAAATAAATGGCGTGGATAAAAAAATAATAAACATGTATGTGTAAGTAATATTTACAATGGGACATATTATTTTCAATTTTAGTTCTTCCTTTGTTATAGGAACAGCTAACTGACCCGAAAATAAAATGACTGCGTCATAAAATATTTTCATAAAATATTGCAGAGGGAATTTGAAAGTCTTTGTTCCAGAGATTCAAAATCCCATCGGAATTTCTCATTTTTCAAACAAAATTCAACCGACTCGCGACAGCAAACGAACTGAAAATAACCCGTTTTGCCTGGCATAACTAAGATGTTTATTTTTGAGTAAATAAAAACTCGAGCTGAAATTTTTTACCCAATTTCTTTTTCATTTTTAGAGGACAAAAGAAAGTAAATTTCAATCAAGAGATGTCACTCAGGACATCATGCATACAGGTTTTCTCGGGCAATTATTAAATTTAGGAATTAGGACCACTAAATAATGTATTACAAAGCCGTAAAAAAGTGCCGAAAAAACGTTGATCTCCCATATAAATACGACCAGCTGATCAGCTAGTGTCTTTGTATGCGAGATCGAAAAGTGACAGGTACGATTTTGTATTTTATTAAATACGGCACAAAATTATCATTTGTATGTAAGAGTCATTACAACCTTATACGATACTATTTTTAATTTTTTGGCTATTACGGTACATAGTTAACAAGTAGCAATGTGGCTCCCGGCAGAGTAGAATAGGACCACTACAAGTCATCCCGTGGATGTCGTAAAAGGCGACTAAGGAAACACAAGCTAAACAAAGCTTATTAACATCAAAAAGACCTCTCCAACTCGTCTGGCCAGCGTGGAGAGTGTAGGTGACTACTCAGGCTAGTATATGGCTCTGGTAGTACAGAGAGGGTCGTACTCATGCAGTGGAGACTAAAAAGACCTGATGATGATGATGATGATGATGAACAAAGATGGCGTAGATCCTTTTATTGCTTTGAGCTTCTGTTGACAAATCTATACGAGTCCATATGCCAGTCTACTTTAACTATTTCACAAATGTTTCTGAGCACGAGCATTTATAACACCAGACTACACCAATGTCATAATATAAAGTCCACTAAAATCAATTTGCAAAATCATATTAGGCAAACACCAGCTGAACCCATTGACGTCCCACCAAAAACCTCCAACACAACTCTACTTTTAAGCTACGCAACAGTTCGATGAATAATTTCGAAGGACTTTTACTGCTTTAAATGTGTAGTAAAACACCTATTCCGTTTTTAAGACTCCAAGTTATACATTCAAATGAGATACAGTTACCTATTTGTTTTTCCAACTTCACTTGAGTTCGCTCTGAAGTTGGGGTTCCGTAGCCACAGACTCAAGCGGCAAGATCGTGCTGTATCTACCACGACCGCAGAGTGCTAACCCCAATGCAACTCAGGGCTGCCACTCAGAATACTTTTTTATATGCTTAAGCAAACCGTGACCGTGCGGTTCCTGGCAGAGTATAATAGGACCACTCCAAGTCTTCCCGAGAATGTCGTAGAAGGCGACTTAGGAAACACAAGCTAAACAAAGCTAATAAACATCAAAAACACTTCTTCAACCTAGGCTAGCGTGGAGAGTGTAGTCCAATTCCTCAAACTGCTCTGGCTAATAGATTGGCTCTGGTAGTACAGAGAGAGTCATGCTCCTGCAGTGGAGATTAAAAAAGACCTGCTGATGACCTCCGGATGAGGTTGAAACAAGTCGGCCTGTAGCTGACTTCATACGTGAGTTTCCCGTATTTTACATATTAATACTGATGATGATGACTAGGCAAACAGGAATACGACCCACCTGATGGAAAGCGGTTATCATAGCCTATAGACTTCGCAACACCAAGGGTCCTACTTGCGCGTTGCCACCCTGAACAGAGTTAAGAATGAAAATTTATGGATTTGGAGAGAAATCGAATGCCAATCATTAATTGTTATAATAAGATACATTTTGATTTGTCTTAATTATTCGTCCTGACAATTTTCCCTGAAACCAGATTTTTAAATTTCATTTAGATATTCTTCACTTTTGGTAGCCCTAATGCAACTCTACCTATCCTTATCTAGCAGCAGGCTATCCAGATAGCGCTGTCTCGTTTGCATTTATAAAGATTTTTGGCTTGTGTTTGTATGGAGGCAAGTCTTAAAAACACCCCTCGCCCGCCGGCCTACAGTCGCCATTTTATTACGGTCTAGTGAGGACGATTTGTCGATAGTTATTTATCGATGTTGTTGAAGATTTTCAGTGCGATGTTTTCTCTTTTATCACTTTTCCATATGCTTAAGATTTTATAGCTGCAATGAGAACTTTTACAAAGAATGCAATTCCCGCAAAGATGCAATTATAAATCTTTTAGTTTAAGAATAGGCGGAATTCTGTTCTTTATTCAAAAACCATTGTCAAAGATATGGCAATGGTTTTCACATATTTCAACCATATTTTTGAGATTATTTAAATAATCTTCTATCGACCTAAACTTTTTGATATAAAGAAATATATTGAAAATCACAAAAAATGAGCTAAGTAATTAAGCACGTCGTAAGTTTTTGAACTTGTGTCGAGGGATACTAACTCAACGATACTATATTTTATAATAGATTGGTATCATAGATCATTAACATCCAAAACCTAGGCCAATCTGTAAAAGATTGTTTTCCATCCTAACCTGGCCTGGCTTCATTTCGATTTTCTCAACATTTGAATGCTTAGCCCCTACCAAACAAAAGAATATCCTGGTTCCTACATTATCGATATAAAACCTACCGATTCACCTCGTCCCTACAAACCGCGTGTCACGCGACATGTCGCGCGTCTGAACACTGCTCAGTTTGCTTTGCTAAAATTCTTTGTTCTCTACAAAATATTGCTTGTAGGCCGAAGTTGCTGGGCGCGACGTCATTGTTCTTTATTAAACAATTTTCGGAACTACGGGCATGACTGTCTGGGCTAAAATTGACTGTAACGCTTACCGGATGAATGGGATGAATAGTTGTCTTATGAAATTGGTGGTAAATGTGCGGTCTGTCATTCTAGAGTACCTACATTTAATTTGTAGTGTTATAGTGGCTTACATTAGTATGCGATTTATTAAGCTAAATAAAATTAACTATAAGAATAACAATACAGAACTACGAATAAGTACAGAATGAGTAAGCCCTTAACTAACAAAAGACGGTACATGTCAAGTAGTCACACTTAAACTGCAGTGGCATGAACTTCATACCTACAAAGAATCTCATAGCAGTTGCCTTTAAATAAATCAAAAATTTGGATAACGCAAGCTAAACATAGTCATTAGACTTCCATAAAACAGGAATAAGACTCTTCCTCTTCTATCTGAGCGATTACACGCCTGCTTCCTCCGCCAAAGTATTCCCTGAAGGTCCACTGTTATGAGTATTCGTATGTTAGAAGCCTATTAAGGCAGTTAAAAATCTTTGACAACAATGTTCTTCGAGTCATTAGAACACCTCGATGATGACTAAATGATAATATCATTGTTGATGCCAAGACTATTTGAGTAGCTCCAGAGCAACAGAATTCATTCATTAGAATGAAAATCTGTAAAATGAAGCACTATTATTTGCCCAGCCTGCATTATGAGCGCCTCGCGTAGCAACTGGCGTGGTAACCATTGCACTGCAAAGGCCGTCAAAACAGAACCTATTCGAATGCAACAGATAAATAAACAAACAACCCAAGATGACCACACAACCCCAGATACGTTGCAGCTGAACAACGTTCCCGCAGAAAATTTGCGTGGTATAATTTGAAATATTCATTCGTTCCGGGAAAGTTTGCATTTCTTTTCGAATCATATTTACATGACAATGGTCACGTCTCGATGAATTTCACATTTTGCAGCGAGGTTTATTAAAAGGAGCAAATGGTAAAACCTACTCTGGTGTACGTAGTCATGTTTTATCTATATAGTCAACTAGCTGTGCCCGCGACTTCGTCCTTTCTCAGGCTCTAGACTATCTGGGTACCAAATTTCATTTAAATCGGTTCAGTAGTTTTGGCGTGAAAGCAAGACAGACAGAGTTATTTTCGCATTTATAAAGTGGTATAGATTGTTTATGAGGGCTTCTCATAATCGGTAGTCCTGTACATACATATACATATATATGGACAAATCACACCCATTGAGCCCCAAAGTAAGTTCGACACTTAGGATACTAACTCAACGATACTATATTTTATTAAAAATACATATAGAGAATAACATCCAAGACCCAGGTCAATCTGAAAAAGAATCATTTTCATCTTGACCTGACCGGGGATGGAACCTGGGATCATCTGTGTCGCAGGCCGGCGTATTGACCGCTGCACCACGGAGCTCGTCATATAACGCTACTGGATTTCGGACCGCGTTTCACTTTGAAGCTCAAGATAAAAATTCACTACGGCTGCCTCTCATCACAGTTTCTCCTAACATTATAACGCTACCGGAAACGGTATTTTAGGCAGCGCTTCATATTGAAGCTCAAGATAAAAAAACAACGGTTTGCACTCCGGGAGAGCCGGCAGAAGTGAAAACTTAAATACTTTAACTTATAATTTAATACCTTTTCTAACAGCAGTCACCATCCATAGATGTGCGTAGCACGCTGTAACACAAACACATACGCACATTCGCGCAAGTGCCCTGCGCCGTCTTACGAATTTTCAATCCGTCGGTCACGTGATCTGTCGCGAGTTTAACATTTTTTCCCTATCACAAAAAGTGCACAGCGCCGCTAAAGAAGTTTTCACTTCAAATATTCGCTTCCGCTTCCTCTCATCATAGTTACTCCTATCGGAAACGTTATTCGGGCCGCGTCTCGTATTAGAGCTCAAAATTAAAATCCCCAAAGCCATGTGGTTCCCGGCAGAGTAGAATTGGACCACTCCTAGTCTTCCCGTGGATGTCGTCGAAGGCGACTTAGAGAACATAAGCTAAACAAAGTTTATAAACATCAAAGTGACCTCTCCAACCCGTCTGGCCAGCGTGGAGAGTATAGGTCAAATCCTCTGACTGCTCTGGCTAATATGTGGCTTTGGTAGTACAGAGAGGGTTGTGCTCCTGTAGTGGAGACTAAAAAGGACCTGATGATGATAAAAATCCGCTACCGCTGCCTCTCATCACAGTTGCTCCCTAACATTATAACGCTACCGGAAACGTTATTCGGGCCGCGTCTCGTGTAATGTTATTCCACCATGAGGGTGTGAGCTCTTTTGTGCCCTTTTAACGAAATTAACGTTGTTTCGGCAGGCGCGGCCATATGGAGACGACGGTATCATACAATACTAATTGTTTAGAAGTATAGCTTTTGTACGCAGCGTGTAACTTGATTCTGAACATTCCCCTTTAAGGAGTGACTCAGACCGTCAATATGAACAACTTTGACTATGGGACCAAAACTATCAACAAACTCGAAAAAAATTTTGACGTTCCCATACTACACCGGATACACTGTCGCTGAAAATGTCGAAATTCTTTTTGAGTTCCCTGTATTGATTTTATAGGAAAAATCATTCAATTTGACGGGTGCAATCACCCCTTTAAGGTTATGTCGAGGGTCAATTTACACGCTGGCTACGAGTAAAAAAGCCTTGAGGTACTGTCGATCTATTCTAACATCAACCCAAGATCCTCCACATATATTTATACATATAAAAGAATTATATGGCTCTGGTAGTGCAGAGAGGGTCGTGCTCCTACAGTGGAGACTAGAAAGACCTGATGATGATGAAGATGATGATGATAAAAGAATTGCTCGTTTAAAATATTTACGTGTTTCTCTTTTTTTTATGAAACATTGTAGTGTCGAAGCGTAAGAATTTATCTTTAATGTTGCATACATTTTCTCATATATTTAGTTTATTTTAGTTTAAATATGTTGCATACATACAGAACTATAATAAGTTCTAAAGATGGACTTAACGCTAAATATTTTTTTCTAATAGTCGAATGATCTTCTTGTATGACACACGCAGAGTGCATCCATTGCATTGCAACACTCCGCTCTCAGACTTAAAAACGTAGCCGTGAAGAAGTTCAAGATTATTATTTATTTATTTTATTTCAGGCCATCAAGTGTGCTTGGTAAAGGCCTCCCTTCACTTGTTCCATTCAGCCCGGTTTTTCGTTATCTCCTTCCACTCTTTGTTAAATGTATGTAGCTCATCACGCCATGGCATTCTCGGTCTACCAAGTCTTCTAAGAGTTTCGAGTCAAAGATGACTAACTCGAAAACGATCTCTATCTCCATGTAATTAATTCGCTAAAATTCGTTTCATGCTGTCATTTATATATGGTTAGATTTGTAGTCTCGTTATTTTGTGACGGTATCTAAGTGTATCGCAGCAGTTAAGTATAGAGTAGCTGGTTAGTTGGGATGCCAAATTGGTACTAAAATAAATGTGTTTTGCTATCACGGCATAATATGAAAACCGTAATCGGGGCTGTTGTTATTTTAATTTGAATTAAGCACGTTATACGTAGCACAAGTTAATATATTGTGTACCTAACTGATATTCTACCTGTAATAGGAGAAACTAACTTATAAAAATGCTCATCTGTAAATATCTACACCATGTATTTTTCTATCTTACATTTCTGTCGAGTGTGGTATCAAAAAAATAGATTTTTCAACAGCAAAAAAGTATACAATCATTTAAAAGTCGTTTAATAAAATTATTTTTTTTATTAATAAATAAATAAATACGGACAAATTACACAGATTGAGCTAGCCCCAAAGTTCGAAACTTGTGTTGGATTTTAATTCAACGATTATTACATATACATATATATAAGTAGATACATCCAAGACCCAGGTCAATCTGAAAAAGATCATTTTTCATCTTGACCTGACTGGGGATCGTACCCGGGACCATTCAGGTCGCAGGCAAGCGTGTTGACATATATAAATGCGGCATAATATTTGTAAATAGCAAATTGTACAAGCCTATCTTGTCAGCACTCAGGTCGTTTCCGTCGTGCGGGTCCACACACACGCACACACGTGCCAATTTGCCACACAGCGTGCTAATACGCCATTAAAACGTGTAAACCGGATGTCCGGCCGCAACGTCCTTACCCCGCGATATCATCAGCACATATCGGGACTCTGGACCCACACGCCGGGAAAGAACCGAGATACCTACTTATATAGTATCTTTAATTCCTTTTTTTTTTGTTATATTTCTTCGTGTGAGTCTAACATTGGTATCAGTATCCTAAAGGCGTGTGACTAAACTAGCTTAATTTAATTTAATATTAGCAGCCCGCCCATGTACATACATAGCCTATGCCACTCATGTGAAAGAATTTTTGATCATTCATTCATCAGTCCAGTGGTTCCTGAAATTAGCGCGTTCAACCAAACAAACAAACAAACAAAACGAGGAGTCCGATGGTCCAGTGGGTGTGAGCTCTATGAGCGCTTACGTATGTTAAGCAACCTCTGGTGCAGTCCCTACTTGGATGGGTGACCGCAAGTGGCATAAAAATATCTCGAGCTCCTCCGTGCTTCGGAAGGCACGTTAAGCCGTTGGTCCCGGCTGTCATCATTGATGGCAGTCGTTAAGCTATGTCAGATCTTAAGGCATCTGACATAGCTTAACGACTGCCATGCAGCTTGAAAAATCTGACACCAGTGTTGGCCACTTACACAGACGAAAAAATAAAAAAAAAATGTTCAGCTTTACAATATTAGTATAGATTGATAGATGGAACCTAAGGTTGTATAGTCTTTCCGAAGCACAGAGGACCTCCTAATGATTATAAGGTCACTTGTCACTCCGATCCAAGTGGTAACTATTACGTCCGATGATACACAACATGCATAAGCGCTAATAATCATTACAGCCGTTTAAAGTCCACTGCAGGACATATAATGCCTCCTCCAAGGATTTCCATCTTTTTTTTAATTTATTTATGTAATAAAAAATTAACTACAAGATTAAATTGTAATCTTGTCATTAAATTGTAATGACATCCAAAAACCACGAGGGTTTGTCTGGATGCCCTGTGATCTGCATACAATACAAATACTTTCTTAAGCGTGGTGAGTATGGCAACACCATCCGGTTTTGCCATACTCACTTCGATTGGCAAACTGGTTGGAGAGCGCAGTTTCTTTGTATGTTATATCGGTTCCGATGCTGCTGCCCATCGAAACCTCGTTTTTAAGCGAGGGAAGGTTAGAAGTTTGTTGGACTGGGGGAACCGGACAAAGGTATTTTAAATGCTACTTGCTCGGATGCTTTAGGCATGAGAAAGATGCAGCTCAAGAGGCCAGGTGCGCGTTCCCGATGACATTATCTGCAACTATGGGTCAGGTAGTTGAGGATGACATCCCTGACCATAAGCGCTAATTATGCCAAAGATAAGTAGCGAAATACTTAGGCATCGGCTTACAATGACCCTTAAGTGTTATAGAACTTCATGATATAGCATTTTACATTGTCCAAGCGGCTACAATCGCTCATATTTCCTCTTAATTTATCCCAATCAATAGGCGCAGATTTTTTTACTTATTCCCTAAAAAACCTTTCGCGCAAATGGCCAATTAACACGAATTCAGTTCGAATCGGAAAATTCTATTTCCGAGCAGTTTTATCACGCGTGACAACGGACGAAATCCCGAATAAATAAATTTGGTCTTAATTAATCATATTCACAGAGGCTTGAAACGAAAATCAATTTCGAACGTAAACAGTTTAGTGAACAAAACGGCATATTTTACTGGGCTTTTGTGAGCGCTTGTGAAGCCGTAGCCAGGTCTGGATGGGGGGTGCAGTTTTCTTGGAAACGCTGTAGAATAGAAATGTCTAATTATGAAATTTTATGTAATATTTGCACGTATTTTTAGACCTTTTGGAAGTCTGTTCTTGATAACAATTGTCAAGAGCGTTTTATTCAAACTCTTATCCAATTTATTTGGACAATTATGATTTTGTGGTTCTCTGGACCAACCTATTTTCTTCTTGTACTCTTAATTATGCATTTTAAAATAATCTAATTCGACTTATATTTCTTATACAAATAGGTATTTACCATTAACACATTTGGAAACCTACTCACGTACTTACGTTGCACTAGGACTAGAACTATTTGTGAATGCTATGAACCGTATGGAAAAATTATTATATGATGCTACCTTTATTAGGAAGTATTTATATGGTTGCATAATAGTTTTGCCATATATATTTTACATTGTCTGCAAATATTGTTAACGTGGAAAATAAACCCCTAAATTATTATTTGCCTATTGCCAGCCCCCTTAACTTACTACTGGCTACGCCATCAGGTTTTTGTGAGCGTGTTTTTAGAAACTTATCATGTTTGGACAAAACCCTTCAATTTTCGTATTAGCTTTCTATACGCCGAGTCGATGTGTAAATAATGAAAGGTACGACGTATAAATTGATTTCTTTCATTCGGGTTGTAAAAATCAAGGACTTGAGCGCCTATTGTCTGGCTCACATCCGCGTCTATTCGTTTATTTAATTTAATTTCTACGAAGTTGTATTTTCTTTGCTTGGAATGAAAATATGTTCATACTTTTCAATAGGTAGCTATAATTTATTTTTGCCTTAATTCTTTGTTTTATTTTAGTATTTCAGAATTACAAAAGACAAGTTGATCACGAAGTTGTTCCTATTTGGTTGAACTACCACACCCACTAAAACCTAATTTTTAGTTTCAGTTTGTACATTAACGTATAGGGTTGAAGTCGGTTTTTTTTTGTTTAATATTATTTACTATAAAATAACTATTCACCTTTTTTAATACCTAGTTACCTTGATCATAAACATCCCAACTGATACTATAAATGCGAAAGTGAGTTTGTTTGTTACGTTTTCGCGCACCATCTACTGAACCGATCATCGTGAAATTGCATACACGTTGTCTGTAGTACAGAGAAGGACAAAGGCTACTTTTTATCCCGGAGACAAGTACTGTTCCCGAGGGATCGACACTAACGCGAGCGGAACCGCTGGCGAAAGCCAGTTATACTTATTACAAAACTGTCACCTTTAATCAAAATTAAAGTATACTAGCTGTTACCCGCGGCTTCACCCGCGTGATCTATAGCCTATGTCCTTCTCAGTACCCTAACCTATATAACTACAAAATTTCATGATGATCGGTTCAGTACATTTGGCGTGAAAGCGTAACCAACAAACAAATAAACAAACTCACTTTCTAATTTATAATATTAGTTAGGATTTTGAGAAGAAGATATATCCAGTATAAGTAAGTACATACACTTACAAAGCATACATCATAGAAGTATTATGCCCGAATAGGGTTCGGCATATAGGTAGATATCAAATTAGTATCTTTTGTGCAAACAACGTAAAGAAGGGCGCAAATTCCCAAGGGTGGAACCCTGCTCTTCAATTAGAATTAGCGGCTCAGGGGTTGTTTGGACACTCGTGTATTTTAATAGAACTTACACTGGTTTGCATCCTGAAATTAGTCGGGGTTCATCAACAAAAGTTATGTAAAGCATAAGTTATTAATCAGAATTCCTATGTACAAAAATACATAGTATCACGTCTTTATATGCCTTGCGGGGTAGAGAGACACCCAGGTCATAAACCCAAATAAAAAGTCAATATCGATACAAAAAAGTGCAAACATTGCACACGCGCACCGTTTGAGTATAATTTGAACTATTATATCTCTGTGGCGTTATCAATGTTTATGCAAAATTACATGATGATTCCGTAGATAAAGCAAGAAAGCGTAACAAAAGAACAAATATACAAACTCACTTTCGCATTTAATCCCAACTAATATTTAGTTGGGATTATGGACCCCTTTATGGGTAAAGGCCTCCTCCACTTTTGTTCCACAGTTTCCTGTCTTATGCCATTGTTGTCCAGTCCCTTCCAGCTATTTTAGATTTTTTTATATTACAATCCAACCAATTTCAAGAAAATTATGTCGTGTGGTTCCCTGCAGAGTAGAACAGGACCACTCCAAGTCTTCCCGTGGATATCTTAGATGGCGACTTAGGAAAAACAAGCTAAAAAAACCTTATAAACATTAAAGAGACCTCTCCTCAGAGAGAGAAGGCGAAATCCTCTTGTCTACTGTGGCTTATATATAGCTCTGGTAGTACAGAGAGGGTCATACTCATGCAATAGAGACTAAAGAGACCTGATGATGTTGATAATGACAATCCGATTCCTTACAAAAGAAATATATAGATAAATATAATATACATGGCGAAATTTTGATCGTTCTGGACCCTTAAAGGGGTGATTCAGCCCGTCGATATGAACCATTTTTCCTATGGGACCAATGCTGGAAACTCAAATTTTATTTCGACATTTTCATACAAAAGTGTTCAGCCGCCCGGGCAATTTGTATAGGAATGTCGAATTTTTTTTCGAGTTTACAGCATTTGTCCCATAGGAAAAGTTGTTTATATTGACAGGCTGAATCACCCTTTTAATGGTCCGGAACGATCAAAATTTCGCCATGTATAGATACTTAACTATTGACTAAACAAAACATTCCAGTTCACTATATCTCAAACAAAGCCTCGGTAATCCAAAGATACGGCCAAGTAAATACCATTATTATGCCATACATACCCAGCTTTCTTTTGATTAAACAATACAAGAGTTAGACGCAAATGCGAGGCGTTCCCAACAAACTTTGCGTATACCTATTTGTTGTGGCCTAAACAAATAAAGTAGTTTAGGGGAAAACTGATCAGTTAACTTGTTAAGTGTGAGGGCGCCACCTTCATCTGCACCATTTCGTTACAAATGATGGTGATTTTTTTTTAAATTAAAAGATTTTTTTTTATATGATAAAGTAATTGATAAATCAATTGGAAATTACTGTTTCTAGGAAAATAGTTAACGATTTGCATGATTTCATTATTTAATTGATTTTCATTTATTTACAAATACTACTGACCCAAATTGGATTATAATAAAATATTGCGATAATTGTATTTCTGGGATCCCGGTAACCAATGCATACGGGAACATGCTACTATTAGTGATAGAATAGGTTGAGTAATATTCTGTTATTGGCTGTATTTTCAAAAGATAATTTCATATGAGTCGACATGGGCCGGGGCACTTCCGACATAAAGAATACAACACTGTATACAGTATAAACTACTATAAATAGTATAAACCTATGCAGGATATTGAAAAAACACCCTTATTCTTCAAACCAGCAAATTATCCCATCAAAATAAATAACTTTTCCTACAAATCCAATGCTAGGGTCTTGAAAACAAAACAACATTTTCATACACAAGTGTTCGGCAAGTACTACTTTTTTATACAACATGCCAATGTTGTATAAAAAAGTAGTACTTGCCGAACACTGCAAGTTGTATAAAAAAGTAGTTTTTTTTTATTCTCACCGTTCTTCCTATAGAATAAGTTATTTTCGACGGGCTGGTTTAAAGAATAAGGGTGTTTTCCCAATTACCCTGTATTGGTTTATACTATACAGTGTAATCAGAAGTGCATCCAGAAAAATTATATTTATTTTTGTTTAATGCAGATTCTTTTACCGTGTACTTACACAAAGTCACTTCATTAATTTCTAATTACCTTAAAGTGTAGTATTTTATATATATAAATACCTATATCTACTGCCTAAACAATCCAGCAGGCACAAAAGGTGTCGGAAGCCGCGGAATTAGATCAAACCTTCACCACTAACTCGATAACTGATTGACATATTTGTCGTTAAATATTGAGCAGCGAATAACAAATGCTCTTCAGACGGTGATAATCTAATACAGAGGTATATGTAACGGGATAATTGGATTCTGAACGACAGTCTAGTGATGGAATTATATAGTTGTAAGCCTACTGTCGGCTTTGTATCTTAGGGGTAGAAAGGAAAAATTTAGGAGACATGTATTCCTACTATATGACCTTGTATGACCTTGGTTTCTTTCAACCAGACAAGTACAATAGACAGTATATGTGGTATAAATGTCTACCTGCCATTCGTTATAATTCCATTGTTTTTTTTTTTTGTATATCAGCTTTCTTTTTCGCACAACATTTTTGCTTTATAAAAATACATCCAAGATAATGGCCATCTACATAGGATAATTGAATCCTTATCGCCAGTAATGGAATTATATTACTGATAAGATGTTTTCTTAGGTGGGTCGTGTTAGAATGATAAGAATTACTTGTAAGACCTTGTAAGAAAAATCACAAATGTGTTAGATATTATATTATTATTTATATCTTGTCGTTTCATCTCGCCATTTTTTGCTATATGTACTATTTTGTGTGACATTTGAAGTATATGAACTAAACTAGCATTCATATAGTGAGGATCTTAGGAAACGGTTCCACGATTTTGAAAGATTTTGTACGATGTTGTTGTAGGGACTTTTGGGGCGATATGAACCGATCTAAATACATTTTATTCTCGGGCTCTCTCCAGAGCGGAGGTTAATTACTTTATTGAATACATTGTTCGTGTTTTTAGGCGCCTATGATTTAAATTTACATTCCTATTAATTTATTTTCTATGACCGCCGCGCTTTGCGTGCCGCAAATCATTTATATAGAGCAATACAACGTTCGTCAATCATTTGTTTCGTCACAAAAATTACAAGTTTAATTTCGAGAATCACATCAAAAGCCGCGTGCAACCCTTCCCATTTTCGCACCATAAATCACTGGCATGTCAGAATGAGACAACAATAGAAGCCCAGCGCGGTCGGCATTCTGAAAGCTTTTAATTAAAATGTTAAGAATTTGTATTCTGCATGCTGAGGGCTTACGGCCACTGAAAGGAGGCCTGTACTTCTTACGAAAAATCAAGGGTGATAATCCAGTGGCGGAGGTCTACATTACTGGCTGGCGTGCGTGGAGTATGTGGAGGATATTATATGTTGATGTTAAATCCGCCCGTATTTTTTCCTGGAGCAATTGGCCTCATAATTTGGCAGTCTTTTGTGTACGTGGCCTAAAAGTTTTATGGGTTAACAATGTAGTGAAGTTAAATGTAGTGTCCGATCCTTCAAGGGGCGACTCAGCCAGTTAATAGGAATTTTGCTATGGGGCAAATGATGGAGATAAGAATTGTCATTCCCATACAAAAGTTTTCAGGTGTACTTTAGAAAAGCTTAGCCCAAATTTGTAATTTCTGAGGATTGGATCTAACAAAACTCGCTTTGCTCTTCTCCACAATATGAGTTTTAAAGCGCGGAGAAGAAATTGGAATTTTCATACAAAATAGCACTTAAAAAGCATTATTTTAACAAGAAACAAAAAGTTGGGGTTTAACCATCTTCCTTCTAGATCTCTCCATAACCTACAAAATTCAGTTAAACGTATTATTTTTTATTAGCATAATGATATATCGTCGATAACCATATTTGCTCTTACAGACTACAAAAGAACTATTTTTGTACTTAAAGTCCACATTCAATGGGATTATAACTTAGGATTGTAAGTACAGACGATGGAGATATATGTACTATTCCGTGGTACAGACACTGAAAAGGAATCAGGAAGAGTGACAGGTTGCTTGCCAGCCATTGATTTGCTATTGAGGGAACTTCACAAATTCACACCGAATCCTTATACCAAACGATCAATCAAAACCTATTCAAGTTAAATTGAACGTTCCACATCGAAACGTCACAGCACCGAGCCACCGATGAAATAAACGATGAATGTTGTCGAGAAACAATTGCAATAAATTCGCGAGCATGTGAATCACAATTTCTCAGTGCGGCGGAAGTTTTCCAATATCGCCGCGAGAGGCCGCCATGTGGCGTGCGAGACGGCAGCCAATCCGCGTGAGTGCCATTTGACAGGCAAATGCTGATGACACACTCACTGACAAGAGGTTATTGACTTCGAAAAGATTCCTTCTAGGAAAAATATTTAAGCAGTAGTATGGTTATAATGACTTGATCTACTAATCATAGCATAGAATATATACTACCGTGAATAATCTAAAATCAAAGCAAAGAGAAAAAAAAAGGGGGAGTTTTTGGTGGGAAGTCAAGGGGTTCAGTTGTCGTTTGCCATATACAATCTTGCAAATTGATTTAAGTGGACTTTATAATATGAAATTGGTGTAGTTTGGTGTTATAAATGCTCGTGCTCGAGAACAATTTGTGAAATAGTTAAAGTAGACTGTTAAATGGACTCGTATAGATTTGTCGCCAAAATCTCCCACGAGGCTGCCAAAGAACATTGATGCCACATACCGTACAACACCGATACTTAGTATCTCATTATACTGGACATTGGCAAAATCACTGAAATCTCGGTGGAAGCCATAATTAAAAAGATGAAAAGAAAAATAAAATAACGGTTATACTATATCAAACCTAAAAAGACTGTTAAAAGACACGCTTGAAGTACGGAGGAAACTAATAACACATGCAAGTTTAATAATGTCATAAGTAGTAAAACCATCCTGTCCTGTGTTAAAAATTACTAAAACTATCAAATATAGCTAAATTTCTCAATGCTTATAAACCAGAAACCACAGTGAAACTGGCAAAGCATCGAGATAAACAAAAAGCCCCGTAATCGATGAATAAACAGAGATACAGCGAAAACCCACTGAAAGCGCGTGTAATTGGCTCACGAATAGAGCGAATATGATATTTTCTCGGAAATAGCCGATTCACAGAATTCTGCTAAAAGATTTTGCCAGTTTTCCGACGTGTTTATTTAAAACACTGCCCAACGATGTGTGAAAACTGTGCCAGAAATGTAGAGATAAAATTTTGTGAAATTTCACAGTCTAAAATCGATAATTATTAGGAGCAGGCACAAATTAAATAAACATTATAACTTACAACATGAAAACAAATTATTCAATTATAACTTAAAAATAAAAACCATCTATTCAATAATAAATAGTAAGAGCACCGTAAGGGGAGGATTTTAAATTTTTCTAGTTGTTTTTCGTGTATGCAAGTGGCCAACACATACTTATATCATCGCACGGCTCATATTTTTTTCAAGCTGCCTAAAGGTATTTGACATAGGCAAACTTCTACCATCAATGATGACAGCCGGAACCAACGGCTTAACTTGCCTTATCCGAAACACGGAAGACCTCGAGATATTTTTATATTTGTAATTGGGACCCAAAATTGAAGGTATATATTCGTATAAAAAGCTCCAAAACTCTACGGCTAGAGGAACTCTATTCCACCTTATTACAGTCCACGTGGCATTAAAGCACCGACAATTTCCCTTGTCAAGTCAGATGATTTCTTGTCCTGATCCTCCAATATGCCTACACTCTGGCTAAGCACCAACAGTATCTTGTAATCGTATGGCTCCCCCACAGAGGTCGTCGATCGATGTAGCACCCTGGTTGATGCTTGAGAACCTTTCCCCCACATTTGTCAGCAAGTCGGAGTCGTCTTTATAGTTCAAGTTGGTATTTTAGATTTATATCTTGTATGCGTTTTATTTCTGAGGTTCGTTTGTTTAGTTTATTTTCTTTGAAAACTGCAATAAAACATGTTGTAAGATGTAACTGCATTCAAATGTTTAAAAAAACGCGGACTCTTAGTTTCATTTTGTCGACGCGAAGAATGTATAAATAATACTAAACCAAGGCTTACCTTCATTTCTTTTTCAGATTGAATAGATACTAAGTCATATAATGTTTGAAAACTTTATGTATTCTTATCTTTTTTGGTTGAGAACTATGGTCTAGTTATTCTAAATTTGTAGTGTTTTTGGCTCTTTCTATGTAAATATTTAAATAGTTATATAGTTGACGAGCTTCGTGGCGCAGCGGTCAACACGCCGGCCTGTGACACGGATGGTCCCGGGTTCGATCCCCGGTCAGGTCAAGATGAAAAATGATCTTTTTCAGATTGACCTGGGTCTTGGATGTTTATCTATATATGTATTTGTTATAAAATATAGTATCGTTGAGTTAGTATCCCATAACACAAGCTAACTAACTTTGGGGCTAGCTCAATCTGTGTGATTTGTCCGTATATATTTATTTGATTATTATATTTTAATTACATGTTATATATTGAAAATTGCAGAACCATAATGGTGCAGTTCAAGTAAAATGTAAATTTTGATTTAAAAAGTTAGTTTAAAAAAAAATGTACCTTACAAAAGTAGATACAACGGCATCATCAGGTATTTTTAATCACCTCGCTCGCTTTGCTAGCTCGGCACTCAAAACAACTCGTGTTGTGATAATCAAATTAGCTCACTTGAATCATAATATTATAAATTAACGTATTTGTCACGAGAATTCAAACACAAAACATTTTACACATTAATTATACATTTCGAAATCTATTATTTGTTTTTGCTATTTCCAAGAAAATTCTATCACATTATCAAACAAGGTTCTAGAGAGCGCTGTCTGTAAATATTGGACAAAAATTGTACAGTTTTTGTATTTTATTTGGTCCTATAAACAGAATTTGTAGAGCAGTAACAAATAAATAATTCAATCCTTAAGAGGGAGACATGTGAATTTATATTTCGTTTGTGTATCGGCATTTCTTGGCTTGCAGACGCCAGGGGATTACTAGGGGTCCATAAAATGTCTCTTAACTAGGCGCAGTAAAAAGAAAGGAAAACAGTAGGGGAGGCATTGTCGTCGACGAATAAATTATAGATAGTGTAGCGAGTGACTTTATCTCGCTCGTCTCCCCTAAACAATGTTTTTATTTGTAATCAGCACTTAGTAGGAATAGTTCCTGATCTTGTTACGCAGTCGGCGCTAAGTACTTTTTTATCCTTGCTCCGAGCTAAGTTTGAGAAATGTATTTTGTGGGAAGACAGAGAATTATTAATGGGACTTAGATCTTTTGTTTTGATGAGGATGAAATACCTATACAGATCTTAAATAATTATAGGATAATTGATGTATTTTATTCAAACCTATTTTTCTTCTCAGACACTCTTAAATTGCAATCTAAAATCTAACTCCTTCTTCTAAGCGTCATCAGTCAGTGATATACCTACCATATTGTTATTTATTCATGTTTTAGTATGATTCGGCTAAGTTTTTATAGCCGCCTGCCTGACGCCAATCCTTCATAGGAGGAAAAAAATAAACTTATTTCTGTATCTTTTTTTTAAGATCTTTAAAAAACAATAATAAATCTTGGTACATAAAATACCAATGTAGGTATATTATTTCAGAAGAAAAATTATTTCGCGATTGTTCTAACCTACATATCGCATTTTCTGTAACACGAACCAAATAAATATTTTAAACAATACCTATTTCGATCGATCGATTTTTAATCGAAGCATGCAGAATTCGGTGCAGAGCTCGAACCCAGCCGACAGATGCAATTTGTTTGCATGCACTCGACACGGAGCGATATTGGAAAAGTTGCGCGCTTAGAACAATATCAATAGGACATTGGGCACGCGCTTCATATATTGAGTCAACAACGCTGCGTAATCTACTGAAACAATACAACTTTAGAATAAACAAAATGCTTACCTTAGCTCCTTATTATGAAATGTCAATAAATGTTCAGGTACTAGTGCGTCAGAGTTAATTTCGACCAATGTTCCTTTTTTCAAACTTTATTTTGACTTTACCTTTCTTTTCATACCTACAGCTCCAGTTTTCTGAATTGCCTTTTATCTAGAGTTCTGTGGTCTGAAATGTTTCTGGGTCACAAATTCCTGTGGTCTGCTTTTAGGTCCATGGAGGCAAAACTTCGCCAAGATAGGGGAAGACCATGTCATGTGGACCACATCGTATTAAAATGAAATCTGTACTTCAATTAATTTTCGCAATACGCAAATGCCAGCCGTATATCCGAAAATTAAAGCAATAATATTGTTTAATATGTAAATCTCGTTTAAAACTGCCACCATGTTTGATATTTTCATTTCGATTCGGTCATTGGCGAACGCCATGTTTATTGATGAGTGTCAGTCTGATTGGCAGATACGATACTTTCCATCCTACGAACTTAATTTATCAACGCCGAAAAATATTTATCATATCCGAAAAGAAATCTCTTTGGCGCAACAAAAAAAAAATAATCACAACGAAGACACGAAAATAATTGTAACTTCGCACCATCAATCAAGAGCGAGCGACCCGAATCGGACAAGGACACAAAAACATGGGCGAGTGTCCGAACAATAGATGGCGCTGACGATCCGACGTACAGCCCAAGATGGCCGCTGCCTTTTGGCGGGAACCACTGGAGCGCGTAATTGACAAAGGATACGTCTTTGTGTTGTTCTTTGAGTCAACGGCTGCCCGACCAAATTATTTTGGAACATATTTCAAAATTATGATATATTTTAACGGAGCTTCGTGCCTCAGATGCCCTTGTTGACCTAAAAATTTGGGTCTTTCCGAGCCAGGAAAGGGACGGATCGTGTATTCAATGTCCAATCTCGGCCAGACAGGCTTTCCTGAAACTTAGTTTGTGATTGTACAAGTTTTCTTTCCAAGATTTCTTTGACAAACTTTGGATTTCGTAACTAGAGCAACTAGTCTTTTCCTTATTTAGATTTGACCAAAAAAGGTCTTACTCTTGTGTTTTTAAATAAGTACTTATTAAAGTACTAAAACTATTTAATATAAAAAATTACGTATCTTTTTATCTACGTGTGCCTCTAATTTATTTGTAGACAGCTTTTTCTGGACATAGCGTCAGTCGTCCAATTATTTTAGAATCTTCTGATTTTCTCCAACGTATTCCAAGAATCGGGTGAAACGAGCCTCTAATAAAATTATAAGTTTACTCCCACTGGCCTTGACTTGATTGCATGATGCCACCTGGCTGCCCAACAAAAAACCGTTATCGCATAAAATATATGGGCTTCGGATTCCCACAAATTGGCTCCCCTCGGTAACCCCGCAAATTACCGTAGGTAGGAGGCGAACAAAGAAATGCATATTGGCATGCATGTCGAACGGAATACCTACTCTATTTACAAGATAATAGCGCCAGAGAATTTCATTTCGAGACGTGAAGAATTGCCGTGTGATTTAGAGACATTTTTGGAATATTTAATTTCGCTTGTATTTTCCCATCTTCGGTTGGAATATGAATGCATTAATGCTTTATTGACTTATCGTAAACTATTACTGTATTTCGGTATAAGTAACATTCAAAATGGCTTTTTACGACTAAAAAAGCACTGTGTACGATACTGAAATAAACTTACGTTAATATAATACTGTCGTGACAGTTCTCTAATTCGCCTTTTAGAAATAATTAATTTGAACTTTTTATTATGAAATAACATAATTTAATGAACAATTTTTTATGACACATATTTAACATATTAATTTTATTTTAATTATTTTATTCATTCCCTTTTTGATTATATAAATATCGAAAAATAAATAAATTATTGATAAATCAAATTTAAATATAAACCTACTACTTAACAAAAACTACACTACTATACACAAAAAATACTAATTATGGTTGAATTAAACTAATACCTACAGGATCACTTAGAAAATGATGCCATAAACCTACTGCATCGTAATATCAATTCAAATTAAAGTCCCGTAGAGTCGTAAAGTTTGTCTGTTAAATCTCAAAAACATTATGTAAGGCGCACCGGCTATTCCTCACGTTATAATTGGCAAAGTTACATCATAATTTCTTTATGAAATTCCGCCAAATACCTTAATTAAGGGTTGAGGACTTTCGCAATTACCCGCAGGTATGCTCGATAGAGATGCCCTTTTAATTGTCTCCTTCGGAACGTTATTATTTTATTTAATAATGTATTTTATTTATTTTTAAAAGGAGGTAGCGAAGGAGATGGCTTGAGAAGCAAAATAAAAAAAAAACTAACATGCTGCTCCGACCGTACTTACAGTAGGATACGAAGAGAGAGATGATGTTTAGTTCAAGTGGGAATACATACCTACATTGCGGCCATAATCATAACCCCCTATTTGTATTCGTCATAATCGGATAAAAAACGTTTGTAGTAAAGTTAATGCTTCTTTTATAGTGAGTAAAAACTGCGTAGCAATTCCAAGAAATAATTAAAGAAAGACAATGTTGTCGTTAATGAGAAATAAATTCTCCTGTTACTTATTTTTGTGCTTCACTGATCTTTACATCATTGTTTACGCAATTACTTAAGTGGAAGTATTTTTTTGTGTCATTTTTAAGTCTTTATATATAATCAAAAGTGCCTTGTTTGTTTGATTTATATTTTTATGTGGTTTCACTAATAGTATAAAATATATTATTCACTAGATTCATCCCCAGCGCCCAGCACTATCCACGTCCATCCTAGTTTAGGGATAAAAACCATTTTATAGGTATATGTTTATTCATTGACATGGTATTAATAAGTAGTTAAATAATATTTTTCCCAAAGACTTTGGTCAGTTAATTACCAGCATATTTTTAAAACATTGGCCAAAATGCTTTAACAATAGTTGACCCCATATTTGTAATTAGCTAAGGGAAAAAATCTGGGCTGAGAAAGAGAGCTTGTCCTAGATTCTCGATACAAATAAAATTAATTACATTGGCACTCACTATTTTATAATTTAGTAGTTTACCTAACGTTTGTGAATTATTCCCTATAAGTTTGTATAATTACGCAGTTAATTTGACTAATAGCTGCCTTTCAAAGTTCTTTCATAGGGTTAGAAATAAATTATTTTTGTCTTTGTCTGAACACTTTTTCTTTCGGACTATATTCATGTTTAAGATTTTTAGCTTTCGTGGTCACAATAACTATTATGTTTAGACAAAGAAAGAGAGTAGACTGATACTATTTACCTTGACAGCTCAATATACACAGCCAGTGTTTCTCAGTCAGTCTATTCATGGCAGCTGCAATAATGGTGAAATATCAGACCAAAGTCACGCATTCATATCTCTCTTATTCTGTGATTGATAATGAAAATAATTATACAATCGTACACATTTAACACATATCATTAAGAAGTCTTACATTTCATCGGCTTAAAAACATTAATAATGCAGTCAAAAGACAAGAGACATTAACATTGCAGCGTATGCAAGCGCATTCAAGCTCAAGCAATCTGCATGAATAAATATGGATGCAGGGAACAATAAAATTTTCAAGCCAATTAAGCAGACGGACAAATCCTCAGTTATTCGCAACAAACGGACTGAAGACCAACACCAACAGTCATTGCAAACTCCACGTGAACCAACGAACCAACTTTGCGCGATTCCGACCACAAACAAACATTCGGATAACAACCAGCCACCACCGACGCGAAATGAACCTTCCTGCCTACATATTGTGGTCGAAAATAGACTAAAAGTTGGTGCTAAGTGGTCCATAACGGGTCTAGATTATGTGGTCGCCGCTACGCCCGTGGTTTGTAAAGTATTCAAAGTTTACCGGCGCTTTTTGTCGCCACTCGAATTTACGGGCTTTTAAAATGTAAACGGCGGACTAACTTTCCAATATTTTTCGGATTAACGTCAATATCGTCGCTGCTGTAAATGAGGGAGCGGCTGATTGAGAAGCTGAAGACAAAATAATAAATTCGCTATGGATGTGTATGTGCGTTAACTTGGCGTAGAGGCTGGGTTACGGCGTAGCAAACTAATTGTTTTGTTTGTAGTGTTTAAATTTGATTTCTGACCGGGGCAGTTTGAAATGCAAAATATAGGAAAAAATTGCGTTAAGTTAGTTCTTTGATGCAGAACATACTCAAGGTAAATAAAAAAATACATGACGTTAAGAATATTCAATGGCGTAGACATGATGTAAACATTTGTCTACGACGTAGAATAGAACATACTCTAGGTTCGTAGCTTATTTATGCTACGAACTTTGTGAATAAGTTAAATTCCTGCTCTGTTTAATTATTTTCTCTGCTTTGTCAAGTTTACATAAAAAAACATAATTCAGTTTATTTTTACATCCTTCTACATTAGTCAGTATTCGCTATAATTATGCATATTTTTAAATAAAATTATGTACAGTTCCCAAAATACATATGCCATAAACGAGATTCCCCCCCCCCCCCTTTATCCGAGTGTTTTCTCGATTGCATCCACAGCTATGATGCCTCGAAGCCCGGGGTCCGCTATAATTACTGTAATCATTCTATGGTATTTGGAAAAAGATTTTTATAGCTGGCAGCCTGCCTGGCACTAACCCTCCTTGGGTATAAGAGATTCACGAACATTGATTACTAAAATCTTTTTTATTTGGTTTCAGAAATGTGGTGTACAACCTCAGTCTCACAGACCTGACTGAGCAGCGCCGCCTAGTGTGGTACTCGCCAGAAAATGACGTCAGGATGTGCGTCGTCAAAGGAAAAGACGAGGTAAGTGGATCACTGAACAACCCATACTTTTTCTAGTTTAGTCATAATATTAGCCATGTTTTTGAAGGCACATTAAACCATTGAACGTATAGCTGCTATATTATTATGCCAACAAATACAAACAAATAATATATCTGTGTCTATTACCAGCAATAGACTGTGATATATCCAATGCTTTTGAAGGCTCATTAAACCATTGAAGTTACTCAAATGATAGCAACAAAGTAGAATAATAATATCAGTGTCTATTACCGGCAATAGCTTGTGATATATCCAACCTTTTTTCCTTTTCAAGACTTCAACTCAAGAAAATTAATCTCCAGTTGGATATTATATTTCCTTACTCCAGCTAATTGAAGCAATACGAATTACACGAAGATTTTAAAACGAAGCGGAACTGCGCCGGGAGTGCAATATAATAGTTACCGTACCTGGCGCCATCTTGCGGGGTATAATTGAATTTAGAACAAGTCGGTCGCGTATGAAACGAGGCCGTATTCCGCTAAACGTCTCTCCGCCGAATACCGGCAAATTAAAACGTCAATCGAGCTGAAATTCGGCTCCCAAGTTGCGCAGACGGAGACGTAACCTTATTTTAGGGTATAATGAAGAAACTCCCGCCTTCGGCTACGTCTGAATGCAGTTCTTTGAAATTCATATGTGCCTGAATGAATGTCTATGAGTGAGGAGTAATTCATATGTAATGGACGTGATATTGAGTTGTCATAAGTGTTTAACATTTTTGATATATATCTCTCAGCTAAGCGTATTTCTGACTTCATTTAACTGATTGTATTACTGACTTTACTTCGAACCCGTGTCTTTAAAATATAAGAAGGCGATTATAGAAGAGTAAGAAAACAATATTTATTATTTAATGCATTTAGAGCATTCACAATGAATATTAATCGTAAACTTGGTCTCCCATAAATGCCTCTTGTACCAAATAATAAGATTTCCTTTTTCCTTAGCATATACGAACCATATACACTAATTGTTTTAAGCAGTATGATGTTTTTTGTTTTTGAGGATACTGGGAGTAACTTTATTTTACTTCCATTATAAATCGACCCATCCTGACGTTAAAGTAAAAATCAGGACTGTAAGGTAGTCAACAAGCAGCTAGCCTTTCCCAGGCGTTATTAAACGCGACACTGCCATCTTTGAGCCACGACTCCGCACAATGGAACAACAGACATGGCACAGATTATGTGTAATGTGCTTACGTTAGCTGCCCGCAGCCAACACGTGCAAACAATGGGCAGATTACGCCGGATTAAGAAGCTACTGGCTTAAAATTAATTTGTTCGGAACATAACATTAACTGATACGTATGACATCTACGAGTATGAGTGTAAAACACACACACCCAGATAATTAGCGAATATTTGGTTTGTTTGTAAGTAAAAACAACATACATTGTAAGAGGGAACTTATAACTAAAAGAAAATGTGCGTTATGGTGGACTTATCCTTGAAAGAGATCTCTTCCAGTCATTTTTAGTTATTATAATAATAGTAACATTTCATCATTGTCTATGTTTGTTTTGGATGTACTCAAAAACTTTTAACCGTCAAATACTTTTTTAATAGTGGGAATACTGAGAATATTTATGTTACTTCCATTATAATTGACTTTAACCGAACTTTGACCTAGAAATCAGGATTTAAGCAAATTAATAAACGCGACACTGCCATCTTTGACTCCGGACACGGCGACTACGACGACGGACTACTACAGCAGAGCATTTCAGCTGATTGCAGCACTCGGGGGACAGGCGGATATTCACGCTCCAGTTGTAACGGCACTGCTCTATTCTGCTCGTCCTGAGCGGGGGACGTGACCAGACTTGCCCTCGTTACAGCTATAACAACTACATCTTTAAATTCAGCTTTTCATTTCGGTTGTACGATCAAAGAGCATATAATCACTTGTGTACGATGATATACAAAATAACCGAATACAAGTATAAAACATTCTTTTTAATTATTGTTTTATACTATTTTCACGCTCCAGTTGTAACGGCACTGCTCTATTCTGCTCGTCCTGAGCGCGGGACGTGACCGGACTTGCCCTCGTTACAGCTATAACAGCTACATCTCGCAGTTTTACACTTCGGCTGTACGATGTAATACGATATAACCCAACACAAGTATAGTAATAAAATCTGTTTGATTATCGAATCTACTCACAAAAGTTCACGAGAATTTGTTGAAAATTGCGACCTGTAGACACGAACATTATGCCCAACCTAAAAAAGAGACTCTTTACTCTCGCTATCTTCATATATCTCTTAAATTTTTTGAAAATATACCGTACGTTACTTACTAATAATGCCTCTAGGCTAGTAGCTTTTTGACTTTATTCCTTACATTTATAGAAACTCACAAGTCTTTCCTCTTTATTATTCTACATAGATAATCCAACACGTTTTTCAAGTAATGTTTACTTAGCAACGTCTTAAATTAGGCGGTAGTCAACGTCTTTAATTCAACAAGAATTATAACTCGCTCGTTAAGTGCTAGCAAATAGTTCCATTTCACTTTAATAACGGCTACAATTTTGTAAAAATAACTACGAAATATTTAATATGGCGTGCCATAAACTTAATTAGATTCTATAGCCTCGTTGATTGTTTAGCAACTTAATTAATAAAGTTTTGATTTAAGATTCATAAAGCTTTTATTGTTGAGTACTTACACATACATATTTTTATCGTATTTAGCTTATCGAAATTTATATGGAATATAAACGTTAGTAGGTATTGGCTCTGGTGGAACAGAGAGGGTGGTGCTCCTGTAGTGGACAATAAAAAAGATCTGATGAAGAAGAAAAAGGTATTACACAAACATTTTTTTATAGAAATGTAGACTATTTTGTACTAAGTAGCTAAACACAACATAAAAATACATACATATTTACGGACAAATCACACAAAATGAGCTTGCCTTAAAGTAAGATCTAGACTTGTGTTATGGGATACTTACTCGATAATATATTATTACCGGTATTTTGTCCGGACTTTCCAATTTTGGATTTACAAGTCAACTAAGCCTCTACCGTTTCTTCTGCAAAATATCTAAACTACACAATTGAAGATCATCATCATCATCAGTTTTTTTTTAGTCTCCACTGCAGGGGCACGACCCTTTCTGTACTACCAGAGCTATATATTAGCTAGAGTCTGAGGATTTGGCCTGCACTCTTCACGCTAGCCAGATGGGTTGGAGAGGTTTTGATACATGAATGCATTGTATTCTGTCAGAACAGCAAGATGTTGGTTAAAATGTGGTTTAATGTGCTTTCCCCTTTTTAGGGTTCCGTAGTAAACTAGGAACCCCTATAGTTTCGCCATGTCTGTCTGTCTGGCTGTCTGTCTGTCTGTCTGTCCGTCCGCGGTTTTACTCAGAGACTATAAGTACTAGAAAGCTGTAATTTGGTATGGGTATGTATATGGTAGCTCCCATACAAGTAAAGAGGAAGTAATATTTATTTTTCTATACAAACCCATCGTGTTAGGTATTGTTAAATAGGTCTTTGAAAAATATTGTGAGGTTGAGAACACCATTTTTCGATTTAGGGATCCGTTTCCGAAATACTTGGTTTTAAAGTGCAAATTTTTGTTAGGCGCGAGTGCTTATTGATGCGAGTGACTCTATCTGCTTAACGGTTATATATGGATACATGAAAAAAATTACAGCAGTAGAATATATACTGAAGTTGAAAGGAAAACTATCAGAGCTGAGTATTTAGTACGAACTAAAAAGTTATAGGCAACCAACATATAAATTGTACTCGAAAATGTAAAATTTCATACAATTTTTATTGTTAGATATTTTTGGTCGTTAAACTGTGAGGTGTGAGTATGAACTCAAAGTTGTCATTCGCAACTTCGGAACCTTACACTGCGCGTGGCGCGACACGCACTTGGCCGGTTTTTATGTTATAACATATTATCCTGACTATTTTAAATGGGATAGTTGTGTCAATTTCTCATTTCAATATAAGAATTAGCATGAAAAATATATTCCACATTTAGAGATAGCTGCACCATAAACCAATTTGGACATCTTGAGGGAGTCATCCGGACACGTTGGATAGCCCTGAATACGGTCCGGTATTCTGGCCCGGTTTCACGTGCCTGTAAAGCATTCTACTCCGTCAGAACGGTTTTATTAGACAGTTCTGAAAAGAAACAAAACGCTGTATGTATTAAAAAGGATTTTTAAATAATATTAAATATATTCCTCTTGTTATTCAATATTTTTTTGTATCAGAAGTTCAGTTTTAACCATTTATAATTCATAAAGAAGATACCGTTCTCAAGAAACATCACTTCACTATCACTTCACTACATAGTATAAAATAAAGCCGCTTCCCATCTCTGTCCCTATGTGTGCTTAGATCAAACTACGTAACGGATTTTGATGCGGGTTTTTTAAATAGAAAGAGTGATTCAAGAGGAAGGTTTATACGTATAATACATACACGTGCGCAGTCGAGGACAGCTGCTAGTATTCCTATATTTGGACATTCATACATGGACAAACAATATTATACGATGCTACGAAAATAGCTACGGTTTCTCGTAGGAGTGCTACACGAACGTAGCACTGCTACGATCATCATGTGCTATGAGCTACGAGCACTGTTTGTTTGTGTTTATTAGGTTATGCACGGTAACTTATCATCGTCACCTTGTAAAGACATGTCCATTGCCTTATTTTGTAACTGACTTCAAAAAGGAGGTTATCAATCCGGTTGTATGTCTTATTTCTAGTGTTTGTTACCTCATAAATCCGTCGTATGTGAACCAAAACGCAAAATTATTAGTTTTTTACATTAAATAAATGTTAAAAATAAAACAATGGACATAAAATAAATAAATAAATATATACGGACAAATCACACAGATTGAGCTAGCCCCAAAGTAAGTTCGAGACTTGTGTTATGGGATACTAACTCAACGATACTATATTTTATAATAGATACTTATATAGATAAACATCCAAGACCCAGGTCAATCTGAAAGAAATCATTTTCCATCTTGACCTGACCGGGGATCGAACCCTGGACCATTCGTGACGCAGGCAGGCGTGTTGACCGCTGCGCAACGGAGCTCGTAAAAGTACCTAAGCAATAAGATTTCAGCAGTGTACTCTACCAGAACGGCTTTATTCGAAACATGCGTACAGTAAATGACTTGTCAAAGTTGTTAACTTTGCTAAAATTATTCAAACAAGTTATTGGGTGACGTCTAGATAGTTTTGTTTGTAATATAATTTATTTGGAGTAAACATGAATGGAGAAGATAAGTGCCTATTAAAAGTAGAATAGAATAGAATATCTTTATTTCTCATAATCAATCATGCGTAGTTACAATAGCAATTGATCCCACACTAGGCTGGGCCTGTATCGTGGGCATCAAACAATATAAAATTTTACATAATATAATTATTAGCATAGCGCGACGTTTTCAAAATTGACTTTATATAATAAAAGCACCAGCAGGAAAACAGTAACAATAATACATTTAAATTTTTTTTTTTTTTTATGCTTTCAATATGTGTGTGTGTGTGAGCGCGCGCGCGTGCGTGTGTGTGTGTGTGTGTGTGCGTTTGTGTGTGTGTGTGTGTGTTATACATTTATATAATTTTATGCAGATTATTATACGAATGATACAATTATGTTAATGGTTTTGTTAAAAAGTAATATTATACATCTACATTGAAAATATTTTCTGTTTCATCATAAGTCCACGACATCAATAAATCAAAAATGCGCTTTTTGGCTACATGAATGGTAGAAAGCTTTATGTCACATTTTTTTACGATCTTGTTATACACAAAGGGAAACAAAAAGTTTTTGAATCGTTTGGCAAATGATGTATAGACCAGAGGCAGCGGAATCTTGAAGATGGAAGAAGAAGTCTGGGTGATCTATTCATAAACTCAAAAATGTTGTTGTGAGATGTCACCTTAAAACTATATTTTATTAAGAACTTAAGTTTGCAAACGTGAGAAATACATTTTATTCTTGATAGAAATACATATTATATGACGAGCTCCGTGGCGCAGCGGTTATCACGCCTGCCTGCGACACGGATGGTCCCGGGTTCGATCCCCGGTCAGGTCAAGATGGAAAACGATCTTTTTCAGATTGACCTGGGTCTTGGATGTTTATCTATATATGTATTTGTTATAAAATATAGTATCGTTGAGTTAGTATCCCATAACACAAGTCTTTCATAAGAACTTACTTTGGGGCTAGCTCAATCTGTGTGATTTTGTCCGTATATATATATATTTTTTTTAATCTTTATTTATTTAGGAGCTTTTGTCTCTTTGACATGGCAGCTCCATCGATACAAAGTCGTTACAACATAACACTTTACAAATACGTCCGTATATATTTATTATCCCCGAACTTCAATATAATCTTAACCGAAAACAATCGAATGCTCCATGTACATGCCCACATGTCTTGTCTGAGTTTAAGTTATGCGTGGATAATTTATACCTACACTAGCTGTTGCCTGCGGCTTCGCCCGCGTGATAATTCATTAAGTACTTAAGTTTGCAAAAGTAAACTTAAGTACTGCTCTAAACCAATAACTTTAATATAATCTAAACCAAAACCAATAGAGCGCACCTTGTACTGTACACACACACGTACAGTACACGATGGTAGAACATGCGAGATAAAATTGCATTAGCAATGCGGCTGAGGTAATCCCGTTCGGCTGCATTGGGATTCGGAGACCGATGGGCCCAGATGTCTTGTCGGAGTCTAAGTTATGCGATGATAATTTGTAGATACATGCATATTATCACGTCTTTATCCCTTACAGGGTAGACAGAGCCTAAGACACGGAACCCAAAGGCCACGCTTGGCGTGTGGAAAGATGGAAATGGGAAATCGAAATGGTATAAGTTGCTAGCCGCATCGCCTAAAGATGTGATTCTTAAAATTTTTACCCAATCCCTTAAGCGGCTTTTACGATTTGCACCAGAAGAAAAGCAACTGGCAAATTCTATGTCTTTTCTTTTCTCCTTCTTTAAACCAGTGCTTAAAATACTGTACTATATTTCATTAAGTACTTAAGTTTACGAACGTGACCAGCACAAAATTATTATTGATCATCCAAGAACTTTAATATAATCTAAACCAAAAGCAATCGAGCGCACCTTGTACTGTACACACACACGTACAGTACACGACGGTAGTACATGCGAGATAAGATTGCATTAGCAATGCGGCTGAGGTAATCCCGTTCGGCTGCAGTGGGATTCGGAGACCGATGGGCCACATGTCTTGTCGGAGTCTAAGTTATGCGATGATAATTTGTAGATACATGCATATTATCACGTCTTTATCCCTTACAGGGTAGACAGAGCCTAAGAACACGAAACCCAAAGGCCACGCTTGGCGTGTGGATAGATGGAAATGGGAAATCGAAATGGTATAATTTGCTAGCCGCATCGCGTAAAGATGTGATTCTTAAAATTTTTACCCAATCCCTTAAGCGGCTTTTACGATTTGCACCAGAAGAAAAGCAACTGGCAAATTCTATGTCTTTTCTTTTCTCCTTCTTTAAACCAGTGTTTAAAATACTGTACTATATTTCATTAAGTACTTAAATTTACGAACGTGACCAGCACAAAATTATTATTGATCATCCAAGAACTTTAATATAATCTAAACCAAAAGCAATCGAGCGCACCTTGTACTGTACACACACACGTACAGTACACGACGGTAGTACATGCGAGATAAGATTGCATTAGCAATGCGGCTGAGGTAATCCCGTTCGGCTGCAGTGGGATTCAGAGACCAATGGGCCACATGTCTTGTCTGAGTTTAAGTTATGCTAGGATAAGTCATACATACATACATATTGTTCTTTTCTTTATTCAGTATAAGCACGCTTACAGCAGTTACATAATAGGGCCACTCCAAGTCTTTCCGTCGATGTCGTAGAAGAAACAAAGCTTATAAACATCAAAGAGACCACGCAAACCGTCTGGCCAGCGTGGAGAGTGTAGGCCAAATTCTCTGACTACTCTGGCTAATATAGGCCTCTGGTAGTACAGAGAGGGTCGTGCTTCTGTAGTGGAGGCTAATAATAAAAATATTATATCTGTACCTCAAAAAATTGTTTTTATCTGTAGTCTGGAACCCTCAATAAGACCGCTATTTACCGGTCGAAATTCTGTTACATACGCTCCCGACATAAAGGTGCCGCCCAACAACCTCTCCGATTCATTGAACCGATACCCGTACCCATTTACCGATCAAAATTTGCAGTTTCGTGTGTGCTCCCCTCCCCGCCCTCTCCGCCCGCATTCAGTAGCATGGAAAACTTCCACGTAAGAAAGCCAAAAGGCTACTGGCAGGCGAAAAAGAACATTTCTAAATTTCTTTCTTAGGGTTACTAGATTGAGATTTTTTCGTAATTGGAGAATTATTCTGAAATTTAATTTCGGAGAAATTAGTAAAAACAAATAAGTAATGGAAAACTTCTTCGTAAGAAAGCCAAAACCATACAGGACATGGCAGGCGAAAAACAACATTTCTGAATTTCTTTCTTAGGGTTACTAGATTGAGAATTTTCTCGCAATCCGAGGAGAATTATTCTGAATTTTATTTTGTAGAAATTAGTAAATACAAATGAGTAATGGAAAACTTCTAAGTAAGAAAGCTAAAAGGCTACTAGCTGGCGAAAGAGAACATTTCTGAATTTACTTCTTAGGGTTACTAGATTGAGAATTTTTCGCAATTGAAAGAGAATTATTCTGAATTATTTTGGAGAAATTAGTAAAAACAAATATGTAATGGAAAACTTCAAGCCATTGACAGGCAAAAAAAGAACACGATTTTTGAGATTATTTTTCAGGGTTACTAGATTGAGAATTTTTCCGCTATTCGAGGTGCACATCTGAGATTTTTTTGGAGAAATTAGTAAATTAAAAACAAATAACTAACGGTAAACTTCCACGTAAAAAAGCCTGGCTACTTGCAGCCGAAAAAGAACATTTCTAAATTTCTTTCATAGGGTTACTAATTGAGAATTCTTTTGCAAGTTCAGGAGAATTATTTTGATTTTTTATTTTGAAGATACTGAGTAAAAACAAATAAATAATGGAAAGTTTGAAGTAAGAAAAAGCCACTGGCAGGCAAAAAAGAACGCGATTTCTGAATTTATTTTTCAGGGTTTCTAGATTGAGAATTTTTTCGCAATTCAAGGAGAATCTGAGATTTTTTTTGAAGAAATTAGTAAAAGCAAGATAATACCTCCCACGACTCGTTAAAATATTTAAATAGGACATCGCTTATTTTTCCGTTTAATTCAGTTCTTGTAGGATGTCGAATATTACAATTTATTAGACGATTGAAGGTTAATTTATACCTTTGAGTTATTTTCGTATTTCTAACCGATAAAAAAGAAAAGGTTAACTTAACTGTTAAGGTAAAAGAACTTAACTTTTTGTCGGTTAGAATATATGTTTTCTAGATATTGTATACTTTCCGATTGGTCCTATTCAAATGACATCAAAATCGGTGCAAAAGTTTGGATGAGTCGCATTTTTATATGAAAGATTTTGGCGTGAGTATAAGAGATCATAGAAAAAAAAATACCGACAGTATCACATCGGGCAGCACTCTCTTTTGCATAGATGTATATTGTATACTCGTCATAAGCCCACAAGCTAGCCACAAATTCATCATTATAAAGAAACAGTCAATCAAATCCTTCCTCTTTATAATATCAGTATGTAGATAATGTAGGAAACTTCGTTTTAGCAACCCTAAAGTAGATCGGGTGGTTGAAAAATTCGTTTGTCTAGAACAGACACGAGCTGGGGCATTTTGGCTAGATCTAATTGATAAATGTTTTTGCTCGTTATCTGGAACAAAGGATGTATAGAGTTGTTTATAGTACGGATTTTCAAAGAAAATAAATTAGTATTTTTGTTCGGGATATTTTTTGGAGAAACCGGTTGAAGTACTAAGATTTGGTGTGAATCAGTGGTCGTTATGCTGAATTGTAAATGCAAAATATTTTATTGAATAAATATTGATACGCCTTTCCGTTAGTAAAAAATTCCAGATACACTTTTTTTTAATCAATTTCGTAGCACTTTCGTAGAACTTGCTACGTGACAGTCGACAAATTTGGAATTGGAATATGTCTGAATTCAATACATTGAAAGTTATAATGCGCATATTGTGCATGTTTGTTATTGGGGATACTAACTCAACGATACTATATTTCATCATAGATATTCATTCCTACTCATGACCTGGCCGAGGATCGAACCCGGGATCCGTCGTCTCGCAGGCTGACATGGTAACCACTATGCCAGGGAGCTTGTCAAATATGTTGTCTTATATGGTTGTGTGGTTGTATGCAAAGTCACATATTCTACAATTTTAATAATTGTACATCAGTAGTTAACGTGTTTTTATCTATTACAGGAGAGCTGTCAGAACTACATCAGAGTCCTCGTGTCCCTTGGCTCCGGCCGGCTCCTAGTCTGCGGCACCAACAGCTTCCGGCCGTTCTGCCGGGAGTACAGCGTCCAGCGGGACTCCTACCAGATGGAGCGGGAGCGATCCGGGCAAGCCGTCTGTCCGTACGACCCGGACCATAACTCCACTGCTGTTTATGCAGGCAAGTTAAATAAATAAATATCAGGGTACTCATGTCTCTCGCTTCCGGCCGGCTACTGGTCTGCGGAACCAACAGCTTCCGGCCGTTCTGCCGGGAGTACAGCGTCCAGCGATACTCCTACCAGATGGAGTGGGAGCGGTCCGGGCAGGCCGCCTGTCCGTACGTCCCTGAGCATAACTCTACTGCTGTTTATGCATGCAAGTTGACCGATAGACCTAAATAATATAAATAGATATCTACGGACCACTCACACAGATTGAGCTAGCCCCAAAGTAAGTTCGAGACCTGGATTACAAATGTATAAATCTTTATGCTAGGGAGGGAGAAGATCCCCCCCCCCCCCCCCCCCCTCCCTTCCTAGAACCACTCTTGTCTACGAGTAAGTAAATATGTTCTCAGAATAATTGGCAACAATAAAGACTTTCTTGGAAAATCGAGTCGTTATTTATTTATTGGAAGCTCATTTAATCACTTATATCTACTGAAAGCTGTGTTGCTATGTTGACATAAGATATAACGAATGGAAGAAATAATTATAAATCATCTCTTCAAAAACGTTTTTATACAAACTGCCCGTCCAGCTGGACACTTTTGTCCAGCATTAGTCCCATAGGAAAAGTTGTTCACATTGACGGGCTAAGTCGCCCCTTTAAGGATAGGACATGGTTTTATTAACATTTTGTATATGGAAACACTTTTGTATAAGAAAAATCACATACAACTCATAATATGGGTATGTTGTACTTTACTGCTTATCTTGCTAAGATAACTCTTAGAGAATAATACCTAAATAAATAAATATATACGGACAAATCACACAGATTGAGCTAGCCCCAAAGTAAGTTCGAGACTTGTGTATGGGATACTAACTCAACGATACTATATTTTTATAATAGATACTTATATAGATAAACATCCAAGACCCAGGTCACTCTGAAAAAGATCATTTTCCATCTTGACCTGACCGGGGATCGAACCCGGGACCATCCGTGTAGCAGGCAGGCGTGTTGACCGCTGCGCCACAGGGCTCGTAAAAAGGCTCGAAAAATAAGAATTAATTTATCTGTGTTAAATGTAGAACAAAACCCATGTACCTCTAGTAAATTTAGGAATCGAAAAAGATGTAAATAATTAGAAAATCAGTCAACTTAGCTAGCCTTACCTTATTTACGTATACAGTAATCCTGATATAATATAAGAAATTTAAAAGTCTATATGGGTGTTAAAATGTTTATGATGATTAAGATGTTTTATGTCGTGTAAAAACTTAACAATGTTTATGCTGACATACCAGATTACGAAGACGAAGATATATGAAGATTTATATGAAAAGAAATATTGTATAAATAAGCAGTTTAAAATAAATTAAAATGAGAACAAACGACATAACGAATTCAAACAAAATAACACAGAAAATCCTCGATATACTTATATAGGGAGTGATAGATAAAGTAAAAATAGAAACTACAAATTATTCCTATAAGGTAAATTAAAATCGATACATGTAGAGTCACATTGCATTTGCAACGTGCAAATAACTAATACAGTTCCCCATTTATTAACTAAACAGGGTTGCAATCGCTTAATCCAATTAATGATATCACATATCGACGCACACTGCGGCTCACATGACCGGCGCGTTTGCATTAGGCTAAGTTGCCACTAAAGATATAATGCGTAGCAGAGCGAAGTGTCACGGAATTTGCATTATTTAGGAAAAAAAATCCAGACTGCCGTTTTTGTTTTTTGCTGACGTTACATAGTTTATGACAGTCCGGGGAAAAATATGTATCTAATGACACCTCACACTTCAAAATCGGTCATAAACGGCTTTACTCTCATAAAGGCTACAGGAGGCAACAATGGAACAGACTTACATATATATACATACTTACTAAACCTAGGAGTGGGCTCTATTTTGTTTGAGTAGAAGTTATACCTACTTGGATAAACCTAGGTCATAGGGCAACCACACTTAAAAACGTCGATCGTTTAAAGTCGGTCGCTTATATTTATATAAGCATTAAGTTATATACATACATAAAAGATGTAGATCATGCTCTGGTTTAATTCTCTTTGTGCATGATCTTTCTCGTTAGCTGATTCCCGCAAAACCTTCCCATCTAGGTTTTTAATACTATCGTCAACATTTTAAAATCTCGAATGCTCACATAAAAGGCCCGTGTGCACTGGCCAAAGCAGGACCAATTAGGTACTTGTGTCCGGCCATGTATCTCCCAGCTAGCGGACGGTTTGCTCAGAATGTCTCGGATTGCTTTAGTTAGATTAATTTCTAGAAGTTATTTTCTACAAGAAACTAGTTCAGGTTTCTTGGTAAAAATTGAAGTATGCTTTTGTAATTGAGCTTAAGGTTTGTAATAGTTGCCAATATGTAGATCATTTTTGTGCTCCTCTTCTTTTGAGCGTATCCCTAAGTATACGCTTAACTATGATGCGCTGGAGCCCAAGGTTCTGCCTTTATCTTCCAAGAAGGAAATTTTAAGTTTTTAGAGCCTGCCTGGCGTGGTTTTGAAACCTATCCGTAGCTAATTTAATGGTATTAAAGTACATACACTAATCAGGCTTTCATCCCTTACGAAGTACATAAAGCTTAGAGCCAGGTTTAGCTTCGTGCAAAGTTGTTATGTGCCATAATATAAGTAACCTAACTTCAATAGAAATGGACTAAAATTAAAGTTACCATTACCAAAGACAATATAATACTAACGTAATAGACTGCCCACCTCATACAAAAATATTGGACTAAATTAAGGTTGCGAAAAGCAGGCAAATGTATGGTGCAGGAGAGTTGCTTGCTACTCGATACTAGATGGCGGTAATCTGCGTTAGCCTAAACTTACTAAATATGGGGTGTCATTTTGAAATATTATATAAAATTTAAGTTACCATTACATAAGCGTCCACACACAACCCACATATACATACATACGTACATCATACAGCGTTTTCGCAGTGTGGTGTCCACGCTTAGTTATCTCCTATTGATCTGGTGCAATAAGTGCAGTATCCGATCGCTTTCTTTTTGCTTTGAAAAGTTGTTCATATTGACGGTATGAGTGACCCCTTTAAAGGAATGTCGAGGGTTAAGTAACACACAAGGTTCAGCGTGATGCAATGTTGTTATGTGCAATTACATGGATAAGTAAACTAACTAGTGGACTAAAATTAAAATAATCATTACATAAACGTCCACATACACGCACATACACATACTTACGTACACCACACAGCGTGGTATCCACGCTTAGTTATCTCCTATTGATCTGGCGCAATTAAGTGCAGCGGCGCCCCAGGGATGTTGTAAGCCACGCACTCTGCCCTGAATAGCTTTACTATGTGGCTAATGGAGGCCCGTAATTGCATAGCAGTTTTGAAAGCGATAGGTCCTTAGAACAACGCAACTTACAGATACTCTCGATCAGTCTTGTTTGGCATCTGTGGAAAATTCAAAAGTAATTTTACGCTGCGTCGGTCACCGTGTGACTCTTGTGAGTGAAATATAATTGAATAAAACCGGCCAAGTGTGAGTTGGAATCATATAATATCAGCCATACTAATATTATAATCAAAAGTAACTCTGTCTGTCTGTACACCAACATAAATACGCCAAAACTACCAATTCATACTTTTTAATTCGAAAATAGGCTACTCAAATGCACTATTCCACATAAAAACGCTTCAAAAACACATTCGTAGTACAAGCTTAAATAAAATTAAACTAAATAAGGACATCTACAACACACAATAAAACCTCTTCCTTTCTGCGTAAAAAATGAAAACGCAATAAATGAATTTTTATGGACGTACTGCAGTTCCATTTAACCTAATATTAAGTTGATTAAAGCATTTTCTGTAAGAAAACTTAGATCAAAGAAATAAATAAAAAAAATAAAAGTATGAACGTTTAATATACATAATACAAAAAGACTAAGAATACGACCTAAAATAATCAATGAATTTCGCAGCTTAAAACAATATCATTTCAAAAGTCAAGGATACCGAGCAAATGTACACGTCGACTATGATCGCATCCTGAACACAGACATAACAAAAAATCTACCATCATCTTATATCTGTAGTCCTGAACCCATTTCTGGAAGACGTCACCATAAACTTAATGCCTCTCTGAAGGGCGCGTCGGCCGTAATTTAGAAATATTGATGGTTCGGTATTGGCACGAGTTGGGATTCAAATTGCATGTTGGTAATGGAAACATGGTGCCGTGTGGTTCCCGGCAGAGAATGGGACCACTCCAAGTCTTCCCGTCGACGTCGTAGAAGGCGACTTAGGAAACATCAGCTCAACAAAGCTTATAAACATCAAAGAGACCTCTCCAACCCGTCTGGCCAGCGTGTAGAGTGTAAGCCAAATCCTCTGAATGCTCTGGCTAATATATAACTCTGGTAGTACAAAGAGGTTCGTGCTCCTGCAGTGGAGACATACAAATACCTGATGATGATGATAATGACTGGAAAAACATTCTTTTAATTCGCCACTCAAAAACTATAATGTACTTACTAAATAAATACATAATATATATAAACCCTGAAACCTGTCCCGCGCAGACTAAAGAAGCACTATTTACTTTAACACACACATGAATTACGACTGTGTTTATCTTTTTAGACGTTGGTGTGTTTTTTTTTTTAATATGTGTAATGCAGCACAAATAAAAATAGGTCTATGTAAGAAGCCGTAAGTAAAAATGGGCAAAATCTAGAGCCGTGTGAATCTGCGATACATCATCACTTTCAACCAAAACGGTAAATGTAGATTTTCTGTATTTATAGCCTTAGGCTCAAAACACTACTACTACTCCGTAAGGCTTAATAAGTTATCAATACTTGGAACACCCTTGTCTTTCGCCATCCACAACTAGCAGTGTGAATGTTCTATAAAAGGTTTGTTACATATCCGAGGTATGGACACTAACCATGGGCGTAGATAAAGATAGACAGATAGATTTATCTCTTAGTGCGCTTGTGATAAATGAGTGTGAATTTGCAAGGGGCTGGCGATGCGTTAATGTAAAGAAAATTGCACAAAGGGACATGACGGTAATGGATGGTGTATGGATCGGGGGAGTATTCGACTAGGCTACAATTTGTTTTCATTTATTTTTGGGAATCTTACATGAAAATCAGATGCCGAAAAAAGGTTTAAAGTTTACCCTCTCACCACTAGTGTTTATTTGAAAATCTTACAAGATTACATATATGTTTATCCTTAAAAACAAGGTCTCCCACGAAAAAAATGCAGAAGCATCTTTGCGCCTTTTAAGTTCTTGATTTACAATTTTTGAGAAAATTGTTAACCTGTTTACAATCGCGTACATACTGATTAGGTACAGAAACTTTTTTTAACTCTGTTGAGATACTTTGACGTTAGGATATAGTATCTTGGAAATATTAACTTTTACTAAGGTATCAAATTTCAACTCACTATAAATAAATACTATAAAAGACATGGTCTGATAATAATTTTGGCTGCTCAAATTGAAAACTGGCGAACTTTTACAACCCAAAAATAGAAACCAATCGCGTACAATATGGTTTGCATTTGTCATCAGTGGGATCCACAAAGAATTCTGATATCTAGGGTGGGATCCTATAGGCAAGTGAAAAATACCTATCGTAGAAACTCCATATCTACGTAAAACCTTTACGAGCGAATCTATTCTGAGCCGAAAAAACATAAATTGTCACGTTACAAAACGACCATTGGAGTTCTTTCAGCGTAACAACGAGCCTATTGTGCGCTAAATGTAAAAATGGGTTCAATTGATATGAAAAAGACGCCCCTTGCCTAATTTTCCTACAACGGATGAATGGCTCTTCAGCACATGTGGCCGTAGAAGGGTAAGGCACTTTGGGTTTGGACTAATGATGGCTGAGAATATATTTACAAGAGCCATTGTGTTTTATGACAATGCGTTTTTTACATAAAAACGTATTAATAGGTTTTATTTGCTTTGCTTTTATATAGCCGAGAAAGTCGTGGAGGGAATGTGTGAGGAATGATATGAAGGAACGGGGAGCAAGTGCCGATGTGGTTGGTAACAGGAAACTTTGGAGAGAGTTGACATACAGAGCCGACCCCAAATAGGGAAAAAGGCAAGGAAGAAGATTTGCTTTTATATAGATGTCTTATAATAGTGTAGAGAATATGTCATATTTTTTTTTCAATGTAAATATCTTTATTTTGTACCTTTATTTCCTACAGAAAACATACCAGGGATATTTTTGCGGTTTTATCCTACTTAATCTTACTTAGGTTGGTATGGCCATGTTATGAGGAGGAATGAAAGTCATGTATCGAAAAGAGTTTTGTTAATGGAAGTTAGGGGTCGTAGAAATAGGGGAAGACCAAAGAAAAGGTGGATGGAATGCGTAAGAGAGGACATGTGTAAGAAGTGTGTAACAGAGAGTATGACCAGCGATATAGTGAAGTGGAAGAAACTGACATGCTGTGCCGACCCCACATAAAGTGGGAAAAGGTGAAGACGAAGAAGATCCTACTTAATCCTACCTACTCAACAATGAAAAACCCGATAGTTTATTTGATTCCTGGCATAAACATAGTACGACTAGATACGTGTGTAGGTACTAACATTAATTGATATAAATTGCAGTTTTGTCTATGATTCTTTATAACCAAAGAACGATACGAAAGTCACATACCTACCTTCTCACAATGAACGTATATCTTTGAAGCAAAGATCGTTCGCTCCATGCAAAATATAGCCTTCACACGAGCATTTTACGATAACCCAGCCAATTTTACGACACTATAAGTACAATGAAGCTGTTTCACGTATCACTGCCCGAAAAGCAATTGCCTAAATGTTTCCAGGCAATTTAAGCCCTATGTTGTGAGTGATAAAGGACGATTTTGAATAGCTGAATGATGTCTAGACTTTTCATCGATTAATCCCTTATTTAAGGGTAGTGGTCAGTCAGCTTTGCGGGTGGTAAGTGTATTAAATACATGCTGATAGGCTAAGAGATGTATCTACGTGGAAGTAATGGAACCTCTGGGTTTTATGTGAATTTCCTTTTTGTTAACCCATCCATTGTAGTTTTTGGGAATTGTAATGACTAAGAAAGAATTTGCGTGGGTTTTATTTTTCTCACCCGATGCTGTTGTGATGATGATGAAGTGTGATGTATTGTTCTTTTTACAATGAAAATCGTATTGGTTGAGTATTTGAAAATTCACATAATAAAATAGTTGTAGTACCTAAGAATGCAGGATTAATAAGGAACATGTATTACTAATCTAACAGGAATGTTAAATTGATGTTTTAGATGATATTTTTGTTGTTAAATGTGTAACTGAACTTCATAGGGAGATGTTCACAATGGAAACCTATATTATTTGACTTTTTGCCGCCTAAAATCTCTACATGGTTTTTTAATGTTTGGTTATCTTTTTGCAATTGTAAATAATTGAATACGGTTTTTTCGCGTTGATTACGTTACTCTTACACCTAAAGTAACATAATCATGTTCGCGTTATAGACAAATGTCAACTCGGTAGAATGAAATACTTGAATTACTTAAATCCCTACATAGTTAACAAATTTAATCGAATACGTCGGGCTGTTTCCAAGATTGTCGTTATAAGAATGAACATTGTCCGTTCCTGGGCGACCGAGTTCCTCTCGGCGAAGATCCCTGGGTATAAGACCTCGCTAAATCGATTTTTTGCCCCCAAAACCCAATCGCTCGAACCGTTGTCGAGATAATGATACTATAAAATTATGATACGAATATATATAAACATTTCAAATACTACAAGAAGAATCGCTCGTTTAATAGCAAGTATAGGAGAGGATAGATCGATTTAGCAAAATGTCCAAGTCCTAAATGGTGCGAAATGGCTAATTTATGCCGAGTTATCACGCCGGTCACGCTCGCACGCAATGTGTTAGTGATCGGGACTATTGAATTATCGGCTGGAGGCTGGAGCAGACTAAGCTCTTTTAATGTGTGTTAGTTGGAGCCATGGAATGCGCGAGATGTTTTTTAAATTCTATCTTATCAGTTGTACACTGCTACTACAACTTACATCAGCCCATCCCATCCCAATTCTGACTTATATTATAAATGCGAAAGTGAGTTTGTATATTTGTTTGTTTGTAACTTTTTAACGCTTATCTACTAACCCAATCTTCCTGAAATTGGTATCATGCTCATAGGTAAGGTACTGAGAAGGATACCTTTCATCGCGGAAAAAAGTTCTGTTCCCGTGAGGGTTGCGATAAAGCACTCGGTTTATTTATGCGAAGCGAAGCCGCGGGCAAAAACTAGTATATCTAATATTAGGTGGGAGAAAAAGTAACTTCGTATCTAACTTAACTATTCTTGCTTTTTCAGATGGCGAGTTGTACTCGGGTACCGTGGCCGACTTCAGCGGTATGGAGCCCATCATCTATAGGGAGCCTCTCCAGACAGAGCCTTACGACTCCATGACTTTAAATGGTAAGTGCCAAGAGTTTATCAACGATGTTATTCACTTACAATCCTGAATATATATCAATCCAAACCAAAAAGAAACACCAAAATCGTTAAAAAAAAGTCCCTCAACTGAACACGCCTACTGGTAGAACCCACTTCAAATATCTATCCGTGTCATCACGTATAAAGAGGATGGGTGGCTTTTTTCCGCGCCTTACCAGGCGAATATTACAGAAATCATGTGCAACTAGTAAACCATCACTATTTTGATTACCCTTTCCATCTTGTACACACGTTGCTACAAAACTAAAAACATACAAAACTAACAGCTTTAACAACTTTTTATTTGTTTATAAGTACTCGTACATATGAGCGTATTAATCTAAACACGCCATTGATTTCCTAACGGACGTATTATCATCGCTATTCATCGTAACTAATCATGTCATTTTCATTGAACCCCTGTGATTGCCATCTACATGCTAATGTGATGCGCTGTCAGGTTAATAACTTTGCACTGACCGCTTCTACTATGCAAGATTACAAAATCATATACCCAACATACATACGGGTGCTGTCAGGGGGGACTGGTCTGCTCGGCCTCTTTGAGACTACTTTAAGTATCATATGTTTTTTATTATCTTTGCACACTCGATCGTTAACATAAACATGTTCCAAAAATAATAAATCTATGTATATTGAAATTGTAACATGAAAACAGAAAAAAGAAAGAAAAAAGAAAAGAAAGAAAAAGACAATAAGGAATAAATATTCGTAATCATATAAAGCCCTTCAGGCGAGTAGGCGACCAAAACTGTTGATAAGAGTTTCTTTCGGCGTTTCTTCTCTGCAGTGGTCGGTTCCGAAACGCTAGTAGTCTGTAGCTTTTGAACAATTAATAAATACATATTATCAAATAAGATAATTTTAAATATATGACGTGAAAAAGTGCCTGCAAAGGCCTATTTTCTGAATAAACGTTTTGATTTGATTTTTTTTTTTTTGAACCTTACAAATTCCTTGCGGGGTAAGCAGAAAAACTTAGCCACGTTTATCGAAATCGTGGATGTTACGATGAAAATTAGAAAGAAATCCATATAGTATATGGTTGAGCAGGCACACACATCCTTAGATGATTTAAAAATTCTCAAACTTATCTCGTTTCATAAGAATTTAATCTAGTTTCATAAGAACATAAAATTTCGTGATGTCAATAAAATAAAAGACACATAATAAACTTAATGCATAATGTGCGTAAGGATTGCGTGATTCTGGAGTTCATTCTCTTAGAAACCTAGTCCAAAAGTTCAGTTTTTTCTGATCATATAGTAAGATGGCTCTGTTTAGGCATCTCTATTTACTCTACTAAATTCCTTAGATTATTTAAATCCGCCGTGAGCGACGTTTTCATACTACTGGGCTTTATCATTTGTGTCTTTTCTCTTCGTTACAAAATTCATCTTCCATCTTATTCCCGGTTGCATCCTCAGCGGTAATGCTGAGTGATTTGACGAGGTTACTGGTTTTTACACCGAGCGACTGCCGGGTAACAAACAATTATCCGATCAAAATAAATCAACACTTAACACTTCGACTTATCAGCCTTTGTCAGTTTGATAAGGTATCCAAGTAGCACTTAAGTCCGCGAAAACAAAAGACAATTTGACATATCAAATGATTTAAACATGAGTCGTAACATTATGGACCACAGTGACCAAGGCATTTGATGTCCCAATTTAATGAAATTTCTAATAGTAAGTTACAAACGTCGATGACCACATCCGGCACTAATCTCTGGATGTGTGTCCGCGTCGTGTAATGCCACGGACGTCTATTTACATTGCTCACCAACTATGCTGTTTACGCGTCCGCCACGGCCGATTGCTTCCGAACGCCTGTCAAACATACATCCGTCAATTTAATTGAATTTAGGACCGGTTTTAATGGGAGCTGTCAAAGCAGTGCCGTCACTAGCCTTTTACGCGCCCGGAGTAAGCTACCTAAATGCGCCCTTATGAATAAGAATATTCAGTTCTGAAAAATAATATGCGTAGGAAATGCTGTGGTTCCTCTCGTATAGTGCCAACATAATAAAATAAACTTCAATATTATAAAAGGCGTGAAAATATTTCACTATGTTGTTGCTGTTTACGCGTCTGCCACGGCCGATTGCTCTGAACGCTTGTCAAACATACATCCGTCAATCTAATTGAATTTAGGACCGGTTTTAACGGGAGCTGTCATAGCAGTGCCGTCACTAGCCTTTAACGCGCCCGGAGTAAGCTACCGGAGTTTGTGGTGGGAATTCAATGGGTGCAGTTGGGAACTGCCTTGGACGATTTTGCAAATTGATTTTAGTGGACTTTATAATATGAAATTGGTGTAGTTTACACTGCTAGATGGCTTTGTACGTAATTGCTTCCGTGAAGCGTACCCAATAAAAAAAAAATATCGAAAACTTAATGGTCCGTTTTATTGCGAAGTATTCTTTTTACAATGGTAATTACCTTGAGGAATTCATTTCAAAATATTAGAACTTATACGGTGACGTCAGTGGCCTACATTTTGGTCTCAGTTCTACATCGTTTAGGGCAACTCCCATTTAATCTATGCTCTATGGAGAAAAGTCTATATCGGGTAGGACACAATTACACCCTCAGTTCACTTTAATGACACGATTACACCCTCTTTACACTAAAAGTCTCGGTGGTAATTTCTGCGCCCCTTCGCGGTGTGCGCCTTGGCCTAGGTGCCGCTGGCACCTTACTAGTTACAGCACTATATCTGAGTGACATTTGACGTGTCAACAGAAGGCAAACCAGATTAGGATGGGATTAGGATTATCGACGCGTCATGATAGGGTTAGCATTAACAGTAATGCGGAGGATATGATTTCGGGAATGATAGTATTGGATAAACGGGGATGATAATTATAGTAACTGCTCGAACTGAACTACTTATTTGGATAAACGTAACCTAATACGTTTCCCATCTATGTATGCGGATTATTCTGTTTATTAATGAGATTATTCTGTTTATGAGAATAAAATTTATGAATGCATATGCATGACGACTTGTAATTTATTAGCAAGATCTCTTCTATGGAATTTAATTGAGAAGTAAACAAGAGAAAATAAGAACTAATTAATAGCAGCTTGACAGGCAGTTGAGGTTGACACCTCTGACCGTATGACACTGCTGACCATATGATTCTTCTGACCATATGACACTGCTGAACATATGACACATATATACTCGAGTTACACCTGTTGTTTACAAATAAATACAGAAATAAAAATTATTGCCTCTTCGAGAAATTAACTCAAATATTTTCTTTCAGCTCCCGATTTCGTGAATTCATTAGTACACGGAAACTTCGTGTACTTCTTCTTCAGAGAAACAGCAGTCGAGTACATCAACTGCGGAAAGGTAAGGAAATCGCAGCGCCTGAAGTAAATTTTACTGATCATAATTAAAAGTTTTTATTTCACTTTCCTTGTTGTCTGTCTCTGTGAGTTAAATCTCGGAAGTGAAATTGGAATCTATTTTTGTCTCGTTTTTTAAATATTGTTCACGATCTCGACCAAATCGCTCGAAATAACACGAGATCGAGATTAAGCGGTCAGCCCAACGCTCTCAGATAGCCAACTAAAAGCTTAACCAAATGATAATTGACAATCTATTAAAAAAACAGAGATGAATCTCTTTGAGTGCAGTAGATAAAGAAAGCAGAACTTGAAGTTCGCATATAATAGCCTTCTTCTTCTTCTTAGTTTTAACCAGCGTGGCGGCTAAGGGGGCTTTCATAGCCGCCGGATATATTGCTACAGATATTAAGTGCCGCTTGATTTATGCTAGCTTGAATATATTATAAATAAATATAAATAAAATATATAAATATATACGGACAAATCACACAGATTGAGCTAGACCCAAAGTAAGTTCAAGACTTGTGTTATAGGATATTAACTCAACGATACTTTTTTTTTTAACTCAACGATACTATATTTTATAATAGATACTCATATAGATAAAAACATCCAAGACCCAGGTCAGTCTGAAAAAGATAATTTTCCATCTTGACCTGACCGGGGATCGAACCCGGGACCATCCGTGTCGCAGGCAGGTGTGTTGACCGCTGCGCCACGGAGCTCGTTGCTTTCTAAAAAGTTATTTATTTAATGCAATATCGGGAATTAACGCGAAACATACCGTTTTTCGCCAGACGTTTCGGCTGAGTTACACCGACCGTGGTCACTAGACGACTAAGACGCTGATCTCGATTCGAGATCGACGAATCGAGATCTCGTCACAAAATTTTAATTTGCATTCCCTACACACGACTAGGTCTAATAATGCAAATATCTACAAATATTATTCAAAACACAATATTGTCACTCCCCAGTCGGTGTTCTCCCGAGTGGCCCGAGTTTGCCGCGACGACCGCGGTGGGCCGCACCGCTTCAAGCAGAGATGGACGTCTTTCCTCAAGTCCCGGCTCAACTGTTCGGTAGCCGGCGACTTTCCTTTCTACTTTAATGAGATACGTGAGTATATATAAGCCATTATTTTAACTAACATAGTGTGCTTTTATGTAGCAAAACCGTCTCTCACGGAATTAATTAATACTAAGTAGGTACGTTTAAAATGAAACACATCAGACGGTTGTCCTTATTTTTTTACTCACATACATATAACTCGCATGCCTATCCTTTTTTGCATTGAATTTAAATTTTATCACCCCCAATTATCATTGAATACCTGAACAAGTTGCAAGATAACGTGGATGTAGGCTTCCAATTGATTTTAAATAACTCGAGGAATAATCTCCAGCAGATAATGCCTTGGAGAATAGTGACATTGTTCATTTATCAAGTGATGAATACTTACATTCTAAAAAATTCTCTTTAACCCTTTCAGAATCAACCACGGAGTTAATAGAGGGTGTTTACGGGGGACTAAACGCTCAGCTTATTTACGGCACGTTCACGACTCCGCCGAACAGCATATCCGGCAGCGCCGTATGCGCTTTTAGCATGCAGGACATTGCTGACACTTTCGAAGGCACCTTCAAAGAGCAGAGTGCTATCAACTCTAATTGGCTGCCGGTTAATAGTGCTAAGGTACGTTTTTTGTTTCATTCATGGAATTTTGTATCTAAAGAAATAAAAAGAGCTAAAAAGATTACAGAAAATGCATTCCAATCTTAACAATTGAATCAGATCTTTGGTCGAGTACAACCAGTAGCTGACTTAGTGCAATACGTTTAGAAAATTTCCAGGAATACCTTCCGACTTCTTTTCCCAGAATCGGCCCGGAACTCTTCATAATCTTACTATTTATATGACTTAAATGAATAAAATTATCTTCATTTTCAGGTGCCAGAACCACGTCCAGGAACTTGCCATAACGATTCGAGACTGCTGCCAGATCAGACTCTGAACTTCATTAAAGCACATGCGTTGATGGATGAGTCCGTTCCTGCCTTCTTTGGAGAACCTATTGTTATCAGAACCAGTTTTCAGTAAGTGAACGTTATTTTACATAAACTCATACTGGTAATAATAGTTAATAATGATATACATTAACTACAATCAATTCATAATTCTGTTTCAGATACCGATTTACACAAATCGCGGTAGATCCACAAGTGAAAACGCCTGGTGGCAAAGCATACGACGTTTTGTTCATTGGAACAGGTACTGAGCAATCTCCACTTCTTCAGTATTTTCAATTTGCTTAGTAACTCTGTCTTTAATTACTATTTCTCACTCACTGGATATAATAAAATTATTCTTTGTTTTATTTCAGACAACGGCAAAATCATAAAAGCCATCAATGCGATTTCTTACGACTCCAATAAGAGAGCCATTCCAGTCGTAATAGAAGAGCTCCAGGCCTTCGCCCCAGGTTCTCCAGTAAGAGCTCTGAGAGTCGCAAGGGCAGGCAGAGACGCTGCAAGACTAATAGCTGTCTCAGATAGAGAAGTGCTAAGTCTTAGATTGCATAGGTGTTCAAGTGATAAGATTAGCTCCTGCTCGTAAGTATTGAACGCACCTTTTTTTATAAATCTGGCAGTTTAAATGCACTTCGAGTTAGCCACCATTATCAGTATGATGATTGAAAATTACCATCATCACTATAGCGATACAATTTTTATCGAAACATAATCATGAGCACAACTAGTACCAGTCAAAAAATAAAGAGAAAACTACAACCAACACCGTATTCCTTTTTCCAGTGAATGCGTGGCCCTTCAAGACCCGTATTGTGCTTGGGACAAGCAAGCAGGCCGGTGTCGTGCCTTCTCACACGGAGTGAGTCGCTGGCTCGACGAGAACTCTTTCTATCAAAGCGTCAGCACTGGAAGCCATGCTGCTTGCCCTCATAGTAAGTTTTAAATATTTGAATTCTTTATTTTACGTATTTTGCATTGCATGTTGAAAAATCTTGGCAAGATTTTTACTATGTATATTTTTGGAAATTCTGTAGGTCAGTTCCTTGTATATAGTTCTCTTATGAAGATTTTCATTAAATTTTTAGGTAAAGATGCAGGAGCTGTTGGTGGTTTAAGTTCAGGACTATACGATGACGCAAGAGAAACAAAAGGAGAAGTAATTAACATTGTACAAGACAAAGATGGAAAAGGAGGCAACAACAACAATGAAGGTGATAAAATAATTACTTTAGACTTCTCTTCAAAAGTTTTGCAACTAATGACAGTTGGTTGAATCATACATTTACCCTTACAGATTCATGTAACTGTGCCTTTTATGATGTTTGCCTACTTTGTTTAGGCCCAGAAGTCCTAGCAGCAGATCCTCCACCAGCTGCGTACTCTGTAGAAACACTAGCCTTGGCCGTGGCAGCTGGTGCGCTAGCCGCTTTGGGCGCCGGCTTCGTGGCTGGGTACATCTGTGGACGCCGTTGTAAGAAGGACGATGATGACAATATGCCATACCCTGATACGGAGTATGAATACTTTGAGCAGAGGCAAAACATTAACAGGTTTGTTTATCTATATTTTTTTATGAAATGCGTTGCCTTTAATAAATACCCTAAATCACACGGGATAATGCAAGGCTACTAACGATACCACACACATCCAAATCTACTCAACCGTTTAAAAAGTATGGCGATAAAGAAACTCACATACCATGTCATTTTAAAATATAACACTCCTTTTTAAAGCAGTCGTATAAAAATAGGAGCATTAAACATTGTGGTTCTTATAATATTTCACAGAATTCAAGCTGAACCTAAGCTTCTCCAGCAAGTTGAAGAAGTCACATACGCAGAGCCAGTATTGGCCCCTCAGCCCAAGCCCGCGTCCCCTCGGGCGACTCTCCGCAAACACCCTCCGTACCATCCACACCACGAAACATTATTCCAGTTCCAACCTGATGCCTATCGCCGCGACAACTTCGGGACGCTTCGCTCTCATCAGGTTAATGTCAGTTGTGCTCCTTTTTCTTCTATTGCATGGCTTTATCTCTATAGTTTATCATCGTTATATTGAAATAGGTAATATAATAATTAACGTTGTATTTAGATTAAATTTCCATTTAAATATGATCTCATTCGTTAAGCAAGAGTCAAAATAGTAGTTTATATTTTCATCAATGTTGATATTTGTTGATAACTATTACTAAATCATATTTTTCCTGATAGGTGATACTGTCGGATATCATAGTATCTACTTATAATTTTTCGAACACATTCTCAACCAATTTGTCCATTATCTGCATGTATTCACTCACCAGCTCTTTCTTTCTTCACTTTTTCATTCTAAGTGTCTATCATTTTATTCTGTTAATCATATTAAATTATTTTCAAAACGCATTTCATAATCAGCACTTATCATTAGCATTAACTTATAGTATATAACCATTGCTTTTCATAATACATTCATTGATCATCTATCATTTCATTGTACCAAGTTAAAATATGCGTGAGTGACAAAGTCATCCATGTATGCGACCAAAGTCATTGAAGTAAATTATTAATTATATTGAGTAATAAATATTTACGTGATCTGAAACTTAAATATCTGATATTTACAACCTGAATTATTCGTATCAAAAAACGTGTTTATCACAATTTATACTACGTACGTGTAACTCACACTTATTTCAACTTGGTAATAATCACTAACCATCTCCATTAACCCGCACGCATATTCACATCAGCATGTCAGTTAACGCAGGAATATTCGGACCGCAGGGCGATGGCTACCGGCGCGGCAACGACAATGGTTTCTCGACCACGCGCTCAGTGAAGAAGGTGTACCTCTGAGAAACAAGCGGGGCGGACGCGCGCGATCAAATGCATCATCATAAGCATAATACGCACCACCACCATACTTTGGGTGAGTAAAATTAACTTCTACTCGTGGCTCTGTGAGCAGTAAATCTCGATATTTTATAATAGGTATTCCTCAATTTAAGAGCAATTAAATTTTAAGAATAATTTCTTCAAAATGAATCTACAAAATAATTCTTGGTAATTTTTGAAACTGTTTATAGCATTTCACGAGATTCGGTTAAAAAATGTGACATATAGACGAAAATAGATGGACTAGCTCCGCGCTCACTCGTTTGAATGAATGTCTAGGCTCTAAAACAATGTTTGTTTTAGAGCCGATTTATGACATACTTTTACCCTTTCGCACTGACTAGACCAATGGTCAGTTACTTGTTTAAATAACTAAAGATGCAGAGGATGAAAATATTTCGGACAACTAAGTACTAGTTTTCTGGATAGGTATATGTATTAGTATAAGTTCTAACTTACACGTTACATTTACAGTGTCGCAGCGCAGCAGCGGCTCGGGCTCCGGCTCAGCGTCGGGTGGCGGATCATCGTCATCACCGTCGCCGCCGTCGTCGTCGCCATCGCCGTCTGGCGAGCGCCCCCCCACGCCGCCGCCCCCCGCGCCGCAGCCCTGCGCCTACATCTACCGCAACTAACGCGCCGCCCCGCACTCTCCACGGCACGAACTACTCGCCCCTACGATATGAACGGACCGAAGTTACGCCCCCAGTGACCGTTCTTAATTCAAAAATGACTGTGGACTTTGACATTCCAAATTTGAATGTTCCAAACGTGTTGTTTCCTCGATCGAACTACCCTCCTAGTAGATAACGACCGACTTCGTACAAGAAGGTTGCCTATGCGTTGTATAGATTCTACTTTCTACGCGCGTTGACCGTGCTTTACGTTACGGACAAATAAAATTATGTCGACAATGTGGAAATATAAATTGTCACAGATCGATATGTGATGAGAAATTTTCTTCCATGAAATAAATATACGTACTGGTGATTATCCACAATCTAAATCGATCGTCTCAATGTTCGGAGACATGTGACAAAAATATGTATTTTTTTTAAAAGACGGAACAATATTATCGATTGATGAATGTAAGATGAATTATGTAACAAATTGTAGATTGTTTAGATTATACATAGTTTACAAATAATTTAGGGGAAAATTATAAGTTTTTGTTGGTAACATGTTGATGAATAGTTAATGTGAAGTTGGGAATGACATTGCAGTTTTTCTTAATTGCAAACTATGTAAATCTAGGTCTTAGACTTCGGTTTCCCATTGTTACACCTCTCGAGTAATTTTAGTTGGTAATGAAGAGTATGCAAAGACAAGACTAATAAAAACTGCAATGAGTTCGCCGATCGCTTTTTTACATACCTACTATTTGTAGTATTATGTCATTAAGTATAGGAACGATTCTCTTATTCTAAAGTTTTAGTGGTAACTGTAACACGACAACACTAATGACAACGCTGCTGTTCAACAACCGTAGTACGATATCTGATACTCTGCTAAGAATCGTGACTCGCCTTATACCAGTGTCGTGCTCATGAGTATTGCCTCGTTATATTAGAATAAACGATGAATATAACATTATAGTTGAAACCAATGAACATTATGAGACACAAAATATGATATAAATTATATTTACCATGTATAAATGATATTATGTAAAGTTCTGATACTTATTCATTCATTAAAAAGTGCTTCTTATGGGTGTATCTAGATTATTAGGGGATCGTTTTGATAATTATTCGATAATGTTATAGATTTAGCTATTATGTATACATAGAATATAGCGTTAAGGTTGGCACTGTGATGCCACATTGCCAATTTAGATTGTTGGTGCATCATTATAAGGTTACTACGTGTAACTGTGATCATTGTGTACATACATTCTGTGACACTAAAGACAACTCCTTTTTAGTCTACTGTCGTCTAAATTTAAATTTCCAGAAAAGTGGGCCAAACGTTAAAAAATCCTTTTTCGATAAAGACGTTCCTGTTGCTATTTTGTAATACGTGAAGGAAATTTGGTATGTATTTCCCTATAAGTAACGGCTTTTCCATTGTTTTCTAAACTAGCTAGAGTTTCTTTACCCCGAGTAATGAATAGTGTTCAAGACTCATCTTCGCTCATTGTTGACAATTGAATGTGTGTAAAGAAAATGTCAATTCTATTTGTAATGACTTAGTGCCTAAGTATGTGTGGCAAGTTTGTAATTTGTACATTACAAGTTTTCAGTTTTTCTTTGGACTGATGGCGGGGACGTTAGGACGCCCTTAGAGTAGCAATTAAAGTAGACGACATTGTTGATTATGTACTTCCTGAGAACTTAAACGATTTTGTCAAATAAATATAGCAATTTGTTTACAGTTTTCAGGCAGTACGCAAGCTAATTTTTATACGCCATAATAGTAACGGACATTCTCTAGACTGCCCCCAAATACTCATACTTACTGTTTTCTTTAACATAATTTTATACGTACCAAAGATGCCATGATTTTATTGTAAATTATTTATTTATAGTGGTAGTCGCTATAACATTACTTAATAACGTTAAATGTTACTTTAATTATGAATGTAACTGCCAATTCGTATATTAATTTTAAATAACCAAAGTAACGCACATGTACTGTTTATTTCTAAAAGTTTAAGTATATCTACCGTGCGCTAAATAGTATGCTTTTACTTGGCCAGTCTTATTTGGATAAAAAAATTACTTCCTTTAAAAATGATAACCTATGTCTAGTTATTACGTATTTTAAGGTAAGGTACTGTGTATAAAAACAAAAAATTGATTTGACGGTTCAAATCACAAGCGCATGTAGAGCGCTGTTACAGCTCGTCCACGAATCATCTAAAAAGACTTTTGGATTATTCACTCGTATCTCTGTTGCTTTGTTGGTAGATAAGTATTGAGAAAGACAGAGAGAGATAGATTGAAAAACTTCGTAGCCTGTAGCGGTGTATATTCGTTACGAATCAGGGCCCTTACTTCTCTCTATGCAATGAAACCTACGTACATGAAATTGCGAGCGAACTACAGAGCCGACACCTATTTCCAAATCGTCGAATAATAGTTACTTACATTAAGACTGAGGAAACAAAATCCTGCTTGGTAGTCCGTTTCAAGAATGTTGAAGGTTATCATTTTTCCAGTGAGTAATCAAAAAATTCGTAACACATACGTAAGGAGGCTAGTACTTGTATATAGCGAGTTCTGTATTGTAATTAGTTTCAAGTAATTAATAGTAAGCGTTAGTGTTAAGTGCAAGAAATTTTTGAAGGTGAATTGTTAAGAATTGTTTTTTGTATTACTTAAAATATTGATGAAATGTACAATAACCATTTCTACGTTTAAATTACTGAACCACCTTTTTATACTCGTAACGTTAATTGTAAACATAACATGCCTAGAAGTTTCTTGTAATAAGCGTAAATTATTGATTTATAATATATTGAGAAGTATATAGAACGTATCGTACCGTAGTATATTATAGACCGCTTAATTTTGTTTTGAAACTCGAAGCCTTAGTGTTAGAAATTGAAGACTTTTATTGAAATAAAGAACTAAGTAACTGTAATTACAGAGGATTGAATTTAATAAAAAAGATCCGATACTTTTATTGACTAATGTTAAGATATAGCGCATTTACACGTACTCTCAACTTACTATCCATCACATACGATTTTAGCCATGTTTCGGTTACATTCATACAGTTGGCTTTTTTTAGCATTGCATGTGCAATATTTATATTTAAAAGAATCTTAATATAAATAATTATTATTTATTTTTGGTAAAATGCTAAAATACATAGTCATTTTCACTCCATTTAGTCGATTGCACGTCCATAATGGACCTCTAAAAGGCTGTTTTCCACTTCATTTTTCTTCTGAAACTAAATATGTACACAACGAGAAAACACTGCCGACTACATCTTAGCGGGTAGTTAAAAAGAAAATAATACGCGTTAAAATTATAAACCATACCGGCCATTTAGTCATCTACAGTGAAATAAATAGGTAATAAATAAACGGTTTCAGGCTGTCTGTGTCGCTTGATACCGAAGCCACTAATAGCAAGGGGAAAAGCAAAAGTGGTGGGGAGTTGCTCAATGTCCTCACACTTTTTGCCTCAACCACAATTTTGAATCTCAATTATTGAAATCAAAGACTTTAAATTCGTAAGAGACACCCTGGGACAAAAAAGTCTTATCACGTTAGTGGGTAAATATTGCACACCAAGATCATTTTTGGAGAGCAATTATAATTCAAAACATTGGTACTTAATTTTTGTGTACCAAAACCGTTGATATTATTACCTACAGCTTTCTCTATAATAAAGCACATTTGACGATGAGAAAATCAGTGTAAGCTATGAATATAAAGGTCAGGTCGTTAGCAGACAGCTTTTTGGATGTCCAACCAACGGTATTTGGGTATTTATTTGCTGCAGTTTTATTACAGTAAGAAGATCCTAAACGTATTTTCACTTGAATGCTAAAATTTGATTTAACATGTCGTTTATTATTACATTACCTTGTTACAAAACGTAGATAAATTAATTAATATTTTATTATTTCACCCAGCACAAAAATCTGAAACCTACTTGATAATGTGTAGGTACTACGTACACGCAAATGTATGTGGTTTGGTATAATTTTCTGGAGTTACCGTTTGCTACCTACATATAATCACGTCGTTATCCCTTACGGAGCAGACAGACCATAAGGCTATAAGGCCAAAAATTCACGTTTACCATCTGTTACAATTTAAAAAGAAGATTAAAAGGAAAATAAAACTTACAAGACGTTTTGTAATGAGGTAGAAGTGAATAAGTTGAATGATCTGAGAAATTGGGAGTATATCAGTAACTATGGGAAGTGCCTAACTAATACTTTACTTGCATCTGTAGTTAACAGACTTCCGAACCCAGCCGTAGAGAGTTTCTATAGCGTGCCTTTTGTAACCCAAATAGTGTCAGCAGTCAGAAATTCTAGGAAGGGAATTGGAATGAGCCATAGAGATGAAATTATCGTAAATTTAGCTATGTAATTATAACCCTTAAATAATATGTTTATTGAAAATGTTTTCGTTTCTAACTACACTATGTGACGCAAATTTTAAATTGAAAATATGTACCCATAGAATAAAGTGCAAATGTGACAAAAAAGTTGTTATAGACCTTCAGTATATAATATGTTTCCCATTTAAACTACATATTGCAGTCGTACTAAGAACTCTAATGAGTGCTGCACGCAATTTTTTTTCATAACTTAATACGAATGTTGAGGTTCTCCCAACATACGTAACAGAGCATTTGATGTGAGCTTTGTCAAATCAGTTTAGAATTGTACTCGTACTTTATTTCTAGAGTCTATATGAATTATATTTTTGGTTGGTGTTTCTAACCAGTATTTTTACTATTTGATATGTAAAGACTTATTAGCTCTATACTACACAGTGACCTTAATGGCTTCAATATAAGTACAAAAATATATCTATCCCAATTCTCTTCCTATCTTTTGCATTTCTTTCATTAGACCTCGTAATTTCACAACTAACCTTCCCATAAAATATTTATACACTAATTACGTTACGGCATTGTTTTGCTTTTTAGACACTCCATAGGTATAAGTAGGGGTTTTATAAATAATATTAATAATAATGCAAACGCAAATGCAGTGATAGAACTGTCACACCGTAATCGCTGCCCTTATTATAGTGTGCAATTTTTTTTATAACTAGAAACAACTAGATGAGGTACTGATCAGGAAATATGAAAATGCCACTTTGATTCAGTTTCATATTTCCATCCTCAGTGTTCCAAATGTTATGATCATTTTCTCATTGAAATATTATTAATATTATGCTAAATATTTTAGCAAATGATAAAATGTATTCCTTTTCTTTAGTAAATAAAACATTGAAACTTGACTGGTTCTTTTTTTTCCAACATCCCATCAACGTACAATTTTTGATTTAAGTGCTCTTACAGAACGAAGACTGACCAAGTACTAACATATACCTAGTTCTGTTTTATTTTTATTTTTTTTTACGAAATAATTAATTATTAAACTGAAGCTTACTACCCCTACCGCACTCGTGCCGCCTTTTTCAAAAGGTACCTAGTTCGTTAATACCATGAATACAAACATGCGTCCAAGCAGGTATATCAGCTGCACCACTGCCTATGGATGGTCTAGGCATTAGCGTCCGTGCAGTATCGAGCGGTGCCAGTCAACACGCCCGTGCGTCCCTGAAAAAAAAACAGACCTCCCTGTGTTAGCCTTTTTGGTATGCGTTACTCCAGCCGAAAAGTATCTCTTTTCGAAAATTGAGAATGGCAAATAATTAGAGCCTAACGTAGTATAAAAGTGCCTGAAAGTCTTGAATTTGTGCCGCCAGCCGTTTAAGAGATATTCGAAAAAACAATTTCTGGCTGGCGTAACGTTACTCCAGCCGAATTTTTTTGATCCAGACTACCTAGGTCTAAATGAAGTACACACACGGATAGCTTCAATTTGTGCTCAATAGTGCCTTATATTTTCAAATTTGTGCTCCATACGGTTTCAGAGGTATTCAATTTTCGGCTGGAGTAACGTTTGCTCAGTTGCTGTATCTCTGAAACGGCAGGCCAATCAACCGTCGTTTTTTTTATAGATATAGAACGCTATTTGTGCCGATTTGTGCCATAGGTTTCATAAGTATCACTATTATGGTTAACGAGTTATGATTTTTTCTCTAAAAATTGAAAATAGGCTCTAGCTCTTAAACAAAGAAACCTTACCTATTCAAACTGGTACCAACATGTAGTTCTTATACCACTACACATAATTAGAAGAAATCATCAGCCTATCCCACAAATTCGGTGAGTTATGACGATATTCCTTATTTCGGAAAGTCAAATCCGGTCCTGTGATTTTGATTAAAGAATTCAGTATTTTCCTGTGAGCCGACTGATTTCATATTTATACATTATTTAGAGCTTTCATTTGAGAATATACCCTCAAAAATATAGATAGAAATACCTACGAATTAAATTAATAATAATTGAAATCTATACTTAACCATTCTTACGCGATTACCCGACCAAATTCAAACGTATATTAAAAAGCGGCCGCGCGGTACCTAATGCATTACTTCTTAAATATGTACTCTTATATTATGTGGCGGAGTACAATCGTGTAGAAAAAAAGTTTATATATATTTTGAAGGCTTGTATTATTTTAAATAAAAACAATAAGATCAAAAATTAATTAAGATGTTGATTGTTACACACATGGACCAATGTCATGCGAACTATGAACACCAAATTTATGTAAGTAGGTACGTCTTTCATTTTTTGTTTTAGATGATTAGAACATATGCTAAAATATTATAACATATGTTAATGTATTAGATATTTATATTGAAGACCACACAAAAATTGAAGCAAATGAAAGAAATTCCTGATGCATGGAGGTGAAACATCACATGCATCAGGAATTTGTTTACTCGCAAAATATACAGTTTCGTGGGTATCGGAAACAGGTTATCTTATACCGGACCAGATCAAAGGTTACACAAGAATTACTAGGGAAAAGACGGTATTCGTATTCTCTATATAATAAAATGACGAGGAAGAGAAAATTAAATGAACTCTTTCACTTTTGTCCCATCTTTATTGTGTCAATAATAGTCCTTAAATGCTAACACCCTTATTTTACTTTATAATGCCTTTGTTAGATCTAATTTAGAATACGCTTCTACCGTTTGGAACCCCATGTACTTAAAATATATAAACCTATTGGAAAATATTCAAAATAAATTTCTCAAACGTCTTCATTATAAATTTAAGAATTTTAAATCAGACCTAATCATGCCGCTAGCGAAAAGAAGGGAACATAGGGATCAAATTTTATTATATAAAATCATCAACAATCTCGTTGACTCTCCATATTTGCTGAACAAAATTAACTTTAAATGCTCTCATCGCACACGTAATACAAACACTTTTTCTCCTCCACTTTGTAATACCAATTATGCTCACAATAGATTTCTTGTAAGAGCTTGTGATAAATATGATAAATCTTACAATCATGTCGATATATTTCATGAACGATTGGGCAAATTTCGTAAAATGTTAAATATTACTTTGGCTTAAATTTTCTGTTTGGTAGCTACTGAAACTGTCTTCAAAAACTATTTGTTAATCATGTATATTTTAGTATTAATTGCTACACTTGTCCTACAACGTCTTTAAGCGTTAGTTAGTGGTAAAAACTATAGGGCTATGTTCGATCTTACATATATTAATATGTTCATATGTACTACACTGTGCCTGTTTGTTTTTCTAATAAATAAATAAATAAATAAAATAAATAAATAAATAAAACGAATTATTTTGCCATGTTCATAGTTAGAAAGTTTTTGAGCTACCAAGAATGTAATGAATGACCTATAGATAAACGCATAATAATAAATAGCAGCTACGGTATACGGTAAACACATACAAATTGTTCGCAACGAACAAAAAAACGGATTTCTTAAAACCGGTACATACGTTGCCGACAGTTAAGGTTATATGAGCTAGACAATTAAACAATAAAATGACGAATAGAAGAACAAACACAGCTGCAGTTCCTATTAATTTTAGCAACTTAGAAAATAAGCAAATCAAAGTACAATAATAAGTAATTAACTCATAATAAGCTAACCTTACTTGATTTAAGGCTGCCCCTACAATTTTTTTTTGTTATTTCCTTTCAATTTTTTTAACCATTAATAAGTCTAACTTATTAATCTAACCGCTGCCCGCTTGTGACACACAATGCTTTGGTATACATAGAACACAGAAGAACATAGTAGCCAATATTTATTTTAGTAAAATATTTATATGACTTAACATTTTTCACCTCACCTGTACTGACTAAATTCGATTATAATACCGCCAAGTGGGAGTAAATGCCTAGTAGTATGCCACGGCCGCTTTTTAATATACGTTTGAATTTGGTCGGGTAATCGCGTAAGAATGGTTAAGTATAGATTTCAATTATTATTAATTTAATTCGTAGGTATTTCTATCTATATTTTTGAGGGTATATTCTCAAATGAAAGCTCTAAATAATGTATAAATATGAAATCAGTCGGCTCACAGGAAAATACTGAATTCTTTATTCAAAATCACAGGACCGGATTTGACTTTCCGAAATAAGGAATATCGTCATAACTCACCGAATTTGTGGGATAGGCTGATGATTTCTTCTAATTATGTGTAGTGGTATAAGAACTACATGTTGGTACCAGTTTGAATAGGTAAGGTTTCTTTGTTTAAGAGCTAGAGTCTATTTTCAATTTTTAGAGAAAGAATTATAACTCGTTAACCATAATAGTGATACTTATGAAACCTATGGCACAAATCGGCACAAATAGCGTTCTATATCTATAAAAAAAAACGACGGTTGATTGGCCTGCCGTTTCAGAGATACAGCAATTGAGCAAACGTTACTCCAGCCGAAAATTGAATACCTCTGAAACCGTATGGCGCACAAATTTGAAAATATAAGGCACTATTGAGCACAAATTGAAGCTATCCGTGTGTGTACTTCATTTAGACCTAGGTAGTCTGGATCAAAAAAATTCGGCTGGAGTAACGTTACGCCAGCCAGAAATTGTTTTTTCGAATATCTCTTAAACGGCTGGCGGCACAAATTCAAGATTTTCAGGCACTTTTATACTACGTTAGGCTCTAATTATTTGCCATTCTCAATTTTCGAAAAGAGATACTTTTCGGCTGGAGTAACGCATACGCCTTTTTGTTCTCTGATCTTGGGATTGTGGTGACCTCGGTCACACGCCGCGTCATATCGCTCAGTCAGCATTCATGTACTTATGTACGAGCGGGCATCGGCGACCGGGCCACCTCAGTCCTCCTCCGCCCGCCGTGTGCTTATGTAATAATTAAGAGTTCGTTTGTGTCGAGAAATAAAGTGCATAAGTTGGATACCCGGATTTTCATGTTCTCCGCACACTCAACCTCACCCTGCAGGAGTACACAAGTAAGACACAACAGTGGTGACCCCTTCTTGGATTTTTTCGAACACAGTAAAGATATAGAAGATGTATTCCGGACAGGATTTTTCTCAAAATCCAGGACAACCACCGTCGGCGCGTGTGGAGGACTCACACGCCAGTTCAAGTTCGATGGCTGCCGTGTCACTTCAAACTAAATTGCCCGAGTTTTGGACAGATCAACCTCGAGTTTGGTTTGCCCAGGTGGAATCGATATTGGCACCTCAAAAGTTGGGAGACGAAGCGAAATATCACATCGTCGTCGCGAAGCTGCAAAAGGAAGTCGTACAGCAAATTACGGACATATTGTTGAAACCCCCGGAAGAAAATAAATTTAAAGAATTAAAGAATAGATTACTTGCCGTCTATGAAGAATCAGAGAACCGGAAAATTCAAAAATTGATCAGTGAGATGGACTTAGGAGATCAGCGGCCTTCGCAACTTTTGAGACGCATGAGAGACTTAGCCAGGGAGAAGATAAGCGACGAGACGTTACGAATTTTATGGCAAGGACATCTTCCTTCACCCGTTCGTGCTGTATTGGCTGTAACAGAAAGCAAAGGGTTGGATAACCTCGCTACCATCGCTGACAAGATTATGGAGACCACCGGAACTTCGCAAGTATCTGAGATCTCTCAAACACCCACTAAGAGTTCGGAAAATCAAATATTAGCGGAAATAGCGAAGTTGAGTGCAAAGATTGCAAATCTGGAGAGAGCCAGGCCACGTCATCGCAGCTTTAGCAGAGGGAGGCGAAATAATAGGTCAGGATCGAGGAATCGGGATGATTCAAAAGCACGGCGTTCTCCGAAAAACCCTGATTGGTTATGTTCCTATCATTATAGGTACAAAGAGCGTGCTCATAAATGTTATCAACCATGCGCTTGGAACAAAATCCAGGAAAACTAGCGGCAGTGCAGGAAGTGGCGGACACCTGTACTATTCTACCCAGCCACCGCCTTTGCGTTCGGGATAACAACTCAGGACTTAGATTTCTCGTGGACTCTGGAGCAAATGTGTCAGTGGTCCCAGTTAATAAACAATTTTTTGGTGATAAAAAGTGCAGTGATTATAAACTTTATGCGGCCAACGGTAGTAAAATTCGGACATATGGTGTAAAAACATTAACTTTAGACTTCGAGTTACGGCGCCCGTACCGATGGACATTTATAGTGGCAGACGTCAACCAACCTATCCTTGGTGCGGATTTCCTAACACACTTCGGTCTGCTGATAGATCTTAAATCACGTAAGTTAATTGATAATGTTACTCAACTTAATGTCATAGCATCTTTAGTCAGCTGCAATCAATCTTCTTTATACACGGTTAATGAAAATCACCCTTTCAGTGAGCTATTGAATCGATTTCCAAACATAACTAAACCTATGAGCTATAGAGAGACACCACCTCATAATGTGTACCATCATATTGAAACAGAAGGCCCGCCGGTTCATGCGCGTGCGAGACCTTTACCGCCTCATAGATATCAGAAGGTTAGGGAAGAATTCAGGATCATGCATGAGTTAGGCATTTGTAGACCATCTAAAGGAGCGTGGTCTAGCCCGTTACACGTCGTACCCAAGAAAAATGGGGAAATACGTCCTTGCGGTGATTATAGACGACTAAATGCCATTACAAAGCCCGATCGTTACCCTATACCTAGATTACAGAATTTTACTTACATGTTAGCTAATAAAAAGTTTTTTACTCGTTTAGATGTAATTAGGGCGTACCATTGTATTCCAGTTTGGCCTGCTGATATAGAGAAAACTGCGATTATTACAAATTTTGGTCTGTGGGAATTTTGCCGTTTATCTTTTGGACTTCGTAACGCAGCCCAGACGTTTCAGAGGTTCATGAATCATACGGTATTACAGGGGTTGCAAGGAGAAAATTCCGAGGAAAGCGATTTTCATTTCTGTTATTTAGATGATATTTTAATATCAAGTAATACTTACGAAGAGCACAAAAAACATATAGAACTAGTATTGGAACGATTTGAAAAATTTGGTTTATCTATTAACTTATCCAAATGTGTGTTCGCTCAGTCAAAAATAGAGTTTCTAGGCTACGAGGTTTCCGAGAAAGGCATTCGACCTCTCGAGGATAAAGTAAAGGCTATTAAAGAATTTCCAAAACCTACGACAGTTGAGGAACTTCGTAGATTTTTAGGCATGATTAATTTTTATCGTTCACATTTACCGAAAGCAGTTGAACAGCAACAAGTTTTAAATACTTATTTAGTTGGGGCGAAAAAGAAAGACAAAACACCTATTGTGTGGACGCCGGAAGCCGAGTCAGCGTTCGAGAAATGTAAGTGGAGCCTCGAAAACGCAGTTACGTTATCGCATCCTTCTCCCGGCGCCCCACTCGCTCTCATGACTGACGCGTCCAACACATCAGTGGGAGCTGTATTACAACAGTACATAAACAATTCATGGAAACCATTAGGTTATTTTTCGCAAAAGATGTCCCCCGCCCAACAGAAATATAGCACCTATGATCGAGAATTATTATCAATTTATTTAGCCATTAGATACTTCAAAAATTTAGTTGAGGGACAGCATTTAATTATCTATACCGATCATAAACCGCTCGAGTTCGCTTTTACGAAAACAAAAGGTGAGAAAGAGACTCCTACACGAATTCGTCACTTAGCTTACATTAGTGAGTATAGCACAGATATTAGGCATATTAGCGGTCACGACAACATTGTTGCAGACGCCTTGTCAAGAGTAGAGACTATAGAGTGCCCTACTGTTATCAATTACGACGAATTAGCTGAAACTCAGAGAAGTGACGAGTATATAAAGAATTGGTCATCTGACAGTACTAGTAACTTAGTAATAAAGAAAGTAGTTATGTCTCCTAATAGCAAACCTGTTTTCTGTGAGATATCGTCAGATAAAGTAAGACCTTATTTGCCTACGCAATTTCGTAAGTCAGTTTTCAATTCAATACATAATTTGAGCCACCCAGGAATAAGGACTACCCGTAAATTAGTAACCGAAAGATTTTTCTGGCCTAGTATGAATCGCGATGTAGGTCAGTGGGCTAAGGCTTGTGTACACTGCCAGCGAGCTAAAGTTCATAGACATACGAATTCAGTATTTGGAAAATTTCCTGATTGCGATCGATTTGAACATGTACACTTAGATTTAGTAGGTCCTTTAATTACTACTGCTGATGGTTACAGATATTGTCTAACAGTGATAGATAGGCGTACAAGATGGCCAGAGGCTTTTCCTCTGAAAGAAATTACAGCCGAAATTGTAGCAAAAACTTTTTACGAAGGTTGGATCACGCGTTTTGGTTGCCCGGTAAAAATAACCAGCGACCAGGGACGCCAATTTGAAAGTAATCTTTTTTCTCATTTATTGAAGATATTAGGCATAGAAAAGTACAGATGTAGCCCGTTTCATCCAATTTCTAACGGAATTTTGGAAAAATGGCATCGCCATCTTAAAGCAGCTTTAAAAGCTAGATTAACTTCTGTAAACTCTTCATGGATAAATGAATTGCCTACAGTATTATTAGGTCTTAGATCGGTGATCAGAAATGACAGTGGTGTGAGCCCAGCCTTATTAACGTATGGTACGACATTACGCTTGCCTGCAGATTTTTACTTGAGTAAACAAATCGAAGCAAGCGACGATTATAATTACGTAGAGCAGTTGCGAAATATTATTTATAGCTATAAACCTCAAGCGTTAGCGACTTCAGGATGCAAATCATTCTTTGTTCATCCAGAGTTAAAAAAATGTAAGTATGTATTCGTACGAAACGACTCGTATAGGAAGCCTTTGCAGCCGACATACGATGGTCCATATTTAGTATTAAGTAGGTCAGATAAGGTATATTTAATTCAATATCCCAATCGAACTGCAACGATTTCTATAGATCGATTAAAGCCAGCCTTTTTGTTGAATGAGGATGGAGATGATAGTCGTAGTACTTCGAAAACAACTGAACGGATTTCTGAAAATAAATCAAACTCGCTACCGCCCGTGACAAAAACCACGCGCAGTGGCAGAGTGGTGAAACAACCGGTGCGTTTTGCTGACTAGGTATGTTATTGACTTTTGTTTTGACGATATAATTTTTACTGAATGTAATTAATATTGTTAAATAATGAATATTAATGTATGTCAATTATTGAGAAATAGTATGCGAAAACATTTTTGTAATAAACAAAATCATTTATAAGTAATATTGTAAATTGCATCTTTTTAGAATACATTTGATCTTCAGTTAAGAATTACTTGTTTGTGACAGTAATACCAATCTATAAAAATTATCATTAAAATGGGTTATAATCAAAGCAAACAACAAGAAGACAACAATATTGTTATTAATACTGCTATAGCGCAGCATCAAAATGTGGAAAATAAACTGAATCAATATGGCTATATCATGATAGCTCTGGTTATATTGGGAGCAATTTTGTTGATATATTTGTTAAGGAAACAATGTATCAAAAGATTTCGCACATTAGTGAGAAGAGAAGTTGCTAGTTCGAGAAACATGCCAATGGTGCAGGTTGTACCTATCCAGCAGCCACAGCAAGCCGCTGCAGCGACAACGCAGCCGGCTTATAAGTAATTTGTTAAGTGTTATAAAAGTATTTGTTTACTTTGCGTCTGTTCAGAACAAAGTGCTTTCATTTTTTGTATTGGTATATTTTGCGAGCAGTTAGATTTTTATTCTATTTTCAAAATTTTAGTTATATGTCAAAGGTAAAAATTAAATAACGAATGTACTTTTCAATTTCATTTTTTTTAATTCGGAATGTGAGTAGTTAGTGACTAGTAGTAGTGACTAGTCATTTTCAAAATTGTAATTTGCAACTGAAAAATGTTTGATTTTGGATTCTATGTACAATGTTTAGTTGTAATTATATGTTTTTATTGTTTCTGCAATATACGATTGCTATAGTAAGTTCTAAAAATTTTTTTTTTTTGAAAAATTTTTTGTAAGAAGGGGGATACTGTGGTGACCTCGGTCACACGCCGCGTCATATCGCTCAGTCAGCATTCATGTACTTATGTACGAGCGGGCATCGGCGACCGGGCCACCTCAGTCCTCCTCCGCCCGCCGTGTGCTTATGTAATAATTAAGAGTTCGTTTGTGTCGAGAAATAAAGTGCATAAGTTGGATACCCGGATTTTCATGTTCTCCGCACACTCAACCTCACCCTGCAGGAGTACACAAGTAAGACACAACAGGATTAACAGGGTTATGTAAACCTTATACATATAATACATACCTAAATCTGCTATGTTCAGGCTCATTTAGATTTATGGCATACGAAAAGCAAAGCAAAGCAAGCGTATGGCATTCATGGATTACACATTTCTTTTTTCAGATTTTAAATTTTTTTATATCCAATATCTAGGACACCGAAACTCCTAAAGTCTGTGAGTCTAGCTATTTAGCTCATGCAAAGTCCCGATCAGACTACACATAGCCTCAGCCTATCATTTAAAAGAAATATGTTCCATTGTGATAGGAGGAATTGGTCAGTTTTATACATTTCAAGCAAGAATCAATGACTATGTAGCTCAAGCAAAGTTTCGATCAGAAGCCTACACGTAGCCTATGCACATCATAGCGCAATGTAAGCAGTCATAGAAGAGTATTTATAACTGAAAATCAAAAAAGTGTTCCATTGGGACCCTAGAACTCCTCGGTATTTTTGGTTCCTCCTCACATGTTGAATCTGCTTACTTATCTACGTGAAAAAGCGCAAAACCTGAAATTATTTTGTTCCCCACCACCACCCAGCTCTGATAGTTTTCCTTTCAACTTCAGTATATACGTCGCAGTCATCTGGTTGAATTTTCTATTTGATTAAATGACTAGCGCGTTCATTGAATGACCACGTTTAATTGAATGACTAGGCCAAACGTTGATTGAACAAGCGTCGCTCAAAGTCCAACTAGTTAGCGGATTGTAACATAGCCCATAGCCCTTTGAACAGAGCGGACTTATGTCCGCTCTGTTCAGGTGATTCAAATTTAGTTCTTTTTTTTACCACTGCGGCGCTAGTAGTCTCCAAAACAAGTTTACTACGGAACCCTAAATAATGGCCAAATGACTCAACCCAACTCGATGGGTTTATATAGAAAAAATTACTATTCTGAGAAAAAAAAATATTACTCCCTCTTTACTTGTATGTTGTATGGGAGCTACACTAAAAAACATTTTTTTTTCATGTTTTTTTTCTACCACTTTTTTGGCATGATTAATATACATACCAAATTACAGCTTTCTAGTACTTATAGTCTCTGAGTAAAACCGCGGACGGACAGACACTAGACAGACAGACAGACGCATGGCGAAACTATAAGGGGTCCTTGTTTACTACGGAACCCTAAAAATGTCCTTTTTAGATTGACCTGGGTCTTGGATGTTTATCTAAGTTGTTATAAAATATAGTATCGTTGAGTTAGTATCCCTTATCACAAGTCTTACAAAAGTACTTACTTTGGGCAAAGACAATATAATACTAACGTACTTTGGGGCTAGCTCAATCTGTGTGATTTGTCCGTATATATTTCATTTTTTTATTTTTAATCATGCGGCGGCACGTGAAGCGGCAACATCGCTCTAGATCGTGCATAATTACCGTAGACTTTGTAATTTGCAAAAAACACAAGAAAACAAAATAATTCGCGAAAATTAAATTTTAATAATATAATTGTTTTGTAATAAAAATAAGTAGGTACCTAAGGGTGTCCGAGGTCAAATCAGCGAAACGAATTACACCATCGTTTCGTTATTAACAAGATACAATAAAAGGGCGCGAAACGCTGTTGTATGATTCCGTTTCCTTTTCATTCCGCTTGCGGTGTGAGACGCACCAAACAAAATCATGCTAAACAGCGTTTCGCAGTTTCTCCAATGTTACGTTTCGGAACGCTTCCGTTCTGCATTCGCGGCTGTATGCTATAGGCTATAGGCGTAACACTTGATACTAGCTAAACCTCAAAGCTAAACACATTCCACCAAAAAGCTCTACTTAAAAAAACAGTCTATGTATTTTAGTATGGAGGCCGTGTTGCTCGAAGATTTTAGTTAGGTATTAATCTGAGATGATTGCAATGCAAGATTGACAGTGGGGAGTTCTTGGCGGGAATTTTAGCGGACTACACGGTGTTTGTTTTGGATTGTTGTGCAAATTGTTTCTAGTGGACTTCATAATGTGAAATTGGTGTGATTTGGTGTTATAAATGGCCATGTCCATGGACAATGTGTGGAATAACTAAGGTAAACTGTTATAGTGCGGCTGTAGTGAGATTTACATAGCGAGCTGGTGGTTGTCCGCCTTGCTGCGTCGTCTATGATTGAGCCAGTGGATTCGTGATGGATTGTCGCCAGGGGCTCCGTCGATTCAATGAAATGAATAACACCATGTTGTTAAACTAGAAAACTCGAAAAAGCGCGGGAAACTTCGTTTTTATTACTTGATACTGGCTAAATACGTAACGCGTGAAAGCCATAAAAAAGAAAAAAAAGAGGATTGACACTATTGACAGTGACGTTTGATTTTGATATTTTGACATTCACGTGGATATCAAAAGAAAGTTCAATGCAAAACAAATTAATTTTGTCGTATTTTATTTAAATACTTGTAAAATAATGGAGTGTAATATAACAAACCCATTTAGTTTCGATTTCAAACATATTTTAATAGACGAAATAGCTTTAGAAGGACTAGAAGGTATAGATATCGATCTATTATGGAGACGTGTGGAGCAAAGAATTTCCAGCTTTATTACAGAGAAAATGAAAAGACGATTCTGGGATTTTATTGTTTCCTCGCCTAGTATATCCATTTATGAGCTTCCTCAACCTGTGTCGTACTTAGAAATAAAAGACAGGTTTAAAATAATCGATGAGGAATCCGGGCATTTGAAGGACCCTGTAAGTATCATGTATAGTGTTATTTTTTCGACTGGTAGAATACTTAAAAGACTTTTTTTAGCTTAGCACGAATTTAGATATTCTGTGAATTAGACTCTATTAAAATTTCCTCTTTATTATAACACTATTTATAAAATGCGGAAAGTGCGCCAGACAATGCATTTGGAGGCTTCAATTTAATTTATATAAATTGTCTGTGTCCCAATAATATTCCCCAAATGCATTATCTGTCGGTCTGAACAGACTAATCTTGAAAATCCAAAATAATCAAAATTGTACCTAGTAGTTTACTGGGGTGATTTTGTTGTGGTTTCACCAATGAGTATACTATGTATTGATATTTATTTCAGGATGATTTTTTAGATGGACCATATGAATACAAACCCGTAGAAAATGAATATGGTTCCTGCGCTGAATTTCAAAACCGAAAATTAGTTGATGTTTCTTCGTTATCATATGAAGAAGTGATGTTGACATACAAACATACATTAGTAATGGTTGCCTCTAAAGAAGAAAGGTGGAGAGCTCTGGCTCCTCATGTCGCAGGGGCACACATAGCAGCATTGAACCAGGTGCACTACTGTATGTTAGAGCTGATTGGTAGGAGTCGGGAAAATGTAAGTAATTTGTATTCAAGCAAGTCTTTGTTCTTTCTTACTCATATGGAAAATCTCAACTAATCCTAACTTATATTATAAATGCGAAAGTGAGTTTGTTTGTTACGCTTTCACGCCGTATCTACTGAACCGATCATCATGAAATTTTGCATACACATAGGTTAGGGTACTGAGAAGGACATAGGCTATATATCGCGCGGGCGAAGCCGCGGGTAACAGCTAGTATTATAAATGGGAAAGTGAGTTTGTTTGTTTGTTACGTTTTCACACCCTATCTACTGAACCCATCAACATGAAATTTACATTCACATAGGCTAGGGTACTGAGATGGACATAGGCTATATATTACGCGGGCGGAGCCGTGGGTAACAGCTACTCAATAATAAAAATATGCATTGAAAGAGAATGTTGGGCTCAACATTATAAAAAAGGGAAAAAGTCATGAAAGTTGGGAAGGTAGCAACAGGAGAAGACCATAAAAAGATGGATGGAATCAAAGAAGGGTGTAACAGAGAATATGACCAGTAATAGATTGTTGTGGAAAAAACTGACATGCTGTGCCGATCCCATAAATTATAGTAGGAAAAGCTGAGGAAGAAGAAACGAAAGAACTGCAAGCAGCCACATTGACCCTGGGTGAAAAAATGCGGCCCACAGCTGTGCGTGTTTATGATGACGGTAACATGCTACTCGGCGCCTTCTATTTTCCAGTGGAGTAGCAATAATGCCAGTGGGGTATTTCCTGTGGTGAATTTTCAGTGAGAGAGAATACATTTTTGCCGTCTTTACGGCGCCCGAGTGCACTGCACCCCTTGCGCCCCTAAATGACGACAGCCCTCAAGCTTTCTTCACACATTAGTGAACTATCCATATGTGTGCATATATTTCAGTTTATAGTTTCCTGTATTCTCACTTCAACCCTACACATTGAATCCTGAAAGCTCAATTTTACCATTCAAACAATTACTCTTCCAGGGACAAATGACAATAGGGAAAACAAATTTACTAAAAATTGTCAAAGACTCCAAAATGTTGTTCTATCACAGAAAACTCTTAAAAACCTTGGATCTAATAAGAGTTACTCAGGTAACGCAAAAAGTTGGTGATCGAGGGGTCAAAAGCCTCCTCTTGCGACTACGGAGGTTTCACAAGTCTGTATCAATGAGCTACCCGAAAGTAGGGCCAATTCGGGAGCTGGTTGATCATTTGAAGAGTAAGGCGGACTTCACAGATGTTCTCGAAGAGGTGTTCAAGAAAGGCATTCTCGCCCAACAACGTAACAAGAAATTTCAGAAGACATACAGTACATTTGAATTTGTAAGTAAAATTCTTTTTTATTCTATTTCTCCGAAACTTCAAACCACTGCTTACTGCTACCGTGGGCTATTTTCCACACTTAGGCCGCCTATTCGGGCCCATTGTGTGTGAACAGAAGACGTCCATTCCTCGGTCTTCTGTTGATAGGAGATCCCAGATCTTCTTTGGTGGGTTGCAACAGTTGTTTTACACGAGCCAACCCAACTCGTCGAGAAAGCGTAGAACCGCGAAGGGTGTGCTGCAGGCCACGCTCATGGTTTCTAGTTTTCCCAGGAACTCTTCTCTTGTAGTTGTCACACTAGGGCATTCTAGTCTAGTAGTAGATGCCTAGCTGTTTGTTCAGTCTCTAAGCAACCTCTACAAAGAGGGCTGTCAGTCAAGCCTATAACAGATAGGTGTTTATTTAGCATACAATGGCCTGTGATTACTCCAATGATGAGACGTAATTTAGCCCTGGGTAATGCTAGCAATCGTCTAGAGGATTTCCTGTTTAATACAGAAAGCACTTCTTTAGACTGCCGGCATGTGTCCAGGATTGACCAAGCTTGCTGATGTTCAGCCTCTATTTTGGATTTGATCCAGGAACGTACCTGCAAGAACTTCGAACCACACGGCTTACGGAAGCCGTGTTTCTCGAAGCTCCGAAATGATCTGATTGGTGGATTTCACAAATGACTTCTCCATAATCCCTACTAATATTATAAATGCGAAAGTGAGTTTGTTTGTTTGGAACGCTTTCACGCCCTATCTACTGAACCGATAATCATTAAATTTTCTCAGGCAAAAGCTAGTATTATTATAAATGCGAAAATATCTCTTTAAAACCTTATCACACACGATGTAACCCGTAATAACAGATATTCCGATATCTATACCCCTGACCATAAAAAAATACTATTAAATATGTTAGAATTTTCCCGCGGCTTCGATTGCGATTATGAAAATTCCACAGAAACAATTTTGCTGCGATCTTGATTACAATGGCAATAACTTGGTAAACACTTACTAAAATTTTCATACAACAACTCAACCCCCTTTCAGACCCTTTTATTTTTTTAGTATTAATCCCATATGATAATTTCATAACAATGAAAATTTCCTTGCTAACTTAAAGGAGTAACTTCATACCAAAATTCTATGTAATGTTTGTGCATGGTAATTTGATTATTTACTAAGCCATCGCTATCAAGGTGATTATGTATTATCTTCGGTAAATATTAAAATTAACTTGATTGAAGATTCTCGAAAAATAATCCCTTAAAGGGGTCAAATTGAGGTTGATAGTTAATAAGGAATATTTTATTATTTTTTAAGTTCTTGCTTTGAATCTTGGTATTTATTATCTTGGGTAAATTCTTGATTAAAAATTATCAAATATTCAGGGATAAACGGCTTAAATCTGATATATATAAAAAAATATCAAATATTCAATTTTATATGTATTAATGAACTCCTATGGGGTTGTAATGTTATAATTTTGTAACACCAGGCTGAAACAGAAGAAGAAGTAGAAAACGCGAAGAAAGTGAAAGTTCCACTAAAAAGGAGATATATCGCCATATCCACCAAAACCGATGATGAGTCGTCCTCTGATGAGGAATCCAGTCGACCTTTACTAAAGTGCCGCTACAAAGTAGGCATCAGTTTGTTAAGACAAGCGTATCTCAACTTGAAGGAGTCTGGACTCAAAGGATTGACGCAATTAGAATTGGCACAGTTATTGGGAACGGAGTTTTATACAAGCAGGAATATATGCAAAATGCTCAAAAGAAAGGGACTGGTGAAAGAAGTGTATGAGGATGTGGGGCGGCAAAGGACTGCAAGGTAAGGCAATTTCTGGCAAAATCCTATATGTATGTACCTATTATATCAAAAATTGTCGGCATTTTCCGAATTTTTTTTTTCTCCATTACAAATGATGACATATTTAGTTATACGAGTATGAGTCTAGAAAAAAAATCGGCCAAGTGCGAGCCGGACTGAGCACGAACGGTTCATAAATACGACATCAAATAATCGAGCAAAACATTACGTTTGTTGTATGGGAGCCCCCCGTTTTAGGGTTCCATAGTAAACTAGGAACCCTTATAGTTTCGCCATGTCTGTCTGTCTGTCCGTCCGCGGTTTTACGCAGAGACTATAAGTACTAGAAAACTGTAATTTGGTATGGGTATGTATATTAATCATGGCAAAAAAGTGATAACAAAATCTTGAAAAAAATTTTTTTTAGGGTAGCTCCCTTACATGTAAAATGGGGGAGTAATTATTTTTTCTCTACTTACCCATCGTGTGGGGTATCGTTAAAAAGGTCTTTGAAAAATATTGTGAGGTTGAGAACACCATTTTTCGATTTAGGGATCCGTTTCCGAAATATTTGGTTTTAAAGTGAAAATTTTTGTTAGAGGTAAGTGTCGTCCCCCCGTCCCCCCTCTATCGGTTAAACGGTTATATATGGATACGTGAAAAAAATTACAGCAGTAGTATATATACTGAAGTTGAAAGGAAAACTATCAGAGCTGAGTACTAAGTGCAAACTAAAAAGTTATAGGCAATCAACTTATAAAATGTACTGGAAAATGTAAAATTTCATACAATTTTCATTATTAGATGTTTTTGGTCGTTAAACTGTGAGGTGCGAGTGTAAACAGTGTGAACTCAAAGTTGTTATTCGCAACTACGGAACCCTAAACTGCGCGTGGCCCGACACGCACTTGGCCGGTTTTTTAATATTTATTTTATTTAGTATTTGTTGTTATAGCGGCAAAAGAAATACATTATTTGTTAAAATTACAACTTACAAAATCACAACACGGTTCATGAGATACAGCCTGGTGATAGCCAGACCGACCGGCGCACGGACGGACATCGAAGTCTCAGTAATAGGATTCTGTTTTTCCTGTACGGGAACCCTAAAAATTGTAATATAGAAGAAATGTTATCGTATCCCTATCTTCGCAGTTAATAGAAGAAAAAGAAAGAAACGGCATTGTTACAATTTTTTATGCCTACGTTGCGCAGTGGTTGACACAAGGGGCACTGGGTTCGATTCCCGGCGCCGGCAAATATTTGTTATTATTTGGTTCTGGAGATACCCAACGAGGATTACAGTTTAGCAGGCGACCGGCCGTTTAAAAAAAACTAATCCAAATCTTATTACAGCATGAATGCTACCATAATAGCCGATCCCAGGCTCAGACGCACCACAAAATCTTCAAATGCTGATGATGCTTACCCGCATTTTCTTATTTTCAGATTAATTCTAGTAGGTTCTTCTATGAACAATATAAATGCCAGCTATGAAGAAGAATGGCGTAAATTCATCAACTATCGGGAACAGACTATGCTGGAAAATAAAATGGACGTGAAAAGGGAAGAGCCAGAACAGGCAACAACTAGTAGTAATACTAGGAAACACAATTTTTTTAAAGAAAAAGAGAAGAAGATTATAGATTTAAGCAATATTGTAACAGAAATCAAGAAGATTGAGGGCTTGGAAGGTTATGATCTAGACAATATTTCGTTACTCAGCTCCAAAAAAAGCCTAACTCTGAGACAATTGAAGTATGCCAACGGAATTATCAAAGTTCTTGGAGACAATCTTGCTATAGCCGGTTACCAAGTTGTCAATAATTTTGTTGCTGCAGAAACCGGCGAACCACATATGGACACAAGAGCTCTCAAAGTATTCCTACAGAAACTTCAAACCGATGGCTTGATTAGAGTCTACAAAATGAAGTGGCCTGACGTTGAACGACACTCGAATTTTATATGTGCCCCACACGTCACGCTCGATCACCCCATATTGAAAAAGAAATACGAAGAAATCCTACAGAGAATACATGTGACTAGAGAGAATAGCTTGACCAGAAAACTATCTAAAGGCAAAGGTAATAAAGCACTGTCACGATATTCTATCCCTAGATACTCAAAAGTAAGGAAATTCCACGAGTACATTTTCAAATTGGCGTACTTCAATGATAGCACTGAAAAACCAAAATTACCTGAAGGGTTTGGTTACCTTCATGAGCTGATCCCAGACATGACCGTGGAGTATGCACTCGCAAATGTCAACTTGTTTGGGCGAATCAGTTTGACCACTGCTCAAGTAAACGAAATAATTAACATGAAGCTTAAAGACGTGCCGCCGAAAATGGCTCAAGAAATCATTTACGCGAGCACTTTCAGAAATACCTTGAGAGAAAATTTGAGAGTTCTGGCCTTCTTTGGCCTTGTACAAATTGTAAATCAAGCCCTCAATCTTAACTTTGACAGCATCGTATATTACGTGAACAGACACGCTAAAATTATAAACACTACGGGCGTGTGGCCTAGGAAAGATGCCGATTTAAAAGCATTAGAGAGTGAATTTTATCTGGGCAGTATTGAAGATGTGACCGATTTTTGGAATACAGTGTTTCAAATTAGCACTAATACTAACATCGTAGTAGAAAAGCGAGAATTTAGTCAGATTAGACCTCCAGTAAGAGAGGTAGATGAAGTACAGCTTTATGATACCGGAGAGAGGCTCGGCGATGGACTGGGGCCGTGCGGTTTCGACTCCAGCTTTTACTTAGACCAGAGCAGGCTTTGGCGCGCCTGCGGTGTTAAGCGGCTCAAAAATAATCCCAAGTCAATTAATAAGCCTGTTATCATACCGAAACTACAAAGGAAGAGAAAAGCGAGACCCAAGAAACCGTCGAAAAGAGTACTGACTAAAGAAAAGAACAAAGAGAGGCGAAAACAGCTTAGTGAACTTAAAATTCCTGTCTCTCGGGGAAAGAGGATTCCTTTTCTTCTATCAGGAATATGGTCGAAGGAGGATGATCTCATTATTACTCTATGTAAAGTGGCTCACACTATCATGGGACCTACTACGCAACCTGGATCCTTTAGGCTGAAGAATCTGGTCGCCAAAGAAATACTCTCACTTAAAGACCCAGAGAAAACACAGTTAGCATGTCACATTCGCGCCGTAAGCCTGGACTCTGACACTACATGGACGTACGAAAAACATCGAGTACTGAACGAGTTCAAAAAGCGCCGGAATTTGGCTCAAAAATATGAAGGGCAGCTTAAAAAGATTCGGATACGCTTCTTAACAAATATGAACAAATATATGAGCGAAGCAAGATTGCCAATGATGGAAATAGTATATATATTATTGCAAATATCTAAAAGCAAATCATACACGCAAGAAACCCCTTGCATCGCCACGGACTTTGAGACTTTCCATAAGAATTACATAATATCCCAACCTCCCGACAACAGACCTCACGTTTGGTACAATATGCCAAATGCTACAGACGCTGAAAGTATTCTAAAAGAAAACATAATTCTAACTGTAGCCATGTCTTTTAATAAAGAACTACCCGTGAATATTGCAAAGAAGATCTACGCGATATTCAAAGTATACCCAGAGATGATGCTTAGGAAAGCGATAGAGGAGCTACGGAGAAGTCATACAATCAGCGCTAGGGAAAAGCTGTGTAACAATAAAATGTACAAAATGAATTTGCAAGACTTGGTCGAGACGTCGTACAAACTGTCGGCAGGTTACTACCGTAAATGGATATGTAAATTGAATGCGGAATTTTTGGATTCTGTGGCGGATGCTTTTGATTTGGAACTGCCTATAGACGATGTGTTAGGAGGTGCGGGCATCAACTGTTTTTGCTGCGAACTTCATACGGCGGGACTATTAGAGATATCTACGTCGAATCCCCCTTCTCTGATGGGGTCATCTGACTCGTTCATACAGGAAGAGAATCTGAATGTTATTGACATTGAACAGAAGTACAAGTTGAAGTCTGGAATGATTAAGGTGAAGACAAAGACGAATGTTAACAAACTGGCGTTTGATCATGAAAACATTGAAGAGTTTGTAAAATCGATTGCAATGTAAGTTTTTTGTTTGTCTGTTATATAATTTTTGAGTGATGTCACATGGCAGAAAGTAACGATTAGGTACAGCTTAAATATTTTTCTGGAGTTTGTGGTGGGAAGTCAAGGGGTGCAGTTGGGGTTTGCCTTAGACGATTTTGCAAATTGATTTTTAAGTGGACAATATGAAATTGGTGTAGTTTGGTGTTATAAATGCTTGTGCTCATGAACAATTTGTGAATTAGTTAAAAGTAGACTGATGGACTCGTATAGATTTGTCACAAAAGCTCCCACGAGGCATCAAAGAACTAATGCATCTTTGATGCCACCTGTTAAAACTTCACCGTACAACACCGATACTTAGTATCTCAATTTACTGGACATTGGCAGAATCACTGAAATCTCGGTGGAAGCCATTTTATAAAACGGAAGAAGAAGAAGAAATATTTTTCTTGTAATTTAAAGGATGATAATGATTGATCTCCCAAGATCAATATTTGAGTTGCTGTTGACCTTACTCTACAGCTTTAGAGTAAAGTCAGAAGGTGAAAAAACTAGAATTTTTTTTCAGTTCATTTATGTGTTTATGTACGTTTAGTCAATAAAGAAAGATAGTATTTGGAGCTTATGTAGGTAATATTAGTACATCTATAAAGTTCGTAGTGGATGAGCTATTTAAATAAATATTAGAGAGGTCCCAAGTTCGCGGAGAACTACTAGAACTTTATAATTTCAGGACTGCTAATGTGACATATCCAGATAAGGACGATATTGAGGAACAAGACTTCATTGTTCGTTTCTTGAAAGAGAAACAAGAAAAGGGGGCTACATTCCAAGAATTACAGGTCAGTAAAATAACTTTTTTAGTGCCCCACGTGCATTCTCTGTTAGTTTTACGCCTAATGGAGACCAAGCTTTGTTGGTGGAAAGAATCAAAATAGTGTTGTAGTGTTACCATAATTCCTTAGATATTAGCGCATTCTTGTGACCAGTTATTCCGGCCAGTGCGAAAAGACAAACAGCTGCTACGTTAAGTTTTTTCTCCTAGAACAACATGAAAGATAAATGCACAAGGTACTTTTATTCACCATTATAGCATCGCGTGATAACTTTGTTGGGGTGATAAAGGTCGCTCATAATGTCGCTGCCACTATAATTTGCATTAAGTTGACTGTGGATTTATTTGCCCTTGCATATCTTGTAGCGTTACGTAAGATAACACCTTGTTATAGCTGTCTGGATGTATCTGCAATATTGAGCGCCGGATTTCTCCTTAGGTAAACGAGGCAACTGCCTAAGGCCCTAGTCAGACCTGAGAGGCCCCCCAGTCGACAATTCTCATTTACACCCAAATTTTGGTTACCCGAATGTTAAAGATATTCGCAGCTAATTTCAGCTCGAAACATTGTCATACTGTGTACCTCTATCTCCTATTTAGACTATCAGAAATGTCCCATAATGTGACCAAGTATGATGGGACACCTATATACAAGGCTAGGCCCGAGCTACTGCCTAGGTGGTTAAATCCGGCCCTGTCGATATTCCTTGAGTTGTTGACAGTTTACTGATAAATCCTCCACTGGTTAAGAAACTGAGCCAACAGAAAGTCTAGCAAATACCATGATGCTGATGATTTATGGATGGGCTTCAGAAAAGCTTAGCACGAATGTAGATATTCTGCAGATTGGAATCAATAGAATTTCCTCTTAATTGTCACAGAACTCTCTTTTTTGTTCCGTGTAAGGTATAGCTATTTTGTACGAATATTTTAGTCACATCTCCGCGCTTTAAAAATCATCACCCACTTCACAACACGGTCGCGTAAACTGTTTCGATGACAATCGATCTAGCTATTGCCCTAACTGAACGGTTCGCGGTCTGCTCAGGCGGAATGTGCTAACAACGAAAAATCTGCATTCGGAAGCCTTAACAATGTTTTTCTTACAGAAAACCACTGAAATGGACACAGAGAGCCTTGTGCAGAGACTATTACACTTAGAGTCCAAGCACAACATAAAACGAGTAGGTCTGTTCGACAACCGCATTGTACATATAGAGTATGCCAAATCCTGGTCTATGACCCTCGACCGAAAGACTTTTCTACCAGCACCCTGGATCACATTGTACGGAACACTACGCCACGAGATATTCTTCAGATGGACCAACGTCATCTTGAGCAAAATATTCGAGTTTCCAGGCTGTTCTATCAAATATCTCAGCGAAAATTGCGAATTGATTTCATGTAAAAGCGTTCAAGACGTCTGTGTGTTCTTAATGCAATGTGAATGTGTCACAATGAAAGTGGCGCGCACGCTAGACGTGGACCTCTTTTCTGAAGATGAGTCCTACGATGAACCAACTGCTTACAATCCGTACGAGTCTCCTATCAATATTTTGGTTTTTCCAACAACTACTGCTTTGACCAAATATGCATCGGTACGAAGAAACCTACTGCTACTTAATGCAGATGAAGCTAAGTAATCCACAAGTGATAAATATAAGAATGTGTAAGTTTAAGTTAAAAGATCAGTAAATGTTTTTGTTTATATTGTCGTTTTTTTTTTGACTCCGACAAAGTAGGCGGCCTTGCCAGCATGTCTACCGTTGAGCTACAACAGTAGGTACTACTATACCACAACGAATGAATAGTAATGTCGTAGGCGTAGCCGAAAGAGTTTAATGTAACAGTCTATACCTTGATGCCGACATCGATACGGGTAGTTTTGTCTCCAATGATCTCATGAAATCATTGAATTGTATAGGTACTCAGTGTAATATAAAAAGATAAAACGCGTTACTTCGAGAATGCCGCGTGACATCCCAATCCCCTTGTGGTGCAAGCCGCTAGCTATACTCCTCCACCCTTCATATGACCCTGCGATCTGCGGCTAAATAACAAACATTCAAACTTTTATATTACAAGTAGGGTTGATTAATACAACAAAAACATTTTTTTAAATGCAATTTATTCAAAAGAGAATCAAATATAACATAATAGTCTCACAGAAAATCGATGTTTGAATAGTAGCTTTACCGCTTCTATGCTTCGTTCGGTGAGTGAGAGAGCCGGAGGCCCATTCCCTTTCCCCTCTGGGAAGGGAAAAATAAAGGCCGGCAACGCTCATGTAACACCCCTGGTGTTGCAGTTGTCCCTGGGCAGCGGTGATCACTTACCATCAGGTGACCCTCTTGCTCGTTTGCCGTCGATGTCATAAAAAAATAGTCCTCATTAACAATAAAAACAATAATTAAACTTATCTATGTATAATATAATGAAAGAAAACATTGGTTGGTGATTGACGTTTCAACGCACAGCCGAAACTACAAGGCATTGGAACCTGCAACATAATAGTTCAATAGAAAATCAGTACAAGTTGGACTTGCCAGCTATACAACACCAGGTACCAGCTATACAACATTGCCTATCGAGCAAAAACGGCAAAAAATCACATTTGTTGTATGGGCCCTCCGCCTTAAATATTTATTTTATTCTGTTTTTAGTACTTGTTGTTATACTGGCAACAGAAATACATCATCTGTGAAAATTTCAACTGTCCCTATCACGTTTTATGATATAAATATAAGCGCACGGACGGGCAAATTAACCCGAAACACTAAGCCTATAGGTACGTACACAAACCATACAACAAATAAATTCTGGTGCCCTTTGTTCCTAAAAATTACAAGGCAGTAATATCAAAAATATTACAATTTACTACCGAGGTCCAGAATTAGATTTTTCAAATTGGATCTGATTAGTAGTAATAGAAATAAAATGATGGGTGGCGCTAGTTAGCTGATGTACCTAAGCCTCTTATGGGTGAAATAGTTTACGAGAAATTAATGTCTAAAAAGCATAGATTCGCTTGCACTGATTAACATAATCAAAAAACGATTTCTTCGCTTCTAAACCACATTAAAACATAACGTATTTACGCCTATCTTCTCCCTTACATAAGTATTTTTTAATTATTGGATTACGTCTCAATTATATTAACTGAGTGAAATAATGGGAAATTTCCTTCTTCTATTTTTTCTTTATCCAAATAATGTTCTAATGTTAATTTTAAGTACAGATTTTTACTTTTTAAACGTTTTGTCATTTGTCGCAAAGCATTCATTTTTAACAGTCGTCGTTTTGAAACTATTTTCTGTTTTTCTAATTCCTGTTCTAATTGAGATATACGACTTATTAATTCTTGTTGACTCAGTGTTGGACTAGATGTAACAGTAAATGGTGCACTGGTATTGAATCTACTGGTTGATGTTGCAGTGGGTGGTGTAGATGCAATTATCAATCTGGATGGAGTTGCTATTGCTGATGCAGTACTGCCATATTCCTAGAACAAATTTGTTAAACTATGTTAATTTTTTTTAATAACACAGGCACTACTTTCCTTTTAGTAAGATTTTTAAAATAAAAAATAGATTCAAAACATTGGATTTATTAACTACAAGCTGCTTTCTTTTAATTTTTCCGCGTGAGTCTTTTCAGACCAACCCCTGACTCCCAGATTCCAGATTCCGACCATATCATGTAAGGATTCAGCCCGGAAAATGATTAGCTTTGCATGGGGTTTGGTTTCAATGACTCAGTCGGTCCAGGTTCCCACGCCGGTACCCGGACCCCGGCTTCCGAAGCATTTTAGGCAAGGATATAATTGGAAACACGCTTAGATGACAAAGACATTAAGAAGCATGAATATTTGGGTATAACTAAAACGAAGATATCATTAAAATTTTTGGTAGCTAGGGACTAGTCTAGACTCGAAACTCTTCAAATATTTTTTTGAACTACTGTATGTTTAAATTGAGAATGTGAAGCTCCACTTTTAGCAAAAATGCTAAGTACAGCTTTACATTCAGACATTAAACATCAAATAGTTCATTAAATAATTTGTAGAGTTATAATACATACATACATACTATCACGTCTTTATCCCTTGCGGGGTAGACAGAGCCCAAGGTCATAAAACCTACAGGCCACATTTAGCATCGGTAGTGGGCGTAAAGGTGGAAAGCGGAATCAAAATAGTGATGGGTTGCTAGCCGCATCGCCTATCAAATTATATAATATTAAATATGATATTATATATAATTTAATAAAATGCTATGTTACTTGCTAATAATGTAGTTAGTAGTAGTGATTTTGATTTTATCCATTACAAACAAATACACACCACACACACATCCCCAGAAATATATACAAAATAATAAAAATATATTATTTTGGAAACAGGAAAGTTAAGTACCTTTTACTGACAGATTTATTGAAAAAAAAAACTTACTATATAATGACTGTAATCCTTCAGATGTAGTGAAGGTACAGCATTTAATTTTAGCCTGCTCCATTTATGATCAATATTGATAAAACAGTCATCTGTAAAATGTCTGCCACAAATGCGGTGGTGCTCCTTCCACTGCCAATTCCTACGTGCAACTGCATCAATCCATTTTTGTCTTAATTTGATGTCCTTGGGAAAACTGTAATAATACATCAAATCTTTAATAAAGGAATCACTGATCATAGTCCCCAAAATATGTGTGAATGACTATTTTGAACAATGACTGGTGCAAATTGACAACTAATAAGGCATTTTGTTTTATAGACTACTAGCAATACCCGTGACTTTGTACGTATGAATTTATAGCCTCTCTGTCACCTGTAGATAAATTACTAAATTTTGAAATCAAAACAGTAGTCTCAGAGCAATGCAAACAAACAAACAATCAAATATTTCCTCTTTAGGAGTATAGAAGTATAGACCAGCTATCACCTGCTTCTCCCATTTGTTTATGAAGGATCCTCGGGAACAGTACTGGTTGAAAGGTTCCCTATAATGGGCCCAGACAAGAAGCCTGAGTGTGGAAAATTGCCCACGGAACCAGGTGAACTAGATAATGGGACTGTGTTGCTGTAAGGTTCCCTACCCCTGCTCAGGTACGCAGGGGTAGGGATAAACAAAATCTACAGGTGTGGGAAGAAAGTAATACACAGAATGTAATACCTACTGCTTGTTTTATGCATAGCCTCAGATACATTTCCCGCATTTTACTAAGCGTACCTACGTACGTACGTAGCCTAACCCAAAGGTATTAGGTGTAACACATTTAACTATATTTTACTATGGGGTAACGCTGCAGAAGTGATCACAATATTTATCCTGCAGAAAAGAGCTATCAGATCTATATATAAACTTGGTGCTAGAGAATCTCATATAGAATTGTTTAATGAAATCAATATTTTAACCTTACCTTCTCAGTACATATTTCGCGAATAAATATGTTAGTACACCATAATTTACATTTATATGAGAAAAATAGTGATGAAAAATATTCATGACCGCAACATAAAAAAAAAATAAGTTAGCTACACCGCTTTATTGCAGAAAACTAAGCGTTCATTTATGGGTCTCGGAGTACATTTCTATAATGAAATTCCCGCAGAAATATCAGGTCTACCTTTACAAAAGGCTGTTATAAACCAGTTAGTAAAAAAGGCATATTACTGTATTAATGATTATTTAAATGATAAAAATGCGTGGTAGTAATTTAATTTATTGTAATTAATATAAATAACATTAGAAATAAATAAATAATTGTAAAATATTGTAATCAAAGCCCTTCAGGCACGTAAGGACCCGGCATATTCTTCTCGCCAGTGGTCATTACGAAACTCTAGTAGTTTTTCGATTTGGCATATTAAAAATTAAAAATAATAAGAAAGTAAAAATTATGACATTCAAAAAGAGTTACAATTATCCAATTTTGAATAAAAATCATACGTAATATTTATATTGTAGATATATTTTGCCGTGTGGTTCCAGGCAGAGTAGAATAGGACAAGTCAAAGTCTTCCCATGGATGTCGTAGAAGGCGATTTAGGAAACACAATAGCTAAACAAAGCTTAATAAACATCAAAGAGACCTCTCCAACTCATCTGGCCAGTGTGCAGAGTGTAGGCCGAATCCTCTGACTGCTCTGGCTAACATATGGCTCTGGTAGTACCGAGAGGGTCATGCTCCTGTGCCTGTAGTTACAAAATGACCACTATATCTGTAGTGGAGACTAAACTAGACTTGATGATGATGATATATTTAGAAAATACTATTGCCAAAACTTTCATTCATACTTTAAACAACATTTTACTCAATTTCATAATTCTAAAATAGCAAAAAGGCATTATTACATACTAGCTGTTACCCGCGGCTTCGCCCGCGTGAATTATAGCCTATGTCCTTCTCAGTACTCTAACCTATGTGTATGCAAAATTTCATGATGATCGGTTAAGTAGATACTCGTAGGGCGTGAAAGCGTAACAAAGAAACAAACAAACAAACTCACTTTCGCATTTACTCGTATAATATTGTATTAGGATTTTATTCTGATTCTAGTGTTTACGGCAAAAGCAAATAAGTTCATCATCTATGAAAATTTTAACTGTATAGTAATCACGGTTTATGAGGAGAGGTATTTGAGGAGCCCGATGGTCCAGTGGGTGTGAGCTCTATGAGCGCTTACGTATGTTAAGCAACCCCTGGTGCAGTCCCTACTTGGATGGATGACCGCAAGTGGCATAAAAATATCTCGAGCTCCTCCGTGCTTCGGAAGGCACGTTAAGCCGTTGGTAGCGGCTGTCATCATTGATGTCAGTCGTTTAGCTATGTCAGATGCCTTAAGGCAGCTTGAAATATTGCTGACACCAGTGTTGGCTACTTACACATACGAATAACCAAACAAACAACGGTTTATGTATGATGGTGACACACGGACATTGAAATCTCGTAAATAGGATCCCGTTTTTACGCTTTGGACATGGAACCCTAAAAACCTTGATATTGAAATATGGATTTCAATTCTCAATTAATATTTGGCATATTCGCTTCCTAGCTAAGTCTCTGTGTATTTTATTCTGGTCATTTTCAACATCGCGTTCCACAAACATAGATATTTTTCCACATCGGCACTTAAATCTTGATTTAACTCATTTTCGTCAAGAACGTAGGTTCCTAAAATACAACAAACACGTGTGAAGCGTACGGCGGCGGACGGTAAACTGACGCGAATTTCTGATAGTGTGCGTGGGCGCCTAGTACAAAATGTATGGAAAACACGCCTTTCTATCAGAAAAAATTCTGACGTCCGGCTGAAGTACCATCTGGCGGGCATCAGAAACGGACGACCCGTTAGAATTTTTCTAACAGTGTGCGGGAGCTAATACAAAATGTATCACGGAGTGCCTTCCGGCGAGCGTCAGAATTTTTCTAACAGAAATTTCTGATAATATGCGGCCGCTCCTTACCTGCGCTATTGAAATCAAAAGTAGCCTATGTCCTTCCTCAGGCTATAGCCTCTCTGTGTGCCAAATTTCGTTTTAATCTGTTCAGCCGTTTTAGTTTTGGCCACCCATCCTAATTAGAACCATGGTTAGAGTTGCTTAACCTGCGTTATCGTAATTAAAAGTAGCCCACGTCCTTTCTTAGGCTATAGCCTCTCTGTGTGGCAAATTTCGTTTTAATCTGTTCAGCCGTTTTAGTTTTGGCCACCCATCCTAATTAGAACCATGGTTAGAGTTGCTTAACCTGCGTTATCGTAATTAAAAGTAGCCCACGTCCTTTCTTAGGCTATAGCCTCTCTGTGTGGCAAATTTCGTTTTAATCTGTTCAGCCGTTTTAGTTTTGGCCACCCATCCTAATTAGAACCATGGTTAGAGTTGCTTAACCTGCGTTATTGTAATTAAAAGTAGCCCACGTCCTTTCTTAGACTATAGCCTATCTGTGTGCCAAATTTCGTTTTTATCTGTTCAGCCGTTTTAGTTTTGGCCACCCATACTAATTAGAACCATGGTTAGAGATGCTTAACCTGCATTATCGTAACTAAAAGTAGCCTACGTCCTTTCTTAAGCTATAGCCTCTCTGTGTGCCAAATTTCGTTTTAATCGGTTCAGCCGTTTTAGTTTTGGCCACCCATCCTAATTAGAACCATGGTTAGAGTTGCTTAACCTGCGTTATCGTAATTAAAAGAAGCCCACGTCCTTTCTTAGACTATAGCCTGTCCGTTTTAGTTTTGGCCACCCATCCTAATTAGAACCATGGTTAGAGTTGCTTAACCTGCGTTATTGTAATTAAAAGTAGCCCACGTCCTTTCTTAGGCTATAGCCTATCTGTGTGCCAAATTTCGTTTTAATCGGTTCAGCCGTTTTAGTTTTGGCCACCCATCCTAATTAGAACCATGGTTAGAGTTGCTTAACCTACGTTATCGAAATCAAAAGTAGCCTATGTCCTTTCTCGGGCTATAGCCTATCTGTGTGCCAAATTTCGTTTTAATCGGTTCAGCCGTTTTAGTTTTGGCCACCCATCCTAATTAGAACCATGGTTAGAGTTGCTTAACCTGCGTTATCGTAATTAAAAGTAGCCCACGTCCTTTCTTAGGCTATTATAGCCTATCTGTGTGCCAAATTTCGTTTTTATCTGTTCAGCCGTTTTAGTTTTGGCCACCCATCCTAATTAGAACCATGGTTAGAGTTGCTTAACCTGCGTTATTGTAATTAAAAGTAGCCCACGTCCTTTCTTAGGCTATAGCCTATCTGTGTGCCAAATTTCGTTTTAATCGGTTCAGCCGTTTTAGTTTTGGCCACCCATCCTAATTAGAACCATGGTTAGAGTTGCTTAACCTACGTTATCGAAATCAAAAGTAGCCTATGTCCTTTCTCGGGCTATAGCCTATCTGTGTGCCAAATTTCGTTTTAATCGGTTCAGCCGTTTTAGCGTGAAAGCGAGACAGACAGACAGACAGACAGACAGACAGAGTTACTTTCGCATTTATAATATATAATAATATAATAATATAATAATATAATAATATAATAATATAATAATATAATAATATATAATATATAATATATAATATAATATAATAATATAATAATATAATAATATAATAATATAATAATATAATAATATAATAATATAATAAGCCGTGTTGCGTGTGTCAAGTTTCCGGACTCTGGCCGTGCATCTCGGCCCACCAGCGATGGTCCTGCGTGGCAAGTACGGATTGAACGACGTATTGCCACATTCAGGACTCTCATTGCAAAGCTAATTTGCTTCAGGAGGGGCAACAACCGCCCCCGTGTCATGCGTTTCGTGACTCAGGCCTTTGCGGGTACTGGTATAAGGCCCTGCAATTACATGGCCTCTGTCACGGAACGTATTGACTTCCTGAAGCAGAAAGTCTATGCGTGGGCGGGACGTATTCGTCGCTACAGAGAGCGTGTAGATCGATTCCAGCAGAATTGCTTGTTCCAAAGAGACCAAAGGAAGGTGTATAGAAAGTGGGAGGGAACTGACCGACGTGTGATCGACGGGCAACTGCCAGATTCTGCTGCTATGATTAATTTCTGGCGTAGTATTTGGTCAGTGCCAGTTGAACACACCGAGGGTGGTTGGATGGGTGTTATTGAGCGTGAGTGTGAGTCCATCGAATCCATGGGGGCTGTAACTATCAGCCCCGAAGACATAAGTTGTGAGATCCGTACGGCACAGAACTGGAAAAGTCCTGGACCGGATGGATTGCACAACTTTTGGATAAAGTGGATTCGAGGCTCACACGAACGCTTAGCGACACAGTTCCAACAAGCCCTCGAGCTCGGTTTGCTACCAGCTTTCCTCACAACAGGTGTCACCTTCCTTCTCCACAAGTCTGGCAGTACCACGGATCCTAAAAACTTTAGACCCATAACATGCTTACCGACATTATACAAGCTCCTTACATCCATTTTGAGAGCAAAAATTAATTCGCATATTGTTGCGAACAACATTATGGCTCCTTCTCAAAATGGATGTAGGGTTGGGTCCCGTGGTACTAAGGAGCTCCTCCTCATTGACATGACCATTTGTAAGCAAGTCCAACGAAACAAGGCAGCCCTTTCGACTGCCTGGATCGACTATAAGAAGGCCTATGATTCAGTGCCTCATTCATGGTTGGAAAGGGTCTTAGAGTTGTATAAAATTAATGCTACTTTAAGATCCTTTCTTGGTTCGTGTATGAGACAGTGGACCACAGCCCTTCGTCAACCGGGTGGTGGTGATGGTCCCTTGGACCCGTTGGACTTCATAAGGATAGAGCGAGGCATTTTCCAGGGCGACAGTTTGAGTCCCTTGTGGTTTTGTCTAGCACTGAACCCCCTCAGCACCCTGTTGAGGGATTCAGGACTAGGCTGCCGCCTTCGAAGAGACGGTGAGATTATTTCTCACCTGTTATACATGGATGACTTGAAATTGTTTGCACCGAAACGCCCTGACTTGTTGAAGCTACTGAAAATCACAGAAGATTTCAGTAGTTCCATCAGGATGGAGTTCGGTGTAGATAAATGTGCTGTCATGCATGTTCAACGGGGGAAAGTTGTAAATTCAACAAATTTACAACTTTCTGAGACAATATCTCTCAGGTCTATTTCGGAGGCAGAAACATACAAATACCTTGGTATGTCACAGGCTTTAAGTATTGCGGATGGGGACATAAAACAGGCAGTAAAGGAACGTTTCTTCTGTCGTCTGACAAAGGTTCTTAAAAGCCTTTTGTCAGGCGGCAATAAGACGCGTTCCTTTAACGCTTGGGTGATGCCCCTAATCACATACTCCTTTGGCATACTAAGATGGACTCAAACTGAGTTGGACGCTCTGGATAGGAGAGTTCGTCAACAACTCACAACGCATCGCATGCTTCACCCACGCTCATCAGTTATGAGACTGTACATCCCACGTAAGTGTGGAGGTCGTGGCTTTTTGAACGCCAAGACACTCCATAACCGTGAGGTGTGCAGTCTTAGGGATTACTTCCTGAATAGTGAGTGTGGGATGCACCGCGACGTTGTAGCTGTAGACAGAAACTTAACGCCGCTCTCCTTAGCGAACGAGAACTGGCGTAGACCAACGGTGTTGAGCACCGAAGATCGTAAGAACATATGGAAGAGCAAAGAGCTGCACGGGCGGTTCTATCGGGCCTTAACAGGGCCCGATGTGGATCTGCTTGCGTCGGTAAACTGGCTACGATTCGGTGACCTCTTTGGGGAAACCGAGGGCTTTGTCTGTGCAATTGCTGACGAAGTCATGATGACGAACAACTATCGGAAGTATATCCTGAGGGACGGTACGGTCGACATCTGTCGGGCATGCCGCCGTCCTGGTGAATCACTCAGGCATATTACTTCCGGTTGTTCTCATCTGGCTAACGGAGAGTACTTGCACAGACATAACCTTGTAGCCAGGATTATCCACCAGCAACTTGCTCTTCGATATGGTCTTGTGGAATCTGAGGTGCCGTACTACAAGTACACACCGACGCCGGTTCTTGAAAATGGTCGTGCAACGCTCTATTGGGATCGATCTGTTATCACGGACAGGACTATTGTCGCCAATAAGCCTGATATCGTGCTGACAGATCGATTGACGCGCCAGGCAGTGCTCGTTGATATAACCATCCCGCATGACGAGAATCTCGTGAAGGCCGAGAAGGACAAACTTAGTAAGTACCTAGACTTGGCCCACGAGGTGACCGCCATGTGGGATGTGGATTCGACGATCATTGTCCCAATAGTCGTATCTGTGAACGGTCTTATAGCGAAGAGTCTCGACCAACATCTCAAGAGACTCTCGCTGGATGGCTGGATCAAGGGCCAGATACAGAAGGCGGTACTTCTAGACACGGCACGCATAGTTAGGAGGTTCCTCTCCCTGCAGCCTTAACCGCCGGTAGCTTGAGTCTTACTCCGCTGCTGGTGGCCTACTAGGATAGGTTTTTATAAAAATTGTATTTAATTTTGTACGATATTTTGTTATGTTTTACTTTTTATATAGTTTTTATAATTCCTATCCTAAGAATTGAAGCAAATAAAGAGAATAATAATAATAATAATAATAATAATAATAATAATAATAATATAATAATATAATAATATAATAATATAATAATATAATAATATAATAATATATAATAATATAATATTAATAATATTAATAATATTATAATATTATAATATTATAATATTATAATATTATAATATTATAATATTATTATATTATATATTATATAATAATTATATAATATTATATAATTATATATTATATTATATTATATTATATTATATTATATATATTATATATTATATATATTATATATATTATATATATATATATATATATATATATATATATTAGTAAATAGTAAATTAGTAAATATTAGTAAATTAGTAATTAGTAATTAGTAATATTAGTAATTAGTAATATTAGTAATTAGTAATTAGTATATATATTAGTATATATTAGTATATTAGTATTAGTATATATTTTATTTTGTATAATAAATTTGTGTACACATTATTTTTACAGAAAAAAAAAAAAAAAAAAAAAAAAAAAAAAAAAAAAAAAAAGAAACTAAAACTACTATTTACAAATAAAATAAGCCTGGCAGCTCGTTGCCCCGTGGTAGCGTGCCCAGAAGGCTGGCAGCATTGCCACGTTGTATGGCAATGCTAATCTTTTGGCCAAAATATAAGCCAGCCCTCTGGTCATGAGACACCTCTATTAATTTTTTGGCGATGGCATTGAATAATTTATGTGCCGAGGGTCCCCACGGCCCTAGAGTTTCAACCCCAAACGGTTCAAATATATAATTGTTGCCAATACATTCATATTTGCGCCGTTTGAGGTTTTCCGCCGCCGCCGCTGCTGTGCCGGCTTTTGATCCTGTGACCGGGAGGTGAGACGTCGCCAGAGTATCGACGCAAGTAGCGTCCCATACCAGGGGCCGCCCCAACCTCCAAGGCACAAGAGTCATCCCATCCGGTCTCTTGCCATCATCCCTAGCCAATCCGTATATATTAGTATATTAGTATTAGTAAATATTAGTAAATTAGTAATATTAGTAATTAGTAATTAGTAATATTAGTAATTAGTATATTAGTAAATTAGTAATTAGTATATAGTATATATTAGTATATAGTATATATTAGTATATTAGTATATTAGTATGGATTCTTTAATTCCTAAACTATTATAAAAATAATAAATTTAAGTAAATGTAAAATACTAATCCTAACTATCCCAATCCCAACTAATATTATAAATGCAAAAGTGAGTTTGTTTGTTAGAATAGAATAGAAAAATCTTTATTCAGTGATTTACAAATTTGTGTTACGCTTTCACGGCGTAACTACAGCTGATCTGATCATCATGAAATTTTGCATACGCATAGATTAGGGTACTGAGAAGGACATGGGCTATAAATCACGCGGGCAAAGCCGCGGGTAACAGCTAGTAATATTATAAATGCCAAAGGGAGTTTGTTTTTTTTTTATTTGTTTGTTACGCTTTGACGCCGTATCTACTGAACCAATTATCATGAAATTTTGCATTCACATAGGTTAGGGTACTCAGAAGGACATAGGCTTTAAAAGACGCGGGCGAAGCCGCGGGAAACAGCTAGTTGTATATAAAATAAAAAATAAAACAGTACTTACCGGTGAAAGCTGATACTTGCGGAGTTCCTTGAGGAATGGGTTCTACAGCCCTGTATTACGCAGGACATTGTATATTGTACGAAGTATTTGCTTTAAACTTTCACACTGCGAAATTATTTTCAAGCGAATTGTTATCGGGGCATAAAGAGCGTAATTTGTGGGTAAAATTCAAGTAAACAAACTTGCTTGCATTGGGAATGGCTATCGGGAGGGAATGGCAAGGAGCTGTCACGTTGACATTTGTATATTTTTTTATGGCTTTCACGCTCTAGCTTTACGTATCAAGTATTGAAAACGAAGTGTCCCGCGCTTTTTCGAGTTTTCTTGTCAAAATGATGGTGTTATTCATTTCGTTGAATCGACGGAGCCCCTGGCGACAATCCATCACGAATCCACTGGCTCAATCAGACGACGCAGCAAGGCGCCAACTACCAGCCCGCTATGTAAATCTCACTACAGCCGCACTATGACAGTTTATTTTAGTTATCCCACACATTGTTCATGGACCACTGCCGTAAAACTGCCTTTGCGGATTCTAGGGCATAGAACACACGTCAATTGAGTTTGAATTTGTGACCCCCAATAGAAACTCAAACGTAATGTATGGCATTTTTTTCATTTTCACCCTCACTCCTTAATTTGTCTATGATCTTTATTGCCTAGAGAAAACATAAGGCAGTGGGTCGTCTGATACTAGTAATAGTATCTTCTTCGTAGTTTGTGTCATGGACATGGCCATTAGTAACACCAAATCACACCAACTTCACATTATAAAGTCCACAACAATCCAAAACAAACACCGTGTAGTCCGCTAAAGTTCCCGCCAAGAACGTTTGTATTGTTTTCGCGATTGTTACACATTTAAATAAAATTATTTTAATACGGTTTTTATCGCGTTTATTACATTATTTATACACCTAACGTTTCGAGCACTTTACAGTGTTCGTGGTCGCAGGTACTAGGTAGACTAAGTTGACATTTGTCTAGTATTTTATACATTTTATAAGAACTGCAAAATCTACCGCCTAAAATATTTATTGATAACGTACCGGATGTACGCAGTATTGGCTCACGGTGTCTAAAGGTCTTGCAGTCTTCTGCTTAGCTTGAGATTTGATTAAATTGATGACTGGATCCCAAGCTGGTGGTAACTGCCAACCATCCTCTCTATTGAAATTACGATGTTTTTTAATTTCAATAGCCTCACGAAGCATTCTTGGAATGTATCTGTTTTCTTTTGCAAGGACTTGAGGATTATCAAAACGCATATGGTTGGGTTTGTCTAAGGCATGTTCACAGACTGCAGACTTCGTTGAGTGCCTATGCTTCATGTATAAACGTTAGGTGTATAAATAATGTAATAAACGCGATAAAAACCTTAAAATAATTTTATTTAAACGTTTGTATTGTTGTTCCTTAGAGCATTGTTGTTCCGTTGTTCCTTTTAGTTATGCCCTGGTTTCCTACATTACGGACGCCCGTTTGAGTAGAACAGACAGGCGCAGACCTATATACATAAAAGAGAAACACACTTACAACTTTCCCTTTAACGTATATAGGTCTGTCCTGCTCGGATGTTCGTCAATGCGGCACCGTCAGGGAGGAAGAGGAATCCAATGAATGAATTAGACCCGTACTATTTTCAAACGTGTTTGTGTGTGTGTGTGTGTGTGTGTGTGTGTGTGTGTGTGTGTGTGTGTGTGTGTGTGTGTGTGTGTGTGTGTGTGTGTGTGTGGGTGGGTGGGTGGGTGTGGGTGTGTGTGGGTGGGTGTGTGGGTGGGTGGGTGGGTGTGGGTGGGTAGGTGACCCCTCGTCATGGAGGGACCCAATGTATAATGCATTGGTTTTTCTACGTTGCGACGCCGCACTTAGTTTGATGTCCGTTCAAGCAAGTCAGAGCGTCAACCATGAGTTTATAATACGTGAGTAGTGAACGATTCGATCTAAAGTAAACTATTCGATGGCTCGTAATAGTAAACTATTGTCACTCGATAGAAAACGTTTTGTAACTCATGGTGCCGATACCGTAGAAAATGTTCCTGTAAACACAGGATCGTAATGTCGTACTCATGGTAGACAAAGCATAGTAAACTATGACGGTTATAAAAACGTTACCGTATCTCTCGTAAATGAAATGTATAAACTCATGGTTGACGCTCCGAGCTCTATACGTAAACGAGAAAGATGATACGGTTTCTCTTTTATATATATACATATAAGTCTGACGGACGTCAAGTGCGGCACCGCAACGTAGGAACCCAAGTCATTACTCCATGGCCCATCCCATGGTCAACTAATCGATTGTTGTCAGTAGTAATTGTCTATGGCTTATTTGTACCTTGCAACACTGACATTGACGTGAGGAAGTTAAATAGGGCAATATCTAAAATTCGCCATTTTTACTTTATTGAAGGGAGAATTTATATTTGTCAGGCTGGAGGACGAAGATTATTTTGAAAAAAGTGTGTCATTATATTTAATTTAACGTAGAAGAGACTATTATTTAAAGTTTTTTTAGTATAATAGTGTGGTTTTATTTCTTACTAACGTTTGTATGTAGTGCTATTTCCCGTGGTAAGGTTGGTCGTTGGTGTGTCGCTTTAGCTAATTCGATGGCTATGATATTGAAATTGTAATCTACCGTGTCGTTTTGACGTTCTCCGTACGGGATAAAATCGAAAAACGAGGCGACGCCGTTAGAAATGAGCAGGCCTCAAGGCGGACGCATTCAAGTCCCGGATGACCTTAGAGAGATCTTATTGGAGTTCACAATAAGCTACCTTCTGGAGCAGCCGGGGGACGTGATCAACTACGCGGTCGAGTTCTTCACGAGGTTACAGAACAACAGGACGACCACTATAGTGAGAGGCCCTACCGCCGGCACGCCCGATGAGTCCATAATATCAGACGAAGAAGGTACTAATTTCATATTTATTACAAAAACAATTATCCAATCAAAAGAATGTTGTGAGGACGTCAGAAAGGTGGGTCCCGTAGGCGCCGCAATCATAAGCAATGTCATTTTCACATGAATGAAATAAGTAGGTACTTATTACCTACTCAGTAATACAGTTCTCGATGACATGTACGACGTTAGAATCTGAATAGATCGTTCTAAATGTTCTCTGCATTTACTTAAATACATATGTTTTATGAGATAAACCCATTTCAGAATTCTATAATGTGTTTGGAGTGGTACTAAAGTTTCGTATTTGAGCACACAATTTTCAGTAAAAATTAAAGTAATAAATATTATTAAAAAGGATTGGTTTATAATTCTTAAGTACTGTAAAAAATTACATTTTGTTTCATATGAACTCATTACAATTTAATGAGCTTATGATACAACCAATATGTTGACCTAGTTTTGCTTACAGTGTATTTGACATATGTATAAATAGTACCATTTGTGGTATACAAACCAAGTTGGTAACAAACATTGACTAGATTTATCTCTACCAACATCACCACACACTCATTGGCACTAGGGAACTATAGTTTTGCTAGAGATTATGCTAGTTTTATAGGAGTAGTCTAGACTTACGTTTAGTTTTTAGTGATAGCAAAACCTCTTTAGAATATTACTGTGAATTCCATCATCTACTGCTTATTGCTACTTTTACAAGCTTGAATAAAAAAATATTTATAAATAATCTCTTACTACGCCAGCGGTAGTAATCATTCGATGTTTGGCACTCTGCCATTACAGTTTCAATGATATAACTTTATTTACGTATAATACTAGTTTTTGGGTGTAATGTCCACTGTTGCCAAGTAATAAATAGTTGGTCTGGACTTTTATTGTTATTTTGATACCTAATGATAATTATTTTCGTCATCAGACACAATTAATATTTATTTTAAGGTATCTTTAATTAGAACAACAATTCTAATATTTGTAATGTGTGATCAAGGCAACTTTTTTCCTTATTTTTTCAAGGCTTTAGGACACTTGGTGTGAATATGCCAACATCACGCAGGTCCTCTAGTATAAAATGTATCTTAGCAACATTACAATACTCCTCCGTAAGAGGTATACTGATTTGTTCAGCAAATCACAAACAACTGACAATGGAATGCTCAACACTGTGTTTAGAGATAAGGCAACTTTATTGAATTGAATAATTTTTTTAAGGTTCTGGCAATATCAACAAATAATAAATATGAAATAAAATTAAAAATTAAGTGGGTGAAAACTCGTTTTTTGAGCATATTTTGTAGTTAATATTGTATGGAACCCGTTGTGTGCATTCCTGACTCTGGGTTTTTTTAATTTGGACATGCACTAACTCTGTAAAGTAAACAAAAACAAATGAAGTTTGTGAGGGCATAAATCTACAGTGTTTACTACACGCTGATCCCATTTGTGTGTTTGTTTTTTAAAGCTTTGAAGTTGTGTGATGATGAGATTGGCTTATTTTTTTACATGTCTGCGGCTGACTTTAACGTTTGAAGTGTACCAGATGGCTTTTTCACTTGTAGCCAATTGTACGACAAAACCGTGTACAAATTTATGCTACAGGTGCTAACCGGACCTTGAGTTATGTTTGCATAAGAGATGGTCTGTTTCATTGTTACACATGATAGGTACTTACGCACAAGCACGCCATTACAAAATACATTGGTGCTTTAATGACTCATTTTGAGAAACTCCTTTGTTTTCGCTGCACTGGTGGTTGTAACTATGAAATGAACAGAAATTTTAATTTATTACATACTTAAACTTTATAACTATTCATAAACTAGTATATGCCAGGGATATTATCAAATTATTACGTGCTAACACATACCCATACGCATATGGCAGAAAAACAAAGATGTCTTGGGTGATGGACAGTGGTTCACTACTTATACAAGCGAGTAATTCTACAACTCATCCCATATGCCTACGGCCCATTTGGGATAAATCGCAGAAAATCAAAATTTACAATGTTCTCATTCTGTAATTCGTCCCATTATTTTTTGGTATGGAATTTACCTTATCAACGCTTGGTACAGTCAGTGAGACTAAACAACAACCTAAGGCCTTCCTGCAAAAACATATCATATCAGTTAAATAAAATGTCCCTCTAATATACCTTTTGAAAAATGGTTTGGACTCCAAACTTGTTTATATTCCAAATTGATATTATGTAATTCAGAATAATGATACCCTTATGGTGTGCACATAAAGTTAGAACTTAAATTGTATTTTTCAATTTAAATAGACGTCTGCCTGTAGACTAGTTAATTTGTTTTATAATGTACTTGACATAGTAATTACCTTGTTACAGTCAGTGAGGTAAGCTTAAAATACTTGTTGATTAATTAGTGATGTCATAGACAACAAATACCTATGGACTTGCTATGGACATAGAACATAGATAATCTAAATTTACTCTGATAGTTGAGATTAAAGATGATATCACATTTAATCCCTTGATACTATTATGCATAGTTTGCTTGTTTAGAACAGTTTTCCATAGTAAAGAATTAATTTTGGTTTTTTGCTTAGGTATCTGTAAATTTGCTAATAGATTGTGGTGTAAACGTGAGAAGTGTCTTCTAATGAGTTAATATTTGTACAAAGAGTACATTTTCTCTCATTCTTGAAATTAAATATAGGAACCTGTGTTGTCTCACAAATAAGAGGAAGACAACCTTTTTTTATATGCACTTTGAGTTACATTGTTTCGTGTGCTTCCGCCACTATTTAGTTCATGCAAACTATTGCTGGCCAGCGCCTACCCACTACTGTTAGTCCCGTCATGCCCGCCACCAATAGTTGATGCATGTGAACCTTGCCGATGTTGCTGCATCCGTTGAGGCTGCAGAAGCTTCGGCCGTCGTGCTCGCGACACGTGTTTCGCCTCTACACGAGGCATCTTCAGGCAATGAACCTAAGATGTTGATCGTTCAAATGACAAGCAATGAACGATCAACATCTTAGGCCGTAGCTTCTGCAGCCTCAACGGATGCAGCAACATCGGCAAGGTTCACATGCATCAACTATTGGTGGCGGGCATGACGGGAATAACAGTAGTGGGTGGGCGCTGGCCAGCAATAGTTTGCATGAACTAAATGGTGGCGGAAGCACACAAAATAATTTTACTCAAAGTGCATATAACTTCGACTTCCGCAAAGTAACACCTGAATCAATTCAAAACCTTTTTTTATTTTAAACTTACATTATAAATAGACAAACGAAAAGCAACACACTTTTTTTTTGGCAAACATGTAAAATGATATATGGTAATAGATCTTCACGAAATCTAAAAACTTTCAGACTTAAAAACCTAGATATGTGATTAAACAGCTATTGATAAAGTCCTTATTCTCTAATCGAAATTAAATTACTTTTCTCAATTCATAAGGTTGGTACAACATCAACATTTTCAAAATTCAAATTTAAAATCATTTAAGTATTGCTTTAAATAGAGTACATAGGTAATATCAAGCCTTTGAGCATGACTACTTTCCAGTAAGTACCTACAGTTTCAGGCATCCATGATCCCAAAAATTTGGTTCAAAATTACGGAAGAAACTAACATAACTTTAAGTTACTTTCCTACTCTATTTTCGAATTCAGATAGGTACAATGTCTTTGTTATTTTATTTCTAGTTCGTTGTTAGTTTTTTTCCATTACACGCATAATATCTCAATTTGTATAATCGGGCCATTCCACAGCATTGAAGGGTTAGCGTCGTAATTATAGTGGACGCGAAAAATAATTTGTCACGAACTGTTATCTGTTGGCGTTAAGATTCTCGAGTTTGTTCACGAGAGAAACTATTTAGCGAGACCACTAAGAAATTATTGGGCAATATTTTTTAGTTGACCAAATAATGTATCACTCAATTCACACATTACAATCGTAATCAAGTTTTTCTAAGGAATTAAAATCTTTTTAGATTGCCTACGTAGTAAAGAAGTATTGGTTGCGCGATAGATTATTGTAGAAGAAAGGTCTCTTAGAGCTTGTATACGGAGGTTTTTTTTATAAATGTTCGCCCTCGCTCGTAGGGCAGTTATTCTATCGCGTTAGTTGAATGTCAGTAAAATGGTTAAATAAAAATAGACTATCGAGTCTTTTTTATGCTTTAAAAATACCTAAAACAAAAAATAACTTAAAAAAATGAGCACAAATGTATGCACATAACATTTTCCCTAAACCCAGTCATTTAATATCCACTTAATTAATCAGTTTCGTGACAACAACAAACGCAACCAAATATTAATTATGATCAAAATAATTAACTAATGCAGTTGACGATGATAACATTAATGAAGGGTAACTTTTTAGGGTTTCGTATTCCAAAGGGTCCAATGGGGTTGTTAATTAAGTTTCGCTCCCAGTCCGTCCGTCTGTCTGTCACATGCTAGATCTCATGATTGTCTTTATAATTGTATTAAAAAAACATCGTATATAAAAAGCGCTATAAAACTGCCCCCTATAAAAGAAGTGTTTCGTATTTCATACTCCAAGGGCTATACTATTTTTGAACAGGAATTCAGCTAAACGAGCAATTTTATACATTATTTCGTTTACACACTCGCCCGTTTAAAAATAGCAAGAGCTAAAAAATCTTCATGAGTGAATCCTTCTCACACTCGACCGCTTTTTCCCTTGACATCAACTTGCTTTCCCATGATCAGTACAAAATGACGTCAGTCGCGACGACACGCGTGTTCTGCAACGACTATTAACGTTTGACAATGACCTTTATTTCGACGGTATAAGGTGCAATAAAGCAGCGAGTATTTTTAGACGTGTGTACTTTGAGTGAAAGCGATCAAGAGCGTAGTTAACTTCCTTATTAAAGTAATTGTTGATCAACTTGTTGGGCGGTAAACGTGCTCTACTTCGCCGCGGGCTATGTTTGGATGGATAGACGGTGTAGATATTTTAATATTTTTCCTGTAATTTTACTCATCGAGAAGTTTCCGTTTATCGACAGATATAACACACTTAATACCACTATATTTTTTTGGAATAAATCTATAATATAACTTTATGGAGATAAGGGCACGAAGGGAAATTACTAAATCTAATTTTCTACGCATATTTTCAATATCAAAGTGTTCTGAATAATACTCAACTTGAACTAGCTTACTCTTTACAAACAAAAATGCCATTGCAGTGCAAAAACGCATTTTTTTTATGGTTTCCATAACAACATGAGGAATGTGTGAATGGCAATTTGACCACCGCGTGCGCCTGAATGCATTTTGACAAAGGACTATATCACTAAACAACATAAATCGCAATGCACCACACACAAGTACAGTCAACAAAGGAATTCTGTATCCAGTGCCTCACCAAAAATATATTTAATAAAACAAACAATGAAAGATATTAAAACCATTGATATCCGAAAATTCATTAAAATTAACAATTATTTTCTAAACAAACCTTAGTTAAAATAGCGGCCATTCATACCGAATACCTTCGTGGACTGTATTTATAAAGCTATATTTCAAATGTATGTAACTGTATGTTCTCGTTCACACAGAGCCGCCAGTGGCGCGCTTCAACAACCGCCGTAAGTCCGTATTCGCCGAGACATACGACCCCGAGGAGGATGACTCGGACGAAGGAGCCCCGGCGGTGTTCCCCAAGTCGGACGCGCAGCGCTCCCGTCTCGCTGAAGCGGTGCGTGGGATCCTGCTGTTCCGCTCGCTGGACGCCCAACAGATGCAGCAAGTATGTTAAAAACGTACTATTATGCCTGTAGCACACAGCCGCGAATGCGGACCGGAAGCGTTCCGGAACGGAACACTGGCGGACCGCGAAACGCTGTCTAGTATGATTTTGTTTGGTGCGTCTCACACCGCAAGCGGAACGAAACCGGAACGGAATCATACAACTGTGATTCGCAGTTCCGCCAATGTTGCGTTCCGGAACGCTTACGGTCCGCATTCGCAGCTGTGTGCTACAGGCGTTAGTGTCAAATCATACTAGCTCTGAGTCGAAGATAAGCAAAACGATGTTAGTATGGCAAACACACCTTTAACTTGACATCGTAATGCTCATATTCCTTCTGAGATTGAAATAAATAACGCGTGAATACGCAAGTCGTGCGCGAATTTCGCGCTTCTGAATCTCAGAGGGAAATGAGCATTAAAATCTTGAGTTAAAGGTGCGTTTGCCATATTAACATCGTTTAGCTTCGCTTCGACCCTTCTTTCTGCCTGTAAATTGACCCATACAGCCTGTGCTTTCTTTCCCACTGCAGGGCAAAACTTCGTTCAGCTTTTTTATCGAGGGCGTTGTTGTTTTTTATGAATCTTGTCCCCTATCTTGTCTGGTAAGAAAAGGTGAGCTCTAGGGTACGCACAAGCTCAAATAATATATATTCACTCATGCCTTAAAAATCCCTTAATTGTACGAGTTTGGAATCAGTGACGCAATGAGTATTATCTATACGGAAAGAATCATGTTCGTCCCGCTATCTCTATTAAGGTTTTGTCTTGCGTGGAATTGAAAACGTACTCGCATTGGACCACATTTGGTTGGATATGCGGCAAATATGTCCTGCCATATTTCACTTTACGCTGGAAGCTTTTTATCTAACTCTGGTTTTGTAGAGCAGTGTAAAATTGTATAACTTATAATAATTATGGTCTGAAAAATTGACTTGCAGTGTACTTCGCACCATATCTTGTTGACAAACCCCAAATTTAAAATATATGCAGGAAAATAGAAACGCTTTCAGTTGTTAAATTTTACATGCAACCTGATGTTATTATACATATGTTATTTAACATATGTATAATAACATCTCTCTATTGTCTTATTATTATACAATAAGTAATAATGTTCTAACACAGTAAAATAAGTAAGAATGATATTTTTGATGCAGCAGATTTGGCCTGGGGTACTATTTTTGAACGTGTGACACTCGTCTTCGAACGATTTTTGTATGGAAAAAATTTCGAATTATATGAAATAATCGTGACGACCGAACCGAAGACGAGTGTCACACGTTCAAAAATAGTACCCCTGATCTAACTATGCGCTATGCGGCGGCGCACGATGCTAAACCTTATGTGTTAATAATACACGCTCCGCCCGAAAAATAAATTCCTCTCGCCACTCTAGAACTTAAATTGAACAAGAATAGAGTAGTCACGAGACTACAATGTTCATGTCACGCGCGGGGAACGAAGTCAAGACGATCAAGTCATCGAAAATCCATAACTAATAAGATACCAACCAAGTTTCTTAGATAGTCTACGTACACAATTAATAATTACTTTTGGTAGAACATTCACAGCTATCGTTTTAGGTAATAGATACTTCAAGCCTGAGAATAGACTGAAGCATGTATCGCCTGCGTACGAAGATTTCTATAGAAAATGTAATTGAGTACGTCGCCTCGCCAAGTTGAAGTAATCGTTTCTTACCTAATTTATCAAGTCTCAGTTATTGTCCTCGTACTTACAATAACTACTACGTACCAACCTGGACAAAATAGCGTAAATGTAGAAATATACTACTTAAATACTTCTATACAAATAGTGTGGATTTTGTTCACACTATCTCTTTTAGTGATAGTGCAGACAAAATCCAAAGTCTTATTATTTTTAATCAATTCTTTCTGTCAAACATACTTATCTTTTAATCGTTTAATTATCATATACTGTAACTGGATCACTGGTGGATTAATTTGATAAAATGAGGGTTTGTCAAGCTGTAGACTGACCTACTCGTAGAACAGGGCATTTCAGTTACAATGGCTAATGTCCTCGCTAATCATACGCGTTGATCCGAGCGTGTGTAAGATGCCAAAAAAGTTTATCTGATATATGACGTTTATGATCATTAAGATTCCAAGTGATTTTAATAACGTGTTCCCGATGCTCACATTGTATAGAGTTTTGTATCTGTATCTATTTTTATTTACGCCACTACGTACCTGCTACGTATTGCCTACGCTGCGCTTCTCAGGCGTCTATTTCTATGGAACGCGATTCACAAAGCGTTATAAGGTTTACACAAGGATGTACAATGGGAAGTACATTTCTTAAAATTGCCGTCTCAGATCGTTGTCTGAACATTCTTTGAGCCAAGATCTTGAGTGCCATTTGCAAAACTATTATTAGTTATTTTCACTCTTTCGAATTAAACAAGTTTTGTTATATGTTACAAGTTGGAACTCAATAACAAAGATTCAAAGATTTAATTCGTTGAAAAATTCGAATAATACGAGTAAAGGTTAACTTCGCAGTTTGGCGGCAGCGCAGCGGCAAGTGTTGCGCATTTTGTATATACTGTATGTAATGACACGTTGCGCTGTCAGTTCATTACAAATTGCAAGACACTTGCTGCTGCCGCTTTCAAGATTGACTTTAACTAGTTATAAAAGATATATACATATTTTTATCTGCTTCTATGGACTTAATATAATTAATTAAGTAACTCAATATAATAAGTCTGCGAAATAACCATATCGATGACTCCATCTTCTACAGATCATCAGCAAAAGTATAAATATTATCACGCTTTAAAGTAGAAAAAAATATTTAGTTTTACTTTCTTGGTAATCTTCATGATGTAGATTACCAATCTATGTACACTACATACAACTCTGTAGTAGATTTCCAAACGACTTCTCATGATTTTTATTTTTCCGCTTATACCGCAAGCGGGCAGCGAGGATACTTGTTATTCGTCATCTTTAGTGCAGCTTTCGGGAAAGCGCTATTTATCAAAGTGATTTATTTGGCAGTTAGTTGCAGTCCTGACATTTCAAGGAAATTGCCCACTCGCTAGTGAATATTAACGTAATCGTACATGCCCCTTTTATTTTTAGGGTTCCGTACAAAAGTTGAAAAACGGAACCCTTATAGGATCACTCGAGCGTCTGTCTGTCCGTCCGTCCGTCTGTCACAGCCGATTTTCTCCGAATCTACTGAACCAAATTAGATGAAATTTGGTAAGATAGTGTAATCCTATGACCCAAACACGGATGTGCAAAGTAAATAAAGATTTTTTTGAAATAAGGGTAATTTTCAGGGGCCCAATTACAAAATTAAAAAAAAAAGTTTTGCAAACCTTACTGTGTCATATATCAAATAAAAGGGCTCATTATGAGGATCTCAAAAATATTTTTTTTTGTTCGGGTAAAATCAATACTTTTGATTCTATTCACGAAAGAAGGCAAAAATTGACCATTCCCCCCCCCCCCCCCCTGATCTCCGAACATACTGGGCCGAAAATTTTGAAAAAATTATAAAATATAGTTCATTCCTTGAAGATTACAGGAAAAATAATAAGAATGCTATCACTTGAAAATTAAGTGGTAAACTCACAATAAAAAGTTCATCTAGGGAATTAGTTCACTAAAACACCACTAGATGGCGCTAGTCAATTGAATAAAACATTTTTTGCACATTGTGTGTGTGTTCACGAAGCATATTGTACGGAACCCTCATTGCGCGAGTTTGACTCACACTTGGCCGGTTTTTAGGATTCCGTAGTAAACAAGGAACCCTTATAGTTTCGCCATGTCTGTCTGTCCGTCCGCGGTTTTACGCAGAGACTATAAGTACTAGAAAGCTGTAATTTGGTATGGGTATGTATATTAATCATGGCAAAAAAGTGGTAGAATAAAAACTTGAATAAAAAATTTTTTAAGGGTAGCTCCCATACATGTAAAGTGGGGGAGTAATTTTTTTTTCTCTGTTTACCCATCGTGTGGGGTATCGTTAAATAGGTCTTTTAAAAATATTGTGAGGTTGAGACCACCATTTTTAGGGTTCCGTACAAAAGTTGAAAAACGGAACCCTTATAGGATCACTCGAGCGTCTGTCTGTCCGTCCGTCCGTCTGTCACAGCCGATTTTCTCCGAATCTACTGAACCAAATTAGATGAAATTTGGTAAGATAGTGTAATCCTATTACCCAAACACGGATGTGCAAAGTAAATAAAGATTTTTTTGAAATAAGGGTCATTTTGAGGGGCCCAATTACAAAATTAAAAAAAAAAGTTTTGCAAACCTTACTGTGTCATATATCAAATGAAAGGGCTCATTACGAGGATCTCAAAAATATTTTTCTTTGTTCGGGTAAAATCAATACTTTTGATTTTATTCACGAAAGAAGGCAATAATTGACCATTCCCCCCCGCCTGATCTCCGAAACTACTGGGCCGAAAATTTTGAAAAAATTACAAAATTTAGTTCATTCCTTGAAGATTACAGGAAAAATAATAAGAATTCTATCACTTGAAAATTAAGTGGTAAACTCACAATAATAAGTTCATCTAGGGAAATAGTTCACTAAAACACCACTAGATGGCGCTAGTCAATTGAATAAAACATTTTTTGCACATTGTGTGTGTGTTCACGAAGCATATTGTACGGAACCCTCATTGCGCGAGTTTGACTCACACTTGGCCGGTTTTTCGATTTAGGGATCCGTTTCTGAAATATTTGGTTTTAAAGTGCGAATTTTTGTTAGAGGTAAGTGTCCCCCCCCTCTATCTGCTAAACGGTTATATATAGATACGTGAAAAAAATTACAGCAATAGTATATATACTGAAGTTTAAAGGAAAACTATCAGAGCTGAGTACTAAGTACAAACTAAAAAGTTATAGGCAACCAACATATAAACTGTAAAATTTCATACTATTTTCATTGTTAGATGTTTTTGGTCGTTAAACTGTAAGATGCAAGTGTGAATAGTATGAACTCAAAGTTGTCATTCGCAACTACGGAACCCTACACTGCGCGTGGCCCGACACGCACTTGGCCGGTTTTTTTTATCTTACTTTGTTCCACTTTATGGCGCGTCGAGGCAGTATGTAAATCTTCTCTCTTCTTTGCTCTCTGTTTGACTTTCTCAGTTGTTACACATTTTTTTTTTCCGAGTATCTGCACAAATTGCCAGCAGTGGTGTCAGATTTTTTTCAACCTGTCTAAAGGCATTTGATATAGCTTATGACTGCCATCTAATGATAGCAGCCGGGTTCAAAGATTTAACATGCCTACTGGAGCACGGTGACAGTCAAGATATTTTTATGCCTTTTATGGTCACCCATCACAGTAGGTACTTCGCCCGGAGTTGTTTAACATGCGTAAGAGATAATAATGAGTACATCTACTGGGCCAACAAGTCCCTCAATTAATGCTAGAAAGTAACTCATTTCTAATCTCTCCTAAGTAATGTGATTCACTTCCCTTATGCCATGTCGATACCATCCCAATCTTTTACATTCCAGCTTCTCAGATATTTCAGTACTTTCGTACCTACTTCATATCACATAGTCCATTATCTTATCTTTCCTGTCTAGTCACTATTCATCCACATTAATATTTTCATCTTTGCTTCATACGGTCGTCTTTCATCCGTTTATCGTCATCATCATCATCAGGTCTTTGTTAGTCTCTACTGCATGGGCACGCCCCTCTCTTTTTATACTACCACAGACATATTATTAGCCAGAGCAGTCAGAGGATTTGGGCGACACCGTCCTACCAGCGTGGAGAACGCTGGTCAGACGGGGTGGAGAGGTCTCTTTAAAGTTTATAAGCTTTGTTTAGCTTGTGTTTCCTCGCCGTATACGACATCCACGGGAATACTTATGTAAATACGTAATGGTCCTATTATACTCTGCCGGGAATCACTGCGAGTTTCATCCGTAATCTTTTATTTTTAGACAAAACGCGTACAAAAACATATTTATAACAAAGTGAAATTGCTCCTGCCCTTGAGTGGCTTGATTCTTGACAATTGAATATTACGATAAGGTGACAGACGTAGCATCTACGTCAACATCGCAACGTGTGACTGTGACGACATCGCGATTACCAGTTGTCTCTACGTTGCTGGGCGACTTTCAGCCAGTTTTTGAAATATCATGTCGCGCCTTTATCAGTCTTACGAGGTAGCCAGAGCCAAAGGTCGTATGCTTTTAGGCACATTTGGGGCTTATGACAGAAACTAGAATGAATTAACACTTAGTTTTTATTAACACGTCCAGTAACCTTCTTCTTCTTATTGAGTCGAAATGGCTTAATTCTATTAGATATCTTTTGACCTGTCTTTGGCCTCATTAAGGTCCTGTACGGTGCAAGTAATGTGGCAGTTAGGGAACGACAGAAAGTGAGGTATGGTCTGATCGGCACCGCAGTCACACAAGTTGTTGGTAGAGAAACCTGACCCTGTTTTTTTTCGACGTCTCCCAACGCCAGCTCGGAGTCGGTTTAGGGATTGCCCAGGGGAGGTTTGCACTAGGTGGAAGCTTCTCAACAGGTGGAATATCGAACGGACTGGTAAGCTGTTATTGACCAACAACGTGCCAGCTATCACTGTTTGTCAAATATTATCCAATAACAGCGGCATCCTGGACCCTACGACGCGCTTCTGCCGTCTGTTGTTAACCTTTCAGAGAAGTTTTTGGAGGTCAACGAGTTTCAGTCGGGGTTTGTCTGAGATGATTTTGCAAATGAATATTAGTGGTCTTTATAATGTGAAATTGGTTTCATTTGGTGTTCATGAGCATTTATGGATTTATGAACAATGTGTGTAATAGTTAAAGTAGACTGTCATGGACTCGTGTGAATTTGTCACCAGAAACTTCCATAAAGCAATCAAAGAACCTATGATCCTTTGATTACTGATTATATCATTGTTTGCCACTTGATAACTGTATACCGTACAACACCAATACTTTGTATCTTTTTAAACTGGAAATAGAATAGATAGACTCTGTTCTGCCGACTTAAGTGACCATTTCAGAAATACCCTCATTGCTATTACAGAAGGGCATTACAAGGCTAGACAAGAACTTAGTCAATCCATATAAAATGCACTAGTTTGATTGATTGACAAACAAGCTCGCTTGAAAATCGCCGGCCGTATGTGGCAATGTTCGTTTATTTATTCACACTGTGCTCACGACCATAGATGGATTACAATTTCAAATAGACGTTCTTGGCGCGCTAAATTTAGTTGTATTATACGTAGGCAGTAACTGGGAACAATTTAATTTTCTTTTTGAAGCGACTTATACATAAAGTTTATTCTGAAGATGATAGCCGTAGAGTATCCATACTCTAAGATGATAGTGTTACTACATATTGTATTCTCAATTCCAGCTTTAAAATCTTGCTATTAATTTGTTTATGCAACTTATAATGTTAAATTTAAGCCCCCTAATTGCATGCACTCCTGCACTCGATCTCAGGAGGGGGGTGCCTGAAAAACAGGGTGCTCGGATCTTGCTCCGAGCTAACACAAACTGCATTCCTTTGCGATAAATCTAGGTGGCATAATGTATATGTCGCCATTTCTTTTTTAATTAAGAAGATACAGAGATTTAATTTTGTTTTTTATTATTTATTTTATTTTTAATTAGACTAAGAATAAGAGTTTAGTTTATCCTTTTTATATAGCAAGTCAAAATTTCAATTAGGACAAGCTTTTTATTGTGAGCCAACAAGTACTGCAAAATATGGTGACTGATCTATTAAGCGTTGTTACGTTCTTCATCATCAGAAGCCTTCATACATACATAGAAAGATCCAGAAATGGGTAATACATGCATACGAGCAATATCGCCGGTGGCACGGGTGAATCAGTCGGGTAAAAAGAAATAGCCTATTTAACGTAACTTCCTAAATTACAGCGATGGGAAGGAAATCTTTAAAATGTCGGTTATAAATTTATAATGAAGATGAAAGGTACATATTTAAAAAAAATAATTGATTTTTATGTAGGTACTCTATAAGTTTTATTAAAATAAAGAGGATATTTCAAGACTTTCCTCTTTACAGATTACATCGTCAGACGTACACGATACGTGTATGTACTTACATACGTACAAGTACAATCATTCATACACGCGGCCATGAATCGATCTCATCGAGGTGAACCACAATCCTAACACAGATATAGTATAGCTCAGCAGCTGCACTTAAGCTGTGGGAATATCAATTGAAAAATGGATTAATGATGTTTGTACTAATTTATCGTTAGAAATAAGTTGATGACCTTTCATATCATGTTTCATTCGACACGCAATGTTGAAAAAGAAAGTACGCCAGTCACTTTTGACAGCATTTTGTGCGAAAGAGGCAGTTAAATGTTAAAAAATAAAAACTTACGCGATGTTGTAACAATCCTTTTTGAAAATTGTTATCAAAATAAACTTTACTTAAAGTCACCCTTTACTAGATTACCACGTGTTTACGGAAAATGAACTTTATTTCAAAGGTTAACTATTTATTAAAATTACCGTGTAGTTCAACCCCCGATACCTGGCACGCGCGACAAAGTTTATCGACTATCGCCACCTTGTTATCCGCTATATTAAAAAGCGAAATCGATGGTTTATCGCTCGATATAAACTGTGTCGCGGCCACTATGCTACAGGTGCATGAAATGAACTTTATTTAAAAAGCTTTAAAAAGGTAGTAACGAGTAACGTCCAAAATTGCTTCTTTTCACGGTATGGAGTACTGATGTAAATCTTGGGAAACTATTACTTAAATGTATCGATAGTGTGTCAGTTTTTTGTGCCAGTGTAAATTGTAATGGAAACCAAAATTAACAATATTCGAATGTAATCATAACTTTAACTCGGTACCCGCAAATAAGAAATATGTACTACCTGTTACCCGCGGCTTCGCCCGCGTTATATATAGCTTATGTCCTTCTCAGTACTCTAACCATACACGTACACACACATATGCAAAATTTCATGATGATCGGTTCAGCAGATAATTCGTGAAAACGTAACAAACAAACTTACATCACTCACATATTTCATCATCATCATCATCATCAACAGGCCTTTGTTAGTCTCCACTGCAGGAGCACGACCCTCTCTGTACTACCAGAGCCATGTATTAGGCAGGGCATATTTATTAATTATTATTTTAGTTGGGATGAGGATCGAACTCTTACATTATCAACTACATTACTATTCAACATAATATCCGCCTGAGTACGGGGCACGCTGCGGATGGGTCAATCAAATGTTTTGACTGCAACGAGCAGTGTATCAAGACAATGCATTCCACTGAACGTTTACATGCAATGGGAAACTTTTAGGGATTTGTAGCCGAATGGCGAGAATCGGAACACTTATAGATTTGTCAGGTCTCTGACTGCCCGTATGTCACAGCCACTTTATTCCGAAACTACAAGAAATTATACCATTGAAACTTGATAGGTAAAGATGTATTCTGTGAACAGCCTTATGATTTTTATACTAAAATAGACGAATAATTAGAATAAATACGGCCCCATAAATGGAACTGTTCCTATAAAAAAGATCAATTTCTTCAAACGTACATTCTTCCATGCTGGTTTCGGAGAAAAGAAAACACATAGAATATACCAGCTGCTTTCTTCCCGCGCAGACCGTAAAAGCCGGTCAAGGGATTGGGCGAAAATCTAAAAAATAAAAAAATACATAAATATATACGGACAAATCACACAGATTGAGCTAGCCCCAAAGTAAGTTCTTAAGAAAGACCTGTCTTATGGGATACTAACTCAACGATACTATACTTATAACAAATACAGATAGATAAACATCCAAGACCCAGGTCAATCTGAAAAATATCGTTTTCCATCATGACCTGACCGGGGATCGAACCCGGGACCCCCGTGTCGCAGGCTAGCGTGGTAACCGCTGCGCCACGGAGCTCGTCTATCGCTAGTCCGCGTTAGAATATAATCTAAGGAATCACATTGATAGGCGATGCGGCTAGCAACCCATCACTATTTTGATTCGCTTTCCACCTTTACGCCCATTACGATGCTAAACGTGGCCTGTAGGTTTTATGACCTTGGGTTCTGTCTGCCCACCAGGAATGAAGACGTAATTGTATGTATGTACGCTCTGCAGACTTCCATAGATAGGTCTTTAAAAATGACATTGAGGTTTCTAAAACCAAGGAATACTGATACACAGCACACTTCCAAAGTGGTAAAATGCCACCCCAGTCCCCACTACATCATCTTCAACAGGTTTTTGTCAGTCTCTACTGCAGGAGCACGACCCCTTTATCTTCTAAAGTAAGAGAGTTGGTTTGAGCGAGATACAGCATATTTTCATAAATCGCGGATATAGCTTTGTAATTCATAAAAACACTTAAACAAAGTAAATTTGGTGACGAAAAATGTTAGTGGTATTTTGGCTAGGTGTAGGTAATTAACTCCCTACAGTTGCTTTATTATAGCTGTTATATAACCGTGAGCTTCCATCCAAGTCATTAATGAATGTTTTCCTTGTAACCAGGTGCTGGACGCAATGTTCGAGAAGCGTTCGGAGCCGGGCGAGTACGTGATCCGGCAGGGTGATGACGGCGACAACTTCTACGTCATCGAGAACGGCGTGTTCGACGTGCTCGTCACCGGCGATGATCGCGTCGAGAAGGTATCGTTACGTTTGGCTCTCTAGGTTGTTGTGTCTTTTGTCCTACTAGATAAAGGCAGATGGATCAAAGGCAGTAGATATAACAAAAAAAGAAAGTACATTATGGACCAGTCGTGTAGGTTGCCATCCGTCCGGATTTGTCTTAGTTTAGAGGGTATCCGAGGAGCAAGCAAATATTAAAACGACTACATTTGTAGTCTAGGCTTTAAAATGTTAAGTCAGCCCACGACATACGCCACGATCAACCGACGAACCGACTCGCTAAATTCACCAAAAGTTACCAAGGAATAATAATAATTCTGACTGACTTATGTTTAAAAAAAACTGTTGACACGTAGAGTTCTGGTCTATAAATCGGGGTTTTCACGCATATTGTTCTGGTTGCCAAAGGGGTTTGGGTAATTTTGTATGAGCCTTGGCATGATTTTTTTTTTCAGCGACCACTAATATAACTAGTATTTTTAATTAGCCTTATAGTTGAGAATAACAATATACAAAACATTATTGATGTAAACTATATCGGAGCCGAAATATCAAATATCAAAATAAGACAAATAATAAGTAAGTCGTCTATATAGATGTAATATTTTTTAACAAAAATGATTTGATTAAAGCGTATAGTATGTCGTTATGGATAGGAATCTAGACTAATATTATAAAGAGGAAAGATTTGTTTGTTTGTTTGTAATGGGTAATCTCAGAAACGACTGAACTGATTTAAAAAATTCTTTCACCATTCGAAAGCTACATTATCCCGGAGTGAAATAGGCTATGTAGGTACCACGAGCGAAGCCGGGGCGGACTGCTAGTGATAAATAAAATGCAACAGATACACACAAACAAATCATTTATTATAGGCACATACAATATCAATATGAATATATTACATTATTATTAGTTTACAAGATTAGTTATTTTCCGATTTATACAATTTAGTTATTTTCCGGTTCATCGTAAACTTCATTTTCTTGATCATGTCGTATTATTGTGTCTAAAAACTGAGCTGGGGGAGATAGATTATCTTGGTATCTACCCCATCCCAAATACCATATAATGGACATTACATGCGAGCAACAGCCTAGAGTCCGTTTTGCGACAACACATGAGCAATAATGGCCCAATATTGCGCTGCTTCCTTCTAGTTCCCTTTCTAATAAAATATAAACATAATAAATTCTGCTTGTCACGTGTCTTGATTGAATTTTTCCTCTAAGTAGCCATGGATTCCGACAATCCAAATTCTGCTCTCTAAAATCTTCTATGTGGGGCTCCTTATATATTTCAATTATATACGAACCATTTTTTACATGCTCCCCGTAATAACTGCGGGCTTGGAGAATTTGATACGTTCCCAACGCATATATAAAAAGCTCGTCCATACTTAATATTGGGAAATCATTAAAATCTAATAAAGCCGCATCAATAGACTGAAAACGAGCCCATCTACGATTGAGATTATTTTCTATAACATATTCACTTAACCTGTTTCTGTCACCATCACATTGAATTATTTTGTTTACGATTTCGTTCACCAAGCGGTGGTCGGTTAGGGGTTTGCCAAAAGCATTTAATAATGCCGCAGCAATTTTTATCTCGTCGAAAAGATGCCTTGCAGCTACATTAAAGTATTGGTGACGTAATTGGCGAAACTGATTTTTTAATCTGCCATTTACTGTTTCTACAACCCAACGGCAAATAGTAACTTTCCTAGAATCATTTGCTTGTCGCACACTTAACTGACTTTCATTTACGTCTTTGGAGGCTGGCATGTACGTTTTGTATCCATATGACTCCACTTCATCAATGCAATCTCTGAAGCCTCTATCTAAAATGAGTACATCATTTTCACGAAAATACCAATGAAATGTATCAGTTTCACTACTCATAATCTCAGACAAAATACGAGCATCTGAAGTAGTAGCTTCATATAAACCATAAATATCAACTATATGACCATCAGGGCATACTACTAAAAAGGGTTTTAGTAAATGACGAAACTTGTGCAGACTATAGGATTTTCTTTGAAAGTAATAGTTGCTGCTTTTTTGTAAATATATATAAGTCCCGTCTAATATAATTATGGCTCTACGTTCACTCAGAGGAGCATTTGGATTTCCAAATAATACATTTGGGATAGTCAGACAACGTGATATGACTTCTTCTCTTGTAATATGATCATAGCCTAAATTCTGTGGCACAAACTCTGTCATTAATTCTTGTCTCACTTCTCGCATTATTTTTTCAAAAGTTTTTCTTGTCATTTTGAATACGCTAGAAAGTCGTTGATTTGATTCACCGGTGTGAAGTTTTGCAAGAACTGTTGCAAGGGCTGTTTTAGCCTTTTTGTGATGTTGTGTGATACTTGGGGTTGCTTCAAGAATTCGCATAAAGTTTTCCTTAGAGAAACCAATGTAATAATGAAAGACTCCATTATTAATGGAAGAAAGTCTCTCAAAATCTAATTACTACGATTTCTTAAAATATCCATCATGTCTTTCACTTGCTTCGACGAGAAACTTGCAATTACACGACGTGTTCTTGTTTCAATATCTTGAAACCCTGAATCTGAATGCTCTCTACATACACGTGTACCCCGTGGAAGGTAAAATCCTTTATTTTGAAGAATTGTGGTTCTTATGTCAACATGAATTCGTTGAAGATTGGTGTTGGTGCAATCAGCAAAAATACATAACTGTGTATTAAGTGGTGCTCTGGAATATCCAGGAACTTCAATCGTTTGCGGTCTACTAACTTGCACTTGTTGGTCTCGCATATTTTCATTAATAATAAGATCTGATTCAGATTCCTCTGTATTGCCTCCTTGCGATGAATCATGCTCTAATACTTGATCATCTGCATGTTGTTCAAGTAGGTCTGGTGCAACTTCTGCTTGTTGATCTCTTGAGACATAGCGCTGAGCTCGAAAAAAGCATGGTCGACATATCCGTTCATCGCCACCAAACTGTAAAATACAAAATATAGGCTTAATCAATATATTTGTATACGTATTAGCTCCATATATAGGTAAAAAATAATTAAAACACATCGTAGTACCTAGATAAATCTAACTGGGTAAATTGATTTAATTATTTATTTTTTAGTAAATATGAAATCATTTCCTCTTTTACTTGACTTACGAACATATAGCAAGTCTCAAACATATAGTAATCACTAAAAAAAGTGGCACGTACTGCATCTTATTGCATTTATGCCGGTTTGGGAGCAAGCGGAAGAAACACAAGTACTAATCTTCTTTGACACTCAAAAGATAATCAAGGTAAAGGGGAAAATATAACCAGTGGCCAGTTTTCAATAAGTTAGGAATGGCTTTGTAACGAGTGAGATCGCTTTAAGATATGTACTTCAAACAAAATATAATTGACACTGGGATATTGTACCTACATGAAATAATGTTTGACACAACAGTCCCTGAGTTTATCACGTTTTAACAAACCAACTGTTTTTTAATATTAGTGTAAATAAGAAAGTTAAACAATTAATAATTATATAAGAAATGTCATCACTTACCTCAAGAATGTTAATAACTTCAATGCAGTATGCCATTAAACATGGGTTTTGCTCCATCAGTTGAGCCGTTAACACCATAGATCTCCTGCGAGTGCCGCCAATGCGGTTCAAACTTCGATGGCAGCCAACACACGATGCTCTATCTGCATCCATATTGTTTTAAAGTCCAAATCACTACAGCAAACTCTTAGTCCAGTTAGTAATGCCAGGTCACAAAATAAGATAATAAAGAGAGAGTCCAAAAACAAAGCAAAGGTCGTGGTAATCAAAAGTATATAACGCACTTGCACACACTCAACACAAAGGTTAAACGGGAAGTGAATCCTGCCTGCGCCTGCACCTCTTTCCTTCACCCCTCCACTCCACCCTGCTCGATTTTCAAAGCCTAACCGAGTCAGGTAAATGAACCCTGCGCTGTGATTGGATGAACGCGACCGGTAGCGGGCCTTTCAACTTTCTAGGAACTTCCCATTGTTTGTTTACTTAACGCACTAAAAGTTATGAATCACATTCACCCTCGGTCTTTTGTTATAGAAAATTCTCTAATCCACATCTGACATATCAGTTACCTTCGAATGGCTTAAAAAATCTGTGTGTGAGACTTATCATGTCTTCCGTGTCATTTTATGCCATATGAAACAATTTTTTCGTAAAAATATATAAGTACACATGCATGAGTGCCTGAAGTAGGATATCATCAAATTCTGCGTAATAAAAATAATATATTAATGTTTGTTGTATTAATTATGAATGTCGCATACCCCACTGTAACTGTTTTTATTTTATATATAAATAATATAAATCATAGAATCAAGTAATATTTACACGAAAAAATAATAAAATAAAGATCCTGTTTTGTCTATCTAGACGACATTATTGTAATTTATTTTTTAATTATGAATGCCGATATCTCGGCTCCGATACACTGTAGACAGAAACGGCCATAGATGAAAATAAACATCTTAATATGATCTTTCGAATGAGTAAACTTTGAACGGTGGTCGCAAATTTTGAAAATCAGGCCACTTTTACCCAATGCCCTTTGAGAGAAGGCAATCTTGAACATGGTGAGCACTTAATTAAATCGATGTTGAAAACGGTTTCAATCACATTTTTTGATTTGGTTAGTGGTCTTCAATTGACTTGACTTTTGGACATGTGGAATCACTCATTTCCGGGCCCTTGTACACAACATAAACCTCGTCAAAAAAAAAGCCTGACACCGATATGGCCTCTCCATACACTATTGACCCTTTCGGATTTTACTGTCTCGATGATTGTCAAACACACCAACTTGTCCCCCAGGTGGTGCACACATACGAAGGCTCGGGCTCATTCGGCGAGCTGGCGCTCATGTACAACATGCCTCGCGCGGCCTCCGTGCGCGCGCAGACTTCGGGCGCGCTGTGGGCCATGGACCGCCACACCTTCCGCCGCATCCTGCTCAAGAGCGCCTTCAAGAAGCGCAAGCTGTACGAGGAGCTGCTGGACAAGGTGCCGATGCTGAAAACGCTCCAGGTGAGTCACCTACACAGCCAGAAATACATAGAGATGTAAGGCGTGCCGTGGGCCATGGACCGTCACACCTTCCGCCGCATCCTGGACAAGGTGCCCATGCTGAAGACGCTCCAGGTGAGTCATTATAACAGCAAAAGATACATAAAGAACGCAGGCGCGCTGTGGGCCATGGACCGCCACACCTTCCGCCGCATCCTGCTCAAGAGTGCCTTCAAGAAGCGCAAGCTGTACGAGGAGCTGCTGGATAAGGTGCCCATGCTGAAAACGCTCCAAGTCACTTCACAACAAGATCACTAGCAAATAGAGACATGACCTCATGTGAAATAGTCTTAGTAAGACTGATCCGATCCGTCCGTCAGTCAAATGGCTGTTTCCATTGAACAACGACTTGAAATTTTCACGGAATATATCTATGGCCACTATAACAACCTATAATAAAAATAATTAAGGAGTGTTTAGCTCTTAGTATGTGATCGTGACTCACATTTGACGGTTTATTTAGGGTAGAAATCTTTACTATTTTATATTATATTTTCAAACTATATCGAATCAAAACTTAACAACTTTGCTCTAATAGAGCACAACAATGTCTGAGTATCGGTTACTGGAGCATTAAGATTTGCGTGGGCGAGCCAACATCGTACTAGCGTTCTAAGCCCTTCATTTTTAGAGGGAAGGGTTCAATAGGATTAGTCGCCTTTGTCTGAGACCCTTTAGTGATTGGTCAATGTAACCTATTCGTGGACTCTTAAAACCGGCGTCAGTAGATCACCTAGATTAGAAGGTAAATATACTGATTACCAGAAAATTGTAACGTCCTTTTTCATTTGCATTTATGTCCAAATCACATAATTATCTCTAATAAAAGAGTTCTGCATACAGCAATGAGTCCGCTTCCAACCGGTTGTATTGGAAATCCTTGGGGGAGGCCTATGTCCAGCAGTGGACCCATTGCGGCTGAGATTATCATGAAGATACAGCAATGCAGAATGCTATATGCGATTTTAACAAGAAGCACTATTTCAAATAATTAACATCCATACTGCCCTTTTTGACAGTATACGTCTACCGCGCCTTATTGATTTTTTGCTGACGTCATATAGTAGGGCAGATGACCCGGTTGTGGCCATTTTAAGAGTTTTATCCACTTTGAGGCCCTCTCAGTCTTTCATATATGCTGTTAAATTCATAATTTTTTTAAAAAGTTATTATATATTTATCAACATTGCCTAGCAAACGATTTTTTATTATTTATGAAGCAGATTTTTTTTTATATAAAATAATTAAAAATAAATGCGGCTTTGTGCCATTTCTGGCCAGATTTACCCCATTTGTGGCCACCATTGTGTGTCAGTTCTGGCCATTGAAAATAAAACACAAAAAATATATGGAAAACAGTTTTTATTTGATAATTGCACAATATTTGGAGTAGCTATCAACTTGTTCTTAATTCTAGTAACAAATTACAGTGATCAGATCACATTTATGACGTATTATATATACTTTACGACAATAATCAGTCTTGATATTTATTATAATTTTTATTATATTTATTGATATTTATTTGATTAGCTCCGTGGCGCAGCGGTCAACACGCCTGCCTGCGACACCGATAGTCCCGGGTTCAATCCCCGGTCAGGTCAAGATTTTTTTCATCTTGACCTGATCTTTTTCAGATTGACCTGGGTCTTAGATGTTTATCTATTATAAAATATCGTATCGTTGAGCTAGTATCCCATTTTTCCGATTTGTCCGTATATATTTATTATTATTAATTATTAACTTAAGGATTTACTTAATTTAATAAATCGGCATTTCGCCCTACATCTAAAAAGTCAACAAGATACCATAGTCTTTTTACCGCTACGAAGTAAATCTATCCTAGAAATCAGTCATTCATTAGTAAAGGTAAAGTATATTATATAAAACTATAACCCACTTTTATATTTTTATTTGCAATAGCTGAAAGTATCTTTGTTAAATGGTATACTTATTGTGCACCATTCTTTATAGAACAAAAAATATCTTCTTATCTAAACAATTTTCTTTTGGCTTGGCCAACTTTAGTCTTTGTAGAATGAGATTTCTTAGGCGGCATGTTGCAATGGATCTAAAATAAAAAAAAGTATTTAAACCTCACATTAGGATACTAAAAGATCATGACAGAAATAAATGGCCAAAAAGGGGGTTACTACGTACACCACTTTTGGCCATACGTGTGGCCAAAGATGGAGATTTCCATAATTCTCGTGCCGGTAGTGGCCACCTGCTCATAACCCCACTTATTAAACATATAGCAGCAAAATAGTTTTAATTCTCAATAAATAATACATTTCTTATATTAAATTGACAAAAACATGATAAAAATAAATAAAGATGTTGATAATATTAACTGATTACTCACCCGCTCACCTTATTGTTTTTGTTAAGATTTACACACATTCCACGTCCGACGACACAAAATGGCGTGTAATTTCAGAGTGAAGGTAGACAAATTTCAGCTGTCAACGTAAACAGTGTTGCCATTATTCAATGTTTTAAATTTCCTTCACAGTACACTAAGATTTTTGTCTTTGCCTTAGCTAAAATGAAATTTTCCCTGAAGTGGCCAAAAAGGGGTCGATGGCCAAAACCGGGTCACCTGCCCTATATGTGACTCCAGGGAAAAAAACTAATTAATGAGAACTCACACCTCATAATCGGTCAAGCCGTTAAGGCTACAATACAGGAGGTGACAATGGAACAAACATACACCTACATAAGCGCAAAAAACATTAACCTCCTTCTGGGTGGGGCGGTCGCGTAAAAACAATTACATATATTTTTTTTTGTTATAAATAAATAAATATATACGGACAAATCACACAGATTGAGCTAGCCCCAAAGTAAGTTCGAGACTTGTGTTATGGGATACTAACTCTTTATAAAAGATACATAATATAGATAAACATCCAAGACCCAGGTCAATCTGAAAAAGATCATTTTCCATCTTGACCTGACCGGGGATCGAACCCGGGACCTCCGTGTCGCAGGCAGGCGTGTTGACCGCTGCGCCACGGAGCTCGACATTGAGTACATATTGAGTTATTATTGGTATAACGTGTAGGCACTAGATAACGCTGTTGTATCAAGGCTAACTAAAGGTTCTCGTATTGTTTAAAGAGACAAATATCATCCTCCAATTTTCCTAAGGTTGATTACATAGAAATCTTATAAAAATATTCACGGTAAACTGAGAAGCTAGATGGCCCAGTGAGCGAACGTATTAGTGACGCTTATATTATATGGTAAGCAAACCTGGGCGTAGGTCACTCTGGGATGGGTGATCAAGTGGCATAAAAATATGAGGAAGGCCTGCGTAGCCGCTAGTCCCAACTGTCGTAATTTGATGGCTCGTTGGACAAGCCCTTAGGCAGCTTGAAAAAACTGACACCAGTGTTGACAATTTACACCACGTATGCCAAATCAACCAGGAAAAACTGGAAAAGTCATCAAAATACAGAATTTAGAGTGAAATAACAAATACATCTTATAGAATAGATCGAGTTAAAAATAACCCTGACACCGCTTCCTTGCCAAATTGTCGTAAAACAGTTTAGGACATAATAAATTCTGCAGTAAAGTCGTATTATGCAAATGCACAGTTCCTTGCACACGTATCCCTAATTCACTTGACGGAGTCTTCACTAAAATATGGCTTCTGACTCTACCAAATTCGCTTGTATGAAATACGTGATGGTAGAACTGAATGAGCTGATCTTTGACAACAGTTAGAATATTGAGATGGTAGATCAGCGGCATTTTAGAACGTCGCCATTTTCTAAGGTCCAAATGAATCTTCAAAATTATTGAACATCGATTTAGTAGTTCAAGTGTGAATACGTAAGAGATCGACCGAAACAGGATATTCTGCGAAACTGAAAACGAACCTTTGGGCACATAATAACTATTCAACATCATCATCATCAGGTCTTTGTTAGTCTCCACTGCAGGAGCACGACCCTCTCTGTTCTTCCATAGCCATATATTAGCCAGAGCAGTCAGAGGACGTACTAAAATCTGTACTATAATGAAATAACTATTATTATGTACTAAAAACCCACTACAGTTTTTACGTGTACAAAAAAAGGTAAATTATGTTAAAAAAAATTACAGAGGCAACACTTTCATTCATAAATAAAAAGTATAGGCCTCAATACTGCACTGGACTGACTATTGCAAATTCACCAGATCACGTGAGTTTCGGCGAGGCCGAAGGTTCGGCCGATTATACCGAAACCGACACTGTCGCCAAATCTCTATTTTTCTGCCGAAACCTAACCTAGGTTTGATTATTTCGTATAAACTGTTTAGAGCCTTACAAACAAACGACCGTCATGAAATACTTTGTACGGGGTACGGAGAGGGACATAAGTAACTTTCTAGGAAAAAAGTACTGTTCCCTAGTGATGGCCATTAACGCGAGAGGAGCTGCGGGAGAAAGCTTGCAGTTAAATAATAATATGTTGTACAAATATTACGTGAAACACAACAACAGTAATCTGAAGGAAATGCACAGTTATCAGTTTCGCAACATGTCAATGACTTTGAGATAAGTGTTCGCGTAAGCTGACAACAGTTGCACGGAATTCGGGCGTGATTTGCAGAGTCGCCGAGATAACATTGCTATGCAAATACTCGTACTCACCTACCTCATACGTGTGTGCGTATTTCATGACGATCGATGTGGCATTACAGATCGAAATCAACAAACAGCTATTTCTAGAAGTCGTAACATTATGGTAATAAATAATAATTTTAATGCTTGCAATAAATCGGGACTGACTAGGGATTTTTGGATTATAAAAAAAATAGTTAGCTGTTGTTCTATCATCAATCATAGTGCATGGCGCGACGTAGTTTAATTATTAATTTAAAGCACCTAACCTTTGACAAAGTCGGGTGAAGAACACGAACAAAATACACTGAACCTTCGCTATTTAGGGGAATGTTTAAATGACAACTTAAACTTATAAGCAACTTAAAATGTAACATAATCTATATGCGGGATAGGAGGTGGATGGCTTGAAGGAAAGAGAGCAAACATTTTCTTGATAAAATATATTTCCAACAACTTAAAAATTTAAATGAAATCGTCTTATATTCATAGCGGATGGCGTGCGACTCACAACAAACTCTATTTTCATTCTTTATATGGAAAACATCATACCTAAATTTATGTCTCTTAATTTTATTCTACCCTCGTTACACATCCTTCATATAATATGTGACTCAGGTCGTCAATAAGAACAATAATGATGGAAATAAAAAAAAATATAAACCTATTGTATTCTATTACTATACTTTTAAATATTTCTATTGATAAGAATTTACTACGACATTGAAGTATGTTTGACATTCTATACTTAAACATTTGATTTAAAAAAAATGTGTTTGATAGAAACATATAAAATTAATACATTTCTTAATATAATTAGTTTAATTGGAAACCTTTTAACATAATATGTAAACTTTGTGTTCCGTTTAAAATCAGCCTTAGCAACGCCCTTCCTGGATCTTTACTAACAGATGTAGATAATGACAATAGGTGGTTGTACCACCTATTGTCATTATCTACATGTTGGTGAAAAATAAAGAATAAGTGACGTCCCTGGCTGAAAATACTAACCCGCTATTGTCCTTTATTACCACACTACTCGAGCGTGCCTAATCGTAAGCATAATAATAATTCCAAATTAATAATTTTCGTCGCTATACACGCCCACAAAAATAAATTATTAATTTGGAGTACCTAACCTCTGCCTCTGAGCAAGTCGGGTGAACACAAACAAAATACACATAAACCGTCCTTTGTGTCGTTACGGACTGAAAATATCCCGTAGAAAATGGGTGGTGATTGTCCATTGTCACCAAGCTACCCGAGCGCGGCTAAACGTAAGCTTTGTATAGCGCCCACGTATCAATTTGCAATACTATTTTTGAACGTGTGATCACGTATTTTTGTATGGAAAAACTTGCGAACGGCAAAATTTCAAACATCGTAGCCCCGAGCTTTGGTTGAAAAATCCCGTACCCGGCTAGACCTGTCGACTCAAAACTCTGGTGTTCTGTTCGTCACTCTGTTTTCGGATATAATATAACACCTAATGTTATTAGGTTATCTTAAATGTTACAAACATTCGAACAGTTAAGATAGGTTCTATGTTTTATCAAGCATTAAAATTGTTTGTGTTAAAAACAATATTCAGTTTATTAACGCTGTACCCACGTATAGTTTAACAGAGGATGTGGTTACATACCTTCAATTACTATATTATAGCTATCGGCGGCCCAAAAGAACAATCTCTGGGATGGGATACGCCGACATTTTCCTTTTGATGTGTGATTTCTTATATAGACCAATGTAAAAGTCGCTTGAAAATCTACTTTCCATATCGAGCAATATTTTTATATACGAATATGTACTGTCGCGAAGCTCCCAGATTAGTCTAGAACTTTCCCTAACATTGTTTTTCTCGCTCGCATTGTAAAAGGTTTGGTATTTTACTCCAAACCCAGAACCCTAATCACATAACAGTAATATAAAACCCACAATTATCTTAAAACGAGCAAAAATGTCTTAGTCGGGCAGCATCGTACTAACTAAACGTGTACTAATAGTAAAGACTCCTTTGAAGTAGTGATCCCCTTGTTCATACATGAACGCGGCTCGTGTGCGATGTCCCGTGAACATTGCGAGTCCGGACTGAACTCACAACCAATGGCGCAGCCTCCGGGTCTTACCGCGGGGTTAGCTAGGGCTCACTCACATTACTACCGAAAGATCGATTACAATATTAAATATTCGCCATATAAACGACGAACACACTAGCCAACGGGCTAAAGAATGATGCTTACGCATGTAAGGCAACCCCTAGTGGCAAAAAATATCCGAGCTGCTCCGTGCACGTTCAGCTCGTTCGGAAGGCACGTTAAACTTACATCATTGATGGCAATCATTAAGCTATCTGATGTCTTTAAGCAGCTAGGAAACCCTGACACCAGTGTTGCACACGAAAAAAATACAATGAAAATCGACCGTGTTTTTAAATTTTATCCGATTTGATGAAATTTTCAATTGTTTGACGTGTCCCTTATTTCATATTCAACTTATAAAGTATTTTTTTCTATTACTTTGAAGTTGCCAAAATTGCCCACTCTGTCTCTTCATTCATATGTGTTTAAGAGGCACCTGCCCCCCTATTTACTAACTCGGATGACAGGTGTCGATGCCTATCAATCTAGAATTTACAATTACAATGCGGGTTTTGCTTGCACGAACTTTTTACTTGAAATACAAAAACCGCATTGTAACAGCAAATCCTAGAGTGATAGGCATCGACACCTGTCATCCGAGTTAGTAAATAGGGGGGCTGGACGCGCATATCTCCAAACAAACGGAAATAAGGAATTGTGGGAATATTTGATAATTTTATAATACCAATGGTTTGAGAATTATAAGCGTTTTCAAATTTGTATGGAAATCTTGAGAGGCGTATAATTCTCAAACCATTGATAATTTTACCAAGCTATATAGGAACATACGTAGATTATAATGAGACTAATTGATTGAATGCTAGACCAAAGCATACCAAAAAAAAAAGTTTAAGTTAGACAGAGGGCTGGCTGAAGATATTATTGCCAAATAAACTTTGACAAATGGACAGTAGAAACTAACATGCTGTAACAGCGAACCCCAGGCACCAAAGAACCAAAAATGAGAATGCGACGTGCAATACGGCTCGAAAGACGACAATTCATGCCGTCATCCCGGTTATGACCGAGCCCTAAGGCCGCTAATTTGACCGACGTGACGTCACGTTTACGGCATAGTAAAAAAGAAACGAGAACGCCAGTGTTTAATATGTCGCCGCTTCACCACAAAGCTTTCAAAACGTACACTCTACATTATTTCACAATGTTTTGACGATGTTGCTTTTTTATTATTTATACACGTTGACGCTGAATTATTTTTATTATGTTACACCCACCCCGGCTTATAAAATAAACAACCCAACCAAAATATTACACGTTTGTTCGCATTAAAATTGCCCCCAAATATTAATCATGCATATTAAATGTAGGATAATTTTTATGTAAATTTATTCAAAAATAAAACTAACTTATATAAACTAAGAATTAAACCTACCTATAAAATAAAACTACTTATAAATAAAACTTACCTATAAATAGAAAATGTCCAGCAGGTCATTGCCCTGCGGTAATGTGCCCAGAAGACTGGCAGCATTGCCACGTTGAATGGCAATGCTTATTCTTTGGGCAAAATAATGTAGGATCACTATTAAAATTATTGATTTGCTTGTTTCATATATGACTTCGAATTTGCTTCATTTACGAAAATAAATAAAATGATTTTTCTCATTTGTCTGGTATAAAATATATATAACTTTATTCATACAATAATCACGTATAATTTGGGCGCTATCAAAAATATACGAATCAATTGCTGCTCATAAGGGAGTGATAAGCGGATCCATATCGTGACGTCACATGACGCGCGCAATGTTCTTCAATTCACTTTCCAGAAGTTAATAATCATAAATATTTACAGAAATACCCTCGTTTATCTCTGTCCCAGATGGATAACAAGCTTTCTTTTAGCGGACCCGGGCTCCATAGCACCACGGCTGAATATACAACTGACAAAAATTCAGACGACAGAGAGAGTGAGGGTTAAAAGGTTTCTTTTGTCATCCTAGACATTAAAATCTTCTAATGAGGGTTTAACATAGATATCAGAAAGATGGGGTTTTACTTACGTTATAAATGCGCAAGCTAGTTCATACAGCAGCGTGTAAAACTGTATACTTGTTTGAAACCGTGTACTTTTGTATGATTTTTTTTTTTAGATGTAATTTTGATCCCATGACAACAGTAGTGAATATTGACGGGCTTATTCACCCCTTTAAGGGAACGTAGTGTCAATTCACACGCTTTTTACATAGTTGTTTATTCGTATTTGTCACGCTTCCACGCCTAAAACAATAAGAAGGGCAAGGGATGAAAAGTATCCTAAAAAAAGTTACTTTCCCGCGGCATATACATGTACACTAACGCGAGGGAAGCTGGTGGTGAATTGTAATACAATTATAACTATTTAAATAAATTTACTGCACGGTTAAATTGAATCCATCGTATGTAACGTCACAAGCACGTACGATGGATTTAATTCACTATGCATAGAAACGCTCTTCAATTCACTTTCCTTATATGCAAATCGTGGCCAGTGCCTGCCAGTGCTTAAGACACACAGACTATAAATAGTTACAGGAAAAGTTTTCATAGCCGACCTTCTCGGATGGACAAGGAAAACCTGGATAGCTATGTCTATTCGAACTAAAATTAAGTTCCAGTTGTTCCAAGTTTAAAGTTGGGAAGAATCGGGATAATAGTCTATTTTTAGGATACCTTTTTTGAACGGGTGACCTCACGATACAAGCGAGATAGATATTTTCATTCTTAAAAAAAATAATGTTACAGAAATAGTTATTAAAATTAAGGACTATTACTGTACTATTATTTACGGTTGACTTACAAGACGAGTGTACGTTAAACTTACTCGTCCAAACGAGAAAGTTTAAGTACTGGAGATTGTCGTTTACGGTCTACGTATTAACAATGCGTAGCCGGATTAACGGGTAAAGGAAAATGACACCTAACATTAGATGCATCATTTCTCATTTGCCTTTTTATAGAAATAACTTTCTTAACTAGACGGGCTAATTCTAGAGCGGATCAAATTTAAGGTGTTGCAAGAACTATGCTAAAAGTAATTTTTTTGTCTAAATTGTATTTATTAGGTACATGATTGTCAGCGGAGGCCAGGCTTCGATTCAAAACTGCTGACGATGCAACCGGCAAAAACGCTCATATGATGATTTAAAGTTCACAGTTTTAGCACAACACTGAAGAAAGTCTCCCTTAAAATGCCTTTCAGATATCAGCCGTTAACTTTCAGAAACTGTCCCAAAAATCTACTTATAAGTTGTCTATGTTCTTTGTCACTTCTACATGTTTTCATACGTATGTTTGTCTGACAGGCGTACGAGCGTGCTAATCTGGCTGACGCTCTTCTCCCGCGCTCGCTGAACGACGGCGAGCTGATCATCCGACAGGGAGACACCGCCGACGGCATGTACTTTGTGGAGGACGGCTCTGTCAGCATCCGCATCACCCGTGATGATGGCAATGAGCACGAGATCAAGCGCCTGGGTAAGTATCCACTCCCAATCCTGTGCCACAGCCTTCCGGCATCCTTCCGACGCCATGTACTTCGTGAAGGACGGCTCTGTCAGCATCCGTATCACCCGCGACGATGGCACTGAGCACGAGATCAAGCGCCTGGGTATGTACACATCCCCTCCCCACGCCCCGCCCTGTCCACAGCCTTCAGGCACATTTTTCCGACGGCATGTAAAATAAATAAAATATAAATATATACGGACAAATCACACAGATTGAGCTAGCTCCAAAGTAAGTTCGAAACTTGTGTTATGGGATACTAAACTCAACGATACTATATTTTATAATGTGTGTGAGCCACATCGTTGCATCTGTGGCAAGATGGTTGACGCGGACGGACACCATGCACTTGGTTGTGTAAGATGTGCGGGGCGTTTATCACGGCATCATGCTCTGAACGACATTGTGCGTAGGGCGCTTATCGCAGCCAATGTCCCGTGCCAGTTGGAGCCTCCAGGACTCTCGAGAACGGATGGAAAGCGCCCCGATGGCATAACATTAATACCTTGGCAGAGAGGACGATGTCTCCTATGGGACGCAACCTGTGTTAGTACGTATGCGGCGTCCTATCTCACTAATACTGCCCGATCGGCGGGGGCTGCGGCGCGGATGGCGGCTATGCAAAAAATTGCAAAATATTCAGTTTTATCGTCCAACTATGAATTCGTGCCGATCGCCGTTGAGACAGCGGGGCCATGGTGCCCAGAAGCCAAAAAGTTTATTGGTGAGATTGGACGTCGGTTAAGGAATTTAAAATATGACGAGCGCTCCGGATGGTACCTGGTTCAAAGAATTTCCATAGCAATACAAAGGGGAAATGCAGCTAGCATTATGGGTACCTTTGAACCGGGTACTATTCGGGATGGAATTTTTGATTAATTTTAATTTGGTTGTGTGTGTGTGTGTGTGTGTGTGTTTTTTATCCATGTGTTGTAATACTTTTAAATGAATAAATTTTATAATACATACTTATATAGATAAACATCCAAGACCCAGGTCAATCTGAAAAAGATCATTTTCCATCTTGACCTGACTGGGGATCGAACCCGGGACCTCCGTGTCGCAGGCAGGCGTGTTGACCGCTGCGCCACGGAGCTATCAGCATTTGCATTACCCGCGACGATGGCAACGAGCACGAAATAAAGTGCCTCGATATGTACACATCCCCTCCCCACTCCCTGACCCGGACCATAGCCTTCACGCACCTGCCGACAGCATGTACTTCGTAGAGGACGGCTCTGTCAGCATCCGTATCACCCGCGACGATGGCAATGAGCATGAGATCAAGCGCCTGGGTAAGTACCCGCTCCCTGTGCTGTGCCACAGCCTTTAGGCACCTGTCGATGGCATGTACTTCGTAGAGGACGGCTGTCAGCATCCGCATCACCCGCGACGATGGCAATGAGCACGAGATCAAGCGCCTCGGTATGTAAAGTCTCCACTGCAGGAGCACGACCCTCTCTGTACTACCAGAACTATATATTAGTCAGAGCAGTTAAGAGGATTCGGCCTTCACTCTCCACGCTGGCCAGACAGATTGGAAAGGTCCCTTTGATGTTTTTTAAGCTAATTGTTTCTTAAGTCGCCTTCTACGACATCCACGGGACGACTTGGAGTGGTCTTATTCAACTCTGCTGGGAACCACTCAGCTAGAAAAATACTACATACTCGTATCTACCCTACCTCTTTCTCACTGTTTCCATTTGTCTAATATTTGAACACTTATTACGTGGTCCACCTTGCGCCCCCAAAAATGACAAAACAGCAAGCCATTCACATCGAACAGGCCGTGCATTGCCCACATTGCCTGCTCCTTCGAAAAATCAATATGCGTGGCAGTGAGAGTGTTAGGAACTATCTGTCTCTACTCTACTCTGTGTGATATAAAGATGCGATAGCATTTTATTCCATATTCGTAATAAATAAGTATTTGTGTCGGCAGGCAAGGGAGGCTACTTCGGCGAGTTGGCTCTGGTCACCCACAAGCCGCGTGCTGCCTCTGCTTACGCTGTTGGACCAACCAAGGTGGCATGTAAGTATTACTCATATACCGTACCTTTCAAAAACTCGCAGTGTCCCCCGCAATATGGCGTACACGTATTTCTGCCCCGTTCTCGGGTGTGTTTGATGGTTTTGAAAAACATGGTTGACAAAGATTTTTTTTTCTTTATTTTTTATTAGATGATACCCGCGGCTCCGCCCGCGTTATATATGTATAGCCAATGTCCTTCTCAGTACCTAAACCTAATGCAAAATTTTATGATGATCGGTTTAGTAGATACGGCGTGAAAGCGTAACAAATAAACAAACTCACTTTCGCATTTATAATTTTAGTTAGGATTAGGATTGTTGTTAGTCTACTCAGATGCAGACTTTTATTCGTACGTTAGTACTTGAATTCACTTTGCGGCGGCGACCCTGGTATAATTTCTAAGAAATATTATTGGCAGAAATTCCAACCCAATGTTTATTGTTTACATGAAACTTTGAACTATGTGAACAAGGGTAAAATAAACTAGGAACATAATACAGATCAAAGTAACTCCGGGATTTTACTGCTCACTACTTGCTTAGGATATCTACAGTCAGAGAATGTCGAAGGAAATTTTAAAGTACAAAATAACCCAAAGGTTAAGCGTGCTTCCCATTTATAATTGGCCCCAATGAAGATAAGATGTCAAGGGAAGAATGCAATATCACAAGTCAGACAAACTAGGTTCGGGAAGGTTGTCAGTAAAAACGACGATCAAATTTGCCGAGTGCGTTTATTAAATTTAAATAAAAATATTCTGTTGACATAAAAATGTGGGTGCGTAGCGTTGTGAATACGATATGTTAATAAAACCATGACCTATAACTTAAAAGAAGACTGAAAGTGATATAATTCTTTCGAATTTCCACCATTAGTCCCACAGGAAAAGTTGATCATATACACAGGCTGAGTCACCCCTTCGAGTTTTAATAACATTTGTATAAAAAATCTTCATATATATATGAAATATTTTTATTCTATCTTCATATATATATGAAATATTTTTATTCTATGAAAATATTCAGGTTTGCCTGAACTAAAATTAACCGGTGAAATTATAATTTTCATGGGCAATAATTTTTCGCCATGAAAGATTGTTGGCATTATTGCGTTAAATTTTTATTATCAGCATTAATAATGGTGAATTATTGGATCCCGAGTTTAGAGGCACCATAGTAGAATATAAAGGCGCTTCTTCTAGTGTACTAGTAGACTACAAACATCAAAAAATCGGTTTTTATATTTATCCTTATATAGGAATTTAATGCAGTTTTCAGCAATACACAAAGTGATTCATGAGGAAGGTTTATATATAAGTACTAGCAATTTACCCGCGACTTCGACCGCGTATAACATCAACTAACAATATGCTCACTTACATCTTGAAAACCCTTCTACCAAATTTCAAGTTTCTAGGTAGATTTCGGCTTTGCGTTGATATATTAGTCAATGAATCAGGGTTGCCTTTTATATAATTATATAGATAATACATCAATTGCAGCCGTAAAAAGTTCAATGCTGGACATGGGCCTCGTCCAAGGATTTTTATCATTGGAGGGGTTTTGCCACACCCAACACGCTTGGCAACGGTTTGATGAGCGCAGTTTATTTGGCTTATATCGGTTCCGATGCTGCTGCCCATCGAAACCAGTTTTTAAGCGAGGGTAGGGTAGGATTTTTTAGGACTGAGGGAACTGGATAACGGTATTTGGGATGCTACTTGGTTGGAACATTTGAGTATGAGAAAGTAGCAGCCAGTAATGGCGAGGGAGGCCGGGCGCGCGTACCCAATGCCATACCCGCAATCACCGGTCAGGTTGTTGAGGATGACACCCCTGACCATGTGTCGCTGTCATTTCATATGAAATGCGTGACATTGCGTTGCCGCCGAACATCTAAGTCATAGCCTTTAACGAGCGGACAGTCAAGTCGAGACGCTTCTAACGATATGTCATTGGTCAAATTATGTTGGGAGGTTTTGGAGATATCAGGAACATACATACCACCTTCAAGCAAGCATGCACATGACCAGATGGTCGGACGACGTGACATAGGTCGCAGGAACGCGCTGGATGCAGGCCGCTTCCAACCGTTCGTATTGGAAATCCTTGGGGGAGGCCTATGTGCAGCAGTGGACTTCTTGTGGCTGAAATGATGATACCTCTTTTATACATATAGGTATACGGATACGGACATTTTAATAAGTCTGTATGAAAATTATCACGTATGTTTTCTAGGACACCTAAATAGTGGTTTATCTTGAGATTTATATTGAGGCAACCGCTAGCAAATCCACAGTTGTTATCTAATGCTGTGTACAAGATAAAGATAAGTCGCGCTCGATAAGCTACTACAGTGGCATAGCCAGGCCTGGGCGAAGTGGGCCTTAGGCCAGGACCTCGCGCACAAAGGGGCCTCACGCATTATGTAAACGATTTATTTTTGAGTAGTCAACGTTACACAAAAAGTTTTACAAGGTCTCGCGAAAAATGTCTTCCTCACGCCCGAATTAGGTCTAGCGCCGCCACAGAGCTACTACACGTAGTAATGTCTAGTTATCGTCTTCCTGGGGTCCTTTATAAAGGAAGTGAAAAGTTTTTTTGGTTAGTTTTCTCTATATACTAGTATCTCTGTTAGGCAGAGTATTAAACTATCATAATCAAAAAATAATATGAGAAATATGAGCCGAAAATAAGATGTGAATACAGCTTTTATTATCTCAAATTATTTCTACTCATAAAGAGGTATGGTTGGTATGTTTGTTTGTTTTGAGTCAAAAACTACAGGATCGATTTGTTTTTTTTTTTTTTTTTTCAATTGAAGGCTACGTTATCGGCGAGAAACGTAGGTTATAATTTACGTAGACGAAGTCAAGGGTAACAGCTAGTGGTGATAAATACATAACAACATTTACGGATACTAAATAAATTGATATAGGTACATAATCTTTTTTTATTTCTGGATCAGAGAATATTCCTACTTGGAAAGATACAGAAAGTTTGTTTTTGAGCATATTCTCGGAGATCACTAGACACAGTTGACATTGAGCATGTTTGTTTGCAGTCCTAGACGTGGAGACGTTCGAGCGCCTGCTGGGCCCGTGCATGGAGATCATGAAGCGCAACATCGACGATTACGAGGAACAGCTGGTCAAGCTCTTCGGCGACAAGAGCAACCTCACCGACGTGCGATGAACGCCCTCCCCGCCACCATTTCCCTTCCACACCACGTAATCTATCTTTTGTTTCGTCAATGGAGATTATGCTGTTTTGATTTGGCTTGCACTAACAGGCCTTTTTTCGTTTCGTTTTGATTTTCTCGCCAAGGCGGCGTACTATTTTAAACCTTAATTATTTAATATTGAGCACGTCGCTGGAAAAATAAATTCCTCCTGCCGCTAAAGAGGTTGAAATTGTCACCTAATTTTGTGTAACCAACTTTGTTAGAGCGAGACAAATTTTTCTTTATTGGTATAGATTTAATTAACAGTCATAAATTGTGTGGTTGTTATATGATTTGGTCAGTGGCGTAGCGTAATAAAAAATTCGACATAACAAGACAACCGCCGTTGGGGTTAGGTGTTTTTCACAGGGTGTTTCGATTCCCCCTGTTCTGGGACGCCACACATGCTAGCTACGCCACTGTATATGGTATGACATTGAAAATAGTTTTTCAGTAATAAGATTCTTCGTTGATGAAATTTATAAAATTAGTGCAGCACAGCTAAAGAAATTGTTGTTTGTGTGTTATTTTAGTGAATACATGAACAAAAGTTATTTACTTGGTCTTATTTGGTGGTTGAATTGCGCGGGCGCACGGGTATTGATCAAAATTAAGATTACCCTAATAACCACTATGACCAACCAGTCAAGATATATAATATTTCAGTGTTCTTTGAATATTACAGATATGTAACCTGGTGTTACATAAGAGAGTTATAATAACATGTGTGCAGCATAATCTCTGATTCGACCAAAGTCTGTTTTATGCTCAAGCGCTTACTAAGTCGCTAATTATGCTAAATTAACAGCTACTAATGTTTTGAGTACAAACTGTAGGGCGATTGGTTCTCGATTCGTAAAGCAGTGCCATGTTGATAATTATTTGTCAAATAAATTAGTGTAGTGTATCAGATTACGCGTTGAATGGAAGGCGAAATGCCAACGAGCGCTCAATAATATTGCATTGGTACGGAAATACGCTTATTTTAGATAGAGAAATGCCTTAGTAGCTATGTAAATATAAGGATTGACGGCAGGCCGGCTGTCGGGAAACGAACTAATCGACGAACTCAGCTCATTTGACGTGCCATAGACTCGTTTGTTTTTGTAATTATTAGCTACGTGCTTACTGAAATGTCTAGCTCAAGCAATGCGCTCATTCTAAAATTTGCTTCCTTTATTATGATGATCTCGAAATGCATCGCAGCAATGAGCGTTCGCGTTCAGTTCCGTTTTCTACGAACGGCCGAAAAGTAACACACATCTGACGAAATGTTAAGAATTTGGGCTCGAGGGTAAAGGCATTAGCTTAAATTATACCTAAAAGATGTTAAGTAATGTGACAATGCAATACTATTCGGCACTCGCGCACGTCTCGACATTTTCTCAAATCTGTCGCTATTTCTACAACTAAGATATTTTCACTGACACAGGCTTTTGGATGATACAAAAATTTATATACCTTGTAGGTAAAGTACGAGCATATAAAGGTTATATTTTCGTGACTAGATTAAATCTAATCACTTTGGTATTTTAATTTATTTATTTTAACGCGTTAAATATCGATGTATGTATATGGAGATGAAATATGCGGAACAGTTTTTGAATGCCAAATTAACTGATAGTTACACTGTGTTATGATGACTATGACAGGACATCGCGAATTTACAACAATGCCTTTTGGGCATATGTAAGTGAGCGAGAAGAAAGGTCGGAACATTCATATACCGTTGTCGCGAATACGTATTTATATATTGAGTTTTATATTATGAATGTTTAGTGAATTTGTTAAGAAAAGGGATTATTTTTGTTATATTTTAATTATTTTACGCTTTTTCTGTTGTAGAGAGTTCCTATTGTTTTGTTTGCTCTTTAACAATTTTACATAATAGATCTGAGTGTGTTGGATTTTAATATATGGTTTATTGAACACTTTGACTCCTACGAACAAATTACGACTGTTTTGTATCTGCACCAGCCGAGCAACAAAGCTTGAGGCGCGCCCTCAGGTAGTCCGCAGTATTATTTGAATTAGACAATTCCACAACCTTTATTTGTGACTCCAGCCAAAGTAGGTGAATGCGTAAATATCATGTGTAGCGCTAAATATTTAAGTCTATTTACTATGTAGTAGTTAGTTTTCGTCATTTCTTATTGTAATTTAAATATTAGTAGATTAGGGAATTTTAATGGAATATAGTCAAATCCTGAGGGGTGAGGTGTATCGATTTTGACGCCATGTACAAAATTGTACAAATTTATTTCAGCTGCCATAGAAGATGTTGTTTTTTATTTTATCGAACCAATAAATGATTTGTACGTTACTAATATTATTTATTGTTGAATATTGCTCTACAGACTGCGATGTGGCATACCGTTATGGGATGTAGGCGATGTTTATGTATTGCGGCCTTCGCTTTGCTGCTTCCGTTTGTTAACCGGCCAATTGGCATGGAGTTCCGTTTTCGGCGTAGCTAATACATTCCTTCGTTACTGGTCGACCACTTTATCGATCAATACAGATTTTGTTATGAAATATTTTTATCTTCGTCCATCGGACGACGATGGTTCTCACTTCAAGTGCCTATTTCATACAACATTCTATGCGTTGCAACTAAGCAAAGGACTGTCAAATTTCTATCGCCTTCTTTGTCATAGTGTTGATGATGATAAAGATGGCTCTATAAAATTACCGTTTGACAGTCCTACTCTTAGTCAAAATGCATAGTAAATCAGATACAAACTTGACACTTTCTCACTAACAACTGAAATGTTAATCTCGTGTTTTTGACTTCTTGAACTGCCTTTTCTATTCGTGAATTGTGAAATGTGTTGTGAAGTATGTGTATTTAATGCAACAGGCAAAGGAAACGGTGATCAGCTCAAAATATGCGTTTCAACTAAGAATACCAACCGTCTTACGGCAGTTTCATATGGAGATTCTATCATCGTCAATGCAGTTTAAACGTATTACATTTTAAAATTGACAAGTTTTGATCGCATATTTCATATAGTAACTGTGTATGGAGGTTTACTGTGGCAGTAATGTTAGTCGTTTGTCTGTAAGCTAGCGTCCCGTTCCGCCGCTGTCTACTTCACATTGGTATTGCTTTCATGTGTGTGGAGTGTCGTCGAGGTTTTCCCTTCTATGATACATATAGGTATTGATATGTTGTGTTTACTGTACAGGTGGCGCCTCGTGTCCGCCGTACTGTCTGTGTGTCCCCAGTGTCCTGAGTCCAGTAGTCGTTAATAGTTCGTGCAATAACTATGTCATTTATCAATGTCGTTTACATCAATATCATGTGTTACATTTTGTCTGTGTGGAATTTATTTATAGATTTTAATAAAATCATAGTGTAAGATATATTCTCTTTGTACTGATTCGTGCGCGTCAGTATACTAGATATGGCTAATTTAATACTACACGTGTATATTCAGTTTTGAACGATATTCATTATAATCGCAATATACCTGTAATGTTAGAAGCACAAATGTTTAGATGCGTGAGTCGAAGGGAGTCTTCTGTTGTCTTCCACACAACCGGGACGCACAGAACCGCTCGCTGCGGCCGGAGCCGTGCGCATCCTCTGGCATACTGATGTAAAATTAAATTCATTACGCTTAACTGTAGCGTAAATTTTTATAAATTATACTAGTCATTGGTGTCTAACGTAGATTTGTAACCTGACAGCACATTGGGATGGATCGCTCCATATTATCACGTTCACTTAGCTGTAAGTCATTCTGTACCACGACGAGCATATCAGCGGAGCCCTCGCCCCGCGCCATGTCTAACATTAAATTGCACCACATGTGTACATCCGGTAGCCAGTTGAAAACTAGTACCGCTTTTTCCACGTCATGAGCTTACCCTGTACATTTATAAAAAATATGTATCGTAAAATGTTAGAAAACTGAATTATATTTGTTTGTAGACCTAAATGTTGTTTACTTTATACCCCTCACCCATACACAAGACTCATCCCATCCCTCGTTTTCCCAAGTACAACTTGGAAGGTACAGTAGTACCACGTTTATAAGTTACCTCGGCATTGTTCGATGGCGCAGAATAGCGCAACCGACCGCCGACTCAGGCCGAATGAAAACATCAGTGAAATAACGAATTTATTGCTGCAACATAAGATTTTAAACCCAAAGGCAGTAGGTCTCGTGCTATCTCGCTCACAATACTTGTACGCCTGCCGCGATTAGCCGAGACGCCGCATGGCGCGTACGCATCAGCCAATAGCGGATGGATATTTTCTTGCCATGCCAAAATTTGATTTCTGCGCAGGTACATCGGTGTAACTTATAAAAGTGGTAGTACTGTATGTAGTTGGTATTATCATTGTAAGTGTATGCTTAATTTTTATAGATTATTATCATTTTCATTAAAAAATTAGATAAACAGCGATTTTAAACAAAGTAAGCAACTACCCACCAAATATTATTGTATAGGTACTTACCAAAAATTGGTTTGTGGAAGAAATATCGAACAAGTATGAATTCATAGCAATATATGTATAAGAGAAAAAATGTCTCGAATGCACTTTTGACATTTTGTCCGACATATTGTTTTTTTTCTGACGTCTCATAGCCTATGACACTCCAGGAAAGAATACGAATCTAAATAATGACACCTCCCCATGCTGTTTGGATACAGGAAGCAACAATATGCAACACAGAACATACATACTAGCGAAAGACATTAGGTACCTACATATTTTATGGGGTGGTGGATCATTTAGGTAAAGAGCACTAAGGCTCAATGCACACCGAGATGGAAGCGGCCGGAAACGAAGCGAATAGCAGTTTCATAAAGTTTTAGACTTTATCGCCATGACTATAATACATAGAATCTCTTTAAAACGTTGCCCGAACGCCCGGGCGTTCGCGAGCATTCCAGCACAGCGACGGCGCACGAGGCACGACTGCACTGGAGGTAGCGAGCGGCCACTGGAAGTATCCTACCGCCCCCGCCCACTCCACGCCGCGCGCGTTTTCGCGTACACAATTATACGTGCAATAACAATGAAATCCAAAATACCCATTCTTACAGCTAAGAACACACGGGTTTCCTTGTTATGAAGAATATAAACTGCGCATAGGAATAGCCTGAGCCGTGACGGGAGTTGCGTGCGGGCGAGCGCGAGCAGTCGCGGGAGACACCTTGCCTTCTCTTCCGAGCCGACCGTGTAAATAATAAATTGTCAATATTTTGGAGCTATGGATGGAGGTAGCTGGGCAGGAACAGTCTGGTATGGCAAGGCCACCAACCTAATGCTAAACTTGAAACTATGTAACATACAAGGTACATAGACAAAATCTGCCCCCCTATTTACTAACTCGGATGACAGGTGTCGATGCCTATCAATCTAGAATTTACTGTTTCATTGCGGGTTTTGTTTGCTCGAACTTTTAATTGGAAATACAAAAACCGCATTGTAACAGTAAATTCTTGATTGATAGGCATCGACACCTGTCATCAGAGTTAGTAAATAGGCCGGCTGGTATCTGAGAAGCTACCATTATGGCTTATTACCATATGGCTTACTCGTGTGAGCTACTATAATTCAAATGAGTATCTAAATAAGTCAGCCTATACCTAAGAATATGCCCTGATTCTAAGGCCTAAACCCTGATTCCAATTCATATTTCTCAATTTTTCTGACACTTTCATGCATCTTGTTCTCCGCTGTGATGGGTTCATGTTACACTTTTTGGCTTGGACACAATTACAGATATTAATTCTGACAATGAACAAAATTCAAAGCCAAAAGTAAAATATAGTCCTGTAGTTCAAAAGTAACAAGCATGTTTTAGTGGCCGCCAAGTCAGGAAGCACTATTTCTGGAACCTCTGAATCTTCAAACCTATAACACCTAGCAACATCTGTTTTCACCCAGATAATGTCAAATCAGTCTCCAAATCTCAGGTTGTTCATGCCAAGCCATACTTAGCAATTAATATTTTTTTTGGTCCATTCCAGGACAATACCTTCTGTCATGGAGCCCTATTCACACTTTTAAAGTACCAGCTGTAATTTTTTTTATTTGGTGACTGATTTTGACTAATTCTTGAGTTATTTTTGAACATGGTCAGAATTTAAATTGGTGATGGTTTCCAAATCATAAAGCATGACCATGAGCAAACAATGGATTTCTATTATTAACGGTGGTCAATACTAGACTTCATTTTTAAAGGCATCCTGTCTGTATATTTACGATTCTCCAGCTACCAAGGGAGGGGTTGGCATATATGTAGCTGTAAAAACTGTGCCAAAACATAACAACATGAATTCCTTCCATGCTGTTTTAAAAGAAAATGAGAAAAAAATTGACCATAGTTTGACAGTCCAATTAATTGAGTGAGAACAAAGGAAAATGAATATATAATCATTCCCTTTATTAGACAGACACGCACACATTCTTCAATTTTAAAATTATATACTTATATTGGTTCAGGCTCTCTGCTGTAGACTTGCATTATTTTCTCCATTATTTCCCAATTCTTCTCCTTCTGCAAATCCTTTGTGAATACCTGGAAAAGAAAAAAAACAAATATGTATAACAAATGAAATAATTTTTAAGACCTGAAGGTTGATCACACAATGTTATTTACAACCTGTAGAAGAGCTAAATTGAGTTCTGTGAGTGTACAGATTTAACTGACTTACCGAGTACCATGCTGCATCATCATCTAGTGTAGATGCGAGAGGCACAGAGACTCCCAAAACATGTAGGGCTAAAGTCAAGCATGCCACAGCCACATGAGGTGCTCTATAGTCCAATATTGCCGAAGAATGATGGAAATCTTGCAGAAACGCCATCGCAGTGCGAGCGATAGGTGCTGATCGCCATTGAGAAGCTGGAAACCACTCTTGAAGCGATCGTAAATAATGCAACAAATATCGATGGTGGGATGGAGTTTCCAAATTGAACCCTAGCAATCGTAGCACCAGGAGCTCGGCTTGTGCCACTGCACCGCGCCAGAGCCAGTATTCTTCTCCCAATTCCAAGGGACCAACACCTCGGTTTATAGAATTGTGAGCGACGTTCACGGCGTCCCGTAACTTGATGGGTTCATCTCTTGATTTCCCTGCAGCACATAGGCAAGCAGTACATATCACGTAACAATCATAGTCATTCTTATCAGCCTCCTTAAAGAATCTATGATAGAAAATCGCTGCTGTTGCAACCGTTGCCGGCTGCAATCCAAGTTTGATTCCACATTCGAATATAAAGTTTGTGGCTAAACTATGGCCCGGGGCACTTCTGTAATCAGGTAAACGTCTTTCTCGCCTGTTATTCTGAAGCGCTATCACATCAATAACGTCTTTCATTGTAGCAAAATATTATTTACCAAGTTTCTTTTATAATTTCAGATTCACAAGCATCAACAAACCAAACATCAATACAAAGAGTATTTAATCACTTAATATTTGTCAAAAAGTGAGGTTAACCAAAGACAAAGCAATACTTTTTTGTTTCATTTGCCTCCTCTACACGTTGGGGCAACATTGTGTGTGACCTACACACGTATTAACAGCGAATATGTAAAGAGGGTGATTGGCTGTGATGGCTTTGGCTGTGGTGATTGTAAAATAACCGTCGTATAGGATTATGCTGTAAAATTGAGCAACAGCTTAAGGCATCATGTCTTGGGACACTAGAGTGACCTCCTGACACAGTACCGAAAATGGGGTGGTGGAGCACCCGCCACTATTAGGGGGGCACCCTCGGTAAAAAAACACAGGCACCAGTACTATTTGAGAAGTACGACCTCGTAAGCATTATTTTATCGCTTTCGCATGTAAAGCAACACCGGGTGCGGTTACCTCTGGGCTAGGTTACCACAAGTAGAACAAAAATTACGACTATTACTAATTTAACTAAGCTTTGCCAACACGTTCCGTTCGTCACTCTCCACCCTTGGTTCACATTCGCTCTGAGTAAGACCTCCGGTCCACTTAGTCCACGTATGAAAGGACGACGCGCACAACATATGCGTGCGCTGTGCCTAGTTGTTAACATTCAACTAAAAATTATTTGTATGAAAGTAGTAATCTAACAAATTAAGTCATAAAACAAACGTTTTTGTTTAATATTAAACTGTTAGTTGTCTACTCCTCCGAGGTTACTGGTGTTCTACAAGTTACCCTCTGTATACATACTCGCAAAAACATAAACCTCCTTCTGGGTGGGTCAGTCGGGTTCGTTTCCCTTCCACCTGTGTTTGTTGCTTGCTAAACTGTAAAGCCGTGTGGTTCCCGGCAGAGTAGAATAGGACCACTCCAAGTCATCCCGTGGATGTCGTAAAAGGCGACTAAGGAAACACAAGCTAAACAAAGCTTATTAACATCAAAGAGACCTCTCCAACTCGTCTGGCCAGCGTGGAGAGTGTAGGCCAAAGCCTCTGACTACTCAGGCTAGTATATGGCTTTGATAGTACAGAGAGGGTCGTGCTCCTGCAGTGGAGACCAGAAAGACCTGATGATGGTGAAACTGTAAAAGCCATAATAATAAAAGTTTTAAGTTTGAAATACATAAACAAAATAAAAATAAGTAATTTTCATCAGTGTCCCGTTTGATCTTTTAGCCCTATTTTTGCACAGACAGAAAGTATAATGGTATAATATAATAGGTAGACTAAACACAGATGTCACAAAAGAAAGTTTATATTTGATGAGTCGATAAAATAAAAATAATAGGTGTACATGTTTATTAATTACTAGCTGTTACCCGCGGCTTCGCCCGCGTAATATATATCCTATGTCCTTCTCGGTACCTTAACCTATGTGGATGCAAAATTTCATGATGATCGGTTCAGTAGATACGGCGTGAAAGCGTAACAAACAAACAAACAAACTCAGTTTCGCATTTATAATATTAGTTAGGATTAGGATAGGATTAAAGAATAGTCTTTGAGCATTTATTTATTTATAAAATAACATCATTCAGATGTAAGGCTTCGCGTTCACGGCACTCATTTATCCGGACCACAAAATTGCCAATGACAGCTCGGCAGGTCGTCTATGTGATGGCTGCGAACAGACTGGTTAACGTTTTCTGACGTTCTTCATGATCTGGGCCGACCAGATTTTGGTTTTTCTAAGGTTGAACCGGTCTCTTCAAAGTTCTTGACGCATTCTCTAATGAGAGGGATGCTTTGTGCATCATCGACAGAATTTTCTACGCGCTACAGTCACCGAATCATCGTTCTCGTAAAATTCTCGCACGCAGAGCGCGCGGTCCACTCCAAGAAACGCTTCATAACCACTGAATTCCCAAGAGCCATGCTACCGACTGGCCAACCTCCCGTGCCCCTCAGATTCGTTGCGTTCACGCAGTTGGCTTGGAACATATAAACTTTCTTTTGTGACACCATGTATACGACATGTGGTTCTCTGGGCAGAGTAGAATAGGACCACTCCAGGCTGGAAGTCGTAGAAGGCGACTTCGGAAACACAAGCTCTAAACAAACTTATAAACATCAAAGAGACCTCTCCAACTTATCTGGCTAGCATGGAGTGTAGGCCAAATCTTCTGACTGGTCTGGCTAATATATGGCTCTGTTAGAACTGAGAGGGTCAAGCTCTTGCAGTGGAGACTAGATAATAAAAAATATATACTGATTGATTGACTCTTGAATCATGCCAAAGACAAAATAATACTCACGTATAGACTGCCAACCTCATACAAAATATTGGACTAAATTAAGGTAGGTGAAAAGTAGGCGCATGTATGGCGCTGCAGAGTTGTTTGCTACTCGCCAATAGATGGCGGTAATCTGTGATAGCCTTAACTTACTACTGTGTAATATTAAAATATAATCCTTAAAATATTATTCTAATTTATAATAGGGTATATTTAGTGAATAATGCTTTTTATTACAGATATTCCCATAAAATGGTAGTACAATTTTGTGTAGCAACGAGTGGCGCCATCTATGTGAGTCTGTGAGAACAAATCGTAGGGGTTGGGACCACATGTTACTTCAACTCTCCAGTACTCTTTTGTTCTGCTCTATCTAGTCAACTTCTTCCTAACAGGATAGGTAGTAAAGGGAAGTAAAATAAAACCAACTCATTATTTGAACATAAAAATTAGAATATAATCATTTTCAGTAATTATTTAAAATTATACACTTAAAGTACATTTATAGTAAATTCAATAAAAAATACCAGTGCAGACGAGATACAAAAAGAGAAAATCGTTGGTTAAATACATCGCTTTCAGTAAATGCTTTACAAAAAATAAGTCGGAACGTAAAGAAACAAAAGTCAAAGATGTCACTCGATATAGAAAAATAAAGATAAGATTGAATCACATTCAAAAATTACCCACTAGTGACTAAAAATTTTACTTTCTTAAACATTTTTGTTCAATAGTCGGGACCGCTCGGCGCTACAAAGTCGGCCGGGGCGGGGTTCGGGCAGTCGAGAGACTCGGCCCTGCTTTAGTTGCGGCCTTGCGAGCCCTGGCCTCCGCGCACACCGAGCGGTCCCTCGCACGCGCTAGAAATAAATGTTACATGTCATCAATTCTAAATAAGATATTTTCAACATTGTACTCTGATCAGTACCAATACGACTATCGGCGCCGGGGCCGCGCCGCCGGCGAAGCGAGCGCCGCGCCTCGCCCTTACGAATCTCAGACATAATTTAGTTATCAAAGAACATACAGTATAAATAGTGAGGTTAGTATTAACTTTGGCAAATATGAATGAAGCATGGTGATATTGTTTTAAAAAATAATTCAATCACACATCTTACTCGTGTAACCGATCTAATCGTCTTATGACGATGTACCACTCGAAGTTAGCTGAGGATATAGAAAGCGTAGAGCTCTGATAAATGATTACTTAAATATAGCAGAATATGATGTCACCATAATAGGACGATCCCCAGAGTTCTGCTCTCTTATTACACTTTTCAACTTTACAATAAATGTACTTCTTAGTTCCAATTATTTCATACATACTGGTCTGATTATATTTGCTTTAGATTTCAATTACATTCACATTATTTTCTTATTAAATGACGCCTTATTTAACAGGTTTTAAAAACTGTTCTGCAATGGAGCGTCTCTTAAAATTGTTTGTGATGTAACTTTTTTATAAACAGATTGCTTTACTGGGAATCGTTTTTATGTCAACGATCTCGTCCACTGGAGCTCCATCGCAGACAGTTAGAGCAGCCTGGTCTCCAGGGCATCCAATCCCCATATTACTTTACAGTTGAAATCGACAACATTGTGACAAATATTCAGCGTTACAATTACAACTGAACGTCGCTCAATCCGCTAATTATTAAGATGTCGTTTCGGGCAGTCCTCGAATCACGCCACATCATATACAATAATCACTACATCCCTTAAAAAACTGTAATAACCTCCCGTCGGATCTAATAAAGCGCGAGAACATTTGAGCCGCAACAATTCAGTCTTCAAATAAGAAGCCTACGCCCTGGGGCGACGGAACGCTCGGCCGAAGGTCCTTTGAGCTGGAGACGAGTTGCGAGGGGCCGTACGAGTACGGAAAACCATTTGTGCGTTCGTTCTGTGTACAAACGAGTTGTGTGTGCGGTTCGATCACTGTCTCAAATCTTATAAACTAAATGTGATTCGAGCGAATAAACAATGCGGCAGTGTACAAAATTTACATCACATTCACTCGAAGTATTAAAGCATACAAGTCATTGTTTAGCGGCGGAGGAACACATCGAAATGCGAAACGTCCTAAGAATTGAACCCCGGCAGTCACACGCAACAGCGTTTCAAAGATATCGTATCGAACACTGAAATGTGCCGATGCGTACCATCGCACTGAATAAGCAATGTTATTAGCGCCGAACCCAATACAAACACTTTCGAGTACTGCGCTGATCAGTGTTACTGCTGACAGTGGGGGTTCAACCCTAACGCGTGTTACGACATCTGCTCGTCGACACGTGAATGCGGGCGGGAGGGGGGCATAGCGGCCTTCTACAAACATTTTTCTAGTCTGGCACACATCTCAACACATACATTTGTGAGTCCTGCTGATATCAGGTCCAAGCGATGGCACACTAGTGGGCGGCCGCCCGGCTCCCTCCTCAAGAACGAACCCATCGTACGGATGAGGCCTTACAGCGAAGACAATATGACTCACATCCACCATTCACTCTTTAAAAACTTTAATGTAGTGTGAAGCTTACTTAAATGTAGGTTTTGGGTCGAATGTAGAACTGCTCTAATATTATTTTTATTAGTTTTACGTACACATATTGTTACATAACAGTAAAAAACCTACCTAGCAACAAGCGAGCAGCGTCGCTCGGCCGCGGGCCATCCGCAGCGTGACGTCACGAGTCAGTATGACGTCAGCGTATCTTTGGTGTGCGACGAGCGCCGCCGGCTGACGAATGGCCCGCTCGCTCACAGTGTAGGCGTTACATTTTCATTTAATCACTTTTTACATACTCATAAACGTAAAATGAAAATAAATCACCTATCTATGACAATAGTAAAGGTTACTGTCTAATTGCATTATTAATTAATGTTTATTGATACAGTTACTGTCCTAATGCTTAAAAGTAAGATTTTTATTTTTATTATTAATAATAAATTATGTTATATAGTATATATATGTATAGTGTTGATTACGCCAATTCGCGAGTGTACACAAAGTTTATATACTCACATATCTTACACGCGATGCGAACAGAACGCGGCGACGCCTCGCGAGGTCGCCTCCGCCTCGAGCGGCCTCGGACCTGCCTCGAGGCATCGCGCCTCTGTCGCCTCGAGGGGACCTCGCAGCGCCGAGCTTAGCTACATATGACCACACGTTACTTACATTACAGACTCTTACCTTACAGCTCCAAACCACCTTCACAAAATAATGATTAACATGTTGACCGTAAATATTGGTTACTCACTTAAATATAAAATTAAACATGACAGTTTACATATACCACCTTTAATACAAGTATGCTAGATAAAATAAATACCTAACATGATTTTTATAATTGAATACAAGAATAGATCTTAAATGGCTACACCTTAGGATAACTGTAAAGTGATAGAAAAAATATGAACACAAAAATATTTAAGATTGTATATGGCATATGAATCAATGCTAGGAGTAAATAATTTGTGCGATACAATGCTTAAATTAAAATAGTGATTTACTCCGATGACAGCGCTTAGATTAAACGATCAAGGTATGTAAAATAAATGCTATCTTAATGCGAGCGGTTGTGCTTTCAAAAGTGTACAAAAATAATTTGTCGTCGTAAGCGATATAATACTTAATGGAATGACGTTTTGTATCAGTTAGTAGGCCAGTGAATCATGCGTCTCACGAGCGTTTCAGTGCTAAATATTGGTTCCTCAGTGTTTGGTCCGTAAGAGAGTGAGTATATAACGGAGCGTCCGACCGCCCGCCGGCCGCCACTAGCGCGAACGCCAACGAAACGCTATCCCAATGCCTAGCACCAAAATTTAGAATCAACTAGATCTCGAAACGAACGATCGCCGAACGAAGTGAAACGGTTTATATTACAGGGGAAACCAAACGCTAAGAGTAGTTCGGAGCTAGTCGTGCGCCGCCGGTCGGAGCTCGGGCCGGCGCCGGCCGGGCCGGACCGGCGCCGTTTAGTACAGGCCGCAGCCGCGCAGGTTGTTGGCTATGATGTCGTCGGTGACGGCGTCGAACACGGACTGGATGTTGTTGGTGTCGTAGTTCGGAGCTAGCCGTGCGCCGCCGGTCGGAGCTCTGGCCGGCGCCGGCCGGGCCGGACCGGCGCCGTTTAGTACAGGCCGCAGCCGCGCAGGTTGTTAGCGATGATGACGTCGGTGACTGCGTCGAACACGAACTGGATGTTGTTGGTGTCGGTGGCGCACGTCATGTGGCAGTAGATCTCCTTCGTGGTCGACTTGTTCTTAGCTTCGAATTGGGCTTGGATGTACGCAGCCGCTTCGCCGTATTCTTGCGCACCTGGATAAAACATACAACACAATATTACACAGGTTAAAACCGCTAGTACTCCAGTCTTGCTGCGACTACGATGGGTGTAACCCCGTTGAAACGTCAGCGGAAACACATTATAAGTGGAGTGGGTATATTTGATTAAAAAAGGATTTTTTTCCATTAATAGAATGAATTGACATTTGGGCACCAATTAATGTTAATAGGATATACTGAGTTTAGATGATTATGATGTCATAAGACATTGGATGGCAAGCAAGCAAGCGGGTCACCTGATGGTAAGTAATTACCGCTGCCCATAAACAACTGCAACACCAAGGGTGTGAGCTACAAGAGCGTTGCCGGCCTTTTATTTTTTTCTCCCAGAGGGGAGAGAGGATTGGCGGCTTTCGGCTCTCTCACTTACCGAACGAAGAATAGAAGCAAAGCTACTCAAACATCGATTTTCTGTGAAAGTGTGGTACTTCCCCGGACGAACCAGCCCATTCATGCTACTAGCAAAAGTGAATTTCACGGGTAGCTTGGCTACAGAACAACTAAAGCGGCCTATGGTCACACCTATGTCAACAAGTGCCCAACCTTATTAAAGTTATACATTGACATATTTTTATTTTGTTTTTTATTTAGTAATGCAGCTATTGACCACGTTGCGTCATCGCTAGCAAGACTAAGGAACATCTGGAAAATGTAGTTACAACAGGTAGAAAGCAATAACACTCACCCGTATATTCCGGAAAGCAGATGGTGAGCGGGGATTTGCGGATCTTCTCCTCAAAGAGATCCTTCTTATTGAGGAACAGGATGATGCTGGTGTCCGTGAACCATTTGTTGTTGCAGATCGAGTCGAACAGCTTCAAACTCTCCTGCATGCGGTTCTGGAAACGAGATAATAAGAAGTTAGTACTAGAACCTGTTAGAAACTCTGCGACTCATCAGTTCTGTTTAAGTCTCCACTGCAGGAGCATGACCCTTCTCTGTACTATCAGAGCCATATATTACTGAGCAGTCAGAGGATTTGGCGTACACTCTCTACGCTGGCCAGATGGGTTGTAGAGGTTTGATGTTTAAAGCTTTGGCTTGTTTTTCCTAAGTCGCCTTCTGCAACATCCATGGGAAGACTTGAAGTGGTTCTATTCTACTCTGCCGGGAACCACACGACACTTCTTTCTTATATTAGCGTGTTAGATTGGATTTTCAGCTGTGACAGTTCGCATCTTGGTGTTAGCTATTTCTTCTACACTGCACGGTTTCGCAGATTTCATAATTGACCATTTGGCCAATGTGTTATTTTTTTATAGGCCTTTCTTATTTATGATGCAACAAAAAAAAAACAAATTTTCTAGATAAATCAAATTTAGTATAAGTCATACGTAACACCCGTTTTTGCACAGATTATTTAATTTTATAGTATAAACTGTGATCGAAATGGCTGTACGTAACTAAAACAAGTGTCAGATTTATCATGCTGATTAAAACTTTGGTTTGGGGATTAGAATTTAATGAATATAATTTAGCTATATCAACTTCTGAATAAGCTAGTTAAGTGAGCTCCTGATCTTTTGATACTTTCTTTCAACGGAAGCCAGTAGTAACTGATGAAAACGATTATTCAATTCATGAATCGGATATGAATACAAACTCAAGTATCGGTATTTAACACAGGTATTTTAATTGCCTTCCCTATGTGCCCCGCTACCCCAGCGATAGAAAATAATGACTTGACGTTTATGTGAAATCAAGTGTAAGCGCTCCTTAAGCTTGTTTTTAGTTCCTGCCCCCGTAGCATGGCACGCGCGACGTTTATCGACTATCGCCATCTTGTTTTTCGCAATACCGAAGAGCGAGTAGGATCTAGTTTATCGCGCGATATAAACGGCGTCACGGGTACCCCATGCTACGGGGGCTGTAGAATTATAATATCTATGGGTTTAGTTAACCTGACTAATAAATATCAGAGAAATTGCTCTTGAAGTAGGCGCTGACTAAACTACTAATAGACATGAATCACACAAGTATTTTATTACTCATTCAATAATAGTCATAGCTACAAGATAGAGATTACGGAATACAGTAAAACAACTACTTATTTCACTTTCAATATAAAATTAAGGAAAATATTGAATTATATCCGTCAACATTTCATAAAAGGCATCGCGGAAAAATACTGCGAAATTATGAATCAGCTCAGAACGTAACCTACACTCTGTCGCTGATATACTGCCCGTATGTTAATGTTAAACCGCCATGAATTATGTAAAATCAAGAAAATCATACATTAAAATTATACATGACTTTCAATATCATTCATGCAAGAGGCAGGAAGGTCAATTCACAAAATTCAATACAGCAATACAGTTGTATTTTAGTTTATACGTTGGATACGAGCCTACCAAATAACACTATGCCTACGGCGCTGCCAAATACCACTACACTTGATTTTACCTAGGATGAACTTGTCGGCCCAGCAAGCGTAAGTATTCAGTGCTATGGAAGACTTGTTAAGACTGTATTACACAGATCACAGTCGTTCAGTCGGACGCATTTAAGCAGCGTAGTTTTTTTAAACGATTTGTTCATCTTAGGCCTAAAACTAACAGATAAGATGCGCGATGCGGTTACGGCGCAGACATTGAACACCGTGATAGGATTTTATAAGCCTTATTTTCATATTCAAAACGACTAGCACTGCGAAATGTAATGCTATGCATGATGCCACGTGCGGGCAGAGGCGTCAAGTCAATTTTTTCTTACGAAATTGGTCGGTTTCTGTATCACAATAAGGCTTAAATTCTATCATAGTGTCCCACGCCTGCTCCGTATCTGCGTCGTTCATTCGCCGTACGTCTTTTCTGTGTGTTTTATGCCTAAGGCTGGAAATACAAGCATCAGATATTTTTTCCGGGGGGCGTGCCCTAGCCTTAACGGTAATGAATGGAAACGTATGGAATAGTATATACTACACGACACGTGTCAGTTTTTCTCCAACCGGAAAAATCCTGAGCTGCATTAAGTTTGGATATGCCACGCCCCCGGACGGAGAAATTGCTGACGCTTGTAGTGTGAGCCTTAGATACGGTAATGTGATCGCCTGATCGGGCTTCTATGGGAAAATGGAGGTCCTCGAAAGGGCTACCCGAAAAATATGCGGTGGTAAAAATACAAAAAAAGTGTTCCCATGACAAATCTTGGAAACTATCTAAGTGTAAAGAACTTTATACTTATAAGAAAAAGAAAACAACATTTCACCTAAAATGAGATTAATACTTACAAAAATAATTTCATGTTATTGGATATTAAGTACTGGTCGCAATGTGTAATTTTAGTATATTATTTGAATATTTTGATGCTCTTACACGTTCTGAGCTCATTTTGCAAGTTGTTATACAACTGTGGTCACTCAAAAAGTTTTTTTTTTTTCCTGTAAATTGTCCGTAGTGTAATTAGGTTAAGTTAATTTTTGGTTCGAAGATTGTGTGTGATATTTCTTGTATTTAGATCTAATTTTAATAAATTTATTAAAAACGTTTGGAGATGTTTATACCGGCAAGCGACAATGCGTCAATTGGAGACATGCATGTTTAGCAGTGAGTGGGCGGGGCCGCAGTAGGTTTGTGATGAAATTATGATTAGTGATGTGATGATTGCTGATCGATAAGCATTTATCAAAAATTGGTACTTTTAAAGCTTGATATGATTATTGATAGCCGCCATCATAAAATTCAATGATATTTAGTAGTCTATTTTTGGTTCGAAGATTGTGTGTGATTTTTCTTGTATATAGCTTTAAGTTCGATTTTTTTTATTATTTGCATAGTATTTTTTATTTTTTAACTTTTAAAAAGGTGTGTAGATGGTTAGACCGGTGACATCACTTGCTGCAGCGACGTAAGCGTGACTAAGGGTTGAGGAGTCCCATGCATGCAATGCGTCAATTGGAGGCATGCATGTTTAGCAGTGGGCGGGGCGGCAGTAGGTTAGTGATGACCGCTGGCGGCTATCAATAATCATTACAAGCTTTAAAAGTAGGTACCAATTACTGACAACTGACAAGTGCTTATCGATCAAAATGGCATACTAATTCAACGATATTTAGGTTAAGTTTATTTTTGGTTCGAAGATTATGTGTGATTTTTTTTTATTTAGTTCTAAGTTGGATTTTTTTATTTTTGGTTTTTTATTTAAATAATTTTACGTATTTAAATCGTTTGTAGATGTTTAGAGGTGCAAGCGACAATGACATCACTTGCTGCAGCGGCGTGACTAAGAGTTGCGGCGTCCCATGCAATGCGTCAATTGGAGGCATGCATGTTTAGCAGTGGGGGGGCAGCAGTACTGCCGCCAATATAGCCATCAATAATCATTACAAGCTTTAAAAGTAGGTACCAATTATTGACAAGTCCTTATCGATCAAAATGGCATACTAATTCAACGATATTTAGGTTAAGTTTATTTTTGGTTCGAAGATTGTGTTTTTTTTTTGTATTTAGTTCTAAGTTGAATTTTTTATTACTAGTAGTAATTTTTTAAAATAATTTAAGTATTAAAAACTTTTGTAGGTGATTAGACGTGCAAATGACATCACTTGCTGCAGCGGCGTGACCGTGATTTAGGGTGGCGGCGTCCCATGCAATGCGTCAATTGAAGCCAGCCATGCACATTTAACAGTTGGTAGGCGGGGCGGCAGTAGGTTTGTGATGCCCTTCGGCCCCTTTCGAAACGAAAGTTCGAAATCAGTTCTTAAATAAGATTTTTTTTTCTTCCGTCGCAATTGGTTTCGGTAAAAGAATAATATTTCCTAACTCGATATACGTCCTCGAAGCAGTGGATCCATTTCTTTAAGACAACATCACCACAAGGGTATTAGTCTTCGCATTAATATACCGACTTCAAAATAAGGTATATTTACCGTTGTTTCGTCCTCGTGTAGCAAGCACCTAGTCGTAACCACAAAAACATGATCGCGGGCACGTCCTCGAACCAGTGGATCCATTTCATTCAGACAATATAACCACTAGGCCATTAGTCCCTCCGCATTAATTAACCGACGTCAAAATAAGATATATTTACCGTTGTCTCGTCCTCGTGTAGCACCTGGTCGTACTCGGACATGGCCACGCAGAATATGATCGCGGTCACGTCCTCGAAGCAGTGGATCCATTTCTTTCTTTCCGACCGTTGTCCGCCCACGTCGAACAATCTGGAAGCATTGAGGTTTTCATCAGATATGGCAGAATGACTGATTGATTAGAAAATAAATAAGTAGACATTTTTTTTTTATATAAATTGGACTATGTGCTACCCAAATCGATATTCTGTTCTAATAAAATCGAGGCGCATATGAATTTATATCTGGTGTCATGAGAAATAAAAATCAGTTTGCCACACACTATGTACAGTTCTTTATTTTTATTTCCTAAATACTTTATTAGCGTGTAATGGACAATTGCTTACAAGATAATTATAATTATGCTGAAGGAAATTAAGTTTTTTTAGGCCAAAAAATAGAGCAACGACCTTTGCGGTTTAATCTCGGAAATTGGGTTGCCCGTGAGAAAACATCATTCTATTCTGTCTCTTTTGCAAACCGATTTCTTTGAATAAACTGTTCAGCCAAACAGTCTGAGAATTCGAGGAAAATAAACATAACTTGGACTGGTTATGTTCATATTGTAATGTTTACATTACAAGAATTCCTGATGATTATAGTTTATTTATCTATCTAGACTAATATTATGTTTGTTATGTCCAGACATAGGCCAAGGATTTCCATCATGTGGGTTTTGCCAAACCAAGCTTGGCAGACTGGTTGACTCCTCAAAATCCGGTATTGCATCTGGGTCTCAAGGACATTTATGCAAAAACCAGGGTCTTGAAGGGTAGTAAAATTTAAAACAAACAAAATTTTCACACATACCCGGCCGGCCTGAACACTTTTATTTGAAATCCTGGGACAACGAGAAAACAGCATGGAAATGTAATTTTTTATTTCGAATTGCCAGTCTTAGTCCCGCAGAAAAAAATGTTCATATTGACGGGCTGAGTCACCCCTTTATGGATCAGACTAGGTTTTATTAGCATATTGTATAGGTAGAAGAATTATTCTTACGGTACTAAGTGCTCATCATCATCATCATCATCAGGTCCTTATTAGTCTCCACTGCAGGAGCACGACCCTCTGTACTGCCAGAGCAGTCAGAGGACTCGGCCTACACTCTCCACGCTGGCCAGACGGGTTGGAGAGGTCTCTTTGATGTTTATAAGCTTTTTTTTAGCTTGAGTATCCTAAGTCGCCTTTTACGACACCCACGGGAAGATTTGGAGTGGTCCTATTCTTCTCTGCCGGGAACCACACGGTAAACTAAGTGCTCACGAATGTGTAAAGAGGAAGGACATTTACGAGCGACGTGTCAGATGTGTAGGCCGGTCAGTAATTATGTTAGGTCACTTTTATAAAGAGGTCAATCAGTGAACGAAGAAGACGAATGTCTAGGTATGCAGTCGTTTGTTCGTTAATTATCTTTAAACATCTCTTTTTGAACGTCATTTTTTTATTAGCATAATCGACAAACTAGCAGCGTTTCTGAACGACAACCACTGAAAATAATACGAAAGAAACTCAATCAATCAAAATCTAGTTTTGGTCCCTACATACCTGAAGGGCTATGCTTTTACCAATTTATAACAATTTGTAGTATTCATTATGATTAAAAATAAATACCTATTATTGGGTACTCGCATGTAGTTTGTTTAGCGAGATCAATAAACGCCCGATTTTCCATAAAAAAATTGTATGTCTTGATGAACTTGCCTGTTTATAGCCCCCCAGAGCTGTAATTTTGATTGGCTTTTTGAACTGAACTCTTTCGAACGGTTGAGTGATTTTTGGTCTAAAACGGCCTACACGCGATTCAGTTTTGTTATCCAACAGAGCAGGCTTATATGATCTGACAGAGCGAGAAAACGTCACATGATCACGCTCCTCTTTTCTGTACACGGGTCTGTCTTGCTCTGTTGATTTGACACATTTGAAAGCCGTCTTTGCGATCGTGTCTCAAATGCATGGCATGTCTTAACTTGCATATTACAAAAAGAGAGTAACTTGTGTTTACCACTATCTAGGTAGCATCATCATGATCACGTTGTAATTATTCATGATTAGACAAGGCTAACACGACCATAAACAATTGTTTTAAAGCTTTTCCCGTTAGTATCCCCAAGACTCATTATCATGTTAAGTAATTACTGATTTAACTAATAAATACTTACTTGAAATTAAGGTTTTTGAAGGAGAAGTGCACTTCGACTATGCCAGTGGTTTTGACTCTTGTTCTTAAAATATCTTGTTCGGTGGGCTGGTAATCTCTGGCTCCTAACCGGTCGAGGTCATCGAGGAAACTGAAAAAGAAGAGAAACGTTTCATTAATAAAGAGCCTTTAAGTTAGATTTACTCCGTCATCAAATACCTGTCACAATGGTATTAAAGTATAAAGATTCCCATACGCCAGACACAGTTTACGTACAAGTTAAATCGTAAATCCTAAGCAGATTAAGTACAGAATTTCTAATTAGAAAATGCATATAATACTAGAAATCAGCGTAGACGTGTCCATATGTTTGGATGTTAAGGCGTTAGCCTTGGTAACGGTTAACGTTGGTTCCTGAATAAGTCTAGGGCTTAGTGTACGGGGGATGTGGAGCACTAAAATCAAATTTTCGATGGAGTGCTTCGCAGTGAAAATAAAAATTAAATACTAAATGCAAAATTGGAGTGTCTTCTTGTGCAAACGTTTCGCAAATCATTTATCGTGCGAGTACATTTTTTTTTAAATTAATTAATTACATTGGGTAAAGGTTTAAGTAACTGATACTGAACTACTAACTATAAAATATTTAAAAAACCGAAAAAAATCGCTTTTGCAAACAAATTGGCCTATCAGCTGATCCAACTTAGGATAGAACAACGTCTTTTTGCCTAAAAAAATTGCTATTAAAAGCCAACTTGTATGTATTCGACAATCTATTTGTAATTTTGGATCTATCGTGTATGTCTTATAATCCCAATTAAATATTATAAATGCAAAAGTGATTTTTTTTGTTTGTTACGCTTTCACGTTCTATCTAATGAACCGATCATCATGAAATGTGGCATACACATAGGTTATAATAGGGTACTGAGAAGGACATAGGCAATATATCATGCGGGTGAAGCCGCGGGTAACAGCTAGGTTATAATTAGGCTAAATATTTACCAAAATAACAACACTTAGTTAATTAACGGTATCTACGCGCATAACTTTGAAAGCAATGACTGAATAAATAATCCATAAATTGGTTGCTTGTAAACGGTCACATTAAACTTATGTTAAATACTTGTTGGCCAACTAGACTACTGGATTGCCGATAATGTAATTATTGTAACGATGTAATCACTGGTTCGGCGGACAATTAGGTACGAAGGAAGAAATACAATTATTTTATGATTGAGAGTTATTGTCAGTGACGTCCTTTGAATTGTGCTATTGAATTATTAAGCAATTATGTTAGTAGTTAGTCGTTCGACTAAAAATATTAGTTATTTTAATACACAGCCTTCTTAACTATATTCTGCTGCCTTACTGCCCCCGTGGTTGCCTTGTTGACCCAGGGGGTCGTGGGTTCGATTCCCACGGGAAGCATACTTTGTTAAGTTGTTTCCAGTTTGGCTAAGACATTGCAGGCATGAATCACCTGATTGTCTGATAAGAAAGATGATTCCGTGCTTCGGAAGGCACGTTAAGCTCGTGCTTGCTGACTGCAATGACTGAATGCTCGACTGACCGTGTCACCTACACGAAATAATGATGATGATGACTATATGAAATTTATTAAGTAAGGGTGGATTTTAGCAAAAAATAAAGTTTTATTCCCGAGAATTACAGCAGTAAGTCTATAGTGAAACTATTTTTACCTTTCACTATACACTTTTAACTAACGTCTCTCACTAAAATTATGAAAAAATTTAATGCTTGAATTTGGCTATGCATAGTCCATGCTGGTTAGGGAAAAAGCGAAGAGAATTAAAAGAAACGTCTTCGAATATATGAGTACTCGTTATTAATTCTCTTATAGATATTTTTTTCTATATATATATATATATATATATATATATATAAATAAATGTAACTTTTCTGAATAGAGGATCATATTGAGACAATACTCGTATATGTAAATATATCTTTAACTAGAAATGGTCCCGCAACTTTGTTCGTAAACTATAGCCTACTAGCTGTTACCCGCGGCTTCGCCTATGTCCTTCTCGGTATCCTAACCTATGTGTCATCTATGTGTATGCAAAATTTCATAATGATCGGTTCAGTAGATTCAGCGTGAAAGCGTAACAAACAAACACATAAACGAACAAACAAACAAACTCACTTTCGCATTTACAATATTAGTGAGGATGTCCTTCTCGGTACCCTAACCTATGTGTATGCAAAATTTCATGATGATCGGTTCAGTAGATTCGTCGTGAAAGTGTAACAAACAAACAAACTCACTTTCGCATTTATAATATTATATATATATATATATAATCATCATTTCGTGTAGGTGAAACGGTCAGTCGACCATGCACACCCTGGTGTCAGAGTTCTTTGGAATCGCCTCTCGGCCTCTGACTCTGACGTGGTTCCTTTGACGACTAGCAGATGGCAGCCGGGACCAACGGCTTAACGTGCCTTCCGAAGCACGGAATCATCTTTCTTATCAGACAATCAGGTGATGAATCACAGCATGAATGCCTGCAATATCCTAACCAAACTGGAAACAACTTAACAAAGTATGCTTCCCATGGGCATCGAACCCACGACCCCCGGGTCAACAAGGCAAACGCCTTGACCACTGGACCACGGAGGCTGTTTAATATATATAAAATATATAATATTATATTAGTTAGGAAGTTAGGATTAGGATATCACCCGTAGATAAATAAGCTTTCTATAGGAGAAATAATTTTGAGTATCGGTCCTGTAGTTTCGAAGCCTACTTAATGCAAACAAACAAACAAATCTTTTCTCTTTATAAGTATAGATAAATTCTGCTCTTTAACCAAGCCACTACAAAATAGTCAATGGAATATTGAATGCCGTTCATCTGTTTTGTATGCAGCTAATATGTCTTTGAAAATATACAGAAGATGCATAAAATAACAAAATATATTAGCATGTCCAAAGCAAACAATGAGCCACCACAGCTCGGCAGCCGGCACAACCTACGTGTTTCGCGTGGCGTATTGTGTTGGTCTAGTTAATATTCAGACCCGATAGGTGTCAAGTCCTTTGAGTACTAACAGGCCGACGTTTTGGCAAGTGGCTTAGAAAACCGTATCTGCTAATGTGGGAGAGAAAAACGCTGTAGTACTAGATTTGAGCGATTGCAGGGACACTGGAATGTAGATCCGTGAATGCTTTAAACAAGTGAATCCTTGTGCCGGAAAAATTCAAGTGAGCCACGTAGGCGAAGTCGCAAACAACAATATTCAATGAAATATGAATTTAAATGGTACCGAGAAAGCAGGAGCCTCCATTAGGTCAGCCTTCAGGATACTTTGTAATTATAGTGCCTTTAAATAACATTCAATTGTAGGTACCTACTTTTATTTAGCAAGAGAATGATATTGCTAATAAAGACGATAGCATAATAATAACCATCTTTAATATGAATCGAAGTATTAGAAAGGAATCATCACATTGAACGAACTCTAAAACATTGTTTAACTTCCAACCCGCCAAGTTTCAGTTTATCTCTTGATAAATGATTAATGATAAATGATTAAGTTGGCAGATTCAGGCGGCCACTAGTTGCCAGCTCGCCGGGCTGCCAAAGGCAACGCCACAACATAATATTAAGCAGAAACGGCGGACACGACCCGCAACCATATTACAATAGTAGAGCTCCTTTAAAATTGTTCTTTTCAATGTTATATCGTGATCGTGACAAATGATTAGGTTGGCATGTTCAGGCGGCCACTAGTTGCCAACTCACTTAGCGACCGATGGTCACGCCACAACATAGATACTTAACAACGACGACATGACACGCAACTCTCATAATAAGACGGTAAAAGTCCTTCACAATAGTGCTTTGTAAAGTTGTATCGTGATAAATGATTAAGTTGGCAGGTTCAAGCGGCCACTAGTTGCCAGCTCGCCAGATAGCCGACGGCGACGCCACAACATACTCGATGATACTAAACAGAAACGACGGCATCACACACAACTCTCATAATAAGATTGTAGAAGTCCTTCACAATAGTTTGTTATAAGGTTGTATGTATTGTGATAAACTATTAAGTTGGCAGGTTCAGGGGGCCACTTGTTGCCAGCTCGCCTGTTAGCCGACGGCGACGCCACAACATAGATTTTAACCATAAACGACGGCATGAGACGCAACTCTCATAATAAGACGGTAAAAGTCCTTTACAATAGTGCTTTGTAAAGTTGTATCGTGATAAATGATTAAGTTGGCAGGTTCAAGCGGCCACTAGTTTCCAGCTCGCCAGATAGCCGACGGCGACGCAACAACATACTCGATGATACTAAATAGAAACGACGGCATCACACACAACTCTCATAATAAGATAGTTGAAGTCCTTCACAATAGTTCTTTTTAAGGTTGTTTGGATTGTAATAAATTATTAAGTTGGCAGGTTCAGGGGGCCACTAGTTGCCAGTTCGCCAGACAGCCGACGGCGACGCCACGACATAGATATTAAACAGAAACGAGGGCATGACACGCAACTCTCGTGACAAATTATTAAGTTGCCAGGTTCAGGGGGCCACTAGTTACAGCAGTTGCGGTGTCGCAGCCGACGGCGACACCGCAACTAGACGACAGAAATCCAACTATCATACTTTGATGGTAGAGCTCCTTCTCAATAGTTCTTTGAAAGGTTGTATGTAGTGGGACAATAAATAATTCAGTTGGTAGGTACAGGCGGCCACTAGTTGCCAAAATACAAATAAGTGGCGGCATCACTGATGCGTCGAGTCCGGTAAACTGTTATTGGGCAACAATGTGTCAGCTGCTGGCTGCTGTTTGACAAATATAATTCAATGACAGCGGCTTATACGGCCTGACGTTGGCTACGACGTCGTAGATGACGACGGTGGTTAGGATTTCAGAAATCCCTTATTATTTTGGTTGGATAATGATTCAAACGACGTACTTGAGTGAGATCGTGTGGGTTTAGAAGGAACGCAGGCTACAATCATTCGATTTGCAATGCCATCTTAATTAATGAATTATAAAAAAAAATGATCTTTATTACCGCACAGGTGTGAGCAACGCCTAAAAATTATATCTTCGCATAGTTAAAGCGCGTGTGAAAGGCCAATGCAGACCATAGTAACTAGCCTCAATAGAAAACTACGTCCGGACAACACGCGAACTTTTTACCGTATTAGCGTTCCGAAGCAGTTGCCCGAAAAAAACATTGTGTTCTGAATACAATATTGCTCACAAAAGAAATAATGGAGAACTAATGCCACTTAATGGAAGTGGTGGTTGAATAATTTAAAGTGATAAAGATTTGCTTGATACACGTGATTTATATTTAACTTTGAACGTGATTAATGATGTCCCGGAAATAATGATTCTAAATTGCGTGATATGAGGCGCAGTGGCACAGATTTAAAGGCGGTGGTTGCTTGGAAATTACAAAAGAAATATGACTGCGACAAAGATTTTATGTTACAAAGACTCGACAAAATGTTTCAAATGCATCAAAGCGGTAATTTTCAACATTGTCGATTGACACTTATAACTAATTCATCAAGTGTAATGGTTTTTAATTTAGGAAATATCCCAACAAAATGTTTAGAGTGCGTAGCTAGATGCAAACTGAACATTTTGTTGTGATATTTCAGGAGTCAGTGGTTGCACTGAATGGTTCTCTTGTCATTTTAATTTCGAAGCTTTGATTAACAATTTGTACGTCAATGTTTCGAAGCCAAATTTTTTCTAGTTTAAACAGATGCAGCTATAGGAGTCATAGGTTGCATTCAAAGGCTATGTTCAACTTAAAACTTATCTAGTTGCTGGCCGCGCGCCAACTCTTTTTTTTTTTTTTTTTTTTATGTCATAGGACGGCAAACGAGCAAGTGGGTCACCTGATGGGAAGTGATCATCGCTGCCCATGGACAACTGCAACACCAAAGGTGTCACAGGAGCGTTGCCGGCCTTTTATTTTTCTCTCCCCAGAGGGGAGAGGGAGATGGGCCTCCGGCTCTCTCACTCACCGAACGAAGCATAGTAGCGGTAAAGCTACTACTCAAACGTCGATTTTCTGTGAGAGTGTGGTACTTCCCCGGACGAGCCGGCCCATTCATGCTACTAGCAAAATGATTTTCGCCGGTAGCGAGGCTCTACCACAACAAACTGAGCCAACCCCGATCATTCAGTCAACCTTGGTGCACAGCCATTACAGACACCAATTTTGCTATGCTTACAAGTCCAGCCATACATCGCAGACAGATTAATAAATAGGATGTTTGACCGAATCCCTAACGAAGATTATCCTTTCAAGGATAAAGAGCCCTATTGTCGTTGGAGTGTTTTTTTATAAGTACTTTTATCTTTCGTTCTATGATCATGATCATTGATCAAGTCGTCATGTGGTAACTATAAGTCATAAAAACTGTACGAGGACCTATCTAAGTTGCTATCAATTAACTTGAACATTAAAGATACAACGTCAGTGTCTCTCAATACATCGCGTCTACTGTATCGTCAATCATACAATTGCACCTAAAAAAGGAAAATAATCTCTCTCTGGGCCTAATAGATCTAAACACATATCTGCTCTAAAATCTGTGGATCTAAATATATATTATAGTATATTCCACAAATTATTAAAAATAACGATTTTAAAGTTATTAATAAATTAGAATTAATTATCTGTTGGTCATAAAAAATATGCACGAAAAATACGATCTTAAACCTAATCGCGATCCGGTCCATCCAAAACCGCCAAAGTGTTTTTTACACTGATTGGCAGTAATTTTGATCCCGCCATCACTTATTGTGTCTGTCATGGGACTTCGTCAACCAGTACGGTAAGCTGGATATTATAGTCGAGGTTTTTACAGGCGCGAGGGGAAGCGGAGTACTTATAATAAACCGAGACTATATACTAATTATAATATGATTATTATAATATTATATATTGTATTTAGTTCAAATAAATAAATAAATAAATGATACATTTTATTTTGATTCAACTGTCTGGAAGAAACCTATCTAATAAGAACTTATAAAAGTTCTCAAGTTATAAATAACACAAACATACTTTCTCTTTGTGAGAATAAATCGGAAAATGTCGAGCCAAAGCTGAAGAGGCAGTCTCAATGTCACCGGGGTATGGTGCGTCTTGGACGGCAGCCAACACAATCCTTGCTTAAACTGGAGGGCTTGGAGAGGGAAACTGCTCGGTTAAAAGCTTCGGAGAACTTAACATGCTTCAGTAGCGAACGCTTTGTTTCATCAAAAGACTCCATTACGTCACTTCGAGACAATCGATCGAGCGACTTTGCTGCTAATAACGCGAATTTCAATTGAAAAATCAACAGAAAGGAATTTACTTGCACGCGAACATAATTCTAGGAACGAGAAGAAAAACGAGCCGGAGCGTCGCTAATAGCCGTGTCGTGAGATGGTTTTATAATTAAAACATTAAGTACGTATGCGTCAAATGTTCTGACCAAGTGTTTATCGTACGCGCTTTTTCGCGCCGGTCCTAGGCGCTGCTGACGTCAACGCTCTGTCAACATTAACTGGGTCAGTAGACAAGGATGAATTACATTTGGAACAAGCAAAATCATTTCATTACTGTATCAAACCGATTGCGTTATTTCCCTAAAATTGTATGTTTTAACACTTTTCCGGATAAACTCGGTTCAGTTTATACAATTTTATTTTCCCCTATGACAATCCAAACCTAAAAAAGATGATAAATAAAATAATAAATCGATTCATAGAATGGTATAAAAGTGTCAGCCGCCATCTGTCTATCGCGTCGACATTTGCAAAAGCGATCAATGAGATCCGGTCTGTCTAGGCATCAAATCAATCAATGGGCTTGCAAATACCCTTGGTCTAGTTGCGGCCGGCGTATGTGTCCAATGCATAAAATCCATGTAGGGTTGTCGCGCCGTGGCCGCCGCCCGGCAACAGGTCCGGCCGATCAATACGCGCGGAGCCGCGCCGCCGCACGCCGCGCCAGCCCGAGCCCTTTCGATGCCTTCGCTACGCCCGCGCCCGCGACCGAGCCTCAGCCGAGCACACGACACGCACAACCGATTTGTTCTTACATCACACAGATAGGAAATTAGACGCTTGCGAAACAGTTCGATGAATCGTGGACACAAATTGCTAGGGGAGTCTAGCTGTAAATGTGGATCACATTAATCAGCTCCGCGAGCAATGATAACATGAATGAGATTCTGTGCTGATAGGAAAATGCTTGCCTAACTTTCGGCGCAAGTAAAGATTTTCAAGAACAATACGTGATTATGCCACTAAAATATTCCTTTTGTGTGTTTCCCCTACAACCATGTAGAGTTGGTCATACCTCAAACATAAGTATGTAAGAATAAGATAGTGAGGTAAAGCAATCAAAACAGCTTCATCTTTAGACTAGCCGAGGATGCAAATGGGAACACGCTGAGATGAGAGAAAGATGTGGTCATTAAACACTTCGGATACGGCGCCAAATGGGGTAGCAACAATTGAGTGTTAGAGCAGGAGTTCACGGCCTCAGCAGCCGGTGGCGTTGGAAAGTGCTTCCGGAATTAGCGCGGGCGTCATGCGATCAGCACATAAATCTGTCGCCACCCCGAGCCCCGCAGCTCCCCTGCCATGTGGGCGGCCGCTGCAACACTCGCGATACAATCTCAATTGCTAATATGACCCCTCATAATGATACGAATTTACAATCACATGGCGGATTGGTAACGCTGCCAGATACAGAACTACTCGGTCTATAGCAATGAGTGTTTATATACGCCATAAACATTATACATTCCGATTTATGGTGCTCTAGATTGGCTCTATAACAGCGTCTATATGTCTATTTATGGGCCATAAAAAGTGATGTGAAAAAAGTAAGACTTCTGAGCAAAATAGACACTTACAGATTTAATGAATTGATCAATCAATTACAATTACTTTTATGTCGAATGGCTCAACAGCCCTGAATGGAGCGAGCATTATGTTCTGAGTTAAGAAAAATACGCTGACGTAACGCTTGTATCGGCTTTTCAATATCAGTGTTGATTTCTGTCGCACTGAAAGATAGCGTCGGAGATATTATCGACAAAGTACACGAACTCATCTGAATGATTGCCCGCACAGCCGCCGCGGTGGTTTCCGTGACGCCTGAGTGACGGCACTATGAATAAAACATTAACGAATTAGAAAGGCTTTATAAAACCCACCCCTAAAGTGCTCAAAGGGTCGATTCTTGTATTTTACAACCAGATCTTACGGTCGAAGGAGTTACATAATACACGCACGTAATACTTTACAACGTTCAAAGGTTGTCTTGATTGAATAGGGAACACAATGTTGCACGATAAATTATGCACATGAAATATTCTGAATTTTCTACTTAAGTATATTCAAAGATATATCTGATAACCTACGCGTAGAGAAACAAATATAGACGTTACATAACCAGAAGAAAACATGTGTGTGATAGCAAAAATTGCCATACGAATTCACGATCTTAATGCCAACATTGATGACATGATTTTAGAGTAACAGAATACAGTAGTAAACGGTACAGCAATTTGCGTCCGATATTTCACAACTGAATGACTGTGCAAGAAGAATCTAGTGGGTGGCAATTTTCTGGCAGTTGAACGCCAAGTCGACGGTAATGATCGGGCTTCGACAGGCGATACGCAATGCAACTGCAATCGTGCATAATGTACTCTCCCGGTGGGTAGTGAAACGGTAAAAATATTCAGAAGCGTATTTTATGATTTTCAAAAGTAGATTAATTAGACGGTGGTGAAAGACTCTTTTTTATGAGAAACAACTACTTGATACATCCGATGCACCTCGAATAAACAATAATTATACAAATCTAAATATTCATGACATTAGATGCTTTACGTTCGGGCTTAGAAGGTTGAATTGTAATTTAAACCTATGTACATATTTGATTGTGTCACAAATTATTTATTATGAAATCATCGGCATACAAGGAACTGACAAAAACGTGCATTTAAATTATATAAATTTATCAACAAAACATCAGGATAATTGAGATCGGAATGAGATGTAAACACCATTTGGTGGAAAACTCGGAGCAGTTGGAACAATATTGTTGATCAACACCAGGTAATTAAACCGGAGAACAAAAGCATTCGAAATGCTTACAAATGCACTTTAATGCGTTAAACACAAACAAAAACAGGCAGATAAAATTTTAACAGGTGAATTATTTCGAGTTTAAAAATAGCTATGTAAGTAATGAATGAAGAATCGTTATAGTCGCAACAAAACAAACGTCTACATCCTAATAAAGATTTAATCGTACTCATAAATTTTATTAAAAAAATTTATATGTGAGAGTAGTTTATTTAAGCAATAATATATAATAATATAAAGTAATTCCAGAATATGAACCTCTTAATATAAATGGTACAGTTATTCAAAGATCAGAGCAAGAAAAATACTTGGGTCTACTTATTGACGAAAAACTCACCTGGACGCCACATATTGAACATATCAAAAACAGATTAACATCGGCACTAGGAGCTATTCGAAAGATGGCACATTGCATTCCTAAAAACGTTAAGCCAATCATATATAACTGTCTAGTTAAGTCGCATCTTGAATACCTAATTGAGATATGGGGATCTGCTGCACCAACTAACTTGAACTCGCTACAGAGATGTCAAAATAAAATAATTAAAGCACTATTTCATTATAAATATAATACACCAACTAAACAACTGTATAAAAAGACTGAACTATTTAATCTCGCCCAGCTCTATCAATATAATACTTGCATTTTGATTAGAAAAATTATAACAAATTCTATAAAATCCAACATACAGCTAGAAATAAGAGAAAACAAACACAACCTTCGAACCACAAATAAACTTAACCTAATTACACCACGGACTAATTACGGGAAAAATACAATACTTTTTGAGGGAGCACAGATGTATAACAAGTTGCCAAATGATTTGAGGAAATGTGAGAGCATCAAAACATTTAAAAAACAACTAAAACTACTTATCGCGACCAGTACTTAATTAGTGATCTATGCATGTTATTTACTGTTACTTTGTATCTCATTTTAAGTGAAATGAAATTTCTTATGAGAATAAAGTTCTTTAAACCTAAACCTAATAAAGGTTGCTTCCATTGATAATAAATATACATATGTCTCCTCCACTTGCCTCGTCTTTCGACTTTGGTCGTCCGTCGCACCAATCAGGTGCCATTGGTAATATCTGTCGGATTAAATCGCCGGATTTTTAAAATCTGGGGGTTGTTAAATTTTCCCATTTGATTTATAGAGGGAGAGGGATGCAAAGGGAATCCATGTGGATGGAATGATAACAATCATCATCAGGTCTTTTTTTTAGTGTCCTCTGCAGGAGCACGACTTTCTCTGTACTAACTGAGCCATATAAAGCCAAAGCCGTCAGAGGATTTGGGCTACTCCACGCTTGCCAGACTCGAGCTCTCTTCGATATTTATAAGCATTGTTTAGCTTGTGTTTCCTAAGTCGCCTTCTACGACATCCACGGGAAGGCTTGGAGCGGTCCTATTCTACTCGGCCAGGAACCATACGACCTTTATATAGAGGACATGAGCGCAAAGGGAATCCATGTGGAAGGAAGGACTGATAAGTATCAGCCTATTGGGAAATCCAGAACTGCGCTATGTGGTAACATACACCGCAGACACGGGCGATGATCTACGCACAACGAGCTGCTTGTTTTAAGCTCCAACATCCGTCGGCCGCATTTCACATCAGGCACAAATCAAACAAAACTGATATCCTCGTCGGTACACTGGCTCGTTCAACGAATGCTTTCAATTATTTCAATACAAGTCAATTAACGAGACATATGATACGCGACTGGAAGAGATGCCATGTCAAAATGTCTTGCGTAATGTGATGTATGAAAGGAAGTTTGGTCAGAATAAGGGGAAAATTAACAAAGATCTATCTATCTGTGTAAACCTTATAGATTTGCTGGGGCTACACTTTTCCCTCTTACTTAGTTTGTAGGGTGAAAATATGCGGGGAAACTAGTAGGTTTCGTAGGATTATTAGCAAAGTGTAAATTGTCATTTTCATAATTGTCATAAGAATGTTATGTTAGTACATATTTTTTAATTATTTTACTCCTACATTAAAGGATTAAGTCAGGTTTTTATTGGAAGTGCCCTTGTGTTATAATATATTTGTACGTAGTGAGTGTGTAACCGCATCATCCGAGTCGCTAAGATGACTTGCCATTTTCCATGTTAGGGTATTCGGCAATTTCTTCACTTGGACTAGTAAACCTACTACTTCGTGAAACCATAAAATGTACTAACAAGTTAGTCAATGCCTAACAGATGTCATCATCAATACAAACAAACTCCCTCTGAAAATAATGGACACTATTTCACAAAACTTTGTGACCCAAATGAGATTATTAACACCTTACTAGGGCCTAGAACCACGGTTCTAGAACTAACAGGCATAGTTATTACACCATATAGATAAGTAGTTGCTTTTTATTTGATTATATATAATTAAACGCATAAGCTAATCAGCTGACTGTGTAAAGATTTCAGAACTTAGGAATCGCGAATCAAATCTCTCTGCACAGCGCTAGGGATTAATTCAAGCTTTATCTATTTTCGAAACATACGTACACACACATACATAGAATCACGTCTTTATCCCTTACGGGATATACAGAGCCTAAGGTCATAAGACCGAAAGACCACGTTTAGCATGTTGATAGGCTTAAATATGGAATACGGAATCAAAATAGTGATGGTTTTTCGAAAGAATAGTTTGTGTTCTTTATGGTTGTAAGTGGGCTAACCCTGGTAAATGACTGCAATCAATGATGAAAGCCGGGAGCAACGGCATAATGTGTCTTTCAAAGCATGGGTAATCTAGAGATAAGTATACATGCCTGTGGCAGTTATAAAGCGGCACGTACTCGGCATCAGGATTGCTTGACACGCGTAAGGGCCAGTAATGCGTTCGTCCCTTAAGTAAGACTAACCGATCTCCTCTAAATCTTAAGTCCCCAACATGCAACCAAAGACTATTTAACAAATTCATTATCTAGGATTAATATTGCATTTGTATCACAGTAGCCTGACTCTACTAGCTAAGTCAAACGTGAAGCCCTCAAGAAATATATCACATTGGAACAGCAATATCATGATCACATCATGTATTTGAGCAATTTCCAACAGTAATGGCTTTGATAAATAGTGACAGTTACATAGATTTAAATACTATAGTCGATGTGATTGCGGAAGGTACTCGTCCTGACAAATGTACAAATGTTTGCGTCGACCGGATAAGCCAATCAGTGCGCCGACTACCGTTGAGGGACCGGCTGCGAGGAATTGAGTGACGTCACATTAAGTATTCTAGGGACAAAATTAATTTATAAGGAGGGAATGCATTAATTCTTGTATAATTTCAACGGCATAGTTCTACAATCCGAGATGAATAAAATACAAAAAGAGAAGCTTTGTATGACAAAACCCAGTGTTTTCTATATGTACAGTAAAAATTGGAAATGAATCATTGAACGTTATTTTTTGTTTTAAGTATTTACAATGAAAATGAATGCATTCTCAGATCACCTTTATCTGGATGACGCTTAAGAATATCCTGTTTATATTCAGATAACTTCCAGAGGTCAGAAATGTTTGATTTCATTGCTAACATTATTTAGTCAAAACCGTGTTTTTAATAAAGCAAATGAAATGAAGACCAGAACAAAGTACGTTTTTTGAAGGCATACAATTAAAATATTACAGGAAGGTTTATCTGTGTCGAGGCTCGGGGCGCAGTTTATTGAACTGAATATGTCACAGTTTAAGTTAATTCGGAGTTCATATAACATCATTCATTGTTAGTTGGCGGAATGAACGGCAACAGGAAAACCGCATAGCTAGACTTTGTCTTTTGTCTAGAATATACAGTATTAATACTGGGTATTAACGTAAAACGGTCCAATATATTTTATAGCTTAGATTTGAGATGTTTAAAGTTATAGGAAGAGGGTAGGGACTTTGATCCACGAAAAAAAAGGCGGATACTAATAAATGGAAGTAATGTATTCTTATGTTTTCGCGATTGTTACATATTTGAATAAAATTGTTTTAATACGGTTTTTGTCGCGTTTATTACATTATTTATACACCTAACGTTTCGAACACTTTTCAGTGTTCGTGGTCGCAGGTAAACTAAGTTGACATTTGTCTAATATTATATATTAGGTGTATAAATAAACGCGATAAAAACCGTATTAAAACTATATAATTTAAATGGAAGTAGTTCCAAATGACAGTTCAAATTGTAAACATTATTTGTCGAGTATGAACTGAGATCCAGTGATAAACCCGATCGTTATCCCATTTTGTTTGGCAGCCGATTATACTGGTAATTCACTATTTATATTTATGCTCATAGATATAACACACTTGACAACTAGTTTAAAATATAGTAATTAGTAATAAATAAAATGGAAATCTCTTCGACTTCGATAAGGTGTTTTATTTGTACAAAATAACTCTTTACTAAAAATGTTTACACCCAGAATTTAAAGAGGCCTAAATTAGTTAAAAAAAAAAAAAAAACAATTTTTTTTCAACCAGCAAGAGAAATAATTATGTTTCAGTTTCATTAATTATTTCTAATTAAAAGCAAAATAATTACTGTAAGTAATTAATGAATTGAAAGTTAAAAATAATTAAAAACGAATACTTCAATAATCGTTACTAAAAAGTCTGTAGTTTCTTTTTTAACTGTACGACGATGATATGCATGCGCGAATAGTTCAATATGTAACATTAGCTTTATAGTATTGATTATTCATTGTCTAAAACAGCCTTTTTACTGTTTATTTTGTTTACAGCCCGAGCCTTTCACATGATATTTTTGGTGTGCTGAATAAAACATTTTGCAAGGTTCAAGATAACATTTCAAACTATTTAATGATGCACTGTACATTTTAAAGTGTGTACGTAAAGCTTTTACTTAGCATTTTGCTATAAATCGTGTATTAGTAGTATAAATACATTTTTTTGTATATTTAGAAGCTCGCTGGGATATAATTTTGCTTTCGATTTGTTTTAGGCAAAAAGTGAAATCTTCAATGTCGAAGCGGTCTTTTACTAACGCGGCTGTTCTAGAATCCATGGAGTTTCTACGATTATCACAGGACCGTTAAGTGATGTCATAACATAACATGCGGGACTTAAAATAATATTAAGCGAGTTAAACATCAATGACATATTAGACATAGGCAGCTATCAATAAAAAATATCGTCACTGATACTGTGGAATCTGATTATGGTACCTAATAAAGGAAAATAATCTCAGGATTGTACCAATTCGGAAATTTATGCGGTCACAAAAACTGTGGCGATCAAATACATCATTTATATTGCGTGAAATACAAGCAATTATATGTAAAATTACTAGTATTTATATTTTCTGATATAATTGATGATAGAGTTACGTCGTTAGAGCTAGCCAAGCGTAGGGACTAGTTTACACTGTCCTGTTACGACTGGGCCTTAGGTGGGTCACTACCTAGTGCTCATTGCTGGTTACGAAACCGATATTGCTGAAAACATACCACGGATGGTCGCCCCCACTGCTTCCACGTTATGTCTCAGGGGCTGGTCTCATCATTCACGACTCGCGATGAGTGCTGCGCGGTGTTACGCGGTCATGCCAGGGCCTAGGCCCTTGCCAATAATCGGCAACTCTTGGAGATTCGCTTTGGGCCTAAAGCCCTGGCGTACAACAGCTTTAGATGTGACTTTGTGGACTTTAAAAGCGTTAGCAGGCGAGAGTGGTGCGGCTAAAGTAGCAAAGTTGTTTGGACATCCAGATTTAGTGTTTCCATTCTGTGCTGAGGAGACAGCGAGGATTTACAGACGGGAAGATTCCATGCCGCACAGAGCAGTGGCGCCATGTTTGAAACATTACAAACAAGAACTGAGAAAGGATTTTTTTGGTGACGAGCCCGGTTTGATTGGAGTGTAAGTAAAAAGTAGTTTTTAATCTAGAAAGTAAAGAATAAGTGAACAACTCGTTAAAAAAAAAAGAATTGTTTTATTTATGACATGTCGTGAGTCGTGACTGACGATTTTATTAACGTAATTTTTTTCTGACAGTCATGGCGAACCGTGGTCAAGGTTCAGGTCGAAAGTTTCCAAAGCCCTGGTGGCACCAGAGGCAGCAAAAGCACAAGTACCAGCTTTGGATAATGTCGCTGAAGATTTTGTAATCAGGTACGGCTTGTTTAAGAATCTTATTGTAAATTCGTATCAGAATGATTGAGATAAGAAACGCTGTAGAGATGGAATCAAGATATGGATCCAAGCAAGCAAGATAAAAGGCAGTTTTACAATGATCTGCAAAATGCGAACGCATTTTTTATGGATCAGTACATAATTAATGAATAGTACTGAATATTTAGTATGATTTAAATGTTCACAATGCTTTTACTATTGTGTATTGATTATACGAAGCTAAACTTGATCTCTATGTTAATTTCTCTGAGTTTTTTTTATATGCATATGTTATTATATATGAGTTACTGTTATTGAATCGAACGAACGTTATTTCTATTAAGGATCCGTTTATCGGATTCCATTATGACCCGTTGTTTAACTGCAAAAGTATCTAACGTTTACTGTCATCCATCAGTCACGCAATAACCAATCGATCACAGCTCTATAACTACATATATTAAGTACAGTTTCACATACTTGACATAACAATTTCAATACGTAACATATGACTTGTATACCAACATATCGCAGCGCAAAGAAAAACTGGCCGTAACCACTTCGCGGGTAAATGAAACCTGTCAAGCTGTTTGTGCATAATTTGCGTAGTAAAAAAAATAACTAGTCCAACAGTTTCGCGGTATGCACACAAGTCGGACAGCCGCGCCTCCAGACAATATTTACGTTTACGCAACTGCTGTCATAGGCCGTCTGTCAAAGACATAACACATAAAATCGGGGAGCAAGCCGTTGCAGGTTCCGCACTAGTGGTATGCTCTTCGTGGTCAGACAGAATCTCAGTTTAATGACCACATCCCGTTCGTAACAACGGCGTCTGCGCATTTGTTTGAGATGTACTGACTCATTGCGGGGAACAACCGAATTCATTCAACGAAAATGTTACGTTTCGTTTGAGTGAGCGCCACTCGGCGTGCCTAATAGACAAAAAGTTAATTAAGATTAAAATATTTTTCACATTATTGTGCATTGTTCGAGTGGTAAAAAGTACACGATGAGACATTTAGCGCTATAATTTAACGGGTTTCTTATTTTTTGTAGGATGGAAAACATTGTAGATGGCAATCGCGAGCTTCCTGAGGACTTCCTCACGGAGCTGTACAAATGGGCGCTCGAGTGTAAGTATAAGTGCGTGCGTCATCGAGCGGGCTGCTTTGAACGAATACACGGAGTTATTCAAAAGAAAAGTTAACAAATGAAAACACGGAAGTGGAGCACAAAAGCGATGGATAATGCTTTATACGATAAAGTAGCTTAGCGTGAACATTTGACTCGAATAACCAAGTAAAGTTAATTATACACATATTTTACAGGTGGTAAAATATCATATGAATCTTAAACAAAATATAGCATTTCTTTCCAATTTCAGCGGTTGGCGCGTGGGCCTTAGGAACCAGACTTGGTTGCCTATGCGATGACGATGCCGAGGCTAAAGAAATCATCAGATGCATACATGGCTTCTTCCATAGCGTTCCGACACTAGAACTATCTGCTCCTATGTGGCGGTTATATTCCACAGAAGCATACAGAACCTACATTGAGGCCTTAGATGCCTTCAGATCGCTCTGTTTGAAAAGATTGACTGATAAAGGCATATGTGCGTCTATTGCGAAGAGTTCAGGAGAGAAAGCAGCTGCTATTCTGGCTTTAGATTTGATGTTGGTGGGCGTGGATACGACAGCAGCAGCGGCCGCGAGTACCATGTACCTGCTGGCGAACAATGAGCGAGCGCAGGACAAGCTGCAGCGCGAACTGAATAATAATCTCGCTGTGGATAGAACTCTTACGAGTAAAGACTTGGAGAGACTTCCATATCTTCGCGCCTGCATCAAGGAGTCTTTGAGGTAAGTTAAGCTAACTTTGGAACTATTCTGATAGACGCATTCGCAAACTTTGCCGACTTGCGAAGCGACGAGGTTATGGAATCTAGTTTAAATATGCATAATGACTATTTCCTTTCAACATTACAATGTCCTAAGCTTTTACTGACTTTGAATACAGCTTTATTATGTATTTATTTTTAAGGGAGGTTTTTGCTGATGAAATCCTAGAGATGAAATAATTCTGACAGATAGAGCGTTTGCCTGTTGCTGTCAAACAAGACAGTTGTAATGTGGTTGCGGGCATAATGTCATTCTGACTAAAGTGTATAGATCTTCATCTGGTAGGTCTATGTTTAAAATACATTATACAAGCATGTTCATATCGTTCCTAAAGTACATGGAACATTATCCAGTAACCTTCATTATGTTTGTTGTTTTCCTTTAAAAGGGGCCTTATTTTAAAGTGGGTGTAGTAACTAATACACCCCCGAGCTGTGTTATCTCAGAAGAGAGTATCTCACGCCGGCTGTTTGCATAATATTTACATTAGGTGGCTAATGGCGGCGGCAGCAAACAGGGCCCGCGCCGATACCTTTGTGTCGTAAACCCATGCGATAGCACCTCGTGTAGACACTACTGGTACGTCATCTTCGTATACGTGATGACTATAAACCGAACCAGAAAAACGATCGGGACAAATTACATAAATGGACATGAATCCAGAGAGCATGCTTGATTTATTGCCTTTCCAGATTAATCAGAGAACAATACTAATAATCATTACGTAGTTTCGCTCACTTAGATATCTTACTAGTTTGTCTTCCATAAGTATAGATTTATACTTATTTAAATAAATATCATTGTTTTACTTAACTACGCAAGTTTATTATTCATATTATGGCCATTCCAGATTAATCGCGAAACAGCGGTTTTCCTCAAAAGATGTGCTGATTACTAAAAATTCCAAAGTTTCACTCATTTATGTACCTTATTTTTACTTCCATGAGTATATTACATATTTAAATAAATGTCATTGTTTCACATAACTACGCACGTTTATTATTCATATAATAGTCTTTGGACGAACTAGCGTATTATTCATCTTTGCGGTGTAACATGACATGAGTAACGATGGTCAGTATTGAATTTCTTAGTTTACACCTGCCTCAGTTTATTATTATTCTATATTTCACTAAATATAATCTCCCGAAAATTCAAAATAATTGTATTAACTGATACCATCGTGATGTCTTTTTCTTGGTAGATAGCACCGTGGCGCAGCGGTCAACACGCTAGCCTGCGACACGGGGGTCCCGGGTTCGATCCCCGGTCAGGTCACTATGGAAAAAGATCTTTTTCATATTGACCTGGGTCTTGGATGTTTATCTATATAAGTATATATTATAAAACATAGTATCGTTGAGTTAGTATCCTGCGACACAAGTTCACAACTTACTGCTAGCTCAATTTGTGTGATATGTAAAAAAAATTGGTTTAGACAGTGACATGCCGAGATACATGTGAATTTTGTTATTTAAGATTCTTTTGAGGATACAGACGTACGTTATTTCTTAGGTAAGATTCTACGGCAAAATAAAATGGGTTCTAAAACAAATCCCATTTACAATGACCAACGACCATGTCATTAGTAAATTTTTTTTTTTTTGCTTACTTTTAATCAAAGGATTGCCAGGTCTGCTATACGTTTTTGTTAGGAGTATGTTTCAATTACAACAAATTGCCTTTAAATCTTCAATTTTTGCGTACAAATGTAATGTAATGTAACAACCGTACATTGAGATAAGTTCGGACAAAATTATACCTATCCGCTGACTGATAAGAAAAACTGAAATTCCAACCTTGACATCTGTGATACATACATCACGAGATTCCAACTTAAGTCTTTAATTTTATCATAAATAAAAATATTTTCCTGCATAGCAACTCCGTCACCAATTATAATAAGTAGTCTTATTACAATAAACTTACTCATCTATTGTTAAAACTATGGCTTTGAATATAATTATAGTACTTAAGTATCTTGTTTTATTTTTCTAATCTATCTGTACGGCACAGATAGAAAACATGACCATAACTATACTAGCTGTTGACGCGACTTCATCTGCGTGGAAAAAGTAGCCTATGTCCTTTCTCAGGCTCTAGACTATCTGTGTACTATCATTTAAATCGGTTCAGTAGTTTTTGCTTGCAAGCGCGACAGAGTCAGAGTTACTTTCGTTAATACTTTTAGTACGGAAGTGCGGTGAATATTCTTTTTATTAGCGGTTACTTAATTAATAAACGAATTGACTGTAGCCATATTTTTTATAATGTGAATTGTGTATGACGTGTTTTTACTTGTATACCATTTAAAAGATACTCATTGAAACCTTTAATTTCCAGAATAAAACCAGTCATCTTAGGTAATGGCCGGTGTATTCAATCTGACGCTGTCATATCAGGCTACGAAGTTCCAAAAGGGGTAAGTGACATTTCTGTGATACTGAAGATAAAATGAATAAGAAATACGGTGAATACACAACACATGCCTACTACTATGTTGTTTTTCAACTTTTATAGAATTATGCGTTATTTATAACGTGAATTAATTTAAACTTTAATCACTTTTTAATCAAAGTGATTAAATTCTAAATAAATTAACGTCATAAATCACAATATAAATAAATTATTATTATTAGGTACCTATTCATATTTAACGACACAATAAATAGTCTTAGATTTTCCATGTTCAAAATGAGAAAATAGTTCCTAGCTTAGAGTATCAATATATAACTATGGATACTCTAAGGTTTCTACTATAAAATCATATGATATTCCATTCCAGTCTCACGTCGTGTTTCCCCATTACATCCTATCGAACGAAGAGCGCTACTTCCCATCGCCCGCGGAGTACGTCCCGGAACGTTGGTTACGTGACAACGAGATCACTAAAGAAAGCTGTCCTATGGAACGTGATATCGGCGATTCCCGAGCGGAACATAGTACGAGTATGTATCTGCAAGGTTGCAAAATTTTGCTTGTATAGAAGACTAGTTTCTACTACATTTTGCCGTATAAAGCCGAATCGTTATCGCCAATCGCACGGGATTAGTATTAGTACTTTTTGCGCGATGAAATATACCTATTGTCCTTTACAGTACCCTAAGTTATGTGTATGCCAAATTTCAACAAGATTGGTTCAGTAGATAATGTGCTAGAGGAGAGTAGAAAACACACTTTCGCATTTATATTTTACCTACGAGATATAATGCTCACTATTGTTGTATCTAGCCCAGATGCTATAAGCTGGACAAGTATATGTAAAGTAAAATCGACACTATTTTTGCTAAAGATCAAAGTGAATGTGTCGCTTTTCCTGATAGAATTTCCAACAAATTAATCAGTCAATTTCTTGTCGTGACTAACTGGCATTAACACTTTTTAAGGTTAACCCAAGTTGCTATAAACTTTATTTTTTTAATTCCCTAGGTGAGCACGGGAGGGCGTTAGCTGTAAGTCGGAAGCAGAAGGAAGTGGGGATCCACCCGTTCGCGTCGCTTCCTTTCGGTTTCGGTCGGCGAATGTGTATCGGGAAGAGATTTGCCGAAGCCGAACTACAGCTTTTGTTAGCGAAGGTGGGTTATATTTCTTGGTTCTTTTTAGATGCTAAAATATTTCGAAAATTGGGAAGACGAGCGGGAGTTGGACGTTAATCACAATAGGAGATGGATATCATTCCGTTCGCATCGCTTCGTTTCATCTTTGAGCGAAGAATGTGTATTTTCGTTCTCATATCTTCGATGAACCGATGCCTAATTACAGGTTCATATACATATCATCATCAGTTTTGACGAGAAATTTAACAATTATTTTATTATAGCCCCTGGTGATCTGATGATCTCCAATTATTGTTATTTATAATTTCAGACATTTCATCGGTACAACGTCTCTTGGCGGCACGGTGAGCTGACGTACAGCGTTACTCCGACATATGTTCCTAACGAGCCCTTACGATTCACGATAGAGCCAAGACATTACGATGACAAATAAATAAATGACTAAGTATAGCATGCGCCAATTAGCAATTCAATAGAGCATATGAAGCAATATCAACCGATTCAGGTCTGTCGCGTACATTCCACAGTTAAACGGTATGGCCGAAAGGATAATACAAAATGTGCGCGCGTGACAGAGGCCAGTAAATACGGATAAGTAAATGAACTTTATTGCCTAGCTAACTGGCAACTAGTACTCGTATTAGTTCAGACTGTTTCATTAGCCAAAGACAATTCAGAGTCATTGAAATGTATTCAAAATGTTTTATATTATAAGTAGGTAACATAATAATATTTAATGTAATTACGAGGCTGAGATGTTATCTAACAGTACTCCGTCATTGTTATGCAAACAACCTTTTATTTAAGTACCAGCACTTAACATTTGCATGTTACTGGCACCATTCTTTCACTACATGTGACTTTTGATAATGTATTTATAATAAAAAGTTTTTACGCAACTCGTATCATTTACAAGAACCAACAGTAATGTCATCATTATTTCGTGTAGGTGACACAGCCAGTCGACCATGCACACCCTGGTGTCAGAGTTCTTCGTAACCGCTTCTCGGCCTCTGACGACTACCAGATGGCAGCCGGGACCAACGGCTTAACGTGCCTTCTGAAGCACGGAATCATCTTTCTTATCAGACAATCAGGTGATTCATGCCTGCAATGTCCTAACCAAACTGGAAACAACAAAAAAAAAACCACTGGACCACGGAGGCAGTCAGTAATGTGAGAATAATCCTTGTTTAGCTATTGAATGTTTATTTTCTATATTAAGATAGCTATTGGAAACGAATATAGTACGACTTTATGGATCTAGTTTGAGTAAAAATACCTATAGATTAATTACGTTGGTAATTGCGAGTTAATCGCGTTTTTGTTTCTTATGATAAGAACATATTCGACACAAAACTGAACTGTTAAACCATATGAACCCAGAAGGTCGAATTTACTGAAGAATTATACAAGTTATTCCTGATGCGAAATTATCAAAGGCCACCTGCCTACCACCATAAAGGATGCTTTTGATTGATTTTAGTGCTTTTGTAGTCGCCATGTCATCCATGGAGTGATTATATTCATAGACAGAAAACCATAGATCATCTCACAGATCTCTAAGGTAAGAAACCTCTTTTTAAAAAGTAAATCTGGTACTCACTATTTGGCTGAGTCATTGAGCTGGTACTCATTGGAGCGGCCGAAGCACTCCTGGACGCCGGCGTCCGCCCAGAGCCTCTTCATCGCGGCTAGCAACTCCTCGCTGAAAGGTTCCGTGTCTTCCATCCGTTGGATCACGTCGAACACCATCTTGCCATCGCTCTGTAACAATGTATTGACTCGTTATATAATATGTTTCGTAATATCAGATAATATTAACTGTAGATGCTTCATGATTAAAAATATTATGCTATCAGATGGTATAAATTAATCTGGCGAAAAATCAAAATCTAGGGATTTATTTTTCCATATGACTTAATAAAAGATATCTCTGAAAGGCTCTCAATTCGTCGGATCCTTTGTTTTTATTATGTATTTTGATGCCCATTTACTCGAAAACACCTGGGTAATTTGGCAAATTCTTTTTTTTTGGCAAGTTTTATCTGAAAGGGTATTCCTTCCCCACAGGTCTCATAAAAGTTTATAAAAATCAGTGCATTCGTTTGGCTGAAGTAATGTTTTTCGTGTGTATATCTGTTACTTCCTGCAGCCTAAACGGCTTGATCAATTCTAAAGTGTAGTTTGTCATTAAATCCATATTCTTTTTCTAATGTTATAGGCTAGGTGACTTTAGCAAAAACTCAAATCAGGACGCAGAAGTCTGTTTTTTTTTACAATATCTACTTGATTCTAGTTTTTTATATAATATAGAACAGCAAACGAGCAAGCGGGTCACCTGATGGTAAGTGATGATAACCGTTACACATTAACAACTGCAACACCAGGGGCTAGGAGGTGTGACAAGCGCGTTAAAATTTAAAGTGCCTTATCTATCTTAATGTACCCGTATATTTTTGAGTCTTGCGAACTACCGAATCTATTTATCTTTCTGTCATCCGAGCGTCTTCCCGGTTGCATCATCAGTTGGAATGCTTCAAGCCCGGGGTTCGCTGTCAACCATGATTCTATTTATCTAATAGGAAAGATTCGTTGCTTGTCATTCAAGTGATCAACATGTTAGCTTCATTGCCTGAAGATGCCTCGTGTAAAGGCGTAACACGTGTCGGGAGCACGACGGCCGATGTTGCAGCAGCCTCAACAAATGCAGCAACATCGGCAAGGGTCGTATACATTATCTATTGGTGACGGGCATGACAGGACTAACAGTAGTAAGTAGACGTTGGTCAGCAATAGTTTGCAAGAGCTAACTGGTAGCGGAAGCACACAAAATATAATTTAACTCAAAGTACATGCAGCAGGAAAAATTTGAAATGAGACTATTATCCAAAGTTTAGTGACCTGACCGCGCCTAACCCCACTGGTACAGTAAGTATACTAATCCGATTAGCAATTCTTGTAAACCAACGTTTTCAGTAAATGGGTTGACTTTACGCAACCTCGATTTAAATATAGGAGAACGTTTATCAGGATACACATAATGCAGGTTATTAAATAAACTTAGTAAAAGTCGAAAAACATGTCTGTCTGAAACCCTCAAAACCAAGTATGGGACCTCCCCTTTATTTAATTTTTATTATTTATTATTAAAACGGCAATAATATATACACACGCTGTGAAAATTTCTACCTATTAATACGGTTCATTAGAAGATTCCCTGTGACGAAAGAACAGCGATGGCTTATTTAGCTACGTTTTAATAATAGAGTCCCGTTCCGTTTTTACCCTTTGAATACGGAAACCTTAAAATGATTAGATAATATAATCAAGTGATGATGTTTGAGCGTTGATAAACATCAATACAGCTATCCAAAGTTTAGTGACCGCCTAATCCCACTAGCACACTAATCCGATTAGCAATTCGTCTAACATAACGTTTCCAGCAAATGTGTTGACTTTACGCAACCCCGACCTAAAAATAGGAGAAAGTATATCGCGGGATGTTCATGTTCATATCCTATCAAACAAAACGTTGAGCATACTATACATACATATACGTATTTTCTTTAGTGTGTGTTAGTGACTAATACTGGCGGCAATTTAGATGATGATAACTGAAGTAAAGATACGGTCATGTATCTTTAGGGAAAAGAAATTATTTAACGCAACTCAAATGTATTTATTTGAAATGGTAAGTCTGTTTAGAAGTTCTCTAAATGGCCACGTCATACATGATTTTACCCGTCTCGTATGACGTGCTTCCCCTAAATTAAAACTCAATAAAACTTAGACGGTTATTTTTTAGTCTGCTATAAACTGAAGAGGTCCTATCTGCTTTTCAGCTCCAGTTGACGAATGTGCTGACAATGTGTAAACCACCCGCATACAACGCCGCCTCGCCTTATCCTATATCGTAAAAGCAAACTGCTAAACAAAATCCAAAGTTATGCCTCCTCCACGAACCGTGAAGCGTAATGGCAGCAATGCGGCATGAAATGTAACACAAAAAAATAAATAAGCCATATGTCCTGGGTGCTCTCAGTGGCTGCGGAGGTTTTCGTGAAATATGCTGTAATTAGGGTTGCCAGGCGTCCGGATAAAGCCAGACGTTGGCGTTTTGGTGGCGTGTCCGGCCAAATTAGTCGGAGTCGGGCCTGTCCGGCTTTTGTTAGGCTTTTTAAATTTGACCATTTTTATGACGGTTGATATAATTTATTGTATGGTTACAAAGCCCTGTCTGATTAACATAAAAAAGTACTACGACTACGAATTTTAAGGAATTTCGGCGTTTTTACCCAAAGACCGGCTTAACTGGCTGCTCTGTCCGGCTATTCACTTTAAGGACCCGGCAACCCTAGCTGTAATTATGACGCGTGCGGTGTGGTGCGGCGACGCATGCGCGATGCGTCGCCGCCACTCGACACCGCCATTCACAACCCCCTACCCCACACCGCTTTTTCTTCTACACACAAAGCATATCATTTTGCATTTGAACATTAGCGTATGCTATTATCTTTTGAAAGAAATGAATAGTAATGGAGGTAATGCATTTTGTTTATCATTTTGTACATAGATGGCTGACGTTGAAAAAGAGCTTGCGGCTTTACTAAAGGGGGATGGTACTTACTTAGAGTATATTTAAAGTTTCTTTAAAAAATATATTTTAATTTAATATTAATAATATTTCTTTATTTTATTTATTAAATAATTCGGCGCCGGGGCTTGAAGCGCGGTGGCGTAATTGGCAACGCTCTGTCTCTGTACGATCTATGTACAGAGATCTAAGACGCAGGTTCGACCCTACCCGCGTGGAATTTTTTCACCATTTCTTATTTTCTTTAATTAATAAATAAGGTAAAATAGCATTGTGAATGCAAAATAAATCCCATATAAACTATTTCTTTATTTGCAAAAAACATGATCACTTGTTAAAAAAGTCTTCGATATGTCCTGTGTTCAGCATAATTCATAACATACATATTCGTACGTATGTTATGAATAATGAACGTAATTCATACATACATTAATAGAAGAGACTTTCATGACTATTTCAGACTATTTCTGTTGTCGACTCATCGATCCGTGTTTTCTGTCTCTCTAGTTAGGTCATTATTCCTTTAGTAAAAGTTTCAGTTTTATGATTTGCATAAAAATCCAACGCTTACAGCTGTCGAATGAAAATCATTACCAATATTATAAATGTGACTCTTATATGGCGGTCTGTCTGTTGCCTTTTCATGCTTCAATCACTGAACTGATTTAATAAAATTTTGCACGTAGTTAGTCTAGTAATTACCGGGACAAACAAACGTGAAAACCTAATGATGACGTCCTAGTGACAATATCCCTATTCTGATAACGTCGCAGTTTGCTTTATCGAAAGTAGGAAACAAATAAAATTCTACAACGTGTAAATGAAAAAGCGTAAAAACCTCAGATACACCGCTTATTTTTATCTTAAAAGAATTACCTATATAAAATGTTAAATTTAATATATGCGGATTATTACGAAGATATTGACATTAGGTTTCTTGTATTTTTTGCAAATTAAAACGTCTATGGTAACAACGCGCGATCTAGGGCGACATTGCTATTTCGCGTGTCGCCGCATGATAGAGTTAAGTAATTATCAGACACGGCGTAATTAAAATAACTATTTGGTTAAAATTTGACCAATATTTTTTGTTTGTGGAATCGATTCTACTCTCTATTCTGAACACACTAATTTCAGGTTTTTGTGCTTTTTCATTTATCTTTATCATCAGGCCCTTTCAGTCTCCATTGCAGGAGCACTACCCTCTCTGTACTAGCAGAGCCATATAATAGCCAGAGCAGTCAGAGAATGTGGCCTACACTATTCCACGCTGGCCAGACGGGTTCGAGTGGCCTCTTTTTACCCACGACGGAACGGAGCGGGTATATGCGTTTAGGGTGAGAGATGTTTGTTTGTTTGTGCAAAGTAATGTTCCCACCTATCTTCTAAACTAATGATCCGATTTTGATGCGGTTTTCAAAATCGGGTTTGTGTTTGATGAGTTCATGTTCTTAGACAGGTGTCATGGCTGTAACTCACTAGGGGGCGCCACAATATTAGTGCAAAACAATGTTGTGTCGTGAGTTTTTATCAAAATTTTTAATTTTGCTTTATTATATGTTTATAAGCTTAGTTTAGCTTCTGTTTTCCAACACGTTGTATATGCAAAAATGGTGATAGAACTTAGAAGAGATAGCCCTATCAAGTGCATTACTCGCTGTCGAGGGCGGTGAGTGACACAGTCACTTCGAATGGCGGCCCCCAGCGATAACGCATGCTACGGCCGCGTTTGAAGGGTTACATCGGCGCCATTACGTGGACTGACTCATCCAGATAATATGCAAAAACGAGTGGAGGGTCCAGCCGGTGTTAGATTAGCAACACGCAACGTTTGAGTACAAGTTGTGTTTGTTTTGTTACTATATGTACCATGATTTATTTTTGACTTAAGAGTCGCCTGGACGCGTATGTCTCCATACAAACGGAAAAAGGGAATTGTGGTAATATTTGATAATTTTAGGGCAAAATTAAGCATCCAATCAATTAATCACATTATAATCTACGTACGTTCCTATACAGTTTGGTTAAATTATCAAATATTTGAGGATTATACGCCTCTCAAGATTTCCATACAAATTTGAAAAGGCTTGTAATTCTCAAACCATTGGTATTTTAACCAAGCTGTATAGGAACGTACGTAGATTATTATGAGACTAATTGATTAAATGCTTAATTTTACTCCAAAATTATCAAATATTGCCACAATTCCCTTTTCCCGTTTGTATGGAGACATGCGCTTCCAGGCGACTCTTAACGAACAACATTACGTAAGTAAACTAATTCCGAGGGATTTTCCTTGCTCGCTCCCCAAGCTCCCTAAGGAGACTGAACGAATGACGAATCTTTTTAGGAATATGTTTCGATATAACCAACGGCAGATCGTCTTCAATGTTTCAATGTCGGTTTCAAAACTTCACATATTGGGACCCCGCATTTACTTTTACATTTGCTTGTGTTATCGAATGATCAAGTGCACAATAGATCTCTCTATTAAATGCAGTCATCATCATCATTTCGTGTAGGTGACACGGTCAGTCGACCATGCACACCCTGGTGTCAGAGTTCTTTGGAACCGCCTCTCGGCCTCTGACGTGGATCCTTTAACTACTACCAGATGGCAGCCGGGACCACCGGCTTAACGTGCCTTCCGAAGCACGGAATCATCTTTCTTATCAAACAATTCAATGCAGTTGTTTTCTTTTTTAGTTGGGGGATTTTCTTTGCAGTAGCTGCTTTACTTACATAGGATCTACGGTATAGCTTGCAAATTGACAGAACAGTAAAATTAATTATTCACAAGATAAGACAGGAGTTACGTAAATAGTTTCTAATAAAAATTGGTGAAATTCAATAGATCGACAAGCTAAAAATATCTTACTAATAAATATTATAAAATATAAATCTAACATCTGACACCAGTGTTGGCCGCTTACACACACGAAAAACAAACAAACAAATGTAAATCTTTCAGAGCTTTTAAAAATGTAGTCTGTTACTTCTACCCGAAACCTTGTGTGGTTCAGATAATAATGTTACCTCATAGAAAAAAAACTATTACCACTGAACCAGAGAGACATATAACACGGATCGATGAGTCGACGGCACTTAATCAACAGTCGGCCGATAAGTACTAAACTTAGACTTGATAGCCTCTTCTATTAGGTATATGTATGTATGTATTCGGCTGTGGTGCAGCAGTGACATGACATTTTAATGACACTACACTATTATTCATAATGAAAGTTTGCGTTTAATTTTCTATGGGAATGGCTTTATTCAGTGGTTTTCGAAGTGGTTGGTGTATATCAATCAACCTCATCAGTTGATGCGGCCTTCCAAGGGGTCGAAAATAATTATTATCTATGGAAAATAGGTATTGCATAGACCAATAGGTTCACAGCGTGCTAACCAATTTACAGCATCCCTTTTGTCAGGGCACGGCGTGGAGCAAGAGCCCTCGTCAACCGCCAACACTATCAAATGAGAAGTCATCAAAGTCATGTTTTTTGGGAAATACATAAATTGTTAAGTTTAATACAGTTATAAATGTACTTTTATATTGTAGACAAATGACATGTAAATCATATTCACTCTTTTATCATCACATAGCTTCAATGATGACGCGGCGGTTCGTTCCACTGTTCTCAGTAACGTGATCGATTTGATGATTCACCGTCATCACAACCTTGTTGTCTCTGTTCTTTTGTAAAATCCGTGAAAACTACAGATAAGGTTATATAGAAATGATTTTAGTTATACAGAATACTTATTATTGTCAAAAGTTTAGAGTCTAATTAAATAGTGCCTTCTAGGTAGGTTCCTTTTTTAGATAAGACAGCATTTTCAACAACGCTAAATTGTACATGATGTTTGTGTAAGCTTATAAACATCGAAGAGACCTCCCCAACCCATCCGGCCAGCGTGGAGAGTGTAGGCCAAATCCTCTGACTGCTCTGGCTCCAGTAGTACAGAGAGGGTCATACTTCTGCAGTGGAGACTCTAAAAAAGACATGATGATGATGTTTGTGAATGGGAAACTTGTATAAAGTTTTATCGTTGTGCGATGAAAAGTGATCTAAACAGTGAAAAACTTACCCGCTTAATAAAAACAAATACTCTAAAATACAGAGGTCACAACTTTTTTTCTCGTCCTAAGCGTCGCTGACAATATGAGATCAAAAAACAACAGACAAGTGACGTCACTCCTTAGGCATTTTGTATGAGTGATGGTTGAGAAAAGTACTTAAAACTCCAAACCATCTGTGAATTTTTTTAACTGTCTAGCTATCAAGGTTAATGAGATACAGCCTGGTGACAGACAGGTGGACGGGTTAAAGTCTCGAGAAACGGTCCCGTTTTTACTCTCCCAGTACACAACCCTTAAAAAGATTAGACTTTCATTTTCTATCCCTACGTATAGAAAAATATAAAAAGTAAGGGATCCCCTATAAGGAAACCTTTACTTTACTATTTTTTTTTCATAAATCTGTTTTACAAAGATTTCTTAGCATAAAATATACGGTGATCATATGCAACCGGCATGCAACTAATGAAACACTAGTACGTATGTACTAATAAGACAGCTGTTAATCATGCTTTCACTCCACAGAAAAGCAATTGGGCTCATTTCCATACGGCGAGGTGAGAATTCTCACTCATGACGTCATCATAACTAGCTCGATGCGGTTCTCATAATTTGTTACAATCTAACATTTCAAATAATATTGATCATTTTTATAGGCGAAAGTTAATGTTTGCAACTTTCACTTGACCTCAAGTAATATTATTTTTAATTGAGTTTTCGTACCAACTAAGTGACTTAAAAATATCCGATGTGTCTATTTCGAACATCGAACGATTCGTAATGCTTGCCTATTTCGGTAAAAAAATGTAAAAAAAATTCGGTAAGTTAATTTTTCAATACAAAATATGTACGCTAAATTCCCTACATATACGTTACAAACGTCTTGACCTTATCGCATTCTATTTGTTAAACAAAATTGGTTCAGTCAGATAGGAGCAAGTTTATTTGAATATCTTTGCCATCGCAAAACAAACGTAAACAAAACAAATACGTTCCGTTATCGGTAAACTCCGATCCCAATACAAACACGAATTTGCTGCACTCACGTACTCTCCAAACAAACAGCATTCATATCGAACACAGGTAGCGAAATAATGCAATAAGCGGTAGTGCACACTGCAGCAGGAACTCCGCTCTTATGAATAAACTACACTCAATATTGATCCCCGCATAGCTTGCGTTTCTTGGAACAGAACGTATACGTAACAGCAAAATGCAATTTTACATTTCGATTTGATTGTCTTCGTGAAAGCAAGGAACTTTATGCTATCGTTCTAGAAATGGGAGTAGAGCGACTGATTAGTACATACATACATACTATCATGTCTTTTTCCTTTGCGTGGTAGACAGAGCCCGGGTCTATAAAACCTAAGGCCTTTCTTGTAGTCTTATCATATAGCAAAACTCTTCTTGGTATGCGTCAGTGGTCGATACTGGTGCAGATTTTACAGAATACTCAATTGTGGTTATGGATTTTATGAGAAAAGTAACTTAGTCTTTACATTTCCAACCCTAGAAATCAATAATCGATTCGATATTTTACCGCGTTATTGGAACACTGTGATTTCTGAATGCTTATACATATTTATGAAATTATTCACTTCGTTTGTAACGTCGGCGATGAGTCGTGGCAATGTAAATTAGTGATGCACTTTTTAACAAAAGTGGATCAACAAACGAAAAAGTGCTAATCAATTTGCATTTTCGTCGTAATTAAAGGGGAAAAGGAATGACATGCAGTACTATCACGAAATACGGATATCAGGCGAGTTTATACAGATGTAGTCATTTTCTTACTTATGGGAAACACAGAACCAGATACGAAAACGCAATACAGCACGTATAAAAGATGGCTGCAATGATGCAATGCACCTTACTTCAACACTGTCTTCATTGCGCGTCTACTCCATTTTAGAAAATGTAGAAATTCCCCCTTTTTCGCATCTCCAAATTTCGAATGCACATTGCTTGAATTGTTTTGAAATTTACCTAATACATAACTTATGGCCTGACTACGTAGCCATATCGTTTATTAAGATCTGTCAAACTAATAAATACATACGCTTGAAGAACATAACTCCTCCTAAGGCAGTCGAGTAAAAAGATAAAATCGACGAATCGAGTGAAGTGTTTAAACATTAATCGTATCATGAGATTTACTTGAGCAACATCGTTTGTAAGCGGAAGCTAAGAGCACTTATGCGGAGTGTATGGAATATGGATTGCAACGGGGATTTTTTCGGAGGACCGATTATTTATAGATTTCAAACAAGCTCGGTTTCGTACAGTTTTAGTTTTGTAGTCAATAATAAGTGCAATATTACCCATTCAGTTTATTATTCGCTCGTCACTCACGTGTGTGCCCGGTATTTTCTATGTGCTTTCAAAAATCGCGACGGCGATTTCGATGTGTCCCGCGCTTTAATTGACAGAACGCGCACACGCGAACACAAAGCTGTCACGCACACAAGCATTGAAAAAATTTACAGTTTTTTTTATCATTGAATAAAGGCATGTCGGCGTCTAGAGAGTCAAAGTAAAAAACTTACCTCCCGGTCCTTATTGCCGTAGGTGATACCAAGGTTTGGCATGGCGCGCAAGATGGCGACGAGCGACTGGATTGTGTTGCTGTACACCACCGGCCGGTACTGTTTGAAGTCTTCATTCGTAAAGCCACTTTCGTGGATAATTCTGTTGACAAGAAAAAGGTTTTAGTGACAAATTGTACATACAAGGATAATATAGTTATAGGACCCATGGAATCGTATAAATCACTTCTTAATTTTGGAAATACTGCCATTGCCATGTCTGTATATATTTGAGATATGTATGTTTGTAGCTAAATATCCACATCTGTTTCGACGTATAGGTGATATAGAAAATAACAGAAGTAGACACAAACACAAATTAGTAATTCCGATATAGAACCTACAAGTATATTCAAGAAATTCGTATTGTATGGCTATCAGAAATTTAATCATCTGCCTAATGAGTTCCATAATGTTTCAAAAAGGAACTGTTTTCATTGCTGCTAGAGAAGCGTTATTATAAAATACAAGATTACTTAACTGTTTTAGTACTAGATTTTATGAAAAAAGAATTGTGCCTCTAGCAGCAGTTTTCAGCGAGAAAATAGAGAAATACATTTGTATGGACGACATACTGCTAGAATACGCTCTTAATTTGGTTTTGAGCAAGCTAAATCAGTTTATTTTGTACCTGTAATATATTGATTTTGTTTATTACTACGAGCTAACAGATTTGTTGTCATTCTATTGTTTGCGAACTGAAGCGTATCGACGGACATCCAAAAAACGATTAAATCGTTTATCCCCGATGCTAAAAGTAGCCCGTCTCCTGAGAACCTCTAAATAGCTCTGATCAGGTCGCTAACTAGTAACAATTCCTGGCTAAGAAGCTAGGTACAATATGTACTTATATTTTTCATCTGATCTTGATGTTGAAGAACAATTCTTCAAGTGATTTGTTATTCCACTACTGGATGGCTGGTATTTCATGAAAGCATCTTCACTCTGCCGGTCAGCCATACAATAAAACAAATAACTTTAAAAGAACAATAAAGAAATAGACATAAAAGTAGCCCGTCTCCTGAGAACCTCTAAATAGCACTGATCAGGTCGCTAACCAGTAACAATTCCTGGCTAAGAAGCTAGGTACAGTACAATATGTACTTATATTTTTCATCTGATCTTGACGTTGAAGAACAATTCTTCAAGTGATTTGTTTTTCCACTACTGGATGGCTGGTATTTCATGAAAGCATCTTCACTCTGCCGGTCAGCCATACAATAAAACAAATAACTTTAAAAGAAATAGACATCTATTTTCAGAAACTTTTCAGGTTATTTTTGTTATGAATGTACCTACGTGGTTATACGGCAATTATAGTTTATTTGGGACAAAGAAAACAAGTAAACCAAATATTTAATTATGGGTTATTCGTCTAGGCGTGGCAGATACGCTCGATAGATTCTACATGAGTCTAGATTTGATAAAATTACTTACCTACTGTTTTAACTCATGATTTCAATACACCTACTAATACCAATATGCTTTTTAATTGTATCCATAGAGTTCAAAGTTACTGGTACTAAAAGGTACGGAACATACTTATTATTGAATTTTGAAAGCAAAAGCAGTGTAAATATATTTTTTTTTTATTGACTGAGCGAGCGAACCGAGCAAGGTCTACAATTCGAATTGGGGCAAAAACACATTTTTGTAGGAAGGTTTGTAAAATAGGTACCTGTTTTGTAAGTATATGTTTTTGTTTGACATTGATGACAGACATTTTTTTTTTTAAATATACAGTCGGGGGTCCCCTACAATTAGTAATCAGTGGTCATGTACTATTTTAAACCAAAATATTATTATTTTATTCCGTAATCATTGTCATATTCATTGTGATTGACAATGATGGTTTTTATTCCGACGGAGTCATGCAAACCTAAATAAGTAGGTAGGAAGTATATTTCCCTTCTATTATCAGAAGGCAGGTAACTAATATTTTAATATTACCCAACTGTGCGACTTTAATTTGTCAATGACCGACATGACCGTGTCCGACTCTGTGATTGTATTAACAGCATGACTCGTTAAGATCCGAATTGAACGGTCAATCTCATAGGCTGCCTATGATTCATCTCATTCTCAATATTCTCATGGCCCTATGAATCAGAAGCCAGTCTGATTATTACTAAACACGGCTACACGTACTTTTATAATATCTATACTAATATTATATAGAGTCAAGATTTGATTATTTGTTTGATTGTATTGAATAGGCTCCGCTATAACTTACGCGGACGAAGTCGCAGGAAAATTTCCATTGTAATAAAAAATATATATTTTGAATGTATTACCGTAGACTTATGACTTCTATCTGTGCCGCATCGTGTAGTGTAAGTTTTCCAAACAATTGACTCGAAAATTGTTTTGCTCCGCTTATTAGACGCTTTCGAATTATGACTAGGAAAAAATACACATGTAAGAAGCTCGTGGCGAAGAAGGTTAATCCGTGAGTCAAGGAACGTGAGCATATTAGAACGACTGATACATCAATTGGACCGTCGCTCGTCCCAACGCGGTTTTCTGTTTATGTATAATATAGTGTTTGGAGACTTTACATGGATGGGTATACTTCACTAGCGAACAATAAATAAATAATTTCTTACATTTCGAAAAAAAATCGTTTTATTGTGTTAAAATTCTTTATAAGTACGATCGCCGTATTGTCCTGAGTAGTTTTGACAAATTTTTGTGACAGTTTTAGGAAGCATTTTCTCGTTTGGTCACGGCTGTTTACCACATATAAAACTTCATATCTTCATAGCTTAAAAATAGTAAAGAAAGAGTTTTAATATGTATGAAAGGTATTTGAACTCCTGAATGTATAACATCACCCTGCCCCTACAATGCTACCTAAAACCGTGACAGAAATGGGTCTTACGCCTGTAGCACATCGCCGCGAATGCGAAACGGAAGCGCTCCGGAACGTAACATTAGTGAAACCGCAAAACGCTGTCTAGTATGAATCTGTTTGGTGCGTCTCACACCGCAAGCGAAACGAAGCCGAAACGAAATCGTTAAATACATCCTAGACAGCGATTCGCGGTTTCGCTAATGTTTCGTTCCGGAACGCTTCCGTTTCGCATTCGCGGCTGTGTGCTACAGGCGTAACTTTAAACTACTCGGAACAATAGTTACTGCCAATCGTGCTAATCAAGAATTAATTGATACAAAATATTTTTTAAACCCATTTTGATATTTTCAAGCTGCCACAACGTCCCGTTATCACCCTTTGGGTACGGCACCCTAAAAAAGGTAAGCATTTTTCAATCCTAAATACTACTGACAAAACTAAGCCTAGCAATTATAATCAGTATGCTTCAACAGCTGCCGGCTATAAAGAGCCAAACTTTGAATATCAACAACAATAACAGGCACGTAGCATCCGTTAGCCGCTTCATTATTGGAAGTACAGAAGTGAACTAGGTTGCCTATTCCATACTAATCATTCGCAGCTCTATCGAATGCAAAACTATTTTTTTATAACTCACACAATGGGCGTGACGTCACAGATCAGCCCGACGATGCGATGTTTTACAAACTCTAGAAGACATTCGAGAAATGAACAATGCCATTGCAATAAATTCCGCGAATATTACCATATCAATTACTGAGAACAGATAACTGTTCTCAGTACATTAATTTACAGAATCAAAGGGATAACTGAAAATAATCATGTTTTTTGTTGTCGCATAATGGATTATATTATAATGCGTCCGTTCCGATTTTGGCAAACTTTAATTCACATACGTATATTTAAAGTATATAATAAACTTAGTTGGTTTATGACAGATAGTTACAGTATTGATTGCCCATTTATATTCACAAGTTCGGTGAACCTTTTCTATTTGATTCGATCGGCCCGGTTAAATCAGTCGAAACCAGCCGTCACTATAAACTCTAAGGATAATTAATTTGCATAGTGCCATGCCAATACTGAGAGTTCATGTGAAATGTGGACATTGACAACATACAAGACCAGCTTTCAGGACACGTCTTCAAATTAAGCAAAGATTAAAATCAAACATCTGATCTGTATTTGTATTTGATCTAAAAGTATTATCAATAAAGGAATAGGTAAATTACCAAACAATTTCGTTACAGATTAGCTAATATTTTGATTAGTAATAAATAGGTCATGCCTGCAAAATATTTTTGATATATTAATGTTAGAGAGTAATTACTTGTCCTTAAATGTTGACGCCATGCTCATTCATGCCATAAGCCAAAGAATCGAATTGTCAACTAAGTTGACTGAACCGGTTAGTGCACAGGCAAACAAACAATACAATTTATTGACGTGTCCTAAAAACAAGACTTTTATGTTGTCAATAGCCACATTTCACATTAGAATTGCCACTATGCAAAACACCATTGTTTATAGTGACGGCTGGTTTCGATTGATTTACTTGTGCCAATCGAATTGATGAGGAATTAAAAAACCAATGAAGAAAGTTCACCGAACTTTTTAGTTTTTTTTATGTACGTCTTTTAAAGTACACTAAATGCTACGGACACATTATAAGCGAATAAAGAATAACGAATCGATACAATTGACCTATTTACAGTCTGGCCAAAGAATCAAATTCTCCAACCCAAGAGGGTTCACTGAACCAGTTATTGCAAGTCATCAGCAGGAGTACCCTAGTCGCGTCAGCATATTTTGTCATTTACTTTGATTACAATTCCACTTCTGTGCCCTAAAAAGTGGTAAGTCACTTTCGTGTCAAAGTTTCACTCAACTTTAAGGAAGGAACGAGTTATTAGGACGGACGTTAGTTTTTAGTAGACACGTAAAAAAGATCGGAACGATTTGTGAATATACTTGTAACTTTACCGACACGCACGCAATGCCATTTTGTACACTTCTTCGGTTGACTTAGCAACAGTTTGGAGTTTTTATTGCTTTTAACAGCAGCCAATAAAGTTGGGTACCAACCAAGCATTAAAATTTATGTTCTAGTCAGTAAATACTTACTTTAGCCTAAGCTTAACACAATACAGTATAACAAATAATAGAACATTTTTTATTTCGAAGCAATAAGTAAAAAAAATCCTATGTACCATTTTTATATCTAGTTCAAGTACAGATCTCTAAAATCTGTGAGTTCACGCCATCAAACGGTCGAAGAGAGGACGATTTAGATGAATCATTCTAACCCCGCCCAAGCCCGAAACTTCGATCTCAGATACATGGGTCTCGCAAGCGCATCCGGGATGCTGTGACGTCCTAAACGCTCCAAATTCGACCGAAGTCCAAATAGTATCGGCCGTCACATCACATCACTTATCGACACTGGTAATCCGTGGAGACGTGAGAGGTGAAACATAGCACGTTGTAGTGATTTGTTGACTCGCTCATAAACACCTGATTAGATTATGTCCAAAAACACTTTCTGTGTGATAGATAAAATTTGTATCGATCCAGTTGATGAGCAAAAACATGATGTTAAGGAAAATCAATTAAGGGTAAACGGTAAAATGATGGTTTCTTTAAATTTTAGGCGTACAATCTATGTCTCGCATTACCGGAATGCAATACGTCTGCATTTTTGCAAGATGATTCTTAAAACATGTTCTATCTATTGAGAAATAAGAGATGGCTATCATATATCAAAGACATTAGCATTCCTTATTGATCACTGCCTACTAGAAGGAACTTTGTACTGCAACTAATATAAGATATTAATGTTTTACTACCATTACTTTCTGTTTGAAATATACTATCAAGGCAGTTCAATCAATAAACGTGGAATAGGCACATACATGTTGTTTCTTTGCAAATACAGGCCATGATCAAAGATAACACCGTCAGACAAGACAATAGTGTTGTCGCCAAATTGACGTCATTTGGGGTGTTTATCTACGTCTTAGGTGAGTGACGACTAACCGTGACGTAACAGCGAATAACAATGGGGAATCACGAAATAACTGCTATTACGCCAGCCGCGCCTGAAGCGTGAATTACATCCATGGCTGTTAATGTCGTGATTTTGAAATTAAAAGTCAGGTACTCCATGGGCACGTTAGAATTAAAAAGTTTACACTAGCTGAAACGGATCGAATATGGTTGAAAATGAATAAGTTAGCACGGAAACAAAGCAGAACATAATTATCAAGTAAAGTCAAGGAAATAATATTTTGACCAGACAATAACGGTGCTCTTTTTCAAGCTTGAACTTTGGACAGATATGCTAAAAATAAAATTTAAGTACTTCCTTTTTTATATTGAACCTAACGGTATATAATAATAATAATTAGGTAATATATTGCCTACGATCTATCGTAGTCTACTCTTATATCATTGGAAGTAATTAAGTTTATACACATTACTTCCAATGATATATATAAGAGTCTCGTATACGCTGTTTTTAGGGTTCCGTAGTAAACAAGGAATAGTTTCGCCATGTCTGTCTGTCTGTCTGTCTGTCCGTCCGCGGTTTTACGCAGAGACTATAAGTACTAGAAAGCTGTCATTTGGTATGGGTATGTATATTAATCATGGCAAAAAAGTGGTAGAATAAAAACTTGAAAAAAATTTTTTTTTAGGGTAGCTCCCATACAAGTAAAGTAGGGGAGTAATTTTTTTTTCTCTATTTACCCATCGTGTGGGGTATCGTTAAATAGGTCTTTCAAAAATATTGTGAGGTTGAGAACACTATTTTTCGATTTAGGGATCCGTTTCCGAAATATTTGGTTTTAAAGTGCGAATTTTTGTTAGAGGTAAGTGTCCCCCCCCAGTGGCGTGCAGTTCATAAAGACAAAAAGACACTGCCTACCCTAAGATTTGCATTAATATCTATTTTTTTTTATTATTATGAAATAAAATATTTTTATTTCATCACTACAACTCCATCTGTTGAGTGTCGCTGATATCATGATACAAATGCGTGCGTAGCTTGCTGAGTTGCTGCTCCATGCGACTACGCGCAATTTCACGTACATTGCATTTCTCTCTCCAGCCAGCTTCCACTGCGCGCTGCTATGGGATGGGAAAGACACAAACTATTCACGTCTCAATGTTTGCTTGTGTGCCTCGTAGTCACACGGATACAGAATAGTGTGCAGTCATATAAATACGTGGCACACAAGGACATCGTAACGCACACATACGCACAGGAAAGACAGTGTCTTTGCCACCGAGCGCCGAGTGGCGTTCGGGAATTAACGAAGTTTACCGATCTTCGTCCGTACACTGAATAAGTAACTTTTTTTAAAAGTAGCATTGTTTCATATAATTAGCGCTTAGTACTATACCATCTCCTTTTGGTCGTTTGTTTTCTATGACGAAATTTCACTGAACCGCGCCATTGTTTGTTTGATTGCGTTTGTTTTGGTTTGGTTGCTTGCAGTAAAAAAAAGATTTTAACGTTGTTTAGTGTAAAATATGGAAGTTGTTCGCTGTGAGAGTTGTTCAGGTGGTGTGTGTATAGAAAAAATAAAAAATGATGTGTTTACAAGATTGTCTTTTGCTGAAAAAAGGCAAGTTGTAGAAAAAGGTCGTTGTACACCGAATTTGCAAATAATTCAAACAAAAGGTAAAGTTAATCGTAAATTTAATGCAAAACAATATGATTCATATTATTGGCTCACAGGTTGTATACATAGCAATCGTATATGTTTTATTATTTGTCTACTGTTTTCATGTAATAAAACCGTGTGGAACGACGCCGGTTACAACGATATTCATAATTTTACCACAGCAGCTAATTTTAGCACAGAAGCTAAAAAGCACCTATAGCTCAAATCCATCAAGCTTTTTAGGTAACAGAGCGTGCGGAAAAAAAAATCTGCCTACCCTGTCTAAGAACTTTGTGCACGCCACTGTCCCCCCCCCTCTATCTGCTAAACGGTTACATATAGATACGTGAAAAAAATTACAGCAGTAGTATATATACTGAAGTTTAAAGGAAAACTATCAGAGCTGAATACTAAGTGCAAACTAAAAAGTTATAGGCAACCAACTTATAAAATGTACTCGAAATGTTTTTGGTCGTTATACTGTGAGGTGCGAGTGAGAACTGTGTGAACTTAAAGTGGTCATTCGCAACTACGGAACCCTACACTGCGCGTGGCCCGACACGCACTTGGCCGGTTTTTTAATTCATTGGCATCCTTTTAAATATAGACTATACCCATGACCATGACTGAAAGAAAAATGTAATTTTAATTTACTCGAAAGTAGTCTTACTACTTTCGAGTAAATTAAAATTACATTTTTCAAATTTAAGAAGGACTCAATAACTACCTCAAAAGCTTTGAAAGAGGCTATTACTTTAGATAAGAACCAAAAATTGAAACAGGACTGAATTTCCAAAAACACCGAAAAATTAATTCATTTAAACTGTAATTAATCAATCGGTCACTGAAATTTACGCAAAACTAGTGACTTTAGACCGATACACAACCAGTGATTTAATGTTGTCGCAAGAAATGTTTTTACGTGTAATTTTTTTTTTCCGTATGCTAACGAATTCGATTCCACCTTGTATACTCGTATGTCATAATCATAATATGTTTAGACATATTATGATATACGAGTACTATTATTAGCCGTCAAATATCGATCGATATCTTTCAAAGACTGCAATCAATAACAATTAATAGGATAATATTAGATTAAGTAACAATAGTTTTACTTGTTAACATAGTGCTGAGCCGAAATCTGATAAACGCAATGGACAAGGCACAGTGCAGATATCGTGATACCGTATCACTGGTTTGAATTAGATAACAAATCTATATCGCCGAAATGTTAAATGTTTGTTGACAAGTGTGTAGATATGCAGGTGATAACGAATGTGTATGATGGTTGATGGTGGTTAGGTCAAAAGATGATCACGGTTATTTGCTTACGAGATTATATTACTGAGTTTATTGAAATGAAATTTAAAATAAAAAGTAATTTAAATCTGCGAATAATTATGATCAATAGAGAGAAGTTACTACACCGGTTATTTCCGGTATTGATGTGCAAATGCTTTATTTGGATCCACGATATCAAGATTTTCATTTTTTTTCATAAAGTTTTAACACGTCGTATTAAAGTTTGTTATTCCACCATTACTTCTAAATGCTTAAACAGATTTGGATGTGTGATAGATATTATTAGAATCCTTGCCACATTCCGAGTGACATAGGCTATAATTTTTTGATAAGCAGTCGGTTTAATTTTTCTTGCGGGGTAGACAGAGCCCAAAGTCATAAAACCCGAAGGCCACAGTGGTAGTTGAGGTGACAAGCGGTGTAAGTATGATGGTCTAAAAACTGATCTTGTTGGAGAGGCATCCAATTTTTTATCAATTGATGCAAAACGACTACATTATGGCGACAATAATTTTTTATCAATTGATGCAAAACGACTACATTATGGCGACATTTGAGATGATAATTGAAAAATATATTTTAAAATAACAAGAAATTATATTTGAGATCCTCATTACGAGCCCTTTCATTTGATATTGACACAGCATATTTTTTTATTCCCTAATTTGTCCTCTGAATATGGAATCCTAAAAAGAAAAATAACTACAAATAACACCAACGACTTTCTAACAGGTCAATTAAACATATATTAAAACTATTTGTTTTTGGAAAAAACCCAGATTACGAGGTTAAAAGGAAAACCATGTCAGCTGATTACTTTTTATTTTTAACCCCCGACGCAAAAAGAGAGGCGTGTTATAAGTTTAACGTGTCTGTCTGCGGTATCGTAGCTCCCAAACGGATCAACCGATTTTTGTTTACTTTGTGTATCATAGATAATTTTATCTTGAGTGTTCTTAGCCATGTTTCATGAAAACCTGTGTCGCGGGGTTTTAAATTTTTTTAATTTTACTTTTATAACTTCGTTATCTTCTACCCTGATTTTTTTACGTACCTTTTTATAAACAACCATTACTAGTAGGTACTATAGTCTATCGAGCTAAAACGGGGACAGAAAGACAGACAGACAGACGTAGCGAAACTAGAAGGGTTTCTTGTGGTAAAAAGCTCGTCGCTCATGTGCTATTTGGTCGGGATTGCCGAACTTTTTGGGTTCCTTGTTTACAACGGGGAACCTTTAAAGTTCCAATAACTTTCTCAGTCGTAAATATTTACATTACAAGTCACAGCGAGACATTAATATAATTTCATCTCGGTAAGAAAGATAATAATAGGTAGCATTGCCAGTTTTTTTCAGTCGTTGGACATAATTCATTGTCGGCGAAATAAATAATATAAATATAAATAAATAATAATAAGTTAGCAATGAATCATATTGTTACATTCCTGATCTTTAGTTTCTAACCTGGCTAATATATTTCTTTTTTTCATACATCATATACTTATTCTGTATTTGATTGATTGTATCAAAATATCCGTCCTTCAACCGCGACCAACTACAGTTTATTTCATAAATATAATTTTTGTGATAGCTTTTATTATGGACGTATTCAATTCAAACTCTACAGTGCTTTCTAAGACAAATTAAATAAGTCTCATAACGCAACGCAAGAGGACTTTCCATGGCCAAATTTTGTATTAAGAGGGCCCTTCCCCGACCGACTATCGTCAACGCGAGCATGGTCGAAAAGCTTGTTCCGTCCAGCGTAATGTCAGATAAAGAGGCAAAGCGAAAAGAGCCCCTTGACCTCATCTCCCGCACACCTCTTACTGCCACATGGTAACAAGTTAGTGAATACGCGAAGACATTGAACGGAAAATAGTGTGCAGAAATTCCATTAAACTTGTTTCAAGAAATACGTTATTAGCCTTACAAGTTTATGAAAAAAAAACGTTATACATCTAGAATCTCCATTAAATTTGCAAGGTTTCTAAATAAATATTTTCTTTACTGTTACAGTACTTTATAAACGCCCAAAGTTCACATAAAATTTGAGCAAAAACGCGGATTTTTGGAGGCTAATACTAAAGTTGTTTCTCCTAATTTTGATTTTGCGTTTTGATAGAAACCTAGATATAGTGCACAAGATACTTATTAGTTGAAAAGCTTCAAAGAAAGATTTGTTACACCGCCATAATCACATACGAGCGTTTGTATGAAAAGATAGACGGGTTGGCCGCCCTTAACATGAGGTAGGTAACACAAGTATGTAACTATGCAAATTATAGATCAAACGAACCCCCTATGGAAGTGGCTCTAATTTGCTTTCAAGATCAGACCTACACGCAGTGACAGAACAAGTAAAAAATCTTGTAATACCTACCTATTTTGCTGAGAAACTATCATACATGTTTAAGTCACATCAGCGAAACTACCATCAAATTGAAAAATCTGATTTAGTACTTCGGTATAAAATTACTTGTAGGGTTTTTGGTAAAAGTTAATTTAATTATTTTGAATATGAATGGTAACACCAATAATACTACTACTATTACACGTAATTTACCACCGAAGAACAGAATAAGATTGTTAAGGTTCCGTACCCAAACGCTAAAAACGGGCCTTCGATGTCCGTCGATCTGTCTGTCACCAGGCTAAATATCATGGAACGTGATAACTAGCTAGTTATTTTCATTTCAGCATTTTATTTGTGTGTATGCATACATACATATGCATACTTTTTTCAAACCAATTTTTACCAAATCTAATATATCGACATCGGATTCAAAGTGTCCATAACAGTCTTTCTCGGCTAAATGCTTACATAATCAGAATCATGTTAAAAAATCTAACCTTCTTTCAAGTTCCCCATTATAGACATCGGAGGCTCGGTAATCTAGCTAGGGTCCCGTTTTTATCTCTGGGTACGGAACCCCATAAAAGATTTAAGTAATTATAGTCAGTACACTGGGGTTTTTAAATATCAAATAAGCATAAGTTATAAGTTGTACTTACTTCATTTGTTTTACTATAGTACTCTTGCCCGACTCGCCGGCACCTGAAAAAAATAAACAAAAATTAATACAAGAAGAGAAGGGTCTTCTTTAGGTGTCAGAATCAGACAAGTATGTATTAAAAATGGGCCACAATATGCCATAATAATCTGTTTATGGCTAAACACCACCCAAAAACCTAGACTTTTATGTTTCCGAACTATCGAAAGTTGATCCTCTATTATCAGAGTTTGACTATTTATGTTATCTTTGATTTAAGTCATTACAAACAACATTATTTCATTTTATAATTACGCATATTAGGGATGAGAACTTAGGGTCTATTCACAACAAAATACATTATATCCCGCCGATTTTCCAGGCAGGCAGAGACATGGACCTTGCTTGCTACGATCCTGACAAATCACTCATCACTCTTCTCATGCAACATCTTCAGTTTCGGGTACTTCTTAATCTGATCGCAGTATGTTCGACGTAGCCCCTCTGGCCACTTTCCAATTCTCACTGGCTTTATTATTATTTACGTTATTCTTCTTTCATCCATCCCAAACCTTAACATCCTTTCTCAATCTTAGTCACTTCATCATCTTACACTCCGCTAGAGTCCTATAAAGGGATTTTTTCTCACCCCATACTCAGACAGTGTCGAACATAATTTCTTTCTCATCAGTCTGTCACAAGCCTTTTGCAGATCTACGAATAAGAAGTTCAATTTTTGACCTTTGGGTATGGGTGAGTATGCTTCGCATGGAAAATATCCGTCCCCATTCCCTTTCTGAACTCCGCTTGCAAATCTCATATCTTATCATCAGTTTCTTTATCTTTTCGATCAATCAGTACCTTTGCCTCCTTAGTGTGGTCGGCAATATAGTTTGCCGACCACAATAAGAAGGCTAATTAAGAGGCTTATCACAAAATAGTGCTCTGAAAGATTAGGCTTTTACGCACGGCGACCACACGGTTGGGGTCACGAGTTCACGACGCTATGCTGTTGCTACAACTGCACGATTTTGATACTTTTCATATTCTTTAATTTTTTGATATTGGATTTTTTTATTTTGTAATATTGTTAATCATGACAAGAAATTTCCACATACGTTCATTTTTGTTGGCTAAAGATACTTATATCAGCGAAACTAGCGATACCCGTTATTAAATTCTTGTACTCTGAAATAAGAACACATTGAAAAAATCTATGTTAGTATTCACTAGTAAAGTACATTTAGTATTTTGAGTATAAATTTTCATCAAAATCATCATTTGAGATTGAGAGATCTACTCATTACCGCTAAAAGTGGCCGCTTTTGGCGGTAATTAGTAGTTCTAGTATTTACATTTACTATCTTATATTTACTGAATGAAAAATAATAAAAAGTTATACCAAAAATACTACAAGTCATTTACTGACGAAGTACTTACGTAGATTTTTATAATTTGCTCCTATTTAGCAGTCATATCATCATTTCGTGTAGGTGACACGGTCAGTCGACCATGCACACCCTGGTGTCAGAGTTCTTCGGAACCGCCTCTCGGCCTCTGACGTGGTTTCTTTAACGACTACCAGATGGCAGCCGGGATCACCGGCTTAACGTGCCTTCCGAAGTACGGAATCATCTTTCTTATCAGACAATCAGGTGATTCATGCCTGCAATGTCCTAACCAAACTGGAAACAACTTAACAAATTGTGCTTCCCGTAGGAATCGAACCACGACCCCCGGGTCAACAAGGCGAACGCCTTAACCACTGAAAAAGAAAAAAGTAAAAGAAATAAAATGAGGGATAGCGCTAGTTCACTGGTCTAAGCGCCTTAAGCTCTTTAAGTTTTTGCCAACATTTTATTTACAACCTGCGTGTAATTTTGGAATATTTTTTTAGGGTTTAGTACCTAAAAACGTAAAAACGAAACGTAACGTTGGTGTCACCCTGTCATAACCATTTGCTACGAAACTACTGAACTGATTAAGTTGAAATTCGATACTTATATAAGTCTGTAACCCGAAGATGAGAGATCAAGAGAGTATGACGTGTATAATATTTTTCTCAAACATGCTTGGAAATGTTCACATTATTTTGACAACCTTGTTTGGGATAAATCAATATTGCTGTACTGGCCAATACACGGCAGCAAAGTATGTATGAAAATCCCAAGAAAATCCATATCTGTCGTGTTTTAAAGTAACTATGAAAATTCATATCTGTCATGTTATTTAAAAATGGAACGACGCGTTTGCTGCGAAATAATTCAAGTATGGAGGTTACAAATTCGAATTTAAAATTTTACCAGGCTAGTAAGAAAAAAGAAATTAAAAAACTTAAGATTTTGGCGCGATATTTTCTACATATTGTTGTTTATGAACATTTTATGAATATTAATTGACATATTTACATCAATATTTCATGATGGTCTAGGATAACAGAAAAATCATAGAATATACCAGGTGCTTCTCTTCCCGTACAGTCTGTAAAAGCAGGCCGAAGGAGAGGGCGAAAACCTATGCAGAAGAATATGTCAATAGGTGATGCGACTAGCAACCCATCACTATTTTAATTGCATTTTCTACATTAAAATCCACTTAACCCTAAACATGGCTTTTATTTATTTATTTTTATTTAAACTTTATTGCACAATTTAAAAAAATGTGTACAAAAGGTGGACTTAATGCCATATGGCATTCTCTCCCAGCCAAACCCTTGGACCAAAAAGAAAATTAAAAATGGGTGGTGGGTGGTGCGATAAAGTGCCAGAATATAAAAAAAACGCTAAAAATTAATATAATATAAGCTTTTGAGGTCCGTCTCACCTGTAAGGGTAAACACGTGATAATATATGTATATTTGTTTGTCTATATACTATTTTTTTTTAATTTCCGTGCAATATTTGATAAAAGTACTACACAGGCCTTGGCCGCAATCAGGCATTGATGGACTCATGTATGTGTGCCTCGGCTCCGCCTCGGCCCACATTCACACGTTCGTCCATCAATGCCTCTTTTGCCGGCCGTTGCAGTTATGTACTTTATTGGTAAATTAGATATTTACAAAAAATATATCGTAATCGTATACATATGTCTGTTGACGATTTATATAACAAATAAGTTGAAAAGTATTTGACCAAATTAATTCAATAAAACAAATAAGACATTTTTACAAACATGATATTTATTATTTGACTAGCAGCAATTGGTTTTTTGGCTGACCTAAATAATTAAATATAAATATATACGGACAAATCACACAGATTGAGCTAGATTTTATAACACATACATAATTACATAATATGTATATAGACAAACATCCAAGTCCTAGGTCAATCTGAAAAAGATAATTTTTCATCATGACCTGACCAGAGTGACCGCGGAGCGAACCCGGGACCATCCGTGTCACAGGCCGTGTGGTGTTGACCGCTGCGCCACGGAGCTCGTCATCATAATCATTAATTACAATTTTACTTAATAAAAATAAATTGGAATACTATGTGCCTCAGTGGCATGTATCTGGCTTAGTTAGTCGCACTATACGCTTTGCACTCAATCGTTTGACGAAGAAAAATTCGGCATAGGTCCGCCGTCGACAAGCTCTCGCGCAGTACTGAGTTTGAGCGGTCGACGCATCGAAATATATAGTAATTTGGAGGTTGCAATTACGTTTTTTATAGTCATATCTTTAATTATTATTATTTTAAAGTACAAAATTTTAATTCCTTATGAACTTACGTTTATTCTAGTACATATTTCATGTAATAATACTACTGTAGTAAGGAGAAATTTGCAGTTGATGTTTTAGAAATTTCGTGGTTTTACGGTTTTGAATGGATATTTTTTACTAAATATTCCATACATATTTTAAAATTCCGATTCCGCTATGAACTTTAGCACTATTAAAGAGATATTATTATATTTTTTTCGTTTTAATTCCGTCTGTACAGTTGTTCAGTTTTGAGCACGAACAAGGGCCTCGCCCTCTTTTTGTGTAAAACATGCTTCGGAATTTTGGCTTTATTTTAATTGATTAGATAAAAATGCAAAAAGTGAAGCCGCTATGAACTTTACTAATAACTATTCTCCATTGTTAAATAGATTTAAGTTGTCAAAGTCTTTCAGTTTCTTAGAATTTGAATGCCAAAATCGCGGTCAAAATGTGATAGGCCTCTTAATACCTCAATTACTTTTCCAATCATGCTGCGAGCATTCTCCTTTAAAAACCAGCATTATAACCGCTTTGCATCAACAGCAAATACTCAAAAAGGCAGTTAGGGACCATTCAATATAAAAATATGGTACATTTCCCGAGGGATCTATTCAATATTCATACGAGCATTAACTTCACCAAATACTTATCAAAGTGCATCTAAACTGTAAGTAATAAACGAGTGGAAGATATACGCAACAGAGTTTCGCCCGACCACAGCTATAAAACGCAGTGATATAAAAACAGTTAATTGTCGGCAAATGTAAACGGTAACGGGTTATGCATGTCTACTGGCCGAATAAAAATAACTCGGGGAAATGTATGAGCTTCATTACAGAGTCTCAGTGATCGGATGAACGAGGTGCAGTTCAATGATTTTTGTACACGCCCACTTGTATTATATAGGGATGCGATGCGGTTAATTTATTATAGGTTACAAGGATTAAATTTGTCTTTGTAGATTTGAAAGAACAGAGCTATGAAGAGAACAGAACACAAGGACACTTATTATAGATTTTAATAGACGCCCACCACACGCTATCACGTGGCCTTTAGGTCTCATTAGACCTTCTAATTCTGTCTAACCCGAAAGGGCAAAAAACGTGACATTAAGTTAGTCTATTTTTATACTGGTATTTTATTGATTTTTGACGCAGACCCCTTCATACTTTAATTAATGGTAAGTCTAAGCATACAAATTTAGATTCTTAAGTCATTGTGATGTGCACTCCTGTCAGTCAAGGTCTCAGTTATTAAAGTGATATCATACGCTGATCTTTCTATTGTGTACATTTATTTTAATACATCAACTGATATTTCGAATCCAAGAACAGATCGTCCTTTTAAAGGCAGGCCTAATGCTAGCTTCTGACAAGAATGGTGTACAACGTTTTGACGTCCATTACCTACGCCTTTGTTATAATTGACTATTTAAATTTTAGATACCTATATTAACCGTAATGGTATTATACGACACTACGTAATGGTATTTTACACACGACGAATTATTAAAACCATCTTAGAGGGAAAGATTAAAGTTATGAGAGAAAAAGGAAGGCCAAGGAGAGCATTCACAGACAAAGTGAAAGAGCAGGCAAAAGTCGTGTCATAGAGAGAGATCAAAGAGATAGCTTAGGATAGGGAAATATGGAAAATACTCCATCGACAACGACAAGAACAGAGTTCTTAAATATATGATGATGAACCGTATAATGTTAAGGTGACCATTAAATCGGTGTACACCTTGAAAGTTAGCAAATAGGTCGGGGGTACTATTTTTGTACGTGTGACCACTCGTCTTCGAACGATTTTTGTATGGAAAAACCACTCGGTTGCGAACGGCGAAACTTCAAAAATCGTACCCCTACTGGGCTTCGAGAAGATTGTGCACCTCACGTGGGTGTTGTTTAACGAACCCTGTCGAACACAGGTTCCGACGGGGTCACCATCACCAGTTGGCTCTAATTGGCCGGCCAGCGCGAACGGCCGACCTCTGATCCCCTGATACACATATCACCTACGCGCACTTGATTTAATTGTACAATTATTGCAATGTCCATTCAACGAACGTTGTGCTGAATGGAATATTAAGGAGTCTTCGGTCAAGTTACGCAGCCAAAATTTTCAGGGTGGATGCAGGTCCAATATTGAAATGATAGACACAATGTACAGCTACATCCTAGTACCTCTAAAATGACCATAAACAAGCTCTATAGATAACTAGCTGTTACCCGCGGCTTCGCCCGCGTAAATAATAGCCTATCCTTCTCGGTACTCTAACCTATATGTATGCAAAATTTTATGATGATCAGTTCAGTAGATTGGGAGTGAAAGCGTAACAAACAAACAAACTCACTTTCGAATTTATAATATTAGTTAGGATTGACTTTTTCTATAGATTTTTTTTGCATTCATAATGCTAAACTCTGATCATATATAATACAACGCTAAACTTTAATATTCTTATTTAATAAAAAAAACGATATGGGAAAAAATTGCACGCGGGCAGGATTCGAACCTACGTCTGTCTTTCTTTATACGACAACTGTCATAGGTAACTGAGTAAAGGTACTTGACCTTTGTTAGTTACCTAGAGCGGTAAAAGAGTCATTATGCATGACATAATGAATGTTAAATTTAAATATTTGTACCACTAAAAGCAGATTAAAGTAAGAAGCCTGCTTCAACCTCCGTTCATCTAGATTTCCAATCGAAATGTCTTCTAACAAAACAACAAAGGAATTCGTTTTTATTTATAGTTAAGTACATAACTGAAGAAGTAAATAATTAACCTAAAATGCAATGCAGTGTGGAAGATGAAATTGTTTTCTCCTATCTATGGTGTGAAACGATTGATCTGGAATTTAGTTGACAATCCGATTATGTTTCTCTATAATTTATTTTTCTGATTGATAATTATTATCAATAACACTATGAGGTCGAAATGACAGTTGACATCGCGAAATATTTAAACTTACGAATTTTTCGGCAAATGCACTGTGGGTCTAAAATGGCCACTTTGCACGAATCATAATATGATTCACATATGAATTACATTGCGCGCGGCAAAATGGCTACTTTTTGACGATTCATAAAATGATTCATAAGCAATTCTATTTTGGCAATTCATCTATTTGACAGTTTTCTATGGAAATTGGTAAAATGGCTCACATTATATGAATTCCTTTCACGGTATTTTCTGTCAAATAGCAGAATCATAAAAAGTTACTCTAGAACAACATTTTTCAATTCATCTCGAATGTATTTGGAAAAAATATGTGATATTTGTTTGTATAAGACGTTGTGAATACTATTTTGGACAAAAACATGTAATTCCGAGTGTGTATACGTGCTGGGTAAATGAAATTATGTTGTAAATGATTTGTTTACGTTTCCTAACCTAACCTAATGAATGCTTGTATACTAAATTTGTTTTATAACTTTTATTGATATTATGAAAAAGTGAGAGGATTTTACGAGTAAAGTACGCATTTTAAGTGTTTTCCCGAAAATTTTATACTTATAGAAAGAATGTTATTATAAATAAAAATATTGATGATATATGTACGAGGAGTGTATTTTTTTATTAAGAAAATATATAATTAATAATTTAGCTATACCTTTCAATACGAAGCAAACATAATAAGGTACCTCTTTTGGGAAATAAATGAAATGCGACTCGTAAATTTGGATACCGAAACGAAAGGTAAAAACCTTAGGCAAAAACCTTTATAAAAATTTGTTGTGCAGTAGGCCAATCATCAAGTTTAACATTGCATTACGAAAAACGAATATATTGTCACAATAATAAAAATTGTTACATTTGATTGAATACCCACTGTACAATCATTAGTTCCAATTTTGTTCACCAGAGAAGTTTAGTGGCTAGTTGCCGTTCTAAAAAACATTTTTCTGATTTTCGTTTCAAGCGCATATATTTTACAATTACTTAATATCTAATAAGTGTATTTTAATGTAATGTGTTATATTATAGCTTATTTTATTTAAGTAAATGATTTTTATAATTATAAAATCTATTTCAAAACATTATCGATGAGTTACGGTTTTTTATTTTTTAATGCGGTAACATTGACCCTAATATGATTCAGAATATGAATTGAATTGTAGGTGAATTGGGAGATTTTGTGACCATTTTACCAATATTAGAGGAATTGCTAATGATCTGCTGGGAATTCATAATACGAATTCCTTTACGATGAATTGCGTTAAGTGGCCATTTTAGGCCCACTGATATGGACGAGCTAGTGTCGGCATAACTGATAAGGCGTTTTGGCATGGACAAAGCTTCCTTTTATTCACAACTTGTGGTAATCATTCAATGTGAGAACAAGTAGTAGATTTTTTAATAAAAAAAAACCGGCCAAGTGTGAGTCAAACTCACGCAATGAGGGTTCCGTACAATATGCTTCGTGAACACACACAAAATGAGCAAAAATATTTTATTCAATTGACTAGCGCTATCTAGTGGTGTTTTAGTGAACTATTTCCCTAGGTGAACTTATTATAGTGAGTTTACCACTTTATTTTCAACTGATAGAATTCTTATTATTTTTCCTGTAATCTTCAAGCAATAAACTATATATTGTAATTTTTTCGAAATTTTAGGCCCAGTAGTTTTGGAGATCAGGGGGGGGGGAATGGTCAAATTTTGCCTTCTTTCGTGAATAAAATCAAAAGTATTGATTTATCCCGAAAAAAAAAAAAAAATTTTTGAAATCCTCATAACAAGCCCTTTCATTTGATATTAACACGGTAAGGTTTGCAAAACTTCTTTTTAACATTTTATATTTGGACCCCCTAAACTGACCCTTATTAAAAAAATATATATATTTACTTTGCACATCCGTATTTGGGTCATAGGTTTACACCATCTTACCAAATTTTATTTAATTTGGTTCAGTAGATTCGGAGAAAATCGACTGTGACAGACGGACGGACGGACAGACAGACGCTCGAGTGATCCTATAAGGGTTCCGTTTTTCATTTTTTGTACGGAACCCTAAAAATTATAATATTATCCGATTTAAATTTTTCCTAGTGACTGATCACACTTAATTCTCTGTCTCAAAAACTACTAGGTAGAACGATATTAAATATTAAACCGATTTTTATGAAACTTGCACTGTTCCCTGATGGATTATACCTAGTCCAGCAAAAAAAGGATTTTATGAAGTGTATCACTTTTAAGAAGTGAGTTAAAAACTAACAAGCCAGCGAAACTGTCTAGACCAGACAGTTTCTGTCGACCAATAAAATAGTGTTACGATGACGAAGTTTTCAAAATAGCTTTACGAGAATTTGTGTGATAAATAAAATCGTGGTTATAGCGTGACAAAAGACAGTTCCCGCCGACACCTCGGAGTGTAATGAATTTTAAAACTTCCAAATTGATAGCGATGTCGTGCGTGGAATTTCCCACATTGTTTTATGACGGCATAATCAGCATGGGAGGAGAAAATGAAGTATGAAATATATGCTATTCTATTCAAGTATGTGGTTCCATAAGATTCACCCACTCCCAAGTAATTGTTTGCTTCACGATTTTGTTTTTAGGAAATACTAACTGTTACTGCGGCTTCGCCCGATAAATAGCCTATGTTCTTCTCAGTACCCTAACCTATATGTAATCAAAATTTCATGGTAATCGGTTCAGTAGATAGGGCGTTGCAAACAAACAAACTCACTTTCACATTTATAATATAAGTAAGAATGTCGTCAAAAAGCAATTAAAAATAGTTATTTTAATAACTGTCCAGGATCTCCGTTGTGGGAAAGGAGTCGACGAGGAGAACTACATAGTAATTATGTACTTAGTCCTCCCTCATCGATTTATATATATAGCCGTGTGGTTCCCGGCAGAGAAGAATAGGACCACTCCAAATCTTCCCGTGGACGTCGTAAAAGGCGACTTAGGAAACTCAAGCTAAACAAAGCTTATAAACATCAAAGAGACCTCTCCAACCCGTTTGGCCAGCGTGGAGAGTGTAGGCCAAATCCTCTGACTGCTCTGGCAGTACAGAGAGGGTCGTGCTCCTGCAGTGGAGACTAACAAAGACCTGAAGATGAAGATGATACTATGTATTCCAGGGAGGATTAAATTCTTTGTAAGTAAAATTTTATGTAATTAAAGATTCTATGTAAGTACATTCTTTGTTAATTAAAAATCGATGAGGGAGGTCTAAGTACATACTTGTAGTACAGTCCTCCCTTACTTGTATTGGTGAGGAGAATTACTTATTTTCCTCATCAATTTCGATGATTTGATGAAAGGTTTAATTGCATATTGTCTGCAGCGGATAGATGCATGCTGTGTGCATCAACTAGGGTAGCTTCATTATGATCGGTAATACGATCACGACTACCCAATCTGATTCGCCATCTTAGTGTATTCCTACAATAGAATTCAGTAACTTTTTGTCATGTACGCAAGTACTTAGCCGTGCCGTTACATACGGGTAGGTAGGTACCTATATCGATTGAGCGGTCAGACAGTTTCGCGGTATCATCCTGATAACATCGGCGATCGCGAGCATCGGAGTGATTGTTTCTCCAAAACGTAACACTCAAGCTCAATAAGCGGATTACTCTAGGTACTACGAAGTAATATATTTATTTATTTAATGTTTTCTATTTTCGCGATTGTTACACACATTTGAATAAAATTAATTTTAATACGGTTTTATCGCGTTTATTACATTATTTATACACCTAACGTTTTGAACACTGTGTTTAAGTAAGTACTATAAAGTAATTTGTAGCTTTTCATTATGTAAAGAAACGACATTCTATCGGAAGTCGTTAGCTCCGTGAAACGTTGGGCTCTTTATTTTTTCTGATTAAAACTTTTTTCGAATCATTTCTCCGGAAGCGACTTTTTCAGGAGAGATGCGAATCATATCACAAAATAATCTGATATAACAAGATATTTGCTGAAAACCACTAACACCACATCGCGACAATATCGCTAACGTAGCTAAAACCTTTGTCAAAAAGGAATTCACACAACGATGAGACAACTAAATATTAATAAAATAGGCGGCTAAGCCGTTAAGTTCATTAATGGACCATCTACTGTGAAATTAAAAATTAGTGGGGTTCTTTACCTCTTTTATGACTAGGCTGGGCTGTAGGGTAATGAAATATGTACTATCATCCGCGGCCTCACGCACCGACTGGTCACGATATTGTGACGTGCGTGGTTAATCAATTAACCATCAAATACCAAGCACCTATCACATGTGACTTGTGAGACATTTTTAGTGCTAGCCACGGCCAAGGATAACAAAAAATAAACTAAATAATAAATAGTTATCACATAAATACTTATCACGTTTAAAAAATGGTGTTCAGATATCAAAAATATTTTTGAGATTTATACAAGGGCAAGAAAACAGCAAGGGATTGACGAGAAAAAATACCTCATATATCTCCACTTCACATGCATGGGAGAAACCCTATTTTTAGGGTTCCGTACAAAAGTTGAAAAACGGAACCCTTATAGGATCACTCGAGCGTCTGTCTGTCCGTCCGTCCGTCTGTCACAGCCGATTTTCTCCGAATCTACTGAACCAAATTAGATGAAATCTGGTAAGATAGTGTAATCCTATGACCCAAACACGGATGTGCAAAGTAAATAAAGATTTTTTTGAAATAAAGGTCATTTTGAGGGGCCCAATTACAAAATTAAAAAAAAAAAGTTTTGCAAACCTTACTGTGTCATATATCAAATGAAAGGGCTCATTATGAGGATCTCAAAAATATTTTTTTTTGTTCGGGTAAAATCAATACTTTTGATTTTATTCACGAAAGAAGGCAAAAATTGACCATTCCCCCCCCCTGATCTCCGAAACTACTGAGCCGAAAATTTTGAAAAAATTACAAAATATAGTTCATTCCTTGAAGATTACAGGAAAAATAATAAGAATTCTATCACTTGAAAATTAAGTGGTAAACTCACAATAATAAGTTCATCTAGGGAAATAGTTCACTAAAACACCACTAGATGGCGCTAGTCAACTGAATAAAACATTTTTTGCACATTGTGTGTGTGTTCACGAAGCATATTGTACGGAACCCTCATTGCGCGAGTTTGACTCACACTTGGCCGGTTTTTTATTTCACCACTTTGCCGGCGTAATGAAAATAATATAATCATGCCAAATAACACCTCTTCATTACTTATAGTCTCTGAGCTAAACCATGGACAGACATACTAACATGGCAAAACTAGAAGGGTTCCTTGTTTACTACGGAACCCTAAAAATGATGGGAAGATTAAAGAAAGTAGAAACACACCAGATATCTGATAACATATTTCTCGTCAGACCCGCTTTTAGTCATGGCGTGAATCACGCCGTAAAAACCACTTTCCTTCCCTATGCCCTTGAAAGAAAACGATAAACCCATCCAATACACTCGCACCAGGATGTCCTTGACAGATGACCTGAATGAAAATCCATGCCGTGCACCTGACAGATGCCAGTCATGGTCTGTTGTGTCGGAGATAATCATGCAATTCACCATCATAGAAGAGTCAGATTTACCTGCAGGAGTAGTAAATGTTTTACATCAACAAAACTTATAAGATAAGAGTACATATATGGATTGCAAAACAAACCTGTCTAAAGTCAATCAGGAAAACACAGGTGAGTCATTGTACAATTAGCTACCGATGACTAATTTACTGTGAATGGCATCTCTATAGTTACATTGAACTAGTAATGACCAAACTTGTTTAAATAACAAGCTCATAGGTAGTGTTGCCAGGCATCCAGGATAAAGCCAGACACTTTTAGGCTTTTTCTTTGCATGTCCGGCTTTGGTTCGGCTTTTTAAATTTGTCAATTTTTATGAGGATAGATAAAATTTAAGAAGATTTTATGGTAACAAACCCCTACCTGTTTTACATCAAAAAAGTTGTCTTTCTTTATAAAGTAAAACTAAAGCATTAAGAGTCTCTGGCCTTTATTACCCAAATATCCGGCTAAACTGGCTACTCTGTTTGGCTATTCACTTTGAAGACCTGGCTACCCTACTCATAGGTATTTTTTACTTAAAATCTATTTAATTAAATGAATGGAATTGATAGTCTTATGTTGTGATTAATAAACTTGATCAAAAATATAAGGTATATTTCATTTTGTATATGAACAATAGTAATTTAATTACGTAATAATGGTCATGGTGTCATCATTAACTGCCTATCTGTTGATTGCATCTGGCCTCCCGAGAACCTCAACAGAACTCCCGACAACAGATTGAAATATTTCAATTGAAATATTCAACACTCAAACATCTCCATCTCCAAAGATGAAAGTTATAAATACTCCCATTTTCTTTTTTCTACTGTTGTTCTACCAAGAGATTCTTACCCTGAACATCTTGTATTTCCTCGTAGGGAAGAATTGTAAACAATAAAAGCAATACATGAAAGTAGTAGGAACAGCTGTTTTATAGTCACCAGATGTAAAATATGAATAATAGCTGTGAATGAACAAGCCAAAATCAAGATCAAGGTAGTCAATTTATGAAACACATGGTTTCTCACAATCAAAGGCAAATTTTATAATTTGGTCTTTCAAAACATCTTTTCCAGAGATTATGTTGGTTCTTCCAATTATGGTAATTCATTCCTTGATATGGGGAGGATATAATGCTGTGTTCTGGTCATTAAGTTAAGTAGAAATAGCTGTGAATTAATGAGCCTAGTCAAGATCAAGGAAGTCAAATTATGAAGTACTTGGATACTTCAATCATTTCACAATCAGTAACAAATCTTAAATACACCTAGTTTCGTTTGAGTTGGACATTTTTTTATTGCTCATTAGGGTCTTACTCATGAAAGTATTCTCCTAATTTGAACAGTTATTTATGTGGTGATTATTCGAACTCTTAGGTACAGACGAGGCAGTAGGGAAAATAAACAGGACAGCTTTGTGCTTGCCTTCAAGTGTAAAACACTATGAATGATTGTCAATAGCTGTTAACTTATTAAAGATCAGGTTAATTTTTAAAAAAATATTTTTTATTTATCTTTTTGCATTTGGTGCCCATTCAGAATCAATTGCCAATGTTATAGTTAGGACTACAATCAAATAGAAATAATTTTAATGTTATTCTATTTTATCTATTAGGATTCTCTCTCAATAGCTTCCTTCAGTTTAAGTGGCAATTGATTGAAATACTTAAAATGGGATTTGGTATTAAAGCGTCACAATCTGCCAGCCTATTTGCTAACTTTTGACAGCTACTGTGTTTTGATGGTCACTCCAGCATCCATTAGGTACTAACCGTAGCTTGCTATCTATATGATTGAATATTGTAATTTTAGCTATATAAACCGTAATGGATGTTGAAGTGATCATCAAAGCATGCAGAGGATTTAGATGACGAAAAGTCCTCTGTTCACACACAATGGGCCCAAACAAGAGGTCTCAGTGTGGAAAACTGCCCATGGAACCAGGTGAACCAGGTGATCATCAAAGCAAGTTAGCAAATAGGCCTGCAGGTAGTCTGAATATGAAGCACCCAGTTTCTATTACACAATCATTTTCCAGTTAGGTATAACGCTTGGAGATCCATACTTAGTTGGAAGTTTTGTACCAATTTGACTTTGACAAGGATTTCTGATTATACCTGATAGGTTCATCTGTAGGAAATCTATGGTTCTAAATTTACCTGTTACATAATTTTGTTAATAACCACATAAATAGGCAAACATAAATAGGCATGTTACTTTCTTATAAGAAAACAAATTGACTCTATTTTAAATCACATGATTGTTGATGAAGCTTGCAGCACTTTTATTTCCACAAAGTACACCAATCTTTCGTTCTTTATGATGTTCATGAAGATAACTTTTAATTGAAGAGTTGTTTGTGTCTACTAATCATTACAATAATAAAAAATAGGTCATAATACCACATGAAGATATGGTCTACTTGATGAAGTTGAAAGTCTCAAAATTTGCACACCATTTGCTACACAAGAACCTAGCAGTTGGACCAGTTCTAAGCAAATCTAATGGCAAAACCATGCCTCGCAAATAAATTGCACATATCATTCTTTGAGTTTTATCTAGAGCTACTTTACTAGTTCACCCAGCCTTGTGGGTGAATTACCTATTATACCTACCTTACCTATTATATTACCTATTTGCTGACATTTCAGGCACATAAAATATAGCCACTTTAATACCTAATGTAGCTTTTATATATGATTGCTTTGTTTTATCAAGCATAAAATCTGCATTGGATAATAAGATGAGAGTGGCCTCTTGAAGACTGTAATTCTTAAGTGTCACAAGAAGAAGCGTTTTACTTTTTGCTTCATGAAGATAAAGAAATCTGCTAAAAACAGATTATGAATAAGATTATGCTTAAAAAAATTTGACATTACAAGACTTTGTCTTGAGTATACATCTATTTGTTCTTGTAGAATTGCTCATAACTATACTCTTTCTAAGCCATTAACTGTTTGATGTATGTGAGGCGGGTTATTCTATTTACCTTTCATGTATTCTCAGATCAATATTATATCATAGACCATGAAATATGGCTGGTTTGTTATGCATAGTTGTCAGCTAAAAAATTCCATTCTTTGAACAATAGGTGTTTACTTTAGGCCGTCGTATAGTGTTCCAGTCTGATTTGATTATACCAGCATAATAACGAGCATATTAATGTAGGAGAAAGCTGGTGTAGGATGTTCAATGCTCGGTCAATAATCAATATGCACGCCGCACGTGTGTTCAAGCGTTCCTTCATTGGAAAACCAGCTATCCAAACGGCAAAACGAAGTCCGAAAGCCATGAAAAAACGTTTGAAGGGTGCGGCCATGCGTCGACCCCGAAAATAAGAGATATGTACCTAGTAGCAATAACTTGATATCTTTGGAAGCTTGGATGCCATCCTCCTTCAGGTTCCTCTCGATCTGGCGGCTGCGGGCGATTGCCGCGCGCTCCTCTGCCGACTGGGCGCAACCCATAACGGCAGTTGTCCCAGTGCCTTATCCGCCGGCCGCCCCGACTCCCCAGCCGGGCGCGCTCTCACCGCTCCCTCTGCATGCGCTCTACACGCGTCCTGCCGCTCCGGACCGACCGGAGCCACCCTACACAACGATAGCACCCAACCAACACAGTAACCTAACTGTAACCACTTTACACTGTTCCAACGTATCGACAACGCACTTTTTGCAAGGAAACAACCACACCTCAGTAAATATCTCGAATCTATACCGCACCCACCACTATAAACACGTAACGACAGCGCGAATTTTAATTGATTTTACGAATCCGTTCAAATACGAGATAATGGCGGCCGGATGACAAGCGCCAACTCCGCTCCGTGACGGCGACCGCGCCCCGCTCGACTGACGTTCGGGTACGTTCGGCACTCTTCGTTCGAGCTCGCTCACACATGCGTGAAAACGAATTCACACACGAGAAAGAACAATAGGAATGCGTTCAGTCAGTTTGATATATTTTTGAGATATTTTTCAAAATAAAATTAATTTCTCAGAATAATAATATTAATTTTAACAACGTATAAAGTATTAAAATATTTGGTTTGGTCATTAAAAATTTTCCGCTTCGTTTTGTACGCGGAATCATAACATTATTTTGAAGCTGATTTGGAGGTATTGAGCTGAGGTTTTGATATATTTCTTTATGTCCAAAAGAGTCAAAAAATACAATAAATATTTAGGTAGGATGAGCCAACAATTTTTCACATTTCTGCGATAAAATTGTGATATTTACATGACTGCAACTTTAATTCTCCCTTTTGTAACCATTTCGCTTTCCTGCAACGATGCGGACGTTTTAAATTTAGGGGTAATATAATGTGTGAATAAAAATGCCAAGTGCATTACTTTTTTTTTTGCTACGAGTAGGTACTTACCTAATAAAAAGAAAAATCTAACTGGAAATGGAAACCAAGCTTTTTCGAAGCTTCTTTTTAAGATTTGTCGGTCACCATTAGAGGTGAAGATAATGGGGTAAAAGACAAAGTTATCAGGAACTGGTTTGGTGTATCTTACCTGCCTGCCTGATGCCTGCCTTAGGTACCCTGATTCATACTCATAGCTCCAATCTTGAATAACATTACAGAATTTGGATTTGAAGGTGCGACTTGGATTGGTTCTACTGACTGAACCCATAGCACAAACTACGAAGAAGATAAGTACTATTATGACGCATACGACGCATAGTAACTTACTTCACTAATCGTACCTATATAAGTACTAAAACTTCGACAAACTCTAACTATCCTCATCTTATATAATCCTTGTATTAGATAGATCTTTGCTAATGACATAGGTACTAGAATAATTTTACTGTATTTATGATTCGATGGTTATATCGAATCATAAATACATAAGAAATGAAATTGCCTGCATTGCATTTGAGATTGCATTTCACTCCACGCTGGTCTGGGAGCAAAAAAAAAACATAGCATGTGCCAGAGGCTGCTCTCCCGAGCAGATCGTAAAAACCAACAAAGGGATATTGCGTTGTGTATTAGGTGCCAGTGCTAGTGCTTTCTAGCGTACGCCCCTGTGGTACGCCCTGACGCCCCGTCAGGGCCCTCCGATTTTTGCCTCAGCCTGGAAATTAGACTTTGATTTGAAAATTTAATATCTAATAACGTTACGCAAAAAAGCGTCTGCTATATCAAAGTTCGATTTCATTGGCAGAGATGTTGAGCGCCTTAGTCAAGCTTTCTGGGCGCTCGAATCTGCCGAGGGAAACTTTTGTCAGTCGTCATTGCCTCCATTGCAAAAGCCAGATGGCAGTCTGGCCTTAGCGCAAAAGAGAAAGCCGAACTTTTGGGCTCTCTATTTGCCTCAAACTCTACCACGGACGATGGAGTTGCTGCACCACCTTCCATCCCTAAGTGTAACTTCTCCATGCCGGAGATTTTATTAACACAGGGGATGGTTCGGCGGAAGTTGTTTGCTCTGGATATTCACAAGCCTGATGGCATTCCTGCAGTGATACTGAAACAGTGTGCTCCTGAGTTCTGCCCAGTTTTAACGTACCTTTTTGCGCTTTTGTACCGCACTGGGAAAATCCCAACTTCGTGGAAGACGACACTTGTGCCTAAAAGGGTGATAGATCAGACCCATCGAATAACATTACAGGGGATCTTTTGGGAATGACATCAGTTTTGTAATCATTGAGCAGCCAGCACACCCGAAAACGTCCCTTGCCTTGTACATTATAATTTGACGGTATACATGGATGGACTGATGACTTTGCCTTACATACAAGGCAAGGAAAAAAGGCGGCTATGCTAATCAATGTCAAAAAAAGTTCGTTGGTTTGTTGTTGTTTGGCGTTTGTACATATCGTTGTATATTTTTCGTTCTCGATCGCAACGATAACATTGGCTTGACTTCTGGACTTGACTTCCTAACAGACTCTGTAAATGGATATTGCTAGCTTTTTTCTGAGAGAAGCATTAGAGCAGTAGTTGACGGAAGCTTTCTGATAGCTTAGACATTAATGCTGGCGACCCGCAGTAATATAATGTTGTCCACCCACACTAATTCTTCTGCATATCAATGATAGGCTATCCATAGATAGCATTCATGTTATGCGGACGATAGTTATGATGACAGGGCTTACACAGGCCGTGCAAAAATCCCTTGCACAGTTTTAGACTAAAGCCGCGCTCAACTTGTGTCGTCCGTCCGTTGTGTGTTGCAGGCGTCCATAAACTACGGTACGGTAACCGCTTTCCATTAAGTGGGCCGTAAGCCTATTTGCCAACATGTTGTATGAAAAAAAACTAGGTAATATTAACATAGTCATTTAGGGCTAATGTACTCGTATTTCTAACACAAGGATCTAAGTATTCGAAATATATTATAACTTTTAAAGTAACGACGCAATCCACACCCTGATCGGTACCCGGCAGTACAGAGCCACTTACTGCTGTTGGAATGGGCCTGACTTTACAAACCCTTTAAGGCACTCACTATATTCTATATATCGTGCGTGATCGCAGGCTTTCAGGCACTGTGAAAATTGCTCACCAAAGTACTACAAAATGCGACACCCAAATTCAAGGTTACGTTTATATATGAACCTTTGCGATATTGCCTATAAAGCTTGAGGACACTCTGCCATCGCATCCAAAGCCCAGCGAAGTAGCGAAAGCTCACTAACACTAAGAGGCCAAAATAAGAAACCGAGAAATCGAGTTACTGTTCATTCGCTCTTCCCTTGGCTCTACCATCGAGCAATTTGCAACCGTAGCAGAATGCAACATTTCATTCCTTTGGAAATTGACCTTCAAACGGCTAAGACACTCCTGCATGGGAACTATGATACCTTTGTATGACACATATGATAACATATTATGGTCAGGCAGAAGTTCAACATCCGAGTGGGTTTCCGGTTGCATCTTCAGCCCAGGATAAACTACCTATAATGAAAGTCGTTAAACTCTTGCGTTTAATATTATTAACTGTGTGATTATGGGAAGTTATTCTAGTCTAGATTCAATCGAGTAGAGTAAGTGGAGATTTAAGAATTCTAGCCCATACAGTCAATCTTCACACAAAACTTTTAGACTTAAGGGTGTTGTCTTTATCTTGTTTTTTTAGGAGAACCAACAGCTTGATAATACAATAATATTTAAACTCAAATAGAAATAGGAAACCAATAAAAGGTTCCTGCTAATAACAAATATACCTAGGTTACGGAAAACAATTTCAGACCAAAAAAACATTTTACACAAACCATACGCCTTTAAAGCATAAGCCGCCATACATTAAATTATAAGGTACCAACGCAATGCATTGTAAGTTAAACCACAGAATAGGTACATAACGAACTGCTTGGTTAATAGCGATATTATCGTTGCAGCACTAGAGTTAAAAAAATCCAGCTTATCATTCTAGTATTTGTACAAAACTTCATAAGAGGAACACGGGACATGAATGAGTGCCAGAGGACTAACACATTTATTAGGGACTTTGAAAGATTTTTTCGCTAGGAGCTCAGGACATTCGCACTTTGGTCCTGTGTCATTTTTTGCAAATTGACGGTGTTCGATTTCTCGCCCTTTTTCAAGAGGTAATAAATTTATATTATTACAAAGCTCAATTGCCACTCAATGACAAATAAATAACTTTTGTATGTTTAATTTTAAATGTTTATCCGAGGAAACGGCATTTGCGACACGCACACGCCTTACCACCAAGCGCTCGATATACATTTGCTATTATTGTGTCAACATTGCGGTCGAATTCTTTTTTTATTATGATGCTCATCAAGATCACGTATCAGTGAGTATCTTTCAAGTTTTTATCCTGGTTAGCAGGCGACTGTATGACAACCACCTTGCATTTCTAATTTCGATGAATTAAGTTCTAAATAATTACTTTGACAGCAAACTTGCAACATCAAAAGATTTGACTGCAGAGATTTTGCATCAGCCATAGACGAAATTGTGGTAAAAATTTTGTATCGTCTGCAAAGTAGAGGATCTGAGAGCATTTGAGATATTGTTCAATGTAATTAACATAGACTACAAACAACAGTAGCCCATATCAATCCGAAGATCATGTCGAATATCCATGTTGTGTCATCGACAATTTATGTGGGTCAATTAATCCAGGTGAGAAGTTCTAGCTTCAAAGATGAGGTCTTTTGACTCGGCTGGGCGGCTTTCGGGATTTCTCGTCCAAAATAGCTCGGTGCCTTAGGTCGAAAGTCTTCGACCAATGTGCTTCATAAGAAAGCTCAAGGTTGCCCAAACAGCTATGGGGTCATTAAAATATTACGTAAGCAGTGAAAGGGGAGTGGGGGGGGGGGGGGTCAAGGCTTGGCTTACTTTTGATGTCATGGGGGACGGGGGGTTGACGTGGTGATGACATAAGCAACATTTCGCAAAATACACTAACATTTTTGTGGAAATGATACCAATGTTTACGTATGCTTTTGGGGAGAGGGGAAGAAATTTTCTTTCCTTTGTTGACAAGAGGGGGGAGGGGGTTAAAAATAGCAAATTTCTCGAATCGCGGCCACGCACCAGCAAGCGCAGCGTCGGTCACCCACCGACCAGGTGGTCGGACGGCCTGACCAAGGTCGCAGGTAAACGCTAGATGCAGGCCGCTTACAACCGGTCATTTTGGAAATCCTTACGAGAGGCCTATGTCCAGCTGTGGACTTCTTGCTGCTGAAATGATGAACAGTGGCCCGAGAATTAATCCCTGTGGGACACCAATAGGTATTGGTACAGCTAGATAAATAGTTATTTATGACTACAGCTTGTGAGCGATTATCAAATATGAGGCAAACCAGCGTAGCAGGTCACCACAGATACCAATATTATATAGTTTCTGAATGAGTACTTTATGCTGGATCAGGTCAAATCCTTTGCTGTAATCAGAGTAAATTCACTCGACATAGTGGCCTTTATCCATGGCCTTAGTAAGAGTGGACCGTCCACTCACGATCCCATGCTGAAATGTCAGTAAATGAGGTTGTACTGATTTTTTTTATGTTGATATGGTTTTTGACCTCAAGGCGCACCCGAAGATGAAAAACATTTTGACAATATGTTAAAAATATTGATTAGTGCATTTTTCAGTATCAAGACGTATTTGCGCCAAAAATCATCAAAGTAGGTAACCGATTTTTATTTTGAAAAGCCCTTACTGTCATGGGATCCAAACTTGTGGCCGTGTTTAATCAATTTGAAGGAACTAAGTAACGACACTATCCTTTCTTCCCATATTTTTATAATAATTTTTTATCTCCTTACTCCAAACAACTTTTTTTTCAGCTGTAATTTTTTTTAATTACCCTCCACGTGTCTCTATTAACATTTTCTCTGGCCACCACTTGTCAAATTTTCAAAGATCGTCTATTACAAGGGGGACCTTTGCCCAGCTGTGGGATTATAAGTTGAATAAAAATTAAATAAATACATATACATAAGTACTTCATTATGTTTTTTTCCAAGTTTTCATTTCATACACGAGTATAACGAAAGACGGGCAATGCCCGTCTTTCGTTGTTTGCGTTGCGACGTTGACGGGCATTTGTTGAGTAACGAAAATTAGCAAAAATAAGCTTTTTGTTTTTTGAGCTTTCAAACTTTGTATTTCTTTTTAAAGTAGGTAGGTACCAAATTCAAGAGATAAAGAGCTTTTTGGAGCCGTACCGAATAGTCAGTCATACGAAAACCGTAATGGATATTTATTAAAACTTCAAAATGTTACTACACCTTAGTAGCAAATTAGGCCTGCCTTCAACTGCCTGCTTCAAACTGGTAGGCTAACCTGATAGAGTAGTAGGCTAATGTGCTCTACCACTTACCGTCGGCCGCCGGCTATCACAGCACTCGAACTTTAGTGTACTAAGCGTATATAGGGTAGGTAGAGTAACCTAATATTGGTAGAGTGCATGGTAGAGTGGAGGCAGTAGCGGGGGAAAGCAAGTGGCAGATTGCCCACGTTACAGTCACTTTCTTTACAAAATAATAGGTACTAATACCTCTCTACAGAGTGTACCGGAAGCATTACAGAAAAATTAAATTCTATCTAAGTAACTCCGAATTTTCGTTTTGTTATTTCTTACTTCATTCTGAATTTATAGTAGTTAGGTAGGGTAGGTTTTCCATTGTGGGAAAAGCTTGTGATGGAAGCTTTTGCGGACATTCTGTGGCTGAAAGCATGGAAAATTCGGTATTTCTTTATTTTGGATCGAAATAAAACTAGTGTAAGTTTCGTTTTTAATGTTTCATTTTAAATTTCATAAAACTAATCTGTTGCTGCGATATTCTATTTCAACCACAAAGTCCACAATCATACGTGTATTGTTATCTGAGCTTTCAGTCAAGATCGATACCTAATGTGTATCAAATGATAAAGAATGATGCATTGTCCGAATCGGTCCATAAGTTTTAACGAAAATTTCAATGTCATGGCCTACCGTATGAACGTTTTGCTGTTCTATTTAAAGTTCCCCAAAGTTAGGGCCAACTTTTGGCATATGTGTTCTTCCTATTTCCAAAGAAGTAGCTAAGAGTCTCTCACGCATTTTTAAAAAATTCTATGCCATTATCATTACTGGCCCGATGAAAGTACTCAATTCATAATCTAGACGGACGATAAACTAACGAAATGATAATATCGCCGCGTTGATAGGATGTGGATTTGCCGGCGCCGCACGGGCGCCGCAGTCGATAGAGCTCATCGTCGAGTGCGCGCGCATGCTGTCTAGAAAGAGATAGAGGAAAGCCCCATTACCAAGGAGCAGTAGCTTGATGTCCTTGGCGGCTTGGATGCCATCCTCCTTGAGGTTCTTCTCGATCTGCTTGCTGCGCGCGATGGCAGCGCGCTCCTCGGCGGACGAGGCGCAGCCCATGGCGATGGCGCGCACGGCCTGGCTCGCTACGCGCGGCAGCGCCGTGCCCCTCGCATGCTCGCGGCCCGTCGTCGCGCAGTCGGCGCCGCGCACGCGCTCGCTCGCGCACGCGTGCTCGGGACGCGGATAGGAAGCGATCCGGTGTCGGACCTTCGCGTACGGCTACAACTGGGACGCCCCGGGTGCTCTGCTGAGGTGGCGCCGCGGCGTGAGCCCGCGTACGAATGACGGGTCGCGCAGAAGCGCTGCGCCGCCTCCACTGCGCAAACTCCGGCCGCCGTCGTCTCCGCCTCGACGCCGGCTACCCGATGCCTCCCTGACACACTAATTACACCCTACGTCAGCCTTGTACGAATATCTTTTCTCCCACACCTATTGTCCCACTACAAAGATGCAATTTAATTGCATCTGCGTAATCTATAAGGAGTACTAAAAATATACCTCGAGGTATTTGATGGAAATATAAGATTGATTTGTATGATAAATAGAGATATGTATGATAAGTAAGACGAACCATTGTATCTTACTAGCCGTTACCCGCGGCTTCACCGGCGTAATTTATAGTCTATGTCCTTCTTTGTACCCTAACCTATGTGTATGCAAAATTTCATGATGATCGGTTCAGTAGATAGAACGTGAAAGCGTAATAAACAAACAAATAAACAAAAATCTCACTTTCGCATTTATAATATTAGTTGGGATTGGGATTGAAAATGGTTCCTATTTTTTGTCAATAACGCAGTGCAAACGGCTTATAAAAAAAATGTTGTAGTAATACAGGATGTAAGGGTCAATACCGTTGCCCCTAAACATCAAAATCACTCGAAAAAACCTCATTTTCATCCAAAGTATTGGGCCGACCCAGCAATTTGTATGAAAAGTGTCGAAGTTTTTGAGTTCCCAGCGTTGGTCTCATAGGTAAAGTAATGTTCATTTTCCATTTGACGGGCTGATTTGATGGTTTGAGGTACAACGGTGTTTACCTTAACACCCTGTATTATGTAGGGTCAGATACCTATTACAAGCCTGTTGAATTATAATATCTTTGTAGTAGTAGTAGATTCCTAAAAAGTTTTTTTTGGTAAGGTAAAAGACTTGTTTTCTATCACCTACCCCTACACAAATAGGTATTAACATTTTCTACCTCTACTTGTTGCAATTAATGGCTATCAGTCGCGAACTCGCGAACCTTATTCAGGGTCAATAAGTCTCTTGGCAGCTACACAGACATCTGTTGAATACTTGCATCCACCCACAGGCACACCGATGTATCGAATGTAGGTATATTCTACTTCCTACCCCTTCTTACTAGAATCTAAACATAAGTATCTGTGAAGTACCTATCCGTCTTTATATATAAACCTGAAGACTTCCATGCTATACGAGTACATATAAACCTAAACAGTTTGTTTGTTTGGTTGAACGCGCTAATCTCAGAAACTACTGGACAGATTAAAAAAATTCTTTCACTGTTGGGTAGGTACGTTATCCCTGAGTGTCATAGGCTAGGTATATAGAACGGGCAAAACCGGGGCGGACTGTTAGTCTAAGTATAAAATACATTCACATGGATTGTTATTTGAAAGTTTGACCGATTCATTCGATGATGTCCCTGATAGAAACCAAGGATTACCTGGTTTCTATCAAGGATATCATGTTCTCGTGTGTATTTACATACAAAATACACACGAGCGATGTAAAAAATTCTTTCTCGGTTGGATAGGTACGTTATTCCTGAGTGTCATTGGCTAAGTATGTACCACGGGGTAGCTGGAATGGACTACTAGTCTAAGAATAAAATGCATTCACATGAATTGTTATTTCAAAGTTTGACCGACTCATTCGATGATGTTCCTGATAGAAACCAAGGATTACCTGGTTTCTATCAAGGATATCATGTTCTAGTGTGTAATACACACTAGAACATGATATCCTTGATAGAAACCAGGTGAGTATGTAAATACACACTGTGTATTTACATACAAAATACACACGAGCGATGGAAGCGGATTTTTGCGTTGCGACTTGGGACCCATCATAATGGGCGCGCACCATATAGATATCAGAATATTTACTAGGTTAGATCCATAGATAGATACTAGGTCTGCGGCGCGCACTAATGTGCTAATATCGTGCGTACACAGAGCAAGGAACGTCCCGTCAGCGTCGCTCGCGCCCTACGAGCTACATCGAAATTCCTTGCTCTATGGTGCGACCACGGAACAATATAAAAGATTTTTTTTTATGTTGATCCGTGGGTCCGACGGATATATTTCATTTTGGTGATTTGGTGGTGTTTTAACCTCCGACGTGAATATAGTGATGATTATGTTTGACCGCTCTGTATCCGACTCCGACTCGCACTGTGCCGATATTTTCTTGTTATTTACTCCGCTGGCATGAGCCATCGGAATCTGGATATCAAGAACTCAGCAGGCTGGTCCTAACGTCACGTCAAAGACAATATAATACTAACGTAGTCACGTTTAAATTACCAATCTGCTGCAGCCGCTGATAAAACGGTAAATCAATGTTTTTGTGATTCTGTACAGTGAATACATATATCGGTCGAGCTCCGTGGCGCAGTGGTTACCACGCCAGACTGCGACGCGGAGGTCCCGGTTTCGATCCCCGGTCAAGTCATGATGTAAAATCGATCTGTTTCAGATTGACTTGGGTCTTGGATGTTTATCTACATAAGTATATGTATAAAATATAGCATCGTTGAGTTAGTATCCTCGACACAAGTTTACAACTTACTGTAGGGCTAGCCAGATTGTGTGATATGTCCCTATATATTTATTTATTTATATATTCCCAAAAATAAAAACTTGGGAAATCCAGAAACTATATAGAGATGGGAAATTTTGGGGGAAATCGAGACTCCAGAGTAAGAATTTAAAAAAAGTCTGTTTGTACATAGCATAAACAAACATACTGGAGTCTCGATTTCCCAAGTTTTTATTAATCTCAGGAAGTAATAGATGGATTCGAATGAAATTCGAACTTTTTTGTTATATAGGTAGGTACCTGTTAAGCCTGGGCAACATAAGTTAATAAAATACATATAAATCTAAGAATACCTATGTAATATAAATTATTAAATACCAGCTGTTACCCGCGGCTTCGCCCGCGTGATATATAGCCTATGTCCTTCTCAGTACCCTAACCTGCAAAATACATGATGATCGGTTCAGGAGATACGGCGTGAAAGCGTAACAAACAAACTCACTTTCGCATTTATTATAACAATTAGGATTAGGATATGCGGATAAATCACACAGATTAAGTTAGCCCCAAAGTAAAGTACCTATAATATAAATGCTTCAATAATTCATTTTAAAAAAAGTAAGTTCGACTCATATCACTAGTCTCGAACTTACGACGAAGACGAAGAGATAAGCTGGTTTGTTTTCATCATCATCATCATCTTTTCATTTATTTATTATTTTATTATTCAGGTTTTTTTTTAGTCTCCACTGCAGGAGCACGACCTTCTCGTTTGTTTTCGAATCATTATAAAAAATTGACATGGTAACTTACCTAAGTTTAAACAAAGTTTAGGATTTGAATCATTGATTTGTTCATTATATTTCCTATAATATCCTTTCTATAAAAACCTTTCCGTGCTGCCCTATCATGCATTAAAAAATCATAGAAAACACGTTTGTCAAAAAGAAAAGCAGGGGAAAGAAGAAAAAGGGGCGGCGTAAGTAATAGCCTTACGGAGGCCGTGTTGCTCGAAGGTTATAGCTGGTAATAGCTTCTAAAATCTTTTTTTTAAAGGTTAGATGACATTGTATAATCGATAAGCCATAGCTTAAAAAAATTTCAAACAAAAATTTGTTGTGCCTTGTGTAAAATATCCTCAAATTAACTGAGATACGAATAATTTTTTATATTATGCATTTCCTTAGTTTGTCTCAGGCATGTACATAAATGTTTTTGGTTTACTTTCCAATTTTGAATCTTTTAGGCTGATGGTTGTCCGCCTTGCTGCGTCGTCTATGATGAAACCAGTGGATTCGTGAAGAATTGTCGCTATGGGCTCCATCAAACCAACGAAATGAATTACACCAACATTTCGTTTGATATCTAATAACTGGCCAAATGTAAACACTTATGAAGAAAGGCTAAAGGACTCGTATCCAGTGACATAAAACAGTAAAAAAAAATAAGCATGACGCGCGCGCGCGTTCCACCGTGACAATGACATGACAATCAATCAATTTGACAGACAGACAAAGACAGATCAGCCCCGGTATTTACTAACTCGGATGACAGGTGTCGATGCCTATCAATCTAGAATTTACAATTACAATGCGGGTTTTGCTTGCTCGAACTTTTTATTTGAAATACAAAAACTGCATTGTAACAGCAAATCCTAGATTGATAGGCATCGACACCTGTCATCCGAGTTAGTAAATAGGCCGGCTGATCTATGCTATGATTTTATTTTGTGCAAGTTCGTGCACAGATTAGACAGAGTATGAGTTCGTGCTTGCTTGCTTGTGTAGTTGTGCTTTGTTGTTTTGGATTTACTTTTGAATAATTATTCAAAATTCTTCAATAATTCTAGTATTTGTTTCCGTAAGTATGTACCTAGATCAGCCTGCGCGTTTAAATTATTACTAATATATACAATCGGCATATGTATAAACAGGAGATTTTGTCTAACCGGTATTTTTTTTTTCAGTAACATCAACCAGTTAATTATTAATCATGATGGGATCAGACGACGAATATGAAGAAGACCCCGCCTGGAAAGGAATTCCAGCCACAATATTTCTTATAAACGCATATAATAATCCAAAGGTTACTAAACTGGCTCACTCCGCGGTTTGCCGCATGCTCAGGGAATACTTACGTCTGTCTACCACTCAGTACATAAGCGTATGTTTTTATGGAGTTAAAAACCCAAATACGTCTAATATTAGTTTTCAAGATGTCATTGAAGCCATGCCACTCACTGCACCTACATTGGCAGATTACAAGAAAGTTTTAGGGATAGATGTTTCAAAGTTTGAAAAGCCGAATGAATTTAAACTGTCTGAAGTTCTGTGGTTCTGTAGCAATATGTTTGAGAAATGTAAGAAACAGCTGCTGTCTAGAACAGTTATAATGATGTCGAAACTAGACACACCACCAGCTAAATCTGATATAAAATCCACATATGCCAGGGCAACCGATTTGGTAAATACTGACAGTTTATATAGTGCTGAAATTAAAATTATAAATTTGTCCGAAGAAGAATATAAGGTGGATGCATTTTATGAAAATTTTGCCCTCGATGCTAAAACAATTATTCCAGAACCTATCTGGGACTGCAAAGAAATAGAGAAACAAATTCTTCAACAGACACACCGTAACTTGGCTGTTGCTCAGATAAATTTTGAAATAGGAAGTGGATTTGAAATCGGGGTGGGAGTATATAAATTACTAAAAAGTACCTACCAACCAAAGAAAGAAAAGTTGAACAGAGATACCAATGCTGTCATCACTACTGTAAACAAGACTATGAAAGTTGCATTTGAGCCAAGAGAGACAGGGCATAATGAGGAGCCAATGGATGAAGATGAAGTTATTGAGCAGAGAGCAGTACCATTGTTGAAGTCAGAAATTGTATATTACCAAGAATATGGTGGTGAAACTGTACAGTTCACTGATTCTGAAAAGAAAGCAATTGACAATCCATTTGGTCCTCCCATGTTGAAGCTCCTTGGATTTAAACCTGCCAGCATGCTTTGCAAAGAAAAGTGGTACCTAAAGCCAGGGTATTTTTTATTCCCAAGTGAAAGTAAAATAGAGGGTTCAACAATTGCATTCAAAGCACTACACCAGGCTTGCCAAGAAAAAAAGGTGGTAGCCATATGTATACTGTGTACAAGAGTAAATTCAAGACCATCTATTGTAGCTTTGTCCTCATGTTCACGACCTTTAGGTTTGAATGTCGAAATTGGTTTTGATGTCATACACATTCCATTTGTTGAAAATGTTAGAAACCTTCCTCTCGCAGATGAATATGATGATAAAGTTAATTTTCTGCCAGATGAAAAAAAAGTGTTAAAAGAAATAATTAAAGGTATCCATTTTGATTACAAGCCAGACATGTTTGAGGATCCCAAAGTACAGTCACTCTATAGAAATATTGAGGCAATTGCTCTCTCAGAAGAAGACATTGAGCCATTTCAAGACACAACCAAGCCTCTACCTGAGGCCTTCCAGAATTTGCCAGAAGATGCATTTGAGGAACTCTTTGGGCCTTTCGGAGAAGTTGCTTTGAAAAGAACTTATGATAAGAATTCATCTAAAAATGATAGTGAGGTACGAAGTAAACAACCTAAATTAGATATTGATGAATCAATGCTACAAATTCAGATTAGCTCCCAGCAAGTCCATAAATTCACAGTAGAACAGCTTAAGCAAATATTGAAATCTAAAGATATTTCTTCACTTCCTGCTTTGACTGGGAAGAAAAAGGCAGATTTGGTCAAATTAGTTTATGAACATTTTAGTTAGTTGCTTGCAAATGTGCAAAGAATGTACATCTTTTTAAGATTTAAGTAACTAAATAATATTTGTACCATTTTTTTCATATTTAATATGTATGTACCAAATATAGACGAGCTCCGTGGCGCAGCGGTCATCACGCCTGCCTGCGACACGGATGGTCCCGGGTTCGATCCCCGGTCAGGTCAAGATGGAAAACGATCTTTTTCAGATTGACCTGGGTCTTGGATGTTTATCTATATATGTATTTGTTATAAAATATAGTATCGTTGAATTAGTATCCCATAACACAAGTCTTTCATTAGAACTTACTTTGGGGCTTGCTCAATCTGTGTGATTTGTCCGTATATATATATATAACTTCACTATATTAAATTTAGAACTTAGTTTTAAAAAAAGGTGAATTAATGTAAGCTTGCACGGCTCGATATTTGCAAATTTATAATTTGTGGGACAGTATAATACAAAGTATTGAAGACGTTTTTTCTTAATATTATTAAGGTATACTTTTAAAAATCACCCATCTGACACATTGGCAATTTCTGCGAGCACTTATCAGTGCTATGCAATGTGTATTTAATGTGCCTTAGGTTTTTGGATAAAACATTTTTTAATTAATGTGTATTAGAAATATAAGTACTTATATTTTTGTTAATAACCATATTTAGATACTCTCTTAACCACCAGGTGGTATTATAAATCAGATTCATATCCATCATGTGACACAGATAATTTGTTACCTAACTGCATTTAATGATTGATTATAATTATAATTTCTTGAATATATTTTTTTCTTCATCCAACATGTCCTGACTCATTTGAATCCGAAGTCTATAGATGTTAAATATTTATACCTATAATAAATAGATGAACGATTTGAATGTTTGCTTGTACCTATGTAAAGCACCACCTCCACGAGCAAGAGAATCGCAAAGATTTAATGAGTAACTACCATCCGGCCCGGTAAGTCTGCCCCGGTGACGGGACGGTTGGGAGGAATTGATTCATCGACCCCGGTATTTCAGTCCCGGCGAATAACGCGGCTGATGGCACGTATGATTCTCAACCGTCTAGGTGGTCTGCCCCGGTGACGGGACGGTTGGGAAAATTTTGGTTTTATCGACCCCGGTAGATTGGCCCCGTCGACCAACGGGATAGGTTGATGGCACGATTAAGTATCAACTATCCCGGTGGGTGTTTTGAACGAAGCGGATAGCACAGAGTGAGGAACATACGGTCTGGTAGTGTGAATAGCGGGAAAAAATTGTATTATTATTTAAGTTTACAAAAAGTTTCTCGTCATAACGCTTACAGCTAGCTCCTAGCTAGATATGTTTTAGCAAACGACATTTACTCACTTTGTCTTCTTACATCGATTACTCTTTATGTCTAACATAACAAAGAACAAGAGGGCACAAAAATAAAACATATCATGCTATGAGCTACCTACCCTAGCTGTAAGCGTTATGACGAGAAACTTTTTGTAAACTTAAATAATAATAATAAAAAAATCCGCTATTCACACTACCAGGCCGTATGCTCCTCACTCTGTGCGTACTGAAACATCTGTGCCATCTGCCCCGTTGGTCGAAGGGGCCGATCTACCGGGGTCGATGAAACAAATTTTCCCAACCGTCCCGTCACCGGGGCAGACCACCGGGACGGTTGAGAATCATACGTGCCATCAACACCGTTATTCGCCGGGACCGAAATACCAAGGTCGATGAATCCGTCCCGTCAACGGGGCAGGCTCACCGGGCCGGATGGGAGTTACTCGATTTAATCGTCGTACCACCCTTTTCCATACATTCCCTTAGCATGTGACTACGCACGGCGATGTTATAGCCGTGATGCGACGAGTGAAATGCAAGAGCGAATATCAACTATATCGCCTACTGAATAGAATATATTATACTTAATATAAGATAGGACGGATACGTCGCGATTCTCCCGCTCGTTGAGGCGATCCCCAATGATTAAATTGCTATAATTTACGTGGACCAAGTCACTAGATAAGGGTAAAAATATTGACAACTATTTCAAACATTTATTTATTACACAATCACAAAATTAACAACTAAATACTAAATAAACAGAGACCCGTCAGCTGGACCCAGATGATGAATCCCAATGAGTAAAGCATCTACTAGTGTCCACACACCCAACCCACCAAAACTGAACAGCTTGCCGATCCCCTCTTGCCAGTGGCCAAGATAAAATCTATCTGCTCCAAAGCCCCCAAGAGTCATCGCCAGGATCAAAGCAGTTCCCCAACGAGTACCAGCTGTCCATGAACATCGGATTTTCTTCAAGAATCTTCGTCGTCCCAAACAGATTATGTCATCTGATACTGTGCAGTTTGTTCTGGAAAACGAAGTAAGAAAATATTATAGGTACCATATTATATTATATTTCTTATATCTTCTACCCCGTCTTTTCCACATGTGGTTAGCCCTGTCTGTCAACTCTATCCAAAGTTTCCCTACTAGCTCCGCATTTCTTTAAATCATTCCCCACACATTCTCGGCCCTTCCATTTCTCCAATGCCACATATAAGGCTTCACCTACACGAGCGAGAGAATCGCGACGATTTTATCGTCGTGTCACCTATTTCCATACATTCCCAGCATGTGTCGTCTACACACGACAGAGTGTGTGAGACACGTGACAGAGTGCCAGCTAATGTCAATCGCATGCCTACTGAATAGATATAAGATAGAAGCGCGGAATCGTCGCGATTCTCTAGTTGGTGGAGGTGATCCCTAAGTGGAGATTGCTAATGATGACAAATTAATCAAAAGTTGGATTAGTTTAGTTTGAAACCATTAGGCTTCCTGTTATTCCTGGCAGTGCAGTGTCCAAGGTGAAAATCCACCAATAAAATACTACAAGAACACTACTACTTGAAAATCTTTTTTACCCGACTGCCCCACCCAGAACGAGGGTAATGTTTTTCACGTATATGTATGTAGCCTAAACAGCTTGACGGATTTTGAAGAGTTAGGTGTCATTAGATTCTTAATCGTCCCTGGAATGTCATAGGCTATGTGACATCACAATAATTCAATATGGCGGATGTAAAATGCGAAAAATGCAGACTAGTTGTTTTATTTTTATTAATATTGTCTTGTTTACTAAATATTAATTTGATTATATTATAGTGATCTAGAATAGACCGCAGTTAGATTTATTATGCATGTCTTTTATGTTTTATTTTATTGTGGTCTATTTGAGCCGCGACCCGTTCACCCACCAGCTTCACCCACCAGTGGGTCCACGGGGAATTCCTGTTTACCCATGCACCCACTGCACATTTACGCATAAGGTAGGGAAAATATATATCGATATGAAAACTATTTGAACAGTTATTTATTAATACAATTACTTTAACCCGTTACTAGACAGATTCCAGTGAAATATTTCTTCTAAATGACAAGCAGATTGTATCTAATATCTTGTAGATCACATTGTATGTTTAAAGAACCTTTCTACCTTTGGGCATGGATTACTTATAAATGTTCCACACTTTGGATCTGCAATATGAGACTTGCCTACTGCAACTTTAATTATCTACTCCCCACATGTTAGTGGCCTGTGTTCATCCATCATATCTGTATCCCTTACAGGGTAGACAGCAATTTGGTAGGTAGAATTAAATTAGAGATGGGTTGCTTGCTGCATCACTTATTGATATGGCTATAGATTTTCACATATTCCTGTGGCTGTCTTCTATACACAGGAACAGAAGCACAGCTGCTTCTCTTCTATAATTTTTTTCTTTTCTACCGGTCCGCCATGAAAAACATCATTTGATATAAAAAATACTTCTTCTTATTTAAGAGCTTTGTATTTTTTTTTTATTTATTTATTTAACTTTATACACAATACAGTGTAAAGGCGGACTTAAAGCCAATGGCTTTTTCTGCCAGTCAACCAACTGGGTGATGATGACAATTGATGGGGTAGTGCAAAGTTAGAAAAAAAAAATTAAAGAGAAAAAAAAAACATTAATAAAATAAACTAGAATAATAAACTACATAAACATCATACACGCTAGTACATATAAATATAATAGACGATACATATACTACATATATATCATGAATCTGACAGACCTTGTAGGAAATGAGCTTTCACCCTATTTTTAAAAGTCAAACGAGTTTGAGCCTTCCGGATATCCACCGGTAGGGCATTCCATAATTTAATAGCACGAATCATAAAAGAGTTTCCGAAAAACCCACTCCTATGAACTGGCATATGAAGAAGAAGATTATTAGAAGAGCGAAGTTCTCTGAAGTGGGTGTCACTCAGAAATCGAAATTTAGACTTTAGATATGTCGGAGTATTGGGTTCGAAAAGAATAGAAAAGAGAATAGAGAGAATATGCAAATCACGACGCTGACGTATTGGTAACCAGTGAAGTTGTGAGCGATAAGTAGACACGTGATCATACTTACGCAACCCGAAGATAAAGCGGATACAGTTATTAAGGAGACGATCGAGTTTATGAAGTAAATCACTACTCAGGTCTGAGCAACACACGTCAGCATAGTCAATGATAGGTACCACCAAAGCATTTATCAACATGATTTTTGTAGCGTCGGGCAGAAAGTTTTTTAATTTATATAGTGCACGAAGCACACCCGTGACCTTTTTAGAAATAACAGAGATTTGGGAATCCCATCGAAGGGCAGAATCTATGTGTAGTCCCAGGTCTTTGACGATCGTGCTAAATGGTACTACAGTCCCATCGAAACAGACGGCAGGCTGAGAACCCAAATCAATGCGTCGAATGAAGTACGGACTACCAACCAATAAAGCCTGACATTTGCTGGGGTTAACTCTGACTCCGAATCTCCGAGACCAATCCCCAATGGACCTCAAAGCAGTATTTACTTGGCCAATCGCTACATCAACCTCGTCAACCCCTGCTTGAGCATAAAGTTGCAAGTCATCGGCGTACAGATGATAGGAACACTGAAGATCTTTAGTAATAGAATCTATGAAAATAGAGAATAGAAGGGGAGAAAGAATGCCGCCCTGAGGAACGCCAGTATCTTGTTCACGCCAATTAGATGATGACTCATCAATGCAAACTGACTGCTGTCGCCCTCGAAGATAAGTGGAGAACCATTCAACAGCTGAAAAAGAAACATTAAAATGAGAAAGGACTGCTAGTAGTATGTCATGATCTACAGTATTAAAGGCGTTAGAGAAGTCTACTAATGCCAAAACAGTGACTTTAGAGTTCTCCATACCCTCCCTAATATCGTCCGTAACTTTCAGGAGCGCTGAAACCGTACTGTGCCCTCGACGAAAACCTGATTGATACATATTCAACAAGCCATTACGATGAATATGTTGAGAAAGTTGATTGAGTTGTTGATTACGATGAATTGTAGCTCTTGTCGATGGAGTACTTACAGGTAATAATTGAGAGGAGAAGACAGGGAATTACAGTTGGCTTTTTGGTCGCACCTGTGCTCCCATTTTTCAGTCTGATAGCAAAATCTGCACATAGCTGTTCTGTTAAATGTTTTACTGCCCTGAAAAATGAAATCACTTATTTTTAAAGGTGTCTTATGCATTTGCAATTCTGATAGTTATACAAAGACGAAGATGATTCTATTCACAAAAATAGAATTATAAATAAAGGAGTTATTAGTAATTTTATTCTTTTTTTGTGTTGTCATAGCAGTAATATTTAACATTAGTAATTCTGGGGTAAGTATAAAAATTGGACTTAACTATCTTGTGCCACAAAAGTTACATCAATGTATTTCTTTTTACTTTAATTCCTAAGTTTAATTTCTACGTTGAGGATAGACAAATAAGTCACATCATTCTTTAGTATTAGCATAGATTCCTAGTGGCAAAAAGAGTAACATTTAAGTAGGTTAGTAGGAAAATGGTTTTTTTCAGATTGGTCTGGGTCTTGGATGTTTATCTTTATTTGTATTTGTAATAAAATATAGTATAGTTGAGTTAGTATCCCATAACACAAGTCTCGTACTTTGGGGCTAGCTCAATCTGTGTGATTTTTTATTACGTTATATTATTTATACAGACAAATCACACAGATTGGGCTAGCCCCAAAGTACAAGACTTGTGTTATGGCATACTGCCTCAATATTACCTTAGCCCTAAACAGATAATAAGAATACAAAATGAACTCACATTACAAACAACTTTTGGTTTCACAGTACAGTTGTAGTCAGACTGTCTGCCATACCGACAGTCTATGCTTCTGTCGCAATTAATACATGGATAGTTCAGTGTGGAGCACTCAGCTATGCTTTCCTGGTTTAGAGAAGGGCAGCTTTTCAAGTAGTCATCTTCGCTCTCACTGAAGCTTACTCCCTTGTCATCGTCCTTTACCTTTTTCTCCTTTCTCACTTGTATATCCATGTCATTATTGGCTAAAACATCAAATAAATCAAACTCATTTCATTACAGCAGTATTGACCATATATTAAAATAAATCTTGCTAATATGTGGCAATAAAGCTAAGTAATGTTGTAAAGACTTATGATATCTAATTTGGGTACTATATTTTGCAACAAAATTCTCACCCATGTCCGTTACGTGTATTGTGTTAAATATAACCAAAAGAACTAAAACGATACAGTCTTTGATGCATATTCTAAGCGGTAAAACTCTTGGCATGATTGTTAATTTATAATTCTCACATTTTAATGAAAAAAATACTGTAACATGCAAATATTTATGTTTTCTCGATGCTACTTCCACTCAAGAATTCCAATACAAAAATCAAAACGTCAATGTCATGTCATATGTATAGAAATCGAGTTGTCAATGTCAAGGTACGGTCAATTTTTTCTTTCAAATTGCTTTTGGCGCGGAACGAGCGGAATCAGGGCCATCCGGGACCGGGGGACTATTTTTGAACGTGTGACCACTCGTCTTCGAACGATTTTTGTATGGAAAATCCGTTAGTTTGCGAACGGGAAATTTCAAAAATCGTACCCTGAGGTCCAGAAAGGTGGTCCCTTAGAGTATAAAAGGGTGGTCCACACATATCAATAGTGTTTTGGACAAAAGTTGTAACAATAACTCATGAAATGTCGTCCCCGGAGGTAAAGGCCCTGCCTGACCCCTTAGAGCATTTACCCTACCCTTAGGGTAAATGCTCTAAGCCTGACCCTGACAAGGAATCCGGGCGGTCACCGGGTCACTTACAACGGCCCTGAACTGTGTACTGTACTGTACCCCTTCGGAATGTGTGAACAGTAGGTACTTTATTTGTTGAATACCAATTTTCCCGCGACTTCATCCGCGTAAATTATCTGCCGTAGATTTAGGTACCTAAATTATAGGTACGGTACGGTCACCTGCAAAAGACTATTCATAGCCTATTGCCTAAAGAATATTTAGCAATACCATGAACTTTATGCATCATACATAGGGTTTGAATTGCTACTATTTTTTATTTAATATCCGTAGATTCAAGCGATTTATAAGAAAATTCTAAAATGACTTTTGAAGGTGATCCAAGAGTCCAGTAGTTTCGGAGCCTATTCAATGCAAACAAACAATCCAATCTTTCCTTTTTATTATACCTGTTATGCTTTTAAATTTTGCTTCGCATTTCCAAGTTATTCAAGTATAACAACGGGTATGTTATGTCCCTTCCACGTAGTATAACACCTGATTACAAATTATAAAGTCCACATCCAAAACAGCGGTTTAGAATTCTTAGGTTTAGCGGACTACGCGATGTTGTCGTCCGCTATTTCGGCCAAGAATTTCGTGTTGAGATGAATGTGATTTTTTTCAATTACCTACCTAACTACTGTTGAAAAAGTAATAAGCATGTTGAGGGCAATTAAATATGCAGTATCATCTTCGTGGTTTGTGAGGGCTTGCTACAGAAAAATAACTACTGCAGGGCTTGCCTTCGCCCGTGTTATTCAGATGTTTTTTTATATTTTTCATTAGGACGTTTAAAGTCTTCGTATGGGTTAAAGTAACCGTGAGTGGTTAAAACTCACGGTTACTCAAAAACAAAAGATTAATTTTTATCACATCAAATTATCTTTATTTCTCATATTACATTTATTAACTAACATCACATAATGCGCACAGCGCTGTATCTATTATTGTTTTCGACAACTACGCAACAAACATTATTATTTATTCATTACATATATATTACTAGGATTAGTACATTTAATTCATTACATTCCACATTTCAACAAAAACAATCAAAATATATTAAATTCGTAACGTGAGTAAAAGCTCACATAGAATGCCAGGTCTTTTCTTGTAAGATCGAAACTTGTAGGTCATGAAACTGAAACTGCAACTGCTGCCTTACTTAATCTAACTCTCCACGCAAATTCACAAACATAATGAGTGCATCTCACTTTAGTGTTCTTCGAATCAAAACATGCTTTGAGAATCCAAATCATGCTTGGTATCGCCATCAGAGTCCAATGTGGGTTTCCTGCTATCATTTTTATTGGACATTTCTGTGATGGTAGAGAGATCTGGCACTGCGCAGGTCAGCGGGAAAATCTGCATGAGATTCGCGCCAAAACTCGGCACAGTATTGGTATTTGTATTTTCGTCTTCGCTGAATAAATACCACTTAGTGCGGCGTGGGTTTTGTGCTTCACAGGCGTTTTCGTCGGAGAGGTCTTCAGTGATGAGGCTGTTTCCGGAGAGGTCGCTTCCGAGCGGACTGTGATAGACTGTCTCGCTTGTCGCTTGGGAGCTCATCAGCGTTTTTCCTAAAATTTGAAGTTACTACTACTTAAGAAACAGAAGATAAACAAAGCTTATAAACATCAAAGAGACCTCTCCAATCAGTGTGGCCAGCGTGGAGAGTGTAGGCCAAATCCTCTGACTGCTCTGGCTAGTATATGGCTCTGGTAGTACAGAGAGAGTCGTGCTCCTGCAGTGCAGACTAAAAATAACCTGATGATGAAGTGTAGTATAATACTAGCTGATGCCCGCGACTTCGTTCGCGTGGACTATATTAATATGTGTGGTCGTATTATGGAGTAACTGAAACACACAATAACGGGAGAAGACTTATACTGTTAAGTAATGGTTGGGCAATTTACTTGGATTCTTCCAGTTCTTATCATACACTTATATGCTAGCCGCCTACTGCAAAGCTACAATATAAACAACGAAGAAAGGGTAACTAGCTAGGCTGCATATATTTTCGGTATGATGAAGCAATATAAATAATTCTTGGATCAATAACGTATTTTCTGTAGTATTATTGATTGCCTTTATATTAATAAGATTAATAAATAACTTATTCTGTGATTTCTAGGGAGTTATAAAAATTTCAGTGTGTCTGCTTTAATCGCTCTTCTCAAATAAGAGTTACCAATCGTTATTGGAATCAATTAAATAGTGATTAGCATTTTTTACATACTGTAAAAAATGCCGAAATTTCGGTTATGGATTTTTCAATACCGATTTCAAAAATAAATTAATACCTTCTACTTAAAAATAAATGAATACCATTAATCTTGTATTCCATGCCCTAGAACTAGCTAACTTGAAACCGCAAGCAACAGTCATTAAACGTTGCATATAAATGTGATATTTTTAGTCAAAACTTAAACAGAAAAAACTTGTCACTTACCCCGGGTGATAGTTACGCCGTCATGAGCATTGTTGCAAAATACTTCAGGCGGAATATTCTCTGCATCTCTAAATTCTGTTGCCTCTTGCGAATTTATAGATATTATAGACGTATTGTGATCAACAAATTCAATACTGTCACCCACGCATTCTCTCGTCTGTAAACAAGTCTCTGAATGGTTATGTATGAGATCCACAATATCATCAGTATCTTGAAGAAATAAGACAGAACTTGTTTCGTTTATACCACTATCAGTGTGAACAGAATTAGTTGTGACATCATGTGATTTTGTCTTGGTGGCTTTCACTGGACTGACTTTCTTTTGTTTTTTGCTTGGTTTTAATATTTTTACTTTAATTACATCTTTCTTCTTCCTGCCTTTCTTCGGAGGCTCATTTGCAGTCTCATTTATAACAGTATTTTCAATATTGTCGGGCAACATTTGAAAAGTAGGAGGACAGGATTTTCTACCTCCAATATAAGAACAATATTCCATGCGTTCTTCCTCCACTACAGGTTCGATATCAGGCGCTTTAGAATTTTTCCTACTATTTCTTTTATGAGGCGTAGAGCTGCGTTTCCTTGATCTAGCCTTCTTTCCAACTTCACTGTTACTGTTGGCTACATTACCAGCATTTTCATTGACAATCTGTAGGGTATCTACTTCCATCTTTTTAGCACTTTCGAGTAGTAAATTTCTTAGTCTACTATCAAGCGAATCTGATATTGTAGGAGCTTCGGTCATATCCACAGAATTTCTTTTAGTTAACGATTCAGATATGGCTGCGGTTTTCACAATATCAAGACGATCTGGTGTAACACTTTTTTGGATTTCGCAGTTCTGTTCCATCAAGGGCATTGTAACATCAACTGCTGACATCAAGTATTTATTATGTGCCGAAGAACTTGGCTCATTGTTTGCTTGCATTTCATTGATAGTCGGAAAGTCTTCAAGACTGTCAAGTAATTCTTTACAAACTGATATGTTTTCAACTATGGACAGTTCAGGGGACGGTAAAGAAATATTGCTGGAATTACACTCTGTGCGGGCTTGGCCTGGACTAACTGAGACTTCCTTCATACTCAAGGCTTCGACTTGTACTTTTAGCGCACTTTTATCATTTTCTTCGTGATTACAAGTAGGGCTCATTTCGTCAATCTTTGCTAAGGAGGCATAAAGGGGTTTCCTGGCAGGCATTAGTAACTGATAGGACTCTGATTGATAAACATAACTTTTTATCGAGTCACTGGTATTTTTCGCTGGGGGTTTGAAGGACAAGTTGCTAGATTCGCTGGAAGCATCGTCCGACACGCACGGATACGATCTTCTGCGAGTGTAACGCTTTTGCTTTCCTCTATACAATAATGCGGATAGACTCAGTTTTCTTTTCCTCTTCAGCATGACCCTTTCTTTTGCTGGACTGGCATCAGAGTCCTGGTATCCCTGTGTGCTTTCTATGGAGTTGTGTGACATGTTCTCGGAAGTGGGATTGGTGGGAACGGTTAAGCTGTGCGGGGGAGAGAAAAGCCATAATCAGTGCATGAACAAGCGAAGCGGCAGAAGCTAAAGGTGCTGTGAGATTAACGCTAATCCAGGAACTCGGTTTGCGCAATGAGCAGCTTGATTTTTCGTATATTTGTCTCTTGTCCAGATAGACAGATACAAGCCTGTCCATCGTCAAACCGCGTTCATAACTACTGAGATATTTTATGAAATACTTGTTGGTTTCACTGTAATGTCAGGTCAATTATCTTAAACAGTGAACGAAGAAACGTAAGAAGCCGCCTTGAACAACCGATTTGTCCCCACGTATGGTGTCCTGCGGCAAAAGGCTGTGAAGCAGGCAGTTAACACCTTTATGTTCACGAATTATGGTTTAAACGCCCTGAACACTGAATGTAACTAAGTACCTACTATTTCGTTGTCCATTCCGTTAAGAGCTATAATTTGCATGGTGCAAAAATGATAGAGATGTATAGTATGCAAGGCGGAACCTTTTTCGTTCACTGATCTTATTGCATCAGAAATCTCCAGAAGCCACAATGGCGTATAAAATTGAGACATAAAGAGAGCCAAGCTGGTTGAATATCAATTGGTAGTTGTCAATGGCTGCCGGCATATGTGTACAGACGTCAATTTTAATTTTATTAAGAAAAGTAAAATATATGTTCTAAAACAATACGCGGTTATGAAGCGCAGTGGCGGCAGGGGAGCACGCCGCGTTTTTGGACACAGTTACAGTAGTACCACTTTTATAAGTTACCTCGGCTTTGTTCGATGGCGCCGAATAGCGCAACCGACCGCAGACTCAGGCCGAATGAAAACATCAGTGAAATAACAAACTTATGGCTACATTATAAGATTTTAAATCCAACAGCAGTAGGACTAGTACTATCTCGCTCACAACATTTGTACGCCTGCCGAGATTGGCCAAGACACCGCATGGCGCATAGGCATCAGCCAATAGCGGACGGATATTTTCGCGCCATGCAAAATATTTGATTTCTGCGCAGGTACATCGGTGAACTTAGTGGCTTCTAAAGATTCCTGTATTCTGATATTATTGCTTAATTATTGCATAATAATTAGGAAGTTATTGCTCTTGTTGTTCCTCCTCTACACAATCGCCAATTATCGGCTGTCATTCACTGTACATTGCTACGCTGGATAGAAAGCTGTCAAGAGCTTTTGTAAGTTTTAATGGTTTTAATGCACAGTGAATTGTCGCGATGATAGCCGATCATCGACGATTGTGAAGTGGAAGCAATAATTAATTTATAATTTTTCAATGATAACAGTTTATCGAACCCGACATTTCAGTGGCGCATGGTAAAAGCATTTCACAAAACCCTCATTCATGCGATTGAGCAACATGCGCTTACAAGCAATGGAAGCAGGTTTATGCACAAATTAGCCAAGGAAAAGTTAATGATTTGTAATGCTATTAATGCATTTAGTGTTGAGTTCATGAACTTATAAATAACCATAGGAATATTTTTAAAGTCTAAGTAAAATGATACTTAAAAGATAAATGGCGTTAGATGTAAATAAATACACAGATTTTTAATAAACAATTTATTGCTCTAAAAGACCTGCTCCCACAACGCTTTTACAGTTTTTGTGCTTTTCGCTCCTTTAACTTATGCTCATATTTACAAGGTATTTAAAATATGCGTTTCAAATAAAAATAGGACTGACAAAACTAAATTCTCTCTTTGAATTTATTTTGATTCAGCTTAGCTATAAGCTATAGAAGAAAATAAAGAGCGCTCGCCATGTATCGGGCATTAAAATAATAACGACACATTTTTTAATTTTTTAGTCAGTACTTATAAAAGCTTCAGCATTTTGGAGTGACTATTGCTGAGAAAATACGCCGAGATATATTAATTTAGTTTATTGAAAATTACAGCCGATTGAAATGAGCGCAATATTAGCTCATAGCAAAAAAAAATCTAATGTAACAAAGAGATGGAATGAAGTAAACATTTCACAGTTCTATTTTTTTTTCGAATCGAAACATACAGAAACAACATCAATGGTAGACGAAGCAATTAGATCTCACATGCAATAAAAATATACCATAAAACATCAGACATGATATGCGACGTCGGTACATTTGATTATTGTCCTTGTTAGGAAAAATCGCAATATTGTATACATTTAAAAAGAACTAACAATTGTACTTTAGAGAGTGAAATTGCTAATTTATGTTACATAAAGATAAAAAAGGAAGAAAATATTACATCAAATTCCGAAATACATAATTGCTGCTTTATAAAACGTAGAATAGAATGATTTAAATGTATTTTCAGTCGTTAATTCGAAAACACATTGAGTATAAATAAAACAAATATTAGTATATAATATATATGATAGAATGACTAAAACTAAAAGTATAAATGACAGGAGAAAAAATCAAGTAGCTAATATAATGGAAAATAAAATATGATTCTGATTAAAAGAAGGATGTGCAATATTGCACAAAGTCAAGGGACATGCATTTAAACTTAAGTCCATAATATTTTTATATTCACAAAAAATACTCTCTCCTTATTTTTCTCACATTTTTAATATTATTTTCAATGTAAAAAGGTTGGTGAATATAAATATTCCCCGTGCCATACCTTCATAAACTACTTACTATAATTTTGTAACAAAAATTGTAAGGCACTGAATATCAATTCAAAAATAATTTACGAGTCATATATTTACGAATTGCTTTTTTTAATCAAATACCATTAAAATGTTCTCCCAACGTTCTCTATGCAAAAAAAAGGAAAATATTTGTGACATTTTGATTTGACCAAAAGACATAATTATTGTGACATTAAAACCAACTAATTTATTTTAAAAATTTCGTTAATTCAACAGCGAATTTCTCATTTTCAATTCATGATTCATACTTAAAACTATAAATTAATAAGATCTTAGTTTCTTTCTTATAGTATCTAAATGCATTTCGGACATAGTTAAAAAAGGGTAATATTATCGTAACCCCTGTGGCAATGTACCGTCCATTACGGTTATACAATAGAGGTGTACAAAGATTATAGACAGTATCGTGCCAGGTCTAAGAGCTTTTACATAAGACGGATTGAAAACAGTTGTTTCTATACAAAAGGACCTTTCACTTTTATTATTTATCGAGCTCCGTGGCGCAGCGGTTACCACGCCAGCCTGCGACACGGGGGTCCCGGGTTCGATCCCCGGTCAGGTCATGATGGAAAACGATCTTTTTCAGATTGACCTGGGTCTTGGATGTTTATCTATATATGTATTTGTTATAAAATATAGAATCGTTGAGTTAGTATCCCATAACACAAGTTTTTCTTAAGAACTTACTTTGGGGCTAGCTCAATCTGTGTGATTTGTCCGTATATATTTATATTTATTTATATTTATTTATTTATTTATTATTATGAAAACTAGTAGACTGTTCAGAAAGAGAATAGGCGTGGCGTAAAAGGGAGCTAATCCCCGAATACTCAAAATAATCTTACCTAATGACATTCTTAAGACTGGAAAACGATTTTGTTAAGATTCATTTACTTTAAGAAGCCTTTGAGTATTTGGGCGTAACAGGCCAACGGGTTGCTATTGCTATGCTATGCTTTCTGATCGGTTTGCTAATTTGCTGTATAAAATCATAGTTTTATACAGCAATTTAGCAACCCGATTAGAAGGTTTGTCAGACTATTATTATTGTACGAAAATATTTTTTTACAAAAATCATAACGAGAATGCGTAAAAAATAACCTTACGCAAAATACTACGCCTATTTTTTTAACAGTGTATAAGTGAGCGTGAGGCCCGTAACGCAAGTTTTACCTTGTAGCATTGGACGTTTTGTTCCGAGCGGGGGCTTTCTTGCCGGGCGCGGGGGGGAACATGTAGTGCACGTCGTCCTCGTCTGTGGACGGCCGGGTAGTCTCAGGTTCGGGCTTGGCGGTCTTCCTCGGCGTTCTTTTTGGAGTTTTCTTCTCTGTGCCATTGGTGACCGTTGAGATTTCTAGAAACAATAAGTATGAAGTTTGAATTTTGTAAAGATCTTTTTCCGTGTTGAAAGAGGTAGAGGAAAGGAACTTACTACATCCAGTTCTGTCAGTTTATTGGTTTCGTTTAGTATTTCTAAGGGTTTCTTAGTGTAAAAGGAGAATCATTACATATCGTATTAATAATGCTTATTATTCCTTTACGCAAAGAATACTGTACGGATTTTGATAAACTTTACAATAGTGCGGGAAATTCTCCATTACTGACGGCAAATTATGTTAAAATTACGTGGCGGTATAGCGTACAGCCGAGCTTCGATTGGGCGGCGATGCATCATACGCGACCGAGGTTCGGTTTGATTGGAGATAAACCGAGACAGGAGGTAGGCATGCTCAATGCGCAACCGAATTTCTGCCTCGTAACGTAGTGTGTCATATTAGCCGAAAACGTCGGAGTAAAATCAAACGCGGAACTTGGAACGCGTATCATTAACATAGTGTGATTCGACACAAAAAAATACACTTAAAATTAGGGAAGTCGTGTACAAAAATCATTAATTCTACGGATTTTGGTACACAAAAGATAACTCTTTGACGCGGCAAGATAGCAGAAATGTGTCAATTTCGAATTTTGACAATACCTCATTTCATAAAATCTATGTCCTAAATAATATCAAATTTTAAAAATCTAATAACTGAATGCCCTAATGAATTACTTGTAGTATTATTGGTACAAGTTTTCACTATTTTTAATTTGAGAACGATTTTTTTAAAAATTCGTTTTCTTAAACTTAGATTGTAATATCTATGAAAAGTAACAAAAAGAATGCTACAAGTAATTTACTAGGGCTATCAGCTATTAGATTTTTTAAATTTGATTTGATTTAGAAGTAAATGAATTAATTGCTGTGTGGCGCTAGTGTGTGAACTCACTTCGCCTTAATAAAGCACTGATCAGTGCTTACAGTACAAAGGGGTGGAAAAACAAAAATTGCTACATACCACTATCGATCTTCTTGGGCGTTTTGGTGCGTCTCTTCGGCCGTTCCGTCTCCACGCCCGCTGCGTCGCCATTCTCCTCAGTCTTGGTCTCAGCCTTAGTTCTCTTAGCTGTGCTCGGACTGGACGAGCTGTCGGCCGATTTTGTGACCGTTGACGATTTTCTCGGCCTGCCTATTCTTTTTCTGAAAATAAAACTTGATTCAATAAAGGATTTTTCATCAAAAATCACAACTAAAAAGGTGTCAATTAAATAAAAAGTATTTGTAAACATTGTTTTATTGTGATTTTTGTTGAAAAATCCTTTATTAACTACGGTTTGTCAATTATATCGGACAATAAATGTCCACCACGACCATGGTACATAAATCAAGTTGATCATAAAATAATTTAATGTCTTTTCGGCAAAATCGCCAGTAGAAAGGGAAATTCTGCGATCGGAAAATTTGGTTTACAATAAATTCATTAGTTATCAATCATTCAATAACGAAATTTTAATTCATTATCGCCTAAATTCTATATTTTTCTGAGTTAAATAAAATCTATATCTATTATCTTTTATTCCTTTATCAGATCAAATTGAATAATCTAAATCCTTTCTTTAGAGTATTTTAAGTAGTTTTAAGTTTGTAGAAGCGTTACATTTCAGGAGAATTATTATCGGTAGGAGTAAATGAATAAAATGCTAGATTTTCTGGTCTAACCCCCTAAATGCAGACACCTCACCTTTTATTAACATTGGCTTCCGGGTCCTTGGCGCTGGAAGCCGCCTGCTCTCTTTCAGACTTGTCTAACTCTTCTATTTCTTTGAAAATCTCCTCCTCCAATTTCTCCACTTTTTTGCGCACAGATTCTGCGATATAATAAATGATTTAATTTAATATTATGAATATGTATTTGCCTCTGTTTTTACTATTGACTTACTTTTATACTAAAAAATTAAATGTGTGGGTAAAAACAAAACGGATATGTAAATTTCACGGCTTTGCTTTCTCGGACTATTAGTAACATATCTGGAGTGAATAACGGCATCCAGTATTGTTTTGTTATGGGACTAGAGTGAAAGGTTATGGGCCTAGTGTATGCCTGAATTCAAAATATATTATGTTGTATAGTTAACACTCTAAGTGGCAGAATCACATCTGCGGTCGCCCTACTATTGATATAATATTACCATTGAGTTGCTGACCAATTAAATTATTTGTATAAATTAACTGCATGTCATAAAACTCGCTTGCCGTTCCACTTTTTGTTTTGCGATGTTCGAAGGGTTCATAGTGTACCTATTATAAAACAGTGACTTTTAGAAGTAAGAACTGAACTGTACATTATGAAACGCAATAAATAAATTGAAATAAAGGTTCTTGGAGTATTAAGTATGCTTGACGAGCTCTGAATCTCCATTGAAAATTTGGACACTGTCGGCGAGTACTGAATAGCTAAGTGACCATTGTCACAGATGTCGCGCTTCTACTACTACAAACTTTACATCAGTGCATACGTATAACCTACTAGGGTCAACACCACAGAACAACAATCACATTAGAAGTGTGATTTCTATAAAAACCAGCGTCGCCTCATTTCATGCATACTACTAACGCAACATAATACTTTCCGTCTTACGCACACTATTTGCAAATTCCAATGCCGCTTCATGATTGCGGGATAGTCGTCACGTGACTTTTACTAACTTCCAATCACGTAGAAGTAATGCATCCATCACTGGCCGACTTGTACCACTATCATTACGTACGTACCTACGCAACAAAACTGGACTTTTCGAACGTGATGTATTACATTGAGCGTTTACTTCGTTACTATCGAAAGTCAGACGAGTAAATTAACCACAATGTATATTTTTTGCAATTTTATTTTTAATATTTTCGTTCAGTCGCTATGTTGGATGAATAAAACCAATTAAATATCATATTAATACGTTTTCTGATTTACCGGTGATAAGAAACACCTCTTTTGGTCAATCAAAGTTGCACTGGCACTTGTCACTTTACACGTTACAATAGCGCACGCCGGCATATTTTCGGTTTTTTTCACATGTCAATGCACTGTTGTTCCTTTGACGATTGCGGGACAACTACTTAGGTGATTCGCGGGGTCGGGGTGAAGTGCGATGATCGAGCGTAGTGTCGGCGCGCGGGCCACGTTCCCTTGCCATTTCTAATGTGTATGTTGTTCTGGGGTCGACACAGCAAACTATCGTACGCTAAGAGAGGGCGCGTAACGTGCGACTGAGAACAGAAGCAGCTATTTTTCGCAGCCTCAAGATATCCTTAGCACGGGGGAAAGGTGCGGGGATGCAGTTCTGCGAGGGACTCTGCGAATATCCATTCGGTAGGTTGTTACCATTATTATATGGTTATGGGACCATTACGGAATGTTTTGGTTACTGTAAATATATGATAGAATCTCAAACCTTCGTCGATAGGCGTAGACCTAATTGACAAGATGTCATCCGTATCCGTTTTCCCATTGACTTGCTCCTTGGGTGCAGCCTCTATGCTAGGAACAGCCGCTTTGCTTGGTTCTACGTCTCTGCCGTGGTCGGAATCTTTGTTGAAGATGTGAACGACATCAGCTAGGACGGGGTGCAGTTGGGACCAATGGCCTTCCAGTTGTAACTCCTGTAATATTCAAACCACAAACTAATATATGCTTCCATGCTGGTTTTCAAGAAAAGGAAAAACAGAATGACCTGATGATGAAAAACCAGCTGCTTTTCTTCCCGCGCAGACCGTTAAAGCCGGTCAAGGGATAGGGCGAACATGTAAGGAATCACGTAATAAGCGATGCGGCTAGCAACCCATCACTATTTTGATTCCGCTTTTTAAACTTAACGCCCACAAACACGCTAAACGCGACCTTTGAGTTTTATGACTTTGGCTATACACCTCAACTATAATATCCAGCTTACCGTACGAGTATCATACGACGATTTTCAATACATTTGCGATTACCATAAACTAATACAACATTGCAGATCAGCAAATAAGGAATTTATAAAAGTTAGGAGCTAAAGCAGTTTGTCAAAATACATTTATAATAATCAGGTACATTTATTCAGGTTTATTTTCTCCAAAAAAGAACACTGATAACCTTCTCCGTTTCGAAGCCGGTTAAAAATCATATCTCACGAATCAGAAAAAAGTTTTCATGCTAAACTTGAAACTCTTGGGTCGGATTCTATGAAATAGTTTAAATTTTGCATCTGTGGCATTGGGATATTGAGCGGTTGTGATTGGTGTAAAGTAAAAAGCACTAGTGCCGTAAATACAACATTACGAAACAAATTTCGATGTCATCAGAACCGTATTATAAGCAAATGTACTGAAAAATTACATAACACACCTCATTATTTTTGGTGAATTTAATTTTCAACGTCTTCTCAGGTGCTTTCACTTCCTGTTTTGGTACTTCTATTGGCATTACTGCTTTGGCTGTAAAACCAAGAAAAGATTAATCGCCTTTATAATAGAGACGGAAAATAACTAAATAAAGTGAAACACAATAGTTAAGGTCAGGGTTAACCTAGCGAACTGTTAGCTTATTAAAACTATAACAGGGCAGTTATCTCAATGGAAGGTGTTCTAAGAGCGCAGTATACAACTCATTATACCCTATTAAGATCTCACGTATATATTGCCAACCTCTTACAAAAATATTAAACCAAGCCTTGCTACAAAGACGACGGTACTGCAGAGTTGTTTTCCTCTTGCCACTAGATGGCGTTAATCCATGTTAGCTTAAACTGAAATATTATGCTAAAAATGTTGTTTTAATTTTAAATAAGATTATATTACGTGATAAATTATTTTATTTTCTCATAATATGATAAATACAAAGTTGTGAAACTATAAGTGGAGCCATCTATGTGCTACTGTCAGAAAAAAACGCACGAATTTGAGGTTCTTATTAAGGCATGTATTCTTACGTTCGTCTGGTACTGGGATCAGTTTAGGCGGCGACTGAATAGTGGTCAGCGGCGGGATAGGAGATTGGTTTCGTATGGGTTTATTTTCTTTTACTTCTTCTACCATTCTGAAAAAATATTTAAAAATATAGATAGGATTACGTTTTGTTATTATCAAGTTCATAATGAGAACATTTTGTGTTAGTACCATAACAAAACAAAGGCAACTAGCATTGATTCCAAATTTTCAATCAAATATTTGACCTGTGTTGTCTACCGGTTAGGAGTGGACTAATGTCTGTACATTACAACATAAGATTAGACATAACTTTAGAGCGACGTTCAAGTTCTTACTTTTTAAGTTCCTCAGTCTTTTTTCTCTCTTCTTCGTATTTCTTCTTCCAGTAGTTGGGGTCATCTTCAGGGTCACCTATAATTTGGATAATAATATTATGTTGCACCATAATAAATAAATAAGCCTTTTTTACTTAGTAGTAAACGATGTATTTAATAATTTTTTTTAAGGCTTTACTGCTGATGAATGAAGACTTACTTTCGGGTGAAAAAGTGAGGTAATTCTTCACGATCTTCCCATCTTTGACGAGTGGGTATATCCTTTTGCCGTGCATGACAAACAGTCCTCCTTCCTCCTCTAGTGATAATATACGGCTGGATTTTGGTTTTCTACAAAACAAGAGATAGTCAAATGTATATTAAAATTTAAAATATAGAAGACTAATTAAAATAAGTATTTTTAACAAAAACTTTTCGGACCAATCACGTTGGAAAACGTCGAGTTCATCGCGCCATCGCTTCCTAGGCCTTCTAAACTGCATTGTGACAAATGGGAGAGACCTTTGCCCAGCAGTGGGACAGTAAGGGTTAATTAAAAAAAAAAGTAAAACCGACATCAACCCTATACGAAAATGTACAAACTGGAACTAAAAATTAGGTTTCAGTGGGTGTGGTAGTTCAATCAAAATAGAGGAACAACGTCGTCATCGACTTGTCTTGATTCGCGATAGAATTCAACAGAAATAAAATTGAACCAAACGGCATACTTGTACAATTTTTTTTGGTTTTTGTTAATTTTTTCTAAAAGCACTGGATACATTTCGATAAAAAAATTATAGGACCACCTTTGAAGTTCAGTCAAAACAGAGGTGTTACGTTCTCATCAATTTATCTTGATTTGCATAAGAATAAAATACAAATAAGTTTGAACCGAACGGCATCCTTTAACATTTTTATTTTGGGTTTTTGTTTATTTTTTCAGTGCTAGATACTTTGCGACAAAAATTTTATGGGACCACCTCTGGACCATAACCTATCGAACAAACACAGAATCACTAAAATCGATCCATAACTGACTTAGTAATTGCGTAACAAACATACAGACGAATTAAGAATCTCCTCCTTTTTTTGAAGTCGGTTAAAAATATATCAGAAAATAGGCCTTTGTTGGCAGTCTACTAGCGTTTCAGAACCAACTACTGCAAAGAAAAACTGAAGGGCTTTGTATGCTTATATTTCTTTTCTATTATACAATAATCAATATTGAGACCCAAAAATACTGTATGTACATACATATGTTCATTACTTTGGGTTGCCTCAGGCAGCCAGAACATAACTTTATTTTTTTGTTTCGTATGCGATCAGTCGTCAACTATGAGCGAATGAAGTGTAAGCGATGTCTTCTTGTACAAGGTGTTTACCAGCGGCAGTAGCCCTTGTTAGTATTGGGAGTCTAGACTCTGCATATCAAGCGTTTTTGGTAAAATAATACAACTTACAGATATTTCCTGGAACGCCTATTCCTGCGGCCGCGCGGCGGCGACACGTATTCGCTGTCACTCTCCGACGTCCATTCGCTCGAGTCGCTATCATTAGTGCTAAAAAGTTTGTCAATTGATGGTCATACATAAGTTAACAATACATTTATAAAAAAATATATTATACAAAAAATTATAGTTTGCGAGGTCATTCTGACCTCAACGAATTCCTGGCATCAATAAAAGAAAGGGAATGTGATATTTTTGCTGATGGGTTTTTACATTTGATGAATGAATTCTGAATATTTTGTGACAAGGATGGATGAACCCGTAGTCCTAAGCTAAGTTGTGCTTGCTTTGCTGGTGTAACTGTAATGCTGTACAATTTTGTTAATAAATAAATAAACTCGAAGGGATCGACGCCGTCACATAGGTAACCAAACATATCAGCTTCGATACGTCGACTCGACTAGGGCTAGACGACGCCGAGCTTATGGCTCTTTTACGGATATTTTCTCACTTCTTCAATGGCTTACGAAGAAACGTAAGCGCGGGAACCGCTAATTGAGCGACAGCGGTACATGAGCAGCCTATTTACTAACTCGGATTCCAGGTGTCGATGTCTTTCAATCTAGGATATACTGTTACAATACGGTTTATGTATTTCAAATAAAAAGTTCGAGTAAGCAAAACCCGCATTGTAATAGTAAATCTTAGATTGATAGGCATCGACACCTGTCATCGACGGCTGGTCCCGATGCGAGGCAATTACTTTACGATTCCGATTAGTAGTCGTTGTAGGAGATAGAACTGCTCAAGTTGATACGTTAACGTTCCGTTTATAAGTTGATAAGTTTAGTGTGCTGTGACCTTTAATTTACTGCATTTGTAACGACCATAAGTTTACAAAGCTTATGGTTGGAACGCATAATATTAGTTATGAAAAATTAGATTCGCATAATCACAGAACCGAGAAATGGCAGATTCGCAAAATGCCCAGTTCACGAAATAATAGAATAATTCGGAACGAAAATAAATAATTCAAGTGATTAATGGACTAATATGGTACTCGTATGTATGTTAATGAGATAAGAGTTTTTTTAGGTCTATGGAACACGAATGGGATATATTTTACGATAGAAACTGTGCATGAAACAGAGGCGCAGCGTCTTCGTCACCCAGGGCTAGCAGTATTTCGCCACATTTTGACTGAAAGTGAAATTCGCGCGACGTGGAAGTCATACCAACTAATATTATAAATGCGAAAGTGAGTTTGTTTGTTACGCTTTCACGCCGTATCTACTGAACCGATCATCATGAAATTTTGCATACACATAGGTTAGGGTACTGAGAAGGACATAGGCTATAAATCACGCGGGCGAAGCCGCGGGTAACAGCTAGTTTAAAATAAATCATAAGCTTTACTTAGCATTTTCGTAATAAGTGTACTAATATTATTTGATTGTTTGTAATGGAAGGATACATTCAGTTGCTTGTAGTTAGTGTCCAAAGAAACCTATATTCTATAAACATTTTGATTTGATTTGATTGTCGCTTTCAAATCACTGAACTAAAAAAAATTATCTTTAGAACGCTACTTTATCAGCAGGCAACATAGGCTATAATTTACGTGGAAGTCTCAGGATACATCTAGTGAAATACTTACTGATTAAACGATGTGGAGCGATGGCGACGACTTATTTTCCGTTTACGGCTTGAACTCACTGCACCTAAAACAAAATTATTACTTCACTACTCAGACAACTAGTGTTAATATTAACATCATTCAATCTTTAAAATAATTAAACTGAAAACCTCTTATCCTTTAATTTTTTCCTTTTAGTTATCCAAAAATCGTGAAAGTTATTGCCAATTTCCGCCATTCTTTTTTTAAACATGGATTTTTATCTTTTTTTCTTATGGCTGCATAATTTTTTTTCTCTTTCTTCTAAACAAATATTTTCGAAAATTTAAATTAAATTATACCATTCCCTTCTGAAGGCATTCAATTCATTCAACTTACCAGTGGAGAATCCAAATACACTGGCTAAAGCTCTATCCCTTTCTTTTTTATCAACAGCAGCTTTTTTTACGTCATCTTGTTTACTTTCTGCTGCTTTACTGTCATCAGACTCCGAATGGGATTTTAACATAACTACTTCTTTCACATTTGCAGCCGTTTTCAGAACTTTAGGAGACGTTTCGTTTTCATTTTCTTCAAGATCCAAAATTGCGTTAATGACGGAGTCATTACTCGAATCAGAATCTGTATATTTGGTTTTATTAAACTGTTCATCATAAAGGCTCACGCTACTAAGACATGGGTTTATTTGTAATCCTTTTTCCTTGACCTCTTCAGAATTTAATGTTTCTTTTCTTTGTAAATCTTTGGATGGCTTTTCTAATTCTTCATTTACATTATATCCTTCTGAGATACTGTTTAATTTAATATTTTTAGAAGGCTGTTTATCTTCAGTTTCTGATTGAGATTTCTTTTTATTTTTCAAACCTAGCGACTTTTTCTTTTCTTGATTAGGGTTGGCATTGTAGGAATTTGATCTTTTTCTTGACAGTGAATGCTTTTCAGTAACAACTTTTGCAACATTTTCAATTGTACTTCCGTGTTTCTTTAGTGCTTCTTGATTTCCTGGGATCGTAGTATCTGTGGAGTTGTTGGTATTTTGTGTAGTGACTTGACTTGACTTATTTTGTGTATTAGCGGTTTGGATTGTAAGATCAACAAAATTATCTTTCTTTTTTTCGTTTTCAGTATTATTATTACAAATATTGTCATCCTTTTGAGCATCATTATTGCAAGTGGGATTATCAATAATAGAGCTATTTCTCGCACTTTTGTTTTCAACTGTTTTTGACTGTTGTCCCAGTGGTATATTCACACTTTCAGCACTTTGAACAATTTCTGAGAGCCTTTCTTCAATCTTATCTTTAAATGTGTCGCCTGGTTTATCATTTTCAGGTAACGTTTGATCTTTTTCAGAATTTTCTTTGTTATTTATGTTATCTTTTTGATTTTCAGTGTTTTCAACAATTTCTAAATTGCCTTCATCATCTGACGCGAAATCATCTAATACTTGTTGCATCATTGGAGTTAATGGCTCTGCATATGTTATAAAATCTCGTAAAGATTTGCTAGGTGTTTCTTTTTCTGATTTTCCTGCTTTATCACTTTTTGGCGATTCCAAATCTCTCTGGATATCTTCAGGAGTTTCATAACAGTTATCGAGAATAATAGTTTCGGTGGAGGCCCTGTGACGTGCATCAAGTGTTGTAGGAGACATTTTCTCACCTGGCTTGGCGTCAGCATCTTTATAACTTGTGCTTGGCTTCACATCATCTTGATTATCAGCTAAAAATAATACATTATGTTCATAAGGAAAACTGGAGTAGCTTAAACCAACACAAAAAGACGATAAGGATTCATACCATGAGAATGATTGGAATCATCACTGATTGTTTGGATGTCCAATTTATTATTACTCCTTGTATCGACGTCATACCTAAAAATAAGAATATGGAAATTTTATTGAGTTATGGGCACCATTCTTGAAAAGTTTGTTCATACTGCCTATACAATAATTTCAAATTCATTTTTATTATTTATTGCAAGCCCTGGTATTTGACCCCTGATTACATTAAAACAATTTTTACATACACATTGGTTGTGCATAATTTATTATTTTTTACTAAAATTTCCAATAATATTGCAATTTTTAGGGTTCCATACCCAAAGGGTAAAAATGGGACCTTATTACTAAGACTTATAGGTCCGTCCGTCGGTCTGTCAGCAGGCTGGCAGACACTATAAAAATAAATAATGAAATCAAAAGACTGCTGAATGAGTCAGGGGCAAAATATAAAATAGAGCAATTAAAATTTTTCACAGCCTCTCCTTGTTAGCGGATGAATATTAACCAGACTTAGTTATTTAACTATATTCTTATTCGTGAGGAGACAGGCTGCTGTACTGAGATACAGGCTCTGCTTAGTTTAGACATCAGTCTCTCACAATCCTATCATAAGTATACAATTTGTACCAAAATTTTTATTTGTGGGTATAGATATAGATTGGAGAGAAAAATAAAGCATTTTTGAATTTGAATTTCTTGGAAACTGAGGGAATAGGATCTCGGAACTTACCCCTGTTTAAAACTAGCTATCTGAGACCTCGTCAGGCCATAGTAGGGGTTATGTATGTCTGGTAGAATCCTCTTCAGAAACGTCTCTTTGAGGCTCTGCCATGTCCTGTTTGTCAACTAAAATATACAAATAATGTGTATAAGATAAATGTATTGAACATCAGAATGATAGAAAAAAGGGTATGTCAAAGCTCACAGTCAACTATTAAGACAGCATCATGCTGTCACACTCATCATCATATCATCATCAGGTCTTATTTAGTCTCCACTGCAGGAGCATGACCCTCTCTGTACTACCAGAGCCAAAAAATTAGCCAGAGCAGTCAGAGTCCCTTTTTACTCTGCTGGGAACCACACAGCGCACAGTCACACTCACCAACACACTAAATGTGACCTTTGGGTCTAATGACCTTAAGTTTTGTCTACCCCATAATGAATAAAGGCATGATAATATGTATGAATGTATGTATTCATGTTGTATTGTCATTGTTTGCGAAGCTTAAGCTGAGCTTTGCATTTGTGTGAGTGCACATTGATAGTGTAGGTGTGACGTCGGCCTAATGCGCGGCGCATCTCCGCCACGTACCTGTCACACTCCACCGTTGTATTGGTAGCACTGTGACATATTTATTTCTTAATATTTTGTTCTTGTGTTTAATTTATTAGTGATATGGCTGCAAACACAAGTAAATGAAAATCTTTAAGGGCCCGCACTAGGCATACTACCAACGCCAATAGTTTATTGTTTTTAAATAGTTTATTAAATAAAGAAAATAATATTTAATAAATAAGGTAAAATAGCATTGTGAATGCAATATAAATCCCATATAAGCCAAAAGTTTTATTCATAATACTTTACAAATATAATGAAATTCAAGAATGCAAATCATACAAGCCTTACTAAATAACCTGAAGTATATTTGGAATCATATTTTACTCTTATGAGAATCAGTCATTAAAAGTACTAATGTTTACTGCATAAAGTGGCCATTTTTTGCGGTAATCAGTAGTTCTCTTATTGACTGATTCTAATAATATTAAAACATGATTCCAAAAATACTTCAGGTTACTTACTAATGCTTTTGTCTGTAGGTCTAGGGCTACTCAAAGAGAGTTAGGACAGACCAGCAACAGGTTTCAAAACACATTTTTAATGTGTGTTTGATGGCTCTTGCAAAAGCATGCATCAGGGTAAAATTTTGAATAATGAAGGATGAAGTTAATGAATATTATTGTGTAAGAGACTTTGCTACAATAAGTATATCTTGCTGTTAGTAGGTCTTGTAAAAAACATTATTGAATTTTATTGTCAGTGGATTCGTTTGTATTATTAGTATTGTAAGTAAATTTCTTAAAATCTGATCAATTTTATATAATAACAGCTGTACAATTGGAATTTAAGATTTGAACAACCTATATGCTAAGGATTTTTTTTTAAAGAAAACTATAAAAAACAAATTATAATTTAAATTAAGTCTGTGATAATACAGCATCATCTACACTTCTGGTCTGGGGTGTTTCAATTATAAAAAGATAACTTACATTGGTACTAGCAAAATCTGTCCATAATTTCCTTCCTCTAATTTCTCCATAGGCTTTATGTGTATTTAGGTACTCCACTATGGTCTTCATTTCTCTCATCGTATATGCTTTCCTAAAATAATGAAAAACAACACAAATAAGACAAAACTTAAATTTCAAAGTACAAAGATGACAAAAAGGCAAATAAGTGACTACAACAGGTAGGTAGTATGAAAAACGTCTAATAAATTCTTATTGGTCAAAACATGAATCGGTATCTGGAATTTTTACTTACCCAGACATCTTGGAGATAGGACTCCGGCGACAGGTTTGTTTGATTATAACGTGACGCTTATAAAAGCTGACTTTGCGTATCCTGTACAAAAGCAAAATAAACTTCAGATGAATCGCGAAATACGTTTGATATCACTTTAACATATACCACATACCTCCAACTATGATAAAATTTAAAATTTCTAGAAATTTACTCGTAATTCAGTTAGTTACCACCAGCGTCATTCATGAAGCAAAGCAAAGCCAGCAAAAAGCCAGCGACACGACAAGTACGACAACCACCTCACCTCATCCATCAACGAGCCGTTTTTGTCACTGTCACTGTCAAAAAACTTGCCATGACAACAACAACATAACCGGGAGTGCTATTTTTGAACGCGGGCCACTCGTCTTCGAGCGATTTTTGTATGGAAAAATCGTTCGAAGACGAGTGGCCCGCGTTCAAAAATAGCACTCCGGAAGTGGTACATTTTATACATGCAATCGAAAATACTTTGTATGTATAATAAACTTCCATATTTTCAATATTTTTTTTAATTATTTTTTTATGAATTTTTGAAAATTGAACAAACGTAGGATTTATGAACAAATATCTGTGCCTTATTTCCTGTCATTGTCAATCTGACGTGAAATAATGACATTGACAGGACTTTGACGAAAATTTCCCCAATCTGGCAACTCCGTCTGAGTTGCCAGATTGGGGAAATTTTCGTCTACTAAACGTTACGTCTCTAAATTTTACCCGGGAGTCTGGAAATTTTCTAAAGGCCTCTTCCAATGTGAATGATAAATATAGTATCCGTTTTCACTGTTTTTTTTTTTCAATGTTAATGCCAATATGAACATAGTTGACAGCTAAAAGAAATAAGCAAATCCAAATAATTATTATTTACATCGAAAAATATTCTGGCCGGCATTGACATAAACAGTAAAAACGGATACGTATCATTCATATTAAGAGAGGCAAGGCCTTAAGAAAATTTCCAGACTCCCGGGTAAAATTTCCCAAATCTGGCAACTCAGACTATCAAAGTCCTGTCAATGTCATTATTTTACGTCTGATTGACAATGACAGAGAATAAGGCACAGATATTTGTTTATAAATCCTACGCCCCACTACTCAGTTTGGTTTTAGGCGAGGCATGGGCACCCTAGACAGTCTCAGCATTTTGGTGTCACAAATCCGGCTGGCTTTCTCAAACAACGAGCATGTAGTGGCTGTATTCCTGGACATAACTTCTGCATATGACAACGTTCAACTTCCGATCCTCAGGCAAAAGATGCAAAAGCTGAGCATTCCTATGAGGTTAACAAACCTCATATGCAACCTACTTGTGGACAGGTCTATAGTCATTCGTTCTCAAGGGTCTTTTCTCCCTCCTCGTTCAGTCTGGAAAGGTCTCCCTCAAGGCTCCGTATTAAGCCCTATTTTATATAATCTCTACACATGTGACCTTGACCATTCAGTTAATTGTTTCTGCAACATTCTTCAATACGCGGATGACATTGCCCTGTTTGCGCGCTCTGACTCCTTCGAGGACATCACCAGTAGACTTAATTCTGCCCTATATTACCTCAATATATGGCTGGATGAACATGGCCTCACACTATCGGCATCCAAATCTACTGCAGTAGCGTTTTCTAGAAAAAGAAGTATCCCCCCTTTAGACATATCCATAAATAATGAACCCATACCGATTAAACCTAATTCCAAATTTCTGGGCGTCACTTTGGATTCGAAGCTTACTGGTGTCCCTCACCTATACAATGTTATCGAAAAAGCAGAAAGGGGTGTCAACGTCATGAGAGCCTTGTCGGGAGTCCGATGGGGATCTCATCCATACAATCAAAAACTCTTATACAATGCTTTGGTCCGCAGCCACTTTGATTATGGCGCCTTTTTGTTGGAACCCTGTAACAAATTAGCTTTGACGAAACTGGACAAAATCCAATACAAATGTCTTCGTATTATAACAGGTGCTATGAAGTCGTCGCCCATAAATGCTCTTCAGGTGGAATGCTTAGAACCCCCCTTGATATTAAGAAGACAATTCCTAGCGGATAGATTTTTATACAAATCTGCTCAAATTTTCTCTCACCCTCTCCTCGATACCCTTAATTCCCTATCTGAATCTTGCACAATCTCTCCCTATTGGTCTCACAAAGAACTACCACCTTTGGTCAAAAGCTTTAATAATCTACAAAATCTCCCCTATTCAATAGCCCAATTCTCTAAAAACCCCATGTTTGAATTAGATTATGACGCCTTGATATTTCAGCCTAAAGTTTTTCTAGATATAGGTGTTTCGAAAAACTCTCCCGGCTCAGACAGAATATTTAACCAGATTATATATAATTATTTAAAAGATTATAGAAATGGTCTGACTGGACTTTAATCTTCACAGACGCCTCCAAATTTTCGGACAGTTCCAACGTTGGAGCAGCAGTTTGGATTCCTTAATTTACTTTTAAGTTTCAAATGCTTACCCCAATCGACCATTTTTACGGGTGAATCCATAGCAATTCTAGAAGCCACTCAGTTTGTTGCATCACATAAGCTTGATAAAAGTCTTATTCTCTCTGACTCTTTGAGCTGCCTTCAGGATATATCCAAGCGACCTCTCCATTCAAAGGAAAACTTTCCCGTTACCTTACAGATCAGAGACACTCTGTTCAAATGTAGTTCTCAGGGTATTAATGTTGTTATTGCCTGGATTCCAGGACACTCGGGTATCACGGGCAACGAAACAGTAGATTTGTGGGCCAAACAAGCTGCAACTATGGGTTCTGACTGCCACAAACAATACTTTACTAGAGACCTCCGCCTTACCGCGAATCCCAAAATGATCAGTAGTTGGAATAACATGTGGCAGAGATCAAGACAACACAAAGGCGTTTGGTATGGTAACATCCAACCGAATATTCCAAACATTCCATGGTTCTCTCGTCATCGCAACCTTGAAAAATGGATCACCTCTGTCATAATTCGTCTTCGTTTGGGTCATGCCTGCACTCCCGTTCACCTCGCGAAGCTCCGCATCAAGGACAACTCCCTCTGTGAATGTGGCCTTGACGAAGGAACAATACATCATATTTTATTTAATTGCCCGAGGTTGACGGTCCAGCTTCGTGACGTTTTACCCCAAGCTTCAGGTTTTGAGAACTTAAATATTCCTCTCCTTTTGAACTTAGTCCATACTCGGTATTACTTCATTCTAGCAAAATTTTTGGCAAAAAATTCGCTTAAACTTTAAATTTTACATATGTTCACCACTTTAGTGCATTCATCGTTAATAATCACCATAATCCTACTACTAATTGTAACCACTCATACTAATACTGTCATCCCCATACTAACTATATGTTGTGTTTGTATTTCCTTTGTGTGTAATAACATTGGTCTTTTTCCCTCCCCTTTCAGCTAGCTCACAAATACCGACCAATATCGAAACTTGGTGTCTCTTCAAACCATGACGTTGGCAGAATCACCGGAACTTCGGTGGAGGCCATAATATAAAAAAGAAAAGAAAAAGAATAAATCCTACGTTTGGGACTATTTTTCAAAAATTCTTAAAATAATAAATACTGGTACAAAAAATATGGAAGTATAATACAAACAAGGAACTTTCGATTGCATATATAAAAAGTACTTTTTCCGGTTAAGTATATGTTGTCAATTATACGATATGGCCACACGACAGATATATGTAGGTACCTACTACGCTTTCGACTACCTCAGTCGACTACTATATAGTCCGCTCGTTACCAACGTCTTACGTAGGGCCATAGAATTTACAGTTGTCAATTCCTGAATATAGTTCACCATTGTGCTTTTGATACTCGTAATACTCGTGGCTTTGATTGAACAAAGAAGTATGAAAAAGGAAAAAATAAAGGAATTTAAAGGAAGGACCTACACTGGGCACTGTTTTTTTTTAAATTATGTAAGCATTTTCTTTTAGATCGATCTTTCCATCGAAAAATTGTACCTCTTGAAATTACTTTTTTGATTGGTGTAATGTTTTAGATTATCTTCAACTATGAATTATTAATAAAATGTTGTTGTATTTTTTGCTAACTTTAAAACAAACAAACCTTACTAAAGCTATGGGTTCCCCGAGCAAACGCTCGTGCACTGCACGATCGTGCAGTGCCGATGGGTGGACTGTAGACGACGGACCGACGTGTGACATTCGTCTTCGAACGATTTTTGTATGAAATTCGTTCGCAGACGAGTGTCGTGCGTTCAACAATAGTACCCTTGTTCAGTATTTTATAGTCTCTCTAATATATGGGTAGTATGAGATGAGCACGAGATTAGTCATTCGCAAAGCTTAGCACCTGAATGCATTATTTAAACCTCTGTTCACTAACTAGCACGATAACAAATATATAACTATATATAACTTACTTACGTGGATTCAAAAGTATCTTAACTCTTTGATGTGGATACGTGTTGTTCCTCTGGAACCCCTGTCTGTCTTAGATAACTATTTTGTGAAAATTAAGGCGAAGTGGTATATGCGATTTTAGTGCCAGTGCCACCCAGAATTAAATTATTTTACTCCTAAAAGAATTCATGGTGGCGCTAGTTTCGCATAACACCTACGGCGCCTTAAATTTTATGGTGAAAATCATTTAAGTGTTTGGTATGACAATGTGTGTAGGAGATATTGGCGATAATTTTTAGGAATAAGGGTTTTTAAGTGCTCACACAGTGGCCCGTGTGGTTCCCATAGAGTAGTATGTATGCCCCACTAACATGCTAAACGTGGTCTTTGGGTTTTATGACTGTGCTATGTTTACCCGGCAAGTAAATGTAGCAAGGCCACTAACATGAAAAATAAGTTTTTTTGCTCATGGCGGACAGCAACCGCTTGAAAATGAATAATGTAAACTATTAAAACAAAGTTTAAAAACCGGCCAAGTGTGAGTCAAACTCGCACAATGAGGGTTCCGTACAATATGCTTCGTGAACACACACACAATGTGCAAAAAATGTTTTATTCAATTGACTAGCGCCATCTGGTGGTGTTTTAGTGAACTATTTCCCTAGATGAACTTATTATTGTGAGTTTACCACTTTATTTTCAAGTGATAGAATTCTTATCATTTTTCCTGAAATCTTCAAGGAATGAACTATATTTTGTATTTTTTTCAAAATTTTCGGCCCAATTTTGCCTTCTTTCGTGAATAAAATCAAAAGTATTGATTTTACCCGAACAAAAAAAAATATTTTTGAGATCCTCATAATGAGCCCTTTCATTTGATATATGACACAGTAAGGTTTGCAAAACTTTTTTTTTTAATTTTGTAATTGGGCCCCTGAAAATGACCCTTTTTTCAAAAAAATCTTTTTTACTTTGCACATCCGTGTTTGGGTCATACACATCTTACCAAATTTCACATAATTTGGTTCAGTAGATTCGGAAAAAATCGGCTGTGACAGACGGACGGACGGACAGACAGACGCTTGAGTGATCCTATAAGGGTTCCGTTTTTCTACTTTTGTACGGAACCCTAAAAAGGAGAATCTTCTTGCTCATCTTAAAGTTACAACTTAACGAGTACAATAATTTTATTTAATTTATACTAATTACTACAGATACATTCTGCAAAATATTTAATTATTTCAAAAACATTCCGAGTTGAAGAAAATATCACGGAACTTCGTTTAATATAATGATACGTTTCAACATGAAGTAATATTTAATCAGGCAAACTTCCAAATCGAATGGCTATACTTACTTTAAAACTATTACAAACTATTATTAGATCTACTCAAAACTCAAGAAATACAGTCAGTTTGTCATGTAGGATATATTTTCATCTTTGTTTTTTAATTCAGATGTCATCTAAATCGACAATCAATAAAATAAAAATGTAAAGATTAATCTGGAAACTTGCAATTTTTTCAGTTGGGAACACTGTTGCGGTGAACTTTGACCACCGCCGCCGTCCACGACCGTCGACAACGGCGTCCGGGGAAACCACCTAAACGTGTTTCCATAGAAAATGTATGGATGACGTCATTCAACGTTTTGCTGACGAGCGTGCGATCACGATCGTGCAGTCGGGGAACCCATAGCTTAAATTTCACGATACAGCGAAGGTAGGTATTTAGCATAGGCGACGGCTGCAGTGGCATCACCAGATATTGAAATTGTAATAATAATATCGAATCGAGTCCTAGAAGTTAGGATTGAACAAATTAACTTACATACTTTTATGAGTTTACATTACACATATATACAGTATTGCCCACTTCAAAAATAGTACCCCTGGCTAAATATGTAACGCGTGAAAGCCATAAAAAAAAATGTCTAAGTGACAATGGCATAAAATTTGGCGGGAAAGTGGCCAAATGGTGACCGTGACATTTATTTATGTTTATTTACAAAAGTACTTGCACCTAAATGGCGAATTCTAATTATTTATCAGTTTTCGATATTTTAGTATCCAATGAAAAAGTCCCCAGTAAAGTTTTGCATGATTTACCTAAAATGGGTTGGTGTAGTAACTTTCAATTTTTACATCGCTGATTTACGTGATTCCAAACAATAATTTTATTATTCTTAGCTTCGTTTATTGTTTACAGGATTTCTGGATCCATCTGCTACCGAAGAAGACCTAAAGGCTGGGTCTAATGTGGAAATACCGTTATGGTTGGCCGAGTCTTTACATGGGCGAAGACCACCACTGGTAAGCGTGGACTTACCAAAAATATACAAAGACGCATACAGAGAAATCCTCAACGCTGACGCCTGCACTGTAGATCTGCACAAACTGGGGCAGTATTTTTATGAATTAGGATGTTATATTGCCAAGTATGACATCAAGGGAGATGTGGCCTCAACCCTAGTAAATGTATGTATGCATAGTTATAAATTAAATATCTAAGCCATTATGTAAGCTTAAACTTAGCCATAAGTAAATATTGACATCAACAAAAACATTTTGTTGTAAAAATTGTAAACACAAGCATGACAATTAGTAAGTGTTCAAAGAAACCTATATTAAATAAACGATTGAATCTTGAATCTGTTTAAGTTATGATTTAACTTATGGTTTATAAATTATATAAAAAGTTCATGTGATGATTTCATTGTCACTAAGTTTTTATTGTTACAGACTTTCAAACAAAGATTTAGAATGCTTCTAGCTGCTAGTGTATCCACCGATTCACTGGGTTCTATGCAGCCTTTGTCAGCTAGTGAGAGGAAGCGTGCTGCAGCTGCAGCTAATACTGAGCGGGCTCTCTCTACATGGCTCCAGAGAGGAGACTCTCCACTAACAACCGCTAATATGGTTGCTAATCACAGAAAGCGGAAGAGGGCTGAAATGGAAATGATTTGAGTAGATTTTTAGAAAGTTAATAACATATTTTATTTAATAATTTCAATAAACTGATTTTATATTTAATTAATTTTTTATTATTAAGACTTTGACTATATACTCTCTAGACACCGTCATGCCTTTATTTCAATAATTAAAAAACAGGCCAATTTTTCAATGCTTGTGTGCGTGACAGCTTTGTGTTTTCACACGCGTCCTGTCAATTTATGCCCTCAAAGTCCGTCAAATTTATAGCTGTGTGTGTGCGCGACCGACTGTGAGGTGGACGCTAGTTTTTTCTACGCTTTTAGGCTAAAAGAATCTATCTAGGTATTATATAATCTAAGTATTAAGAGTCGCCTGGACGCGCATGTCTCCATACAAACGGAAAAAGGGAATTGTGGCAATATTTGATAATTTTGGAGTAAAATTAAGCATCCAATCAATTAATCTCATTATAATCTACGTACGTTCCTATACAGTTTGGTTAAATTATCAATAGTTTGAGAATTATACGCCTCTCAAGATTTCCATACAAATTTGAAAAGGCTTGTAATTCTCAAACCATTGATATTTTAACCAAGCTGTATAGGAACGTATGTAGATTATACTGAGATTAATTGATTAAAAGCTTAATTTTACTCCAAAATGATCAAATATTGCCACAATTCCCTTTTTCCGTTTGAATGGAGACATGCGCGTCCAGACGACTCTTAAGGATCCAAAACTAGGTGTAGGTTTTTTATTAGGATTTTTTTTCTATGAAGAATATAAATATCCTGTTTTAAATCATCTCAATGCTTTCCAGTTTAGATAAAATATTCAGTAAAATGTCCTAACACAAATATTTACTAACATACAAGAGTAATCTGATCATAAGCCTAACAATAGAGTTGTTTGCATGTAACACTTTTTAATGTCATGCTATAAATAAATGTAAAAGTTCAAGCATTCATCTATCACTATTGATATAAAGTAGGGTTGGCAATCAGCTAGTAATAGGAATTCAAGACCTTTATGTTACTAGCTGTTGCCCACGGCTTCGCCCGTGTGATATATAGCCTATGTCTTTCTCAGTCAGTACCCTAACTTATGTGTATGCAAAATTTCATAATGATCAGTTAAGTAGATAATGCTCCATAACTGCCTCCGTGGTCCAGTGGTTAAGGCGTTTGCTTTGGTGATCCGGGGGTCGTAGGTTCGATTCCCACGGGAAGCATATACTTTATTAAATTGTTTCCAGTTTGGTTAGGACATTGCAGGCATGAATCACCTGATTGTCTGATAAGAAAGATGATTCCGTACTTCGGAAGGCACGTTAAGCCGGTGGTCCCAGCTGCCATCTGGTAGTCGTTAAAGGAACCACGTCAGAGGCCGAGAGGCGGTTCCGAAGAACTCTGACACCAGGGTGTGCAAGGTTGATTGACCCTGTCACCTACACAAAATGAAAATGATGAGTAGATAATGTGAAAGCGTAACAAACATTCAAACTCACTTTCGCATTTATAATATTAGTCGGGATGTTGTTTCATGTGTGTAAGTGGCCAATACTGGTGTCAGATTTTTCAAGCTGCCTAAAGGCATCTGACATAGCTATTATGGTTTGGCGGAGTAGAATAGGACCACTCCAATTCTTCCCTTGAATGTTGTAGAAGGCGAACAGATAAACATCAAAGGGACCTCTCCAACCTGTCTGACTAGCGTGGAGAGTGTAGGCCAAATCCTCTGACTGCTCTGGCCACATAATAGCTCATATGGCTTTGGAAGTACAGAGAGGGTCGTGCTCCTGCAGTGGAGACTTAAGGTACGCTTACATTATGACGGACTGCATCGCAAAAATCCGCATGCGCTACAAGCTACAAGTGTTTATTTTCATACAAAATCCGCACGAGCGATTAAGCGGATTGAAGCGCATACGGATTTTTGCGTTGCGGCCCGTCATATTGTGCGCGTACCTTACAAAGCCCTAGTGATGATGATAGCTTAACGACTGCCATCAATGAAGACGACTGGGACCAACGGCTCAACGTGCCTTCCGAAGCACGGAGGAGCTCGAGATGTTTTTATGTCACTTGCGGTCACCCATCCAAGTGAGGACTGCGACAGGGGTTGTTAATCATGCGAAAGCACTAGTAATGCTCGCACACACTAGGCCTTTCGGCTCCAGGCTATGTAATGTAATTCCAGATAAATAAACCATCTGTTGATAATTGACTGTCCGTATGACAGAGTGCGGAGGTGTGAGCAGGACAGACCTCTATTGTAAAGGGGAATTTGTAGGGGTTCCTCGCCCTTTGATATAGGTTCTTACTGCTCCCACCTCCGTACTCCGTCGTGCCGGCCGGCCTAAAAAAACTGTAGCATTACAGATGATTTTAAGCAGATTGAAAAATCTGACCAGAAGTATGGTGAAATCTGTAGAGCAAAGATACTGCTGAAAAATGGAAAAAAAAGCCATATGGAGGCTAAAGGTCAAGAAAAACTACATCAGTATGAAACCTAGGTGCAGAAATTGAGAAAATAACATATAAATTTAATTAAGAAAATACCTATTTAAATCGAATTAACAAAATGCAGTGGTAGTGACAACCATGAGAAAAGTAGGAAGTACAGAGTCTATAAAACTCGTTGGCACGGTGAAACTGCTCTCAGTTGTTTGTTATTACTGTGTCCTTACTGTCGAAATGGACTTCGCGAGGAATCGCCTTCTGGAGCAAAACTTTGGAATGTGCATCACTCCTCAAGATCTGATACTTCCATACTACGCATCTATTGGATCAAATTACTATCGACCATGGAAGTGGTGCATCGAAAGTGCAAGCAGAGATATTGGATCAACAATAGATGACCAAAAGGATAAGTTCAAAATAACTCTAGATGTTCAACATTTCCGACCAAACGAAATCAGTGTTAAAGTTATAGATAAAGAAATCATTGTAGAAGGCAAACACGAAGAGAGACAGGACAACCATGGAGTTATATCAAGACAGTTTAAGAGACGCTATGTTCTACCTTATGATTGCATCCCAGAATTTGTTTCTTCAACTTTATCTTCAGATGGGATACTTACTATAAATGCTGGCAAAAAAACGATGAAAGACCTTAAGGATAAAGAAATAACAATACCCATCCAAATGTGTGGTCCATGTCACAAGCAAGATCAATCAGAAATTAAGAATAGTATAAACATTACACAGAAGTTAGACGACATCAAAAATAACAATGTACTCATAGAATCCATAAATAACATGGATATGACGTCAAAAGAAGACTTATGTTGCTTGAAGCCAGATGTTACAAAAAGTACAATATCTTCAGCAGACAAACTTTTAATGGAGATAAAAGAGGCTAGGAATGAAACTTTAAAAATGGCTTCTGATATGTCTCAAATTAATGCAAGGGCTGCTCTAGGACTAAGCAAAACAGAAAGTATATTAGAGCAATCTAAAGCTGCAATGGATGATTTGATGGCAAAAGTATCAGAGAAAAATGTTTCTAACATGACAGAGACTTCTAACTTTAAGAGCATGATGAAGGAGACTCTGGCCAGTGAAGAAGTTTCATCATTCAAGTCTTCCATGACATCCAGTACGAAAGTGTCTGGGAATCAGATCAGTGAATTCGTCAGTGATGTCATCAGTGCAGAGCTCAAAGAGGCAGCAGAAAATATTTGAATCAAAATATTAATGACACATATCAATTAAAGTTTATTGCACTTACTATAAAAGGTTTACTTATTTTTAAGACTTATCATTTACCTTACTGGTGGTTAAAACCCCATAAAAATATAAATTTCTTATAAGAAAGTATAATAATCTTATGAGATCAATGTGAGCAAACAAGGAAGGTTAAATAAAAGTTTATAAAGTTAAATAATAACATAAATAATGATTAATATCAAACAGATTATCACTAATACACAAGTATTATCCTAATTTTTTGAGTCCTTATTTTACGTCAAAGTTTCTTCATCACAACACTCCTGCACCTCATCATCATTTTTATCACAATATAATAGTTCAGAGGTGCATTTGTATGGTTGTATTGATTGTTAACATCGATCATTCTTGACTGATGGATTCAGGTCGTGGAAGTAAGCATGGGCCATGGCGTCGTCAGCGGGCATCCTCAAAGCAGGGTTGCATGTTAGGAGCCGTGCAAGCAGGTCTCGGCCTCTAGCTGGCAGGCGTGGGACCACCTGGGCCAGGCCCAGGCTTGGTTGATAGACAGGCAGTGGTTTGTAGTCAGGCAATTGTGTTACACCGGGCCAAGTGTCTTCATTTGGTGTTCCTATTAAGAAAAAAAAAAAAAAATTGAAATACTTATCTGGTAGCTTCCATCCTAGTTTGGTCGTAAAAATAGAACATAGAGCATCTAGTACACAAACAGATAACAGATATTAATCAATCCTCCTGTATTATTAAAATACGTAACAACGGGTACTCACGTAAATAGTCAGCTACTGGCCGACATGTTTCAACCTCATTACGTATTTTAATAATGTCTATATCTCACATTAGTTTTAATCAAAAAATCCTCCTGTAGCCTACAATCTAGCTGTAATGTCATCCTGGCTACCTTAATTTAGAAAGAAAATTTTTAAATTTCATTTTCAAGTTCTCCGTCACAGCCTTTCCTCATAATCTTCTGACACACTATATACCTTTACTCCCAAAAATACTGTCAGGGTAAATGTTGTTGTATTTTTATTTATATCACTATCTTTATTTTATACAAGCAGAATGGCATACTGTCCATACTGTTCTTATGGGTATAAAATCACAAATGTATTTAAAAAATTACCTATATTTAGTGATTTTAAATAAAACTACAACAATTACACATAGATAGACAAGAGTAAGTGTAGAGAGATAGACAGTCTCAGATGAAGAGAAAGGGCTGTGATAAAGAATTCGAGAACTATAAATTTAGAAATGTATGTAGTTTCAAAATAAAGGTCGACAGGATGATGAATTGATGATCACAGAAAAGCGTACTATAATCTAAATAAAAAAAATTAAAAAGTAATGGTGATGATGATTGGTAAATAAGATGAATAGCAATGTAAAGGAAACATGTGGCATTGTTACAGAGCTACATATTGCCAGTGGATTTTATGGCTCTTTGTCCTAAGGGAACAAGAAGTGATCCTGTAGATATCATATTTTTGTCTCATTTACAACTATTACACTGAGTTTGTGGTGGGGAGTCAAGGGGTGCTGTTGGAGTTTGCCTTAGACGATTTTGCAAATTGATTTTAGCGGACTTTTTAATACGAAATTGGTGTATTTTGGTGTTTGGTGTAATAGATACTTAGTATCTCATAATACTGGACAATGGTAGAATCACTGAAATCTCAGTGGAAGGCATATAATAAAAGAAAAAAGAAAGAACTATTACGCTCTTACATAATGCTATTCAGCTTGAATCTCATTAACTTATTGTTTCAAAACCATAGACACCATTTAAATCTAGATAAATAGTAGTCTTTCTTTCATGCACTATACAGACAGTTCTGATGAAATGAAATACAAAGTACAGAGGGCCACATAGAAAAGTATCTACTTACTATTGTATACTACATACTATCTACTTACTATTGGTACTATTGTACTCATATTATTGGTAGTACTTTTCAATCACTGAATAAAGATCTATTCTGTAGGCCCACTTTACACCAAAAATACAAATTGAAAAATATAGGTTCATACTACATACATATATTACATAGTGTTAGAGCATTGCCTTTAAAATGTATCATATCAAAACATTATTTACCTAATAATTTAAAGATCCTCTTTAATTGATCATCTACATCAGATCCAGGGAATAAAGGACGACCAGAGTTTGCCAACTCAGCAAATATGCAGCCAGCTGACCACATATCTATACTAGTTGTATACAGCTTGGCTCCAAAAAGAACGTCCGGGGGACGATACCACAGAGTCACCACCTCAGCAGAATAACATTTCACAGGAATACCAAAAGCTCTGGCTAACCCAAAATCTGCCAATTTTAATTCTCCATTTTTATTGATCAACAAATTCTGAGGCTTCAAATCTCTGTGAAGGACATTGTGACTATGGCAGAAGGCAAGCCCACGAAGCAACTGGTACATAAATGACTTTACTACATCCAAATCTATCTCTCCATTGAGGCTGTCAAAGTATTTCTTCAAATCTTGATCACAATGCTCAAACACAAGGGTTAACTTCTTTTCACTGTGTAGGACGTCGTACAGCCGAACAATATTCTTATGTTTAAGCTCTTTAAGAAGGCAAATTTCACGTAAAGCCGACGATGGAACGCCTTCATCGTCGTCATCTAACCTCACACGTTTGAGTGCTACGATCTCATGAGTTTCTTTGTTCTTAGCTTTAAACACTGTTCCATATGTGCCTTCTCCAATTTTTTCGAGCTTTTCATATTTCTGCATAATTTTAGATTAAGATTATTACAAAATAATTGTAAAATCGATTGTTTACTCCCTCGGCTACCGACTAACTGACAGTGACAATTTTTTGACAGTTTTCAAGTTTTTCAACACAGTGAAAAACGTTCAAAAATCAGTCGATATGTTCGCTTTATGATATATATAAATATATAAAAAAATTGATGGAACTGTATATTTGGAAATCATTTAGCATGCTTAATTTCATTTTCTCACACTCTTTATAAATTTTATAATTCTGTAAATAAGTATTGTATATAATCTTGCTCTGAGATATAATCACAAAAGGTTTTTGAACAGACTGTGCGTTCGGCAAAAACATTATTTTTTTATGAAGAAACTTTTAAACAATTTTTTTTAATTTGATTCTACTTCTCAAAATAATGTCTTTAGAATTATATTAATACACTCATAATGTTATCGGCATCAATGTAAAAATAATATGCCCTTTATTATTTTTCATGTTCGTTTGTTTTGGTTGGAATAAATTTATGTAAACTGTTTGAACGTTGCTTCAAGAGACAGTGGTGACAACTTAGGGGTTTCGCCCCTAGATTTAGGGGGGAAAAGTGTCAACAGGGGAATTTTTAGGGGCAAGAATATTTCAGGGGAATTTTTAGGGGCGAGAGTATTCGGTTCAGGGGAATTTTTAGGGGCGAGAGTATTCGGATCGCGTCATTCAAAAACGAGTTATATTTGTACGGAAAAATCACTCACTTTCGAATTTCGATTGACGACATTTCAAAAATGGCACTCCTGACTTCATTCAAATGTTATTATACTGTAGTTGCTTTCTTAAAAAAAAATATCAACAAAAATATACCAAATCGTGGGAGACCGATCCATTACTGAAAGGTTCGTAAATTGTTTTTACATTCGTTTATTTATTTCAAATGAATTGACGGCATTTATAATGTTTATTTAACTTTATTTTATTACACAGTAAATACTTTTTTCGTTCACACCATAAACATAAAGGAAACATGTTTCATGTAATAAAAATACATAGTTAATATGTGTGCAACTTCGAGCAACACGGCTTCCGTACCGTGTGCAAGCGTTTTATTTGATAAATCACGAACTTGTTTATGATTTAGGGGAATTTGGGGGAATTTTTAAAATTTCTTAGGGGAAAGTTTTAGCAGGGGTTGGCAACACTGTCAAGAGATCGAAAAAAAATATCATTCACAAAAAAAGTCAAATCCAAAAAGTTGAATTGTCATAATTATTTTCAATTCCTAATTTTGGATATTATTGTTTTCATTGTTTTAAAACCATAAAAGGTAAGGGTTTAACTTTTAGACTGATATTTACTACTTCCTATAATTTTTTGTCGTAGACGTGACGTAGATTGAGTGTGTTGATAAAAACGATAAATATTATTACGTATTATCTACGTCTAAATCACGAGCGTGTGTTTCTAGATGAGTGAAGCAGAGAGGACTTTGGTGGATAAGTCAGAGAGCAGCTCGTTTGAGGATTTGGCGTCAGCCGCGGCGCACGAGATTGAAGAAGCGAAGTTGGCCGAAGCAGCTGCTGCAGAAAAGGATCAGCCAGCTGAGACCAAAACAGAAGAATGGCAGGACATGCTGGGATCAGGCGCTCTGCTCAAAAAGGTATGCGTTCATTCCTTTTTGTAATTATGCCCAAAATAAGTAGGTTGTACTAAGTATATTTACTTTGCACTGTAAATGAGCATATAAAATATTCTGTAACCTTTGTTTGCATACATAATTATTTTATTTCTTGAAGCACTATCTATATTAAAATAAAAATGATTAACAATAAGAATAGTTTTTCAATGAATTCATTATATTTCTTTTCACTTAGTTTCATGAAGTTTTTTGTTTGTCTGTAGTTACTGAAACAGGGTGATGAGGAGTCAGGTCTGCGACCGCACAGGAGTGATATTTGCAGAATAAGCTATGAAGTTAAACTCCGAGACAGTGGGCACATTGTGGAGAAAAGGGACCATGTTAAGATTTATTTGGGAGACAATGAAGTGAGTATTGAAAAGTGGCTTGTATGTAGAATACTTTAAATTAGTATTTAGTTACTTATAGAATTGAATTTATTTTTAATTTGGATAAAAATAGCTAACTCTCTCTCTCTCATCTGAATGTTCTTTTTGCATAATGTGACCACATGTTGTTATCATATGGTGGTTACAATATCTATTTCAAACTGTTATTTTTATGTTTACATTGAAAAGACTGCAGTTGTAATTTTTTTTGTAGTTTTAAACCTTGTTTGCTTCCCATGCTGTTGTCTTATTTATCAGTCCATAAACCCATTGATAGAACTATGCTGATATGTTTGAGTAGGTCAATTGGTACCAGTAACTAAATGCTTTATACTTTTTAGATAGCAATATCAGTCAGTAATACATTCAGTTCATCATAACCTGGTATCAGAAATCAGGACATCAATGAAGTAATAACAAAGCTATCTTATCTCTGTGTTATTGTTATCAATTTTCTATGCTTTACACAAGATGGTATAACAAATATACAATCAATTGGGGTTATGTTAACTTTTGAAAATAATTAATTTTAACTCTGATCATCTGTTTGCTTTGTTTCTTATCAGAATCTTATAAGATTATTTTAAATTAAATTTTTTTTTGAATCCACTTGTGTAGCTACTTTTATTATTGGTATTTCTGTCACAATGGTGGTTAATTTAAAACATGTAACATTAGTAAATTTTTGTACTCTAACATTTACATATGTTGTATCACATGTTTAACCCGTATGGGGTATTGGGGTAAACAATGCCTAAGACCATCAGACCATAAAGGCCCCTTAACATCGTGGTGGTTGTATATTTGAATAACAGATTCAAAATGTGATGGTGTGGTAATTGTAATTTATATTGACACGATTCTATAGATTGCGCCTATGCTCTTAGCCATTTCCTATGGTCTGTGTGAGAAAAGAAGCAACTGGTGTTTGCTCACTTTCTCCTAAGCCAGCATGGAAAAAAGTTATTTATTTTGCCACACAAGTTACATTCACGTACATCACAATTCATATATAAAGCCTATTCTTGAATTCTGTCTAAGTTATTTAAACAATATACATAACAAATTAATAACCTTGTCAAAAGAAGTAATTTATGATAAAGTTTTTCGCAACTCCCAATATTATCATATTAGTTCAGGGTTAATGTTTATTTCCTTCCTGACATAGTATTACGATATGGTTCAAACAGAATTAATTAATTTTAAAATAGAAATCTGGTTTTCCATTCAAACAAAATTACACTGTTAATAGTGTAATTCAGGTGTTATCATGGCTTTAAATTTTGTATTTTAAGATAGAGTCATTGAGTAAAATTACTAAATCAAAATAAAAAGAAGATCTTTCCTAAGGGTTATACTCCTTCCTGTGATCAGCTGTTTATTTTATTTACCCCAATTGGTATAGACGGATTATTAATTAGAATTCATATTTACTGAAACTTATAACAACCCTACTTATCTTTGCTCGTACACAAAAGTTATTCAGGGTTTTCCAGTATAAATAGATATTAATTTATGCAAAGTAAAGTAGAATAAACAACGTTATTAGGGGAATACCCGCATACCGCGTGCGTATTCACAATGGGTACTTCTCTTTAGGGCCTATTCAGTATCATAGATTAGAAAGATTACTTAAACCCAGAAGTAAATCACTATCTTTTTACTAAAATTTATTTTCTATTTACTTCTTGTTTTCGAAAGTTGTAGAGTATTTAAAAATAAACTTGTGTCAATATCAAATAATTTAAAACTCGAATGTCCATAAGGCATGTAAAGTAAGTAAGTAAAAAATAAACAAAAGACTAAGAAAGCAATGTTTTTATTTTTAGATTCTCCAAGGACTGGACTTAGCACTTACACTAATGTACAAGGGAGAAGAATGTCTCCTCCAGATAGCTCCACGTTTTGCATATGGAGATACCGGTTTAAAACATGGAGAGAGTCTTGGCCTGGTCGGGGAAATAGACAGCCCGAAGTATGAAGGCCCTACAATAGATGGCGAAACCTGGCTCGAAGCAAGGCTTGAACTGCATGATTGGACCGAGGAACCTGAACATGAGACGTTGCCCATAGCTGAACGAATGGAGATTGGGTGAGTCATTGCTCAAACAAAGCCTTGCAAGTCAATAGGGCTTTGACATTTATGTGCGCAAATAAAGTACGGTATCTGCTCTGCCATATAAAAATAAGCTAAACTGTCCCAATAAGTAATAGATACTTCTGAAAGAATATACATGTAGACAAGTTTAGTAAGTCTTCTTTCAAAAAAAATTGTCTGGGATGAGAAAAGTTGGCCCTTCTCTAACTTCATCACAGAATTAATAAAAGTACTAACTGTAGAAAGGAGACTCGCAGCGTCCACCACAATATAGTGTCCCCGCACTTCTATCCGTTCTTGGGTGTTTCACAGCTTCTAAAACACCATAACTTGGTTACTGGTCGCACAACTCGCACATATCGCGACGTACGTACGCACATAACGTATGTCTCTTATTCATACGTTTGTACTTGAATCCATTCTGAGGTGGCAACCCTGATTGCCAACATACACATTGCCTTGTGTACGGATGTAATGTTTGGTTTGTAATAGTATTAGGCAAAAATATTATTCTGCAGTACCATATCTGTGACCACACTCATGATAACAGCAGACGGAAACAAGAAGTTCTGAGCGTCAATCATGAGTTTATATACGTGAGTAGTAAACGATTCGATCTAAAGTAAACTATTCGATGGCTCGTAATAGTAAACTATTGTCGTACTCGATAGAAAACGAAGGTCAGTTTTATAACTCATGGTGCTGATACCGTAGAAAATGTTCCTGTAAACACAGGATCGTATTCGTTTACATTCAACCTTGAGTCGTTTTCGATTACGAGATTCGAAAACTACTCTGGTAAATCGTACTCATGGTGTACAAAGTAAATTAAACTATGACCGTTATAAAAACGTTGCCGTATACTACTCTCGTAAATGAAATGTAAAACTCATGGTTGACGCTCTGTTCACTTGCAAATCATAGTAGTTGATGAAGGGAATGCTTTATTCTGGTCACAGAGCAGGAAATGTGTCTGTCGCTCACGCGCTACCGAGCGATATTCCTTGCTCTATGAATCCGGTGGTCCTGTTAAATAGTTGATGGTCTACCCACAAGGAATTTATTTCCAAGTGTCTTTTTTACAACTCTTGATTGAAACTCCCAGGAATTTTAATGTCCAGAGGGCTCAGCGTTCTTTAATGTTTTCTTAACAAATCCGGAACGAAAAAATAAAATACGTGTATGTTGTCGGCTCCATAGAAATTCATACGTTAATATTCCAATACTGTCTAATCCATAAAAGAAATTAGAGATTTTAGACAGCTTTCACTCGACCCATCCTACATACAACGTCAGTAGTGTAAAGTAAATAAAGTATCAACTGCATTTAATGTGATTGCATAATTTCAAGGTAGAATTGTTTATCTTATGCTTGATTGTTTGAGTAAAACCTTGACATATTGGGATCAGTAGTTAGTGAGTTAAATATTTAATGTCAACAACTTATGCAAGGCCATTATAGTTTAAGATATGCCTTTAATTAGTCTGTTATAGGGTTTTTCTTGTAGGACCTGTTTATAAGTGTATTTATAACTTGGAATATACTCAATGACTGAGAAACCCGATATTTTTAGCTTTGGATTGAGACTGTGAGAATTGAGAATAAATAGCTAGGAACGGATTCTGGGGATCACATTTTGATAAAATGTACACCCGGGATCATCACCAGGTCTTTTTTAGTCTCCACTGCAGGAGCACGACCCTCTCTGTACTACCATAGCCATGTATTAGCCAGAGCAGCCAGAGGATTTGGCCTACACTCTCCACGCTGGCCAGACGGGTTGGAGAGGTATCTTTGATATTTTAAGCTTTGTTTAGCTTGTTTTACCTAAGTCGCCTTCTACGACATCCACGGGAAGACTTGGAGTGGTCCTATTCTACTCTGCCGGGCACCACACGGCCAATCCCTTAGCCCAACACCCGGGATCAACTGGAGCCATATCATGATAAGAAAGGAAAATAGAGACACATTACCTTCAAAATAAATAGGCTAAATTATGTTTAAAAAATCATAATGCTTAAAAGTAAAGTATATAGTACCTATATACTATTCTTGGTTTCATCTTGCAATCAGTAATTCCAGACAATAAGCAGATGAGGTGTGTGCTTCTTGGCATGTTGGGTGCTGTTCCCACCGCCGGAGCTAGCCCATTATTATTCCTTTTCATCATTCACTTCGAAAATGCCTCGCCTTAAGCCAGCGTATGGTATAATTAATAGTACATTATGATGCAAGTCATCGGTTTATTATATAAGCACTCGGCCTCGTGCCTATAAACATATCGACTATAATATCGAGCTTACCGTACGAGCATCATACGACGTTTTTCAATTCATTTGCGATTACCATATAAACTAAAACAAGATTGCAGTTCAGCAGATAAAGAATTTATAAAATTAAGAATTAAAGCTATGTGTTAAAATACATTTATAACAATCAGGTACATTTATTCAGGTTTATTTTTTACAAAAACTACATACAACCGAATTGATAACCTTCTCCTTTTTTAGTTCGGCAAAAAAACACATACGCGAACACTCACAAATCAGAAAAAGATTTCATGCTGAACTTGAAATTTTTTTCTCGGATTCTATGAAAAAGTTTCAATTTTGCATCTGTGGCATTGGGCTGTTGAGCTGTTGTGATTGGTGTAAAGTGAAAAAGCCTAGTCACGTAAATATAACATTACGATCCAAGTTTCGATGTCATAAGAATGTTAAATTCAAATTCATTCATATGGCATTGCATTGGCTGCGGCTAAATACTGGAGGGATAAAATATAGGATTCTTTTAAACTTTTTGAGCCACCGACAAGATAAGAAGAAGACTATATAGCTGGCTCCAAGTGAGCTTGCGCTACTTTACCAAACTTTGAGGTATGGGCAGAGCGCCTTCAACCTATCGCACATCTCCAAAGTGCCTTCGGGAGGAACGGAAACTCGGCTTTAGGTGTTGCCTGTGTGTTCAAGGCTTGGAGAGACAGCAAACTCTCATGTTTTGCCGTATGGGCTGAAAACTACGTTGCCAAAAGGAAGGCCGCTGGGCGGTCGCCAGTAATATTAGCTAATCGTACTCTACGCACTCTATCCTAGAGGAGAGTGTGACTCTGTAAAATTGTCGATATAAAATTTAACATGGTACTTAGTGTATCAGATGTTCTAAATCTTCGATTTTTTTCACCTCAACAAAAAATACTAATCAGGCTGAACAACTTTTGCTATAGCGTCATTTTTATATTTCCTATAGTTTACCTGGACTATTAAGGTTCTGCGTCAGGTGTTCAAAATCTTCAAATTAAATACCTCAACAAAAAATGCTCATCAGGTTGAATAACTTTTGCTCAGGCGTCATTTATATATTTCTTATAGTTTACCTGGACCATTATGGTTCTGCATGAGGTGTTCCAAATCTCAGATTTTTTTATACCTCAACAAAATGTTCATCAGGATTAACAAATTTTGCTAAGGCTCCACTTTTATATTTCTTATAGTTCAGCTGGATCATTATGATGCTGCATCAGGTGTTCCATTTTTCAAAATCATTTTTTACCTTATATGTTGCCCCGGCCTAATAGCTATATAGTAAAAAAGTTTCATTCGAATCCGTCCAATATTTCCGGAGATAAACGCGATCATACATACAGACAGACAAGAAATTCTAAAAATTTTTTTTTGCTTTCTATTATTCTTGCTATCCATTTCAGTCAAAAATACTAAATGTACAGACAAAATATTTTTACTGTTTTATTATATGTATAGATGTATTGAAAAATAATAAAGGAAAATTTTTATAGAATTCGACGTCGCGCGCGTGGCAACTGGTGGTACGGTCGCGGGGAAGCGCAACTGGCCGTGCAGTTGTACCGACGCGCGCTCGACGTGCTCGACGAGAGCGAGGGCGGCATCAGTGACCCCACACCTAGTGGGGACCTCGCCCCTACTTCTGATGCTCTGAAGGCGCTGCTTGATGAGCGTATGCGCGTTCACAACAATATGGCTGCCGCGCAATTGAAGGCCGGTGCTTATGACGCTGCTTTACAGGTTTGTTTAACTCACACTCTTGTAATAGGATGACAGCAAGGGTGGCATACCGATGCCTCGCCTAGTTGGGACCTTTCGCCCACCTCTGATGCTTTGAAGGCACTGCTTGACGAGCGTATGCGCGTGCACAACAATATGTGTCGAAGCCGCCGTGTTGTAGCCTCGACGCAGGTTGAGGATGCCGAAGGAGTTAATTAAAACGATGTTTTTGGATAAAGGAATACTTATTTAACCGCACCCTTGCGGCATCAAAAAAATAGATAATTACAGAAAATCACAGGTTATGTACGGATACAAAAAGGACGCGTGGCGCGCGAGTGTTCGCGAATCGATACGTCCTTGCGCTAGCGCTGACTTGGGTGGAAGAGAGCGTGGCGAGCCGCGGTCGCGTCGACGTAGCTGCCCGCGCGTCCCGCAGTGCCCCCCGCTGGGTTCCCTGCTTGGGAAAGGCTCCCAAAAATTGGGGAGCCGTGACATCCTCGGCCCCGTTGCAAGCTGTAGCTTACAACATTGAAGTAGGCAGCAGACACATTCTTGATACAGCCCTCCTCACGACTCCTTGCCTTGTATGGACGTCGGCCACACGATTGACGCCGTCAGGCCCCGGGTAGAACTGCTGTATCCTCCCGAGCCGCCATTGCATGGGCGGCAGCTGGTCGTCCTTCAGCACTACGATGTCACCGATGCGTAGGCACCCTTGCTGCGTGCGCCACTTCGTTCGCTGCTGTAACTCGGCGACGAACTCGCGACTCCAGCGGGCCCAGAATTGCTGCCGAAGTTTCTCCACCAACTCAAATCTGCTGGGTCTCAATGCCATTATTGGTAGGGACGGGACCGCAGTTAGAGGTCTCCCTATAAGGAAGTGCCCAGGAGTCAATGGTAAGGGATCGTTGGGATCGGATGATAGAGGCGTGAGAGGGCGAGAGTTCAGTATAGCCTCAATTTGTACAAATACGGTCGTTAGTTCCTCAAAGGTTAGGCTAGCACTACCTACTATTCGTTTCATATGATATTTAGCGGATTTAATGCCGGCTTCAAAAATTCCCCCAAAATTTGGCGAATACGCAGGGCTAAATGAGAATTTAATACCATCGTTAGTACCGAAATCCGTCAACGACTGCTTGCTGGACCGCACAACTCTACACAATTCATTGTTTGCTCCTTTAAAATTAGTGCCATTATCGCAAAAGATCTTAGCTGGCTTGCCGCGCCGTGAAACAAATCTACGCAGGCATTGAAGGAACGCTTGTGTACTGAGCTCGCTGACCACCTCTAGATGAACCGCCTTTGTAGTGAGACACACAAATAAACATAAATAACATTTGGACGTAGTGCTACCTCTGCCCTTGCGACTAGAAATCTTAAAAGGTCCCCCATAGTCAGTTCCGACATAATAAAAAGGGAACGCCGGTACATTTCTCTCAGGAGGTAGGTTACCCATAATAGGCTGAACATTTTTACCTCTAAAACGAGTGCATATGACACAGTGTCTTGTTACTTTACGAGCTAAATTTCTTCCTAGTATAGGCCAGAATTTTTCTCGAATAGATGCTAGAAGCAACTGTGGACCTGCATGAAACAAACGATGATGCTCATATGACATGATTAATTTACAAAAATAATGTTTGGAATCTAAAATCATTGGATGTTTTTTGTCATATGCGTAATCCGAATTGCTAATACGACCTCCTACTCTTAATAAACCTTTGTCGTCAAGAAATGGATTAAGAGATAATAATTTAGATGCCCTTGGTAAGTTCCTTTTATTTGAAATTAAAACTATGTCTCTTTGAAATGACTCAGCTTGACTATACTTAACTAATAGATGTAATGAATTATTTATCTCGTCAGGGCCAAGGGGACCAGTAGTTTTAGTGCTAGTAGGTTTGCAATTATTTAAAAAACGTAAGACATATGCATATACTCTCAGTAATTTCAAGTAATTAGAATAGTTATCAAATTTAATAAGTTTAGAATCTTTGTCAATTAATAAATTACACGTTAATGTGTTTTCTCTATTTTTAAGTTCAGGCAATTCGTGTAGTGAGACAGATGGACATTTACTCTGAGGCCAATTGTACTGTTCCTCACTCAGAAAGGAGGGACCCTGCCACCAAAGGGAAGAAGACCTTAGTTGACTGGGTTCAACGCCTCGAGATGCTAAGTCAGCTGGGTTCTGATCTGTAGATATGTGACGAAATATAAAATCATTTGTAAGTTCATTTATCTCATTTACACGGTTGCATACAAACATTTTTAAATCCCTAGGGGGTGTCTTAACCCATGCTAGTGCAATGGTGGAATCAGACCACATAATTTTCTCAGTAATATTAGAACATGACTGAATTGCCTGCAATACCTTGTTACATAAACGCGCTCCTAGTAACATCGCTGACAACTCTAACCTAGGAATAGTCAGCTGTTTCATGGGTGCTACACGTGCTCTCGCAGTTAATAGCCGTACAGTGAACTCTTGGCTGTTGTCCCGAGACCTCAAATAGACACACGCTGCGAAGGCATGTTGGCTTGCATCAACAAAACAATGCAACTGGATGTCATGTGGGGTGTCACATAAAACCCTTCTAGGTATATTGATGGCAAATAGAATTGGAAGATTGTTTATAAAACTGTTCCATCGTTTTGCAATGTTATCGGGAACTGGAGTATCCCAGTCTAGTTTAGACGCCCATAGTTCCTTTAATATAATTTTAGGCACAATTATACAGGCACATAAAATTCCTAGTGGATCAAATATCTTACAGGTCATTGAAATAATAGTACGTTTAGTGACCTTTAAAGGTGGATCTATATCAGTATGAAAATTTAATGTATCGGATGCTGGAGACCAATTTAGTCCTAAAACACTAGAATCTTTGTTTAACTCCAATACAGTTGACGATTCACTGTCATTTATTAAATTAGGTACATTTGAGCGGAATTTTCTTAAGGGTAAACTAGCAGAGTTTAATGTTGATACTATGCCCTCATAAATTCGTTTTAAATCATTAATATCATGGGTTCCAGTACTAAGATCATCGATATAGAAATCGTTTTTAAGAATATTAGAAATATCTTTATCAGGGCACTCCTGAGATAATTGTAAAAGACACCTAGTACTCAAAAATGGAGCTGATGCTGTGCCGTAAGTGACAGTGTTCAATTGTAATACTTGAATAGGTTGATCCTCATTATCTCTCCATAATATAAGCTGCCAATGACGTTGCGACTCGTCGATTTCAATCTGCCTATACATTTTTTCTATGTCAGCAGTCAGCACATATTTATAATTACGAAATCTCAACAGTATAGAAATTAAATCGCTTTGCACTACTGGACCTATTAATTGAATATCATTTAGGGATTTATTAGAGGATGACTTAGCTGACCCGTCAAATACGATTCTAAGGCGAGTTGTTTCACTTTTTAATTTTAGAACAGCATGATGCGGCAAGTAATAGCCAAAGTGTGGCTTATCTACTTTTGTTAAGTGTCCTAGGTCCGCATATTCCTTCAAAAATAGACTATATTGAGCCTTTAAATCAGGCTGACGATGAAATCTTTTTTCTAAATTAATGAGACGTTTCTTGGCTAAATAATAAGAGTCACCTAATGCACTCTCAGGCGATTCCTTGAATGGTATCATAACCGAGAACCTACCATTAGGAAGTCGCTTGGTATTTTCTTTGAAATGATTTTCACATTGTTTCTCCTCTTGGGAGAGAGACTTGACCTTAGGCAGTTCGTCAATCTGCCAGAAACGCTCCAAAGAGTCCTTAATTTCTTTCGAAAAATTACAAAAGAATTGGGGCACTGTACACGATGTCCTAGCTGTGGGACCTGCCACCAACCATCCTAGTTTTGAATCTAATAATACAGTTGCATTATTATCTAGTTTAATTTGTTTGGACCCTACAATGTCCCAATAAATATCAGACCCGAGTAACATGTCTACCTTAGAGGGCTTATAAAAGGTGGGGTCAGCAAGTTGAATATTTTTAGGTATATGAAGTTCATTAATATTGACCTCCAAATTGGGTAAAAATCCAGTTATGCATGGGACAAATAAAAACGTAACATTAGTGTTAAATGAATTCACACGAGATTTAATTAAAAGATTGCGTGTCCCTGATATGGGACATAATGAATTGTTTATGCCCGCAATACTAATATTAGCATCATTACTAGTTAGGCCCATTCGTTTTCTCAAATCCTCCGATAAAAATGATGATTGACTACCTGTATCTAATAAAGCCCTTACAGTATAAACTTTGTAATTATATTCAATGTTGACGAGGGCGGTGCATAGCAAAACTTGATTTACTTGGTTACTCGGTGGTGACAAAACAGAAAGAGATACAGGAACTGGATCAACTGATGGCTCTGTAGCAGTTGAAACCTGTGTCTTATGCAACAATGAGTTATGTCTCTTTTTACATATGCGACATGAACCTTTAGCATGACATTTAGCAGTAATGTGGCCACCACGCAAGCAATTCTTACAAAGTTTTAGCCTAATAATTTCAGAGATCCTATTATCAACCGTCATACCCTTCAACTTCTCACAATCATAAATGCGGTGTACTTGACTACAACAGGGACATTCATTACTACTAGGTTTGTTATCAGAGGATATAAAGAATGATTTAGTATTTTTAGGTTGATTAAAATTAGATTTTTCGCCAAAACGATTAATATAAGACGTTTCCAAAATATCAGCTCGGCACCGTAAAAATGAATAGAAATTATCTAAAGTAGGTAACTCTGAGAGTGTACTTTTATGTTCCTCCCACTTACTAGCAGTTGTGGAATCTAATCTAGCAGAAACTATGTATATTATCAGTGTGTCCCACTTATCAGTCGGTTGACCGAGCGTGTTCAGCGCTCTCAGATGTTTAGAAACGTGATCTATTATAAACTTTAGCGCCTTATATGACTCCCTGGGAGAGCTTTCTATGGTGAGCAAGGCTCTTAGATGATTATTAATTAAAATGTTATTATTATTGAAACGCTGACACAGTAACTCCCAGGCCGCCTCATAATTTTTACTTGTAAATTCGATGGACTTTAAAATTGTAGAAGCGCTGCCTTCTAATGCCGAGCGCAGATAATGGAACTTATTAATTAGTGGAATATTTTGATTATTGTGTATCATAGATTCGAAACTATCTTTAAATTCCAACCATGTCAGATAGTTGCCATCAAACGTGGGCAGTTTAATAATAGGTAATTTAATAGAATTTTGTGAATTTGAATGACTGCAATGACTGACTGACTGGTTGTCTATGTCAGTCACTGGCTCGGGAACCAATTTTCTATTTGTGTCTAGGATCGCTTGACCCTTTGCGAGCAATGATAAAATCCGAGATTCTATTGCATCTCTTTCTTCAATTTCTCCATCCAATCCATGTCAGATGACAACTCATCAATTTCATTTTGAAGTACTTCAAACTCAGAAATTAAACGTTGAATAGTATCGAGCTTTAATTCAAGTTCCTTTTGAACTGTGAGTGAAATTCCAGAATCTTTAATAGTATTCAAATATTGCTCATATTTGGTCAAACGACCCTTTAGTACACCCCGCTTCCTAATCAATATGGTATCCCTTTTGATTGCGGAGGTATCTCCAGTTTCCATGCTTAATGGCATATTGTATCAATAAACTCGACTAGTACGTATATAAAACTCGATCAACACTAATTGAAAATGGAGTAAAAAACAATGAATTGTGCAGAAATCGAACCCAATCCAGTCAACAGCCGGTGCCAGGAATCTCGGTAGACACGATGCGCCGTGATGCACTGCACTGCACCGCTGTGCCGTCAGCGTCACCACGGAGAACAGACAGGAAATCAGCCGACGCCTTTGATCTTGGCTCTTCGCTTCACGTCTTCCTTGCGTGAAGAGCTGAAATAGTCGGCATATGTCTTTCAAGCTAGGTGCAACATGCGTGTGTATTGTTTTGGAAACGTAGATATGTATGAGATTCCCAATTCGTATTCACCAAGGCAGGTAGGACAGGTATGTAAGTAAGTACCAAGCGTGACACGGGCGTGGCTCGACCACGTTTGCAAAAACAAAATGGCTACCGCGTGCACACGAAAAAATGAAAGCTTGCTGTATGCTGTAGGTACAAACCTGCGTGCTGTTGGATTAGTGTGAAATAGTGCAATTGCAATGAATTATGCACCCAAAAGCAGCTATAGGTACATAGACACATATAACTCGTAAATAACACGCAGCGTGGTTGTAGGTATTGTGTTTAGAAACCAATAATAATAGGCAGTGCTAGACCCAAAAGCTAGAAAAAACACGTTAAATGAGCTGTATGCTCTTGTAATAGATACCTTTGATAGTAGTTAGTTATGCTCGATTCCACTAATAAGTACCTAGGTAATTCTGTACCATGTACATACATGGGTACACGCATGTAGGTTGCGAAAAAGCTGAACCTATGCAAGGTAGGCACCTAAATATAGGTATTATTACGCTGGCACAAAGAGAGGCACACTGAACTCGGGGAATAAAATAGGTAGGTAGAAAGGAATGGGCACTTCACTTAACTTGGGTTAGGCCTCCAGATGAAATGCTGCAGGTCCCGTCGTGATAGCTCCTTTCTCCCGTGGTATATAGTCCGCTGCGAGTCGTAGCCTCAGCATACGCGCCTTCCTCTTGTATCCCTTTATGTCCTTTTACGGTCGCCAATATGTCGAAGCCGCCGTGTTGTAGCCTCGACGCAGGTTGAGGATGCCGAAGGAGTTAATTAAAACGATGTTTTTGGATAAAGGAATACTTATTTAACCGCACCCTTGCGGCATCAAAAAAATAGATAATTACAGAAAATCACAGGTTATGTACGGATACAAAAAGGACGCGTGGCGCGCGAGTGTTCGCGAATCGATACGTCCTTGCGCTAGCGCTGACTTGGGTGGAAGAGAGCGTGGCGAGCCGCGGTCGCGTCGACGTAGCTGCCCGCGCGTCCCGCAGTGCCCCCCGCTGGGTTCCCTGCTTGGGAAAGGCTCCCAAAAATTGGGGAGCCGTGACAATATGGCTGCCACGCAATTGAAGGCTGGTGCTTATGACGCTGCTTTATAGGTTTGTTTCATTAGCTCCTCATAGTCTAAGGAATAGGAAGATAGTAGGGTCAGATCACACCGAGACGCGACGCTGCGCGCACATTTTTCATAGAGCGACTCAGAATATACTTTATTCACTACACGAAAAGATACACATTACATTGTGAGAATTCAGATTACGTTGCACCACGCAGCGCTGCGCCTCGAGGTGCCTCGCGGCGTAGCGCGACGTATTGTGACGCAGCGGTGCATCGCCGGACGCGCGGCGTGCAAGGGCGGTGCTGCGTCTCGCGGTGCAGCGCAGCGAGGCGTCGTCCTGCTACGATTTTAAGATGCGCCTCGCGACGTTGCGATGCGTCTCGCAACGACGCGCGGCGCAGCGCGAAATCATTGGCCTCTTTGAGTATCGTCGCGTCGCGTCGCGTCTCGGTGTGAATTGACCCGTATACCAACCCCGCACCTAGAAGGGACCTCGCCCCCACCTCTTGATGCTTTGAAGGCGCTGTTTGACGAGCGTATGCGCGTGCATATCAACATGGCTGCCGCGCAATTGAAAGCCGGTGCTTACGACGCTGCTTTACAGGTTTGTTTATCTTTTTACACTCGTGTAATAGGATGACAGTGAAGGTTGCACACCAACCACTCGCTTAGTTGGGACCTCGCCTCCACCTCTGATGCTCTGAAGGCGCTGCTTGACGAGCGTATGCGCGTGCACAACAACATGGCTGCCGCGCAATTGAAGGCCGGCGCTTATGATGCTGCTTTACAAGTTTGTTTCATTAGCTCTTCAATCTTCAAGGAATACGATGACAGTGAGGGCAGTGAGCTAGGGTGGCATATAGACCACTCGTTACTCTAAGAGCACATGTGTGCAGGTCGTGTGTGGGACACAAGTATGCTCATTAGTAGCATGCTCTTAAGCATGCTTAGAACTAGCATGTGTGTGTGTGTGTGTGCATAGCTTAATAAATAAATAAATATATACGGACAAATCACACAAATTGAGTTAGCCCCAAAGTAAGTTCGAGACTTGTGTTATGGGATGTGATGTGGGATGTGAACTCAACGATACTATATTTTATAACAAATACATAAACATCCAAGACCCAGGTCGATCTGAAAAAGATCATTTTCCATCTTGACCTGATCGGGAATCGAACCCGGGATCATCCGTGTCGCAGGCAGGCGTGTTGATCGCTGCGCCATGGAGCTCGTCAAAAAGCTTAGACCATTTTATGAATGTTAATGAAATATAATGTGAATGTATTTTGGATTGCAGGCAGTAACAAGAGTATTATCATGCCAACCGTCCAACGCCAAAGCCCTATACCGCAAGTCGCGCATCCTATCCGCCATGGGTCGGAACTCCGAAGCCCTAGAGGCTGCGCGCGCCGCCGCCGCGGCCGCGCCCGACGACGCCGGCACGCGCAAGGAGCTGCAGCGCTGCGAGCTCAAGGCCACACGGGACCGCTCGGTGGAAAGGCGCCTGGCCAAGCGCATGCTGGGCACCGACCAGCCCAAGCCTGCCTCGCCCGACAAGAAGCCTTCTACATCCAAGGTAAGTGCTAACTAACCATAAAGCAGCTTTAGCAAGGAGCTGCAGCGCTGCGAGCTCAAAGCGACACGGGACCACTCCGTGGAGAGGCGCCTGGCCAAGCGTATGCTGGACACCGACCAGCCCAAGCCTGCCTCGCCCGACAAGAAGCCTTCTACATCCAAGGTAAGTGCTAACTAACCATAAAGCAGCTTTAGCAAGCAGCTGCAGCGCTGCGAGCTGAAAGCGACACGGGACCACTCCGTGGAGAGGCGCCTGGCAAAGCGCATGCTGGACACCGACCAGCCAAAGCCTGCCTCGCCCGACAAGAAGCCTTCTACATCCAAGGTGAGCAGAAGAGAAAGACAGGGATTCCATTGGGGGATTATGTGGGCCCGTTATTGAGAAATAAATTGAATACAAACTAGGCCCTATATGGAATACAAGGCCATAGTGCCCATTTGTTAGCGTTAATGGTACCCAGACTTATCCTACTTGGATGTCCCAGAATCGACCTGAGGATGAGGAGTCTATGGAGTCCTGAAGTGAGGCTCAAATGAAAGTCAATCAACGACGATCAGACCATGATACAACATCCACTATATATGTTAATAAGCGAAGTTTCCGTTGCAGATGTTGATGTGGGGCTCGCTGTTGCTGAGCCTGCTGGTGGGCGTGGCCAGCGTACTGGTGTACCGCTACAAGATGCAGGAGCACTGACACGCGACACCCGGCCGAAGGTACTGATATTTTTTAAATGGTTCGCCTGATAATGATAGGATTTTTTTTGGGTAAGCCGATAGATAACGTTGAGAGCAATTACATATGTCATCATTTTCAGATCTTATTTAGTTTCCACTGCAGGAACACGATACTCTTTGTACTATCAAAGTTATATATAAGCCAGAGCAGTCCTCTGATTTCATATACAGCGTGTAAATTGACCGTCGACATACCCTACGCCTGTAGCATTCGCGGCTGTGTGCTACAGGCGTAAAGGGGTGACTAATCCTGTCAATATTAACAACTTTTTCTATGAAATCAATGCTGGGAACTAAAAAAAAATGACGAATGGGAGTCAAAAAATTTTTCGAGGAAATTTTTCCAGCATCCCATAGGAATAGTTTTTCATATTGACGGTCTAAGTAACTGGTCAATGGACATGCTGTATAACTGTATATAATCCTCACACTGTATAAAGCGTGTAAATTTTGCTTTTAATCACACCATGTTTTCCCACATCGAGCGGGCTGATCCGATATCATAAGGAGTGAAATGTAATTGGCCCAGTCTACGAAGTTATCAATTTTTTTTCCGGTTGCAGGAAATCGAGATTCCAGTGGTGCGATTGGATGGGAATGGTGCACATTAATTAACTTACGATATCATCTTGGAAATAAATCGGCGATCTTGATTCATAGCTTGTCTTATGCAGGACTTTGGAGAGGTCTACATTATTTAGATGCTTATAACATTTGTATTTTTTTATTTCAACATATCGGTTCAACTTCCTATCAATTTAGAGGATACGATAGTCTTATTTTAAAAGTAACTTATTGATCAAAAACTAAATAGAGAAAAACATATCTGATTGAGTATATCAATATTAAGGCTTTCGAATGTTAGGCAAAAGTTAATTTCTCCAATTTGTACTTCTAATGTAATGGAAGAATTTTTAAGCTAAGCTACTTAGCTTTTCCTAACTTAATGTATATTATCGACCCTGCCGATATATAACTAAGCAGCTATGATTACAATGTAGACGCACCTAAAACAGTATATGTACCTACGTTATGTAAAAATGGTGATAGGTTAGGTTAATGTAGGCGTTTAAAATATTGTAAGATGTTTTCATCTTGTGGCTTTTGTAGGGATTGCATCACATCGCATTTACGCCCAAATTATGTGTATATATGTATCATGTCACAGTCTATATATCTGCGCTTATATCTGTAGGTAGTGCCAAATTTGGAGTGTAAAGTTTAACATCAATAATTGAACACACATATATTTTTTTATTACAAATCAGTAACATATTTTTCGATAATATACTAAGAGCTTGAAAGCTTCAAAATCAATATTTTCCGATTAATTATAAAGAGGAGTAATGTGAAGACTAAAACGCATTCCAAATGGGTAGAAATCCGTATTGACCTTTTTGGTTATTCAATACTAAATTGTTTTAATAGGATTGTTAGTAACTTTTTAGTCAGTTTTTTTATTGGTGCTTTTTACTAATATTTTTGAAATTTATTTCCAGTGTTTTCTTGGCATTTATAGTTATGATTATAACGAACGATAATTGTGTATTTTTGCATTATTCTGTCACCAACTCGTACCTTACTCAATTGTTAATAAACAAGTCGTAATGTCTCATGGGTTTCCAATATATCAGCTTTAATTTCAGAATCTTAGCCCAGAAATAGTAGTGATGACGATAAGGAGAGACAAAGGATGAGCGGTACAGATACCTCTGGGATCTATTTCATTATAATGCGTGTCACAAACTCTTGTGTCAATCATAATATCTGCCTCTTGCTGACTTCCAAAACAAATGACTAATGAAATTTTAAGTTTACAAGATGTGCTTAAATAAACAATACACACGCATAATATTGCCCCTATCCATTGTCCGATTTTTTAATGACATAGCTTATTCGTAGTGAAATAGATTCCCAATGTATCTCCATAAACGATAAACCGCTTACATTTAGCCACACGAGTGGCTAGACATTCACTCACGAGCAGCAGTCTATGCGGGCCATAGCAGCTGAAATTTCAACTGTATTTATCATAGGGTTGTCAGATAATCGGAAAATCCATATCTAGGACTTTTCAAGAATTTTTCTTTATACATTTAAAATTATACCGGAATAGGCATGATGACTGGGTCTTCAGATTTTTAAAAATGTTTCATATTATATCAAAATGTGTCTTAAATGACTATAAAAGTACACTTTCAATTTGATATCGATTCGTTGTAATATGCAAACATAACCATGCTAAATAACCTTTTAAAATTGGTTGGGCAAGTCCATTTTAAAATATGAAAAAAGTAAATAATAAATATTACCATTATATGTATATCACTCTAAATATAAAGCAACTTTTATTACAAGACCATTATAATAAACGCAATATTTAATATAGCTGTCGAACAAGTTACTCATACGTCCCAACATTTTAAAAAACCGTGACGTCACGATTGACTAGCATTTTCTGGGGAGAGTATTGGTATCGCCCAAAAAATATGCTCTTAAAACTGTAATATCCAAGAGAGTTTTTGGTTTACTATGGCGTTTTTTTCGCGGATGTGTCTTTTTTGGGAGGACTCCATATAATAACGAAAAAAGAATATAGTCATCATGCGTATTGTATTTGTTCTGTACTGTACTACACAGTCGCGTAAACTTTGCCAATGATGTCTTATAAAAAATCGATTTAGCCATCGCCTAGTAATAAGGCTAGTGCGGGGAGCGGTGTGCGGAGGCGGGAGGGGTTGTCATCAGCAAAGTTGACGTAACCGAGTAGTATGTTACAGTTATACATTTAAGTCTTCTGTATTTTTAAGCCCAAGGAAATCTGACAACCCTCATTTATAATTTATATTTTTTACCTATATTTACTTAAGAAGGAATGAAAATGTAAACAAATTCCACATTTTGTAACATTAGATTTATTAAAATTAGCCATTGGTTTGGTATAGGATCTTAATGTTCATTAAAATAAAAAAAAGCAATAAAAAGTTTAAAAAATGGTGGTTCCCAGTAAAGTTAATAATAAAGAAATTGTTGGAAAATATTTTTGTTTGTATTTTTTACAATATTCGATCAGTCTCCGCAGTTATGAAAAGCCGAAAGCCATGATCTGAGGTACTCAGAAGACCCAATTCAAGTAAGTATACCTATGATTATATAATGAAAATTGAAGACTGCTGAAACTATTCCTAACACATAACACGAAAATAACTGTTTGAATATAAAAATATTACATTATACAATACCTATCATAAAAATAATACATTATACAATACCTATCACAATAGCTCTTTGGATCTAAATAGTAATGGCAATAATTGGAAATAGCCAGAAGGGCGTTCAATATATCAATACAAATAACTTTACGAGAGACTCTCTCACATACATACATTTTCCGAATAATCTACCAGAAAGTATGAAGATTAAACTCCCCGCCACGAGAAGCTATAAATTAAGTACATCAATAAACTTCTACTGAGTTGGGAGTTACCTATCGACAATATTATGAGTTAAACAAATACAATTGACTTAAATTACTATACGGGTAATACGAAACTAAAGACCAATTCTAATTTTTTTTACTAGCTTTCCTTGTCCCACTGCTGGGCAAAAGCCTCCCCTCTTTCCTTCCATTCTTCTCGGTTCCCTGTGGTAACCTTCCAGTTGTTATCAAATGTCCTTATATCGTCCGACCACCTTATCTTTGGTCTTCCTCTTCTTCTGTGGCCATCGGATGGGAGCCAGTCAGTTAGAATGCGAGCCCACCTATCCGGGTGCATGCGGCAGACATGACCCGCCCAGTTCCACTTTAATTTAGCCGCCTTTGCCTACATCCATGATTTTTGTGATGGAGCGCAGCGTCGTGTTCCTTACTCGGTCCGTCCGTTTGACACCTAAAATACTACGCTCCATTGCTCTCTGGCAAACCTTCAATTTGGACCGTTGGCCTTTGGTCAGTGACCACGTCTGGGCACCGTAGGTTAGGATAGGCAAGACACATGTCGACGAGTTTTTTTTTTGAGGCATATTGGAAGATTACCTTTAAGTAGTTCCTTCATCGACCAGAAACTTTTCCAGGCACTTTCAATCCTGCGGTCAATTTCTTTATCTTGTCGGTCGATGAAAGAGACTACTTGCCTTACTTTTACATATATTAGTCGGGTTATATTTTAACGATACAAAACGCTGTCACTCAATGTTTTTTGGTACAGGAACGAGTCCGACTCCGTGAATGTAAACATTTGGCGCATTTCTGAGATATAATAAAGTTTCTGTAACAGTTTTTGCTATAAATTGTTTTTTTATTAGCTATTGAGTCTCAATGCAGGGCAAAAGATTTTTTACGTTGCCAAATAATTACTTCACCTGCAAACTCCCTCCATTCTTTATGGAAAAATATTTCTAACCATCTCTTCTTTGGTCTATTTTTTTACACAAAAATTAACAATATTATTTTTTATTTCATCCAAATGTTGTGAACCCCTGAACATTTGTTTACATAATTTATAGTTTCTTATGAAAGGGACTTTAGTATTAGACGACTGTCTGCCTTATGTTTACTCTAGACAATAGATACCATAGAAAAATAAGTATAGGAAATGACGTTCAAATGATTTAAAATAATACGAAATGTGTAGAATTTGTACAGGGAGACAAATTAAAATTCAATTGACAAGTGTTTCTTGCCGAAATATCCATAAAGTTTTACGACAGCGGTACCTACCTTTTTTAAATCTGGTAACTTGAAAATGTAATTATTAATAGGTGTAACTAAATAAGTCTTAACTTTTCACACTCACTCACCCAACATTTAATACCTTCTAGTAATGTTTTGTTCTCAACTAAGGGATCGCCTCCGCGAGCATTATTATTATATATTATTTTCTATAGGCGATGGTCCAGTGGGTGTGAGCTCTATGAGCGCTTACGTATGTTAAGCAACCCCTGTTGCAGTCCCTACTTGGATGGGTGACCGCAAGTGGCATAAAAATATCTCGAGCTCCTCCGTGCTTCGGAAGGCACGTTAAGCCGTTGGTCCCGGCTGTCATCGTTGATGGCAGTCGTTAAGCTATGTCAGATGCCTTAAGGCAGCTTGAAAAATCTGACACCAGTGTTGGCCACTTACACATACGAAAAACAACAAAACAAACATATAGACGATACGACTGACATTCGCGCGCACTCTGCCACTCGTCGGACACCGCAAAAACATCGCCGTGGAGTAGATGCCTAAGCAAATTCAATATATTTGATCAAGGACTTCAGAGCCGAGATTATTTACAAACATATATACTACTCGCATTAACTCGTATATAATACAATACCTTTATAAATTAAACACTAATATCACAGTCTCGATTTATAAGTAAGTGCCCACGCTAGCCAACTGGTGAGGTGAGTCAGCCCAACGATTTGCGCTATAGTGAAGAGAGCTTGAATCGTTAACACCAGGTACACGAAATCGTACAAGAGTTTTGGCGAAAACACAGTCCAGACGTACAGATGGTCTTTGAAGAATATTGTCACTATGCAGTAGATAAATACTCCGTACAAACTGTGCACTGCGTAGATGTTTGTTGCCCGCCACACGGATTGTAAGTATCTGGAAAGAAAAGATAGCTAAATGACGCATTTGCATAGATTGGACTCAATAATCATTCGCATAGTAAAAATTTTGACTTAGTCTACCTGCGAGCATGAACATTATAAAATGTTCGAAACGTTAGGTGTATAGTGATCTGCGCTATAGTGTTTAAAGATTAATTTATTTGTTAAACATGTGTACAATTGGTGTTAATAAAAAAACTTTGATATCTACATGTTTAACCATTTTTGGTGTACAAATATAGTGTTCAAATAGCTTGTCATGCATACTATTATATTACTATCATAAAAATAATGCAATAAACCGTACTAAAAGTTATAGTATAAGCGTGTCACATTCCCTTAGTGGGATGACTCAGACCGACAATATGAACAACTTTGCCTATGGGTCCAATGCTGGGAAAACGAAAATTTTTCTAAATTGATTCTTTTTAAATTGACTATTAAATGCCCGAGAGGCTGAACACTTGTATGAAAAAGCCGAAAAAAAATTTGAGTTCCAACTCTGATCCCATTAAAAAGGTTATCCATATTGACGGGCTGCTTCACCCCTTTAAGGGAATGTCGAGGGTAAAGTCCTGAATACAATAACTTTTAATACGGTTTTATCATTTATTACAAAACGCCTACGTTTCGCACATTTTAAAAAGTTCATTTTTCCAAGTCTTCGAGCAACACGGCCTCCGTACCGGACGGAGGGAGTGGGCAAAGCGATAATTTACTATTACAATTTTTCTAGCGTTTTTTGCGGGGGGAAATGTGCACACAAGTTTAGTTCCGCACACCTACATACAAATGTCATAAAAAAGAAACAATAATTTGTGAACAGATGAGTCACACACAACTAACACATAACTCGTATAGATTTGCCATCAGAAGCTCCCACGAGGCATCAAAGAGCGTACGCCATCTTTGATGCTACTTGAAAAAACTTTACCTTACAACACCGATACTTAATATTTCATTATACTGGACATTGGCACAATCACTGAAATCTCGGTGGAAGCTATAATATAAAACAGAAGAAGAACTAACACATAGACATGCATATGCCTAATTTGGCTTGTACCTTGACAGAGGGGAACGCAGCGTATGGCTACTCCCTTCCGGTACGGAAGGCCGTGTTGCTCCAAGTCCCAAGTAGACTAAGCTGACATTTGTAATAGACAAATGTCAACCGAGCGCAAAAAAAGATTTGAAATATAGTACATATATTTCCACGGTGGTCACCCTAATTAAAAAGAGACGGAGGGGTAACGAAACATTTCAAGGTAATTTCTTTTGACTTTTAGCGCACAATTAGAGTGCGGCCTCCAGGTACGTACGTGGTACAATATATCCATGATTTGAAAATATTATATCAACCTTTGTACCTATATGCATGTATCAAAAGAGTAATGGATATATTATATGAAAGGAGAGGTTTGTAAGAATCGTAGCAGGTGGACATCCATAGGCGTAAAACTAACAGATAAGATAAGTCACCGCTTTAAGGGAATGTCGATGCTAAAGTTACACGCTGTAAGGTCCTTTCTTACCTATGAAATTGGCGTTTTTTTCTCGCTTGCCATTTTGTGACAAAAAAATTCAGCAAAACACATTTTTTTTTTATTTAAACTTGAAACTGTATAATTAACATTCTGTATGCATTAAAATTTTCGTTTTTGTGAATTCAATTATTGTAAAATGCTCACGGATAGAACTAGTTTCAGGTTTGTCCGTTTTAATCAAAAATTTAGGCATTTTTCTATTATTTTTCTTACTTTTTGTAAATTTTACAATGCCTTAATTAGGTTTAATGTTGTCCGTAACTACATGACAAATTTCACTTTTGTTGAATTTATCAAACCCGAAATATACTACAAAGGTTAGTATGAAAAATTCACTTTACTTGAATTTCTAGAAAACGCCAATTTCACAGGTTAGGACCTACTAAAAGTTGATTTGCTTACTGTCGCCAGCTGCGGGCCTGCAGCGGCAGCTGGCAGAAGAGCGCGGCGCCCGCGAGCGCGGGCCCGGCGTAGGCGTGCAGCCCCATGCGCAGCGCCACGCGCGCCGCGCAGTACGAGCGCAGCCCCACGTAGCCCGCGCCCAGGTCTACGGACGCTAGGCTGTTGGAGTTGCCCTGAGGGACAAAGTTTGACAACTTAGTTGCAGTCAGTATAAAGTTAAACCCCAATAAAAAATATATTTTACTCAAAAACATGAACGAGAGCTCTCTAACCTGTCTGGCGGGGATAATGTACGCCAGATCCTCTGACTACTCTAACTAATATATGGCTCTGGTAGTACTGAGGGTCATGCTCCAGCAGTGGAGACTAAAAAAGACCGGATGATGATATTTTACTATCTATTGTCCTGCGACTTCATCCGCATAAAACTTTATTACTTCCCCATTTCTCCCCCTAGGGGTTGAATTTCTAAAAATCCTTTCTTAGTGCTAACTTACATCATGAAAGGAACCTCTTTATCAAATTTAAAATTTCTAGGTATTTTAATTTTGACTGTGCGTTGATATATTAGTCTGTGAGTAGGATTTGCCCTATATATAAAATTTTATTAAAAATTAAAGAAAGTGTAATAGGTATAACAGAAAGGAGGTACTGAATACAACTGCGTAGGTCATCCGACGTACTACATCCGCGTTAATTAAAACCTATGTTACATATGTTTCGGAGCCTATTTAATGCAAACAAACAGCAATATTAGTATAGATAATCAAATAAACAAATTCATATCATAGTGTACTATTGTCTCATTAATATAAAATAATACTAATGCTACAATTTTGATAATACCTACAAACAAAATTATTTTAAATTCTCACCTGATAAAAGAAGAAGACTTTCCCAATCCACAAATGTACCAGCGTCTGACTTAGAATATCCACCACATCCGTATTCCTGCCCATTCTTGTATCCAGCATCTTATGGTCCATGCATTTTGACGTCAGCACACACGTCATATAGATACTCGGCACCATCACTACATTGTGTGGCCTCATGAGCAAAATGATAATCAACATCATACTGTTCAACATTAAATGTGATATGGACTTCGCTAAATTCAGTTTCACCTCCTCTAAATTCCATGGCTCTTCAATTGAGGGATCGTAGAAGTAATCTTCAGTCTTTTCTTTAGGCTTACTGTATACAAACTTTTTGTTAGTTGGTTTTGTCATTGTATCGCAGCTTCGGAATATGCCAATGTAAGATAGGAATTCAAAGACGAATTGAGCTGTGATCAGTCCCCAGAAAATATTGACGATATGGACCGTGTCCCAGGTTTCTATTTCCGCGAGAGGGGCGGGGAGAGCCTTGGTCGCGATGCGGTAGCATAGTATGCAGGCTGTCGCGACTACGGTAAATGCTGTTTGTATGTGCATTGTATTGTTGGTGTATTGGAGATTCCGGATGCATATTGCTAACGTGAGCAATGTTCCTAAAAATTAAAGTATTAATGTTAGTTTTCTACTTTACAGCGTGTATATTGACCGTCTATATTCTTTTAAAGGGGTGACTGAGATCGTCATTATGAATAACTATTCATATGGAAACAACGCCGGGAATTAAAAAAAAAATACTGTGTCATTGCCTAGGCGGCGGAACACTTTATATGAAAATGGTTTTTTTTTGAGTTACCATCTTTGATCCCATACGAAAAGTTGTTCATATTGAAGGCTTAGGCACGTTTTAAGGGTATGTCGAGAGCCAATGTACACGCTACAGGTACGCTGTAATGAATTCGACAAAAATGATATAAACTGACCAATGACAAGGTGCGCCTGAAGATATATTGCGTTCTCGGGGGCATTGAGCCAATCCGCCGTGTCGGGTAAGAATAACCACCGATCACCAGTTTGGTTCATTGTCCGCAAATACCTGGAAACAGAAAGTTCTCGGAGTTACACATGTTTGGTTGGATTTTCATACGTTCAGATAGTAGCGAAAACGAATGGGTATGTATTGCTTATAATTGCTTATATACGACTCCGCTAAACCGCTGGTTGCAGCTGTCATAATTGAATAGCAGACATTGTCAGATGCCAACCTGTTCCCTCTAACACTCACTTAAATACCTATTTTCAGTATTGTAATAACAAGGCGGCCGTAAAAAAAGCCAAATCATTTTGCAGCGTGAATACTCTAAAACCGGACTCCGGTCTATGAGTATTCATAGTCCCTACTTGCGTCCTTGCATATTGTAAGTGGACTGAGACTGCGAAATAAAAAGTTTAAAGAAGTCGTATCATGTTCACTTCCGTCAGCACATGGCGACCCTGCCATTTGGTGCCTCCTTCATCGCCGGCACGACTGTTTGCCTGCCAACTGGGAACTCTAATGGTAATTGATTCCAGGTGCATCATTAGTGTAATGTGTAAGTGTTAAAGTATAACAAAATACTTACCTATGCAAACCAATAAGCAAAACCCATTTCGGCAGCACAGCAATACTGACATTAATCTTCTTATACAGCTCCGGTTTCTCCTGAACTTCGGTGGCTCGCACCACGAAAATCTTGCCCAGGTACATGAATAACAGCACGAATGTTCTTATCAGTACGAAGAACATCAATGTATTCCAGAAGAAATACCACGTCATATGCTCTTCTTCTATGAAGGAAGTTCCAAAGAACGACCAGGCATGGAATAGGGTCCCGAAAATAAGTAGATAGTCTATAGCGTTTAAGTTATTTAGAGGGGACAAATCTCTGGTCTTTTCCATTGCGGTTTTGCTTATAAAATACGCTAAAGTTATGACCCAAGATGTGAGAATGAAGACGAGAAGCCATATTGAATGGAAGGAACAGAACTGGCTTTTGGTTTCGGTGATGAAGCAGGCTAGAGTGAGGAAGCCGGTGATGATGAGGCAGACGACTATGAAGGCTAGGATGAAGCCCGCATTGGTACGGTGTGGATGGGCAGGCTTGTATCTGTGGTCCGGTTGGAAAGAGTACAGCATCACGCATAATAGAGTTGTTGTGATCTGAAACAAATATGTATATCCTTACTAATACAACTACTGACCTTGCTATAGTAATTATAGTATTCCTAATCATTTACATCCAAAATCAATGATCTAGCTGCAATATTTTAATCAGATGCGTGCAGTGGTATATTATACCATGCCCAGGGCAGACTCATACGATGGTGCTCATGAATGTTTGAGTTTAGGTGGAGAGTTATTGCCGGCTTAGCTTCACCATCCCACTCTTTTAGTCCTGGACGGGCCCTCCTAAGACAATGGGCCTTTTGCCAATGCTGTCCCCCTGTAGTTACGACTCTTTGGCTATTTTAGAAATAAACCAACTGTATAAAAAAGTAAGAAAGACTTCTAATGCCCAGCATAGCAATAGCGACCCCAATAGCGAACAAGTCCAGGTCCACTATGGTCTCGGCGAGGTATTGAGCCATGGCTTCCAGAGATTCCTCATAGAATTCCTTGGCTATTTAAGAAGTAAACCAAGTCTATAAAAAATTAACAGATACTTACAATGCCCAGCATAGCAGTAGCGACCCCAATAGCGAACAAGTCCAGGTCCACCGTGGTCTCGGCGAGGTATTTGGCCATGGCTTCCAGAGACTCCTCATAGAATTCCTTGGCTATTTTGGCTGCGCTCTGCTGGCCGGTCGCTAGGAAATGCGCGAACTGTTTCTCGGCGCGTTCAAACTGTTTGTAGAATTCTGGAAATGAGGTAGGATTTATTAATATTAAATATATACAGACAAATCACACAGATTGAGCTAGCCCCAAAGTAAGTTCGAGACTTGTGTTATGGTATACTAACTCAACGATACTATATTTTATAATAGATACTTATGTAGATAAACATCCAAGACCCAGGTCAATCTGAAAAAGATCATTTTCCATCTTGACCTGACCGGAAATCGAACCCAGGACCATCCGTGTCGCAGGCAGGCGTGTTGACCGCTGCGCCACGGAGCTCGATTAATTCTGACTAGGACGATGCAAAAGCGTGTAGTGTACTTATAGAAATATGAATGATCTTCTCAAGAATTACTCAAGCAAAGAGCCATAAATGAGGTTTAACACACATACATACATATATATAATCACGTCTTTATCCCTTGCGGGGTAGACAGAGCTAAAACTCATAAAACCCAAAAGCCATGTTTAGCGTGTAAGTGGGCATTGAGGTGGGAAGCGGAATTGAAATAGTGATGGGTTGCTAGCCGCATCGCTTACTGATGAGATTCCTTAGATTTTCGCCTAATCTCTTGACCGGCTTTTATGGTCTGCCAGCTGGTATATTCTATGTTTTTCCTTTTCTTTCAAACCAGCATGAGGTAACTAAATACTGTGTGAGAAGTAAGTATCAACTCTAGCACTTACCCGCCCCGGCTCAAGGTCACTCGTGCCCAAACTATCACGCATATCACATCAGCTGTGTACATACCTGTGTTGGTGGGCAACGCCGGCTGGCGAGCGTTGCGCTCCCCCACCACGTGTAGCAGGTACAGGTGCTGGCGCGTGTCGGCGGGCAGCAAGCATGGGAGGATGCGTCCCGTGCTGTCGCCGGGGATGGGCGCGTCCAGCAGCCACGCGATAGATGGCGCCATGTCCACTTGGGCCACTGTCGGCCCTTTCACTCTGCAATGAGGACATAGTTTGTGAAACCTCATCCTTAGGGGGACTAGCTTGCGACCTTAATGGAGGCAAACTTTTGGAGTTTTCCTTGCAAAGAAAAAAAAAAACTTCTTACAAGTGAGTGTGGCAACAGCACATTGAAGTCAGTACTATATAGGCTTAAACAACAAAACGTTAAGCAACTCCAGGCTTAGCTAGCGCTTAGATTTTTAATCATAAAGAGCTAAAAAATGTCACGTGCTTCTGCATGCTTTTGAAGGCATGTCATTATAAGATAGATTGCAATAGTTATGTCATATGCCTGGGCAGCTTAAAAATGGCCACTAACACACACGAAAAACAAGCAACTTACGGGTGTGGACACTGGAAATCGTCAGACTTGGCCACGACCAGCGGTACTAATACTTCAGCGGGGGTCGATCCGCCGTGCCCCCCCGCGTCTCGCATGCCGTGATCTCCGCAAATGAATAGCACGCCATTGCGGTCCTGTAATACAACGAGATAAGGCGTTGACTGACTCTTCTTACTAAGGAAACAAGTCTATATGCTGCCATGTAGCGGAACCTGGGCTCAGAGGCACCACAGCCAAGGATGTAACCAGAGCCACACTAGGTTGAGAAGTAGCTGTACAATATTTGACTCATGGGTACACACCATGGTCAGGGGTATCATCGTTAACTGCCTGTCTGTCTGGTGGTTGTATGTATGGCATCGGGTACGCGCGCCCGGCCTCCCGAGCTGCTACTTACTCTTTCCCAATCCATCCAAGCAAGTAGCATTCCAAATACCTTTATCCCATTCCAGTCAAACATAGATAGAGTGATTCATGAGGAAGGTTTCAAGGTATAATTCATCCCCGGGCGCAGCCGGGGAGGGCTGCTAGTAATAGTATAAGATAGAAGCGCGGACTCGTCGCGATTCTCTCGCTTGATAAAGTCAATCCCTAAATTTAAAATCTTACCCATTGTTTCATGGCAGTGAATATCTTCTTCACGATCTCGTCCATCTCCAGCAGTTTGGGCTTTATCTTGGAGCTCCGCGCACCTTCCAAGTGCCCTATGTGGTCGAGCCCCAAGTAGTGCAGTACTAGGAAGTCGAAAGTTGGCTTCTTTTTGTCGTCTGGAGTTAGGACTTTGTCTAAATGGCGCGTCACGTTGTTGTCTACCTAGGAAAGAAAAATAAACAAATGATATAAAACAAACTGGCCACGTGCAAATCCAATACGTGCACAGAGGTTTCCACATAAAATTGGAAGACAGATTTTTATTGTGATATGAAAAAATGCAGTCTTAGGATCGTTCCTTTAATTTTTCTAGAAGACCTTGGTTCTTGCCAAATTTCATGATTATAATTCAACGGGAAGTATTGTATACTTTCCGAGATAATGGTAATCATCCAAGAACTGCTGAGCATAGGCCTCTCGTTTCGGGTAGCTTTCTCTAATCTTATCCAGTGTATTAATTATTTTTTTATGGCACCCACATTCCTGGAAACAGTCTCAGCCAGGTATCATCACCACACAATACATGATTCGGCGGCGCTCTCTATTGGCTGCTGCGCGTAATAGCAGTCTACTGTCAATCAAAAAGTTGTCCTTAGCATAAATATCACCTCAGTGCAGTTCGTGGCGTAAAAAGAATGGTTCCATAATACTCTGCCAACAATCCTGGGAACAGTCTCAACCACGCATTATTCCTATACATGATAGACCGACACCCCCCCCGAGGCTGCCCGTAACGGCAGTCTAGTTATAAAATCAAAGTTGTCCTGAGCATAAATCTCACTTCAGTGTAGTCCGTGACGTAACAAGAAGTGGTTCGGTCATACTCCACCCACAATCCCGGGAACAGTCACAGCCACGTATTGTCACCATACATGATAGACCGGACCCTCCCTAGACGCGGCTGCCCGTAACTGCAGTCTACGGTCTAGTTATAAAATCAAAATTGTCCTCAGCATAAATCTCACCTCAGTGTAGTCCGTGACGTAAAGAGAAGTGGTTCCGTCATTCACTGTTCTCAGGATTGTGGGCGGAGGCCCACAATCCTGAGAACAGTCTCAGCCCCGTATCATCACCATACATGATAGACCGACGCCCCTAAGATGCCCGTAACAGCAGCCAACAGTCTAGTTATCAGTTGTCGTAAGCATAAAACTCACCTCAGTGTAGTCCGTGACGTAAAAAGAAGTGGTTCCGTCATACTCCGCCCACATTCCTGGGAACAGTCTCAGCCAGGTATCGTCACCATACATGATAGACCGGACCCCCCCTAGACGCGGCTGCCCGTAACTGCAGTCTACGGTCTAGTTATAAAATCAAAATTGTCCTCAGCATAAATCTCACCTCAGTGTAGTCCGTGACGTAAAGAGAAGTGGTTCCGTCATTCACTGTTCTCAGGATTGTGGGCGGAGGCCCACAATCCTGAGAACAGTCTCAGCCCCGTATCATCACTATACATGATAGACTGACGCTTCTTAGCGTAACAGCAGCCAACAGTCTAGTTATCAGTTGTCATAAGCATAAAACTCACCTCAGTGTAGTCCGTGACGTAAAAAGAAGTGGTTCCGTCATACTCCGCCCACAATCCTGGGAACAGTCTAAGCCACGTATCGTCACCATACATGATAGACCGACGCCCCCTAGAGGCGGCTGCCCGTAACACGCTGTCACCAAGGACGGCTGGTGCTCCGAAGTTGAGCGCCACGTCCGCGAATGTGGACACACTGCCTGTCATCATCGCCTGAAATTATTAAAGACTATATTATTGCTCCAATAATTCATAAAATCAAACATAGTATTTTTTCAACAAAAGGTTATAAATAATAAATAAATAAATAAATATTTAGGGACATATCACACAAATTGAGCTAGCCCCACAGTAAGTTGTGAACTTGTGTCGCAGGATACTAACTCAACGATAGTATATATTATAACATATACTTATATAGATAAACATCCAAGACCCAGGTCATTCTGAAAAAGATCGTTTTCCATCATGACCTGACCGGGGATCGAACCCAGGACCCCCGTGTCGCAGGCTGAAGGTCCTGAATTATATGGGTGTTGGCTGTTGGTTTGACAGTATACATACATATTATATAGCTGGTGTGCGTTCGACTCAACCAAAGGATCCAATCCAATCTTTGTGGAGCATACGAGGGCTTAAAATACCATTATCTCTGATGTGTTGGACAAAATGCTTTTTCATTCGCGAGATGAGCGAACTAAGCAAAAATACATTTTCCTAGTCAAAAAGCCAACTGATTTTGCACACTAGCTGGCCACCATGTGACACATATATTAATTCAATTGCATTACATAGTTAATGTAGTTGTAATTTTTTTAAGCTTATTTCGAAAATACATAGTTAAATGCAACAAATACATATTTCTTGACCATCATGACCGGATTGTACAAACCAATAAAATGTGGCAACTACGAGCAAGCAGCATGCTAAGATGTAAAGCTAAGCAAGTATTAATAAACTGCTTCAGTTTCAAAGTGCAATTATTTGGACTGGATGAATTGGATTCCTGTTGCCCCATCTGGGATACTACAATTACACTAGCTGGAGCTTGTAGGCCTATGGGGAAAATCCGCACTGACTATGCTTTAAAAATATTTTAGTTTTCATTTGTTTTGTTTAAAAGATGTTTTAAGAAATGTTTCAAAGATTTTTGAAAGACCATTTTTGAGCGTCTCTACTTAAAAAAAAACTAAGTGAAATAAAAATACAATCATTTGAAAGCTTATATAGTCTTCTATCTTTTATTTTATAACAACTTTAATTTCTTCGGTATGGGCCCGGAAAGCAAAATTATCGCAAGGTGTGACTTTGGGAAAAAGTTGACATGGTTTGACAAGCTGTAACTCAATTACTATAATTCGCAGACAATTCAAATTATACTCAAACTGTAGGTAATTTAGTGTTTTTCATAAAAGTATACTATACGAAAAGGCAGGCAAGGCATAATTAAGATAGGTTTTTCGTAAAAACTGGAAAAAGTCCCATACTTTCGGGCCCCTCAATAGCACAGGGTTAAGAAAGTTGCAAACTTGGGTGTAGGCTATTCTTAGCGGCCTCTACAATATATAAAAAAAGTCGCCGTTACATGCGCGTTTGCAATGTTTGCATATTTTTGTGTCGATATTGACTGGCCTATATACGTACGACTGCTAGTGAAAGTAACATTCATAGTTTATACTTTCATCATAGATATCAAGATACAATGTCCAAAACTACAAAGTATCATTATCACTGGATGCAAGCGGTCTCGGTGGCCGCTCACGCTATGCAACGTCGATTACATGCATATCCCGGCCGGCAAACAAGGTCGGAAACATGCTCAAATGATTGCGATAATGCGTGCACATGCTCTGACAAATCGGCTTTAGTTTTTATAGTTTAATGGAGGACTTTAAACCAATATTGTTTTGATTATCGGTTGTTCAACGCCTTATAAATAAATAAATATATATTGATAAATCACACAGATTGAGCTAGCCCCAAAGTAAGTTTAAGCCTTGTAATATGGGATACTAACTCAACGATACTATATTTTTATTAAAAAAACTTATATAGATAAACATCCAAGACCTGAGGTCAATTTGAGACACAGAACCACAAGTAATAAAGTATGAACAATTTATTTTTTTCGATTTCAAGGTCGGTCATACCCACTGTAAAATATTTCTATAGTGTTGAGTACCATTTCTGGTCTCTGGCAGGGTAAGTGTTATTAAATATAAGTATTGTGTTAATTCATACATAAGTTACCAATAATTACGTTAACCATAACCAGTTATTAAGTAAATATAAAATAAAGAAATAATTTATGGAACATTCATTGATTATTTTATGAAATTAGTAAAATGTTAAATTCTTAAAGGAGATGATAAAAGCAAGCAAAACCACCAACTATCTCTCTAAATTAATGGAAATCAATTTCTACAGAATGGATGCAAGCTATGATAATGTTAAGTCACTGCATCACAACACCAAAGAAAAAACTAGTGAATTAATATGTGAAAATTCTATTAAATCTAAGTGAAGTTATGAAAATCTAAGTTTCTTTCTCTAATACAGTATGATGGATATTTTGATAGAGCTTGCGGTCTTTCACACACATAGCAATATTGGCTCTTCATATTAATATGTTTTTTATTAAACACTGATTTTAATAGTCCACAAGCTCTAGTTAACCAAAATTTTGTTTTTTCTTTGGTGGCTACACAGCTATAAACACAAAGACAACTGATACAAATTGTGACACTTGCGAATATGTCCCTCCAGAAGTTTATGGTGCGTCTCCACTGTGCCCTTTCCTTTTTTCGTTCCGGTGACTGTACATAACACAACCACATTTTAACAATTATTAATATTGTACAACTATCAGTGCTTCCGTAAAACTGTGTTTTTAACAAATGCGTGCCTGAAATTATGGCATTTTTTTAAAAATGCTTTCTACTATCTGATTTATATCATCATAACATGAATATTAATATTTAACATCAATTTACTTCTATATTAGCAACTAAGTATAAGTGGTAAGGTCCTCCTTTAAAAATAAGACCGTGTAATTCGGAACGCTGTTTTTCTTTGGTCCTGTGATTTTAAAAGTTTATACAGACTTTCATTTATATGCAAATATACAATGCGTAAAAGACATACATAATAAATCAATCAAACCATGGGCTTTCACAGGGCAGCATATAATGTAGTAGCTAGGGGAGAGTTTTGGAGGTTCCCCCCCAAAAGTAATAATATTAACATTAATGATATATAAGGACAGGAGAACACCATAACTTATTACTGATTATTTCACTACGCTCTATTAATATGGGCTATACTAGATCACTATATTCATAATACTACCTATAGTATGTATAGTTTAGACCTTGGTTTGATTTACTATGCATATCTTTTCAACTTTGTATATAGATAAATGTTTGCAGTGACAGGTAATCATACCTTAATCCTTGGCATGGTGACAGTCGGCGGCTCAGCAACAGAAACATAAATGCAGGCCTCTTTCTCCTTCAGCAACTTGGCTGTGTATGGCATGTACTCCTCTGTTACAAAGTCATATCTGAGGCCGTCAATGACCATGAGTATGACTGAGTTTTCCCCAGAGTTGTATACTTCTTGGCCATCAATACTGAAATTATAAACATAAGTGTTTATGTATTAAAAATTTTCAAACTGATCTGATTTAGAAGTAATGAATATAATGATGAATTTCACAAGTTTTGCTCATCTAAGCTTCTTAACCAGTTGTTGTTAGTTTTTTGTGTAAGTGGCCAACACTGGTGTCTGATTTATCAATCTGCCATGGCTTCTGACATAGCTAAACAACAATTGAATTAACTTAACCAGTAATTTATTTCCTAGTTTCAAACATTCTCTTCATAGGGATAAAAATAATAATTTCACTAATTTTTTGTTGCTTTGTTACCATTGTAGAATATTTACAAGAAGTAAAAGTGCACAAGCATTAAAAAGTAAATAAAGTTACTCTTTTATTTTTGAATAAAAAAAAATAAGTACTCTGACTGCCCTAGCTAATATATGGCTCTGATAGTAAAGGGACATGCTCCAGCAGTGGAGACTAACAAAGACCTGTTGATGATGATGATGACTTTTCAATACATTTGATATTAATATGGTCCTTATGACATTGGAAGTAGGTTCATAATGTTGTATTTTACAGACTATACTCTGTAACTTTACACCAATACCAGCTGCTCAAAAGCCCAATGGCACAGATGCACAATCAAACCTTTTTCATAGAATCCAAGCAAAAAGTTTTCATGTTTAGCATGACAAGCTTATGCTGTTTTGTGATGGGACAAGTGATTTTCTAACTATAATTGTACTTTACAAACTGCCTTAATCCTAAACTTTATTAATTTCCTTATCTTCTGCTAAACTGCAGTCTTGTTTTGTTTTATTGTAATCGCAAACATATTGAAAAACCTTGTATGATGCTTGTACTCAGTAGGCTGCCTATTATAGTTATTGGTTTATTATACACCTCAACTTTAATATCCAGCTTACTGTACTTGCATCATGTGCTATTACATGATAGATAACAATTATCAGGTGACTCACCTGATACCACCAATAAAGTTCGGAAGATCATCCATATGAGCCACATGTCCTGAATGATATTTTAAAGGGAAAAATCCATACAGGTACAATATAAGAGCCCCAAGGCCCATAAATAGCAGCCATAAGCTAGTCCATCTATTTTGCAGCCAGGATTGCATGATTTACACATTTACTTTTATAATGTATGTAGTGTTACTTGAGCCGGTAACCGCTACGCAGGAAACTCGTTTCCCTCTCACCAATAATGCGGTTGTACTGAGTATCGATTGTTCCTGTCGGCTGGATTCATGTTTTGCAATCAAATTAGTGTATTTAACATCAATTTCTTCAGTAGTTTGTATGACGGAAGTTGGAGAACCAATGTGAAAATGTAAACACTATGACTTACGAAGATTCTCTCAATTCTCTGTACCTGGCTTAGTTGCACTCAAGCATTAATTTTAGGGGCAATATAATGTCAAAGCTGTATCTACTAATAAAAATAGAAAATGCAATTTTTAAATAAATTATTATCTTTAAGGATAGAACTGGGGATGAAAAAATAATCGCATATTCTTGCAATGCCGCTCCGCTAAATTGATGTATGTTTGACTTGACGTAGGTATTTGACACATACGCTGCTTAAGCGCTGCGCTGCCTGCCTCTGGCTAGCTGACAGTGACAGCACAAACTACGAAGAAGATACTATTACTAGTATCAGACGACCGACTGCCATATGTTTTCTCTAGGCAATAAGGATCATAGACAAATAATGGAGTGAGGGTGAAAATGAAAAAAATGCCATACAATTCCTTTTGAGTTTCTATGGGGGGCCATAAATTCAAAGTCAATTGACGTGTGTTCTATGCCCTAAAATCCGTAAAGGCAGTTTTTCGGCAGTGAGTGACAGCAGTGACACAACAACGCACTGTGACAGTTGACTTTTTTTTATTAAATTGTTTTTGGCCCTGGATATGAGTCTTTTTAGCCTTTCTTTCTTCATTTATTTCGCCTGGTGGCGAGTTATTCTTGTTAATGAACGAAATTATAGTGTAATTAATTTCGTTGGTTTGGCGAAACTAACTAAATTTCACTATAGCCGCACCATGACAGTATAGTTTAGTTACTCCCACAGGAATGAAAATTTTTTTTTGCTGTTGTTCCATACACGTTTACTAAAATGTTACATGGGCATTTATAAAAAACGCCCAAATTACACACCATTACACACTGATTTTATGTTATAAACCTATCTAAAGATTCCAAGAACGTATAGGTTCCGCATGAAAAATAAAATGCCGTACCTTATGTAGGTATTGGTCTAAACATTTTATGTAAAAATATTGTTAGGGCGAAGTGAATTTAGTAGTAAAAATTTTACGTGATGAAACAAAAGGCGGGTGCCTTTACCCCACATTACCCCAATTTTATTTTTCATCCGGAACCTATACGTTCATGGAATCTATACATAGGTTAATCCTAATTTTAAAAAAAATGTCCGGTCCCTGTATTAAATAAAAATCATAGGTAGTATTTATGTAGGTTTTTCCTTTTTTATATTATTTAGACCCATATTTTTGGTTGCTAGCAACCGCATGCAAAGAGTTGTTTTTTCCAGCTATTTCGCAATAAAATTTTTCTGTTAAAATGGCTCTCACTGACTCCACTGAAAGTCTGATTCTCTCTTGGGTCCACTGAGAAGTCATGAGATTGCAAGTATGACAAAAATCCGGTCTGACGTAAAGTCCGGTCTAGACCGGCTTTATCCGGGCAGATGGTAGCCCTAGCTGCAACTGCAACGTAGAATGAATTTTATAGCTTTATATTATTAGTATTCCACCAAATCAGTAGAATAGTATCACATTAATTAAAATTAGAATAAAAATATCTCGAGCTCCTCCGTGCTTCGGAAGGCACGTTAAGCCGTTGGTCCCGGCTGTCATCGTTAATGGCAGTCGTTAAGCTATGTCAGATGCCTTAAGGCAGCTTGAAAAATCTGACACCAGTGTTGGCCACTTACACATACGAAAAACAAACAAACAAAATTAGAATGTCATTCACATTTTTATTTTCGTCAATATGACGATGTTTACGTAGGCCCAGTGACGTAGGTCATAGTCTTTGTAAGACAGACAACCCACTCGGATATAAATAATCACACGTAAGTTATTTTGTTCTCGAACACTCAGATGTTTATGGGCAAATAATTTTGCGTTCAGTGTTTCAGACAGATAGTCACTCATTAGGATGGCTATGTATTTTGGAAAATATCGGGAGAAACTTGTTTAGTACTTAGAGTACTTACACCTAGCTACAATATTGAAATAGACCGTAAGACCCAATCAAGGAAATGTTGTAATTCTGTTTCGTACATCTCCACCAATCGTACGAAAGGCTACAGAGTATTTTAATTATTTTTTATTAAGGCACAATAGGTGCGTAAAACATAAAAAAAGTTAGTAACAGTAAGAGTGAAGATAATTATATACCTAAATATATAAACACACATAGGTACTCGTAGGTACATAATTTTTAAAGATAATAATGAAATAGTTAGATGCAGCAATAATTAAACGTTATTTGTTTGTGCAAGAAAATGTTTCAAACAAGACTTGAGACTTAAAGCCAGTGCGATTAGAGGCTGTCTTCACACAGTCATCATCAGGTTTACCATCAGATGACCCGCTTGCTCGTTTATCATAAAAAAGTCAGGAACGCATTCCAGAGTCTATCTGCCTTAATGGCGAAAGAGTTAGAGAAAAAACTAGTATGGTGAGAAGCAGTAGCAAGGGTCAATTTATGAGAAGAACGCCGGTCCCTATAAGCATAGATAAGAATATGTACTGCCTATAAGCTTGAATTTAGTTTTAAGATAGGCGCGGGAGTAAGGGTATTGAGTACATTTTACAGCTGACATAAAATATGGAGATCTCTGCGTTCGCGTTAAGAAGGCGGTCCAGCCCACTAGTCGATTTTTTTTTCATTATGTCCAGTATTTTTGTAGCATTCTCGCAGAGGCTTTGGGAAACTCTGGGGTTCTGCTGAACACGTTTAAGTTGACTGACACGGCAACCTGTGCATAAAAATTTGCGGCAATACTCTATGCCAGGTGGTACCAAGGTGTAGATCTCAGTCAGTATGCTAACATTGCAATTGTCAAAGTTAATTAAATCCATCGAGATATAAGTACTATTAAATCCAATTATCCTCACTTTTCACTAAGAACTGGATAGTCTACAGCCGGCAAGTTCAAGGTATGTTCCCGTTGACTCAGCTGAGAGTGGGCAGCTGAAGATTCTATTTAAATCTCTGGTATACCGTGGACATCATAGTTTCGGCAGAGCAGCGCGCGCCTGCAACGAATTCACAACCGCTAAGGTAATCGTAATAAATTGTTTTTATTTTTCCTTGAAACTTTATAAATTCATTAAAGTAGTTAGAATCCGTTGTTACTGGTATTATCGTATTGATTGTGTTATTATTATAACCGTAAATGAAGACTTTATTATTTACTTAACCGTGTTTGTGAATTGTGATTTTAAGTATTGTGTGTTTTTTCCGAATCTTATAAGTAACTTTTGGATGTTGGGCCAGGCTGGCTAATAGACCATATAATTAAAAATAAAAATGGCATAACTAAGTACTTATAAACTTTGATTTTAATTAAATGGTGGCTTTTTTTGTTTGTGTTTAGAATTGCCTAAGAGTGAACGCTTAAAGGCAGGTGTCAGAATTTAATTCTTATTTAAATCGTCAACATCGACCGATCCTTAATTTCTAAATAAAATTAGATAAATTAATTTATTAACCTGTGTTAAGCAAGCATTAAGGCTTTATGTAGCTTAACATAGGGTGTTGAACTATAACAACGGTGGAAACAAATTAAACTTTTCGCGCTCCGAGCTCCGTGGCGCAGCGGTCAAGACGCTAGCTTGCGACACGGGGGTCCCGGGTTCGATCCCCGGTCAGGTCAAGATGGAAAAAGATCTTTTTCATATTGACCTGGGTATTGGATGTTTATCTATATAATTATATATTATAAAATATACCTAGTATCGTTGAGTCAGTATCCTGCGACTCAAGTTCACAACTTACTGTGGGGCTAGCTCCATTTGTGTGATATGTCCCTATATATTTATTTATGTCTAAAATCTAGGAAATCTATTTAGTAAAGATTGGACTTATAGATCGAAAAGGTGAAAAAAGTAGAAAATAAATAAGTAACAAGTAGGTAGTAAGGTCACTATGCTCACTAAGTATTTGCGATAATTATTTTGTGGTTTGGCCTAGGTCTGAAATAGAGATGAGATATTTTATGTTTAAATACGATATCTCATGCATCATATCACGTACACAATCATAAAAATAACATTGTAAAAATACAATCTGACTCAACAGCAGCGTTGGTCAACAAACACTCTAATTTTAGAGTCCTCTTCTACATTCTAATCGATGTCACGAATGAAATTTAATTTACTTTTGCTCTACTGACATTCTAAGGAAGCATTTAGTTTTAAAAGTTTCTAGATTTACTTAGAATATATACTTTATTTAGAATACTTACACAAAAAAAAATTGAGCAAGAAGTTAAGTCCTGTATACAAGCAAACCTAAAATCTGAATTCTGTTTGGCCACTTATCTATCGATTAATACTACATACAAACAACCAAGAATACTCTTAAATACACATGATAAAGAAAAAAAAAAAAAAATACAAACGGTTCTTTTCTCTGGGATGAAAGGTAGTCTATGTCTTCCTCCATACTCGTATATTTAATGACAACAAATTTAACTCCGAGTCAACGTGTATGCAAAATTTCATGATGACTGGAAGGCCAAATCCTCTGACTACTCAGGCTAGTAAATGACATGACTCTGGTAGTACAGAGAGGGCCGTGCTCCTGCAGTGGAGACTAGAAAGACCTGATGATGATGATGATGATTGGAAGGGCGTGAAAACAAATTTACTTTCATATTTATAATATTAGTTGGGATAATTGATATCGCGACCGTTTACTAAAGTTTCCAGTAGAGTTTCAGAGTTGCATCATTGCTAAAATAGTTCCCAGGTGATTCACGCGTGGAATCGTTCCATAGCGATATTTCGTGTATACCCAGTTGATTGTTTATAGTCCGTTTAGGCTGCACCTCCACTATAAGTTGCTTAGATGAGTCAAATAGTTATCTATAAACTTATTAGAAACTACAACTGAAACTTGGTCTGTATAACAAGCGTAGAACGAGTCCAAGATTTTTGATCGTGTGCCCCACTCGTCTTCGAACGACTTCGAACGATTTTTGTATGGAAAACCGCTCATTTGCGAACGGCGAAATTTCAAAATTGTACCCCCAGTTTCGTTCGACCAAGTGTTGCTACCATTAGTACATCAACTTAGTAAACTCATAGATTTAAAAAGTCTATGTATAAACTTTTAGCTAATTATTCTAGTTTGCATAATGATGTTAGACTTGTATAGTATTATTTTACCGACTTGAAAATAAGGCGGTTCTCAAATGGCTTGTATTTTTTGAAATATTTAACCAATCCTGTTAAAATTACCTTCTAGTGTCAATAGTTCGATGATTTAGTCTGAGAATATGTTAGAAAATTCTTGTCATTCAAACAATTGAGTGGTTCAATTTAATTACTGGTAGTCTATAACTGGAAATCAAACCATTTAACTTCTCAACTTGATGTTATTGGAAATGAAGCTACTTTGCGCTTCCAGTGAGTCTATGCCTTTATATACCAAAAATATCCCGTTTAAAATGGGCTGTTTATCCCGAGGTGTAGACAATGATGTTGATTTATCTCAGCCCACGTTTATGACGTGACCAACTTTTCTGCGCAGTTGGAAGCTGCTGGACAAATATAAAATAGGTGGTTTACACCCATAAAATCGTAGTCGATTAGGGGAATCGGCAAACCACGGATTTTTTAATATAAGTAGGGTTTTCATGTTTTAGTTTAGCTCATTATCTAGCCAAATGAAGAACTAGCGTTTACTTGCGGCTACGCTTGCGTTAAATACAACTTTGGAGCCCCGTTTCATCCCCTTAGCGGATGAAATTATGAAAAATCCTTTCTAAGCGAATGCTTACGTCATAAAAAAAACCTGACTACCTGCGTGCCTAATTTTAGCGCAATGACAGTCAGTCAGTCAGTAAGCAGTAGTTAGCAAAGTCATAAAACTGTACTGAAAACTCGCAGACTTCTATATAAACTTGTGTCCCTTACTTCCCCTCTTAGGGGATGAATTTCCAAAAATCCCTTCTTAGTGCTCGCAGTATAAAAATAATTTTCGTGTAAAATTTCAGGTTCCCAGCCATTGTGTCAATTACCAATCAAAGTTTTTTTTTTACATAAGTATATAGATTTAGTCGTGCAGCGAATTCTAGGTTTTGGGTAAACATGAGAATTAGCTAAAGTAAGATCTCTCTTTCTTTATTTATTTCTGCCTGGTATGGCGGCATTTGGATCTAAAAGCTTAACTAAACATTTTTTTTCTTCTGCAACAATATCACTAAAACATTTCTTTTTCAATTTCCAGATGTCGATAGTACCAATGATGTTTCGTGACTGGTGGGACGACTGGGAGAGGCCCTCGCGCCTCCTAGACCAGCACTTCGGCATGGGCCTCCGTCGGGACGACCTGCTCAATTACATCTCCACCATGCCCTCGACCTCCCTGAGGAACTCTTACTTCAGGCCCTGGAGGACTAGCCTTGCAAGACAGGAGTCAGCTTCTACCATCAATCTGACCAAGGAAAAGTTTGAAGTACGTATAGCTACCTATATTTTCATCGCAGATGCCAGGAATAGTAATTTGGTCAAATACCAAATACCGAATGTTCAGCGAGGTTCTTGGCCGAAGCGCCGAACCTTCGGCAGCAGAATATTCGGCTACACTTATAGTACTTTCTGCAGGCTACACGATTTATTTGGTAATCCTAACTATATTTTATCATAAATACGAAAGTAAATCTGTTCTCCGTGGCGCAGCGGTCAACACGCCGGCCTGTGACACGGATGGTCCCGGGTTCGATCCCCGGTCAGGTCAAGATGGAAAATGATCTTTTTCAGATTGACCTGGGTCTTGGATGTTTATCTATATATGTATTTGTTATAAAAATATAGTATCGTTGAGTTAGTATCCCATAACACAAGTCTTATTTAAGAACTTACTTTGGGGCTAGCTCAATCTGTGTGATTTGTCCGTATATATTTATTTATTTATTTATTTATAATACGCCAAAATTGCTGAACCAATTTAAATGATGCCGGAACGACTTGCTCATACTACATCTCAACCATGCCTCCCTGAGGAACTCCTACTTCAGGCCTTGGAGGACCAGCCTTGCGAGACACAAGTCCGCTTCTACCATCAATCTGACCAAGGAAAAGTTTGAAGTACGTAGTAATAAATAAAAACATAGTAATGAACATTAAGAACCACATTCGAGGTACGCAGTCTATACTAAACATTAAAACAGGCATTGGACTGGAATTTCGTCTTTCAAGGATCCTGACCTGATGAATTGCCAGCTTGGCTATTTCTAGAAGGTAAAAAAAAAAACAATAATCCATATACACGTCAGCGGAAATAATAAGTACAAAAAAAAAGATAGAAAAATCAAGGAGCCATGTTTTATAATGAGTTGTTTGATGTTTAAAGAGTTAAGAAGTTAAGGTACTTTGCGGTAATCAAAGTTACATGCACTTTGATTTATGTGAATGATTATGCGAATTTGGCACTTGGGTAGCAAGCTTTACTATAATATTCTACAATCCAACATTCTAACACTCAGTTGTACATTTTTCAGGTTATCCTTGACGTACAACAATTCTCACCCGAAGAACTAGTAGTCAAAGCCGCAAACAACTCCATCTTAGTCGAAGGCAAACACGAGGAAAAGCAGGACGAGCACGGCTTCATCTCCAGGCAGTTCACTCGCCGGTACATCCTGCCCTCAGGGTATGACGTCAACGACCTCGTCAGCACATTATCATCCGACGGAGTCCTCACAATCTCAGCCCCCAAAAGGCCCCCACCAAACACCGGAGAACGCATCGTCCCTATAACTAAGACTGGACCAGCTAAACAGCCGGAGCCACCGAAGACTTCGGAACAGCCACGAGAACAGACCGTACCTATTGTCACATCCCCTTGAAAACTGTCGACGAACGATCGAGGCAGGGCCGGTTCTAGGGTAGAGAAAACGTAAGACGATCTTGCTTCGCCATTATCAACTGGGATCGGCGCTGGATCGAAGCATAAATAGCATTTATTTTTAAGCCGTTGTTGGCCAATAACGAGACACGATTCGAATAAACGAATTAGGTTTTCAGAGGAATGCAACGTTAATGTTAATAAGTATTTAATAAATCGGTTATTTTTAATTACCTTTTATTTATTTTGCGAAACTCATTTTAAGCTTTGTGTGTCTTCTATACCTATGCCTGAGGTTAATTTTAACCCTTCTTAGAAAAGTAGGAAGGTGCATGGACCACTTCGAAAAAAAAAATGTATTATATTCAACTTACATCGTGACGATTTGTTTGAGAAGTAGGACGTTATAGCAATAAAAATTATATTGTGTCTGGTTTAGTGTTCATCAACGAGTTAATAGCTAAAATCTAAATATAAATAGTTATATTCAGCAAACTAGTATGTGCGTATCCCATTTTATTTTTTATTTCTTAGGGAGGGAATGTTTAAACAGGTCAACACAAGACTCGAGCGCAGGTGACAGTCATTACCAAGAAACACTAAACACGTATGCAAAAACCGCGAGCACATTAATGCAGCAAAGGCAACGCCACAGAAAGCAATAACCCTGCCAAGAGCCGCATCACTCTCTAGGAGGCCCATTTTTTTCTTCAAACTTTAATGTAAATGCTGTGGTATAGGTAATACAGTTATAATCTTGGAAACAGAATGCAAAATTTCAACGACACTTCCTGATTTTGAGCTGAAATTTTGCATACGGATGTAAACCGGCAAAAAAATAAATTTTGTTGTCTGGAAACTCCCCTTAAATATTTATTTTATTCTGTTTGTAGTATTTGTTTTTATAGCGGCAACAGAAACACGTCATCTGTGAAAATGTCTAGCTATCACGGTTTTGAGATACAGCCTGGTGACAGACAGACAGACATCGAAGTGTCGTGAATAGGGTCCCGTTTTTTTAGGGTTCCGTAGTAAGTCTGTCTGTCTGTCTGTCTGTCCGCGGTTTTACGCAGAGACCTGTACTTAAAAGTTGTAATTTAGTACTAAAAAGCTGTAATTTGGAATGGGTATGTAAATTAATCATGCCAAAAAAGTGGTAGAAAAAAATCTCAAAAAAAAATAAATATTGTAGCTCCCATGCATACAAGTAAAGTGGGGGAGTATTTTTTTTCTCTATTTACCCATCGTGTGGGATATCGTTAAATAGGTCTTTCAAAAATATTGTGAGGTTGAGAGCACCATTTTTCGATTTAGGGATCAGTTTCCGAAATTTTTGGTTTTAAAGTGCGAATTTTTGCTAGAGGTAAGTGTCCTCCCCTCTATCTGCTGAACGGTTGCATATAGATACGTGAAAAAAATTACAGCAGTAGTATATATACTGAAGTTGAAAGGAAAACTATCAGAGCTGAGTGCTAAGTACAAACTAAAAAGTTATAGGCAATCAACTTATAAAATGTACTCGAAAATGTAAAATTTCATACAATTTTCATTGTTAGATGTTTTTGATCGTTAAACTGTGAACTTAACCTTACACTGCGCGTGACACGACACGCACTTGGCCGGTTTTTACCCTTTGGCTACGGAACCCTAATCTGGTCAATTTTTGCCTTCTTTCGTGAATAAAATCAAAAGTATTGATTTTACCCGAACAAAAAAAAATATTTTTGAGATCCTCATAATGAGCCCTTTCATTTGATATATGACACAGTAAGGTTTGCAAAACTTTTTTTTTTTAATTTTGTAATTGGGCCCCTCAAAATGACCCTTATCTCAAAAATATCTTTATTTAATTTGCACATCCATGTTTGGGTCATAGGATTACACTATCTTACCAAATTTCATCTAATTTGGTTCAGTAGATTCGGAGAAAATCGGCTGTGACAGACGGACGGACGGACAGACAGACGCTCGAGTGATCCTATAAGGGTTCCGTTTTTCAACTTTTGTACGGACCCCTAAAAATACAAAAATAACTGCTACTCAATGTGCATAACTATTTATAATAAATTCTTAAAGAACCAACAGATCTACCGTTGAATAAATTTAAGGTAAGATTACGAGGGGTGGTTGCTAAAAAGAACGTTTTATTCAATAGGAGAATTCTTGAGCTATTAAATTTTATCCCATCTTCTTCACTTCTTGGATTCTTGATTGCCATTTGCATAAGCATATATTGATTTGATATTTGATCTTGGATCTGCAAACAATTATTATAGTGATTATTACATGAAGACGAATCTCCAATTGAACTAGGGACGTCAGTAATTCACTTAATAATTATGGAAATACCTTCATTTTTAGCCTTGTATCTGTCTCGATCCCAGCCAAGCCTCTGACTCCTTGTCTATCTCTGGTGATAAACCAGTGACAAATGAGTTTCTGAAGAAATTAGTAAGCTTCTTATTGTTGCCATTATAATTTAGTATAATTGTTTAAGACTTAAATTATTTTGACTTTTTAGGAATTGATGCATGAATTAATTTTGAGTTTAGGTAATAAAAACTTAATTGAAAATTTGCATGCTATGAAACGTAGCTAAATAGGTTGGTAAATATTGTAAATGACCATAACATAACATCATAATTTGTACCCTATTTATTGCAAATAAATGATAATGATTATGATCATAGTTACATACCTAAATACGTGCGGAAAACATCACTCTTCTTCCAGGTATGTAGGTCGGGTAAAATTGTTTGCTCATAGTTGTGTAAAGCTGAATGTTGAACCGTTTTGTTCTAATTCCATCGAATGGCGCGGGAGGTGCGAGAGCGACTAATTTAATGTTCCCTCTTCAATAATATCGTTAATTTATCATTGCCTGGGGGTTGGGGCGAATGCCGAGCCGATACTCTTGTTCGAACAGTCGTTTAAAATGTATTGTTTTACTTTTCTAAGGATTTTATTTAGCACGCTCAGTTGCGGTGTGGACACAGACATAGAGTAAGTTTGTAACATGTAGGTACAAACGCGAGTATAAAAATGTTTTTGCGATTGTTAAACATAATTTTAATACGGTTTTATCGCGTTTATTACAGAACACCGTATTAAAATTAATTTTTTAAAAAGAGTGTAACCCTAGAGTGTGATCTCCTTGACCTCATCTTACAGATGACCTTAAAGTTTTAAAATAAAAAGTCGCCAATGATCACCTGGGTGATGCATTCCAGCAGGCGATACATTTTGTAAATGAATATTGGACATAAGACTGCTCACACGGGTGAAGAAAGTGAGATAGACCAAAGCATAATAAAAGCTTTTTGTAAATGTAAATTTTGCAAGTCTAATAAAAATCTTGAAACAGTATTTACTCGTAAAATCTAAAATGAAATTTAAACATAGTTGTTTTTCTTCTCGTTTCATATTACTTCTTGAATTATGTAGGTATTTATGATCAAAAAGCATTACATAATAATGCTTCCTATATTTCCCTTGTATTTGCCCATGGGATACTTATTAAATCTTAAAATAATATCTATATTTGGGATTATTAATAAATGGAGTTTACATTCTACTAAATACAGCATTAGTTATAATAATACTTACAAACTACATCCTATTCAATGGCCTGTAGTATTGTACAGCCTATTATGTACCAGATTGTTTTTTTAAAGTATTGAATTAGACATTTGTTTCCCATCTCACCTGATGGTAAGTGGCGATGAAGGCGAGGATGTTACATGCCTATCCTAGAGGTACCCATTTATTCTACATTATACAAACAAAATACAAATAAAATACAATCTTGTAATTCTAAAATAGAATTAGAGCGACATCTACATTGAAGAGCTCGTTTTAAAAAGTATTTACCGATAAAGATCAATAGATACGAGGACGAACACTTCGCGCCATCTAGATATGTAAGCGCGGACTAATTAATAAGACTCATATTACACGACACATGGCTCCACTTATTTTTAAATACAGAACTCATCGTTAGGTGAACAATCATTGTTGCTAGTTTAAATTTGTAATTTAAAAAATATTCTATAAACAACAAGAAACATATGTAACTGGCAAGTGAATTTTGATATACATATCTGCTAGTACTCGTAGTGCCAAAGACATCTATTTTATACTTCGAGCAACACGGAAGGGAGTAGCCATACGCTGCATTCCCCTCTGTCAAGATACAAGCAAAATTAGGCATATGCATATCTATGTGTTAGTTGTGTGTGACTCATCTGTACACAAATTATTTTTTCTTTTTTATGTCATTTTTTGTGACAATGTCATAATTACTATCAAGTGACAGTTTAAGTTTTGTATGTAGGTGTGCGGAACTAAACTTGTGTGCACATTTCCCCCCGCAAAAAACGCCAGAAAAATTGTCATAGTAAATTGTCGCTTTGCCCACTCCCTCCGTCCGGTACGGAGGCCGTGTTGCTCGAAGATTTTATATGACAACATCATTGTCTTTTTATTAGAAACACTAACATTTTACTAGGGTTAAAAGAAAAACAGCGAAAACTTTTAAACAAAAAAAAGCTTGGAAAAAATACTTAATCTCCCATTTAGTTTTAACCAAATCGTAAATTTAACTTAGTTAAAGTTAACACAAATGATACTGGTTTCAAGTTATCGTCTACACTTTACCGCAACAAAATTTAGGTTCAAACTCAGGTTGTGGTAAAACCTTCTCTATCCTTAATGAGAAGTCCTGGACCATAAACAACAAGATCTATAATAATGAGAAACGTTTAAAAAACCACAAGATAATAAAATACATATTGTTAAGTGTTGGAACGCTTGGATGGCATTAACATTGGCAGCTCATAAAAACATAACCAACGCTGTGAAAGACTGTAGGCGCGTATCTTGAAAATAAATTAAAATTATAAAATTTATTTAGGTCAATAAATAATTTTATTAATAACATACAGTAAGAAAATTGATCGTTTGCAGAGAAACGTACACTACGTACGTACACTATTTTTCGTCAGCAAAATTACTTCGTATTCATAGTGTTTAATGATAAAGTTATATTTGAGGTTTTTAAAAATGTGCTTTCATCAAAAACTGATGGCTATATCTAGTTCAAACAATCGTTAAAAGTGTTAATTGAGATTTACAGCATGTATTTTCAGTAGATTTTTAACTTCCTTATTTACTAAGAGATAAGTATATTTCCTTTTTTTCTTTCTTCGAGAGAGGTAAAATATGTGTAAGATAAACAAATTATCATTTAAGTAACCTCTCTGGAAGTGTCAATTGGGCTTTGCGTAAAATTATTCAATGTTTTTATTTATAGACCTATCTTTGAATATCCCGCAAGTTACGGTTTCAAGAAAAAAACTAAAAGACAAGTTAGCAACCTTACGCTTTTTCATAGTAGACAGATAAATAACCACAGATCAGCCTGAGCCTAACCTATCTGTAGTTATTTTTTTCCTGCTTCAGGAAATAGTTACGTCAGGTTAAGTAGGAAATACTGGTTATTTATCTTTACACCATGGATTGAAAATATTAACGTAAGTGTAGGCTGCTGTTAAATAGTTAAATGATATGGTTTATTATAGCATAATCGGAATCAAATTACATTATTTTGATTTACAAATTGTTTCGGGGTAAAGAGCACACAAATACCAAACAATTGAAATAAAAACGCTCAGTCCGCTGCTGCTATAGGTTCAGACAACAGCAATTAATACGGACGCAGATCAATCGGCTGTCGAACACTACCAGCGCGCTGGGCTTGTCCCAAGTGGAAGAAGGTAGAGGACACATGAAAAAAGTCTGTGTGACACTGCAAGTAAAATTAGAGATTCTGGTGGACTGTAAAGATTACTAACTGAGCGAGAGAAGCGAGCATGACTAACTGACGATTCGGACAAATATATTCGGACAGGCTGTCCGAATTGACTTTTTTTTTAGTCTAATATTAATATTTTGTCACTGACAATTCGGATACTGAGCATGGTAAAAAAATAACCAAATAGTGACTTATTTGTAATTTTTTTGAAGTCAAATAATTTATTCATTAGTAGAATTCAGATTTCGAGTGTAAATACATAAGTGAAAGGTTTGTTTTGATTTAATTTGCGAGAATGTTCATTACATTTACATATTTTTGACATTTTAGGACAGATTTTTTTATATTCTTGTGTGAACAAAGCCAAAATCATTGTGTTCGAGTTCACAAATCCACACATACCTTTAATAAAACAGAAAAAGAGTGTTAGCACATTGAATGAATATATTTTAAAAATTAAAAAAAGTCTGTGTTTGTACACGCTAAAATCTGAAAATACAGGACGGATTTGTATGAAACTTCATTGTTATATAGCTTTTAAGCTTAGGCAACATATACCGTATAATAGATTTTAAAAAATTAACACTTTTTCGATTCGGAACCAGAATGGTCTAACTAAACTATAAGAAATGTAAAAATGACACTGTTGCAAAAGTTGTTCAACCTGATGAGCATTTTTTGAGGTATAAAAGTTGAAGATTGTAATGTCCAGCTCACCTAGATCATGTTTAAGTGGGCCCCACATAAAATGGATGAGGTATCTAGTTTATTTTATTTAATACAGATAGAGAATTAAGTTAAAAATATAACAGTAGTACAGAGGGCGAGTGCTACGAGCAACGGAAGAGATGGAGTGAGTCAAATGATGAGGAAGAATTGGGAAGAAGATTTGAAAATAGAATTATTAATTTAAATATGTAATTTAATATAAATAAAATTATATAGGATGATGGTGATTGAGAAATGAGGTGAAAAACAACATGCCGCATAAAGATATTATGCAGCATCGCAACCTGATGCAGAACGAAGTCGCTGGCATCAGCTAGTAAGCAATAAAAAGGAACTCTGGCTGGCCAAGAAAAAGTTTAAAAATAGCTTCAGCTACGAACTGCTACAAGAGTGCTACGCCACTCCGTCTACAAACGCTACGAGCCTGTAGCATAGTTTTGCTACGACGCAAAATCTATGACATTTACTTTGCACATAGTGAATACTAATATTCTCTTCTTTCTAATAACTATTTCTGCGGTATCTTATATATTTACTAAACCATAACTGGGACAATATAAAATCATATATCAGATTTTCGGTTTTAAATGAATTTTCTTACAACTTTTTATAATTACGACTCGACAAAAAGAATGAAAGTTTCAATCGCTTGAAGCTTTCAGCTTGCGCCACCGCCGCAGTAATCGCTCCAGGCTGATTGATGAACCTCCCCCCCGCTCCTCCCCTTTCCAGTGGACTCCGTTTAGACTTGAGTGATCCATGGCTATGAGATCTATTACCCAGACAATATTACCACACTGCTGGCTAAACTGAACATTTTTACCCTTTGTTTTAATTGCGAGCTATAGTGGTCTATGCGGTTGTACTTGGGTAAAGCATCCAGAGGCTTCCAAGGTAATTTAAGAAATGAGACACGTAAAATAATGATAGTAGGCCACATCACATTTTTCTGAAAAGATAAGGCAAGTTTATCAACGATGTAAGTAAGGAGACCTCGGATTATTTAAAACAACCCATGTGGGATGTATCAGTGGACAAATTTTCTGACAATATTAAATAAATAGTAAATATATATACGTAAAAATCACAAGGGAATGGGCGAAAATCAAAGGAATCACATTGATAGGCGATGCGGCTAGCAACCCATTACTATTTGATTCCGCTTTCTACCTTTACGCCCACAATGATGCTGTAGGTTTTATGACCTTAGGCTCTGTCTACCCCGCCAGGGATAAAGACGTGATAGTATGTATGTAAAAATCACACAGATTGAGCTAGTCGTAAAGTAAGTTCGAGACTTTTTTTATGCTATTTTTTAGCAAATACATATCTAAGACCCAGGTTAATTAAAAAGGTAATTTTCCATCTTGTCCTGACCGGGGATCAACCTGAGACCTCCCGTATCCCAGCCTGGCATGATGACCAGATGATGGTATATGATTCAAGGCCGTATTTTAGACCAATATATAAAAAATAATATATTGTGATAATGTATGTGCCGCGTGGTAACCGGCAGAGTAGAATAGGACCACTCCAAGTCTTCCCGTGGATGTCGTAGAAGGCGACTTAGGAAATACAAGCTAAACAAAGCTTATAAATAAATATATAAGGACATATCACACAGATATTATAAATATCAAAGAGACCTCTCCAACCCGTCTGGCCAGCGTGGAGAGTGTAGGTGTCGGTGTACAAATCCTCTGACTGCTCTGGCTAATATATGGCTCTGGTAGTACAGAGAGGGTCGTGCTCCTGCAGTGGAGACTTAAAAAGACCTGATGATGATGATAATTTATGTGAAAGCATGTTCACAGACTGCAGACTTCGTTCTGTGAACATGCCCTAGACAAACCCAACCATTATAGGCGATTTAATAATCCTCAAGTCCTTGCAAAAGAAAAAAGATACATACCAAGAATACTTCGTGAAGCTATTGAAATTTAAAAAAAACATCCTAATTCGCAAAAGCTTGAGATCCGGTTATCAATTTAATTAAATGTCAAGCTAAGCAGAACACTGCAACACCTTCAGACACCGTGAGCCAGTACTGCGTACATCCAGAACGTTATCAATAAATATTTTAGGCGATAGTTTTTGCAGATCTTATAAAATACTAGACAAATGTCAACTAAGCCTACCTGCGACCACAAACACTGTAAAGTGTTCGAAACGTTAGTTGTATAAATAATTAATAAACGTGATAAAACCGTATTAAATTGATTTTATTTTAATGTTTTTTATTTCTTTTCCATTTTTTTCCCTTATATAATAGTGGCAGGATCCTTTTATCGTAGATTTTTAAATAGTCCGAGTTTGGAGACACCATTCTCCCTTAACAATGGTCTAAGACTATGGTACATATTTTTAACATACATATGTACAAAACTTACTAATTTATGAAGTCCTTCTTTTCAAATTAGTAACTTCTTATTATAAATTAGCAGATAATTAAAGAATGATATTCAAACAGTCTTCATGAAACCATCGAAAGTGGTCCAATTAGGCAGTTACACTAATTTTCCGCATCAAATTGCACCAGCCATCAAATTGCATCTCATTGCGTATATTTTTTCTGTGAATTTTCGATGATGACCCGTTTTGAAAGCGAAACGATCAAGTAACATGTCAAAATTTGATGGATATGAGTACCTAGTCATTTTCATAAATGGCTACTTAAACTGGTTAGCCAAGTGACTCCTGATCTTATAAAGTTTTGAGCAGCGAAGAAATTAGTCTTCCTTGCTGGGATGGGAACAAATAAAACTCGAAGGTTGCTCCTCCTCCTCGCAGATTATGAAAAACAATCATGGAATGAGCGAAATCTATAGATCGTTATACAGGGTTATGTACTTACAATGAACAAGGTCGGTGAGAAAATCTTTTAAACTTTTTATAGTCTGATAGTGTAGAAATATGGTCAAAGTAGCTATAACTCCGATTTTAAAAAGAAGTTTATGCCTAGCCCAAAACGGAAAATTGCCAAAGTAATTTGTTTTGGGCAGTCGTTCACCTGTCATTATTTCTCACTTCTTCCACCAAAGCCTCTCATTTTCCGATATAAAACGTCTTTTTTATGTTTCGAAATCCAACTAGGTACCTTTGTACTTAATTTCATCAAATCTATCGTATTGGTTTTGCGTAAAAAAGTTATTCTCTTTCAAATTTACAGCTGAGAATTAACGATTTAAAGTTTTTTCACACATTTTACGAACATTCGACCCCAGACGCCATTCTTATAGCAAAACTTCGCCTACGGTATCCCACCAGCCTTTGTGTTTTTTTTTGGATTTTGAAATTCTGTTTTCCTGAGAGAACGATTTATTTGAGTAGTTATTGGCAGCTGTTTATCGGACTTATTGGCTTCTACTGCTGGGTTACCTCAGGGATCTGTTTTTCTCGCGATGCTCTTTCTGCTACACATCAACGATCTGTTAAAACCCGGAATTATTGGGTACGCGGACGATAGCACCAGTTCGGAAAGATATTTATCAAGTATAAGGGTAAAAATAAAAAACGATATTGTTGATCTTACAGAGGCAATGGTGGACCGCACCAATCTTACTCTGCAGGCTGTCTTCGATTGGGGTGAACTTATAAGATTTAACGTCTCTTAGACCCAGCATGTCTGTTCTCTGCAAAAAGAGCCCGTTCATCTTGGGTTCAACTTTGTAATGTACTACTGTTTCCGTCACGCATCATTTCAAATTTCTTGGTATTGACCTTTTTTCTAATCCTAACTTCTTTTTGAGACGGCTAAGACTGCTTCGAAAATCTGGGCATCGTCTTCAAGGGCCAACGGTATTTTACTTGGCCATCTGTTGAGCCTTTAAATAGACCAAATCCGCTCCTGTATGGAGTATTATTCCCATCTATGGGATGAATCCACCCCCTATCAGCTTCCCCCTGGAAGCCATCAACAGACGTGGCAGAAGACTCGTTTATGAAATTTGCTTACGGCAGAAAGGTCTTGAACACTTGATTACCTACTTGCAAGTATTGTGTGTCTTTTACAGGCTGCATTTCAAGGAATGGGCATAGGGACTGCACGATGTTATTCCTCTGGACCATTCTCTATCTTCGAACTACACGGTGTGAGCAGGGATCCCATTCATATGTGGTCGATATTCCTGCTCATCGCACCTCAACATTCGCCTCCTCCTTCATTATCGAACCGCGAGGGAATGGAATCCCTACCGTGTCGCTGTTTTCCAACTCGAACAATTTAGTGATTTTCAAAGAACATAGTACATTAAAAAAAAGGTTGCACTCCGAGAGTGCCGGTAGAAGTAAAAACTTAAATACTATCACTTATAACTGAATACCTATCTTAACAGTATTCACCATCCATAGATGGCGTAGCACGCTGTAACACAAACACACACGCACATTCGCGCAAGCGCCCTGCGCTGTCTTACGAAATATCAATCTGACGGTCACGTGATCTGACGCGAGTTTAACATTTTTTCCCCATCACAAAAACTGCACAGCGCCGCTAAAGAAGTTTTTCACTTCTAAAACTCTGTCTCTCCCCGATGAAATACTCGTAAATATATCATTAATACCTACATATCTCGTACATTCCAATGGTACCTAATGCTACTTGCAAGTTTTGTCCAAATCCATGTTTGAGTAACTTTTCTTCAAACAGCCAAATATACGGTATAAACTTAAAAACCTTCATATTACTTATATAGGTTAGGTAAAGCAACGTGCGTTTTGTATTTATCGAAGCTTATTTGTTGATGAAATAAACGGTTGATTGGAGATCTAAAAAAAATACAGCCAATTATGGTCATTTGGCCTCGTTTATTTATAGTTTTTTCTTCTTTAAATAAATAAAAACTTGTAGTGCCCCGTTTATTTTTAACGTTGACGAATATGACAGGTTTATGAATGAAGCGCAATTCTTAATATTTTAGTTTTTACACTGTGAAATTTGTCAATAATCTTAAAACGACAGAATTCTACCTCCATGTCATTAAAATATCTTATTATTTATCTAGTATATTGGAATATGTAAATTTTATATTTTTCTTATGCTTAAACAGTCCTCCTCGTCTGAACTCTATCCCAGGTTGCATCGTCAGATATGGGGCGTTGGCGCCCGGTCCACTATAACGATAGCATTCATCATCATCATCATTTTAGTCTCCACTGTAGGAGCAGGACCCTCTCTGTACTACCAGAGTCATATTAGCCAGAGCAGAGGATTTGGCCTACACTCTCCACGTTGGCCACACGGGTTGGAGAGTTCTCTTTGATGTTTATGAGCTTTGTTTAGCTTGTGTTCCCTAAGTCGCCTTCTACGATCCACGGGAAGACTTGGAGTGATCCTATTCTACTCTGCCGGAAACAACACAGGCGATAGCATTCATAATGTAAAATGATTTGGCGAAAGTTTTTACTGCCGGTTGCTTGCCTGAGGCCAATACCCTTATATTGAGAAGAAGACATTATGCTAAAACGATATTAACGACTTCAGAAGTGTATTTTTGTAGGCTTTACATGAGCGAAACACTGACCTTTTCAACTTCTTTTTAAGGTTGAACAAATATGTTTAACACACAACCCAATTCGGGTTGTTTGTGATTAAGTTTAAAATTCTTATTTAAAACGTCTATTTCCAGGAGATGAGTGGTGATTTCAATGATTCATTTAAGGACAAAAAGTCGAAGTAAAACAATTGTTTAAATTTAAATACCTTTGCAAAGAATTACGAATAGGTTTCCCCGAAAATATCCGATTAGGATTTAGAAACTTTTGTCATCGTTTTATTTTCGTATATACCTATTTACCTAGAATTTAACTTTGCTAGATATAGGTATATCTACTTATTCGCTTATCATAACGATTATCACTAATATAGAAATCCTGCTAATATTATGAATGAAAAAGCTTGGATGTATGTTACTTTAAACTTTTATAAATATTTGAATAGGAAATAAGTTCAAAACGTGTAGTGTTAAGTGTGTGCCAAGTTTCGGCACACAAGTAGATCATTCATGTATTGTATACCTAAACGTAGATAGGAACACTCTTCTTCAAGAAAAGCTCTTAATAATTGTAATTTAGAAATACCTATGAAAAGTGTGAAATTCTATGAAGTAAGTATACTTTAGTTTCGCGAGGGATAGATGTGAGTGGACTCACAAGAGCTAGTGATTCATTAATCACTTAGAAAATCAAGGGCATTAGGCAGAGAAGGACGTCAAATGGGTAAGCAAGTTGGATCGATTGTCGAGCTCCGTGGCGCAGCGGTCAACACGCCTGCCTGCGACACGGAGGTCCCGGGTTCGATCCCCGGTCAGGTCAAGATGGAAAATGATCTTTTTCAGATTGACCTGGGTCTTGGATGTTTATCTATATATGTATTTGTTATAAAATATAGTATCGTTGAGTTAGTATCCCATAATACAAGTCTTACTAAGAACTTACTTTGGGGCTAGCTAAATCTGTGTGATTTGTCCGTATATATTTATATTATTTATATTTATATTTATCTGTTGACACTTGTATTTTTTTAATAATATATTTATTATTTGCCCACTGGGTGAACCTTATTTCTATGTGTAAGTATATTTACTTAATGTAAAAGTTACTACCTTCCTATATTACATTGTTACAGAAAGAAAATATATTTATGTACCCGATCGTTAACTCGATTAAGGTACTTACTACTTATACGATACACATCGCCATACAACACTAACAATTAAAATAATTATAATTAGATAAGTAAAAATCAAAATGCAGACAATCATTGAAAATTGTGAACATGGAATATATTATATTAAGAAAAAAGATAAAAAGAATAAAAAAAAATATGGACCCCTCATACAAGGTCACCAATCAGCTAGTCAAATTTGTATTATTTTCATTTTTGAACATTTTTTCTTGCGTAGTATGTTTACTCCATTAGGGATTCTGATTTCATTAATCAAAATATTGTCAGATTTTTACAATCACCCTGTATAATATATGAAATAACATGAATACACATCTAGCTTAGAATAGACAACAAAAAATAAAACACTAACTATATTTAATTATTTCATCTATGTACGCAATAAAAGCCATAAAAATACCGAAATGTCATCTCACGTAATAGCGCAGTACGTGACGCGCGCCGACCAATAGCGAATGGATGTTAATCAACAGCGATTATTTTATATCTGGAATAAAAACAATAATAGGCGGGCGGGGATCGGAAACATCGGTTTGATACACGTCGTATGATTCGCCGGCGCTCGGCCGCCCTAGGGCGTGGTTTGGAGCCCCTCTCTCGCGGCTTGCCATACCAATTCCAGCGAGCGTCGACTGCGCTCGTGTTCAGTGCGCGCGTTCATGTCCAGTGTGTGATCCCACGTGCGTGGCGTGTCAGTCCCTCGTGGGTTTTTTTCCCGTCGTGGTTGTAAAGCCGCCAAGATTCGGGTGAAGAATCGTGAGCCGGTGCCGGCGTATGCGATGGCCGACGCCGACCGCGACTCGGACCTCGGAGACGACAGTCCAGTGGTGAGTGAGTGCTTGTTGACACTTGCATAGGATTGAAACTCAACATAACTTGCCGGCATCCATATAATATATCCAGGGCGCCCCGACGCCTTGTTGGTCGTCGATACTAGTGTCGTCTTGTGAAATGTACGGTGTTGCAGCCCATCTGGTGACCCCTATGCCTGTTTGCCTACTTAGTTAGTTAAAGGAGTAGTCAATAATAGTAGCAAAAACTGAAAAACCTATAGTAACTCTGCGTAGACAGATTTTTTGGGTGATGTTGAGATTCAATCTTATTGGTATTTGGTCCCTCATAGTGTAAACTCACCAATTTGACTTTGGTAATGCTTGACATCTTTTTTTATTAGGACATAGCTACTGTGAGTGACCAATTTTATTAATTTCCTTAGATGTGTTATTTGAGAATGTACTTTTATTATAATTTTACATATACATCGTTTGATTCATGGGTTTGCAGGGTTGAATCAAAATAATGTGGTTAAGGGTTGAGGTACTTGCTACATATTGATTATTTTGCTCTTTTGTCATATGATTGCATTACGATGATTATTGCGGGTAGTTTCAGATTAGTTTGATAATGAAGTCTACCTATTTAGAGTCCGATAGTTTACAAGTTGTCTAATTGGTTTTATGTGTTAGAATTCATTTGTCAAGAGAAAAAGTATTATTTTACCTTTGTAAAAAAGTTATTCATGTATGACTAAAACCTAAAAGTTGAACACTTGACACCTACTCGCCTAAAGAATAGAAATGTCATTGCATGTAATTTCTGATATCTTAATAGTAAAGAAAGGGTGTTAAGAGAAACATAAGTAAAGTATTTTTAATTTTTTTTAAACAAAACTGTTTAAAAACAAGTGATAAAATGTGCCATTTAGAGGTTACTGTTTTTTTTATTTGTTTAAGATGTTTATGTATTGTTAAGTAGCGATTTAACTACGCATAAAAACTATGTTCTTCTTTTAATGTCATGTATTGTATGCGTAAGTATATATTTTTAAGTGCAAAGGTTGCAATGGCTGAAAAGTCGGTAAGAATCATCGCAAATTGATATACCTCTAAAGAAATATAATTAATATTTGTTCGTGACCTGGGTAAGTAACAAAAATGTTCAATTTTGTTATTGAAAATTTAATTGTTCATAATATTTTACCATTGTTTGACGATTTGACTTTTGACTTGTATCGTCAATGATATATTTTAGAACAATGGAAAAATTATGTTGAATTGTATTCCAAGAATCGAGCGTCACTCTGGACGGGATACATCAAGGATTTTACCGATCCATCCAATTCGTTCAAAAGTTATGGTGTTATATTGACACTAACATATGTACAGTGGGCCACATAGAAAAGTCGACCATCCCCATACTATTGGTACTATTATACGAATATTATTGATGGTATTTTTTTCTATGTGGCCCATTGCACATACCTAAAAACTCATTTTTTGGCAGTCGTGTAAAAGACACCAACGCGCCTGCTAAATTTATTAAACCAGGGTGTTTTTTTGTCTTCTCGAAATGGAAGGATTACGGTGTGATAACGTTATCTTAGTTAGCGTGAGGTATTAGGTATTTAAAGTTATACATACAGCTTTTGTTAGTAAATAACCAGTAGGTCGGTACTAGGCTCTGGGAGAAAGATATTTGACAAGTTTCTTGATTAATTTATATTGGTTTTATAATTTAGGCATTAAATCATTAGCATTAAGTTAATTTTTGACGTATATAATGAATAAAGCATTTTTATTATTTTATTTAATAACAATGTTTGTGCTAGAATATGAATCTACATAAATCAAAATATATTTCAGAGTGTACATATTGTAGTTTGTAAATACCACTTACTACATGACATATGTATACGATATTAAACTTATTATATGTTAGACTTGATTAAAATTAATATACCTTAGTTTAATAAAGTATAAAAAAAATAATAATTTTATTAGGTATAAGTATAGTTTGCATTACATACATGTTTATTAAGGTATATAGTAAACATTTGTATATTTTATTAAACATATATTCTTTCACATATATTCTCAATTAACATTATTCTAACTAATGATGCAAAATCGACATCCTGCCACATTCAACTGTATGCATTTCTCCATTCTACTCGCAACACGTGTGGTGCTATCCTTTAGGCGGCAAAATGGCGCCGTTAGGATTATTAATAACAAATTTGGGATCGCGATTCGGTTTCAAGTTATATTGGAAGGACGAATCGACCCTTTTAACATCTGTGGCGGCTCTAGGAAACACTGTTTATTTAGCGAAACCATTTCTGACGCTACTAATAATTCTTTATGAAAAAAGCTGGCTAAGTCCAAGTTGGACTTGCTCACTGAGGGTTCCGTATTCTCTACGGATGTTATTGAATTCAATTAATCGACAGCATTGAATCAATATTTAATTAAATAAATACCTAACTAGTTAAATAAAAAACGTAGCTTTATATAAAAAATGTCCCGCAGGTAGTTGTTGGCTATGGAGTAATTTATTACACATAAATCAGGGTCAACAATTATAATTATTTTAGGCGCTGAATGCCGGTCGCTTCGAACTGGTCATACTAATTGGTCTTTGAGGAGGGCTATGTCCAGCTGTCGACTTCTTGCACCTGAGATGACGATGAATATATCCTAATTAGGCCCATTAACTTCTAATTTAAGTTAGTTATCTTAGGGTAATCAAACAATATGTGCAAATATATTTACTGTTAAAAGATGCAAAAATGTCACAGGTGGACATAATGACCTGGAAAGGGGTTCTTTTATTACAATATTGTATATGGAACACTGAAAGGACCGCTTATATTACGCGGCGCTTTTTTCATCATATTTACAAATAATAATCATATGCATAACCGTCCGGTTTATTTTGCAAGCGCAGGCAGGAATTCTAATGATCTAAAGTAACGTAGATCTGAGGACTTTATTATCGGTTCGTATAAGACATCGTTAGGGGTTTATTTCGGTCTAGACATTAATGTTGGCGTTTGAGTCAATCATTTATTCAGCGCTTTGGAGACATCTCACGGGAGGGCAGAGGCATGCACGATTTATTATAGCTTGAGAGCCACGAATTAATTAATCAAAGCTAGCTGTCAGTCAGGTACAATCGCGGGCTAAAGTTAGATCAAGGTTTAAACCGCTGGGCGAGTTTCCTTTTCCCGTCAACATTGCTACATGACATAATAAGATGTTTTATTCTCCATCCCACTGCTGGGCCAAATACTCTTTTCTGTTTCCGAAGCTCCGTGGCGCAGCGGTCAACATGCTGGTCTGCGACACCGATGGTCCCGTGTTCGATCCCCGGTCAGGTCAAGCTGGAAAATTATCTTTTTCAGATTGACCTGGGTCTTGGATGTTTATCTATATAAGTATCTATTATAAAATATAGTATCGTTGAGTTAGTATCCCATATCACAAGTCTCGAACTTACTTTGGGGTTAGTTCAATCTGTGTGATTTGTCCGTAAATATTTATTTTTTTATTTGTTTCCACTTTGCTCTATCTCTAGCCTTTTCTTTCCAAGTTTTTTATTTAATATTTGACATAAAAGAATTTTATATATTTGACCTAAAGAGAGCATAAATTAATTAATCAAAGCTAGCTGTTAGTCAGGTACAATGGCGGGTTAAAGTTAGATCACGCTTTAGACCGCTCTGGGCGTTTACCTTTTCCCGTTAATACTGCTACATTTTGATAATTAGATGTTATTTTTTTATTAAACTATGTTAGCTTCAGTGCTGGGCAACAGCCTCCCTTTGCTGTTTTCACTTTCCTCTATCTTTTGCCATCTCTTTCCAAAGAAACAGAGAAAAAATTATATTAATAATTTTGTATCAACGATAGTTTAGAATGACCAAATAAGTTCTTAGTCGTGCACTCTTGTCAGAGTGGTCGTGGTCATATATCGGTCGGTTCATATAAGTACTTTCAGTAATTCTAAATAGTGAATATAAAAATATGAACAACCTGAAAATAATCTTGACTTTGACCAAAATTCGGCTACTTGCCACCGCAGGGGATAGGTTGTGTAATTTATACAAATGGATATTTAAACAACTTAAGTCATATTTTTTTTCAATATATTATATAATAACATATTTTTATAATATTGCGAGAGCATAAATTAATTAATCAAAGCTAGCTGTCACTCAGGTACAATCGCGGGCTATATTTATATCACGCTTTAAACCATTGGGCGATTAGAGTAGGTACTAGGTGAGTTTTCTTTTCCATTTCACACTATAACTAATAGATGGAGTAATTAGTAAAAATTTTAAAGTTAAAAAAAGATAACCCTTATTGAAGAAATATGTGTTTTGTACTAAAGACTTAATTTTTAAAAAATCACCCATACAAATATCCCGGCCAAAAAGTATAGTCCCATAGGAAAAGTTGTACATATTGGTGGGTTGAGTTTGTTTTGGTCAGAATTTTATTAAAATATTGTATATTGAATGCCAACGCCATTGACGCCAGACCGCCGTTTCGCTTAACGTAACGTTAAATATGAGGTTTACTTATTGTTTAAGAGTAATTTACAATAATTTAGTAGAAGATCCATCTATCCCATAGATTACAACAGCTTTAAAGATAATGTACAGTACCTAATTTAAAACAGGTACGTAGTGTGAAAATGCTCTTACCTTATAGGTCTTGAAAGAAACACAAAAAGCAGATTCTGTACAATATTAGACATATTAATTTATCTATAGGTTACGAACTAATTAATCAAAGCTAGTTTTCAGTCAGGTACAATCGTGAGCAGAAGTTAGAACACAATTTAGATCACTGGGCTGGTTTCTTTTTCTAGTCAACAATGTCAATTGATGGAATTAAATATAAATGAAATTTAATAACAAGTGATTTACTGAGATTTTTTAACATACCTACATAGTGGCTTATATTCATAGTATAGTGGTCATATTATATTAGTTACTGGCAATATGAGCCACAGCCAAAGCTATAGATTTTGTATGCCACCGCTTTTGACGTTTATATAATTAAATCTATCGTGCTAAACTGAGTAAGCTGTGTCTATCTCGTAAGAGATAAAGACGCATAACTGTAACTGAGATGCTACAGGTTAATTAATCAAACCTATCTGTCAGTCAGGGTACAATCGCGGTCTAAAGTTAGTAACTTCCTTTTCCTGTCGACACCGCGACGTTCCATTAATTGGAATAATTGGCGGGTTTGAGATTTATTTTTTCGCGCTGACAACACTGCGACGGCTGGCATTCGTAATTATGATTTGTCGCGAGAATATCAACACGATTCTTATTTGTAAGCTTGTGAGAAATGGGCTACAGTAACAGTAGATACCAAGTGACGAAAAGGTGATATTTTTTTACGGATTTATTGTGGACTAGAAATTTAAAAAAAAAAAATTATTTGCTTTCTATTATTCTTTTTAAGTGTCTCTCTCTCCACTTCACTAAAAAATACTACATGTTCAGACAAAATATTTTTACTGTTTTATTATATGTATAGATAAAAGCAACTGAAAATAATGAGATAAATCAGTACATTTATTTTTAACTTGATTGATAGACTTTATTATGTTTTCGCGATTTTAACACTTTTAAATAAAATTACTTATATTTACGAGTAATATAAGTAATTTTATTTAAAAATGTAGTATTTTCAATAAAAATAATTAAAAGGAGCCTGGAAAAATTGAAGGAGTGCGAGCCTATCACCTACTAATACATACAAGAAAAATTCCCAGTAGTTTTTAATAATTAGTTTTAAAATTTAAGAGGAAATAAGACAAAACATGCACGACACTTCCGTCGCTCGAAACGATTCAGCACCTTTTATGTCACAAACCGATATCTCTAACCTTTAAGCTACCAGAACATCATAAATATTATTAGCTCGTATCAGAATATCAATTCATTGTAATCCCATCGATGCGTTTCTCATACGATTTCGATTATTTGACGCAAACGCTCCTTTGTGAATGTGATAATTTGCATACAAATAAAACGGCTGACTCGACAAAAGAGTCTTTGTCACAAATCTGTACACAGATATCGAACTCGATCTTTTATCTCTCATTTATATTCAATATATTTGTTGTAAATAATCGTATTGACATTCAATATTTATAAAGGAAAGGTTGCGTGGGTTACTGCGCTGATGCTTTGGCACGCTATCACACAGTCGCTTCGCCTATGTCACAATATCGATTTATAAGGACAATCAAGAAAGTAAGATTAATTAGAATTACATACAACTGAAATGTTGAGAGATTGATTTTTGAGAAACTTATTTCAAACTAGGAAATAATAAGTCTAAAAATAAATTAAAATTTTCCTATAAATAAAGATATGTAATTTAAATTCCTCTCCTCCTCCAAAATGTGTTTTCAGTTGAATATTTGACAAGCCTTAATGATCTAGAAAGACAATACCTTCTTCTTAAATAGAAAGAGGGAGGATTCTTTTTTATTACAACAAAACACTTATTTTAACATTAACAAACCTTTTAAATAAACATATACATTTTTGCAAACAAGTCATGTTACTTATATATTCACTCATGTTTTCATGACTTTCATGGCTGAAAATAGATTGTTAATGTAAACAGAAAGCATATACCTATAAAAACCTTGTGTTTTCGAAATCTTATTTATCTTTGACGTTTAAAACATCACTTAATAAAAAAATTAAAAGCATTAAAATGACTGGAAAACTTTATCTCAAATAAATACAGTCGTAAAAATCTTCGGCTACGGTGTGAAAGGTGACATTGATGCTCTGATGGATTACTTTGTGACAATAGCGGGTTATCCTATTAATGTTATCTAAAAGATATATTTTATTCAATGCTTGATCGAAAGATGCATTAATTTGTAGTTTCTTCTGACTTTAGAAGAATACTTAGTACGAGCACTGACTGAGTAGGTATGACCAAAAGCCAACCAACGCTTTCAATCGATTAAGTTTACTGTAAATTATACACCGTACTCGTTATATAGTAATAGGACCCATTTCAATGTAACACAAATATTACCTAGATTTCTAAAGAAATAAATGAATGTAAAACTCACGATATTAATTCCCACAAAAATATATGTAACTAGCGTTCGCCCGCGGCTCCGCTCGCGTTGAAAAGTAGCCTTAGTCCTTTTCCGTATCCCAGACAACTTATGAACATTATTTCATAATGATTGGTTAAGTAGATAGGGCGTGAAAGCGTAACAAACAAACGAATTCACTTTCGCATTTATAATATTATAGTTGGGATGTGATTCTCACAAAAGTTAAAGTACTTAATTGGGTGAAATAAATCTTTTTTGGCCAATATGATCGATCGTGTGTTTGTAGCCACACAAAGGGTTAGCAGTTAGAGAAATAAAGATTGACGTTATTTTATGTGACTCAATAACCCGCATGGCGTTTTCCTTATAGATAATTAGCTTGATAGATATGGTAATTCTTATTCAGGTGAAATAGAACAATTAATTGTCCGCTTATCTTTGTTATTTGTGATAATTTAATCAGTGTAATTAATTGCATCCTGTATCATATTGCAGGAGTTAATGTAGGTAGTCATTTTAAAACAACAGAAATGTAATTTGTTACTATAGAATAGTTGCTTGTTGCGAAAATAATTACATAGATACATATTTATAAATAAGTACGAATGGAACAATCACAGTTGGAAAATAGTGGATTGAAAAACTAGAATTATCTGATTTAATAAAGGAATAAACATAAACATATACGGAGACATCACACAGACATATTATGTAACAAATACGTAAATACTTGGATGATTGTCTAAATCATCCAAGTCCCAGGCCAATCTTGAAAAAGATAATTTCTCATTTTGACCTGACCGGGGATCGAACCCGGGATTACAAGTGTCGCAGGCTGGCTTGTTGACCGCTGCGCCACGCACGGAGGTCATCGTAGTTGTAGAAGTCTTCGTTTGTATCGTATAATACAATTCTAATAATCTAAGAATTCTGTTCGTACACATAATCGATCGAGCAAATAACGTTTCTGACTTTCTACAAATAATTAAAATCATTATCGTCATTTCATTACACACCATAAGAAAAAAAACTATTCAAATCTTAAATGAACTTAATAGTAGTGTAATAAGGTCTATTTTTCAATGATTTTATTACTTCTACGACTTTTTTGTATTCAGTTGAGGCGCGGGTGCCCGCATAAGAATAAAAACAATTTATATAATAATACCTTCCCTATTGGTAATATCGCATTCCTATTATAGTGTTGATTAGTATGTTGGTTAACGGTTTTGTGGTGAAATTAAAGAATTTACAACTTCAGTATGCCATAAGGAGTACCTAGGTGCTTATAAAGGATTATTCGCGTACAATAGCTATTGTAGGAAATAATTATTTGATTGATATCCAGCTCATTGTCTCGTTAATGTAAGCTATTGGGAAACAATGCTTTTGTATTGCGATCAGCAACTGGTATTAAAGGATAAGTAACTATTTATTGTGTTACTTTACGATCTTATTATTGGAATTTTTTAACTTCTACGTTTGTGAATGCTTTAAAAAATTTGTGAATCCGAAATCGACAAGTTGTTTTTTCCATGCTGGTCTGGGAAAATGCAATAGCTGCTTCTCTTCCCATGCAGACAATAGAAGCCGGCTTAGGGAATGGGCGAATTTAATTGATTTCATTTTCCACCTACACGCCCAGTAGCATGCTAAGTGTGGCCCTTGGGTCTTATCGAACCTAGAGCTATGGTACGAGCGTGTTAACCACTGCGCCACAGAGGCTTGATATGGTGAGATAATCGTCTTGTAGAAAACTTCAGCCTAATTTTATTTTCTGAAGTTGAATAAAGAAGTCATGTTTCAAGGCTTATTTAGCGATACTCGAACATTTGAAAGACAGTACTTTTTTGTAAACTGGTTTCTATCAAAGCGATTGAGGCTTTTCTCAAATGTGAAAAATGTATATTTTTACTTAACTTAAAAGTAGGCTTTATTACTTTGAATCATGAGCAAAGTCTTTATTTGAAAGGATGCCAATGAATTCAAATACATATTATGAATCTAAATAACTGAAAATAGTGAACATATTTTTTTTCAAATAAATATTAAGTAACGGTTGCCTCTGTCTGACATTTGGGATCAGGATCCAATGAAACGACACACATTCAAATCTGTTGGGACATTTTAATTTATGGTGGAATAAAGAAACTCGCATTCATACTTACAATTCATATACGTATCCACGTAGAGTCTGAACACAAAACTCTTAATTTTGGAATAATATTAAAATAGTTTCAGATGTTTTTGTTTGACGTCAAAATACTGTCTTTTCTTCTAGACTTAATATTGGAATTTGAATGGCCTTTTCTCCTATCCCAAGACACATAAGAACAGTTCGCAGTTCACGAACAATACCAAAACAGCTTTCGTCGTTACCGGAACGATTGTCTATGTTTGTCTATCATTACACACAGCAACTTTCAATTTGCATGGCCATAATTACACGCGGCAAGTAATAAATGAGAGGGCGGTGGACTGAAGACATTTTATTCAAATTGGCTAAAGCTACGCGGCTAGGGATGGGCTTTGATGAAATTTCAACCAGTAAAATTTCACATACAAACTTTGGTGTAACAAATCTAGTTTGGGAATTGTTGTGCCAACTATAAAAGCGATAATTTATATCAGTCTCTGTATAAGTTGATACATATCTTTGATTGATGAAACCTTCGATATGGGATTAAATTAATTACATGTTGTTATTGTGAAATTTTATATAATTTTTTTTGTATTACTAGAACTTCAGAGACTAGACCAATAAAGTATTATGATTTTTAATTGTGCAATCGTCATCATCATTTCAGCCATGTTTCAGCCGCAAGAAGTCCACAGCTGGACATAGGGGGGCCTATGTGTCTGGTGGCTGGTTTCTTACTTAAAATCTATGACGTTTGATCATACATAGAATTATAGGTGTGGTAATGGAGCTCATGTTTATTTAATTTTTTGGACGTCACAATCTTTTGTTATCGTTCAGTCATAAAATTTTAATGTCTATAGAAACCGGACTAAGAGTATTGAATTTCAAAAATACCTATATTAATTAGCGACGAAAATGTGATACTTTTAAAGTTTTAGTTAAAGAGAAGTACGATATAGAATGGTGACGTCAAAGTCTATATCATCGATACATTTGTTCTTCATTTGTCATAGAAAATAGCATTTTTGCGAGTGAAATAGAGTTATTTTCGTAAAACTGTTATATCTCATTCGTTTTTTAACCAATTTTTTCACTGTTAGTATTTAACTTTTGAATATTTATGGACATACTGGTCAGCTAACACATATTTCAGCGCATTGAATGAAAGAATATATTACTTTTCTTTTCAGCCATCAATCAGTTCAGCCAGCCATCAATTGTGTGAAGGGCTTTCTAGAAAGTTCGCGTTTACTCCAGACGTTACTTTGTTATAGTAGTGTGCGGACTACCGCTTGTAAATGTTACGTAGCTTTAAGTTTTAACAATGAGAATTACTGGTTTGCTTAATAATAAAAGACTGGAGATGAGATACTCGTCTTTGTGAATGCTTTAAGAGTTCACTAACTAACTAGGTATGTGACTAATAAAGAAAATTAAATAAGATGCTAATTGATTTGGTTTTTAATAAAACAAAAAGAAATCACCTCTTTCTGCCAATGATTTAATGATTCTGACGACAAATCGTACTACGGAATTTGGAAGTCATGATGGAATAAAGAAAATTTTATAGGCATATATTTACATTCCTATTTTGCGTAGTCGTTTAATTACTGCTTAAGTGGAAAGGAACTTTTAACTAATACTTAGAATGTAATAAGTTCAAAAAGCTTGACTAGAAAAAAAAGCCGTTCAATGAGCCGTCATATTTTCCGCAAAGTATATATAAATGCACTTTCGTTTTTTTTTATGAATGAACTTTATATTCTTGCCAATATTCCTATTTGTGGGCACTTGGCACTGTATCTTATGTTATATGTATGTATGACATATTGCAAATTTTCCTGCGACTTAGCCCGCGTACTTACATTATAGCCTATGTCAGCTGCAGGTAAATTAGCTTTCTATGGGTGAAAGAAATTTGAAAATCGATCTAGTTATTTCGGAGCCTATTCAATGCAAATAAACAGTCATACTGATCTGTCCTTTTTATAAAATGAGTATAAATTAAATAAATTAAATGAGGAAGCGTGTCTTTTAAGAATCTGACTGTGCTAGAACAGCTGTAACTTCATACAATTACGTAAATAAATAATCGAAAGGATCTGCGATTGCTCATCATCATCACAGCCATGATACGATGTGTAATATCATTGTTTGTATTGAAACATCTCTGAATCAGGCAAATTGATGTTCGCGAAAGAAATCTTGTGAAGTAACGGATATATCTTCGTATTTAGATCGGATCGTGAAACGGCTTATTGACTGTAGTTTATATTTATTATAGGAATTAGCGATGGGACATACCGATGTTAGAAATATTTTTGGATCATCATGAACTTTGTGGTTTTTTATATCCCTAGTTAGTAACCAAATGTGTTAAGTGGTATAGTAATATGACATCACTAATTTATTTTCAATCGAGGCATGAAATTTATTTGTCCAATTTTGTTACTACGCTATTTCCTTGTCCCTGATACAAATAGTGTTAGGGTCTAGGAAATGGTGTTAGCAAAACAATAGTTTTTGAATGGCACTATACGTATGTGCACTGACTTTATTATGCTAATTACTATATTATTTGTTTCGAATTAAGAATAAATTTTGATAAGGTAACTTACAAGATCTCATTGATAAAAAATTTCCTTTGTTGTTATGATCGTGAATGAATTAACCTTACTCCGTAGGCTAGCCTTCTTGTACGTCAACCATTGCTGCACCTTATCACGGAGAGGGGTTCAAATCTAACATTATAAAATAAACTGCCTAATAAAATCAAACCCACGCGAACCCAGGTGCTGGCACTAATCTTATGACTAGTGTTAATCGGAACTGCCTGGCCTGCCTATAGAAAAAATATATACTGGCAGAGTACTCGTAGTATCGATACATTTAATTGAAACGAAATTCAATTAAGCGGAAAAAAATTAAAATCGTTATCCGACTAAATATTGTACTAATCAATAGACACAGATGTTCACCGACAATGAGTAAATAAGCACGCGTTATGTAAACCGAGTATCACGGCGGCAGCGATGGGTCTTCACGAAGTCATATGAATTATAATCGCGTTCCGATATTGCGATCACTGCATGCTGTCCTTAATTAAACGTGCTACACGTACGCGCGTCACTGCTACGAGTTTGAATAGGTGTAGTTACGTGTGTCCCTCACTAGTATAATAGAATGTAGATTTTGTTCAAAGTCCTTTGGAAAGTCTAAACTGATTCATGGGGGGATGATCATTATGTTGTGCATATACAATATGTTAATTAAACCCTATCGGATCCTTAAAAGGCGACTAAGTCTGTCTATATAAACATTTTTTCTAATAATATATACATAGGACTAATTCAGGAAATTTGAAAGTGTTCAGCCTGCCGGGAAATTTGTATGAAAATGACGAATTTTCAGGACTAGTTTCATAGGAAAAGTTGTTTATATAGACGGGCTGAATCGCCCCTTTAAGGATCGGACAGGGTATAATTAACATATTGACATTAAAATACATGCTTCGTCTATTAGCCAAATTGAGAGAATACGGTGCACATAGGTACATTGATTTGATTACAAACTTGCAATATTCGCAGTCGTGGATCTATTGATGGCATTGTACAACTTATCGTTTCGAATAAATAGCGGAAAACGAAAAAGAAAATGGTTCCTTGTTTAACACGGAACCCTTAAGTGTCCCACGTAAAGCCGAAATCCCATACAAACGTATACAAAATTACAGCGAATAGAAGTTTTCGATACAAAACTTCTACTAGCTGTAATCGCGAGTAGCTATTTAACCTTTCATTTACAACCAGTAAAAGTTTGAACAACTTTTTGCTTCATTATAACCCTGTGACATAATGATAAATACGTTTGCAAGTAGAGGTGAGAAGGGTACGTTTTCTAGCGATTGTAGCCGGGAACATTATGAAAACATTAGTGCTGGATCACTGCTAATGGCTGGGCCGGTGATCTGCAAACAATAAATATTACTAGGGCGAATTTCCTATGAGCGGTCAATGCGGGACCTAGGAATAATATGGACTGGACTGCACAAGTTACATGTGTGCATTTCTCTGATCGAAATTCAAACTCTTAAAGTATGTACTAAATACACATACACATGCATAATAAATGTCGATGTGTGCGTGTGCTTGTGTCGCGCGCGACACGGTTGCATGCATTGGTATTTTCGTCAGTATTACGGTTCTTATCCCTGAAAATTCAAAATAATCTTCAATCTCAGAGTATCTTTGTCTTGCTAGGTAACCTAGACAGTGAACGAGACTTAAGAACATTTTTAGTTGAGATCATGGAGTATGTATGGATACGTACTTTTGTGGTTGAGATTCATCTAAGATGCCATTGAGTATTCTGGCGATCAAATCGGAAGAGTCGCGAGCTCCTTAATCTTAAACCCTTACAAATATCTTTTAATCGAGCCAGGCCAAGACTAGTCGGGTGCGCCCAGCAAGTTACATCGTAACCCGATACCAGATTAGAAACGGAAGACGGCCGATATCGGGGAATCGATAAGTCCGACCGACACTGATATCAGAATCGATTGGAAACTAGTTAATTTCTTGAATCACTTCCTACCTTGGGGCTATAAGTAGTATCAATTTGACATTTTGTATGAAAAGGGGCATTCGAACGTGCTGCTTTGTCGGTATTTGAGAGCAAACTAGTTTGTGCTGAAATCGAGTTTGGCGTGTAACTTAAATGTATGTTAGTATATCTGTTCTATTGTCGACTCCTGCAGATATGGACCCGGTTCCGTCAAATCATAGCCACATCATAACTAATCATAATGCAACTGGAAAGAAGCTCCAATGAGAAGGGGGCTTAATCATTGGGAATCCTTATGTTTTTATCTCAGCATGCACAAGACCGCAATATGTGGCGATCTATGGGGGAAGACTGTATCCAGCAGTGGATGTCCCTAGTTGTTAGATAGATATCAACATCATCATCTCTACCACAAGAAGTGTCGTGCTGGACACAGGCCTCCTCCAAAGATTTCAGTACAACCAGTTCGAAGAGGCCTTCCTGCGCCCTTGGTCAGGTCTTCCGACCACCTAGTCGATGGGGGTCCAACGCTGAGCTTGCCGGTATGTGGTCGCCATTGTAGAACCTTTCTGCCCCATCAGCCATGGATTTGAATGCTATGTATAGGTATGCGCATGTTCTTTATACCAATTGCTTACTAAAGAATATTTTGTCCTAACTCGCACCACTCAGTACAAAAAATTCCAAGTTTTTTTTTTGAGTTTTCAGATTGCATGATACGATTCCTATTCTTGATACTTCCGCAAAACAACTACTCTTTGTCATAATATCCTTACTATAATTAAATTAATATGAATGGCTATAAGTATTTGTTTGTTTTGATACCGCGCAATGATTAGGTCGGGTATTAAGTTGTGGGGCTTCGCCTTGAGACGTGCAACTCGATTCATTCACGAGGTATCGGTTTCCTTATGAACTGATTACTTGTCATTTTATAAGATTAGACTTGTTTGATTATTATGGGGCTTCTGAAACTGATATCAAAGCTTTAAGCGCACGCTTTAGTGAACTTCTGTAAAAAGCTCTTGAAATAAAATCTTATTTGTATCTACTTATCTTCCTCACGGGATCACGGAATGTCTTCTGCCAAAACCAGGTATAATTAATTATTATTATGATGATTATATAGCAAGGTGTTGAAATAACAATTTTATTTTAATAACTGTTGCTCTAAAAGTACTATACTGCTCTTTAACCTTTGATGAATGATTAATCAATGGTTAAGCATCTGAACCATTAGTAGTTCTTATTCTAGTTCTAGTTTTCTATAGTTTAAAAATAATTCAATATTGTTTCAGTAATTTTTGAATTTATCCATTACAAACAAAGACCCAAATAATTCATTTTTAACCGATATAATAATATAAGTAGACATGAACATTTTGGAAAATAATAAAACAAATATGCAGTAATTATTTTGTTTATTTATTTCTTACGTGAAGTAAGTACTTCATTATCTCATACATCCAGTAAATACTGGTCAAAACAGTTCCTCGCTTGATTGCGGCCACCGTCGTTCAATTGAGGTTACTCGCATAAACCACTCGCCAACGCTGCTTCCTCCACATCAAATTAGGCGCTTTAATTATTTACTAGTACTAAAACGTAGCGTTAAACTCATCCACTATACCCTGACCTCCCCTCCCGCTCTCACACAACCAAAAATAGAAACGAAACAAGCAGTTCGGTGGCCAGTCAGAGGTCACGTTAAGCTGGGTAGAGCGGTACTAAAATGTTTGGGGAAATAAAAGTGATGTGGCAGGAAACTTCTGACAAAGCAGGTGTATTTTTCTTTGGGTGCAAATTCCCTTACGCCCATTAAGGATTTGGAGAAGTATATACATTGTACTTTACCTAGTTTGTATGTAGTTGGGTAGGACGGTAATCAAAGGTACTCCACTTTGGAGTAAAAATTTAAAACATAAGTTCGTTGCCAAGTTTTGTAATTTTGAAATTCATTAAGTGTTTTTTATACAAAACATCTTAGTGTTTCATGAAAAGTTTGCGTTACGTTGTATCCTTTCCCATTATATAATTGAGTGTAGTTACTTATATCAAAGTGGAACGGAACTACCACTGATACCTATGCATTTCATAGAAGTCGATGATTGTTTATTTGCATAAAATAGGCTCCGAAACTATTGGATCGATTTCCGAAATTCTTACACCTATAGGTAGGAAATTCATCTGGGAGTGAGAAAGAATTAACGTAGACGAAGTTGCGGGAATAATGATTTTTTTTTGTAAAAAGGAATCATAGATACGTTGTACTATTACTGATTACCATTTGCCTTCATTATGTCCTATGGATATGTGGATATAGGATCTTTCCATAACTTCTTAAAAAAAGACTTGATATGGTAACTGTATATTTTATTTTATATGCATTACAAAATTGACATGTCGCATTTTACATTGTACACAGATGAAAACGCGCCATGCAATTGTGTTGCAACAGATCAAGCAATAACGCTAGATGCGCATTGCACAACTGTACTGGGCGTACTACAGCGTTGGGCGGGAAATTCACAGCGCCTTTCTCAGGCATTATGGTCACTGTGTATTCAACAGTGGCTCCAATGCTTTCTATGACAAGTTTACTAGTTATTATTATTTATTGTGTTGTATTAGAATTTTGAAATGGCAGTTGTGTAATCGAGGTGTAGAGAATCCGACGTGAGAGATTTTACGCCTATTTCTAAGCGTCATTATTGGGGCTTCATTTATAAACATTTCAATGCCAATTTCGACCTATACTAATAAATCTTATTTAAAAAAAATCTAGTCTATGATGTTTTTATAATTGCTTCCTGTGACAATCCTCTGCTTCTCAATTAGCATGAATTCAATTACCATGAATATAAAAAAAGTCCTCTAGGATCAATGCTGATAACCCGAAAAACGGCCGACTTCCCGTACAAATTGCTCAACTAAATTGCTACAAACTTAATAAAAAATTGCTACAAATCGCTTCCTCAGTCGGATTAAAGGTAATCCAAATAATGCCTTCCTTTTATCAATTAATTCTATAAAGGTGTCGACAGTTTGATAAACCGAGCGTGTGCAAAGTGCCTGATAGGTATGCATCTTTTTATCATTTTGGCTGTCCTCCTCTACAGTTCGGAAATTTCAACCGATTTTCCCGAAATGGATGACACCTCTGACCATGTCTCATTATATAGTCCATATTATTAGGTGTCGAAATAATTATTTCGTTTTCATCTTATAAACACGAACGAAGCCCACGAGTCAGCCCTAATACGGCTAGCACCGCGGCGCCTTTGTTGTGTGTCAGTCAACAGAGTGATAACACCTCCATAATGCATAGCAAGGCAAATAGTTGTACTCTTAACTATTTGAGCGGCCTCTCGCAATCGATTGCCTGATTCTATTGATTTAACGACAACTTAGAGCTCAATAATGGCTGTAGGATGAACTTAAAATACCTATGTATAAGAAAATGCATCTAGTAAAAGTATGATGGTTCAAACGCTTATTACCTACCTTATGAAGATTTAATTATTGATTGTCATCAGGTACGTGAGCCGTGTAGGGTCCCGGCAGAGGAGAATAGGACTACTCCAAATCTTCCCGTGGATGTCGTAAAAAGTGACTTTGGGTACACAAAGTAAACAAAGCTTATATACATCAAAGAAACCTCTCCAACCTGTCTGGGCAGCGTGGAGAGTGTAGGCCAAAGCCTCTCACTGCTCTGGATTATATATGGCTCTAGTAGTACAGAGATGATTCAAACGCTTATTTAGCTTATGAAGATTTATTGACTGTCATAGGCACTTGATTTTTTCTAATTTTGCGCTACACGAGCATACTAAACATCTGATCGCCCATGGACATAGGCAACGTCAGCTACCGGCTTTTTGGATTAGAAAATATAATTGAGTTCATAACAATTGTAAACGTAAGTAATTCACTTATATAGTTTAGCTAAAGTTCATCATGCTTATGTCACCCGCTTCCAAAGCTTCTGTTGTGTTTTTTATGTTTTATCGGTATTTATTAGACACTTGAGTTGGATTTTTTAGCTCAAAATATTTAAAACATAAGGTTTATACACATATTACGGTAATATTCTAATCTTCATCATTAGATGACGATCATCATATTACCTTTATATTACATAAATAATATCAGAAGGGAAGGATTTTTAGGACTGGGTTTAAAACATCATATTGTGGCATAAAACAAATATCAATAAACTGTTATTAATCTATTAGCTAACTTTTTTAACTTTTCGGAAAGGCAACGGGGATTTCCTTTAAATACGTCATTTTAGACCTTCTGTGTGCTCCGACCACGAGGTCTCGATCATTGACTTATAGAACTATGAGTTCTTAAGATAATCACGTTTATTATTAACAATTACTTGCTATATTGTCTTAAACATAAGGCAGATATTTAAACATTATTGTGCAAAATAGTATTTCTAAGCCTTCCTGCCATCTTGTCTTAATCTTTGATACTTTATGTTAAGGTGACAATATATTTATTCGTCAATCATAGTAATATTTTCGAATATCTGAGATTGACATTAAAAATAATATAGAAAATATTAATTTACTTTAAAATCCCAGCATTCTAACATGGTCTTGATTTTTCCTCATAGTTTGATGTCATTGCGATATACAATTGAAAATAACATTTTAATGCGCAATAAATAATACCATTAAAAATAAACGTCTAGCTCAAACAATGTATAAAACAACTTTGTATGATTCTACGGATTCTACGTAAATTGAATGATATGTATTAAATATTAGATCACGTTTCAGATAAAACATTGTAACAAATGTGTGTCATACTGCTGCATCATGTATTACTTGCTTTTAATAGTATAGTTTTATAAGAAAATAGGTAATATAAAATGGGAAAACCACAAACATATTCATAACATTTACACACTCTGTATATTTAGTTTTTCAGTCATGTTTCTTTTTACCAAAATATTGAAGTACTTATATGAGTTACGAAAACTGGTAGCCATGTTTATTTATTTCAACTTTACATTCAGAGTGTAATAATTTTTTTCATCGTGGATTTAAACTTTTGATGTGAAAATCCAGTGGCTTGCAGACTTGTGACGTGACGGTGAACAGCAAGACCCTTCCTTATATTCATAAACCTAATGGATCACTTAATTGTGGGTTAACATTTTTTCCTGCTTTACCTACTTACGCAATGCTGATCCGAGTAGCCATAAACTTGAAGTATCATGAATGGTCAGCCGCTCTACATTCGCTGCAGGGGTGGCGGCGATCGCTTTTATTTGACACCCTGTTGTCCAACGCACCGTTAGTACTTTGCTTTGTATCGATTTTACAGTTAGTTTCTCTTAGCTATTAGTTTAATTTGCGTAAGATATGGGTTTATGAGATTTTTTTGTAATATTAGGAATAACGAGTATTTTAATGTATACATCAATGCAAGAGGCGTCTGGACAATATTTTTAAACCTACATAAAAGTTTTTATCATAAGCGTATCAACAATGCGTTTAGTCACCAAGAATTTAGACGGTGTCTATAGCCAGACCAGCCTAGTAGATACCATCTTATTGCATAGTGATCATTTACATGCGAATGCGATTGTAGCTGAATCGAACATAGAGTCAGTCAAATTTAACTTGCAAGATTAGATTACATAAAAACACGTAGTTAAAAGTTAGATTTTAGATAGTTAGACTACGACTTTTGGGATATACCTATCCTTTCCAACAAAAAAAAAACAAATAAATATATCAATATGGGACTACTCTGCAAAAAGATATGCATGGTCATACATAAAAAAATAATAAACGCGTCGACTTGATAACCTCCTCCGGTTTTTCGTCGGTTGATAAATCTTATAAAAGGAAATGAATTAAGTGTCTAAATAGGGCAATGAATTTGGTTCCACCTGCATTGTCGTTCCACTCCTCGATATCATGTTTATAAACATCGGGCACGCGCGCGCTCTTTGATCCCCGTCCCCCTCTCGTGGCGTGGACCCAACCCACATCAACGGGTTATTTTTTATTATGGTAGATAGCATTAATCACTTTGTAGTAACGTTTTGATAATACTATAGCTTTTAGTAAAAAGGTTTAAAATAATTTATTAGATTTATTGTTATTTACAATTTTTTCAATGATTCATAGTCCAGTTGCTATACCAACAGCCTGCTGAGGTACTATTCTTGATGGTGACTGTTCGAAAACCATTGTACTTTTTCCATACAAAAACCATTTTTGTATGGAAAAATTAGAAGTCTTCTGAAGTCATACTATTAAAAATGGTACCCCTGATCAGATGATATTGGTGATGAAATAATTTTTAAACAGGCATTAAAATTATAGAAATTCTGCGTGAAAGAAAAGATGATACCTATTGATGATCATACATTTTCAATTAGAGTGCTCACAGCTGTTGTCAATTCCCGTTTGCGTGCAATGATCTTTGTTGGAGGTAAATAATTTGGATGAATTTCAATTGCAACAGAACATTTACGTCTGTAGGCTGCTCATTTATTAATAAGCTCAAGGCAGCGACAAAAGCGGCGGTCACATTAAATATAATTAATAAAGCCGTCACAATAAAGCGCATTAAGCAGTCTCAGCACAAAGCGCTGAATAGCCAAATGTTTCTTTTCAAGTAGCTGTCGCGGCGCTAGTGATGTGGCGCATGTGTAATCGAGGTGATTAATCGACCAATCAACGTACCGCTTACAAAAAAACGGCCAAGTGCGAGTCGGATCTGTACGTAAACGTTTTCGTATAATTTTTATAAAATTTCACGTTTGTTATGCCTAATCAATTATTTGTTGTTGAAGTGGCTCTATAAATACACATTATTACAGTATCTTACTAGTAGTAGATGGATGGACAAAAAAAAGCTATGTAATCTTATTACAAAGCTTTTTCATCATTCCCGTTCGTACTTTTTAAGTACGGACTACGTACTTTAAATATATGTTTTGTCTATGTGTATGTTTGAGCTTTGGTCATAGAATTAATAATAGTACTTTAGTATGTATCTATAGGTACCTCTACATCTACAATAATTTCGTAGAAAGAAAAGATTTGATTATGTGTTTGTTTATAATGGGCAAACTTCACAACTAAGTCTTTCACCTATAGAAAGCTACATTATCAGCGAGGGTCAGTTGCATTGTAACCCAAGGTATCAAGTGTATCTGAGCAGGCATAGGGCCCACCGTGGGCCCACCTGATGAAAAGCTATTACCGTAGTCCATTAATGTAAGCAACACCAGGGGTGCTACTCTGCTACATATGGTGCGAAACTATTGATGATACGAGTACTCCATCTCTTTCTCTCACCCAAGCGTGTTCACGGTTGTGTTCTAACGTGAGATGTATCAGACCTCAGGATCCGCTAAGTTGCTCTAAGCATGTCACTTATTTGTCCACGCATACGGATACGCGGTATATAGTTACTGTGTAATATGCAGATTTGCATTGCTTTTGTATGAAACAGCTCACTCGAGTAGTTTTCAGCCGCTATGCTACATATTCGTGAGCCAAATACACCTTTCTAATTAAGGATTTTTTTTTCAAAACTCTGATTGATGTTAACATTGGGAATAAGCTGTTATTTTAAAATTTGTTGATTTGTTCGTTGTTCTCTTGAAACTTGCTCGATGATGTTTTGATTTTCTAATATGCAACCCATAAACAAGCTTTTGCTTTCAAGTTACAACTTTGTCAAAGAGGGCCACATTATAACTTATTTATATTTTAGGAACCTGAAGAAATTTTCGAAATAATTGCATCAGTACCCAAGCCCAAATATCTAACTGTTTTTAACCGACTTCAAAGAGAACGTTCTTAAATTGTTTATTTTTCTTGTTTTACTTCTTAAATTCACCATGTATGATCCGATCTGAATTTTTTATTATTATTTTACTGGGAATTATTTACGAGTACATATTTTCTAAAAGGTTCTATTCTAATTTCATCAAGATATATTTAGTAGTTTGGTTATAGTAGTTTTTATTAACTATAGAACACAAATACCCGGAAAAGTCTATAATGCGGGCTCTAATTGAGTTGATCTTATAACATCAGTTGAAAGTAAAGACTCTAACTGAGAACAAGTTCATACGCAGACCTGTTACAGCTATACTGGAGTTGGCTGCTCTATTTAGTTATTAGACTTTTAGTCGGTAACCGATGCCGTGATCAGGCGAGCGTTTATAACTTATAAATAATTGCAAGCTTTCCCGCCATTGCTGTTTCATTTTAAAGATGGCGGCGGGGTGCGATTTCACGTCATTAAGACTAGTTAACGCGCGACCCGGCCGCTATCCTCTAATTATGAGCTACCGGTGCCTCCCAACACGATGGAAGTAATATTGGATATTATAAACTGGATTCGCGGATCGATGCGGGTTGTGAGCGGAAAATGATTGCTTTCTATTGCGGAATGAGGGGTTCTTATTTCATGAGATAAGATAGCTAGGTAGGTGTTAGTCTAGTTCTTTAAAGAAATAATTCAACACGCAGGTTTAAACAACACAACAACTTATATCAGAACATGCATCCTTAACATTTAGAATCGTTTGTTCTGAATCAAATAGAGTTACAAAATTTTGAATAAGTATTGAAATTTGATCCCCATGTTTATAAGTTTATGACGTAAGGATAATCGCAAATGTTCTTGCAAAGGAGAAGAATGCATATCAAGAGTGATTATTGTAGATGAGGCGAAAGAGGTTTAAGGATCGTAGCGTGTAGAGATCCAGTCTCTGCCCCACCAGCGAAAAGAGGAGAGGAGATAATGTAAAGTAAATTTGAAATTAGTAATTTAAGGTGTAACGGTTATGAAATGGACTGCTTACTGCTTACTGCTACCGTGGGCTATTTTCCACACTTAGGCCGCCTATTCGGGCCCATTGTGTGTGAACAGAAGATGTCCATTCTTCGGTCTTCTGTTGATAGGAGATCCCAGATCTCCTTCTTTGGTGGGTTGCTACACGTTGTTTTACACGAGCCAACCCAGCTCGTCGAGAAAGCGTAGAACCGCAGAGGGTGTGCTGCAGGCCTCGCTCATGGTTTCTGGTTTTCCCAGGAACTCTTCTCTTGTAGTTGTCACACTAGGGCATTCTAGTAGTAGATGCCTAGCTGTTTCTTCAGTCTCTAAGCAACCTCTGCAAAGAGGGCTGTCAGTCAAGCCTATAACAGATAGGTGTTTATTTAGCATACAATGGCCTGTGATTACTCCAATCATGAGACGTAATTTAGCCCTGGGTAGTGCGAGCAGTCTTCTAGAGAATTTCCTGTCTAATGCAGGAAGCACTTCTTTAGACTGCCGGCATCTGTCCAGGGTTGACCATGCTTGCTGATGTTCAGCCTCTATTTTGGATTTGACCCAGGAACGTACCTGCGAGAATGGTATAGGTACCATTGGTAGTGGGCCAAGTGGAATCATGCTTGACCCTCTCCTCGCTAACTCGTCCGCTGCGTCATTTCCAAGAGAGTTGCTGTGTCCTTTGATCCACTGTAACGTGACTGAGTTATACTTACAGAGATTGTCCAGTGAATTGTTGCATTCGAGTATTAGCGCTGAGTCAATCATCGGTCTCTTTAGGGCGTGAAGGACTGCTGAGCTGTCTGTTAGGATGCGTATGTTTTGATTTGTTACCTTCATCCTGTTGATTTGTGCCGCGGCATGGGATATAGCAACACACTCCGCCTGGAAGATTGAGTTGTGTTTACCCAATGCCGTTGCATAGTGAATGTTGAGGTCGTGAGAGAAAACTCCGGCTCCAACTCCATCCTTTGTTTTGGATCCGTCTGTGTAAACTCTCACTTCTCTGATACCTGAGCTATCTAAGATTTCCTCATGTAATTGTATTTTGTACTTTTTGTCGAAGACAAATTGTTTTTTAATTCTGTCATTTGTGGCTCCCATTAGATGAGATGATTCCATTGCCAGGGACAAAATTTTTGTGTGTGGCGCAGTTGAGTTGCTTTTCCATGTGTCCATTGCTCGTAGTCTTATGGATGCAATCTCTGCTTCTTGTCTTATATGTAAGTGGAGGGGTTTTATGTCAAGTATCGCTTCGAGTGCAGCTGTTGGGGTAGTGCTCATGCCACCTCCAATGGCAAGGCATGCTGTGCGTTGGAAGCGTTGTAGCTTTTCTTGGACGGTCTTTAAGGTGGTTCTTTTCCACCAGACGATCGCTCCATATGTTAGCGCTGGTCTGATTACCATTGTGTACAGCCATTTCATTATTTTTGGGGTCACCCCCCAGGTTTTGCCAACCATTCTGCGACAGTGCCATAATGAAATGCATGATTTCTTTATTTTATTATCCAGGTGGCTATTCCAGCTGAGTTTGCTGTCAATAATTACTCCTAGGTACTTAACTTCAGGTGATAGTTTTAGCGTAGTGCCAAATAGTTTGGGAAGTGTATAGTTGCCCAGTTGTCTTTTATTTGTGAACATAACCATTTCAGTTTTGTTGGCGTTCACCGAGAGCTCGTGTTTTCTACACCAATTTTCAACAATCCGCAAAGCACCTCTTGTGAGATTGCAGGCGGTGTCTGCAGTTTTACCTGGGATGAGTATTGCCAGGTCGTCTGCGTACCCAATTGTGTAGAAATTGTTGTTGTTCAGTGTTGTTAGAAGATCATCTACTACCAGGCTCCACAGTATAGGGGATAGAACTCCACCCTGTGGGCAGCCCCTGGTGGTTAGTATCTTTGTTGTGTCCTGCATAGTGAGTTGTATCTTTCTTGTTTCTAGCATGTTGCGAATCCACCCCGTTATAGTATTAGGGGTGTTGTGTCTGGTTAACGCTTCGCAAATGCTGTTGAAGTTGGTTTTGTCAAAGGCACCTTCAATATCTATAAAGGTACCAAGGCAAAGATTTTTGCTTTGTATTGAGTTTTCGGCAATGTTGATTACCTCATGTAGTGCCGATTCTGTTGATTTTCCCACATTATAGGCATGTTGCCTAGTGTGAATGGGATGATTTGTGAGGACTTTGTCCCTGATGAATCTGTCACATAGTCTTTCCTGGGTTTTCAGGAGAAAGGAGGAGAGACTAATGGGTCTGAAGGATTTGGCGTCCGTGTAGTCTGCTTTACCTGGTTTTGGTATGAAGATTACTTTGACTTCTCGCCATTGTTCGGGTATATATTTGTGTGCCAGACTGGCAGTTAACAAATTTGTTAGGTGTTGTAATAGAGTATCTTCACCCCATATTAGAAGGCCCGGGAAAATGCCATCAGGTCCTGGGGCTTTAAAAAGGTGGAAGCTGTTTATAGCCCACTTTACTCTATCTATTGTAACTACAGCTTTTGCTGTTTCCCAGTCCTCCATTGTAGTAGGCAGTTGTACTGACCCACTCGAACTTACCAGGTCTGGTGTGATGTTTAAACATCCTGGAAAGTGTGTGTTAAGTAGGACTTCGTTTATTTCTGCTTCTGTAGTTGTATAGGTACCGTCTGGTTTTTTTAGTGTACCGATAGTTTTATTTATGTTGTCGCCACTTAATATCGTCCTAACCCTTGAGGCTTCCGTGGTTGATTGTATGTTATTGCAATATTTGCACCAGGACCTTCTGCTAAAGGATCTTATTCTTCTTTTGTAGTTAGCCCTGGCCCTGGTGTAGTTGTCCCAGTCGTAATCACTTCTGGTGTTCATGGCTTTATTGAACAGTCTTCCAACTTGTTTTTTCCTTCTGGCTAGTTCGGGACCCCATATGCCTTTGTCGCTCTTTTTGCCGCAGAAGGGAACGCTCATGGGGCATGCGTGTTGGAAGCTGTCAATTATAGCTTTTGATATTGTCTCTGCATAGTTTTCAATTTCATGATGGGTGTTTAATTCATTGATGTTCTTTGCAGTTCCAAGTTTTGTGTCTAGTTGTTCTTTGTAGACATTCTTGTTAGTTTTCCTTGGGTTTCTGCGGGGTGTTGTTTTGGCTATTTCGTGGTCGATTACATACCTGATCCACCTGTGATCGGAGCCCGAGTACTCATCGGAGACCTGCCACTGATGGATAAGATCTGCGACTCTGCTAGTTGCCAGTGTTAGATCAATGATGGTTTGGCTGCGCCTAGTAACGAAGGTGGGTTTATTACCTTTGTTAATGATGTTGAGGTCAGTCTGAAATAGGTAGTCTACTAATAAAATACCTCTATCGTTTGACTCGTTCATGCCCCATAACGGATGATGGGCGTTGGCGTCCACTGAGATAATGAGCTCTAGATTATTATGAGTACAGTGTCTTACCAATTCTATCATCTCTATAGAAGGTATCGCCGCGTCCGAAGGTAGGTACACGGATGCGATCACTGTATCTGTTATTATTTTGTTTTTTCCCAGGGAGATTTTCACGGCTGTCTGATCTCTGGAAAACAAATGTGTTAGTGGCATCGCCTTGATATTAGGGGGTAAGTAAATGCAGGACCTCGGATGATCCGAGGTTTGATCAAATATGAGCTTACCTCCTATGTTGTTTAAGCCGCTTATATTGTTGTATTTGTTGATCCACGGCTCCTGGATCAACGCTATTGTTTGTGGGTTTGCCTTCAGCTCGCCCCGCAGGTTAGCCGTCGCGGTCTGACTGTGCTGAAGGTTGATCTGGAGGACCTTAGTCATCCAGATCCGACTCCGAGGCGACGATGGAGTCATCATTGGAGAGGAGTTCCACTTCTACCTCTTCCCCCCTAATGGCCATGCTGGCCAGTTGGCACGCCACTGTGGCGGCTACGTTCGTAGCCGTCTTGCTCGGTGTCGACGCTTTTTTTGGTGACTCCGTGGCAGTGGGTGTCGATGGTGACGGGCTGGCCGCCCTTGATCTTGGCGGTTTGGGGGGGTTGTTAACACCTGATGGCCCCGCCACAGCTACCTCAGGGGTTTGTTGTTCAGTCTCCATTTGGACTGTGTCAAGCTTACCATTGTTGTCCTCCGGTAGTTTGTTGGTCTCTGGATCCAGGTCTACCTCATTTTTTATTTGCTTGAGGTATACCGATCCGAGACTGAAGGATAGGCATCGCCCTTTGTCGATTATCGTTGGTAGGATGTTGTCAGGAACTCCAACTATGAGGTACATCCCTGCTTCCTGTTTTGAGGCGGTGTATAGACTCCACCTGTCGACTCCTGCCCATGGGTTCATGCGGTGCAGCATAGTGTGAAGCTGCTCCATCGTGCCGTTGCGGGCAGGTAGAAAGATGCCGCACTTTGTCTTCTTGACCAAGTCCTTTTGGAGGACTACTTTGAGCGGCGATTTTGAGGCGGGGGTGGTGATACTTGCCACCGCGTTCTCGAGCCAGGTTCTAGTGACCTCATCCCGGCATAGGAGTTTAAGTACGCCATCCGCGATGACGGGCTTACCCCCGAATACCGGGATGATGGTGTTAGCCGGGTCAAGGACGTGGGCCATCAGTTTATCTTCCACCTCAGCCTGTATGTGGTCCAAGTCTTGCTGGAGTAGGTCCGATGCGTCCACCGTGGTGATTGCCACATGGAGGTCGGTGATTATGGCTCCAGCGTAGGTCGTCCCGCTTCTGCATTTCGACGAGTCTAGCTTGGCGCGCTTGGGTTCTCCTCTCGGAGATGTGGAGTCGTCCAGGCGCGCTCTCTTGGAGCGTTGTTCGGCAGTAAACTGCAAGTTTTTAGGCGGCGGCTTATTAAGCGGCGGCCTGTTAAACGGCTGATGCCGTTGTTGTCGCCCCGTGGCAGATCGGCGATCCTGGTTCCCAGTGTTCAGCCTCTCTGCCGTTCGGGTAAGGTTTGGATCGCTCACGGCCTTCCCTCGCGTTTCCTCGGACAACCTCTGTCCTTCTGGTCCCCTATCGGTTCCCAGGTCAGACTTCGGAGCTTCGGAGTTGCTCGGTCCAGCGGTGGAGGGGTCACAGCGGGCAGAACTGTCACTCGCCTTCGAACTGCCCTGTTCCAGGTCGGTCCTCGGTTGAGATTCAGTCGCCGGCTGTCTTGTCCGTCTGTCATAGTCGCGGTAACGCTCATCGCGTCGGCGCGATTGCGACTGGTTGTTGCCCTTGCGGGGTTTGTTACTATTTTGATTGCGGGTTTCCCGTGCCCTATCAGACGTCTGGGCCCCTGCCAGGTGTGTAGGTTGCAGTCGGGATCGGTTTTTACCCTTTCCCTTCCGTTTCCATGACACCTCCTGCCAGGTGTCCAGGAGGATGGCGGAGCTGGTGCTCGGTCTCATCCCTTGGGGAGTGTTATCCCTTTGACAGGGTTGTTGTTTCTCGGCGCTCTGTTTTTCAGAGGCGGAGTCTTTTTTAGGGGGGTTTTTCTGCTTTTTTGGATCCATGCAGTGTTAGTTGGTCTTCATCCCTTAGGTTCATCCACCCACCACGGAGCCCACAGTTGGGGGTGCAACCTAGTGTTGTCACCAGAGATACCTTCGGGATATAGCACTCCAGGCGAGCTGGCCAAGCGAATCTAGAAGGCACCAAGTAGCCATGACCCAGAAAATAAGCCATGACACCGAGCACCACTGATTGCTGGTCGAACTGGCCCGGAGCACTCGCTTGACGACCATCTGACTGGGCGTCGCAGCCGATTGATCCGGATTAGCTACTTCACGGACCTCCCGTGTTAGATCAATCCAGGGCCAAAGCAGTGTGTTGCCTAAGCGGGGTTTATAAAACACCCTACCCTGCATCGGCTCAACTACCAGGATCCCCTTCTCGACCATTACGGGTCCCCACGCACGGCACAAACACGTGGGTGGACACCCCCCCACCCGCCTGATAAATGCTTGTTTTTCGAGTTATCAGGCCCGCGATTACCTGTCCACAAAGTATCGCAGCGGAAATTGAAGGATGTGTGGTAAGGAATGTAGGGATTGGGCGTGGATAGGTGTGGTTTAGGTGGTCGACTGGAGATTTCCGTTATATCTGTTTCATAGGGAATCAGACCAATAACAGGCAGCAACCGCGAGAAGGAAAATCCCCAGACTTGACATGGCTATCTTGGCGACCGTGGCGCTCCTGCAATGCCCCTTCGCCAAATTGCACATTGGGACTGATGTGCAAAATGAGACTTCCCGAACTGTATTACCTCATGGGAAATTTACGTACAGCCCTTGAAGCCTCGCCCTTATGAAATGGAAAGAACGAATGAAAATTAATACAAAGTATAATAATTAAATTACTATATATATATTATATATGGTTTTAGGAATATGTATGAGGCATCACACTAACAACGTGTGGAAAAATGGGGAGAGTGCATCATTCAGGACAAGATACAAGACAGAGAGAGAGAGAGTGATAGCTTACGGCCCATTATGACCATCACTAACGAGACCTAAATTAACTACTAGACTTCGAACATTGTAAAAATATATCGTTTTAAAATGGAGTGGCGTGTAGCGGCGCAACGCCCTCGACCGCGCGTGTCTCGGCGAGCGGGTCCAGATCGTAATTATTGTAATTTGTAATCGAATAAACCGCCATTAAACAGTAGCCATTTCTCTAAACACAGGCTTAGAAAACGTAAGAGTCGACAAACATATTTAAAAAAATATGTAAAAAAATATGAATATGTTCTTTTATCATCTGTGCAAAGACGCAAAGACACTTGATGACATGAAGAGTCTTTTAATTAATTAATTTTTGGTCAAATTATTGATTACATCCATTTTAATAACAGCACAAGGAATAAAAGAAAGAAATAATAAATGTAGGATCTTTCATCCTCCCTTATAGACGAAGGTTCCTCTCTGTGAATATAATACGTTGTAAGTGGGCATTAAAGGAAATTGCGTTTCTTTATGTAAATTTATAAGCACGTTCACTCAAAAATTAATGCAAATATTATGATTAAACCGTCTACAAAAATATAAGAACGTTTGATTTGATCAGCAAACATAAAATGACAAGCCGCAAATAAAAAGGCTCGAGCGCATGATGAGCTTATGAAGGAAAACAAACAATAGGCTATTAGTATTTTCCTATGTTTATCTAAGAAATACATACTCGATTCCAATTCCACGTAGAGCCGTCATGTTTGCTATACAGTCGATAAAAACCGATAATATATCGATACAATATGTAGAATTGTGTCAATGTGTAATGATGTGTAACCAGCCATGTATGGCCTATGGAATTTCGTAGCATAGCGCATACAAACATCATTAAAAGTTATGATCCGTTCAGAGTGTTCCAGTTGTATTCCAGTCCACTGACCCAATCTAACACAGAATGCGACTATGCTACGAAATTCCATAGACCATACATGGCGGGTTACTTAGCTTAATGAAAATGCTTCAAAATGAAACATGTGGATTCTATTCATCTAGTGAATAATTATGAACTATGTTTTATGCAAATAAATGATACTGATTCATTAATTTTTCAGTTTAATTTACTTATTTATTCGTCGGTGTGTCTGTGTAACAAAAGTGTAAGAAGAGGCTTTAATTGAAGTAGGCATTGTTATTATTGTCGCTAATAAGCGCTGTTTGTCGGTTTTACCCGACTGACTCACCCAGAAGAAAGGTAATGTTCCTTTGTTGCCTTCTTTAGCCTAAACGGCTTGACCGATTTAGAAGTTGTGAGATTAGATTCGTATTCTTCCCCGGAGTGTCATGGCTATGTGACGTTAGAAAAAAAGACAATATGGCTGAAGTAAACTGTCTAAAACACGTAGTATCAAAAAGTATCCATGGTCAAAAAGACAATTTAAAAAAAATAATAATCCTTTTGTTTGTATGTGTAAGTGATCAACACTTAAAGTGCCTTACAAAGCACGAAGGAGCTCGAAATATTTATGCCACCTGCGGTCACCCATCCCAATGGGGACCGCACCCGGGATTGCTTAGCGACATTAACAAATATACTTAGATCATTGTAAAATTACTTATTAGCCAACTAATAGGCTAGGTTACAATAATATTCGCGTGTTGGAATCCCTATATCGCAAAAAAAAAAACAAAAAAAAACTTCAAAAGTTTTCATTACAGCTATTTCAGTCTAGCGCTGAAATAAAACGCTAAATAGGAAATCTCTACTGGCATAATGTGAATCATTCATTAAGTGATGTTTTGATTTGCGTTTGTTTGAATCGATTGGAAGGTATCATTAGGGCTGCAATACACATCGTTATTCCGAGAATCGAGATCGTTTACCTAGAACTCGCTAACCAGAGTCGGAGTCTGTGGCGTGAGAATTCGTGCAATATCTCTAGCTAGCTTGTTGATTGACAGTTTATTGTTTTTCGAGAAATTTGTAAATGACACGATTGATCTCATTTAGTCCATTCGTTTTAATATTTGTTTCGATTTGTTTTATATAACTAATTACTGTATTGGCATGGCGACGTCAATGGCGCAGTGGTTAACACGGTGCTATCCTGCTACAAGAATACGAGGAGTAACGATTTCTGGCACGCGCGCGTACTTTTGACCCAAGGAACGGCGTAAAGCAGACAGAAATGCTGTCATAATAGCGAACCCCGGGCTCCGATTTATATAGAGTCCCGTGACGGACTAACAAAGGCTTAGTAATAGTGTCCCGTTTTACATTTTGGGTCCATTTGAAATATTTGCACACGAGTATTGTCCATCATGTGCAGCCTAAGATAGTGGCCACAACCTCAATAGAAAACATCATCAAACATCAATAAACCTAACCAACCAAAACTGGAACTAAATATTATTTAATATTTGCCCGCGAGTATTGTCCTAGGTTACCGAAGATACCATATAAAGAAATCAATTAAATAAATAATCATCATCAGGTCTTTGTCAGTCTCCACCTCAGGTCTCCACTGCAGGAGCACGACTCTCTCTGTACTGTTAGAGCCATACAACTATCTATTAGCCAGACGACCACACCAGTTCAGTCAGAAATGGTCAACACTCTCCACGCTGGCCAGACGAGTTGGAGATGTCTCTTTGATGTTAATGAGTTTTGTTTAGCTTACCTAAGTCACCTTCTACGACATCCACGGGAACACTTGGAGTATAGTATTTCTGTTCTATTCTTGGAGCAATCGATACTGTTGTTCTATTTTTAAAATAAACTGTGGTCGAAAAAAGAGTAGTCTCTACTCGATTCCCACGATTGCTCACATCGGCATCGCGAATCATCACATCAATAGAAAACATCGATATTATTGTTCTATTTTTAAAATAATCTATGGTCGAAAAAAGAGTAATATCTAATCGATTCCCACGATTGCTCACATCGGCATCGCGAATCATCACATCACTCCGCTTCGATTTACCTCTGACAGGCGGCAATTTGGAACGGCTATCGTTGCTACTGTTGCCCTAAGGGGCTGTTTTGTTCACGCAACATTATTATACTGACTAACGGAATTAGCGTCTCAATGTATGTATCATTTGATAGAGATCCAATTTTCTTTAAATCAACTCTGAATAGGGTTTCGATACTTCACCGGGCGTTGAGGTGAGGAAAGGTAACCCAAACCTACTAAAGGCCAAACCAAAGAGTGCCCAGGAGGAATGCCAACAAAGTTTCTGTGATAAATTACTATATAAGTATAATAATAACTGTCAGTGCAGTTTACACTGAAATATATTTTTTTATAATTATTTAATATATTTTTTTCCATGAAATATTTTTTTGAGTAAGTACATAGTTTTTAATAAATGTTAATAGCCTAAAAATACAATTATACATTTAGAACCCGCCCTGTAACGTTTCTTGCGCAAAGATGGCAAACTCCCTGACTTTTTGAGTAGTTTTTAATGTGGTACCTATTCATAAATACTTTATTTCTATTTATTGTTCTGAATATCATGTTTGTTCAAACTTTTGTATGTTTTAAGTTAGCTACTATAAAACAAGCTATAAATTGAATACTGTGCACATCTGGAATTGATATAAACACTAGTACATAGCTTTGTTCATGTATTTTATACGTATATTATATGATGTTATGTGTTTATATTGTTGGTGTGCCTTATATAATAAATAAAAATAAAATAAAAATACTTCCAATTATTTGATTTGCATTCCAGAAAATAGAATTCCAATATAACACTATTTCGGAACTTTCGGAACCGAATTTAACAATCGCTTGATCTGCTTAGTCTATCAAGAGATAATAGAAACATCGACTTGCGTGCAGTAATTTATAGAATTCCACCAAATCAATTTCGCGTCTACTCCCAATCATTACAAGATTCCATACAAAAAGCGCATAATGGCGGAATTAAACAAAATATCAGTGGCTAGAGTCGAGCAGGAGCATGGGTAGTGGGTTTGATTCGCGTGTCGTCACGACCGCCCGCGGGCACTGACGGATCCCTAATCACGGTAGCCAGATGATGGTCATCGAATATACTAATTGTACAAACTAGTTCTCGCGAATCTGTAAGAATGCGATAAAATTTTTTGGAACTCTTTTCTGGTTTGGGAGAAAAGGAGTAAACATAGAATATACCAGCTGCTTTTCTTCCCACGTAGACCGTAAAAGCCGGTCGAAAGATTGTGCGAAAATGTTAGGAATCACATTATAGGCGATGCGGCTTGCAGCCCACCACTGCCTACTTCTTCTTCTTCTTTCGAGTCGTAGATGGCTAGTTTTATATTTGCCTTGACCAATAACTTGCAACTGCGACTGCCTACTAACATGCTTAACGTGACTTTTGGGTTTTATGCTTTGGGCTCTGTCTGCCTCGCAAGGGATAAATACATGATTTAGATTTATATTTTTGGAAAAATAACATTCATTTGTTTAACACGTCCTAATAACAAAAAAAAAATGATAGTCGTATAAAATCCCAACTACCTAATATTATAAATGCGAAAGTGAGTTTGTTTGTTATGCTTTTACGGCCTATCTATTGAACTGATCATCAAAGCTCTTTATATTTGTGTTCCTGAATTCCGAATCACATAATACGAAAATTAACTTTTTCATCGCTCTAACACTCATATCTTTATTTTATGTGATTTATTAAGACTCGCATAACATAATTAAAATTGCCTTACCGCTGTTTGAAGTTCCAAGCACTGTTGGTGGTTCCGCCCAAGCCTGGTTCTATCCGAAGTAATTTACGGTAACCAGTAGCCGACAGTAGTCGTTATTACCACCTTGATTTATATCTATTAGTTAGGGAACAGATCTCATAACGAGTGTCGAGATATAAAAAAGAAAATTGCTTTAAATTAGGGACTATTATAAGATTGCTAGTTACGACTAACATGTCATCATCTAGCTATTAATTTATTTGTCTTTTTTATCCTTTAAAACCAGATCCAAAAATGGTCTCCGATGACACAGATCTTCTTTGTCTATCAACGCATTGAATAAGACGCGACGTATTTACTTTTTTGTATTATAGTGTGCCTCTTTGTCTAAATAGATACTTATTCTAAACCTTTTTGTAGACACCCAAACAAAGCTTCATAAATTATTTTCGATCGTATCGAGACAGGGAGCGTGCCTCCACTCCCGCCTTTAATAATATTTAAAATTAGAACGGCGAAGGGATGGGACATGTGTGTTGTAACGCGTTTGGCGAAATGTGATTACAGTCGGTAATTAACGAGCTGCTATTTATGGCCTCCATAGACGAATTTAAATATTGTTCATTCATATTCTAAAAACAGCATTACGAACTAGGCACACCGTTTGGAATCACACTCTTTTGAAATAATCATTGTATTCGTGAAAGTGTTTTACCGTTGGCCAACCGTGTCATGTCCGTTTTGTCCGGTCTCTTGAAATAAAGCACGCTTTCAATTGCAGACTAATTATTCCAACACGAGAAACTCATTCGGTGCCGTCCGTTTTTCGTGTAAAGAGAGATTAGTCGACTTTAACGACACTCTTGAGTCAAAGAAGCATTGTGATGACCGATAATGATGATACTTTAAGAAAAGTATTTCATTCTGGCCATAATGGGCATGTTGAAAAGGCGTTTTTTTTTATAAAATTTCATTTGGATTCTGAGCTCGTCCCGTCGGTGTGTCACACTCTCTGCTTATGAATAAATTACGGTTGTACATTAATTTATTGATTGTTATTCAAATTGGGTTTCTCAATCGGAGGTTGGAGGTGATGCGTCTCGTCTCGCTTTTTGTGCTCTCCGGTGTTTTGAGCTTGCCTGAAGATGTTTTCTATTACGGAAAACTGTTTTTCAATATTACTTGAATAGATATTTATATTCTATTATTATGGGCAATTTACGCTATTTGCGTCATGTGGTATTGATTTTTGACGTATCTAATGTTGCTATTGTGCTCATTAGGTAAGTACTTAACTATTATTATATACATTAATATGTATATTGTTAAAATGATAATTCTTAAAGCAAATGAGGAATTTGTTATTAACCGTATTTTATAATTTCGAATACAACGAAGTTATCATATTAGGTATTTTTAATAAAATGTAACAATAACGTTAGTAAGCATAGTAAAGACTAGCTACCAGTAATGTAAGAACCGACTTTAGCAAGGAATATCAACTTAAATTAAAAAAAAAATACTTTTGATCTGTAAATTTTGGAGTGAGCACCCACTTAGGTACTCATGAGACGACGGTTTCTCTCTCTAAGGCCCTAACCGCTGGTAGTTTGAGCCCTGCCCTGCTCCTGGATGGCGGCACTCTAGGTTAAGATTTTTACAATTTTTTAATATTTTGTATTATATTTTTATATCAGTTTTATAAAAAGTTAATCCTAACATTAAAAAAATATAAAGATAATAATATTTATAATAAACCGGCCATGTTGAGTCCGCCTGCGATTGGTCCGCGCCGAGCGCTCATCGCCCACCACGTTATTATTCTTAATGTTATAGTATTTCTAAGAACATGTGCGACTGTTTGTCATGACAAAGGCACTTTTTATTATTTGATCGTTCGTTTCTGTTAATTGTTCCGAAGACGTGATTTTAATATAGGTATGCATGTTGCCCGCTCTTTTATCGTATGCTAATAAGAGCTGGACGAGATGGCAGCCCCAGAGTGTGAATGAGGCATAAAACAGGCATTTGCCATGCTCCTTTTTCTTTTTATTGGATGCGATCGGGATGTGTGATTTTTTTATGAATATGTTTTGAATTATTGTTTTGTTAAGGGTTTCTTTGGAATTAATGAATTAAATAGTAATTTATAAATGATACCTACCTAAATTTAATAATTCTGATAGCAAAAAAAAACGGCATCGGGTCCAAAAATACGACGAAACGCCTTGAAAAAAAGTTGATGCTTTGACTGAAATATCGGCAGGAACTAAGGCAGGAACATCTCAAAATAAAATAAAAATTGGCTTTGGTTTATACCCTTGGTAACAATGGTAACCCCAATATGCTAGTCTTAAAATAATTTTTACGGAAAAATTGTAAACCCCTTTTGCTAAAATGGCGTAACTAGAGACATCCACGTATTACCTGATTCATAATCATAATTCACAATCCAAATGGGGGCGTGTACTTATTTAAAATTCAGGGACAATTCCCTATTATTTTTTATCAACCCTTTCATAAAAAGTAGATATTAATATTATTAATTCGAATTAAACCAAGCCCATTGTTGTTATTTCCTGGGTTTCCATTGTGGTGTATTCAGTAGCTGTCTATCTGTCGAGTCAAGCGCCTCCTTCAAGCTGGTGTTCCACTTAATATAGTTTGTCGTAGCTCGCTTAGCCTAATTTTTTTAAGTCAACGAACGAGACGATTTATTACTTGTCAAATATTTTCTTCCATAGAGTTATATATTTAAAACAGTGGTAACTGATTTTTCTTTAAACATCATTGTGTAATGAATGCAAAAATTAATCTTTGCGACGTGCTACTGAACTTAGCTGGATTTAGTTAGATGCAGCTTAGCTTAATATAAACTCTACATTTCTTACTATAATCAATGTGCATAACCACGTCCCAGATTAATCTGAAAAATATCGTTTTCCATCATGACCTGACCGGGGATCGAACTCGTGTCGGAGGTTGGCGTGCCTTATCACAGCGCCATGGACCAAAAGACTTATATATAAACTCAGATAGACGAGCTATACGTACCAAACTCTGAAGTGTTCAAAGAGAGCTACTTAACACCGTTGCGCTTAGCTTACACCTAAACTCTGTACCGTGAAGATGCCGTCCACGTCGTGACGTGGAAAGCTTCAAAAGCAATCTTGTCACGTGTAACGTGTGATTGCTTTTGAAGCTTTCCGGTTACATAGCTCGCGTGTATTTTGGATGAAAATACACAAGAGCGATTTAAGCGGATTTTAAAGGTTGCGGATTTTTGAGCTGCGGCCCGTCATAATGTGCGCATATCTTAAATGTCTGTTTCTTCGAGTAGGGCACGTCTACTTCAGTTTATATATAAGTCTTTGTATGGAGCTCGTCAAATATATCTTCCCAAACTTACTGTGCACAAGCCCATGATGACTGGCACATCTCCCGGCATTAGACTTGCTGATACTAACACCGGTGGTCCCTCAGGACCTCTGGCGACCTCTTCTATTTGTTAATAAGCTCTCTGAGGACGTATCTCATTATGATAATCATATCGCGTTTTTTCAAATTTACACGTGCCTTATTGATTGTTTTTTTAATGTCAAATTATGAATATTTATGGTGTTGGGTTTTTAGAGATTTTTCGAATACACGTTTATGTAGATTTTATGGTTTTTTGAGCCTTATCTTTAAAAAGAAAAAACTATAAACTTAGAGGTATACTTGGAAAATCTTTACATAATTTAGTCTATCCCATGTGTATCCTCGAAATAAGTATTATATAATGCAATTATGTATTGTATTAAGTCCAAAAAAATATTTTTTGTCGATGACGTGACTTTTCAGCATAAAGTTCCTGATGTTATCATAAACTGATCTCAGTTTGATGAGCCCCCAAGCCGTGTTACCCAGGCCCTCCCAAGCAGCCCTCTCGAGCACTGGAGAGTCATCAACTACCGAACTACGATCGCCCCCGCATGTTTGCTGTCCCCACAATACTGTCACATAATTGCCCAAGTACGTGTGGTCTACGTAATATTGGTAGCCTGTTTGGACGCTTTGTTTAGTTTTGGACATAAAGTTGAAGGAGTTTTCTACTACAGATAGCGTTATTTGATCGGTTTTGGTGATATCTACCCGGTAATATTTTTACTGTCATCGACATTTCATCGTCGAAAATCTCATCAGACTGGGTACCGGCAATCGATGTTAACTGTGCAGAAGTGAGGCAGTGCTAAATATTTTCTCGTTAAATATATACCTAGATGGTCTTTAAATCCTAGAGATGATAGGAAATGAAATACCAAGTCACCACAACTCCTTGAATTCATGTCGAAACTTTTACAATTTAATTTCATCCCTTCTTCACCTGGTATTTAACCTGTGCCCGGATTTACTAAATAGTGAATTTTCTCAACTTCAAAATTAATGTTTTAGTTGCAATATGTAATTAGATGCCTTTGATCCTAGCTGCTTAAGTGACTTTCGTTTAACTGTTCGTGTAATTTGTCGTGTAAAACCTCGATTTTTGTTTAAAGGTTTTTAGAATGACATTTGGTTATTTCATTTGGTAAAGTATTCTTGCAATTTTTACAAGATCTTTTAGAATTTTTAATAAATGATCGGTTTTTGGCGACGCTTACAAATATGGTCATGACTTGATAGCCATTTGCCCAATTTACTACCTATAGTATTTATAAGTATTTAGTTATTCTACTGTAGTAAGTGGAACATAATGGCTCATATATCTTTGGCATCGAACTTAAGTGCTGTAAGGTCAAAGAAATGTTTGCACTATGTTTCTCCAAACACGAACTGGCTGGAAATATTAAAATCGTTTATAGCATAGTAATGTTAAGGTTACGCTTTGAAGCTAGTAATTAGCTATAGGGTAGAATCATCATCAATCAAACTGAAAAGAAAAAGCAAGATATTTTAGCTCATTAAATGAGATGCGATATTTTATAACTTACGTAAGTAATATTCTCGGTGTATATGGCATTAATATTTCTTACCTAGTAGAAATATAAATTCTATTTACTTTTTGTAAAGCATATTTTTAAATGTTACAAGTGTTCTTTATATTCATTGACTTGGGACTTGTAGAGTCTGTTATGTAATGACAATTGAACAAATTAAGCTGGTCGTATTATAGTTACAATATTGTAGTAGGTAGGTACTTGCACCATGAGATTGGAAGTTTCGAAAAACGGGCAAACGAAGATAATTCTTTATTAATCTAAGCTATCTAATATCTTTAAGGAATCTTATTTAATAAACACAAGATATATAGTCTAGATATTTAAAATATAATTATATTAATCACCTTTTCCAGGGTAATCAGGATTGCTCGGTTACTATTACTTGAACCATACTTGAACGTGATATTTTTATGCCCTAATGCTATTTCGTTCCAATATCTTTCTGAACGATTAGCGTAGCATGTCAACTTACTACATAATAGCCGAAAAATATATAAATTGTAGTAATAAATAAAGACGAATGGGATTTGCCGATACATGGTTAATCTTCTGATGAAACACCAGCAAAAGTATTGAAAGGTTTTGAGGCTCTGTATAAAGTCAAGAAATACTTACACCTAGAAAGGATAAACGTTTGGTCGTCAATCGTTCTAATTTTTTCATCTCTAAATGACCGCCATGACTTGTCAACTTTTGAAAAACGAACTTGCACAGATGATAAACTTAACCTCACGGCCTCGCTTGGCTGGCCCGTTTCGGCGAACTCGCGCTAATGTCCGTAACCCCGCCCCTTCCTGTCGCTTACCCTGCATTAGCAAGTCGCGGGTTCGATGCCTGTGCATGCCTGTCGTTAAACGTACTTTGTTGCCTCTCTATGCACTCCATTAACTTAATATAGTTTAACTTTTATTGCTTATAATGAGTTTTGCTCGACTGTGCACTATTTTCAATGCTTAAGCTAGACAGCTAGCCTATGTGCAATTGTAGGATGTCATGAATGACAAATTTATATTCAAGACTCCTATTATTTCGTTCATTATTATTTGATTTCATTACATTTACTTTTATTGTATTCACTAAATAGATTAGGTATAATATGTATGTACTCGTGTTAATTCATTAAATTGTAGAGTTGAATTTAAAGTAGTAAGTGTTATTCAAAGTACTTGTTGCTGTTGATGCGATACCGGGAAAATACTAGATGATTATTTCGCTGCAGATGAGAGAAAAATAGAGGCTACTATTGAAATTATATACAAGGTATAAATGCAGCATTTTAATACAATTCATCGAAATAAATTAGTTTATTTCAAGAGATTGCATAATCTAGATCAAACTGCAAACTTCTTAAGTGTAACAAGTTCAAGCACTTCCCCACTTATTAGCAGCTGATGGCAGACATAATAAAAATGTAAATGCAAGTGAGTTATAGAGGACGTAGGCTAGCCGGCTACCAACGTGCGCCCACGCTGTCTGACTGTCTTGTAGCGATTAAAAAACATAAGTAAGATTTTATTCTTATGCACATCGTCTGAAAATGTATTGATATTTCCACAAAAAAAAATACTTTACACGAAATGCAAACATATTTTCAAAACGTATAAAATTACCAAGTATGTAAGTAATTTCAAGTTTGTGTGTGATCGACATAGAGTGCTCAGAATAAAATTGTGAAGCTTTACTTAAAATCAAATTAAAAATTTAGAAATAGGTATGTATTTTTTTTAAACAGGGCGGGATGATATATGTTATTAGCCTCACAAAAAAAGGCAGAAAATGCGAAGAGTGGTATAGACGCCGCTTGGAGAAAATGCGCCATGCAGTTGTTGCCGATCTTCTGCACTCCGATTTGGAAGCAACACTAAATTTAGCTGTAAATAAACCTACTGGTGTCAACAATTTCCATTTGTGAGGTCAAATATGACAATAAATAAGTGTTCAAAGAAACCTATACAGAATAATCGTTAAAATCTTAAATCTTTGACCTTTTAAGCACATGATAGTCACTAAGTATGGATTAATTGAGGCAACAAATACTTAACATTCTTCTGTCGAGTTTAAGAGTATGTTTTATAGTACTTTCTTTTGCATCTCATTTAATGATATCACTACTAGTCTCGGTAATAATTATTAATTTAACGCAAGCGTGAACATGATACTTGATGAAGAAGTGATGGAAAGTGAAATATTTTTCTTTGATTGCCAATTATAAAAAGTGGTAATCACGAAGACCTTCGATTAAGGAGAGAGTTGTGATTTACTGTTATTTATGCGAATACTTTTTGCCATTGACATTTAACAATATGTTTTGGAGTTTGTAATTTATATCAATTAAATGTGATTCCTATTATCCATCGGAAACCAGTATTATCTTTAAAATATGGGTAGTCCATATCTAGGATTATGCATAAGATTTAAAATGAAGTTGTAATAAATTTATTGATAAAATATATTGAAATATCAGTATTTACTAAAGTTTATAAGACAGCATTTAGAGGGATAGACTGTGCAAAACATTTCCCAAATTATCAAATTCCTTAAATACTTTCGCAAAAAAATTGATATCACCTACTTATTCGAACACCAAGCTACTTAATTACAAAAGTAACCTATCTAACAAACCCAATCAATATTTGCTCGATACCTTCGATCTGTCATCACAAATTACATCCGGTTCCAATGCAAACGCATATCAATCGTGTGACGTGCCTTCAAAAGCTACTAGTTTGCCTGTAAAGTATACTAAGTGCTATAGTGTTGTTCTAGGGCCCACTGTTGACTTGCGACCGTGTGTGGTCCGATGCGTTACTTTAAGTCAACAGAAGGTCTTACATTTTCAAAAGCCATAAGCCAAAGCTAACTTTGTTACAAAGCAGTAAAGAATACAATCCAATTTAAGCGCAGGAGCAACATTGGCCAAAGCTCTTTTGAAAAAACAAGGATAATAGCGAAAGTGTTAAATGATGCTGGTTTGTTCGCTTTTTGTGAACGTTAAAATCAAATTGGAGTAACGTTATTTTTAGAAAGGGAAACGCAGTTGTAGAAATGCAAATTATTTAAAATTGCGGGAGGATGCGCAAGCGCAGCTCCGCGCCAGACGTCGCGTGCGTGGGTGACCCATTGTATTCCGTAACTTATAAACATACACGTTGTGACATTTCAATGACACCGGATTTAATTAGAACATTCGTTAATACACAGTAGTTTATTTCATTATACCTTATTATATGACAATCAGTAGTCAATCCTCGTCAGTTTTTCCATAAGTTCATCCGCTGACACAGATAACACAACTGTCAGTCAATCTTAAACGCTTCATTGTTACATTTACCGCTATCCAATATAAAAGTAGGCAACTTTACGCATATTGGTCACTTCATTAACCGTATCTAATACTTTTATTTTGACAGTAATTCTAATAAGACAACCAACCGAGGCGAGTGTATAATAAAACTCAAATAACCTTTTAATCTATCAATATGGCGGCCGGCGGCCATTAATAAGCTAATGACAGGTGAGTTTGACAGCTACTTATCGCGCCATCTAGCGAGAACAGTTTGATATCGGGTACGTTTCTCTACGTCAAAATGTTTTGATGGGTCTCGCTTACTCTTTTTGATTTAGTGCCCCTCGTGTTGAGAACTGCATTGATTTATCAATTATTTCAGGTATGCGAGCAAGGTATTCTTAAAGCACGATCTTACTTTCATGTCATACCGTTTGGATTTAATCATCAATTATAATGTTCGATGCGTAAGTATTATCTGATTTGGATGAGTAATACTTAAATATGGTAACAAAGATGAGTTTTAGTTTATAAGAGATATCAGACTGGGATGAAAGGATGCGAATCACAAGGAAGAAAAGAGTGCCGTGTCGTATTGTTTGTAAATGGGGTGCGCCCGCGCAGCGGGGTGTGGCACTTAATTCGGAGTTTAATGTTTGTCACTTCTAATTATACTAAATTTAGCTTTAAACTTCTGATGTCATTGACACTTTGTATTTTAAAGATATAAATTAATTGCTAGATTTTGAATTTTACGAGATTTTGCTTGTTGTCGTGGTTGCTAACAGTTTAGCGTAAATTTATTTATTTTCCTGAACTATTTTTATATGATAAAAAATAATTTCATCAACTTCCCTTGCATGCATCAATTAAGTTCGAAAACCAGAATCAATCTCAAAAAAATGTGGATTACACATATTTCGGTGGTGGTTCGAATAGCAATATATTTGGAGTCGAACACGATTTTCGCAAGACTACAGTTTTTTTTTATTATACATACTTATTTAAATACATTTTAATTAAAAAACGTAATATTGTAAAAAAAGTAATTTAAATATCACAAGTATGATTATTGAGCCAAAAAAAACCTTACCTACATTAGAATATAAGAGATAGTGTCTAGTTTATAAACTCTATTTGATAGACCCCCAATAGATGTTATGATTTATTCATATCGGACGTAGGTAGATGCTATTATTATAATACAATGATGGTTGACAGATCGGCCGTTTTCGATTACGTGGCTTTATTTTTTATTTGTAAAATTCAAATGGTTGTGGCTCCAAGCTATCGGAAAGGGTTTGTATTGATTTTAGGACTGTTTGTTTTTGGTAGTTTACTTTTATGGATTTTGGAATGGAAAACATTACTTAAGTATTTTGTTTTATTTTTATTGTTATATTAGGTTGATAAGTAGGTGCTTTTTATTTATTAAATAACCTTAGTCATGGAAGTATACAGCAAAGTTGTTGTAGTACTCATACTTTATTGTAACACCTTGATTCTCTAGCCAGTATGATAATTTTTTCATCAAATTTCCTTTATTTTTAATTTTATTGTTTGATAAAATACATTTTGATAGATACATTCGAATAGTGCAATTTCTGTAGAGTTAAATGTTTCTCATGTTTAACTTTAGTTTCAGTGGAAATACTGAGCAGTCCTGCTTGATCCTCTACGGAAAGAAATGAGCTACAACCTTATTCAGAAATTGCTTCAAATATAATTTTATTAAGAATAGGTAAAAGTGAACTTAAATAAATGCAACAATATTTACTGCAAATATCGGTAACATCGCTTGGGCGTTCGTTCCAAAATCAAATACGGTATGCAAATTTTAAGACCAAAATAGCTGGCGCCTACATTACGCATTACAAACGAGAATGAACGATTTACATCTAAACATGTAGGCACAGACAATCTATAATACGAATTGAGATAACCGACCAGCCACAGCACAATCCGTCTAAATTAATATGGACAAAACGGTATCCCGTCCGCCGTGTTCGATTCTTTGTTAACATTAATCACTCGAGTATCGATGTGATCGTATCGGTTATCAATCACTCGAGTCGAGTACTCGAAATGTCGCGTATCGATGCTCTGACATCATTAATTTATATTCAAATGCCTTGGGCGAATAGCCATTGAATTTTTGATGCATGGAATCGTTGAGATTGTAAGATATTACTAAACATATTTTTTTTCTTGATACCAGTCAAATGATCCTTATTTAAAACAAACTAATTAAAATTTTACAAAACTTTACTACTTATAAATAAAATACTTCATCCAGTGCTCCTTAACGAGGCAACGTACCCAAAATACCGGCAGCATTCCCTCGCTGAATTGCTAGTCTGATTCGCTGTGCAAAAAAAAACTGCCGTCCCTTGGGTCTCCCGTTGCCTCGAAGAGGCGCGCTGGGATATGTAAGGGTGGGGTTGCCGACTTTATAGTATCAGAATTAAAATATTGTCATCTAGAAATAAGTTTATCCTACTTTAGTATGTTTTGTAATAATAACCAAGAATACGTGCCAAAATTAACTTTAACTTGTTACGTGCGCACGCGTATCACCCCTGGAGTTGCCATAAAATATCTATATTTGTCATGAGAAGAAACCTTGTAACTATTTTTACAGATCACATGAGTCCCATGCATTTGCTAATCTTATTTTGAGAAATATGTTCCTCTCAAATTGTAAGCAATAGTAAGGATCCACAACGTTTGAGCCCATGTTTATCGATGTTGAAATAAGGAAAACATTGAAGACCTGACAATCTAATGTGTTGAAGAAAAGTAAGAAAGCCCTAGTGCAGGTCAGTCTCGCGCACCGAATGTTCCGTACTATACTTAGTCACGTTTATATTGTGATTCTATAAATGCTTAAATGTGTGAAACTACACATTTACGGAATTATTTTCCGTTACTTTTGATGTACCTCTAGAACTTGCTTATTGCCAAATTTAAGGTCTATTGGAAATAAAAATGGTATTCAATTCCCTTGCAAGAAAATGAATCAATATGTGATATCCGTATCTTGTGATTTGATTGGTTTATGTTTTTTTTTAAACTTGCGCGCTTTAAAAAGGAGCCTTAGCACGGACCTTGATTTATTTGTTTACCTTTGGTTTGAATACTTACTTCATATCGTTTAGGGACTGTAAACCTTTATCCTATGTGATATAAATTTCAAAATGAAATTTCCGCATGCTCCTGCGAATAGGGTTTTTGACACACAGATGGTCAGATCGAGTCATCCCATAAGGTAACATTTTACTTTTAAGGTAGGCAACACTAAAACTATAAGTAGTTATTGCTACGACAGCACGTAAACAAACGTCCCCGTTTCGCTTGACCTATCTGCGGTTAAGGCATTAGTTCCTGGACTTTACTGCCGCCGCAACACCTAGGCAATTAAACCGGTGGTTAGGCCGCGGCCGAACACGGCCGACACCGCCATTGTCTCACAATGTTGATCATAGCTAATATTAATAACTAATCTCGTTTTATGACGGCTTTAATTGCAGTTTTGATGACATTCCGCTGTTTAAAATATTGGAATGGAAATTGAGAGAAATCAGCACGTCTCTCCTGACTAAATCTGTTAAAGTCCATTAAATTGAGTATTGTTATTGACGATATTATTGTCTTTTAACAATGCTCAATAACCTCGGCTTCAGGTCTGTACCTATGCCTAGAGTAAGCCTAGAGATTAATACGCATAACAGTTTCTTTGGCATAAAAATATTCAGATGAAGACTGGTTAGGCATAATTTTCTTATTAAAAAAATACGGGTTTATTGTCAATTTGTGTTTCTTTTTATACCCGTGATATTAAATGTAATCGAAAATTATGCATGTCGTCTCCAAGCCAACCTCCATACTATGTTAGGAATTTAAAAAAATTAAGCCACGAACGGAAAACACGACGAATAGGTAATAAATCAGGAGAAACAATGATAGATAGATAGGTTATGAACAATTTGCAATTAAAACTTCTTATATTTTTTACATTTAATACTAACTCTCGAAAGGTAGAATACAAATTTTGCCTTAAGTTTTACATAAGTACAAGATGATCCTTACCACAATTAAAAAATATATTTAGTATGAATTATGTGTATAAGTTCACATTTTTATGGCCAGTTACGTTTTTAGAAGTTGTTTGTGTTATGATTTGTCCGTGACATCATATCCCGGGAACGAATTAACAGATTGTGACCAGAATGTTATTCTCAGGAGTTGGAAAACATGGGCTACTTACGCCAGTGAAATGATTCTGTTACTTTAAAATTTGAATACATCGAACATTATTTTACTTCGTTATAAAATGTCATATTATTATTAGAACGAGCTTAATATGTTGGGTTTTCTCCTCTCGAACTGTTGTTCTTACAAAATTCATTTGCTATGTAGGTATTACAAATAAGGATACGTTAATATTATTTCTGAAAATTATACGCATATATTATATTTGTTTTCAATACGATGCTATTTCTCATTACATTATCCAAACTCCAAACCATGACTTGGTGACATCGGATTTACCTAAACAGGCTACAAAACGTTTTCCACAAAGGAAATGACACAAGTCGGCCATCTTTTATTTAAATACTCAGAAAACCACATCCGTTTGGCGCCTCCATTGATCAGATATTTCACAGTCAATAGTAAAGACATTTCTTGTTTGACAAAATTAACTAATTCATATCTTGAACTGAAATTACCCGATATTCAACTTTAACTCTTAGGAATTCGGATTATAGTTCTGTAAACCGAGGTTTTCGTAAATTAGTTTCAATGTACAGAGATTCCATCGAAGATGGACAGCGTATTGACAAGTTTAGAAGATATGTTTTTGAATATTGATTAATGAAGCTATGAAGAAGGTCTGAAATTGTTTGCATCGTGCTATGCTCTTAACATTTAAAATTGATATTTACGGTGTAATGTTGTGTGAAAATATCTTGAATCTAGACTGCGACGCTGGCGAGCGATTTCAAGCATTTTAGATTATACTTAGTGAGATTCTAGGAAACCTTTTCTGTAGAATAAACAATAGTTACTAATGAAAAAGATGTCAAGTAACTTACTTTTCAGATGACTAAATGTCGAATTGTTACTTATGTTCGATTACATTTTCATATCCATGCGTCAACCACGGTGTTTGCAACCACAGACAACACTTTGAGAAAAATTCTGTGAACTTTGATCGTTTAAGAGAAGTAGGTCACGATGAGTCAAAATTAAATAAACGTTAAAGCCTTCAGGAAATTGACAGTTGATATCTTGTTTTCCTTGTTAAGGCTCGTTTTCGCGAACGAGCTTTTCCTCGATGAGTCATTCTCAAACACGGCAACAAAGATGATCTCTGTTGACGCAGCCTGTGATCATACAAATAATGCAAACAATTTCGAGCTCACCTCAAATATACACGTTTTATGCACTTTTGCCTTTCGCGATTTCGGTATTTGTTTATGCATTTTTCACTTATGCTCCATCGTGATTTATACTAATTATCAGGAAATAAGTAAACTAACTACCTATCTCTCTGAAAATCGTTCTCACATGTAAAAAAACAAAAGTAAATGCGCCGCTCAAAAAGACAGGCGATTAAGAATCAATTGAGCCTGAGACAGAGCAGGTTCGAGCAAGTTTGCTTAGGCAATTAACGCCCCGGGTTCGATTCTTCGACGACACGTTACATTTTAGAGTTTCCCCGAAGTATCGCCGGCGCGCCTACACGCGACGCGACGCTATAAAGCGATCGATTATTACCTATTTGTGTGAAAAGCGGAAGGAATAAGGCTAGCGTGTGTGAGCACGAGCCGACAGCGTCGTCGTGAGAAATGTCAATATTTGACCGCCATCGCGCTTGCTACGCTTCGAAATTGTCTCAACCGCTTCGATATTTTCCAATCACAAATACCTAACGGCCGATGCTCGACGTATTAATTGCCGGCTTGCATCATGCGCTCTCCGTAAACATCGATTCATTATCTCAATCGCAATGTTAAGGAACTCGTTTTTATTTGCACTTTCTACGCATAAATAAATATGTATAAAGGTGTATTACTGAGAATCTGGCACGCGTCAATCAAACGGAACGTATATGAAACCCAACGATTTGTCACTCCGCCATTTTGACTCATTCACAATAACGGCGGCCATTTTGGTGACAATAATTAACAGATAGGCATCTTCGGCCAACCGCTTTCTAGTTTTTGTTTTCTAAAATAATTATCATCACAATAAGCGACACGATCTCTTTTTACTTACCGCTGTTGCGGTATTTTGAATAAAATTAACCGGCCAAATGATTTCGAATTCAATAGCGTCAGGTACGGTTGAAATGGGTATCTATTGGAAACTACTGGAACAAATTTATATGAAGACTTCATAGATTACTGGTATGTCGAGGTGATTGTGTAAATTTGTGTAATTTTATATTTTATAGTTTCGAAAATGGCCACCGAGAGCTGTCTAATTGACTGTCGCGGTCGGATGTCTATGTTGGAGTGTGGTAGTAAATAGTCGGCGCTGAAAACATTTTCAGCGCGGCATTCGAGGCGTTAAACAGCTGGCTGAGCGTGTGTATATCGGCGCGGGCGCATGCGAGCGCGGCGACGTGCGCCCGGCGACACGACATGTGTGTACTCGGCTCGCCGGCGTCACGCCGTCAATGGGTCAGGTTATTTACCTCTCCTTATCACCTTTTGTTTTGCTCAAATACTTGGCTTATTTCGAAGCAGTTATGGCTTCCTGACATGTTGCTACTACTAGTACTGCCATTCGTTTCCATTGTAGACTATTTACCCTCATTGTTCGCAGTCCATTAGCGATTACTTCGATCGCGGCATTCAATTACATTTTGTCCACAAGTAAAACAAAACACAGTCGGAGAAAAGGTTATGGAATTTAAAGGGGTGTTTACACAAGTTATCGGTGGAGATCGAACAGTGAAATAGAAGTCGAAGCTATTGGATGGGCCAACAATAAAAGCATCGGAGGCCGATCGGCGATACAGGTCCTTGTGTCCACATTAGCATCTCGAGGCAGGAGTGTGTGCAAACACCGAGGGTCATCTGATGAAATGTTCAAAGGCTTTTAGTTCCCGAGAATTATTAAATGAAGCCCCAGGATCGTAATGTAAACACCGCGTGTTTGTCGAGGCAAGAACCTGTTGCTTTGTCGACGGTTTGATGCGTGCTTTGGCTTATTGGCGGTTATTTTACGTCTGCTAATGTTAATGTTACTGCGGCAGTAAGCCTGCAACATTGTCCTCGCTCGCCTGCCTTTGTTCGCGTCGTCCGTCGCCGAAGACCACCATTGTCCAGCTCCGATCACGCAATTACAGAGCCGATAAATATCGCGATAAATCGGACGAATGGCTCTGACAAAGTAAGCTCGCTAAATACCGCAGTAGGTCGGTTTTACAACTTATTAGTATAAACTCTTGTACAATCAGCAATTCCTTCGAAATATTACGCAAACACTACGGCAGATTTCCCTTCGACGTCAACAATACATTGCACATGTGAGTGTCGCAATGGCTCTTTGAAACAGCAGATTTGTGTGGATATCTGAGTAAATACAAGGTCCAGTGTTTAGGTAAATAACCAGGTAGTCGCCGGCATCCAGGGCGCTAACTTCGCTAATGTGTGGACAAAGCCCCTCGTGACGGATCCTGCTAATAAACCTTCCAGGGAGTGTGAGATACGCGAACCTTTCCATCACGCCCGATACGAGGGAACACCACTTTTTGCATCTGTTTGTGTTTTTACCATCTATGCATTTCACATCTAATTATTTTATTATTCTAATAAGAGAATTTTATTCGATATCGCACCCTAATCGTTAAAGAATTTCATTTGATGGATTGAATATTACAATTGACCTGGCAACAATCACAATTTTTAGGGTTCCGTAGTAAACTAGGAACCCTTATAGTTTCGCCATGTCTGTCTGTCTGTCTGTCTGTCTGTCTGTCTGTCTGTCCGTCCGCGGTTTTACTCAGAGACCATAAGTACTAGAAAGCTGTAATTTGGTATGAGTATGTATATTAATCATGGCAAAAAAGTCGTAGAAAAAAATCTTGAAAAAAAAATTTTTTTTGGGTAGCTCCCATACAAGTAAAGTGGGGGAGTCATTTTTTTTTCTCTACTTACCCATCTTGTGGGGTATCGTTAAAAAGGTCTTTGAAAAATATTGTGAGGTTGAGAACACCATTTTTCGATTTAGGGATCCGTTTCCGAAATATTTGGTTTTAAAGTGCAAATTTTTGTTAGAGGTACGTGTCCCCCCCCTCTATCTCCTAAACGGTTATATATAGATACGTGAAAAAAATTACAGCAGTAGTATATATACTGAAGTTGAAAGGAAAACTATCAGAGCTAAGTACTAAGTACAAACTAAAAAGTTATAGGCAACCAACTTATAAAATGTACTGGAAAATGTAAAATTTCATACAATCTTTATTGTTAGATGTTTTTGGTCGTTAAACTGTGAGGTGCGAGTGTAAACAGTGTGTACTCAAAGTTGTCATTCGCAACTACGGAACCCTATACTGCGCGTGGCCCGACACGCACTTGGCCGGTTTTAATCGAGACATATTATGTATTTGCATCCTTTCATATTTGGAATATTGTAAACAACGTTGTTGGTCTAACCTATGCGAAGCTCATAACTATTCAAATTATTGTAGTTGTTCCCTTGCAAGCAACACAAATTATTCATAACATTGAGTCGATCAGCTAAGGTAATGATTCAACAAAGATTTATGACTATCACGGAGTCCTAAATGTTTTCACTTCACAATTTCACACCAGCGATATCTCCATCGGTATTAACAACTTAATGTTCAATATTTTATTACCATCGTATTTGCTTTGCATGCCAAACAAGTCGGGTGAGCACGACATCTTTCATTACTAGTTTCTATTTGATTTCGCTTCATAAAAGACGCTCGCGTATGCTCGATTATGATTTCTATCACAAATATTACAATGTGTATTTCGTTTTTATAGGACACTTTAACTTTCACGTCGCTTTACGACTTGTTATGAATGTAATAAGGTTTACTATGTGTTATCACGCACATGTTCCGATATCTTTTGTTTTGGCTTCTGTGTCATTCATATAAGGCAGTGTTTCCTCTAAATCAGTTCCATTGTTATCAATGATACGGTCAGTTTGAATATCTTTATGGAAGTCAAATTGAACATTATTTTCATGCAGTTAAAGATCAGATTCTATTGTTTTTGGGGCAGTAAAAGGCGTTAATCAGTGGTGTGTCCTCCTGATTTACTCTAGGGCGAGTAGGTTCGGGTTTCTTCTGAGAACAGCGGGTTCACTTGTTGTTTGTCCAAAAAATAAGCGAGTTGGCTGTTTAATGGTTTCGATGGATAAATTCTTTCACTTTTCCTTTCGTTGGTAGTTGAGACTTTAACAGAGACTTGTAAGTACGCTCATTCAGTTTTATATGGACGTTCTAATTAGCTTGTCTTTTGAATGAAGTCTAAGTATCGGTTTTAATAAATAAGAATAATAACTAATTATATTGGTAAATATCACTATATTTTCATAATTAGACATTATAATTGCATACAGCTCTGGATATTCAATTATAATGCCTAATTATGCTTTAAAGCTCAGATTTATTACTTGCAAGGGACACGTTCTGGAGACTAATGAATTCAGATATCGATATAAGAATATAAAATTTGGAGATGACAACTGAGACACAAGCTTCTAGTATGATTTTAAGCGGTCAGGTTATCGTTTTTTTTTTTCAGATCTTTATATTGTAACGATATTACTATTTACATTGTAAATGACGTATTTATTATTACGATTTGAAGTGCTCAAACTTCTTCTGAACGTTAACGTAAAATTCCGTTGTCATATTGACACATCCAATACGTGTGTACCTTTTCATCGTCCTACTAAACATCGTACAGTTATTATTATATTATAAAATCACGCAGAGATTTCTTAAGGCAGCCACTGGCGGCGATTTTGTTTATTTTGGCATTAACGCGACGTATGCTAACTTTATCCTACTTATCGGCCGACCATGTTGGTTTTTACGGTTCCACATATGATAATAATACAATAACATTTTAGCTTCTATTTATTTACTCTCTATTCCTCGTGAAAAGGTAGACGAACCCGGGCTAAGCAACGCGTTCATTTTATTGATATAACGTTTAAATTAAATTGCGGTCACCTTAAAAGAAATAAAAGGTGGCAGGAATCCAGTAGCGGCCTGGAACCATGAGAAAATCGACTCGAATAAAACAAGCCATAGTCGGACGCTAGATATCCCGGGTTCCGTATTTTTGAGAGGCTGATATTTTGCGCTCCTTTTAATCAAATTGCTAGAGTTCAACAAAAGTAGTATCACATCAATACTACACTTGCGGTTTTTATGATGATTTTGGTTGCTTCTGCTTCTGTCTCTTGTTAGTGTATTCAATCTAAGTTTTAGCAGAAATATTTTGTAACAAATATGATTCTTACATATTAAATGAGATTTTAAGTGAAATCGCGGGAGATATAATATGCACTGGTTATCAAAAACGCAAATACTTATATCTAAATGCTGCGAGCATTCTGGCAATCTACTAGTGAGAGGAATTTGAGCAAAACTCGGTCACTCAGACTTTTAAAGTGAAATGATATTTCAGTTTTGATTTGATTCAATTTAGTTTATAGCATAATCTAAACTGGAACCTCCGAGGAACCCTGAAAACACGCCGTCGGGGCTTGCGTGTCGTTTCGAGCCGAGCGTTTATCCGAACGAAACGTTTCACCGATAATAACTCCACACAATATAATAATGCGAATAATAAATAAAAATGGAAATAAAATAATAATTTTAATGCCGTAATTGGGGGCTGCGGGCGGCGAACAAACTGCACTCATTTCCAACCATTTGATTGCCGCTGCACCAGTCTTTATATTGATTCCGATGGAACTTGAAACACCTTTATGGAACTGGTTTTCAACAGATGTTTTGAGAATTTAAGCTTTTCTCGAAATTCTTGTTATTTTCCAAATATTGGACCATGTTTCTTTAATACTGAGGTCCACTCATCAATACACACATATTAAAAAGAAGCTCTTCGAAGCTAATTTCTGAGCGGATTTCTGATAAAGTTTTGATGGGATTTTCACTAGTTTCAAGTATACATGTCTGCAGACATGTCTGTGAAAAGTTTTAGTTGTGTATGTTATATACCTATGTATAGACAAGCAGGTCGCTAGCTAGTTTGAAATAAAGCATTTATAGCAAGTTTGAGAAATTGTTCCCCTCCATTGATACCAGTGCTGGCCTCTTACACAAAGAACAAATAAACAATTTCATCATCAGTGCATATATAGGTAGTACATATATATACATATATAGGTAGGTAGTACATATATAGGTAGGTACATAAATGCAGGATAGCTCATGTCATTGTTTTTGTGCTTGAGTTCATCTATCACTTATATATGTATAATGCAACTTGTATACACAACAAAAAGGACAGAAACACATTTTTTGAGGTCCAGGACACTAATAATGCCCTTCAGCAACATTCACCCCACCATCTGTTTGTAGTTATGATTATGAGTAAATTACAATTCTTCCTTTAGCTTCAAACCAAATTATGTTTATTACAGCAAGGGGAATAGTTCCGGATTAAAACAAAACTGAAGGCGAATAAATTTAGTTGCAACTAATTGGCGATTACAATGTAGGTATTTGAAGAGTTATCGAATAAGTTAATCAATGGCTCTAATCCAGTTTAAACGTAAATCGATTGACTAATTCTTGGTGGTGACTAGTAAGTATGACAAAAACCCCCCAATGATTGAAATACATTTTTGGTGGTGACTAGTAAGTATGACACAAACCCCCAAATGATTCAAATCCTAGGCCGTCCCTTCAGCAGTGGACTTCTCACGGCTGAGAATATGATGATCTAATTGTACGTTTGATTTGATGTTTTATTGTCTACGTACGTGTAGATTACAAACTGACTGTATTTACCTCACTGTCCTTTATATCTTAAACTAGCAGCCCTCCCCGGCTGCGCCCGGACATGTATTATGCCTATAAACCTTCCTCATGAATCACTCTATCTATTGGTGAAAAACACATGAAAATCCGTGCCGTAGCTTTTGAGTTCATCGCGAACAGGTAGACAGACTGACGCCGCGGAGGACTTTGTTTTATAGTGATAGTGATGATAGTGGTAGTGATTAGTGATGGTGACGGTAACGACATTATAAAGGCACATGCCTTTATAACATTTAAAATATTGTTGGTGTACATTGAATGCTTCAATACATCTCTCGATACGATGATTAAATGTCTATAATGGTTTGACGCCTCGCTACATTTATGCGTACTTAGTTGTAGCCGCCACAGCCTTAGCATGTCATGGGATGGTTATTAGAAATACATAATTATACAGAAAATTGTATTAAACCTGAACGTAATTGTATGTTGGAACTAGCTTTTTTCTGCAACTTCGTCCATGTTATTTTAAAGGCTTGTACTATTTTGGGATTTCAGCTATTAAAGTGTATTTATTACTAAATTGTATTTTATTTACAAAAAAAATAGGCATCCGTATGAAAATCACCAACTCCACCAAAAATGCATTACTGTGAAACAAGGTACCAAAATTTGGCCATAAAGGGCAGTATTGGGCAAATGCTGCGAAAACTGTGTTGTAGATTGCATCCTCACCGTAAATTCTTCGGAACTTGCGGTCCGGGGGGCGGGGCTCGGCCCGAGGGCATGGATAGACTGTATGATAAAACAGAAATCCACGCTGATGCAGTCGCAGGACAGAGCTATGCCTAATGGTCCCTTATGAGGGTTTTCAGAATTGATTTTTTCCCCATCTGGCGGCACTGTTGAGCTGTCAAAATCCGCTAATTATAAAATTGATGATTAAACATGATTGGTGGATTTTGACAGCAGCTGTCAAAAACACCTCTCGACACAGTGTCTCCAGGGGGAAAAATCAATTCTGAAAACCCTCATTTGGCAGTGAATAGAGTTCATAAAACAAAGAGATGGTTGGATGGACACATTGGACGCAAACCCTTGTTGTTTGTCATTCAAATTTTAATACGTGATGTGTCAGTCGATTGTTTTTGGACACAGGTTATACAAATTGAATGACGGTCAACTTTTGGTTTCCTGATGCAAAACATAAAAAGAGGAACTCAGATTTTGTTTTGATTAGGACAAGGAAATTTATGTTTTAATTCTTCGGAAAAATTCAAATTTTTCTTAGCTCCGCATTTGAGATCACTGTTCTCTCGCACGCGTAGAGGGATGACCGAAGTTTTCTGTTTTTTATTGTACATAATTAGAATATGGGATTTTTATCACAGTATTTAAAGTTTAGTTAGCAGTTTCCTCCATACTGGTCCGGGAGAGAAGAAATTACGTAGAATGTACCATCTGCAAGTGCAAGCAGCCGGCCGAAGCAGAAGGCGAAAACTAAATCATACATACATATATATTATCACGTCTTTATCCCCTACGGGGAAGATACTTAGAGCCCATAGTCATAAAACCCAAATACCACGTTTAGTGTGTTAGTGGGCGTTAAGGTGGAAAGCGGAATTAAAATAGTTTAAACGGAACAGTTTAAATCCGCGTGTGCGGGAAAACTTAATCGTCAATTCAATAGGCAATGCAACCAACCCCTACTTTGGGGAAAACTAAAGCATACGTCAGTAGGTAATGCGGCTAGCAACCAGCCACTACTTTGATTCCTTTTTCCATCTACACGCTAAATGTTGGCCTTTAGGCTTATTACACAACTAAGTGAGCAAACAGGCATAACAGGTTTAAGGGGGAACACTAGGCACAGTAGCGACGCCAATCATTTTATTCCTAATACTTTACAAATAGAAAGAAAATTCAAGAATATAAACAATACAAGCCTTAGTAAATAACCTGAAGTATTTTTGGAATCATGTTTTAATATTATGAGAATCACTTATTGAGAGAAAAAGTGATAACCGCCAAAAACGGCCGTTTTTGGCGGTAATCAGATTCTCATAATTCTCACTGATTCCGATAATAATAAACATGATTCCAAAAATACTTCAGGTTATTTACTAAGGCTTGTATTGTTTATATTCTTGAATTTCTTTCTATTTGTAAAGTATTAGGAATAAAATGATTGGCGTCGCTACTGTGCCTAGTGTTCCCCCTTAAGGGTTGCCTGTAAGGTCAACCGAACTCGTTCCAAAAGGCCGTTTTGAGTGAACTTTTGAGTGATGTTGTTTCAACTGCGTGAAATGGGGGTGCTACACGAGAGAGTAAGACGATGTTGAATGAATCAGTTGACAATCTTTCGAGAAATCACATAATGTAAAAAACAAGTAGTGTGGGTTATTAAAACGTATGTTTGGAGGATTACGTATGAAACATGTGCCGTGTGGTTTCCAGCAGAGTAGAATAGAACCACTCCAAGTCTTCCCGTGGATGTCGTAGAATGCGACTTAGGAAACGCAAACTAAACAATGCTTATAAACATCAAAGAGATCTCTCCAACCCGTCTGGTCATATAAGGCCTTGGTATAGTAGTATACCTACAATTCATCCGGCCAACTGTACTGCCAGCCGTGCGACAGGACATTTAAAACCAAGTTTGGCTTAGCGAGCCATATAAGGGCTCACAGTAGAAAAAATAATTAAATAATTGTCCAGGGTCGCCGTCATGGAAATCGATGAGGAGGACTATATATAGAGAGGGTCGTGCTCCTGCAGTGGAGACTAACAAAGACCTGAAGATCCATGTAACATTAATATTTGTTTGTCCTCAGTCTGCGCGGTCTGAAGGCGAGTCCTCGGGGGAACAGTCTTGTGAGAGCTCCGACGAGGGCGTAGGCCGCGACGCGCCGGCACACCAGTCCATGCAACACCAACAGCACCAGGCGCACCAGCCGCTGCCCCACCAGCCCCAGCTCAACATGAACCACCACGCGGTTAACCACCAGCCGCTGAACAACCACCAGTTGAATCATCATCAGAGAAACTCCCCGAGGCCGCATGAGCGGGAGCTTAAAGTAAGGCCTGTTTTCGTTTATGCTGCAGTCCATACAGTACAAGTAGCAATAGGCTACCATTTCAGCCCGAGCGCAACATAAACCACCACGCAGTCAAGGACTAGCAGCACAACCTACCAGTTGAACCGTCATCAGAAAAACTCGCCAAGGCTGCTTGAGCTTTTTTTTGTTAGTCTATATATCTAACCGCCCCCAATAAGAAATATTTACGGCGGCCGCCAGATTTTCATAATCTATGGAAAATAAAACTGTTTTCAAAAACATCTTCGGCATCCCACCAAACAGTTTCATTATCAGGGCTAATAGGATTTCTTTAATTAGGCAAATTTAACTAGACAAATTAGGAAGGATATTTAAAAGTGTCTTTGTGATTTTTCGGCATAATGTTGTGTTGTGACTCATGTTGTCTAATGCAAGAAAAAGTAAAGGATCATTTGTTTCAGGTGCGAGATGACTTCGAATCGCTAAAGTCCTCACTCCACCCTCACCTTTCATCGCTGGCGTCGCTGGCCCAGGGTGCTCCACTGTCGACGCCCAGCAGTGTCTTTGCGCTGGCGGGCGGTGGACCCACTGCTGGCTTCCCGTACGCTCCCCCCGCGTTCCTGGCCCCCGCGCCACCCCCGCCGGCCCAGCCGGCTGGGTCAGCGTCGTCGTCGTCCTCGGAAGGCAGTGCTGCAGGGTGGAGCTTCGAAGAACAGTATAAGCAGGTCCGTCAGGTAAGGTCGCTTATTTATTTTAGGTTCTAGTTTGAACTTGGCACGTTCGTCAAAAGAATACTACTCAGCGAAAGTGAAGATTATTGTAGCTACAACTGCCAAACCTTACTCTGAAGTGCTCTACGTGTATTATTCTAAATATCGTCAAATTTAAATTTCTTTATGCCAAAATTGCAAAGCAGCTAGCTATATAAAAAAAAAACCGGCCAAGTGCGTGTCGGGCCACGCGCAGTGTAGGGTTCCGTAGTTGCGAATGACAACTTTGAGTTCACACTGTTTACACTCGCACCTCACAGTTTAACGACCAAAAACATCTAACAATGAAGATTGTATGAAATTTTAAATTTTCCACTACATTTTATAAGTTGGTTGCCTATAACTTTTTAGTTTGCACTTAGTACCCAGCTCTGATAGTTTTCCTTTCAACTTCAGTATATATACTACTGCTGTAATTTTTTTCACGTATCCATATATGACCGTTTAGCAGATAGAGGGGGGGACACGTACCTCTAACAAAAATTTGCACTTTAAAACCAAATATTTCGGAAACGGATCCCTAAATCGAAAAATGGTGTTCAACCTCACAATATTTTTCAAAGACCTTTTTAACGATACCCCACACGATGGGTAAATAGAGAAAAAAAAATTACTCCCCCACTTTACTTGTATGGGAGCTAACCTAAAAAAAATTTTTTTTGAAGATTTTTTTCTACTACTTCTTTACCATGATTAATATACATACCCATACTAAATTACAGCTTTCTAGTACTTATAGTCTCTGAGTAAAACCGCGGACGGACAGACAGACAGACAGACATGGCGAAACTATAAGGGTTCCTAGTTTACTACGGAACCCTAAAAACAAATGAATAAAACTATGTAATACAAAGAGGATAATAAAGGAATTAATGTTATATCAGTTATTTGTGACAGGTGTTTGACCTGTAAGAGAGATCATTATACTCAAGATATGGATCGTTTGATGCGCAGGCACGTACGAATATTTTATTTGGTGTCAATATTGTAGGAAGTTAATTACAGGAAACAATAAGACTGCAGATCAAAACTGCAGATAAATAAGTCCTTTAAAACTGATATAAATTATTGAAGAAAAATGTGACTTCAAAATTATCTTTCATTTTTTTGTCTTTACAAGGCAAATGCTATTTTTTTTTAAATAAGTGTTTAATCGGAGACATCTTGGAGAGTAAAAATAGTGCGATCCACTATTGCCTCACTAAGATCGTCCATTTCCGGCATATTTCAGACAACATTTATTATAATAAGTCGTTCATAAACATATTGTCCATAATAAAACACAATCTGTGTGCCAACCCGCAAATAACAAGTTGACAATGAATTATTACTTCTCATCCCGGCGACCCTCGCACCGCATGTAATATGTAACAAAGGGAAACGGGTTACTCTATTATATGGCGATTATAGACACATTTTTATTGGACGTAACGATGTCTGGGTGAATAAATTATCAGGGGCCGAGTTCAATAGTTTGATTTGTCGTGATTATGTTGTTGTGGGGAAATATTTTGCTACTTAGCTTGTCAGTCTATTTTCTAGACGTTATCCTTTACTACGCCCGCCGCTAGCGCCCCGCGCACCAACAAAACGTCCGGAATACGCAAAAAAAAATCTGCAAGCGCGGCGAAATTTGCAACAATATTTATCTCATGAAATCTTACCTCTATATACACGAAAAATTACGTAAAGATTCTGTATAAAGCGTAGTAAATGACTACGTCGCTAAAATAAGTTTATACTACAGGTTTAAATGGCAATCAAATGTTAAATACGCAACAATGACAAAAAACCATACCCTTCGTTCTAGAAAAGTTCACATAAATCATCATTCTGACACTGTGGACGAATTCCAAGTATTGAACAATAAACTACACTATATTACCTATAAATAAACACCAAACACTAAACACTTGAAGCACTTTTTGCAGACGAAACAAAAAACACAATGTAAACACTCATGGTACCAAATTACACGACTCGTACACATGTTCCCTGTGGAACGTGTTATATTTTCATAAATCCTATGAGCTAAACTATATATTTATAATTAAATAATGTAAATATGTATTCGTTAATATATTTTTCCTATTATTACCATAAATAATATAGCTTTATTGTAATAACATTGGTATTATCGGCATACGTAGAGTAGGCCGTTAGTCAAAACTTAGTCTTTTTATTTAGAACTGCAATTTTATGTTAAATCATGACAAAAGACATAAGATCTATAGATAAGACGTTGGCGCACATTCTAAGGATTATTTTTATGTATAATACAATAATACTTACGACATAATTTCACTGAAAACACTCACACTGTTTTGATAAACGAAACACGGAACGAAGTATGACACATTGACACTTGACATATTGTTTTGAAATTTATTTTTTTAATTCTTTAAGGATCTGTAGCAAAGAAATCTCTCTTGTAATCCGAAGTTGAATGTCTATGGCATAGGTTGGCATTTGTATTTTTAATCTGAGACGTCAAAGTCGTGAGAAATAAATTGTCAAAAGAGCGCGGTACGCCCGTACCCCCGAATGTTGCCGGGACGTAATAAGCGAAAAAGAATCGAGTCCGTTTCGGGGATTGGACGTAGGAGAGGTTATGAGCTTAGTACGGGAAATACTTTATAAGTTTTTATTTAGATACAACTGTTCCAATGCAATGTTTATCTACAATCTAATCATTCGATTTAACTTTGACCATCTTTCCGACCGACTTTCCGATCATTTTGACCAGCTGTCCGATTGCATAGGAAATTACACGCGTGTTAAAATCAGAGGACAACAAAATATTATGATGTCAAAGAACTGGTTTGATGAAGTCAGGATTATCTATCTCTATGGATGAAGTACAACTAGGTACTCAAATGAATAGCTTCATCACACAATTTTACAACATTGACTGATGCGTTCGCTTTTTTTTGGAAGAGATATTATTGTAAAAGTTCATATATAAGCTTACACTTCTTACATAAAGCATAAATGAGTGCGGAAACAGCTTTCTATCAGACTGTTTGTCGACGTTCGTAGGATATAAACCTTGTTAAATGTACACTTCTTTTTAAAATCTTACCCAAAACACATTTTAAAAGTATATATAACATAACAATATACAAAAGAAAAGCGTGAAAAAGTATTAAAATAAATTATACTTGTTACCATAATCATACGATACGTCAGAACCTTTATCAGACACTTCTAAAGACTTCCCAAAAATGCATTATTTTGGATGTAATTGGAAAGTAGTTAACACGTGCGAAGATAATAAAAGAAAGGAGTCAAAGTACTTATTACAAAACATACGTAGTTATATATCGTTTTTGTACAATGGCAATTACTCGTAAGTACCACGGGATCTTTAACATATGACTTTTTTACGTGATTATTGCTGATTGTATCCCACTTAGCTCAAACGGTTGAAATTGATGCCGATTCAAAGAAAATCGAACTGTTTCTTTTTTATCAAACCAAGTGCAGAGAAATGGATTTGAGGTCTCAGATTTGTCATATATATTTTAAGGAACCTAGTTATACTTTACTATACGAGTATGTAAGACATAAGTTAAGACTTTGTTTTGCTGTCAGTAATGAATATAGACATTTTTCAAAGGACATTGCAATTTTTTTTAATTATAAGCCTATTATTTTTGTCATATGCCAGGATTTTATTGCAACTTTTTCAATCATTTAATATATTTTTTATGTTTTTCTACTTATTCCATAACCTGATCGCTAGAAATAAATTATAAAATTTCAGTTTCTTGTTGGCGTAAACCGCAAAAAGATCATTTTAAACTTCAACATTGAATTTGATACAAAAGTAGAAATTGTTATTCAACTTTAAATTAACATAAATGCATTCATATTTGCCGCAAGATCAGTGTTACGAGTAAGTCTACCTGTTTGTATTTAAACATTTTCATCATTAATGCAATGTGCATATGTTTGTTCAGTGTCTTTATAGGCAATTTTCGTCAATTCTCCACAACTTAACAATTACACAATACATTGTTACGGTTGAAATAAATGGAACTATTGTATCCGGTGGTCCTAAAGTGTTAATTTGACGTCGTAATTATTTGACAGAAGGCCTGTGGCCTGTCCTTTAGAAAGGGCACGCATGTGGCCTTGGCAACACGCAAGACGTAATGAAGTGTAACATTTTTATGTAATTCTAGTTTATTACTGGAGCTAGACTATATTTATTTATCACTTTAATATTAATACTCATAATAAAAATAGACCATAGACAAGTCTTATCGTTATAGTAATATCTTTCAGACGATCTTTGCTTGGAAATGAAGAGAAAACAACTGTACAATTTGTTACAGGTACTTATATTTAAACAGAATATTGTTTAAGTTATAGCTTTCTGTATGGATAAAAATACAGGAACTTTCTAAACATATTCATAAGTATTTTACTTCTTTATATAACGTGTAAATTTACCGTCGCCATTCCCTTAAAGGGGTAACAGTAAAAAAAGTTGAATTTTATATAATAAGTTTACCCGCTTTACTATCCGGCTGGGTTCCGATACATTTCAGGAATAAAACCAGTAACACGTATAATACCTAAAATGTAGCTTTCCTTTGTTAACAAAAAGTTACCATATTGGTATAGAATTATAATACTTAGTACTCTAACTCCAGTTGTCCCACTACCTGTGTTGTGGAAGATCTAATTGAGGCAAATGATCGTGCGACTGAGGTCGCTAAGTCTGGTCTCAATTATTGTAACACTATTTGGCCATTTTGACTCAAAAAGAAGAACAAGTACTCAAGTTCTGTTATATTTAACAACAAACATTTAACATATAAAATAGAAACTCACAGCTATATGTGCGACAAGTTTATCGCTACTTAACGCGCGTTAGCGTCGCTGCGATTGTCGCAGGCGGTTCTTTTGATCGCAAATCGCAATCGCTCTACTTCCGATTCTGCACGGCCCTTTGAGTATTGTTCTTATATGTTATTTTAGACATGGCTTTGGCGTATAAATTGCTGTTTAGCGGCGATGTTTTCATTTTCATCAAAATTAACACAAGATTAGTCAACAATTTAATTTTCAGGACTTACAAACTTTTTTGTGAGTTAATTACCTACCTAGTGCTGCAAAATTAGGCGACTGGTCAGGTTAAGGTGTTTTCCATCATCAGACTAGCTCGTTGACATTATTTTATCGCAATGTAAATTTTACAGGGGTAAAGTCAAAAGTGGGAAGTCTACCATCGAACATCCTGCTTTGAATGCTCATTTATTGTATTTGCTTTACATTAACATAGCAATCATGTTACTATTTTATGTTTAAATATAAACCTCCTACCGATACTTACTTACAAGCATTCTATCCCCATCAAGTTATTCAAAGTACTATTGTTACAAAGTACGCGTTAAAATCGCCAGCATTATAAACGCTATCTGACAACTGGCAACACAGTAATTGTAGGTAGCAATAAAAGGAGGGAACAACTATAATTCGCCACGATGATTTAGGGTCGGAAAACGGCGAGTTTCCAATATGGCTGACATTTATGGACTCACGGCGCAATACCAATGACGTCAATACTTATTTACAACTCTAACTCAACTACGTAAGGCTTAAAATTTGTTACTAAATGTCATAATTTATACGAGGGCGCGATAATCGAGATTGTTGAATACTAGACAATGTGGAAAATATTGTTAATGTCTATAGGAAATTATAGAGTAGGGTGAAAATTATATAGAGTAACCCCTCTTTACTTGACAATATGGCTTTTGAGCTGTAAATACGTATTTCACGTGAAAAAAACTAATTTGCAAATTACTGCAATCGGAGTAAAATTGCATTTGCGTGATCGAAATAATAAACTTATTTTAATTTTGGAGGGAGACTCGTGAGCACGACGTATATAGGTTAATTGCATTAGTACGTTCCTTTAATTATTAACCTAAAGATTTATTAAGTTTAAATATCAAAGTATGTATTTTGCCTTTTTAGCTGCTTTCTGGCGGTTCAAGAGATTTACATAAACGGTTTGTACCTTGGGTTTAACAGTTTGAAATATTTCCTTCCGTACAATTATAACGTTAGATCCTTCTTTAATTATCCAAAAATTAAGTCAGATCATGTCACAAACAAGACCAATAATATACACTATTGGTGTTAGTTACAAACATCCTAGCCATACGAACTTAAGTATTTTATTGAGTACACTTTACAAATGTTCCTCAAGATAATATATTTGTATAAACGCCTTTTCTTTTAAGCTAATTCCTACGAGTGAGGACCTACTTTTTGGCAACCTGTAATTTATGTTAATGTGTATATTGTTATTTATTTGCTGTTGATCATTTTTCGTAAAAATATTAGGTCCTTACCTATGAAATTGGCGTTTTCTATAGAGAATTTCGAGCAAGTGAATTTTTCATACTAACGTTTTTAGGATTATTTCGGGTTTGATAAATTCAACAAAAATGAAATTTCGCATTTAATTACGGACAAAATTAAGCCTAATTTAGGCATTGTAAAATTTACAAAAAGTTAGAATATAATAGAAATATGGCTACATTTTTAATTATAACCGGACAAACCTGAAACGAGTTCTTTTCATGAGCATTTTCCAATAATTAAATACACAAAAACAAAAAATTTTATACATCAAGAATGTAAATAATATAAGCTACTTTCAAGCTTAAATAAAAAAAAATGTGTTTACCTGAAAATTATTGTCATTAGGAACAAAATGGCAAGTGGAAAAAAAAACGCCAATTTCATAGGTAAGGACCCAAGATATAATCTTCATTAAGCAATATCTTTAATTAAAGCAAACGGAATAACCTATATCTTATTAGACTAGATGGCTAGACCTGACTACGGTACCGGTTCAGAAGATATTTCATGCTTCACGATCTCGGAATTGAATTGTGGTTTCTCTGAAATCAATCTTCCAGACTGCTATTCCTATACCTTAGGTGGAGATATGACGTGCTTGAAATAATTTGTAAATGCAGTAAAATATTCCTTGTTTTAGATAATAAATAATAGAAGGTTCTTGTTGCATTTGTCTAAGAATTTGCAGTAGAGAAACATATATAGAGACGCGAGGCTTTACAGTATGTAAATTAACCCTTAACATACCCTGAAAAGGGTGACTCAACCCGTCAATATGGACGATTCTTTCATGGAATTTACACCAGAAACTTAAAGATTCAAATTCATACTTCATGCATAGGAAGAGACGGAGAAGATTGGAGTGGTCCTAATCTAGGCCGAAGATTACACTGTGCATTGTGTGTTGTGCCCATTTTACAGGCAAATACAATCATTATCTTCTACGCTAGAATAGCTAGAATATACCTGCAGCTTCCCTTGCACCCTGTATCTATAATAAATGCCTAACGCAAACCAAAAATAATGGAGCGCTATTATTGCACTGGTAAAACGAATAAAAAATCACTCGATCTGTTCTTAGATAATACTTAAAATGCCTCCGTCTCACCGTTTTAGTCCTACGAATGACTGCAATCACGTATTTCGCGACATTACCGCACGATCGCACATTTGTCACGCTCGCCGCTGGGCGCCGCACTAAACACGCTTTTGATTTCATCCCATGTGTCATCCTTGTAATCCAAACGCGATGCGACTGCTAAGTCTGGCAACTTTTCATTAGTTCATAGTTCAATGCTTGGTCAGATGATAGATTAAACTATCGAATGAGACTTTTATCTGTATTGTATAAGACTTGCAGACTTCTCAGTCTGCAATTCATAATATTGTTACTGCACATCATAATAATGTTATAATATTTGATAAAAACACAATAAATTCATGTGTATTTCTTTTACTTGCCTTACATTTTTGATTTGCTTCTAGGCAATTGTCTTACGATGATAATATACTCAAACTGTTAATGGCTTAACAGTAAACATTTTCTAGACTAATTTAACCAAACTTTATTTTAAAATACGTTTAAAATATATATGCTATTCATGGACGTATAAAAAAGATGATGTTTGTAAGCGATCATAAATAAAATAATTCAAATTTCACGTTTCACCATGTGGTTAAAAGCTCCGGGATTGACTGAAGTAAAAGTGTTGTCACCTGCTTGCCTGCTTGCAAGGAAAGAAAACAAATTCACAAACAATTGTCAAGATTGCAAATGTCTTAAGCTATAATGAATAATTGGACATATTTTTCAAAAACTTGGAAAATACCCTAATTAACGATTATCACTTAAATCCACTCAAACAACTAACAAACTTACAAAGTAACATTACCACAATCGTTCCAAAACCGATTTCCATATCTCAAATGAGCATGTTCAGATGCGAATTTCGAACGCGTGTAGATTCGCCGTGGACCTTTTAAAGTGGCAGTAGGTTATGGGTGCGTTCGGAATAAAAAACTAAATGTTTTTTTTACTGGCACCCCAGCGATTAGCCAAGTGAGCCATCGAGCAGGCATTCGAGTGTTTTGGATATTTATTCCGTCTAGACGCGTTATCTAGTGGTGTTTCAATGCGCTTTATCAAGGGGCACGTTTTATACACTTGAATAGGATAGTTAATGTTCGATGTGCTTTTAACATTTTTCTGCGTAAGTGCGTAGGTTTTTTTGTTTTACCGGGTGTTTTTTTATTCACTGTATAATGTAGGTTAAAGATTTGAAATTATATTTTAAATAAAAATACTTAGGTTTACCTATTAGACGCTTTACTCTAAATTCTCTCTCTCTCTCTTAACTAGTTCTCATCTGCAATGTTTTTCGTAGTCTTTTGATTTAATTGTCATTTATGACCAGCGCAAAGTTTTATTACCCTGGTTAATTACGGACAAAGTTCTTTTCAACTGAAGAATTCCAGGGTCAAGGCGTACTTACCTAGTAAAATAATTGAGTAGTAATACCAAGATTGCTAAGATCGATCCAACTATCATAGTAATGTCAATACGCGAGCGACATCACATTAAATGTTTGCTCTTCACAATCAGCTTCACTTTCCTATTTACGTTGCTCAAGCTTTCTCAACAAACAAATTAGTTAAACATTAAAAAGGCATAGAGACTTCCGTACGTAATTAAGGAGTGTTCTTTAACTTAAGTTTAGATGCGGTTATTACACCAATTTACTTCAGCAATTAGCCTTAAAATGTAGCATAAATCGTTAGTATTACGTGTATTATTATTATTGACAACAACAAGTACCTAAGGGTCTGTATACATAGACAGACTGGAAAAGTAACCAGATTTTTACATAACTGCCATGAAAGGATTACAACATGTAAATTGAGCCTTAACATTCCCTTAAAGAGGTGAATGAGCCCGTCAATATGAACAACTTTGCGTATTGGGCTAATGCTGGAAACCCAAAAAAATCTACATTGTCGAAATCGAAATGTCGGTATTTTTGGTACAATTTGGATTGGACAGATTACTGCAAATGCATGCAAACTGAGTCAAATGGCTGCCTTTTGCTACTCCTTAACAAATAACCGTTGATTAGTCGAATTTGACATGCCAATCAAAAGTAAAAAAAATAGCTTTAATACTAATACCTTTTTTCCCAAAACTCTAAAACATTTGATATACTTATGTACTACTTCGTGTCAGTTAGTGTGGAATTACTCTAACAATTTATCTTAATACCTACGATAGCTGCTCAGGACAATTAGAGCATTCCTATTCGAAGCCGCTGATTGGTCGGGTATAAGTGTCGTTCCAATAACGACATTTGAAAACTAATTATAACGTTACGTAGTTGCTTACGTTAATCGTTTACGTTACTACATTGTTTTCATTAACTGTTTGCGTTAATCGTTCACATTATTATATTGTGTATTTATTAACTGTTGTAACTATAAGTAAATAATAGCTTAAAAACTAGCTGTTATTTAAAAAATAACCCTATTTCATATTTTCCTCTAACCGATAAATACATCATCATCATCATAATAAAACCGTGCAATTCTGACAATATTACATTAATTATAGAAACCTGGTTGGACTCGCCGTCTAGTTTCAGTCTGTTACGAAAGCGACAATCGGAATGAGTGTTAGGGGCAGCGACACAACAGTTACACTTCCCTCAAAGCACTGAAGGCCACCTCGCGTACCGTAACATACCGAAACTAGTCGATGAATTCGACGAAATAAAACGATAGTAAAGCAAGTTTCTATAACGAATTTATCTCGCGAAGTTTTAACATTACAACATACGGGTCGAATAACTTCCTTTTTTTAAGGTGGTTAATTAAAACTACTATTACCGTGGTCTATTACATTAATGCGAACGGATTCAGTCTGGAATACAATGTATATGCTCTGCGATATCGTGTGTGATGCACCCCAGCTGACTCGCTATTTCTGGGCGACGTGCATGGGGGCCTTACAATGTGGTAAGTTGCAATAGATATTAATAATCTTAGAAGGGCGACTCAGCCCATCAATACGAACAACTTTTGCTATGGGATACAAAAGTGTATAGCTAGCCGGGCAATTTGTGTGAAAATATTGTTTTTTTCGACTTTCCTACATTAGTACTGTAGGAAAAGTTATTCATATCGACCGGCTGAATTAACCTTTTAAGGATCAGACTTTTTTAAGGATTTAATATAATTTACATTCAAACCCAACAAAACCTCTCAACGTAAATTAGTTAGTATTTATAATAATAATAGTAATATACCTAATAATAATAATTTATTTTCAGGCATTTGTCCATAGTGTTAGTAAACAATTATCATACGTATAAGGTTAGTAATTAGGGAGAGTATTTTACATAAGTTTATGTAGGTAAGGTCGTTATTTTTTTTATGCAAATAACAGGTGAGTAACCACCCTAATTTCATTATTATTTGTCTAGGAAACAATTGCTACATATGAATATGTGTATGTGACAGATTTATGATAGAGTATTTAATGTCTAAAATATTTATTGTTCTCGAATGTATTCCAATAATATTCCATTTTATATTGACATTGATGTGTGATTTGACAACGTGAATTAACATTTGTCAAATTGACGTAATATAAGAGGCGCTTGAATATAATGATTTCGGTACATAGCAACTTTGACTAAAGAAAATCAAATACCAAACATATTTAGTCAACTCTTATTTATATTCGGTTAAGTAAGTAAATCCCTATAAATGCAAACCATTACTTTATTAGAAAATCTATTAGTAGCTTACGTCACTCGTCAAATATACATTAAATCCACAGTTAATATTTATAATTGAAAAAAGAAAGAGATAACCAATCTGAAATTGCCACTCGGGACGGCCATATGTATCGACTCACTGCACATTATCTGGTGAAGGGAACATCTTAAAACAGTCCCTAACAGGGTTTTAGGGAAATAAGATAACCCGTTTTTCATTTGCACATTAGGAAAATCTATTTATTTTTTTAAATATAATATATTTATTGATACTTGACTAAGAAACAATGAAATTAATAAACATGCAGTACATTTATATGTCAGTTAAATAGTCCACCCGAATCGTACCTAATGCAAATGTGCCCATAATGCTTGCAGCATTACCCGCTGTTTTGCCAGCGATATGCATCAGATGCAACACATATCGCTGGCATATATATATTAAATTGATAGTTGAAAAAGAAAGAGACAACCAATCTGAAATGGCCACTAGAGACGGCCATATGTATCGACTCACTGCACATTATGGTATCGGGTGATGTGAATATCTTACAACAACAGTATCTGACTTTTAGGGAACTAAGATAATCTGTTTTTCATATGCACGTAAGAAATATACATTCAATCTATTATTAAAATTGATAATTGAAAAAGAAAGAGACCAATCTAAAATGGCCACCCGGGACGGCCATACTTATCGACTAAGCACACATTAAAGTGTCGGGTGAAGTGAATATCTTACAATAGTGTCTCACTGATTTTGTGTCAGGAATTAAGACTTACCTGTTTTTCATTTGCACATAAGGAATATATATTAAATATATTAAATTGATAATTAGAAAAGAAAGAGACAACCAATCAGAAATGGCCACTCGAGATGGCCATATGTATCGACTCACTGCGCATTATCGTCTCGGATGACCGTCTCGGCTGCAACTGCAATAAGGTCTATTTATAAACACGCATTGGATGCGATGCACGTCTATAATATTGCGATTGTTACATTCAAATTCGTTCAGAAATTTGATTTCTGGCGCAAAAGTTGTGTAACTGATTTCTATCGAATCAAACTCGAAGTTAGTTTGCAATTTTATTGTATTCTTCATGGGTTTTGTTTTCTTGATAAAAAAAGTTGTTTCTAAGCGGTTCATTCAAGTAGTTAAGATTTTTTTGAGTGAGTCTGAGTCATTAGACCTGTTCCATTTTAATAAGATATTAAACTGTCTTCTATGGCTTAACAGTCTTTCTCAATAAATACTAAACCGTAAAAAAAGTACACTGTTCCCTAAGTTGGGCTATACCTAGTACACCTAAAAAGGATTGTTTATCAGACATACTTTCGGAGATAAGCGCGCATTACCTGCGTTTTTTTTTCAATTCGATTAAAAGTAATTATTAAACCTATCGTTAGCTTTTCAACTTGTATTATCTTTTCCTTTAGATATACTTTGTCTAAAGTGTAGTTTTACAGATCAACAAAGTTTTTTGTGCTGATGGAGAAGAACAATTTCCCAAAAATAATAGGCTATATTATAATTCAAATTTTAATGATATAAAGTATTAACGTTGTAGTAACGTCAGTAGTTGAAAACTAGTGTCTTATTACCTACAAAGAAGTGGCACGCGTATGCGCAATTGCATGGGGAGGTTTCGGGCCCTCTCTGAAGGGCAAGGAGGGGAGGCCGCTGGAAATAGCCCTCGCACGGGGCACAGGGCGCATCTGCCGATATAAATAGCACCCTCAATGTAGTATCAAGGACGTGGATGTTTACGTCCTGATTGGAAGTTTTGGCCCTTTTGCTGGCTTGTCTCGATTGCATAATAGGAATATATTAGGATCTCCAACAGTTAACTATATTCCCTAAATATGTACCTAGTTGTTGAAATAAATAAATATTAAGTAATGGTCAAAAATAGGAGGTGATAATATTGATGTGATATTTGTATCATCATCATCAGGTCTTTGTTAGTCTCCACCGAAGGAGCACAACCCTCTGTTCTACCAGAGCCATGATATAATAGCCAGAGCAGTCAGAGGATTTGGCCTACACGCTCCACGCTGGCCAAACGGGTTGGAGAGGTTGCTTTGATGTTTTTAAGCTTTATTTAGCTTGTGCTTCCTTGATGTTTTTAAGCTTTGTGTAGCTTGTGTTTCATATTTGTATGATTTGTTAATAAAACCCTGTCTGCTCCTTAAAGAGGCGACTCAGCACGTCACAATGAAAAACTGGGACCCATTATCATCATGATCATCAATGCTGGAAATTTGAAAAAAAAAAAGGAATTTAACTTTTTATACAAATTAAACGGCCGGCTGTATAGACTTTAGTCATTTTTTTTCGAATCTTCGACGTTGTTGCTGAAAAGTTGTATAGGTATGTGTATTTACGGGCCGAATCGCCCCTTTGGATCTTATAAAGTTTTATTAACATATAACATATTTGGTAGTACAGAGAGGGTCGTGCTCCTACAGTGGAGACTAGAAAGACCTGATGATGATGATATTTGTTATTTGGATTAATACGTTTAGTTGCAAAGTTTTTAATTTTTTTAATAACAACTGATCTAGGTATATTTGAGGATAAGTTACATATCAAAGTTGATTCATAATTGTCACACGACCATTTTAAAAGAAACTCATTCCCGCCATCTATCGAAGGAAATTGATGGCAACAGTGATGACTTTATTTTCCTTAATACTCGTATAAATAAACACATAAAGCTAAAATATCAAGATATTCCATAGAGAAATTGATAATTTAATTGAATTTGTATAGCTTGGATAAAAAAAACCTTTACCAAGAGGTATTTAAATTCTATCATTATCATGTTTTTTATTCGCTAAATGAAACGGAGTTGTCCATCATAGCAACTGATACTATCTTTTAGTTAACCTCGTAAGCACGTATGTCGTAAAATACATTGAACTTTCTCGGTTAGTATTAAAGCATAATAAAACAAAAGTAATTTAATGAAACGTAGAATTTAGAAAAACTTGTACTTACCTCTCGTCACATTTCAGTCACCAATCTTTCACCTACTAATTTTAAATATATTTTAAATGATGTTATAAAATTTATATAGTTCGAATGTTAATAATCCTTTTTTATATTCATATAAAAAAGCAAGAAATCCTTTGATTAGATTAAATATTTAATACCTATTTAATGTTCTATATTTATATCTACATTGCGGACATGTCCTACGCTGCTACCACGTTTTCCGCCACAGATCCTTATAGCCTAATCTAAAAGTTGTGTTTATCGCGCTTACTGAAATTGTATTCTACCAAAATAATGCATTTTAAATGCTGACAATTTCTAGATGGCAGATATCATTCACTGCTGGCCGCTAAGCCCGTCACAGACGCAGCTATAATATATATTAATATATATTGTAGCAAGGCATATTACGATATATTTCCATAGTAATCTTCAAGCGACTTAATGTGACTTTTAATGTAAAATTTTTAAAAATTATTATTCATTTACAAATCAAAGCATTCATTGTATTATTGCATTTGCAATTGTACATGTTATTATTACATGGACTTATTATACAAATAGGTATAACTGTCAAGCAAGTATTTTCCATGACATGTATTCCAAAATAAAGAAGATTCAGCTAGTTGTTTAAATAACCACTTCCTTTGCGTATACCCCTGAATCGAAACCAACATTTGGTTAGCAGTTTTTTGCCCGAAACATTCCTATAAAATGTTTATCACCGCCGCCCGATGCCTGCACATGTGCAGCCCTCTTCACTGGAGATTATTCTAAAATTTCCAGATTGCCACCCCGAGCAAAAAATAAATAAATCCATAGCGTGCACAAAAAATGCTCCCAAATCCTTGAACCGATTACTATCCCCTTGAAATCCCGATTTACCGTTATCGAAGATTTACTCTCGTATATTTTTCAGGCGACAGAAAGAAACAGAGCCACTTTTACTTTTTTATTAATTTGCCTGTGTGAGTGCTTAATTTGAATTTTCGAACGCATTATGTGATATTGTCTATGGTTTTTATTGACGAGATTGTTTTTGTATTCAGTATTTGAATGTGTGTTTTAATTGCCTCGTGTATGTGTGCCCGAATTCTGTGTTTATGTTGTTTTGTTATTTGCATGTGTGGCGCGGCCGCCAGGCGGGGGTGGCGCAGACGCTCGACCCACGGGTTATCATTTCCTGTTCTCATTTTAAATTTACAACATAATTATTTTTTGCTCATGTCGGGGCGACTGAAGCTGAAAGTTTATTATTATTCTATGTTCGGTGTGTACAAGGGATGCGATGTAATCACGATAGACTGCTCATAAACTGAATGCTTTTGAATTTATCGCTGTTCAGTTCAGTATATAGGCGACTACATAAATTACGTTGACATAAAATCGTAAAATCTGAAGGAATCTTAGAGCATGAAACTAGAATAGCTCAACCAAAAATTTAATTTTGAGTGTAAACAATGAAATTAAATTAATATGGCCATAAGGGCTGTGCGGTACACCTGACCTTTGATTTTTCTCGTGGCACCGCGGCGCGATCCGCTCGATAAAGCCCGAACAACAATTATTTTGCTGTTTATATGCGTAATTTTTTATTAGGTCCGCCACGGTTTGCTCTGGGCTTTGTCGGCGCGACAATGCTGACCCGCGCCTTTATGGCTTCGATTCGGTTCACGCCAGCCAGTGTATAAGCACCTTTACAATTTGCAATGGGAATCGAAGCTTGGCTGGTCGAGCATTACAATGTTTTTACGCGTAGATGTAAGGATAAAAGTAGGTACACCTAAAAGAAAAAAAAAACCGGCCAAGTGCGTGTCGGGCCACGCGCAGTGTAGGGTTCCGTAGTTGCGAATGACAACTTTGAGTTCACACTGTTTACACTCGCACCTCACAGTTTAACGACCAAAAACATCTTACAATGAAGATTGTATGAAATTTTACATTTTCTAGTACATTTTATAAGTTGGTTGCCTATAACTTTTTAGTTTGCACTTAGTACCCAGCTTTGATAGTTTTCCTTTCAACTTCAGTATATATACTACTGCTGTATTTTTTTTCACGTATCCATATATAACCGTTTAGCAGATAGAGGGGGGGGACACGTACCTCTAACAAAATTTTGCACTTTAAAACCAAATATTTCGGAAACGGATCCCTAAATCGAAAAATGGTGTTCTCAACCTCACAATATTTTTTAAAGACCTTTTTAACGATACCCCACATGATGGGTAAATAGAGAAAAAAAAATTACTCCCCCACTTTACTTGTATGGGAGCTACCCAAAAAAAAAATTTTTCTTCGAGATTTTATTCTACGACTTTTTTGCCATGATTAATATACACACTCATACCAAATTATAGCTTTCTAGTACTTATAGTCTCTGAGTAAAACCGCGGACGGACAGACAGACAGACAGACATGGCGAAACTATAAGGGTTCCTAGTTTACTACGGAACCCTAAAAAGATAAATTCAGTCAATTTATAAAATGTCTACTTCGTTGTAACAAAATGTAGTTCTTTGCATATTTATATACCTACTTAATAAAAAAGATTGTTAAGTTTAGGCTCAGGAACGCAGGCACATACTCGTAAGTATGTATCTATCTTAAAAAAAACTAAAGAAGAATAGCAAACATTTCCAAAACCAATTAGGTTTGGCATTTTCGAGTCCAAATATCATGCTCATCAAAGGAATTGGAGTTCAAGTAAAATTAGCATAACCGAAATTTAACAAGTGTGTTGTGCCTTCTTGTTTTGATAAATTGATAGTTTAATATCTACGTAATTCATTCTACTCGTTGAACCACGGCCAGGATAAAAGGCGCCCAACTACTGAAAGAAAAACAAACAGTTTACAAGTGATCCTTATGTCGTACAAGGAATCCCCAACTTTAAGAATCTCCAGTCAAAACACACCGCAGCCTTTGATCAGCCCTAATTACAAGTGTTCGAGGAAATCAGTTAATGAGTTACACGTAAACAAATGCACTAACTCAGTTTTTCTTTAATACAAAACTTTTACCACTATCTTTAAAATGCTAACTCATGTCATGTCTATAAAATGAGTAATTTTTAAGGTTGCTAAATTGAAAAGAGCATCATAAATCAATGTGTAGATCCGGAAAAGCATTTTTTTAAAGAAAACCATTTTTTCAACGAGTAACATCTATTGTAAAAAACACTTTGTTTTGTATTTATATATTTTCTGCCATTATTATTTTTGTTCAATTCAAATTTAAAAATAGAATGACGACGCAAACACGCTACGCAACGCTTGAGCGCTGGGTCCGCTCATTGTCAATGCTTTCGATAACATGCCTGGAAGTGGCTCTCAGACAAGATGCTGGTTTAGTTCATTGCGCAGCTAAAATATCATCTAAAATATGTATATTCCAAACTTAATTATCTACTTCACCAAGTTTTAAAAATATTTAAACTCAGATGCAGTAACGCGCCTCGTTTGAGCACCAACAAATTAACAGTCGATTCAAATTCATGAAAATGGCAATTTTATTCTCAGTCCAGTAAATTTATGATTAACAATCGGAATAATCAATGAAAAGAAATACTTAGTTGTTTTATAAAATTTCGTTTGAGGTTTGTAGTCGTTTCAGAATGGTGTCAGTTTTCCATGGGCAGCAGTGATCACTTACCATCACGCACTTGCTCGTTTGACTTCCTATATCATAAACAAAAAAAAAACTTCCTACCGTTGGACTGAGCTTAAAATTCCAGATAGGTACTTATCTAAATCAGGAAAAAATGAATATTTTGGAGTCAGTGAGATATTCTGATGATGGAGTTTGAAGGTAGGAACTCCTAAATTAAACAAGATAATAAAACGACTGACTTGACTTGATTTGTCATGAAAAGCACTTAACAGTATGAAAATGCACATAAGCTTGCCATATAAGTATCTTTTATAAAACATAGAATCGTTAAGTTAGTATCCTAACATATCACTCAAACTGAGTTAGCCGTACAATAGTAATACTGTACGGTGTCCCAATATGTATAACACTTTTTTTTCTTTCCTATACTAATGGCCTGGGCGTCTGAACACTTTTGTAATGAACTTTCGTTTTTTTTTGAGTTCCCAGCAATGATCCTATAAGAAAAATTTTCATATTGACGGATTGAGCCACCCCTTTATCGGTGTCGAAGGTCAATTTAGTCGCCGTATAAATATTTTATAAAAAAAAATGTTTGAAAGTTGTACGATAACAGGATACCACATCCAGCAACCTACATCGACGTGAATACGACGTGTGCCTGATTTGTTTGGACAGCGGCGATCACAAAGCGCAACCTGCAACATTTCCTCTTTACGGCCTCCCCAACTGTGCCATATAGATATCCGTTGTTTTATCAATTTCAATAATTTATCTCCATGCGAGAACGGAATGCTTCAGTCGGCACATTAAATCTTGATTTCATACGTCTTGGCACTCGTAAACGATTTTTTCGTTTTGAATCATAGATACGGTTCGATCTTTGAGATTTTCAGCTTTTCGTTACTGCGTTCTGTGCTATTTTCATAAAATTTTCAAAATCATCACAACGGTGCCTCGTTGTTTTCATTGTTTTATTAATTTCATTACTTACTCTGCGAGAGAAAATAGTTTTTTGTTTTATCACAGAACTTGTTTGTTCTTAATAATTTAAGCGGTGACTCCTTCATAGGTTTTATTGGTTCAAAATTCTACTGCTTCATTCCGTGTAGAATATTATTCCTAGGTCCATGGTGTAGAAAGATGATGGATATTTGACGGATGAGAAGACGCAACAACTGACATTTCTTGGCGGGAATTTTAGCGGACTACACGGTGTCTGTTTTGGATTGTTTCGCAAATTGATTCTAGTGGACTTTATAATGTGAAATTGGTGTTATTTTGTGTTATAAATGCCCATATATATGAACAATGTGTAGAATAACTAAAATAGACTGTCATTGTGCGGCTGTAGTGAGATTTACATAGCGGGCTGGTGGTTGTCCGCCTTGCTGCGTCGTCAATGATGAAACCAGTGGATTCGCGAAGAGTTGTTGCCAGGGGCTCCGTGAAAACAACGAAATGACATCCATCATTTCGTTGACAACCAAGAAGAAGAACTCGCCAACTGGCGAAATGAATGCAAAAAAAAAAAAGAACAACTAACACTTTATTAACCAATAGCAGCTTAACGGAACCACACCTCACTGCTTTCACTACCTATTTTAGAAAACCCTCAGTAAGTATATAAAATTACCAGCTAGGCAAATTGTTAAGCAAATCCAACCAGATCTTCGAAAAACTTACTACAACTTACTGAAACTAAAAACAAATATTAGAAATTGGAATCGTAGGTATCTGATAAGGACCACAAGGCGATCAAATGTTTTTTCTTGTTTTTATGAGCTTTTTAAAAGGTGTCCTAATTTTTCTTTCACTATATTTTTTCTTCGCCTGGAAGTACAGAGAGGGTCGTATTCCTCCAGTGGAGACTAACAAAGACCTGTTGATGATGATGATGATATTTTTAAAAAAATTTAAATTACTCCTTTGCGATTCTCAACATTATCTTTTGCGTGATATATTTTTTATTAGAAGATAATTATTTTGGGTAAAATCAGGCTTTTTAAATGAGTTTACTGATCTGATTTTATGCACGAAAATTGCACGGTTTTGGATACATCATAAAATATTCTTTAACCAGATTCCAGATAGACCATTTAAAAGGGCGCAATCGTATGTAGTACACCTAAGTTTCTATGGGGTGACCTTATAAAAACTTGGTGGCGGAGAACGACAAAATTCGAAAATCGAATTAGAAAGAAAAAGTATTCTCATTAGAATTCGCGTATCACACCAATCAATCAGGGTTGGCACTGGCAGCTATAAAGCGCCACCTTGCGGCGAGGCGTGGCGTTGTAATGAACTGCCATTAACTCTTTACTAGCAGTTTATAGGCGTTTTAAGACTGGTTTAATTATTGTAAAACGTATAATGCGACCGATGAGTGATGGTCGGGATATCGCTCGTGTGGCGAACCCTCAGGCCACTGATTGCAAGTGCTGGGTTATAATGAAATGATAATTTATTTTGCCCTATGTTAGTGAAGTAACTGTTCTAAGAAGTACAAACCTACACAGTTTCCTGTGCTAATCGATTACGAAGATAGTTCGTCGTGCTATACAAATAAACAATAAGTATCTGATTTAAAGATAGGTTTTTTCTTCTGCAAATTACTCTTATAATGTAAAGTGTTTGCCAAGACAAATCCTTTAAGCTCATTAGATATCTTCTGTAGTTAAGAAGTTCCTATGGCCACCTTTTGAGATCATCATCAGACCAGCTTTTTGGCACCACAATATTGCATCATGAGAGCTCCATAAGTACACAAAATTTCAAAGCAATCAATTAAAGATAAGTGTTTCAAAATTAACCTGCAACATTTGACCCTCACAGGTTAAAGGAGTACATGGAATCCCGTGATTGAGTTGTGTAAAAAGTGTACGCGCGCATCAGTGAACAATTCCCGAATGGACACCGTCAGTGTTGTGTGTAAAAACCTGTGTAATAAAAGACAAAGAAAGAGGGTAGACCGATACGGTTTCCCTTGACAGCTCAACATCCACCACCGCAGTCTCTTCAGTTAGTCTGTGAAAATGGCAGCTGCAATGTTGTCGAAATATCAGACAGAACTCAAAAATAATCGCGGTAAGTCCCGTAGTGAACATAATAAAGGAGTAAAGCTTTAAAAAAACAAGCCGTGATCTTTGGCCGCCCACTATATGATTCCCGATTTTCTTCGGGACGTGAATGATGAAAAAGCAAAAGATTAGAAAAAAATCTTGCCGGACAACCAAAAATTAGAGCTTCTAATTTCAAAAGAATAATTTAAAATTACAGTTACTGTCCGAAAAACTATAATTGAGTGATCAAGCGTAATTGCCCCTTCTGAGGGGCTAGCACCCTGTATACAATGGGCATACAGGCACACAGGGTGCTTGACTATCGGTGTTAATTAAAAGCGCAGTCGATAAATCTTGCGTGCGAATCAACGTGTGTGCAGCCTCGGGGCTATTGGGACGTTCGATTCTGTGGGTAATCGAAATTATCTTGTAAACGAAAAACGATTAGGGTAATGATTCTGTTGTGTTCTTTAATTTGTTTTGATTATTGGAGTAAGAAATATTTCGCGTGAAATAGGATAATTATAAGCTTTGTTTATAGTAAATATGACAGCCGTGAGTGTTTCTATGGCAAAAGTAATAAAGATTTTGTAAAATTATTGCCTAAAGTAATTAGTTATCTTGTAATTAGTATAGCTAGATTTTATTGCATGGTTTATTTTAAATTATAGTAACAGGAGAATAATATTATTAAATGCAATATCGGGAATTAACGCGAAACATACCGTTTTTCTCCAGACGTTTAGGAGAATAATAACAAAACATGAGTTGGTTTTTATATATTAACTTTCAAATATTATATTTTCATGCCTTGACATCTTAAGAAAGATAGCAAATTACTGCGTTAATTTTAAAAAATGTAGGATAAATAGGTTTCCTATCAACTTCCTATTTCACATTTTCAAACGCATTCTAAAGCTACCCTTTCATACGGGTGAATCATTAAAATATTTTGTATGTCCTTATCACCCCACTACGCCCGCTGTTGATTTATTTTTATTTTATCTGTGGTAAAGACTTAACTAATTAACATTCTATAGACGATATTGTGAGTAATATTAGGAAACAGGTAAAATATATTTTTCAAAGGACCTTTGTATTCATCGTAAGTAATTTTTTATCGCGCAATTAGTGTTCTGGAAAGTTCCACTGATTGTTTTGTAAATAGCATTAAAAATATTTGGGAAATCGAAACTATTATTGTGTCGTGATACGTAAACATTATAATTGATTAGTAATTTAATTTAATGTTTGTATTGATAATTATAGCGGGATGAAATAATTGGCGAGGGATACCTACTCATTTGTAAATCATAATTTGTATGAATTCAGTTTTTATAGTCAGTTGAATTGTTAATATATCTACCTAAAGTTGTAGAAAGCAAAAAAATAAAAATATATCTTATGATTAAAATGTTAGTGCGGTTTTTGTTGCGCCTGTCATAGATCTAAGAATATGTGTAATAAAAGTAACTGAAAGATTATGAAGTCTAATAAGTAACTTTTGAAACATAGCTTAAAGCTTTCTCAATAATGACTTTTAGCAATCTATCTATAGATACAGGTACTACGTTAATAAAGTAAACCTACATGCAAATAGATATTATTCTTATGACGAATCTAATCCTCGTGTTATTAAAATGTTAAATAATTATTACCAGAAATATCGCCAGTCTCCCAGGCCAGGACCCAAAATAACTGGCCTTTTATTTTGCCACATGTTGGATAAAAACTATAAGCCCGTCCGTTTGTCCATTGTTTCATCCCAGGCGTTTCTCCGAAACGTGCCCAATACTGTATCTATTGACTTCCTTTCCGATAATAAAATAAGGATTCATCTATTGTTTGGAAAGTCCAAAATAATATTTTAATCGTTATTACAATGTTTTTTGTAGAATTGCTGGCGGCCACACGGACCCACGCTTTTGTGATTTTATTGCACTTCGATATTATTATCTGTCTGTCTATTTGTCAGTGATAGTGAGAAACTATTAATATTAAATTGTGCTTAAAATTTACTTACCTGAATAAGGAAAACGTTGGAAGAGGCGATGAAATATTAGGAAAGACTGTATAGTTTGTATTTATAGTGTCAATCAAGAAATGCATTCTATCCTTGCATTTAGTTATCACGTCACTTACAAAATATATACTTTTGCTGAGCTAGGATCCTCTTGAGAGGTTTAACAATTAATACCTAATTCAGTGAAAAATAATAATATTTAGTTCATCATGATGGAAGTATCTATGGTAAGCTAGATATTATGACCGAGCTAGATGTTTAAAGGCATGAGGCGAGTGCTTATAATAAACCGGATGACTATAAGCCAGATACTTAATAAGTGGTTAGATGAGCATCATACGACGTTTTTCAATACATTTGCGAGTATCGTAAATTAAATGAACATTTGTGATTGGTGTAAAGAAAAGGGCCTCGTTGTAAGGTACAATTACGATCCAAGTTTTAATGCCGCTTCGAACTGCTTTTAGGCGGACTTAAAATATGATAATGTACATAAAAAAATACTCAATCTGATATTTTGATACCAATACATGCATAACTATTACCTGTATTGTTATAATTCAGATTGATTAGAAATCACATCAGAAGTTTAAATCTGCTAGATATGATTCTCACATTGAAACCTAATATAGGTTTATATAAGCTATGCATCAGTACGCGTCAAACAAGGGGTAGCAATGACGTCATCGCAAGCCACGGCTACAGACTGGGGCAGGGAATTTCCTACTCTACAAATTCGGAGAACGCGTTTTTTTTATTCAATCTACGGATTCGATGGGACGGCTTGTATTGCGTTGCGGTACTTGTGTCATAATAATATTTAAAATCCACCTGCTCTGAGTGAAGGATCCCGGAGTCCGCTATTATCAAAGCATGCGGGATGATTTAGCAAGAGTTATTTTTGCCATGCCGTCTGGCTCCCGGCAGAGTAGAATAGGCCCACTCCAAGTCTTCCCGTGGATCGATAGAAGGCGACTTAGAAAATACAAGCCAAACAAAGCTCTTAATCATAAAATAGATATTACCAACCCGTCTGGCCAGCGTGGAATTGGCCAAATCATTCTGACTGCTCAGGCTATATATGGTTCTGGTAATAGGTACCTACAGAGAGGGTCGTGCTCCTCCAATGGAGACTAACAGAGACCAAGACTAACATAGAAGATAATGATGATGAAAAGTTATTTTTACGGCCGGTCGGTAGCCTTACGTCAATCAACTCTCTTTAGGCAGCCAAGAACATGTGAAAATGAAGTACAAATATTTGCCCGCGTTTGGAAATTAACCCGAAGGGTAGTCAGCTAGCGTGTTCATCACTGCGCCACCCGTCATCATAAAATATACTGAATCTGCTTTTGGAAAGAAGTTGATATAAGCTCGAACTAAAGTGTAAGTAATGTCTGAATGTTTTAATTATGCGAAAAATAAACACAGGTTCGAAAATATTTATACTTAACTAGGCATTCGTAATATCAATAGTATTAAGGATTTCGATACAAGCTCATTATTAGAGTTAAGTCAAATCGAAATAAAATTTCCAAAATAAATTGACAGATAACTATAACAATCGAAATTGCAACAACCCTTCTTTTGAAAAACCTGTCACAGTCCAGCCAAATCCACCCGTATCAATTCGAAGGCCCGTATGTCGAAATTCGCCCACTTTACCCTATTATAAAGATATCCATAACAAAATAAACTTGCCCTACGCAATCGCACGCATTCAATTCATCCATTTTAATTGAAATTATTTGTGACCCAAGTAATTTTCTGCCAAAGCTGTTATTATGACACCCTCGGATGTACGAGGGTGTTCTAATAACTCGCTACTTGACAATTTTCTGAAATATATTTTATAATATCTATAGACTTATTTTAAACCCCCCTACAATAATATTTTTTTCGAAAAAGCTTTATTTGATAAGAAAACATGATTTTTTTATCTTTTGGTTCGTAATTCGCGCTAAAACACTGTGTCACGTGACATTTCCATGTTATGACGTCACAACTCAATAAACAAAGCACGGCTAATACGGTGCTCTAACTGTTTTGAGGTGTAAATTAAACAGATTTAACTGGAATTGTGAAAATGACAAGTTACAAAACGTGTGCGGTGCCTATGCTTAGAAGTACGACAGTTAAATGTCCCAAGAAATTGTTTATACTATACATGTTTATAAGTCCAGTCCTGCCACGCCGAGGCCGAGACCCACAGTTTCCATCTGATAAGTCTGTGATAATCTTTTGTGCGGATCACTTTGATGAAAGTATTTAGAAGAAATCAATATGTTCGATTTTACAAAAATAAATTACACCTAACCTAACTTCTTAAAATCATCACTAATCACTATCACTAATAAATAGCATAAAACAAAGTCGCATTTCGCTGTCTGTATGTATGCTTGTTTAAATCTTTTTGCGATCATAAACGAATGGACTCTGGGCTGCACTATCTGCTTTAATGTAGCCTGACTCCATTTCGTGAAACTCTTTTTATAGCATAAATCGAAATAGTAGAGCGATTTTTCTCCACTTTTTCTCAGCAAAATATAGAACCAAGGAGGCTCAAAACATTGTATAGAACAAATTGGAGACATATGTATGAGAACAAACGACTTGACGAGCACTTGACGTTGATCACGTTGTCTTTGACGTTTTGTTTATTGAGTTATGACGTCATACGAAGATTAATCATGGCCGCCACTTGTAGACCACAGATAAAAAAAACTGAGATTAATATTCCAAAAATTAAATATTAATAAATTGTTTTAATGCAAAAAACATATTGGATGATAATTGTTTAGTTATAAGCTACCATAAAAAATATATTTCATATTTTATTGCTACAACTGTCTAATAGCGAACTGTGTCCATGTTATGATCGAAGAGTTTGGTAGGTCAGCGATGTGACCACTTTGTTACGCTTGACAATCAACATTTGAAGTTGGTTGATGTGTCAGTTTACGCGTGTAATTTATCTTGAGCTCGCAAGGTGTGCAGACGATGGTCTACATCGTTATCGCTTAGATGCAGTCGTTATGCCATTATAATATGAACTAGATGGCATGGATAATTTTGGGACATACTTTGTCTATTTACATCATCATCAGCCTTCTGCATTCCACTGCTGATTCCTCTCTATTTAAACTAAAGATTAATGTACCTTAAAGTACATTAATCTGCAACATAATAGGTAAACCTCAATCATCCCCAAGCTTTAATCATTCTTGTTTCCGAAGAGACCTGTGCCCAGGGCTGGATGGGAGCGATTTAATATCATAATTTTATTTTTAAGTCATATTAACTTTGTCATCCAGACTGAGAGCTTTTAATTTAACAGCATCCTTAGATTATATAAAAGTCCATCTATCTAATATGCGCTTGCAAAGCGGATCCCGGACCCGAAAACACACTTAGATACTAAGAACTTCTCCAAGAATTCTATAGAGCATATTTACCATAATTTTTAACGCCTCTGTATTCAAAGTTGAACAGTACTAATCTCGCAAGTATAACGGCTATTGTTTTAGCATATCCACGTTTAACATTCCTAAATTACGGTTCTGTTAACCTAAATGTGGGTTTAGAAACATAAACACATGTAAGGCCTCTTTGTGCGATATTACCTATCAGCTTTACGAGCTTGCACACAACTCATGTACCAATTTAAGACAGCATCTTTCAATCATCGGTTAAATTATAAAACAAACCGAATTCTGAGAATAGCCTTGCGCATTGTATCCACGCGTTTGCTATTTATAATTACTACAAGAATTTTACAGTCTCAAAAAGCTTATCTGCAGGTTTAGATGATAAAAAAGTAATCTTGCTACTGGACAATAAGGTCGAAAGTTGAATAAACGTTGATTTGAATTACGTATCATACGGTGAGCAGGTAGGAATTTTAAATTTTGAAGTGATCTCGTCTGGCGACAACCCCTGCGCCGCCGATGATGGGGTGGAGCGGAGCTAGAGCATCGTGTCGTCTCGCTCGTGCTCCGTATGTTTTGTTACGTCTGTCTCACCTATTATTGTCAAATCAAGATTCGAACATTGCATTTTGTTTCCAATTTTCAATTTAGTTTATATCGGATGTTGGCAAGAGTAAGACGTGCGACGTTTGGTCGTAGTTCGCCGCGCACGTGTGCCGCGCTCGAGTAACTTGATTTATTAGTGCGGTGTTTTTTTTCATTGTGATATTCGACATTGATAAGGCTTTTTAAATGGAATTTATGGATTTCTTCAATACCTTGATGGAGGAGCAGCGCTCGCGCTCGCCGCATCATCATCATAGCGAACCTCCGAAGATGCCGAACTTTTTCGAAGTTGATAAGAAGAAGGTGGGTCATTTTTATTTGCGAATAGAAGTAATATAGCTGAAAAAATAATATGTTGCAGTATAATTTATTCGTTTTTACAGAAATTGAGTAATATGGTACATATTACTCTAATAGAAATATATTGCTTTGGTACTGCTTTGACGTCATAATTGCTTGGTAGTTTTAAGGTTGCTATTTTTAGATTTGGACATCAATTCTTCACCCGTATGTCGAATGTTTCAATTCTATTTACGTGTCTTCATGCTAGGTATGAGATGACGTGCGACCAAGATGTTTGACGATGTAAATATTTTTTTAGTTTTATTTTCTGCATTCTGCAAAAGTTACATTTTCTTTAATTGCTTCAGATTACTTTTATGTTTTTTAGTGATTTGTCGTCAAGTTTCTAGGTAGTATTGTAGATTTAACTTCCTCCCGTTGCAAAAAAATATACCTAAGTAAATAAGCAAAAACCGTTTTTATAAAAAATAACCCTTCCATATCCCTTCTAACGAAATGAATTAGAATATAGTACCTTTAAGTTGAATTTGCTTATTCAATTAATAAGTAGATTTTCCTTCGTCTCAAAACTTTCAGAAAAGATCACGTGCCTAATTATGTTTATTTTGATTGTTAATTACTATTTATACTGCAATAAATAGAATTACATTTAGATATGAAAGTGATTTATTAATTTGAGGACATTATTTGTAAAGCATATTACAATTACATTTCAAATAAATTGATATCTAATCGCCTGATTTAATTTATTTGATAACATTATAAGTGTATTTGTTTAGGCAAACAAACATTGAAAACTATTGATTGAATAAGATCGTGTAATTTATGGACTTTGAATATAAAGATAATGGAGGAATTTGATGGAACTTTACTTCAGTTTTGTTCGATGCCAAAATCGATTAGCGACCTACCATGAACGCACCTACAAAGGTAGTTACGGACCTACCTATCTGCTTAAACGCAACGTTAAAAAGTTAATTGAAAGTTTATCGATTAACAAGTACCTATGTCTAAAAATAGATTTCATAAACTTCATCATGATAAAACTCGTATGTTCAGGCTAAAATAGCTTTCGCTTTGATAAATGAATCTATTTTTTTAATCCTGATCAGAAAAGAGGAAACAACGAACTCGTTTATAACACGACGAAAACAAAAAATGTAATAAAATAGAAGAATGACCGTAAAAGATATATGAATATTAAATCTACCAATAAAAACCTGTGCCGATCTGCTTAAGGGACTTTTTATGTGCAAGTTAATTATAGTTTTAATATAAAACGATACAAAATTAATATCGAGAAGCGGACGGATTAAAAAATGGATTCGATATAAATTTTGATAATTTATGACCCATTTAATAGGTGTTTAATCCCAAATCATTATAAATATGCGTCAACTTTGTAAGAAAATCATCACAGAATACCAAATTACTTAACAAAAATAAAGTGTGATTGATCACCATCATTTAATTCATCATTTTAACTCTGCCGAAAGAAATCCACTGCAGGACGTAGGCTTACCCGTTTTGCTATTCTCACAGCGCAGTTCATTTGGCTTATTTCGGTTCCGACGCTGCTGCCCATCGAAACCTCTTTATAATCGTGGGAAGGGTAGGAGTTTATTAAGCTGGAGGGACGAAAAAAGGTATTTGGGATGATACTTGCGCGGAAGGATAGCAAACACTGCCGAAAAACTGACTTTACGGATTTTAGGGCATAGAATACATGTCAATTGAGTTTGAATTTGTGCGCCCCAATAGAAACTCAAACGTAACTGTATGGCATTTTTTTCATTTTCACCCTCACTCCCTTATTTGCCTATGATCTTTATTGCCTAGAGAAAACATAAGGCAGTAGATCGTCTGATACTAGTAATAGTATCTGCTTCGTAGTTTGTGATAGCAAAGTAGCAGCTCGGAGAGACCGGGCGCGTGTACGGTGTTATACGTGCGACTGTGACGTGCGATCACCGGACAAACAGTTTAGTGTGACAGAGCACTTTCTTTAAGCAAGTCTACTTATTCGATAAAAGTGTCCACTGGGCTTGTGATTAAGCTCTGTCTATCCCATTAGGAATGAGAATGCGATTTGATCCAAAGTATATTATAAGATGTAGTTTCGGAGTTGTGAGTTTTCAAGTTTATCTTGTATTTCGCCTTCGTTGAACCGATAAGAACAATAGAACGTAAAAAAAATAATCTATTGAAGATGATTTGTTTTTATAAATACCATCTACAAATGAAGCTAATATAAAATTCATTGCGAAGTAAGTATTGTTTTATATAATAACCTTTTTGAACGTTATACCTACTTATTTATTAATCGTTATTTCTTTTTTTCTCGATAGATACAGTTTCTGAGACGGCAATATTTTAAACGAGTGTTTCTTTTGTCTTGCAGTCCATACAAAATACTCTGATTTTCTCAATTTAAGTAGGATACTCGCTATTGCAATGATCCAACTAAATTCAGAAGTTGTTGCGTTACTTTGTAAAAATGAAAAAAATAGTACTGTTAGAGTACAAGGTTTTAGGGGTTTTCAAGTTCCGTTTTCAAAGGCTAAAACGGGAACATAAGCCACCACCACTAAATCCCGCGTTAGATCGTCAAAGTAAATGTGAAAAAGTTATTGAAATAAATATAGACTAAAGGTCGCTTTAATTTAAGAACGGTTTTTGGTGTAATTAGTGTAGGCACCGGATGCCTGTTTGCCAACTTAGTTGTACAACAAAAAAAAAATGCCGGTCTCCACACCTGGAATGCAAAATTCTAATATTATTTAGAAAATTGGTAGCCAAAAATTTCAAAGAAAACAGTCTCCGGTCAAGTTGTAGGGAAAATATAAGCCTCCGTAGTTCCTCCGTAAGTTTGTCACAGTGCTGTATCTATTGAACCATAATAGGTAAAGAATTATAGTATCACAGAGCATTTATAAATATTGCCACTACATATAATAAAAAATAAAATATTTTTAAAACATTTGAGGGGTCATACAAAGAACCACATGTTTGGTGTTTTTTTTTAAGAAAACGTTTTGCCTGGTGTTACAGTCGGTCATAGTTATATTGTCTTTGGTCATAGGTTACGGTAACCGCTTTTTATCAGGTGGGCCTTATGCCTGTTTGCCTAAGTAGTTTATAAAAAAATACGGCAATAATTCGTTGACTGCCGCCGTGTGGTCAATTTGACCAGATTATTTTTATGACGCCTCCGGTTTATCGCCTACCGTGAAGCGGGTCTTGTGTCCGATCGGATTAGTTGCCCCTTTTAGCCTTATTGATTTATCTGTTTCGTACTTTTGGGAATGTTCTACTGATGACGACAACCTCAAGGAACTTAAGGAAAGTGTTCATTAATTCAGCTTTATTTATGAATTGTAAACAAGATACAAAAGGAATTATTATTTAGTGAATACATTTTATTTGACCAAAATAATTAATAATCGTACAATTTCATTGGTTGTAAAAAATACAAAAGTCAAAGATACACTTATTCTAAACATACAATTAATATTATAACCCGTCTCGTAGCGTTTAGTTAGTAATTATTTATAAATTTTATAAAGTAATTTATGTAGTTATTATTTAGTTAGATTTATTTAGTAATTTTCCGTGTTTTTTATGAACCCACATCAAAGTCTCTTTTAACTCAAAGGTTCGTCTGTTTGAGAATGCTTACATTTTTGCATGTGTGTACAATAAAGCGTCAAAATTACGTAAAAGTGTCTACGTATAACTAAATTTAATTCAGCCTTATACATAATAACCACGTCAAATAAAGCCTGAAATATACAATTTCATTACATAAAACCTTGTCTGATTCTTGAATTCTCAGCCCAATAATATTCACTATTTTTACAATGGGACCAGAATTCGAAAAATAATTTCGACATTCTCATACAATTAGTCCGGACAGCTGATCATATAGCAAAAAGCGCCGTCTATTCTATTTTTCAAACACTTTTACGATAATTATTCTTATTGAATAATTATCTTCAAAGTATTTCAAAGTCTTTACTTGTAAGATATTAAAGCCTTTTCTCCGTACGTCGTATTTTTATATGCAAGCTTGGAGAATTAGCATGTCGCAGGCAACTCTGCTTGTGTGCAAACAGTTTCGTGCGCACGCGAGGGCTGTCGGCTTGACATATCGACGTGACCATAGAGCAAAGAATGTCCATCGCCCGCACCCTAGAGTTAGATTGAAATTACTTGCTCTGTGGACATAACCTAAGTATGCGTCGACGTGATACTTGATAAAAAATCACATTTCTAAACTAAAGTTTCTGCAAATATACATATTAATCACGTCATTATCCATCGTAATAGACTAGGTCTGTAAGACTCAAAGTTGGTGATAATCGAAATCAACCAAAGCCACATCGCCTATTGATATGAATTTGTAGATGTTCACCCATTCCTGTTCGGCTGACTTTTACGGTTTGCATGGAAGAGGTTCAGGCTTTTACTTAGTTATTTAACCACCGGCAAGGAAAATTACTTTTAAAAGTTTTACTAATGTACTTATACTTATATATAAAATGTATTTTTTTACAAATGGGTCAAAAATATAGCAGTATCGATCAAATGACTAATATCTGTTTTTTTAAATGCAACGAATCTTCGGATATTTCCTTCCGTTTAGCTGATCTTTGGATCTAGCTATTGATAGCTAGATGCAATGATCTTTAGCAAAGATCCTGCCTTGGTTAAAAAAATTGCTTGAAAAAACAAGTGGATGTAGTAGAATTTGGTATAAATAGGTTTAAAAAACTGCTGTTTTGTGCCATGCATCTTTACAATTTTCTTTAAAATATTTAATCATATTTGTTCTTCTCCTTTTTGTGTCGATGGGATGCAGGAATTCAATTTTGTTTAATTTATTCGAGATATTTTCTGTCCTAATCTTAAAATGAGAAGCTAAATCCAAGTTGGTAAACTGGAGTTCATTTGTTTACGGATACTAAATAAAGAAGAGGAAACATTTATTAGTTTGTTTGCATTGAATAGGCTCCGAAACTACGCGACAAATTTACAAAATTCTTTCACCTTTATAAAGCGCGTATATATAATATTTGTCATCCGCTGATAAATTAGCGGATGACAAAGATTATATATACGCGGACAAAGTCCCGGTAAAATTGCTAGTTAAAAATAAGACTAGTTCCTTGCTGCCCCTAAAGTCCCACCTCTGGACTGGTGTTAACCCTGCCGCACACAAAGTCGGGGCCGATGACCGCATACACCTGCGAGCAAGCATTCGCAACACCAATAAATGCACATGTGTGTGTAAACATTCGCAACACCTATTTACCTGTGTGTGCACGTTGCACTTGTATGCGTTCATTAAACGCGGTGGAAACCTCTTTTGTTGCGTCTCCACGGAGCCTCCTTTACATAACTTGTATGGAGGAAATTTTATTCAAAGCCTGTTGGTTTAGCTTAATTCAATGAGATGCCCATGCATGCATTCGCAGTAAGTACTGAGCTGTTAAACAAGCATTAATACATAGGTGCTTTTTGCATTTATGTTTATATTTATGAAGAGTTGAATAAATACCTACCTAACTTACCTACCAGATTGTAATTGCTGAATAAAGGAATAATAAGTTAAGTAAATGTTTATGAAAATTAAATAACTATACATTTTTGCATTTAATACTCAAGTACAATTTTAGTATTCCAGGAATGAAGCATAGTTTATGTCAGATACAAATGGATTAATTGATTTATATCAAGAAATAATTCACACAAACGCCACTAGAAGTGTTAATTTCTTACTTGTGTGTGACATCCTCTATATTCACACGAGTAAATACGGTTGCATACATGCGCATGCCCATGTTGTGAAGTCGCGGGTGTGATCACTTGTTTGATCTTAATTATTTTGTTGATAGTATTATTCTTTAAAGGAATTTATTTATTTTTAAGGAATCGCTGTTTATTAAAATCTATTCAATTCTGTGTGTACCAAATCTATACTAATATTATAAAGAAAAAGGGTTTGTTTGTTTGGTTGATGAACGCGCTCATCTCAGGAACTATTGGACCAATTTCAACATTTTTCACCGTTGAATAGGTATCTTATCCTTGACAAAATGACAAAAAATAAGTTGGTCACAGAAGGTTAGATTCGTTAGGTTTCCTTGCGTCCAAAACAGAGCGAGCGAGCGAAGCAAGCGAACGTCTTTAATCCCCAACTCTTTTGTTACTTGTAAACAATTTAACTACCTTGTATGAACAATTTAATTACATCTCCGCGCTTTAAAATCGTACTGTTGAGAAGAGCTAGCCAAGTTCTATTAGATCCTATCCTCAGAAATAACAAATTTGTGGTAAGTTTTTTTAACTCACGTCTATATAATATTTCATATAGGATTAAAGGAAATACTGTTACTTTGCATATGATTCTTTTTTAAAGTTAAATATATCATAAGATCAGAGTGGACATACCCGAACTTGCTAATATTGCTGGCACGCACTGACCGACGCTAAACGAGCCATTTTCATTTTAAGTCGCGTTGACACTATCAAAGAAATTTCACAGAGAAAAAGTCTTTGATCCCCTTTATATAGTAGTTTAGTAAAGGAACATCTTAATATTTGAACTGTTGGTATACCTAAATTTAGTTGACACGTGTTATAGTTGGCAGTTGGCAGCACTGACAATAATTTAAGTATGTAGGAAAGGTTTATTACTATAAAATAACAAACTTTCAAGACAAACTTTATACCTAGTATTTAGTTAGTTAAGTAAATCGATTTAGAATGAGGGTTTTCAATTGAGAACGAAAAAAGTTAGTTTTCTTAAATACAAGTCTTGTTTTTAAAAAAAGTTATATAGTGCCATCTGTCTGGACAGTCGGGCGATATATCAATAAGTCTTACTAAATGACATTCCTTTTTGGACAGTCAACGCGTATCGGGAAATCCAAAAGAAATTCTGTCCCTATAGGATCGCACTACTTTTCCACAGTTCTATTCACCAACTGAATAGAGGTTTTCAGGTTTTAAATCGACAATTTATCGGTCAAATTGATTCTAAAGGCTATCTTATCCGCGTAACGTATCTTACCTTTCTTGAAAGGAAGTTAGCAAATGATTCTTTAGAAAGACATCCTTAATTTTAACGAAGATAGAGGGCTTCAGATGTCTTTATGTTTTAAGACTAGTAATAAGTTTGCAATATACACCAGAAATTCCGCGAAAAAGGATTATAACTATCCTCTAACTTACGAAATGTAAATATAAGGGTTTCACTTAAGGAAATAAATAACTATAATAGATGGAAACCATTGGGAAAAGTTCCATGAAAAGATGGCTAGATTTGATTTGTTCGGCGTTTGCGTCCGTTTGAGAAGCTTTGTTTTTTTGTTGTTTAGAAAATAAATAGATTGAACTGTACATAACTTCCGGAATATTACTGTATACTAAACCACTTTTAGGCAAATTATCTCATGCAATTTGAAAATTTTGCATAAAATGACCTTTGACAATTGGCATATCTATTTAACTAAGCGGTTGGCCCTTAGCATCCTTTATATCAAATCAATGCTATTAAAAATGCTATCAAAATCCCATTAATGAGTTTGTCACCCTAACAGATAAACCAGTGGTCAATGAGCCTAATCCGCCCTGATAATTGCGGCGTGTAATACTGGCTTTGTGGGCGGATTACCCCGCCCTAGCCGCCGCCCGCCCTACGATTCATTTCTAAGATTACGATTATTTGGCGCTTTGTTCTCCATTTCATTAAGGATCTATTAATCAACAAAGTACATCAAGTACTTACACGGGTTCTTATGTTGGAATGTTCCATATTTTTTTATTATAAATAGTTTTTTTTAAGCATTTATAGAAATATTTTTGTGATGATTTGTGTCAAAGTAAAGAATATAGTTTGACATTATAAGCAAATTCCATTGTTACATATTTTTTTAAGTAATAAGATTTTTAATAGCTTCACTTTTTTGAACATGAGGTCCCATTAGTTAGGTACGCTTTATTCATTTGTTAACTTAGAGTTACCTATTCTATAACACAACCATCAAACAGTAAGATAAATATGGTTAAAGATTGGTCGCAATAACCAGTCCCCACAAGCTTTACCAGAATTATCCATCATCGTTTATGAATTTGCCATTATTAACCTGCTTACCAAAAAAGAATGAATTCATCGCAAACAGAGGGGTGTCTACAAAGCATCCCCTGCAATCCCGACCCCCCAAAATGCTCGTCTAATTGGAGATCAAAGCGAGGGCGTGTAATCGTGTATACTGTGTATGTGAGATAGTTACACACTCGACAGTTATAGAGACTGGATGTGGCTAGTGCAGAGTATTTTTTTCAATCGACGAAAAAACGAGGACGTCGGCGTTTATTTTTTTTTATGTATGACCGACCACCGGGCCACCAGACCAAGAAAACCAGACCAGAGTAGTCCGGTTTTGATAATTTGATAAATTTTCTTTATTGGAAAGGGTATACTCCAAATTTGGTTTCAAATAAATTCGGAAAAAAACCCTAAAGATCGAAAATCAGGTGCAATTGACGGATGAATTAGTAGATTGGGATGTCAATGGACATTTTTCTGAAGGAAACAGAGTCATATAAAGATGGTGATGAATATGAAAGTTACTGGTAAATCAGTATAGAGGTTAGCCAAACAAAAGATGGATGAAGTATTAAGTGCTTAAGTTGTAAGATTCGGCATTATGGGCGTGATAAGAAACGTGCCAACAAAGCCTCATCTAAGTACATAAGCTGACTATAGATTTGGGGGTTTAAAGTTGACCCGAAGGAAACGTCTTATTTAATATTTTTCGTAAAAATTAGAAGGTAATAACTACTAGTTGCCTAGCAATATATAAAATCTCGTGTTGACATATCTAGTATGTATCGCACTCTATATCAATGTAGCCACGCGTTGATGACCACAGCCTATTGTTTTTGTCGGTTACCCGATTACTTGCCCGGAATAATTCCAAGGGTGGTTATTTGGCAATGTTTGGGCCCTGGACTAGCCCTTAGGTCCCTTGCCTAGCCGCACACCCACTGGATTGTCCAATCCTTTGATAGATGAGTACATATTTACCTACTCAACAAGTTGGATGATTTTGACCGAAATGTATTGCACACATGACCAAACAGTCACTGAGTTTAGAATAAGGTGGTTATGTGATGTTCTTATTTGCGCGTTTGTAAAATTGTAAAAAAAGAAAGGTTAAACCGATACTTTTTAAAATTTTAGATGTTTGAGTCGCCCTATCATTCATACAGTTGTACAGTACGTACAGGGTGTACAAATACAACTTATTTGTACTTAATTGTATCCCACGGAATAGAAATTTAAGATATAAGAACTTTAAATGCGTTTCAGGCTGGTACTGATAAAAGTATAAATTGTCAACATCATAATCTAGGTTACCACTTCACATTTTCAAATTTCATGGTATCCACAGCTTGATTTACTGCTTTGATCGCTGTAAAGGAATGCGTATCATTCTCCCGAAAGCCGCGGCTCAAATGAAGTGTAATTGTTGTGTACACACGACCAATGGGAAGCGGTTAGACCCGTTGGCTGTAATCACTAGAAGACTTGATTTGGACTTCCTCTTTCGCGATTTGTTTAAGACTATAGTTATGTGAAGATGCCTCATTAGGAAATGAATATACTGTGAAAAGACATACTTCATCATAAAAATGATATCCAGTCCTAAAAAGTTCGGATAACACTCTATCTATATACTTAATAATCAAAAGGTTCATCTGAGGTTATTCTTGCTAAAAGTCACATTCACAAACACACATTTGTTTCAGGAATAGGCTCGTAACATTTAGATTTTCGTTCAATTGTTAGTCGGTCGCTAGAAAACTGACACGGTGTTTACTGACTGGAATTTTAAGAAAACGTAAATTTGTGACGTGTATCTTTTTTATTATCAATTATCTAGTTATCTTAGGAAGACTTGTGAGTTTTATTTGCATTAGTATTTTCAATTCGTAAAATCTAACAGGTCCCACAGGTCTTTACATCCAATTAATAAACATCTCAATAAAACTATTAAATTGTAATGTTCGTAACTCGCGATTGTCACATGAACTTGTGCAAGACTAAAACAATGCAATTTAGAATGGTCCTTTCACCTCTTAGCAAATTAAGATAGTTAATTGTGTTCGTCCATTAGCTGAAATGCTGTCTACACTTAGATTTCGTCACTGGTCATCGTATCAAGGCGGCTTTGTTCGGCGGACAACGCCCCTGCCACTTTGCCGTGTTTAACTTATATCGCGTGGTCTAAGTTAAAAGATAATGGCTTGGCACTCATTAGCACTTTATATAATTCGTAACACCTGAGGTAACATGTTGTTTTTGTTTAGGTCGTGGTATTTTCAAATGGTAAAATCTTGAAAACTCGGGGATCTTAATGAGGTTGACAATGATAGGATCGCAGTGGCCTCTTAACCCGTTTACATTGCACCTTTTTGCAGCGCTACTAACGAGTGTTTGACAGCAGAGCGATTGGATCGTGTAAATGTGCAGTTTAGTGATCAATGAGTATTTGTATGTGGCTGTCTTAGAGCATTAAACCAAATTGGTTTAATGCTCTAAGGTGGCTGGTGGCTTTGGGTGGCCGCAATGAAAATACTGCAGCTACTCGGCTAGCTATTGAATCGCAACGGAATCGCGATTGTATCCCTGCTTTAAGTATTGCGTGTGTAAACGTAGATATCGATCGAGACTGAATCGCGACTGAGAAATTAGCAATGTTAAAGGGCCCCAACTATATGACAAAAACTGATAGTAAAATAATTGCCATTTCAATCAAATTGAAATACCTATCATGTTTTACAGATAACTAGTAAGTACATGTTCACGTTTTTTGAAAAACAAGGGCCTTCACAGTCAATAACAATATAGCTGTGGCTTGTTTCGAACAATAATTTTGGTCATGCGCTATTAATATTTTACTTGATTCTCCACTAACAAATACTTATTTTTTCCTTAAATATGCCTTTATTTTATCTTTTTATAGCGTTTTAAGATTTTCTTTAATTGAAATATTTTCCTTTCACCTAATTTTACGAATGCACCATTAAAATCGCTTTCGCTTTTGACTCGGTGCGTTTACCGGCAACATTTGTTTGCCTCATTACCGTCCGGGTTAAAACTGTGTTACGTACGAGAATCGAACCCACACCTGCCTCCTCTGCTCTCACACTCAACACTTAATTACTCATTGTAACTTCATTTTCTTTCAAAATACCAACCAATTTTTATTCAATTTGTTCATTACCTTACCTTCCTAACTACCCTTCAGATGTACATGTGACATTCGTTGCAATAAGAATTTTATTGAAATAAATTTTCATATGACACAATTTATATAAATCCTAATCCTAACTAATATTATAAATGCGAAAGTGAGTTTGTTTGTTTGTTTGTTTATTTGTTTGTTTGTTTATTACGCTTTCACGCCGAATCTACTGAACCCATCATCATGAAATTTTGCATACACATTGGTTAGGGTACTAAGAAGGACATAGGCTATAAATACGCGGGCGAAGCCGCGGGTAACAGCTAGTTTTTAAATATTTTTTACCTAGTATTGGCATTTCGAATTAGCGCACTAGGCACAGTAGCGACGCCAATCATTTTATTCCTAATACTTTACAAATAGAAAGAAATTCAAGAATGTAAATCATATAAGCCTTAGTAAATAACCTGAAGTATTTTTGGAATCATGTTTAATATTATCAGAATCAGTGAGAATTATGAGAATCAGATTACCGCCTAAAACAGCCGTTTTTGGCGGTAATCTGTAATACTGTGCCTAGTGTGCGGCCCTGAATATTTTAAAAACTACGATGCAATAACAATTTGCATTAAAAACGGAAACTTTTATTAATAAAAAAAAGATCCTAATACATGGTCTCTTACTTTTCATATACCTAAACTTTCTCAGTCAATTTCAGCCACACATTTTTAGATGGTGACTCTATGTTTGAATTCTTACACATGTCCGAAAATATTAATAGGAGTTCAATTTTCTGTCCATGAAATATAAATAGGCGTCGATAATTTATTAACAAAGGCAATTGTATGGAACAGCCAGGCAACAAAGAGTCCTGTCTAAACTTAAATTATAGCATTAATATGATGTCATGTTGCCGTAAAAGTATCATTTTAGTTCTGCGTCGTTATATATAAGATATTGGTTATTTGACTAGTAGTGGCCATATATACATATCAAAGATTTCCACGAAAAGCAGATAATTCGACTGACTTTTAATACGAGTAGCTTATTAATTATAGAGTTTTCAATGATCTGTAATAAAAAGTGTGTGTGTGTTTCTTTAACCCTGACGCAAAGAGTTCTAAGTTTGACCGCTTTACGTGTGTCTGTTTGTAGGTACTTACGCCGTAGTTTTTTAACAGTTTTTCCAGTGACGGTTCAATAGACATGTGTTATCAAAATCGATTCAGCCTTTAACAAGATAAAGGGATTTCAGTTGTAATTAAGTTGATTATATAACTTATTATAAAGGTTATAAATATGTTTTATAAACATTTCCATTCATTCTATTATTTGTATGAAACAGGAAAACGTGTAGATACTTACTTTTGCAAATACGATAAACGTGCAGTATTCAAAACGTTTTTAATTTATCACTAACGGAAAACAGCTAGTGTAAACTGTTATTATAACGAGTTATTACAGATATGGCATATAGAAAAGAGGTCGACTTATCGATTGGTTTCGTGCTAATAGATATGTGGTTTACGATCCTTTGACGGAATACATTGTAGAACGAAATGACAGGAAACCTTGGTTACTTTGTCGTATTGCTATTAAGATGATATGTGCATTTGTTAGTTCTGTTCAATAAGATTTTTAACGACGTGGGATACAAAATCACGATAGCGCATCGTAAAATTTGCTGTAAGTGTGTGGTGTACTCGTTTACTTATATTCGCTGTATTAGATAAGAAATTAGTGACATTTTTGCTCTTACAAACCTTTTATTGAATTTAACAACCTCAGTCTCGAATTAAACATATTTTTTTTCAGTATAATTTATGACTTAGTGTCATAAAGAGAAATAGAGTAAAACGTTCTTTTTATCAATAATAAAAAGAACGTTATGGTCTATTTTCTTCTAACACTCTACTCTATCTCTCAGTTTTTGCCTCGTTATTCCAGCATTGCACAAAAAAACTGCAACAATTTCATCAAGTTATGTGGACTTGTAAAAACTTGATGATGGAAGTACATTAATCTTTTAAGTTTTTCGTAGAAAACACGACTATCGTTGTTAAAGAAAAAAAGCGGTTGCTTCCCACCCTTTGTCCGCACAATTTGTATTGCAAGCAAAAGCTGTAAATACATCAATTACAGTGCACAATCAAAGAAAAACAATCGCTATAAGTAAGGTCGCGACCTCCAGCCAACACTGTATAATTTAACAAACGCAATGAGTGTAAATCCATGGCGTTTCCATAAATATTGTTACTATTTCGTTCAGTCGCTCGTTTATAAATACACCCTTATATTACGGAGATGAATTATTGCAAGCAATTTCAAATTGTCTTGCGGCGGGGTAATACTTTAGTTGTAGCACTCGGATTTGCTCGTCTTTGGTTTAAACTGTTATTTAATGTACAACTTGTCCACACTTCAAGTTCGCGAAAGTTTATGCGGAGTTATAAACTTGGGTTAGGTTTAGAGTTTGCATGCTTAGATTAGAGATCACTTGAGATGGGTGTGCGGAAATTATATTTGTATGAATTATTTAGACGTCAAACACCTACACTATTTTAAAAGCAAGTTAAAGGAAAATTCATTTTAATAATGCCAAAGACTTCTGATCATTTGATTAATTGATTTAAATGTAATGCATACAAGATGGTAACATACATAACTAGCTGTCCCCGCCACTGCGTCCGCGTAGAAAAAGGGCAGCCTATATCTTTTCTTAGGCTATAGACTATCTCTGTACCAAATATAATTTAAATCGGTTCAGTAGTTTTAGCGTGAAAGCGAGACAGATAAGCAGAGTTACTTTCGTATTAATATTCTTAAAATGAAATCAAATAATTTCAAATTAACTAATCTAAGAGGTTTAAACCTTTTTAAAGAGTTCATACAATCATATGGTGAAATCCTCTGATTATACTCTACTGTTTTAAATAATGAGTATGCAACATTGATCAATCTGCTTTGGTCATAATCATAAAGGAGATACAATATCATATGTAATAAAATAAATCTGACTATATGAACACAATGCCCTATCAAAGTCATCGTACGTGTTTATATAAAGAATAATAATGATTTTAAAGCCTTGTCCTATTTAATTCAACCAGGGCCGGACTTAACCACATAGGGCCCTAAGCACTTCAATCTCATGAGCCCTGGTATAAACAAACTCTTTCTTCGAGGCTTACGACAAGGAAGGGCGAACAAATAAATTCAAGCCATACTTAAATACCGAAAAAGGGGGCAGCTACTGTCTCCCACATTAGCTAGGGCCCTTTACCTCTACATTTGCATTATTTGCCTTAGAAGTAATCCGGCGTTCATAACGCGCTACGATGGCTCCTTATCTGACGTAGGGGCCCTAGGTAGTTGCCTTCTATAACTAAAGAACAATCCGGCCCTGGATTCTTCAGTCGTTTTGATTTGTTATTAGCGAAACATCAACCTTGCGGTTGGCGGTTTGATTGCATTTATTTATTTTTAATTTTATACAATCGATCGATTTTTATGGTTTTTGCGAGGAATACTGAACATGACTGAAAACTGTGAACCTGTAGATTAAGTTTTTCCTCGAATTAATTGTTTGGGAATGAATGTCACTACATCATCATCATTATCATCATGATGATATCATATAATGTCACTACGACGGTGTAAAAAAAAATTGTGTTGTTTTTTGTATGCCTGAAATGTTGAAATTTTTAAATAAGCCTATATTTATGGCACGAGCTCCGTGCCGCAGCGGTCAAAACGCCTGCCTGCGACACAGATGGTCCCGGGTTCGATCCCCGGTCAGGTCAAGATGGAAAATGACCTTTTTCAGATTGACCTGGGTCTTGGATGTATATCTATATAAGTGTATCTATTATAAAACATAGTATCGTTGAGTTAGTATCCCAAAACACAAGTCTCGAACTTTGGGGCTAGCTCAATCTGTGTAGTTTGTCCGTAAAAAAAGGCAATATTAAAAAATAACATTTACTGTGCCTGCAAAGTTACTATGACTTGCAAAACACACAGTATGAATTTATTTCATACATCATTCAAATTAACTATGCTACGGCTAAGGTCATATCAGTAAAACTCGAATGAATGCCATCCAATGCTATTCATTTGATGACATCGCGGGCGCAACGATTGGTGCTTATAAGCCATAAAATAAGCAATGCTGTCGTAAAATCGGTATAAACTTAACAAGTTACTATGTTTACCATCAAGTATTGGGCACATGCTGCAAACAGCAAGGGTATTTACTTATCGATAGTACAACGAATTTATCGATAAAATATTAAGCCCCTCTAAAGTGAATTCGTTTATCATCATCTGAGTATTTTCCGGGTTTTACTCCTAACTGTGGTGTGTCGGAGCCAAAATTATGACAGTATATGTCATCATCATCATCATCTCAGCTACAAGAAGTCCACTGCTGAACATATAGGCCTACTAAGGATTTCCAATATGACCGGTTAGAAGCGGCGTGCATCCAGCACCTTCTTGCGACCTTTATCAGGTCGTCTGACCACCTGGTCGGTGGGTGTCCAACGCTGCGCTTGCCGGTACGTGGTCGCCATTTGAGAACCCTTCCGCCCCATCGGCCATCAGTTCTTCGCGCTATGTGCCCCGCCCACTGCCACTTCAAAGAGCTAATGCGCTGAGCTATGTCGGTGACCTTCATCCTTCTACGGATCTCCTCGTTTCTGATTCGATCTCGCAGAGAAACACCGAGCATAGCCCGCTCCATAGCTCTTTGAGCGACCTTGAGCGTTCTTATGAGGCCCATAGTAAGGGACCACGTTTCGGACCCGTAAGTCATCACTGGTAACACACATTGGTCCAAGACTTTTGACTTAAGGCACTGAGGTATTTTGGACGAGAAGACACTGCGGAGCTTCCCGAACGCTGCCCAGCCGAGACGGATTCGACGAAAGACCTCGTCCTTGAAACTGGAGCTTCCGACCTGGATCAATTGACCCAAGTACATGTACTGCTCTACAGGTTCAAGGGTGAAGTTTCCAACAATAACTGGTGAAGGCGCAACATGGACATTCGACATAATAGTACATACCTTTGCTCTAATTATATTCCCGTGTGGTTCCCCGGCAGAGTAGAATAGGACCACTCCAAATCTTCCCGCGGATGTCGTAGAAGGTGACTTTGGAAACACAAGCTGATCAAAGCATATAAACATCAAAGAGACCTGTCCAACCCGTCTGGCCAGGCAGCGTGGAGAGTGTAGGCCAAATCCTCTGACTGCTCTGGCTAATATATGGCTCTGGTAGTACAGAGAGGGTCGTGCTACTGTAGGGGAGACTAAAAAGACCTTATGTTGCATATTTTCAATGCGTATCGTAAGGATAAACATGTCCCTACTACATGAATCTCTCACATTATCAACACTATCGACATTTTTGTATTTTTCAATGGTTTGCAAGCTTTATTGACTTTAACACAAATAAAAATCTTAAATTATTATTAAAATGTAAGCCACAATATATGTTAAACAATAAATCAGTATTTACTGTCCAGAATTTGTTAAGTTTGACACAGAAGACTCGTAAACCAGAAATAATTTTCACGGCACATTTTTATTATTTTGCCAAGATTATTTTGTACACAGACGTATTGCGCTATTATTGTAATATTTCACAATATTTACCCATTCACGCGGAAGGGGAGAGTCTGTAATTGGCGGTTGACAATGGGGATTATTCGGCTTACAGTCGTTTTGTGATTCAAATAGTCCGGTGGGCGACACCCTGTTATGATAATACTGCTGTTTCATAATAATTCGACCAGGAAACATTCACACAGTGACCGTTGCATGCCCCTATGATGGTAATAATGTGACACTTGGATGACTAAACTAATTAATTCTTTTATTATGTGTGAACGTCTTGGAAACGTTTACTTTAGGGATATGCTAAGTCCATCTGCGGAATTAATTATTAATGACTTGAGAATGCGAACTTACCTAATTAGTTGACGTTAAATATAACATATTTCGTGCTGGTTTGGGAGAAAGGAAACCATAATAATATACCAGCTGCTTTTCTTCCCGCGCATACTGTAAAAGCCGGTCAAGGTATTAAGCAAAAATCTTAGGAATCACATCAATAGGCGATGCGGCTAGCAACCCATCACCGTTTTGATAACGCTTTCCGTCTTTTCTTTTCCGCTTTTTACGTCCACTATGATGCTAAAAGTGGCCAGGTCTTATGACCTTTGGCTCTGCCTACCCCACATAAGGATAAAGACGTGATAATATGTATGTATGTTAAATATAACTGAACGTTATTTTGGATTTAGGTAATATGCAAAACAAATAATCCGATGTATGTCCGAGTTAATTTTAAAATAAGTTTTAAGGAAACAATTACGAGTAAATACCATCCATGTCAATGGAAGATCATATGCGTTAGCCCCGTCTTGGACCTAATAGCACAAAATAAGAAGAGTATAGAACGCGAACTTGTACTCACAATTAAACTACCTGTCTGCTTTGTGTCTATAACATATGAAAGTCGGGTAAATGACGGAAAGGTGTTTAAAATAAATTTGATTTGATCGAAAAAAATTATAACTCACATACATTTCGCCCAGGCGGCAAGAATATTTATTTAGAAAATGTCGAGAAAATTTTTGAGTTCTCAGCATAGACCCCATAGCATAGTTGTTAATATTGATGGGCTGAGTCACCCATTTAAGGGTATGTCGAGGGTCATGATATACACTCTGTATAAGTATTGTAAATCTAAGGCTGAAGCGCATATTCTGTCCTCTCCTCATTTTGTATTAATAGCGCGGAGCGGTCGATCAAGCTCAGCATCAATCTTCGCGTCATGGCGGCTGCGCCTCGGCCCCCGCGATTAATCACAGCGTTTCGATTAGCGCTGCCAACCACGAAAAAACAAACGTTCCAATTATGAACTATCAACGCTTTTGTTAACCATTGTCTGGGTTTAATTGTATATTTCCTTGTCTATGACACGGGTGTTGAAACAGTAGTCCGTTATATTTGAAATGTTCAACATCATTTTAAGTTTGTAATAAATGAAAACATGGATGTTATTGTTTGTACTAATGATATTAATTTCTTCTTTCGCCATCATAATTTTACTTGCCTTTTCCCCTTTTCCCTATCTTGGTTCGCTTTTGTATGTCGACTTCCACCACCAACTTTAACCATATTATTTACATTTGCCCTTCTGTCTCTCTTATTTCTTCCAGTGTTGTGTCCAATTTCTCATTACAGGACTTCCTTCTTCTTAGTCGTATTCCATTTAATTTCTTCTTTCATGTTGTTCTAAAATATTGAACCGTTTTGTGTAAATCAAATACTCAAGTTTTCATGACAATCATTGGATCTGACATTGTATCAATAGGCACTATTTAATTTGAATTGCTTGATCCTATTGCGAAAAATGACGAATATCTCTATTAAGACCAAATATAGTACCGGTAGAGCCGAGAGGATTTCCTGTTCAGATGAATAAGCTACAGATAAACAAAAGCTTGTGTAAGTAGAGTCAATATGAAATGACACATATGCCTTTATACAGGGTTACTTGTAAAATACTGGTAACTTCGCAGAGGAGTAATATATAGCTAATATCATAAATAATAACGTTTTTCTACGACTTTTGATAGTATGTTGGATTTTACTTACATTCAAAAATAAATCGCGCGTCAGCGTCACGTTGTCCTTTCGTACAAATGAAACATAGACGTAAAAATGGCATAGGATAAAAACTTGAAAAATAATTTCTGTTTTATGTATTGGGTTATGTCAAAAAGAACGAACTTTAGAGTGCTATTCATCACATTGACTACATACTGCCCTAGTAAGTTAGATGTATCATATTCTGAGTTTCCCTACAAGAACAAGTACGGTCAGTACCTTTTAAAATCAAAGTAAGTATCAATAATAATGACAGAAAGCTATGCATGATTCAGTTTTGTCAATTTGGGACTCCAAACTATTGCTTAATAAGCTCTACCATTATCTTCGTGTTATTTTTCTTTACCATTCAACGTTTTCTTTTGTCTCAAGCCTGCATGTTAGGGTTAAACATGCAAAGTATTCGCATGACCCCAATGGCTCCATTTACAGCTCAGTAAATATATTAGACGGAACCGGAAGTGTCAAATGGCGTTTCGTTGTCTGCCCACGGCCCAGTTCCTCGTAGCGCTAAGTGCGCCGATGTAATTGTTCGTCCAATGCAAATAGCTGTGTTTGAACTAAATTCGAATTATGGAGACGAGACGACACCTCACACGTAAACTATAGAGCGATTTACTCGCCACGAGCTTTTTACAAATGTCTAAAAAGTATACGTATATTGTGATAGGCAGACCCATCTGGGGTTCAAAGTCTAATTTATTAGTTTAAATTATCTAATTGTGAATGACGGATTGACAAGTAGCTTTAAAATGCACAGAGGAATAAGAATGATAAACAGGACAGAATATTAGATACAAATGCAATTTTATTACATTGAAATGAAATGTTTTAGCCGTGTGGTTCCCGGCAGAGTATAAAAGGATCAGTCAAGTCTTCCCGTGCATGTCGTAGAAGACTTAGAAAAAACAAGCTAAACAAAGCTTATGAACATCAAAGAGTTAACCTGTCTGACTAGCGTGGAGAGTGTAGGCCAAATCCTCTGACTACTCTGGTAAACAGATTGGGTCATGCTTCTGTAGTAGAGACTTAAAAAAAGAACAGGTGATAATGATGATTAGATACAAGCATGTATACTCAAATGAAGAATTTTTAAAAAGCTCTAGGATTTTAATCCTTTTTTTGTTCTCAATAAAGAAGAAACTGTATGAGAAACTGATGAGCCTATTTTCCTGATATATTTCGGAGTAATATCGTTGAGTTGACAGCCTCAATTTACGTCATCGTGTCACCTCATTGTTTGATTGTTAATGATGTATTCGGCGCCTTTGGAACATTTTAATGCATGCTGAGCAAACCGGACGGACGCTCAGTTAACGGGTTGCCGTGTTGATTCTGTGATGTCAGCTGATTATGGACACGCGCCAGTATATCAAGAGAAATCGATTCTTCGTGTTTTCGGAGATGACTGATTTTTTTTTATAATTAAATCTTTACTTAGGCAAAAGTTTTCTAAACTCCATAATCAGCCTTGAAATACATCTATTACAAGTACTTGCTCACCCAATGTACTCGGCCATCACACTGACTGTCGAGTTTAGGACAGTAATTTTGTCCTAGTAAAATGGACGAGAAAGCTTGAGATTTAAGTACGTTGACCGCATATGATGTATACATATAAGAATAATTATTTTAATCAAAAGCTCTTTAAAAAAAATAGAGACGACGAAAAAATATTATTACCTAAAGAAATGACACTTTAGAGACAGTGAAGAAGTTTCGGGACGGGGATAAATAAAGTTAAGTATAATTCCATATAGAAGGGATAAAAAGACAAATATGAACTTTATGATATTCTCTTATTTGAAACAATCGTCATACTTATATAACAGTGAGCAAAACAATTAAATTTATTTCAACAAATCAGTGGAAAAATCTAAGAACAGGATAAATTACCTACTAATAGTTACATAACATTTAAGTACCTACATTCAATTGTTACTAAAAATATACTGCGAAGATAACTTAGTTGTTTTACGTGACTTGAATAATTTGAACAACATCGTTTTTAAGTAAGTGTCTCAATAGTTATCGTATAAAAATTTGCATATTAATATTTTAACAAGGAAGTAACGGTGGTGAACTGGGGACAGACCTGGGACAGACCACGTGTGCCCGCATGCCGGTAACATGGCTATTGCATTAGACCTAGTAAACGAGGTATTCATGAGTATTATCGATGGCGGAATAAAATTTAAATAGTTTGTCATATTGAAAGATGGGGTAAAGGCCTTTTGGAAAAATACTGTGATAGTCCTACGTATAATCCGGTCGCGTCCACTCTACCCTCACTCAAATCCAGTATAGGCAGATTGTCTTAGTCCCCACTGACAGATCAGAATATCGTAATGGCGAAAGTGAATATAGTTCAACTGATCGTCCTGAAAATCAAATCAAAACGTTTATTCAGAAAGAACGCATTTGCAAGCACTTTTTCACGTCAAATCACATTTGAAATGATATTATTAAATGTATTTATTTAATTAATTGTTCAAAAGCTGCAGACTACTAGCGTTTCGGAACCAACCATTGCAGAGAATCTTTTCAACAGTTTTGGTCGCCTACTCACTTTGTATGAAATTCTGCAAACACGTAGTCAAACATTCAAACAATGATAGGATGGGTCTGTCTAATCCAGTCAAAAGTACATTTCCTAAGGGATCTAGATTTTCAGAACTAGAGCCAAGGACTAGAACTTATTTTGTGCTAAGTTTCCCTATATTTCTACCTATGTGAAATAACTTATGAGTGAATACCCCAGTTTCTTGTCATTGCGAATAATTGCAGCGATATCCTGCAATGCGACTGCGTAGTAGATAATATCACAAAATAAAGAGAGTGTAGAGTTGACCCTTCGTCGTATTTTATTATATTTCCTGATGTCGGTTGAGTGTTATCATTTCTCCCTTTGTGCTTTTTGTTTTCAATTTACTGGGTTTTATTTATCACTATTTTTAACCTGTCATATAAGTATTACCAAAATTGACTGACATTTCTTAACAATGACATGACATTTCTTAACCAATGTACTGATTCACTGTCTGTTCTTCTAAACATATCTATTCACCGTTTTAAGCAATTTTAAATTATTATTTGTCATTTTAATTTTCCCATTTTTTTTACAAACCCTCAGTACTCGAATCCGACTCGCACAAGGTCGGTATTTTTCAAGTTTAACATTTACACTTTCTTATACTTTAAAGGTAAATACTGTCTGATATATCAAAGCTAGATTCATGTCACTATCAATAAACGAATGCATTCAAAAGATATCCTTCTATATTTTTACTATTTGTACGAGAAGATAATACGCATGTATCACTTAGCACTCGATAAGAATGAACGCTTGATTGAACAGGGAAATAGACGAGAAGGCGCTTTACAGTTATATCCTTTTAATAGTACCATTATGTTCACTGAATGTTAAACGGATGTTGCAAAAAGCCATTTGAAAAAATCGACCAAGTGCGAGTTGGACTCGCGCACGAAGGGTTCCGTACCATTATGTATACAACTTCAACATTAGTCTATTGGGTAAAAAAACATGTTTGTTGTAGGTGACAGACAGACAGAAAACAGTCTCGTGAATAGGGTCTCGTTTTTATTTTACTCTTTGGTTACGGAACCCTAAAAAGGCTCTAGGGACAAGTCACATTTGCATTATTAGGATATAATTATGCTTATTATATTTTGTACAAATGTATAATTATTGTATATAAGAGTATCCATTATTCTGTCGCTAGACGTGAAAATTACAGAATAGTGTCAGCCTTTAATTTTAACCAAGCGCGGAGGCAAATTATTTGTCAACTCTGCCATTATTGTTACGGTTCTAAAGCTAAATAGCAAAAACCTCATAGTGATAACCTTATAGTGTCTGTCTGTCCACATATATTTAGTTCGGATCTAACAGACTTTTTTAAAACTTTATGGAGTTTTATAAAACTTCACCAAACGAATAGATTAAAAAGGCAAGTTACTTAAGTTTATCTATTATAAAATACAATATCATTGAGTAAGTATCTCACTATACAAGTTCACAACATAAGTTGTGTGTGGGGGGCTAGCTCAATCTATGTTATGTCTGTCAAGCTATATATTTATTTCTTTGAGAAAATTGAACGCACACAATACAACAAAACAAGACAATATTAACTATTATAAAAGTTAATTCAATTGTTAAGAATGACACGAATTTAACCATGTGTTTTCTTTGTTACAGTTGTATGAAATCAGTGACGACCCTCAAAGGAAAGAGTTCCTTGATGACCTGTTCTCCTTCATGCAAAAAAGAGGTAAGTACCTACTTGGTGTTTTAGGAGCGGCCTCTAGCTACGGTACTGTCAATAGCCGATTTTCCATTGTGCAACAATTGGTTGATGTGACGAGAAAGTCTGGGTTTTACAATAGGTAAAAAGTAACTTTTGCACCCCCGAGACTTTGTTGCTCGTGATATGCAGATAAAGACATTGCCATGTTTACAAAACTGTTATAAAAAGCAGTGATTAATATTAAAATTTTTGGCTCATTCTAAAGAAACAGGCGATTGAAATTGCAAGAGTTTAGTTTCTCAACTGTAAGAAAGATAGCGAGTCCATTTTCCCACATTTAGATCCAACATTATTAAACATGTTTTGATTAATCCCCTGTAACAATTGATGTTTCTTGTAATTTATCATAAGTCTAAATGCTCCATTCACGATCATCGAAATGATACAATACGTCCAATTTAAATTGACATTCGTGCTGTAACAAATAGTTTCAAATGAGAGCTCACTGTTCTTTGGAGTGTAGATACAAATCAGATATAAGTTAAATCAGTCATTGGCTGTATAAACGATTTTATATTGTGGAGATCGGTGGTCAAGTGATAAGATCTGAATGATTGACGACTCTGGGCCGTCGTAGTAGAGCTGTGAGCTATTAATGAAAGATACATGGTTCAAATGAGTATTAGTAACATCACATGCAATAGCTGATTATTATGCATATGGTTCAAGGAGACTTCTTTCTAAATACAAGAACAAATGTCTAAAATTATCAAGATTCATGACTTGCCTTACGTACATGAACTTTGTTTTTAAAGTGGATATCTTCATACAAACATCTCTCCTAAATTATAAAATTGAAATTTATGCAAATCCGTATTTTTGATGTATTTTTGTTTTACCGTGGAAAGACAGGTCAGGACCAAAGGCAAAATAATACCTAGTACCGAATCAGGATTCAGTGTGCACGCTAAAGTACTTGTAGATTGGTTAGCTTATAGAATGTAAGTGGATAGAATAGGGCTGGTCAATTTGATCATAAAGCACGCTTGCACATTAATCTCAGTTATTAATTAAGGTTATAGAACTGTTATACAGAAGAGTGTGGGAATTCGCCATATGGGCTTTATCCATAAAGATAATCATTATATTTTAAATATCATAATAGAAATAATTAAGCAGGAGATACTCAATCGCCTCGGGCGAGTTCGTGGGCGAGTGATTGATAACTCAGCATTTGTCTCTCTCTGCCTCGTGCACTTGCATATGCTCTTTCTCTTTCTGGCATTAATTGATCTTTGTTGTTAATGGCGCCATCATTGTCGTTGGATCACGATGATATCTGCCCGCTTGTTTGAGTCAATATTGGTGTTGTTGGATGGTTAGATTAATTTTAATTCGACGAATTACAATCTTAAAGATTAAACATTTTTAAACCTTTTGTCTGAAATCTGAAATAAATAAAGATTTCACCCTTCGCCATTTTCCAATGCATAAAAATCACTTTATTCGTTTAGGTACTTATGTGAAGGACAGAATAAACAAATACATTTTGGTACTTACCATATATTTTTGTAGTTAATACTACGTATTAAGTTACATTACTAAAAATGTCGTTGCAAAAATATATTTATTATAAAAAAATATCAGTCACATTTACGTATGAAAAATGACGCTTACCTACAATTTAAATAGGTTTTAAAAATGCAATTTTGTTGCAACATAATTCACTTAGCAGATGTCGACTTCAGGTGGCACATCTAAATGTTGCCATTCGATTCGAAATGCTATAATTTTCTTAGCTGGATATATTATCTGTAGTGTAATTACTCTTTAACAACTAGTTGCGATTAACGTGAAAAACTTTGAGATCAATTAGTAAAACGGTTCTGTCCAACACATCTTCACTTAATTAATGTCAGTTAAACTTAGCAAGATCGATGGCATGTAGATGTAGTTTGGGTATTGCATTGAATAGATCACAAATAGAATAAGTATATAATAAATACTTGGTTCAAATTTTTTTGATGTAAATAATTTAAAAACTTACGCGAGATTAATTCATAATTGATTAATGGTTTTACTCACGACTTTTAATTGCCGTCTTATTTTGGTCCTTTTTTGATATGATTCAGTATATATTTTAATACCACATTGAACGAAAGTAATACTTATAAATACTTTGGCAGAAAAGTATGGCACTATTCCTTGCTATAGCGAACCGTCCAGTTTAACCAAATTTAAAATTAACCGATGCTTCTTTGTTGACACAGTAAATAAGATATATTACATAGTCAAGAATGTTGTTGCTTTAAATAAGTTCTTTGAACATTTCCTTCACTTCTTATTGTTTCTCCCAACTTTAAACGAAGTTAATTTTAAATTCTTGAACCTTTTATCTACGACTAGCAATTTTCCCGCGACTTCCTCCGCGTAGAAATTAACCCCTTTCCGGGTTGAATTTCTAAGAATCCTTTTAAAGTGCTCACTTACATCCCAAAAGGAAACCCTGTACCAAATTTCAAGTTTCAAGGTACAGTAGTTTCCGCTGTGAGTTGATATATTAGTCAGTGAGTCAGTCAGGTTAGCCTTTTATATATATATATAGATAACGTGCAGCGACTCCACAGCAGCACACGTTGAGAGTATCACACCTCGCGATCTCAACGGGCTGCTTATCTTGTTGGAATAAATTATTATTCAATTTATCACAACCCAACGCAACCAATAAACTTCTGGTTGTTATTACGCGCAATACGATAACACGAGAACTAATCTGTATTCGGCGATTTCCAAACAAGATTAGATTCAATTAAAAAATAATAAAATGAATTAACAGACCCACCAATCCAGTCACGAGTTAACTTTCTGGGTGTTTGATCAAATATTGAACGTTGCTTGTTTTAATATTTCAGTTTGACAATATCTTAGAACACGTACCGTTTTTTTTTAAAGGAAAAGACACACATTTTAAATCTGTGTATCGGTTTAGCAAACTTAAAAGAAAGGAAGAAATTTTTTTTAAAACCTAATGCCAAAAATAATACATTTAATTGTAATATGTATTTGTAAAGTGAAGCACCAAAAAGGCCACTCAGCGTACGGCAGTGATGCAACCGTCATAACGCCGCTGGTCTTTCGAACTTCAGTTCCACTTGTCTTGTGACTTCCACTAACTAAATAACAAAACGAAGTCTATGATGAAAATTTAAAAATTATCCTAGCTCCAATATTTAATATCGGCATAAAAATTAGTATACCGCTTTTGCATCGCAGGCATTTGCTCGAGTCGTAGTATTTGACAAAAACATTCTGTGGTATTTGAACGCGGGCCGCAGGGCATCTTAAATTAGTAGGATTAATTTATTCAACCCAGGCTAATCTCGCATATGTGTGCCTCCATCACTCCGACTGATCTCCTCGTATTAATAATGTTTTATCATTTATTATTGCTCATGAGTAATGAAAGTTAGCCCACCACGCCCCGCGCCTTCTCTGCACTCTGTCTTCGTCTTGAGTTTGAAAAAAGAAATTAAAAATTTAGTTTTTTTTCTTTTTTATTAACGTCGGACGTTTAATTTAATGCCAGCGACAAACGATTATGTAAATGTTGATCAAAATGCTCCTAGCTTGGTGGGTGTTCCTGAATCGATTAAGTTTTTGTCGCTTATTTGATGTGTTGCGTTTGCAATTTTTTATTCATTAAATTCAAAGCAGTCTCTGTAACAAGAAAACATATTACAAACTGTGATTTATGAGTGTAAACAAAATTAAATGAAACAAAGTGGTTTATTTTATGATATATGATGCAACTTTTGAAGTAATTAGAGAAAAGTTAAGTATTGTGAACTGAGGTTATTCTAGACACACGACACTAATATTTCTAAGGTCCAATTTTACCGCCTAAATGTTCTTCATTCAAAAAGATGATAGTGACGATTAAGTTTTTTTTTTCATGTCCAAGATATTATCCAAAGATCCTTAGTCAATGAGCATGTTATTGAGGGTGGTGTGAGGGGGTCGCGGGGGGGATCGCCGTGTAACCACGTGGCCAGCTCGTTAGCAACTGATTGATCGGCCATCGGCCTTCTGACTTACCTACAGGGTGTCATCGAATTGTGGCGCCAACTTACCTTACGAAAATTGGCTTTGGAATGTGCACGCAACGACTTAGTTTCAAGTATGGTTTGCTAATATTTGTTCTTATTTTTGTAAAGATTGCTAAATTAGATTGATTTTTGAGAATGTTTGTTTTATCATTATTATTTAGGTACTTGGGTTCTTATTCCAACTTGTGTTTTAAAATCTCTTTATTTTATGTCCTGAAATTTTTTTAATGTAAAGGAGTACTGGACTAAACATTTTATTTTAATAAATAATGAAGTAGACGTTGGCTCGGACTAATTAAAAAATATTTTTTTTTCCAAGAAAACATGTTGTATTGCAAGTAAAACTTTTAGGAGTATAATCCAACCATATAGTTTCAAATTTTTTTGGATATCTATATTGTAAAGGTTGGAAAATTTATGAACTTATTAATTTTTTTTTGTAATACTATAAAATGATCACCATGTACATCCACACCTATTGTTTCACTTGTTAATAGCGAGTGTGGTATAACTAATAACATCTCATTCGGATTCATTTCCCGTGATTAATTATCTGTTTAATCGATATAAGATGTTGTGCCAACAGCCTTCTCAAGTTTCTACCAAACCTGACACTAAAACCTCAACTTTATAGTTATATCTTTAAGGTTTTAAATGATTTGGTGGTAAGCTGATGATAGATTAGCTTAAAGAGTTGATCTATCAAATTTTTTTCGCCTCATTGAAGCCTTTGTTAAGATTTTAATTGGTGTCTTAAACTGGCTTGTAGTTAATTCGATTTCGAGTCGAGCCAGTCATTTGTTTTCTTCAGTCTTTGGACTAATCTAAAGTTGATTGATTAGATACAAAGATCAACGCGCGAAGTCGAGTTGTTCTGAAATTAGATAAGAGTTCGATTAGGGGCGGGGCCTGGGATTTAATTGTGCAGAGAAAAAATGTTATTACATTTTTAATTAGCTTTTTTGTGATGTATGGTGATTTTTGAGGGCTATTATTTCACGGATTATTAGCATTATCGATATGTTTTTGTCGTCTGTCGAGCAAAATTACGGTAATTTTATATAATACAAAAGGAAGTATTCTAAATAATAATTTCAATGTATTGAAAAATCATAAGTGAAATTTTCGAAATTTATTTTAATTTTAATAACGCATCAACTAAGCAATTCAGTTTATTACAGTAACGTAGTGAACAAAATATGTTTCACCCTTTCGTGGTCACTAAAAAAAAAAGATTTTTCGATTATGCCTGGTTGAGCATCCAAGACACTATAAATTACTCGATTCGTCGTTCTTTCAAAATAAAACGTTTCTTTAAAATATTTGTTCAGTAACAACTATGGAATCAAAAACTTTTCATATAAAGATAGCCAAGACGAGTACATATTGTTTGCACTGCAAAAGTTATCAGATCTTATAGAGAGCCAAGCTCCAAACTCTACACGCTCTTAGCTAACTCTCTCTAACTCTCATCATAGCGTCTGTATGAATACTAGTCTTAACTTATCCACAAACCCTACCTTTAGTCCAAATATTTGATCTAGCCGTTTCGTTACTCTATCACGATATATAAGGTATAATAGCTATATAATAGAAACTTGGCAAATTTAATAAGAACTCTATCGAGATCATATCCTAAGAATTCGGAATTTTTAGCATAGTCCAGACCAAATCTCTAATAGATTTGGTCTGGACTATGCTAAAAATTCCGATACAAAAATACGACAAAATACTTCGAGTGATGTTTCGGCCCCTAAGGCAAAACTTAAGAGTTGTTGCCATGTTGTTGCTCTCCCAAGTCTGCCATTTTTTCACAGTTGCATAATGCATGCAAATGCGTGCAAATCAGGCATATGAGAGTTTGCTGTCTCTCCAAACCTTGCACACGCAGGCAACTCCCAAAACCATGGTCTGTACCTCCTGGGAGCCCTTTGGTGATGTACGCCTTACAGTTTAAGGCATTCTGTCCTGACCTCAAAAGTCTGGTGAAGTAGTAAAAGCTACATAGTCCTTCCAAAACAAAATCGAGAAAAGGTAGATAGTGCCCTGGGCTTCCTTTGACCCGATTAAGTGGGGGCTTTACCGTAATATTACCAACCAAGTATAGAATAAAAAAATTACTGAGCATGAAAAACTAAACACTTTTATTATTACACTAACAACTCCAAACAATAGTTATCAAACCTCATTACTATAAATTAGATTTACTTTACAGTGTTTATTTCTATTATTACACTGCAGCCAACAGAACTGTCGCTCCGTTTTAAATAACCCAGAATTGATGATGCATCAGAATAAGGGTGAAGATTGATGACAGACTGACAGACGGGACGAATTCCGCATAGCAATGTTATATGTAATTGTTTTAATTTTCACGGTTAAATTGTAAAATTAGATAGTTATTCATTTGTGGTATTAAAATTAAGAAAAAGAAATCACTTAGTTATATAATAAAAATCAAAAATAAAAAGTTATCTACGTTGCGTTACCTACTAAAGTTATCACGCGCTACGGAATGTAATTGAAGTACTGTAAATATCAATTTGCTATACATACCTATGTAAATATAAAAAAATGAATACCAAGCTCGCTCTTGATATTATTTTACAATTTTCGAGCTACGATTGTTTTTCCTTTCCATATATATCAGGTGATTGACTTAAATCGGAGTTTTTTTTTCTAAATTCATATATGTACATAATTAAGTATCGATTTATATCTATGAAGAAAACTATTATAGTAATGTAGCGGGCTGGTCATGCCCCTAAATCATTATTTCGCCTTTATAAATCCCTGTAAAGTAATACTATAGGTATTTTTTTATTTAGTAGTTTATGTCCCACAGCTGGGCAAAGGTTAGTACTATTATTTATTCTGAGGCAAAGGCCTCTCCTCGTTGTTTCCACACATCCCTTTCCTTTGTATTTTACTTCAAATCCAACTTATTAAGATCGTCTTCCTCGGTCTTCCTCTATTTCTAAGTCCACTTGGAGTCTATTGTGTGATTATAATGTACTTCAATCGTGTCCACTGGGCATCAGGGCAATATCTCCATTACTACTATTAGGTATGTATTGTGTGCCATTACGGATATTAATTGTCTCTTTTAAAAGATTTACTAACCACAAATCCTAATCCTAAATAATATTCTAGATGCGAAAGTAAGTTTGTATATTTGGTTGTTACCCCTTCTAGCTTTGTCTACTGAACCAATGAAACTTGAAATTTCGCATACACGCTTATAGTCACTATCACTACATATTATAAAACAAAGTCCTCCGCCGCGTCTGTCTGTCTGTTCGCGATAAACTCAAAAACTACTCCACGGATTTTCATACGGTTTTCACCAATAGATAGAGTGATTCACGAGGAAGGTTTTAAGGTATAATACATGCCCGGGCGCAGCCGGGTAGGGCTGCTAGTCTTAAATAAAAATGCATGTGTGTGTATTATCGTTATTGATTTAATTAGTAGTTCACGACGTGACGTGAAGCTCAATCTAATACGGTCATTCACACACGTCTCGCCTCCGCAAACACACTTGGCGCCGGAATGTCAACAAATCGTCATTGATGATGAAGCATCAATCGAGAAACGATTTCTGTTGATTTCTGTCTGATATTTCGGCAACATTGCAGCTGCCATTTTCACAGAAAATGTCTGTGAAAATGGTAGCTGCAATGTTGCCGAAATATCAGACAGAACTCAAAAATAATCGCGGTAAGTCCCGTAGTGAACATAATAGTGATTGTGACCGCGAAAGCTTAAAATCATAGAGAAACGATTTCTCTGAATGATAATGATTAAAGTGGATAAATTCATTATCGAATCACGGATTCACTTATGTTTGTCAATTTTATTTCTTCCATGCTGGTCTGAATGTCAACAAAAAGTCATTAATGATGAAGCATCAAATGAGAAACGATTTCTCTGAATGATAATGAATAAAGTGGATAAATTCATTATGAAATCACGGATTCACTTATGCTTTATCGATTTCATTTCTTCAATGCTGGTCTAAATGTCAACAAATCGTCATTAATGATGAAGCATCAATCGAGAAACGATTTCTCTGAATGATAATGAATAAAGTGGATGAATTCATTATGGAATCACGGATTCACTTATGCTTTATCGATTTCTTTTCTTCCATGCTGGTCTGAATGTCAACAAATCGTCATTAATGATGAAGCATCAAATAAGAAACGATTTCTCTGAATGATAATGAATAAAGTGGATAAATTCATTATGAAATTACGGATTTACTTATGATTTATCGATTTCATTTCTTCCATGCTGGTCTGAATGTCAACAAATCGTCATTGATGATGAAGCATCAATCGAGAAACGATTTCTCTGAATGATAAGGTAGATAAATTCATTATGGAATCACGGATTTACTTATGTTTATCGATTTTTTTCTGCCGTGATGATCTGGAAGAAAAGAAAAAACATAGAATATAAATAATATAAATATAATAAGGGACATATCACACAAATTGAGCTAGCCCCACTGTAAGTTGTGAACTTGTGTCGCAGGATACTAACTCAACGATACTATATTTTATAATATATACTTATATAGATAAACATCCAAGACCCAGGTCAATATGAAAAAGATCTTTTTCCATAGTGACCTTACCGGGGATCGAACCCGGGACCCCCGTGTCGGCTAGCTTGTTGACCGTTGCGCCACGGAGCTCGACAGAATGATCAGCTGTTTCTCTTCCATCATGAAGAATCATATCAATAGGTGATGCGGCTAGCAGTTCATCACTATTTTGATTCCGTTTCCACTTCTATGTCCATTGAGACACATCACAACGACGACTTGGCCTTTGAGTCGTAGGCCTTTGGCCTCTGCTATACTCCGTAACAGTTAAAAACGTGATAGTATGTTTGTTTCAGAGTTCATTAAACCGTTGACTTGGTTTAGATAAGAGAAATCTATATGGATGCGCGACTTGTGCAAACCTATAAATGCACCCTGATGATAGCTTTCGTAAATTATAGAATATAATATATATAATACTAGCTGTTACCCGCGGCTTCGCCCGCGTAATATATAGCCTTCTCGGTATCCTAACCTATGTGTATGCAAAATTTCATGATGATCGGTTCAGTAGATACGGCGTGAAAGCGTAACAAACAAACAAACTCACTTTCGCATTTATAATATTTGTTGGGATTGGGATAGTTGGGATTGGGATAATATACATAGAATCATCATCATCATCAGATCTTTTTTAGTCTTCATTGTATAGGAGCATGATCCTCTCTGTAATAGCTGAGCCATTCATTAGCCAAAGTAGTCAAAGGTTGTGGCCTACACTCTCCACGCTGACCAGACGGATTGGAGAGGTCTCTTTGATGTTTATAAGCTTTGTTTAGCTTGTGTTACCTAAGTTGCCCTTTACGACGTCCACGGGAAGACTTGGAGTGGTTATATTCTACTCTGCCGGGAATCACACCATTGAATATAACAATAATATATAGAATAGAACCTAGTCTGTTGTAGTATTAACGACAAAAATAAGTGTTTTTTATCATTATTGAGGTACTTATCAACCCACACTATATACCATTCATAGATATCTAAGTAATATTTACAAACATGGAGGCGTGTCTCTTTATTTGTAGAGTACATAATTTATTTATCACGGTCCAAGGTAAACATTATATGGCTTCTGTTTCGAGTTTGGTTCAATATTCGAAAATAACCTTTAAATTATAAAGTGTCAGATCGTTGCTAAGTGGTTGAAAATTCGTGACGTATGTGGCTAGTGCCGATAACGTAAAGATTTTTCTATAGCTAACACCTGTTTGGCATAAACAATAAATATATAGGAAACGTATCACACAAATAGGCAAAAGTTGCTGTGAAAATTGTTGTGAGATGGAGTATAAATGAGCATCACGGGATATTAAGGCGAGTTACATCCCATTTGTCGCTAGTCACAAATGTGACGCTTGATTCATTTGACGTTCGTCTTCGTCCAACCCAATATTAATATTTGTGTAGCTGGTCAAATCCGTGCCGTTACAGGTTCCTTTTTTAATATGATAGACTATAATACTAGCAAAATATAACGTTCATTCGGTAATAACACTAAGAGGAAAATTCTTCAAATAATGTCGTCTGCCATAAAAAGGATCCAAATGTTGGTTCTATGATTTGTGTCCATCGTGTTAATGTTAATAGTTTGTTCTTTTTATTATCACTTAGATGTGCTAAAAAAATCAATCATACTATCAATAAAATTTTCCGCACAAATTGACATGTACATTTATTGCTAAGTCATTTGCTAAGTATATGCTTATTTAGATCTCTTTGTATGTCTTTTTTATAGACTGCAAAATATAAGGAAAACTGTTCATAAAATAGTGTCTCATACAGTGTAAAATAGTTCATGTTGTCTTATCTAAGGAATCACATCTATAAAAAAACTAAGAAGACCTGCCTACGATACTACGATACGATATACACGCGTCCTGTCAATTAATGCCATTAAAATTCATCAAATAGGTAGGTATGTGTTTACATCATAGACTATGCGTTGGTCACAATTTTTTTCTACGCTTTTAGGCATCTAGGTTTTATATAATCTAAGCTCACGAGTAACTATGATGAACTGCACATTATGGCTGAGTTTGAGTTAGGTTAGGCTCAATAAAAAAACTTCCCAACGCAGAATATAAAAAAAATAAGAGAAATAGTTTTCCCGCCGAATGCCACCGATTTTCAATAAAACGTTTTGAATTCGGAACGCCCCTCGCAAACTGCGTCGCAGCAGACATTGTGACGGTCATCTCGCGCCAATAACGGTTGTGCTAGTCACGCTTACGATGGGCAGCCGTCGAAGATATAAGCGGAAAGCGTCTTTCAGTATTAATCCTAAGTTGTAGTTCACGGTATACAGTTATGAGAATATCGAATTACTTGTAAAAAAATGAAAACATGTATAAGATAAAAATGTTTTGATTCTGAATTCTATGACCTGATGCACTACATGATGGTTATGTAATAATTACGCTTTTTTAATATATTATGCTTTTAATCAACCAAAATGATTAAATTTTTGTATCATCATCATCAGGTCTTTCTAGTCTCCACTGCAGGAGCACGACCCTCTCTGTACTACCAGAGCTATATATTAGCTTGAGTAGTCAGAGGATTTGGCCTACACTCCCCACGCTGGCCAGACGGGCTGGAGAGGTCTCTTTGATGTTTATAAGCTTCGTTTTTCCTTAGTCGCTTTTTACGACATCCACGGGATGACTTGGAGTGGTCCTATTCTACTCTGCCGGGAACCACACGGCAACCACAAATTTTTGTATATATGTAATGAAATAACTTACTGCAACGATTGGAGAGTACTAAAATTATGACAATCACTACAATCTACGCTAGAGTTTACAAATTGAACGATAATGAACGACAAACTTTTTTTTACGCATTTCGTCATTTGATGAAGAAGAGAGAATTTAATGAAAACTACTTGAGAAATCAAACTATTTCAGGTTAAGTACATACTTTGATTTTTTCACGCAATTGAAAAATCTATGCCTATCGAAGTCTACGTTAATGCGTACCAAATATGATCACCGTAAAAACAACAGTCACTTTAACTAGTAAAGTAAGCAAACTTGCTTTTAATATCGAAAGGTAATTTAAAACAAAATTCGGCCCATCCAAATTTAAAAGTTGACATTCCATTTTTAAACGCGTCTCATAAGTTGGTGTTACAAATAATATTAAAACGATAATAGAATAAACATCTCATTTCAGCGGATTCCTTTAAGATTATGATCGATTATTTTCGTCGTGTTTTCAGAGTGTCGTGAAAAATGCTAGAGACGTTTCGTCGTCGCGGTCTCGGGCGTATCGGGATCAAACGCGTCGGCAGCCGCTTGATTCTTAAACAAATAAAAGTGGAATTAATCAACGTTGGTGTAGTGATGGGGAAGATGATAAATATTTGTGATGGCCTCGTCGTACCGTGTTTTGAACCGCTCTTTCAATGGTTACGTGCGTTACGTGTGTCCTACGAATAAGTAATAAGTCTACTTATTCGTAGCGTGTGTCCATCAAAAATGCTCATTTTCTACACAGATATTTTTAAATTAATTCCATTTAATAATTAAGTATCTTTTTCAAATTTTAGACAACTATTAAGGAATTGGATAGTTTTAGCTAGATAAATATGTTTACTTACTTAAAAAAATTGTACTGTATAGCTGCAAAAAAGCTGCTTGGAATATTTCATATGTTTAATGTCTTTTTGGAAAATGAAATCGAAGGTCACGTCTGGTACTACAATGCTAAGAGCTTTCGTTGTATAAATATTATGCTTGTTTTCGTTATATATTGTGACGGACGAAGTCACGGGCAAAAAATGGTACGTTAAATAATATTAGTTACCATCACTAGCGAAGCAAATGAACTGTTAGTATGTTTCCTGCGCGCAACTCACACAGATTCGATGCTAATTCTAAACGAAAATTAATATATCAAAGTCCCGACTATATTTCGTTACACATTTTAATTTAATCGCCCACATTTACGACTCTATTAATATTATTTGAGTTAAATGAATCTTTTGTTCTGCCCCCGATAAAATACCTCTTTGATGTTGGAGCGATATATCAGATGTGTGGTACATTTTTACGTCGGAATGTGTCATGTCTCAAGATTTTATTGTTTACAAATTACATTGTAGTTTGGTTATTTTGATTGCGTGTTAATGGAATTCTTTTTTATTACATTTTCTCAGTTTTGATCTGAAAAAATCTCTAGATCAATCTCTCATTCATAAAATATTGTTTGTTGATTCTATAAACAAATGTCCACTTATACAATCTATTTATTTAATTAAATACTTAGGTAGTTAAGAGTAACTGAACTATATCCAAATTAGGAACTGAAAAGTGAAAATATGTGCCAGAAGTGAAATATTATAACGGTAATGAGCTTAAATAAAAAAAATATATTTTCAAAGGTTTCAAAAGCACACTTTTAAATATATTTGTCAATCCAAAACAACCCGTCAGTATTTGCAACCTGTTTTCGTCATACCTTTCATTATTAATTTCTCAAACATATATATTTGTGTGTCATTTATATGACAAAAGATAAGCGACGATCTCGCTTTGAAAGGAGTTAATTTGACACCGCCATATCGGGCCCAGCACAATCGGAGTTAAGTGCAGTTTAGCGCGCTAAGTGGATGACGGATTATGGAGATGTCACCGTTACCTGACATTCTTACAGTCATCATTACTGCAGAAAATATTAGTTAATTGTAAAGATGCAAACAGACTTTGTTCCAGACAATAAGCAGAATTTGAATCAAAATATTTATTTGCCTTCGGTATACTTTTAGAGTAAACGGTAGAGTAGACGGTAGTGTGCTAACTATGTTACTGCATACCAAAGTAAACGGGTAGAATACTAAAAGTAGGTAGATTAGAATGACTAGCAACGTAGGTAAGCTACTTTACCACTGGCCCTCCACCACCACTGCTCTATTTTACTCTACCACACATTTTACCAATAATTAGTTACTCTACCCATGTATACGCTTTGTTAAGTACGAGTACAGCTGACATCCGCGGCGTTCTAACTCTACAAAAATATAAATTTACTAGTAGACATTTATTTTACTTAATCGGTAGAGTAAGTAAAGAGAGTTAGTATTGTAGAATTAGTATAGTAGAAGTGCTTATATTTTTCTAATCAAATTATGAATACTGGTATTTCAGAAGTTTAAGAAAGCACGAAAAACTTCCACTGTCTTTCTTTATTTACTCCGCATCATTTTTTAACAATCTATACTTATATAATGAAGAGGAAAGATTTGATCGTTTGTTTGCATTGAATAGGCTCCGAAACTAATGGAATGATTTTCATAATTCTTTCGCATATAGAAAGTTAATTTATCTGTGGTTGCGTAGGCTATAATATTTACGTTAAAGAAGTCGCGGCCCTCATTGTATAAACGCAGAAGTAACCCGTACAAACTAACTGATATCATAAACTTAAGCATACCTATAAATAATAAAAAATAAATATATACGGACAAATCACACAGATTGAGCTAGCCCCAAAGTAAGTTCGAGACTTCTCTTCAACGATACTATATTTAATAAAGATACTTATAATAAACATCCATGACCCAGGTCAATCTGAAAAAGATCATTTTCCATCTTGACCTGACCGGGGATCGAACCCGGGACCATCCGTGTCGCAGGCAGGCGTGTTGACCGCTGCGCCACGGAGCTCGCCTATCTACTTAAGACCAACAAAATTTCAGACAAACTTGTCAGCAAGTTGTCAATAGAGATGCAAATTGTATGCAGTATTCTGTTCACATGCCCTTCAAGCGTTTCTTCATATCATGAAAACTCAACAGTTTTCCTCGGCATGTAACTTAGGTATGTTTGCTCATAAATATTCGTAGTGTGACCTGTCATCGGTTCGTGGGGCACGTCATCAGCCGTCATCAGTCGTGAATAAAAAACATCTGCGCATGATTTGACATTGATTCGTAAGATTTGTCATAAAGTGTAAATCAGGTGCGGATAAATAAAAGTAGGGAAATGGGATTCCCCGGTTCTTTTTTCGGCCTTTGGCCATGTAATATATATTGAGTAATCGATTTGAATGAGCTGATACTACATATGTTTGTAAAATCTTATATAATAAAAATATGAATGGCCTCGTAATTAAATTCAATAGGTAGTTTGCGTTTTTTATATAAACTACTAGCAATTTTTCATCTTTCCTTTTGACAGTTTACGTAGCGCAGTGGTTAATACGCCAATCTTACGTAAGCGTTACGGGTGTCCCGGAAACAATATTTTTCAGATGTTTATCTCTTTGGTTTTCCTATACCTGTAACCATTATAAAATATAGTATATCGTTAAGTAAGTGTCCTATGACACAAGTTTAAAACTGACTGGGTGATTTGTCCCTAAATATGGATTTTATTACTCTTTATAATTATAATAACACATAACACAAGTCTCGAACTTACTTTGGGGCTAGCTTAATCTGTGTGACTTGTCCGTAAAAAAAAAATATTACTATAGGTAAAAGCCATCAACTAAATGTCGTTTAAAATATTGTAATATTACGGGATCTTGTCGCTCAAATCTTAAAACAACATTGACTACGTGTCCTGAGCCGAAATCGGCCAAAGTCGATTCAAGGTTCATTGTTCTGGATATCACGCGCGTGCTTAATCGATTATGTTTAGGTATCGATTTCGTCATAGGGAATAAAACATATGTTTATAAATGTTGTACAGTTTCGGCAACAGTGTGTCAGGCTCCACCTAAGTCTTTAGTGTTTCACATTTTCTTATATATAAAAGCTTTTTTTAAAATAATGCCTTAACACGTTTTGGATTTGATTTTATTGATATTATTCTCTCAGTAAAATTGACTGAAGTTACGGGGCATCTGCAGATTGTTTTAATATTTTCCGGCTCGTTACCGTCTGTAGGTTTTCTTCAATTATTATTTTGCGACTGGTTAAGTGTCTGTGAATGAGTTAATAGCTGATGAGCGGTTACAAATACATTAAGGAACTTCGTTAACGTATTAACAAAGTTGTCTCCCAAATGTAATTTGCCCTTGTATTTGATCGCTGTAAAGTTTCTCTACAATAATACTATAATCACATCCGATTCTATGTTAAAGTAACAGTAAATAATAGAGAAAATATTATTTCGAAATCTGTAAACTGTGCTTCATTTGCACATAATACTTTTATTTAACAATGGTTTTCTAATCGCTGTCGTGATCAGTGACGAATTTCTTCTCAAAAATGTAAGAAATTACATAAATTAGTATAAATGTGAATTTTGAATATGGATGGTTCAAGGCGAACAAATATTATTCAGTTTTTTGCTTTGAAACAAAAGAGACCTTATCGAAACCAGGTTTGATAAGAAATATGAATTATGAATTTTAATTTAGTATTTATACCTATACATTTCAAGGCAAACTTACATTGAACGTAATATTACAAACTAAAAAACTAAAAAGGTAAAATAAGCTGATAATAAAATGTTTTTTTTTATTTTATATTATTACCTATATCCAAGTTATTGACCTAAAGTTTGCTAGCTAGAATAAAAAGACAACGATCACAAATATCTGTTTATTTATTTTTAACCAACTTCAAAAAAGGTGGTCAATTCAACCCGCATGTTTTTAATATTTCCTGAATTATTCAGTTTTTGTGTATCTTAGGCGGTTCCAGCTTCTAAACATGTGTGACTTTCAAAAGTCTGAATGTATGTTTACAAAGCTGTATGTATTTATGTTTGTCCACGCGTTTTTCAAAAATTATTACTCAAATAGAATCTCTTTTTGGTTGTACTAGGTAGGTACAATAAGGGAATAGCGCAAGTTGGCCTTGCACTATTCCCTAATTTGACAATACTTCGAAACCAGTTCAAGTGTTGAAAGCGGTTTAATTTTTTAATTGTTTTTGCTTCTATTGCTTATTTCGGATGTCTTTGTTACGCAATTGATACACAAATACGTTGATACGCTAATACTAGCACTAAGCCCGACTTCACTTCATTCTGTGCGCCTATTGTCCGTGTGTCCGTCCGCATCAAATGTGCTCATAAATCATATTCGTCGTAAATTCGATACGACTTACAATGAAACATCTCTTCTTATTTGAATATTAAGAATCTGTGACAAGTTTTTATGTATAACGAACAAAAGCCCGCTTAGAATTCGGCACGGGTAAATTATGATGAAATAACAAACCTACATTTAAGACTTTAAGGTATTCCTTTGTATATTTCGAGAAATGAAATCTCACTTACCTTTTTTATAAACGAAAATGAAATCCTTATTAAGTCCAGTAATATTATATAATTATGTTCATTATGCTAATTTCATAAATATTCTGTAATAATTAAGTCTAATGATCAATGTTTAAACAAATATATAGAGTTGCATAATGTAAAATAACTCTCCAGTGGGTCAAGTGTTATGACTTATTATCAGTTAAAATAATTCTGTTTGTTCTTTAATTTTGTCCTGAAGGATTGTTTATTTGGTTGCCGATATTTTACATAAGAAACAATAAAATCTCATATTGGACCTGACGTCCCAGTACAGCTTTCCTATCCTCGTGCGTACCCAGTTTCATCATCAGCTGCTTTACAAAAATCTCATTCATTATTACCAACTCTAATAAACATGTTTACACCATTCGAGGACCTTATATAGTCGAATCACAAATTGCCTGCTATTGTTGCTGCGGCCCCACACATCAGCCCGTGTTTACGCGACAAGCACGTTCCTTTACTTTGTCGCGAGACATCCATCGCGACATGTCACAACTCACGCCCCTATTACAACTGGCTAAGGTCTAAAATAGCTAAGCAAAAGCATAGGCTGGCTAGACTATCGGTTAATTTTAAAATTCGACGTGTGAAGGCATTTTATTAGGGTTTTATTTAGAAATTGCTACTTTGTTGGTTTGCTATGACTTGTTTGCGGATATAGTTGAGAAACAAGCTTGTATATTAACCCCACATGGAATAAAAGTTCCTTGGTTCTCCCTTGACAGCAATGAAATTGAGCAAGTGTTTAAAACTGGGTAGGTATTTTAATTGGTAATAGACAAGTCTCTTTTGACCCGTTGACGAACACTCAACTGTACACTAGACAGTTGAGTGTTCGTCAACGTTCGACAGTTGAGGTTAACCCAACAACTACGAAGCCAAAAGATGGTATAATTACGGCCACTATGTATGTATGTTTATTCTAGGGATATTTCCATTTATTATTTCGGAGCTGCATAACTCCAAAATAATAAATCGAGATATCAATAGATGTGTATTTTATATCCGCTGTTTATAGGTGACGGTGACGTCATCACAATAAATGTAATATGGCGCCAAGTAGACAGCTCCAAGTCCGAAAAAAAAATGTTATGCGACGTACCGTTTTGTGTATCAAATAGACGGTTTTTATGTAAAATACGAATATACTATACACAAATATTTTACCAATCTCTAGCAAAAGTTCAAAATGTACTGTGGGCCTAAAAATAAATTTCGTAGACTACAAAAATTATTGTTTTGTATTACTTAGTGGCTTGTGTCTTTTGAGTTTATTTTGTTCCATCATCATCACTGTATTTTGCTTTAACGTAGTGTTTAATTCTGATTACACCGTAATATAAGATAAGAATATACTTTACTTAATCCTTTATCAAAATTGCCACAAGAATCTATTCTTTTGATTTCATAAAAAATATATGGTCAGAATACCCCATCTCAGCTTCTTTACAGATTATTTTATAGTGTTAAAAAGGACGACCGACAACTTCATTGGGGTTCCTTAAAATTACCAATTTGTTATCTAACAAAAACAAATACGTGACCACCTACACTTCGGCTGTAAATGACCAAAAATACTCCTTATATCTTTTATTTTAGGGCCGAACTCGTTTGAATCGATGAGGCAAAGGAAAAAAAGTGATAAGTCCTTTGTAATCCGCCTGACGCCACGGAGGTTTGAAACGTTATTTTTTTCGTTAATTGCTTTGAAATGTTCTTTCTTGTCGTCGATGGCTAACTGTTTTATTATTGTATTTTGTCTACCTGTATTGGAGACATTGCAATGGATACAGACGATGAAAAAATCGGTCAAGTGTGAATCGAACTTACACTGATTATGATCCGTATCAGCCATCACAAATGTAATTTTCTTCTTCATCATCATACAAACATTGTACAGACGAAATTTGCGATAGAGATTTCGTATTTTAAGTCGATTCTTATTTTCTACGTACATTATTTTCTTCAATTATTGTTTTCAAGCTATACTATAATTAAGAGGAAAGATTTGATTGTTTGTTTGTTTTTAATCGAATAGGTTCCGAAACTATTAAACCGATTTTCAAAATTCGTTTCACCTATAGAAAGCTAATTTACTGCAAGTGACACAGGATATAATTTACGCGGATAAAGTCGCGGGTTTTAAGTTGTAAGTTTCGTGTTATAAATAATAAAATAAATAAAATAAATATATACGGACAAATCACACAGATTGAGCAGCCCCAAAGTAAGTTTGAGACTTGTGTTATGGGATACTAACTCAACGATACTATATTTTATAAACATCCAAGACCCAGGTCAATCTGAAAAAGATCATTTTCCATCTTGACCTGACCGAGGATCGAACCCGGGACCATCCGTGTCGCAGGCCGGCGTGTTGACCGCTGCGCCACGGAGCTCGTCACGTTATAACTTCGAAAAATATTTAGTACTAATTTTTTATGATATCAGTTCTCTTTCAAATGTTTATTTCAAATAAGAGTTACCACTGAACCCCGTAAATTTATGTAGCCCTTTAAAATGCAGTCTCGTTGGTATCCTTTTGGGTACGGGCGGAACCCCAAAAGCCCTAATCGCCTGACTCACGATTCAGCAATGTTATCGATATTATCAGTGTTTGTTTTGGCGGTGACATAATCGATAGAATACTGTATTTGGTAATAAGTAATTAAACTTTTATCGATGTAGGTTTGACACGGCGATACATGTACTAGCAAGAAAATGAAATGTTTGCACCTGCACTGCATACTTTGAATGTACGATTGTAACCTTCCTTCACGAAATTTTAACACGAATCAAAGGTTTGTCTATTATTTATTAAAAATGTTATAAAGAAACAGAGGTCGTTTTTTTTTATTACACTTAACATTTCCCCTTAATGTTTAGTAGATTTCTCATAAATTATGTAACTAAATATAAAATCAATCATTTTCGCATTTGGAATATTAACAAGCATGTTTACTATAAAAACTTGGTCATCACCACGAGATGAACTTACTTTTAATACTACTATATTTGCAGCTGCTCTTAATAGCTATTGGATACTATTTACAAAATTCTAAGCAGGTTGTAAATATTTTCAATTTGCCTATTTGTTTACAGTTTTAAAATTATCTTTATTCTCGCCGACATTGTTTCCGACACGTACCTCCACAAACATCTAAACAATTCATCCATCCCTTATAAAGCACCCACATAAACTTCTGGGTCTGACCATTGGCGGTCCTTTCACAATTTCTTTGAATTGTTTCGATAAAGTCTGTTTAAATAGCGTAGCTTTTGTCCGGATAAGAAAAAATGTAAAAGGCTATTAGGGCGTCGGGAAATTTCCAGATGCAAGTATATTGAAGTCCTTAAATAATAAAGGTAGTTTGTGTTTGAATTAGATTTGTTTTATCTAAATATAATATGAAAAAATAAAGTATTTCAAATGCATTTAGAGTAAAATTAATTAGTAAAAAGTACATAACTTAAAGTGAATGTAATTTTCACTTCGGCATATTGACGCCTGAATCAATATAAGATTTTGAAAGAATAAATGATTGAATTTCGTAAATATATATGGTAATCAAACAAAAACAATGGACAGTTCTTTATAATTTTAAAAGTACGTATTACCTAACATTCAGGATTTCAAAGGTCACAAAAAATGCCATGATGAGGAGCTAGCTTCAACTAATTTTGTATTTCCGCCAAATCTTAGTCTCCTCTGTTCTTCGATCAAATGTTATATATATCAATGAAAGTAACATCATTCCGTATTCCAATAAATAATTCCCAGTATTGGAAACACGCATTAGCGGAGGAAACATGCATTACTCCAACATCTTGATATCGCTCTGATTGCTAGATTGGGGGCAATTTAAGAGTACCCAGGGTTTCGTGGAAGCGGAAAGAATTTTGAAAATCGAGCCAGTAGCTTCGGAGCGTATTCAATGCAAAGAAACTATTAAAGTTTTGGCGAGACCCAACAGACTCAAAAAGGGCATGATAAGGAGCTTAAAACAAATATTCTACTTCCGCCAAATCTTAGTTTCCTATGTTTTTTTCAATCAATCCCAACTTTCCAACTAATATTATAAATGCGAAAGTGAGTTTGTTTGTTACGCTTTCTCGCCCTAAACTTCTAAACCGATCATTTCTCTGTGGTCCAGTGGTTAAGGCGTTTGCTTTACTGACCCCGGGGGTCGTGGGTTCGATTCCCACGGGAAGCATACTTTGTTGTTTCCAGTTTGGTTAGGACATTGCAGGCATGAATCACCTGATGGTCTGATAAGAAAGATGATTCCGTGCTTCGGAAGGCACGTTAAGCCGTTGGTCCCGGCTGCCATCTGGTAGTCGTTAAAGAAACCACGTCTGAGGCCGAGAGGCGGCTCCAAAGAACTCTGACATCAGGGTGTGCATGGTCGACTGACCGAGTCACCTACTCGAAATGATGATGATGATCATGAAATTTTGCATACACGTTGTTTGGAGTGCGGAAAAGGGATCCCGAGGCATCGACACTAACGCGAGTGGAGCCGTGGGTAAAAGCTAGTTGTAATATAAATCATTGGAAGTAACATCATTCCGTGTTCCAATAAATAATTCCCAGTATTGGAAACACGCATTAGCGGAGGAAACATGCATTACTCCAACATCTTGATATCGCTCTGATTGCTAGATCGGGGGCAATTTACGAGCGCCCAGGGTTTCGTGGAAGCGGCGCCATGGCTCACGCCGCATCGTTCTATGTAATTTATGGCTTATTTCCACTTATTTCATAGTAATCGTGTGCTCCTAAATGCTTGGCGTGTTGCAACATTGTGCTTTTGCACCTTGAACTTGGAAGTTCTGTTTTAGTTAATAAGTATAATGAGATAATCTTATTTCTGAATTTAATAAGAGTACATCATGAGATAAGAGAGAATTAGCCGTGTGGTTCCCGGCAGAGTAGAATAGGACCACTCTAAGTCTTTCCTTGGGTGTCGCAGAAGGCAACGTGAAACACAAGCTAAACAAAGCTTATTAACACCAAAGACACCTCTCCAACAAAAATTGTAGGCCAAACCCTCTGACTGCTCTAGCTAATATATGCTCTGGTAGCACAAAGAGGGTTGTGCTCCTCCAATGGAGACTAAAGAGACCTGCAGATGAAGATGATGATGATATTATAATAGCATTGTAAATGCATTAAAAACATCTATGAAATAAAGTATAACGATATTAAAACTACCTAGCAGAATCAAAAATCTTTAGATAATCAATTAACCATTGATAAAACATAGTTCTAATAGGTAGGAACACAATCTCTTCTAATATTATAAATGCGAAAGTGACTCTATCTGTCTGTCTGCATCCTCTAAATCTTTAAACGAAGTTGGTATGGAGATTGGAGATACGATAAGTTGAAATCTGGTAAACATAAAGGGTAGAAAAATACAGTTTATGGGATCTGTACATACCCGAGCGGAGCCGCGGGTAGAAGCTACTGAAATAAATAATACTGATGATAATGAGTCTTAAACTTGTTTGTGGTATAATCAAACCTTTGTTTTATACTAATAAAAAGAGTGTCAATCAAGGTGGTTCATCATTTATCGCATTCAGTGCATCCAAACAATAACAAAGGCATAGTAGCAGCAAATGTGTTCTACACTGTAATATTAAACGACACTGCTATTTAAATGAGCAACAAATATATCAAACGTTTTGTATTTATTATAAATGCATTGTTTTAGATCGAAATAGTCATTTAGAATCATGACAGCTTCAAAATCATCACTTATACGTCTCATCAAGAAAAGAAAGTGTGTGATCATTACAATTAAGAACCGGATCGGGGTTCGACTCCTTGTTTGAACCTCTTCAAAGTTAAGTAGCGGAACTTCAGTCCACAATTGGAGGTCTGAATGGTTTGTTCAATCTATTCATTCATTGAATATCACCGCGACGACAAATAAACTTGTGATAGAATGGCTGTAATGTTAGAGAAAGTATTGATAGAAGGTAGAAATGCAAACAGATTTAGTTAAAAGCTGTAGATAATTTATAAAAAAAGTAGTTTTACAGAACTTAGGAGTACTAAAATATGTTTTAATTTGATTAATACTCTTCGTCGTTAAGTGAGCTTCAAAAGAAGAAAATGTTTCCTCATTCATAAATAAAGCACATTTTTAAAACCTTTCTTTATGTTACGGTATGATGTAGAATAATAAAGCTAAATTTCATAAAAAATTTAATAGAATATAGTCGGGCAATAACACTGCTTGGAATGTATCAACTGAACTGTTTCTGCGAATTTTATATTTTTAATTATGTCATCTTGTTTATGTATACCTAGCACATTGTTCGCACACCGTAATTAAGGCACTTAATTAAAATAATTGTCTAATTGTCTCCAGATCGGATCGCCATCTTGATAGCGACAATAAGTCTGTAATTTAGAGTATATCTCATACAACTATCTGTATCTTTATACGAGCGGCGGCTTTGTGTGGCGATAGCGCCGCAATTTATATGTTTCCTTGTTGCGTCTTTGTTATTGACAGTAAACACTGATTTTTTTACTATTTTGTCACAAACAATGTGCTTTCATGATTCAAGGGAGTTTATTGATTTTTGTGATTTCACAATATTAGCTATTTGTTAAACAAAAAATGTAAATTCCGAAAAAAACATTGGCGGGGATGATTTGCGTAGGTACTTCTTAATATGTACGTAAATTTACTTTAAAAGTCTTGAGTCTCGAGTCTATTTCAAATGAAATAGTCTTACATTGTTTTCAATGATGAACAAAAAATCAACAAAACCAAGCTTATAGTTAAATGTTTAATTAAATACACTATTAGGTACATGGTTAATAGGAGCATAAAAAATCTAAGAAAGGTCATAAAAACATATTCCCCATGCCGATAGCCCCATAATAATATAAGTTATTCTGAGTGGTGGTTTAGCCAAACATCTCGTTTTAAATCCGAATCACAATAATTTATTTTGCATGTTTATAAACTGAAAAACTCGTATTTGAAATGAGCGTATATGTTGTAATCGTCTAATTTCAGAGAAATTGTATAATGCCAGTGGAGGTCACGGTATGGCAGAGTCGGTTCATTTGTGAAACAAGACACTGATATTTTAATTGATTTATTTCTTTCAATGTAATTGAAATTAACTATGAATATAATCTTAAAAGATTTTATGTCTTAGTTTAATTAATTTTCATGCGTTTGATTTGTGAAATTCTGAACTACTTTTTAAAATTCTATTTCTGTTGCATTATATTGCGATGTTGACATTATTTTAAAAGCAGATGTTTATGAGATCTATGTTTTGTTTTACAATATGGGGCATCAATCCGTCTTTTTTATTTGCGAGTGTTTTTACATTTAAAACGAATGATCTGAATGAAATCGTCATGTTCTCTATGTTACCTACTGGCCTATTTTAATGTCAACAAACGCTTGGTAGTTAGTTATAAATAAAATAGCTCGATTAGCGTTCAACTCATTAATCATTCAGTCTATAGTGTCAAAACACATCCACGCACTCTCTGATCTCGGTACCATTCAAAAATGATACTTTCTACCACTCCGACGGCTAGGCTAATTACTTTAGTACGTTTATTTTTTACTTTTATAAGTAGGACAATGTTGTTTGCTTAATGCAGTCAAGATTAATTGTTAAGATACTTGTACAAATAAACGTATGAGATTTGAAGCGAAATTTTTGTTTTTAGGACATTTTTGATTCTAAATGCGTTGTTTTCTGGATCAACAAACACTTATTTGTTATTTTTCTTTGTTATTAGGTATTTTTATTTCTTTATTGTTGGAGTCATAGCCTTTTGCGTTCATCATGACTGCCTAACCTTCCATCACATGAAGCAATACCACTTTACATTAAGCTTTACTAAGGGTATAGAAATTCCTTTGTTTATAAATTCTAGAAATATAAATATTGTAATTTACAAAATATTATTTGATTTAAAATAGAGCACATTTATTGTTATGTTTTCCCTAATTTTTCCATTGTTTAACACGGAATTTAATCTCTTCATGTCAACCTACCGTTATTTAAAACCTCAGAATTCAGATGTTTTGTGTAAATAGGAAATTTTGGCTCGTTTCCACAACGTGACTATTGTTAAAATTTCCATTACATTCCATTTATTTAACTATAGAATTGATCATCTTTGTTGTTGTTTGTATGTTGTTATATAAAAATAACAAGTTGTTCTTCTAAGCTTCTAAGCGAACTTAAGTACCTTAAGAAGTAACTAGGATAACTCTCGTGGGTGGAACCAATAGGACTGGTAGGTACACTCTTTTCACTAATCAGTAGTGAAAATGACCAACTATAGAACTAATAATCTTAGACCACAGTAGTGGGAGTTGAGGCCAAGATGTTTTATGTTCGGTACCTGCAGAAAATTTTTGCGGGTAGGTATCTATATTAGATAAGATATTTAGGGAATTTCCTATTCTTAGGTAATTAGAAAAGTGTAATGTGCAGATAATTCTAAATATCAATAAAGTAAATATTTAGCAAATATATTTAGAGATATCCAAATTATTTAACGAAGCTTAATTTGCATCTTAGTTTCGTTCATCTAGTCTGCACAACTGTCCGAATTAATTTAACTTAAGATAGACATCTGATATGAAATTTCTCCATTCTGTAATAAGATCTAAGAGCAAACTCCTCGCTCCATATATTTGGCGAGATGTTTAATGTTTATATTTGCACATTCATCAATGCGCTTTGTAAGCATTGTTCCGATGATTTAAGCTAGTCCTTTGATCACCGCCATTACATTTGTTTCGCCAGAATAATATTAATCAAACGCATTTATTACGCTCTCATTGAAAATTAACAGCCGTAGATGAAGTGTTTCTTAGAAGCGGCTATCAAATATTCTGACAATAACTGTGGCTTCCCTGGTGCTACCACAATCGTGAAACGTCATATTTCTGGATTACAGCCAATGCTTTATGACTATTTATTGTTGTAATGTAATGTCATTTGTTTAAGTTCCGTCGTTTTGGAATTGAGAAATTTATTGGAGTTTGTTTATCGCTGAGATGGCGCATATGTCTCTTATGTAATAATCTGTATTTTAGCTGATTTGCGTGCATTCTGCTTCGGACTGAATTCTGCACAACTCAATATTAAGGAATTATTTATTGAATAAAATGTTTGACTTCGATTTATGATTTCAACGATTGTGATATGCGGTTAAATCAAAGCAATCTAAAGTGAATCTGCCCTTAATTAATAAAACAAATAATCAAAGAATCCGTCGGCAAACAAGAAAACACGAAATCTCCCGCGACGTCTGTCAAATTAGCATCACAAACGAAAATAGCGTCATTCTAATTATTTTGATGACTCAACCGAAATACAATTAATCTTGCCGGTTCTGTGAACTGTCCGAGTGACGGACGGACGAAAATATCGTCGCATTTCGCGATAAATAAACTTGGGAGTCGAATATCGGATTTCGATTCCATCGGTGCCGCGTATCAAAGATTTTATACGCGTGTTGGATGCCGGTCGGCGGAGCGCAGTGCCGCACTGCCACTTCTACGATATATCTATATCTATAGGTACACTTTCCGTCTTATTATAAAACGGGTACACACTGTTAGTACTTGTTTTTATGTATACCATTACTCATCATATATCTATGTAGTTTTTAAGGTTACCCAAAATTGTGGGTTGACATCGCTTGAAGAAAAAGCGTTGTTCAGTTTGTTGCCACTTCTTCTGCACTCCGCTTTGGAAGCGGCCATAACTTAGCCGTAAGTAAATAACTGACATCCACAATTTTCAGTAACAGAATAAGTGTTCAAAGGAACCGATATTAAATAAACGTTTTGAATTTGAATTATTCTACGAAAATAGTCAGTCACATATTGTATTTTTTCTCACAAAGATATCGATAAGGGCATAGCTCTTAATTATCAAAGAGTAAGAATTTAAAAGTAACGGTATGGACGTTTATATTAGCAGCCATGTTTTGGAATTTTCGTGTTTGTTGCCAAAACTTGCTTTATTGCTTTACGATCTGGTTCCAAATGAATATGCCATAAATCTTACATTTTTCAAAGCCGTGTTAGTGTGATCAGCTATTTGAAATTAATATTATTTACGCCAAGCCATTCACTACTTGAATAATTTTAAGAAATGAATATGAAAAGCCATTGTGTGTGGGTAAGGAGTTTAGGAGGTACCAACTTTAAAATCCCAATGTACAGAATTTTTAAAGCACCTAAATACAAGTTTTCAAAGCAACCCATGGCAAAACAAATCGACAAGAAACAAAAGAAGTAATTCCACGAAATGTTCTCAACTGAATGTGGGACTTGTCCTTAATATGTATTTGAATAGGTATCATTATTTATTATTACAAAACCCTTACTTTTATCAAGTAAAACTAGATCTAGTCTGTAACCGGAAATCAGCTGTCGCGTCACGATTCAACTGGTAGGCGTCCAGCTAGATTCACCACGATTGGTAAGCTGAGCTGCCTTCAGAGGAACTAGTTAATAGATAGACAATCTGAAAAAATATAGAACTTAGTAAAGAGAATAATGTAAGTATTTTGTTCAGGTATTTTAAAATGTATATTTTTTTAGAGAATTGAAAGACGTCGCTTTTTTTTCTACTTACGTGTACCTTTAAGGGGAAAGCATGAATTTCGGGGTCCAGTGCTCCCCCCATTTCAATAACTCTGTCGTTCTTAGAGTATGTCGACTTTATGGTCCTAGGCTTCTGTTTGCCCACGATTTAAGCTTTGCTTAACATCATTGTTATACACTAAACTAATGTTCATTTACCATATATAAAAATGCACAAAAGTTAAAAGCGATCAAATGAACAAGCGTGAATTTCAAATCCATATATATATTTTTTTAAGATATAGATTACTAGCTGTTACCCGCGGCTTCGCCCGCGTGATATATAGCCTATGTCCTTCTCAGTACCCTAACCTATGTGTATGCAAAATTTCATGGTGATCGGTTCAGTAGATACGGCGTGAAAGCGTAACAAACAAACAAACAAACTCACTTTCGCATTTATAATATTAAGTTAGGATTAGGATACACTCACCAGTTATTATTTCAGAATTGTTCCCCTTGACCTTTGGCTTTGTTAAAGTGTCTAACGCTCGAATTATCTTTCCTTGCGACTGAGTGGCCCGAAGTGGAAGCGTTCGCCTCTCTGTGAACGGGGAACGCTCCACGCGACGCCCAACGCAGCGTACGATGCGCCGCGCATTGCCACTCCATCGTATACATCGGTTCAATTCTTTAGTAGTGTGTGTGTATATAGATATGTACGAGTGTGTGTGCATCTGTCTATTTTATTTATTGGATCAATAAATAGCCGGAAATCAGTTGTCTCTCTAACTGGGAGACGTCCAAGCTAGATCCATGATTGGTAAGCCGAGCTGCGTTCAGCGGAACTCTAATTAGAATGCTTTTGTAAAATTAGATTTGCTGTCAGCCCGCGATCGTGAGTAATTCATTAAAGCCATCTGACCTTGTGCCGAAGCTATCCAGAGGTGAATTGGCTGTCCGGTGGATTATAGGCAATCGGAATCTTTCATATTTCGACACTTACTGATTAAAAATTGACATAGTGACAGATGTCGTGATGTTTGATTAGAAGCTTGATTGTGTTCTTGATCTTGGGCCCAGTTTTGTTTCTTAAAGGCATGTAATATCAGACGCCTAGGTCCCGAATCATTGAAGATTAAGATACTACGGGAAAGCTCAGAATATGTCCGCTAGATCCTAGAACCATAAAGCAAGCAATGTCGTGAAGCTCGCGCGAGCTACATATAAGTTTCTTGCTCTGTGGCTCGATCACTTGTTGAGCTTAAGTAGTATACGTAGTAATCAAAGGTGTTCAAACATGCTATTTTGAGACACTGAACTGTGAACATTAGACACGGAAGGCGATTTTTAAAAGCGCGCCCTTCATGACGAAAGCTATAAAAATAACGCGATATATTTGTAGCATTCATCAAGAGTTGTCACAGTGGCTCATTGTGCGCCCTCGCCGCCCGTCTACGCCTCGTCTAGCTCCGCGCATAAATCATTGCCCACAAATTAGAAACTGTATAAAAATCCAAAATTACTAAGGATCTAAAGGCTATAAAAGTATAATTTCGAGTGGGTTTTGAGTTTAATCCCGCCGTGGTTTTACGACGATATAAAGTTTGATTAATATCTCGTTGCGGTGCATTTGTTATTATGCCCGATAGAGGTCGGACAATGTTGCATGACCCATTTACGGATCGGGTTCGTATTTTGGCGGGGCCGCAGACGAAACAAGCCCTTCGGGAAACATGACTCATTTAATCGCCACTTTATTTCGATTCTTTTGTGCGAATTCGCAATTTTCTTTTATTACTTATTTGTCTTTGAAAACGAAAAATCGATCTCAGGTTACTTAATTAAATCTTCCTGTTCTTATCCCTTCTTTATAGGTATGATGTCATAATATTTTATTTTTATTTTAATACGGCAAATCAATGCTTTTTTAATGCTATTTGTCATAAGATTTGTTTAAACAGAAATATTTTAATATTATTTACATCTTGCGGTCTGCTGAATAAAAACTTAGGGGTTTTAATTTAGTAACCCATTCGCTGCCGGAGTATACTCCGGCAGCAAATGGGTTACTGGTGGTGGTGGGTGGGTTATAAATATATTTATAACAATGCATATTTTTTGTTTAAACGCACAGGCGTATCTAGCAGATCTAAATGCGTAAAAGTCATAACTCTACACTTATATACCTATAGTATATGTACTGGTTTTTGCTTTCAATTATCACAACATATATTTTTACGTGTCTTTTTCATATTAGCATCTGCTCCATTCCCGATTTTAGCATCTATGATTTGCCTTTTATAAATATAATAAAAAACATAGATTAAAAAAATTCGTCGACTATTCCTACTTCTATGATAAAAAATTATATTGCGCTAATTCTATATAGGCACGCATGATTAGAAGTACGTACGTCAATCTGTCAGTCTGTCACTCCGTAACTTTTTGTCGGTATTTCCTTCGACGCTCGCTCTTGTCGGATACGTCAGGCCGTCGCGTATTTCTCGATCTGTCACATGATTTGAACAGTATCAAATTTAGCGCAGCGTAGGTGAATAGCCAGAATTATCTGTTGGAATATTGAAATTTCATTGTTTTAACTATAATTATTTTAGTCGACCGAAATCAGCAAGAAATTAGCTTTCATGTGACAGTTAAATTGTGAAATACGAAATTAGCTGGCTTGCCTGTGTATTTTAATTGAATACAATAAAAAAAACGCTGAAATATATTTAAGGTGTCAAGCTCAGCGCACGTACGCAGCTACCAGATTTTGTGTAGTTCTCATATGTTCTGCAAGGGTATGGTATTAAATTAAACGTTATTTTGTCTTTCACTAAAAAGAAGTTACCGTAGCAAACTAAAGAAATTTACAACTTGTAAATAGATTCTTCACATTTAGTAATATGCTAACCTAAACTCACAAACTTTTCTGCAAAGTAAACCTGACTTAGCTTGGTAATATCCAGTCACTTGTATATAAAAAGAGGTACTTCCCACACGCGCTTAAATTTATCAGCAAGGCTCAATAGCCGTCAGAGCCTCGTTAAATTATATTTAAGGCTTATTAGACAGTGGGCATCGACAACTGGCAGGAATGCCACACTCGACAATTCTCGTTACCGATTTATTCATTGGGCACATATATTTCATTTACTCTCGTTGGATCCCAGTTTCCGATCCTGTTTTTCAGGTAGATAATATAATGTATACATACATAGTTATTGATATTGATAAATAGTTATTGAACTAGATTGACCTTGAATGATACGAACTTTTATTTAACTATTAGCGATTTTCCCGTGACTTCATCCGCATAAAACTTTACACCCGTATTTTACCCTTTTAGAAGTAAAATTTTAAAAATCCTATCTTAGTGCTAACTTATATCATGCATAAGAGGAGCCCTGTACCAAATTTCAAGTTTCTAGGTAAGTGCAGTAGTTCGGGCTATGCTTTGAATATAAGTTAGTGAGTCAGTCAGATTTGCCTAATATATATAAATATTTAAAAAATGAATAATCTTCCTAATTAATAACATGTTGCATAGAAAATAGAGAGAAAATAGAATTGAAGTGGATTATGTAGGTACTTATGACCAGTTTAATTTAAAAAATCTGCATTATTATGAACTTATCCATGGAACCAAGTAAAAGAAATAGGAATGGTATGCTGTGATGGGATAAAAGTGGGACCAAAAAGGCGATGCAACAGGAACAAGTGATATATTTTAGTGTTGTGCCGCTTGCTCGACTGGCCGACCCGCCGCGGGGCCCAATAAAATTATTCGAATAAATAAGCAACAGATCGACTCGTAATTAAAAACATAACTTATTAATATCGTTTATTAACGCTGGCGGGTTTCGCGCCTGCCCAACAGTTTAGTAAAGATTTTAAATCAAGCGACAGAGGAAGGCATATTTTAGTATCGATTTAAATCGTTTGCATCGACTCGTTTTGTTGGGATCATACGGCCAGTGCAGTGAATAAATCACTGATGTTTGACACTAGAATTTTATAATCATAAAATATTTTAATATGGGATCTATTTATAACAATTATTATTTTACCTTTCAACAACGTAATGGAGGGCTTTTAAGATACGAACATTATAACATTTTATACGTGCATAACTTAACATAATTTTAACAGTATAATATATATTTTAGCAATTATAAAGCTCTATTCTTCATTGAAGCATTTTAAATTACATTAGGTGCATGAAACTGAAATATGTATAAAAATTCTCAGCTTAAGTAACTACTCAACTGGAAAGAAATCGATATGAAAAACTAAACCATTCAAATTGCAAAACATACTTAAACGCACGAAATAATCGTACAAAAAGCATTGAAAGGCGAGAAAGGAACAATAAACGTTTTGATTTATTTTAATATAGTTATTTATGGGCCCTCACAAATTGGTCTCGTGACGGGCCTCTTATCGAGTATCGGCACTCGATAAAATCGTCGATATCTCGATCGGCGATTCTCGATACTCGGTTATTAATGGTAAGCTCATTGTACTTTTTAATGAGTTACGATTTGGTTGGCACCTACTTAGCAATGACATATATCTATTGAAGCCAAGTAAACACCTACAATTGGCACAACACTACCTAAGATTAATTTTTTAGATAAATTAATAAATAACTTTTATGAACTTGCGCTTACGGGGTTTAAGAAAATTCTTATATTGATAGCTTATATCACTTTAAAAAAGAGTAGGAAAACTATCCAACTAATTCTTAAGGTGATATAATTGTATTCTACCAAATTGTGACTCTTCAACTGTCAGCGTCCATAAACAGGAGACATCAAATAATTGTCCCTTGTATTGTCATATTATATATAATAATTGTCAATTGAACCTTGAACGAAAGTTAGGTTTTTTTCTGACGATATCCCGACCATTTATCATCATTCATCTTCTTTTAAAACGGATTAATATAAAAAAAAAACTTTACATCTTCATAGGATAACTAAATAAATTGCTACAATTAATTAGCTTATAGATTTAAACGCATATAAGACGCAACATTGTTTAATATAAGAAATACAGAAACAATGTATAAACACGAAAAATATGAAATAACATTTGTGTAATTTACGTCAGGTTTCCAATGCATTATTTTGTATTGAAACATACGACGTGCCATACAAATAAATAACCTGTCGATATAAGTGTTAACTCACATGTAGCAGCAACAATAAAATGCGAGGACATTACCAAAACGTCCGGTTCGTTCATTCTTGAACGATCGAATGATAACTCATCTCGTTCGCTCGTAAATCGAAACAGCGTCCATAACTCGCGCGGCTTAATTACGAATAAATAAATAAATAATTGAATGTGAGCCGGCCGCGGGCCTAATCGATCGTGTGGAAGGTGCTAACAAGCCAGCGCCGGCCCGTTTGCTTTGCCGGTTGGGCCACGCGAAAATCCGCTACTTGATAACGCGATTGCATATCGTAATTGAAACTTTGTAGCGTACTATCTTCCGTGAAGGAAAGTTGTGCAGTGATATCCCATTTTTAAAGAAGCGGAACTTGCTTGGACATTTGTGACAGTTTTATATTTTGAACGATTTAATTTACAAGCCATAGAAATAAACTTTGTAGGTACCCTTTTGTTTCTGGAAATTGTTAATTATGTCAATGTTTCAAAATAATTGTTAATAAATGAAATGTACTTTTAAATATAATACATTTAATTAAAATAGTTCGTGATTTTTGTATTCAATGAAAACACTAGAGAACGATTTTAATTCATTAACAAATTTATTTATTGATGCATTTAGATATTCGTCGTTAATTTCATTTTACACGACTTTTCGATATTGAATTCAATAATTTTGTATGCTATAGTACTTAGCAACACTAATGATCTAATCTGAATGAAACCGATACTGTCCCAAGATAGTCGAGCCTACGGAAGCCGCACGTATTGTTTTCTTCATCCATTTTTCCAGCCGTCGGACGATTGACGCGTATCCATTTCCTCGACCGAGAATAGTTCCGCCTCCATGTCGTGCTATAAAATAAAGGGCATCACTCGTCACCGCCGACCATCGAAATATACCGGCGAGATGTCACGGATTGCTGCTCGTTAGAAGGTAATTAGCTTATGGATCACTCATCAGTGTCTATTTAAATAGATGTGGAAAATCATTTATATCCAATGAAGACGCGGCCTTACTCTGACTCATTTGTGTTATTCGCGAAAAATCCGATCGGATTGTCTACTAGCCTTGGTTCACGTAAATACACTTCAAATTTTAAAAATAGAATGTGTTGTTGTCAATTACATTTGAAAAATTGGACACGGTAATTTTCCTACTTTATTATTTTTACTGCAACATATTTTTTTCGTTAATATTTCTTAGATAGTACTATAAACTTCACAGTCTAATCTCTCTAAAATAAAAAAAATATATAAGTCGTAACTAAATTAATTCATTATTGTTCATAAAATAGTCTAGCAATTTAAATCGTATTAACGCCAGTTAGAAGCGTAGTTATGGTTTTAAATCCTCTTAATTGAATGAATCCAGGTCGGATGGAAGGTGTGCTTGATGGATGAGCAGCTAAATTACCAGCCGCCCCCCACCTCTCCTCTAACGAGTTGGCCAAAAGCGATTATTTATAAGAAGCGATGACAGCTCTTCCGACTTGATACTTCAAGATTTAAGCGTTGCCTGATTGAAATTTTAGCTGTTTTCTACGTGAGTTCAAGTGCTACGCTTATGTAATGTTTTTTACTAAATAGTATTTTCTTTAAAACTGTTTTCTTAAAATATTTATCGCAATGATGACAGGTCAGCAGCAGCATCTTTATAGTTTTGAATACTATTGCATTTAAAATGAGTATGCAAGAAACAGGTTTTATAGAAATTTGTTGTATGATCGCATCATTAAATTACTTATTAACGCAGAAATTAAAAAAAAGTACAAATACTGATATTTTAAAAAAATATTACAAATGAATCTTTATCCAGGAATGCCACTAGGTACACAAAACTTTAATCAATAGGAGACCTATTGAATTAGGTCTTACAATACAACTGAAGTATGGAATACAGATTAGCATAAACTTTAGCTTTAGTTAACAATTTTATACAGTGGTTGCCTTTGAAACCTGTTAGAAGTTCCTGTTAGAAAATAATAAGCATTATGGAATTTTTCAATGGGGTTGTGAAAAGTGTTTACCGTAGCAACCCATCATGTGTTGCAGTTCATCGCTACTTGACGGTCAATTGGTAGTAAAGTATTGGTAATATGGTTTCTTTATTATAGTGAAAACTACAGAGTAAATTTTAACGTATTGTCACTGAATAGAAGATACATTTACAGATAGTTGTAGATGTTAAATATGATAATTTATCTATAAAATTAAACTATAAGTTAAAAAATAAACTTATCCTTGAGGAATAATCATCTCTTCTTCATGTCCGTGAGAAAAGAAAGAACATAGAATGTGCCTGTTGCTTCTCTTCCCGCGCAGATCGTAGAAACCGGCCGAGGGAATCATGTGTAATGAGCAACCCATGATTATTTTGATTCCAAGTTTCGATTCCCACTACACACTGAACTGGGCTTTTGGGTATTATTGCCTTAGGTTCTGTCTACCCCGTAAGGGATAATGTTAGTATGATCAATATCAAAAGTCAACCTACTTCGCACTGAGCGCACATACTACGAAGAAGATAATTAGTAATAGTATGAGACGACTGACTGCCTTATGTTTTCTCTAAGCAATAGACCTAAGACAATTATTGGAGAGAGAGTACAGATGATTAAAATGTAATACAATTAAGTTTGAATTTCTATTGGGAGCCACAAATTCAAACTTGTTGGTTACGCGATCATCATGAAATTTTGCATACTCATAGGTTAGGGTACTGAGAAAGACATAGGCTATATATCACGCGGGCGAAGACGCGGGTAACAGCTTGTGACCCAGCATATTTGCTCGGTGTATCCGATTGGCTAGTGCCAGCCGCCGGATATGCCCGGCTTATCGCTATCTCGTATCCGCAATTGTCCGTGTGTACAGTTCCCACGGATGTTGGTTCAAATGGAAAATGTTTTCCTCCACTTTGGGATTGTCATTCCCAGGTCTGTTACGTCATTGAGCTGAATAGCTCTCCAAAAGTATCTATCTACAAATGACATATTCGCTCCGATAAAGTTATATTAAAACTGGGTCTGCATCGACCTAGTAATGACTATGATCTTGCTAATATACTAACTTCTTTCTAAAACTTCGCTTGCGTAAAATATAGCCCCTTTGATGATGGTGCTTTTGAATTAATAATTTTAAACAAAGAGACCACACAGAACACATAGAAAGGGCTGGCTTGCTCAGCCGTGGGACCTTAAAATAAGTAATAAAAAATCAAACAAATAATCAAATCCTTGCTCTCTATTTTATTAGATTTTGATAAAAGATGGAGAGGACTTTATGTTGCACATCTATTAAAATTATATGTAATAAAGTTCACAACTTACTGTGGGGCTAGCTCAATTTGTGTGATATGTCCCTAAATAAATAAATAAAAATAAAATAAAGTGCTATAATAACATTTTAGTTGGGCAATAAAAGCGGGTAGGCGTTCCGGCCCGCCTATGCATCCCGCCCGCCCTGACTCTGGGCGGAACACTGGGAGCTTTTGTTTGCATTAATCATTTATAACGAAACTTCCACGCTGGTCTGGGAGAACAGAAAAACGTAGAATGTTCCAGCTGCTTCTCTTCCCGTGCAGATTGTAAAGCCGATCGAAGAAATGGGCGTCAGGATCATGTCAATAGGCGATGCGGCTAGCAACCCATCTCTATTTTGATTCCGTTCTCACTTACAAGCCCATCAACATGCTAAACGTGGCCTTAAGGTTTTTGCAGACCTGGGCTCTGTCTATCCCGCAAGGGAAAAAAACGTGATAGTATATATGTATTTATAACGAACACGTACAGTTCATACAAAGACTAAGACATTTGTATGTATAGATGACAATACCTGTAATGTAATTAAAATCCATTATATACGCAAGAAAAAAAGCTAAAAAATGGAGAAAAAATGTACTTCCAATAGAAATTTGACCAGATGAGCTTTTAATATGACACGTGCTTTCAAAATATTGTTTGGTGAATTTCTATGGGAGGCAGATCATAATACCTGTAATGCCGGAATAAGAATCTATAAAAGGATATACATACGCAAGAAAAAAATTAAGAAAAAATGTACTTTTAATAGAAATTATACTAGATGATTGGTGAATTTGTATGGGAGGTCCAATAGGATGAAGGTGTTTGTATCTCCATCACGCAAAGTCGGGTCAATGGATTTGAATGAAAATTGGCTCATATTTATACCGTTATGTGTCTGTTTCCTTTATAATCAAACGAATCTCTATTCTTTTGGATTACCTATTTACTATTTATGGGCTTTTGTAGGTGTCCTTTAGAGTCTAGATTAAGCCAGTAAGCGAGTTGTTCTTGATTTTGAATTGATTCAGGCGTTACTTTGCGGAAGACAAAGTTACATGCACTTTGAGTTAAATTAAACTCAAGGTGCATGTTATTCTTAATTATCAACGGTATAATCCATTTCGTCTTATAATGGCAGACCGCTAAGTAATTCTCTACAGCCGATCAAGGATTGTCTATTTTATTTATTCCGCACATTGTTCATAAACATGGGTTTATAACGCCAAACTCACATTATAAAGACCACTAAAATTGATCATCAATCAATCAAAAAAATCTAAAACAAACATCGTGGTTCGCAAAAATTTCGATCGATATAGATCGAAGTCCTAAGTCAACGCAGTCGAAATCGCGGGTCAGCGCTAGGTTACATCACTGAAATGACATTACACTCCTGTTTCGGGTAGTCGTGTAAAAAGTTAAAAACCAATCAATATCATATACATACGAGCCATTGTCAGCAAGCGTAGTGGGTGGCTCACGATATTAATACGAAGATAAGCCAAGTTGCTATCGCTCATCGGATTTACCACACAAAGCTTTACCTTGATTAATTTCGTGAACGTATTGAACTAATTCGATTATCGAAATGCGAGAGTTCAATTCGTGCCTGGAGCCTTGAAGAGTTTGATTCTGCTGATAATTTTTCGGATAAATGATTTTTATTTTTCTAATGTTTTCGCGATTGTTATACATTAAAATAAATAAAAACGTTAGGTGTATATATAATGTAATAAACGCGATAAAAACCGTATTAAATTAATTTTATTTTACTTCTTACTTTTTTTTTTAATTATCAATTTGTTACTTAAAAGGGTAAGCATCGCTACCAGCTACATGCTTACTAACATTACTTTAAGAGAAAATGTCATTTCATGTACTCCTTTTTTTCAACCTACGTCCTTTAAAATTTTCTAAATGATAAAAAATATGTCAAATATCAAAATGATTTTATGTTTAGATATTTTAACACTGAAAGCATGTTATATTTCAAAACACAAGTCTTAAACTTTTAAAATGAATAATTCATGTCTGAGAATTAAATAAAAAATATATGACCCACCTACAAACGTTCTTCATTTTATGTCCTTTCTAATTTTCCAAACGATAATACTTACATGTCTTGTAAAATTAAAACTATTTGTATGTTAACAAAGAGAAAGTTCAAATGTTCACTTAAATACGAATAATTAACATAGAAGATGAGCGAAGATAATTGATTTGATTATTTTTAAGAGCCATTACAATTAGCTTCAATGTTCTTCGGCAGTAAACATCAAAGTTGTGAAGAGAGTTAACCTTGAGAAACCACCAAGGCGTAGTGCTGGCCTGATAGATGTGCGTTAAGTAGATAACGTACCTACCTAATTTTATTATACATACGGCATATTCCGCTTTAACCTATAATATGCTAAACGTGGCTTTTGGGTTTTATGACCTCGGGCTAAGTCTACCTCGCAAGGGATAAAGACGTGATTATATATACGGCTGTATACGGCACATGAACAAATAATTTGAAGGTATCATAGTTTTATCAACTAACTGTGGATTTTATGAAAACAACACTTAAATTAATATATAAAAGTGTTTTTTTCTTTTGCATTGGATGTTAAACACAAAGAAAAGAGGTCTAGTGTTCAATAAATCTTGTTTCCCAAACTACCACATTGTACACGTACCCACAACCACACAACTATGAAGAAGATACTATTACTAGTAATCAGACGACCCGCTGCCTTATGTTTTCTCTAGGCAATAAAGATCATAGACAAATAATGGAGTGAGGGTGAAAATGTAAAAAAAGTCATACAAATCCGTTTGAGTTTCTATTGGGGGCCACAAATTCAAACTCAATTGACGTTTGTCCTAAGCCCTAAAAATCTTCTAGGCAGTTTTACGGCAGTGCACGTACCTATTGTAAATAATTCCTTTCTCAAAACTCATAATTCAGTAGCCGTACCAGCCAGTACTGTGCCGACAAAAAGTATTTAACCCAAAGCAAAAAGGTCCCGGCGTCCGAGTATTGAACACCCCGTTTCCCTAACCCATTTATGCTAATGCTGCATTGTGGTAGGCACTTCATTTTGTCTATCTGCCACAGCATTGTCGTTCCTGCCCTTTGACTCTATTGTGTGTTTTTTGTCGCCGATCATTTTATTTATTTCCGTTATGTATTTATCTTTTGTCTATGTTCGATATTAACTTTGAATGTTTCTTTAACGCTCTCGTATCTCATTGATTCCCATTATTTTTTGGTTTGTTTGTATTTTAACGCTTACAAATCGTAACCATTGTGTCATAGGTACAAAAACCGACTAGGGTTTCGGCGTAGCTGGAATGAAGGCGATTAAAGTTTATCTGGATTACAGGTTTTTAGACTAACTGCTGTATTCATAGTAAATTAAATATACTATAAAATGGCCATAGTAAGAATTAAGGATTCAAATCTAACATTTAGAAGAAAATTCGGTTATTAATTTTGTTGAATGTGTACCTAATTAAGTACTACCCTGACTTTATATGGCTCAGGTAGTATATAGAGCGTCGTATGCCTGCAGTAGAGACTAAAACAAGTCCTGATGATGATGATGATGAAAGCACTATAATAGTGTTATAGAGTTTTCATGAATATGGATATAGTATAGTACATTGTACAATTCACTACACTTTATATGCAGCAATATAGGTGTTCAATGCAACCATTACTGAAATAACAAAAAAAAAGAGATTGGTCTTTGTAAGTGGAAATAACAAGAACATGTTTATAAATAAAAAATTATCTCTCACCTATTTAAACTATTAGTAACAGTCTCCCATTATTATAAATTCGTTGTGACGCCTCCAATTCCGCCTCGTCACGTTCGGGACGCCGTGTTTTAATGTTATTCGGATTGTCATTCAAATGTTCATTTAGATGAGCGCCCAGCACAGTGGCACTGCGGGCCTCGACACCTTCGTCTAGAACCCAACAACTCAAATTCTACTATTTGGTACTTGTGACCCTATGTATTAGGTCAGCATGCTTAACTATGGGTGAATACGACTCTTGAGAACTACTTATCTATTCCATGTCTTCTTCGATGTCACATGTCAGTTTATCGATTTACTTTGCTTTGTTAGCCATTTTGTTGTCACTGTCGGCCTCATAGTCTTTATTTAATTACAAAATGCTATTATTTTTCTACTTCGCAACAATGTGAAACACATTTAACAACATTGTATTGTACACACCACACAACAAAAGGAATGATAAAGTAAATTAAAGGTTTCCATTCCAATGATATTTTACGATACCCGTAAGCGACAAAGCGATGGTCATAAAATATAAGTATAGGTAGTCGGAACATGGACTTATAAACCTTAAAGAAAGAATGCTCAAAGTGGTTCAACCGCGACTATCGTTGCCACATAGTCTCTAAAAGTAGACTATAATTTTGAAACGCTCATCTATATATTATATAGCTTGAAAAATATAATTATACTGAACAAGAGAAATAACATTGTAAGACACGGAGTGACTCGATTGACGGCCAATTTTCTCCGCTCTCATAAAAAGTGCGAATATGACGACGTTAATAATAAATTACAGACACAAACCTCACCCAGAGGATACTGTCATTTTGAAACAAATGCAAATAATTACTTTCCCAATATTACCCATGTGAAAGAGACAAAAGAACATAAGCCGAGTGAGCCAAACAATGCCTGTTATCAATCACCTAAGACGAAAATGACTGAAAAATAAATTAGAAATTACTTAGATAGTTGAAGAAAATTGCTTCAAGAATCTTGGATATTTGACATATAATTACGAAAGTTGCATTAAAGAAGTTGCATTTTACTGCGGCATATCATCACAGATTTTACATGCAGACGATACGATTTATATCTTTTGGGTAGAGTTATGTTCTTCAGTAAAATTACCTTTTTTACCAGCGCTGAATTTATAAACTACACGTGTACCTACTGTGTTGTGCATTCCATATCTAGAATTTGTCATCATTATTGCCTGCAGAGGAACTTAGTACATTTTACGGTTGCCGATAGCCGCCACCATTTGGAGGATTCCATTGTTGCATTGATGGCAATGATCTGTTCGTCTTCGGAGCATCCGACATTTCCATTGTTGCAATTTTATTGCCGGTGTTACCGTCCCCGTGGGTCGTAAACCACGCAACAGCATTCGATACTATCCACCGCGATCCGCCGATGCGCTGATGGGATCTGTGACCGCAGGACGCGTATTATCACCAGCCAGAGCCACCGCAGAGACGCGATTTTCATTCGTTTCTAATAAATTGATACGAGGTGCGGCGAAAAGGGTTTCCAGTTACACCATTGGTCGAGGCGTTCCCCAAGGATCGATGTTCGAACCCAGTTGTAAATCAACTTTACAACCTTTAATTACAGATATTTGCCGTCTCATGCGAGTGCACGGGATATCGGAGGGCCGGCGTGCTCGCGAAAATATCGCATAATAATGGGTATTGACCCGTAATGGCTCGCCTGTAGGTACTATCGGCCGCCTTTGTCTTGATTGTTGGAGCAGAAATATTCTTTCTGAATGATTGCCAATTACATCGAATGGCCTCCTGAATTCCACTGAGCGATACAATACTTAAATATGCTTCTCAGATTTGATTTGCGTCCGTATAAATGATTTATGTGATATTAAATTTAATAGCCATCAGAATAATTTGACGTTTCTTATAGACGTTTTGTATTAAGTTTTAAAATATAAAATCTTGGTTTGATTACCTACCCTTTGATTGTTAATCTTGATGTTGAAAAGTGTTGAATATGATCGATTTTTGTAATAAATACGTTGGTTTCTGTAGTAATTTCATGGTGAGATATTCCAATAAGAAAGTGTTATCCGGCTCGCTCGCCACAATGTTGCACCGGATAGGGCGGCCGTCATTTTAATGTCTCTCAGACGGAATTACGCTGGATTGTTCTCAACTTTACTGCTCTGTTCATGATTGATCGTTGTATCCTCAACCTTATGTCATTTTCGCGCCGTATCTCTCGGAATTTGTACTACAAGCAATAAATGTGTATTGAGTTATGGTAACTCCTCAGTGTTATTGCGTTCAGCGTCTTTGGCTTGGCCTGCGCGTCTGTCAGTTGTTATCACAAGTTTTACGTCTACTAGGTATGCATTGTTTTTCATAATTTTCATTACAATCTCTAAAAAAGTGATCGTATTAATATTTTCAAAAATGACTTCAGTCACATTAAACAATGCCATCGTTTTGCACCGAAGTGTGGAAATTAACACTAGAATGATCGTATTTCTAAATTAAAAGCCCGCCTCGTACCGTAATAAATTCTGCGGCCCATAAACTCGTAACGACTGTCTAAACAGGGGCTAGCCGTCGTTTATAACCCTAATGCAAGGATAAGAAATAAAATCAACTTTCTGCGATTATATTTTAATCCATTTTGAGCACACATCGTTTTATTTTACGTCTCTTTTACGATGTGTAATGTCACTGTTAATGTCCAAACCAATGATTTGACCACCTGTAAGTGGCTAATATTAGTAGATATTTTTAAATATTTTCTTCAAGTATGCTAAGCTAATTCGTCAAATCAAATCTAGTAGAAGACAAAGTAGTAATTTTTTTACGATTTGTTTTTGTCCAAGGCCAAAATGGCCAAGTTATAAAGTAAGTACGACCTACCCTTTATGCATGTATTAACAATATACTTTAGTATGTTCGTACTATTAATTTAAAGCTATATTTGATTTAGGTTTATTTGTCGCAATAACATACATTTATATCCTCAATCGTAAACATTTTACAGCCGCATCGGTAGGTTTCGCGTTTCACATTTCTAACACATGTTCCAATACTTCTATTTATACATTCCCTATATTATCTTCTGTAATTGATGAACACTATGATTGCCAATAACAAAACTTCTTGTTAACATCACTTAAACCTAATTTGGAAATTCTGTACATAAATTATTGGTAAATGTTATGGGCAACTAAGTATATGACTCGGAAATCATGAAATCTAAAGATATTGAGGCAAATCATAAGCAGTTACTTTACGTTCGTCTCACAAACCTATAATTGAAATGAGAGAGTATCTACTTATGTTCGCTAGTTGGAGTGGTACCAACATAGGCGAGTAATTGAGATTGATCGAGTCGAGAATCGAGAGGGGCGGTGCAATCAAAAGCGTATCAGACCAATGGGCGGCCTCGCGCGACTCTTGCGCCTCTCTCATTGGCCGGTCGCGGGGTTGAGCCGCATAAAGGGCCTTGATACAGCTCTTGATAAGCGGTAGGCGTCGAACGTCGATTCGATCGATTATAGCCCGTGTGTGTCGTGGACGCGAGCTTGCAAAACCACCTGTTTTCATTGGAAATTGGAATGCTACGCTCTGACACCTGCTTGCTTGGGCTCATTCACATACTTATGTTTTTATTCTGAATGACGAACACACTAAATTAATAAATAATAACTCACGACGTGGAATGGTGCGTGTGGAATTTATTAATCGCCATAAAACTGAAAATCCTCAAAATCTGTCCATAAAAACGGATTACAAATCAAAGTTGCGAACTGCAACACTTAAAAGAGATTACCGGCTAATCTCGGGTTATTTACAATCCTTTATCAGCGCACGGGGGCGTTCGGCAACCGCGATTTACGAGACTCGCGAGTTTGTTACACAAAAGAATTAGCCTTTCTAAGCGACATCGAGTGCTAATAAAATATCGAGTGAGGCGCGAATAATCGCTTCGGATGCAATGCATGCAACACTGTAGCTATTGCGGTATCGGTAAAGAATGATTCTATACAAAGTACCATAAAGCACGAGTGCGTCCATAAAGTGAAATTTAGCGTAAGGTTTCGTAGGAAAAGCAATAATTTGTCACAATTGGGCACGATTAGATTGGCTCTGCCGGCGATTTGACATACGTCGTAAATTACCCGTTGAGCGGCCGAATGGCGTGAGCTGTCAGGGCCGTGGTGTACGTAGCGAGGTGTGGGCCTTTTCAAATGGTCGGGTTATGCAAATAGCGCGCGCAAGCGGCTAAGCGCACGCGCGTCGAATCGCGCGTTTTCCGCCGCCGCCGGAGCGGGGATTGCGTTTTGTGGAAATCGTTATTGGGGTGATTGCTTTCATAAACAATAGCTTTTGTCCACGGTTTCTTGTAACTAACTTGTTATTTTGTCGGATAGCGGGACTTTAAGCGTAACTTCGTGTCTGATAGCCAGTCTCGCGTTTATGCAATTTCACTCGAGAAGTCGTGCCTTATCTACGCTGTGTTCGATCGAAAGCATGTAATGTATTCGCGCCTTTAAACATAGCTTGAACAAAATTTGAATACGTTAATTACAAAATGTATATGTTAGAAATGAACTAACAATGGTTTTGTATTAAAAATACTGAAATAAGATTTTTTTCTAACTTATTATGTTAGAGATCATTTGCATTTGAACAATTAGATACCTAATTACTTTGTAAATCAATCCAAAATAGGGACGATTACTTCACTCATATACTGCCATAACAGTTTGCGAGGTGTCGATAGCACAAAACAACATAGTATGCGCAATAAAACTCGAATGTCAACATGTCGTCGGCGTCGTGGTGAGTCCCGAACGAGTTGCACGTGAGTCGCGAACGAGAACCGCTAGTAGGTACCTTTCAGGGCGGCTAAATCAACATGGCTGTATCATGCAAATTTTCATGTAGTATTCAAGATTATGGTAAAATATTTCCCGGGAATATGCTAACTAGCGTGGTACTAGCATGTGCTAGTATGTGATTGTTTCGATTGTGATTTTAAGTAGTTTGGTTAGAATTTTTTAATGTGCTGAGAGAGGTATGTTCTTGTTTAATACACTGCGTGCTTTCATGTTTCAATATTTCAGTCTACCTATAAGGCTTAACGTAAGTACAGTCGAGGGCAGATAAACCTGACCCCCCTGATTCTAAAGGCAATATTCGCAAAGATATTCCTTTGCGATGTTTTTACGATCGGTAACTTCCTATATAGTCATTTAAATTTGGTCGAAGCGTCGAAGCTTAATTTACATTTCTTGCCTTCCTCTAATGTCGTAGTCGTAGTTCTTTGCATCTCGTCCGATACGTTAAAATCTCAACTTTAATACAATCACAATTTTAAAAAATATCACCGCCTGCCTTGGGAATCGACCACGCATCCTCCAGAGCGCAAGCTACCCAGTTCACCGCTGCGCCATGATAGCTTTATGTGAAGTTGACGAATATGCTCATTAGTTGCGGAATGAAGTAAACACACAACAGCGAGATAATATCAGTGCTTCGTTATTGAATTGAAGGTAAGTTTTGAATAATTGTTTGGAGGGTAGTAAAAACCAATTCAACACTTTAGATTTATTGGCTTAGATACTTTGTATGACGCTGCAGTCTTTACCTTTGCTTTTAAATCTATCTGTGTTTATCAGTATTCTAATAATGGTTCGTTTAAACAACTTTATGAAAACGAAAATAATAGTTTTGTGGGAACAGAACATAAGCATTAAGGAAATTGCCCGACAGTTGGCTATAGCTGTAAGTATTAATAGGTTATAATATGTATTTTATACTAAGATATTTTACAATAAAATGTGAGCCGCATAATAGCTAATCCTTATACGTTTATAATTGTTCTAGAGAAATACGGTTCGTCTTTGGATAAAGAGGTATCAGGAAACTGGTGATGTGAAGTGTGATCATCAAGGTCGCCGTCCTGTAGTTTATACAGACGAATCCCAACGGCATCGTGAAATTGTAAAAAGTCACACTGAGTCTCCCTTTTTACCTACTCGTGTGAGTGCTGAATCACATGGAGTATCACTTAAAACAGTCCGAAGACATTTACACGCCGCTGGAATCCACAATTATAGACCAGCAAGGAAAATTCAGTTGATGGAAACTCATCGTTCAGCTAGAATATCATTTGCTAGACAGTATTTGGATTTCGATTGGGAAAGTGAAATAGTTATTTTCACCGACGAAAAAAGCTTCAAATCGGATAAAGATGGTCGGCAGATTTTGTGGAGAAAGATAAATGAACGCTACGAGCCACAAAATTTACTTAACAACAGAATGAGCGGCAGAATAACACTTGGTAAGTAAATTTACACATTTTCCTTTATTAAGTATATTGTAAATCTTAATTTGATAATTTATATATATAAATAAAAAATATATATGTATTTATATACTATATATTTTATGATATATATACATATTATACATATGTATATAATATTATAATAAATAATATTCAAATTCCTTGTTTTTTTTTTTTGTTTTAGCGTATTGGGGATGGATGTCGTCTATGGGGCCAGGAGAATTGGTGGAGGTTGGTGGCCGCATGAACAGCCAAACATATTTGGAGATCCTAAGAGACGTCATGCTGCCTACCGTCCGTGTCGCATATCCAGAAGGCCGTATATTTTTGGTTCAAGATAACTGTGCAGTGCATCGCTCGCGCCTCGTGATGGAATGGCTTCATTCGCAAAATGAAATAACTGTAATAAATTGGCCTTCAAAAAGTCCAGACATAAACGTAATTAAAAACTTGTGGGGTCAAATGGTCCTTAATTGGGACACAAGTGAAGTAAGGTCCAAAGAAAATTTAGATAAGGAAGTTACTTCAAGTTGGGAAATGATGCGAGGCAGAGATGCTTGTTTTAATATGGTGAAGGGTATGAGAAATAGGTTACAACAGATAATAGATAACGGAGGTTTTCCGCTGCGTTATTAATATTTTCTTAACTTATTCAAAAATAATTACATATATTATACATTCTGTTATTTAATCATTATCAATACCATTTTATCCCACAAGATTTATTTTTCATTTCATAGATAAAATATAAGACGAAAAGAGATATAAATTGTTGTCCTAGCTAGACTAGACTAAGATAACATGTTGGTTCTCTTTATGTCAAAAATTACAACTGGTTACAAAAATGGATTACTTATTGAAGGTTGGTTATATATAAATGATTGTAAACAGATTTTGTTATTTTATTTGTCCTAAATAAATTAAAAACGTATTATTTATTGAAGGTTGGTTAAATAATATTGTAAACAGATTTTTTTTTTCATTTGTCCTAAATAAATTAAAAATAAAGTATTTCAATCCAATATATGAAACTGTAGCCCATATACAAATATAAAAGATAATAAAAAACATTTCTAAATTAAGTCCTTTTACTGAGAATCGAACCCAGACTCTCTACAGTGAAGACATTTAACGGTATGATAAACTCAGTGTCTTACGTTATAGCTATTAGATCACTGACGTCAATTTCTAAATATCACAATGCTTACCAATGTCTGAGGAAGGTTTTTTCATCGATTTTATATATTGATAGTTTCACAAGTTTGCTAGAGATGGCGTTGGTTTATATGGACAAATGGCCACTTCCCGACTCGAATATACACAATACTTTGCGAGTTGGCTAGAGATGGCGTTGGCTTATATGGATAGGGGGGTCAGGTTTATCTGCCCCCGACTGTACATACCAAACTATTGAGTAGGTATATTTTCAGTACTGGTAGACTGTGTAAATACACAGTGCCTTCAAACTTAAATTGGAATTCAAAACTAAAATCTATTTCGTAAAATCGCAAAACAGAACGGGTGTCTGAAAAAAATATTTAATTAATTTATCACTACCTATATTGACACTATAGCCAACGTAAAAATGTAGGTATCTGTCTTTATCAGAAACACAGATTTTTTTTTTATAATGTTGATCGGAAGCGGATCACCGCTGAAACGCAATACCGGATTGAAAATGTGCCGTAACTCAAAAACATACCGGATCCTCTTCGGTAGAGCAGTACTATAAAAAGTGCTATCTTATTTACTAGTAATTCATTACTTTCGAAAATAGCCAACCACCGAATTACTTTTCTCTGGCAAAAATATCAGACATACTTGGAACTTTTTTGCATATCTTATTACTTTATTTATACTTAATTAGTATTCTGATATATTCTTAGCATAAAACATAACAAAATGCCTATTATCACCTATAGAAATACCAGAGTTACTTTTCATAATTTAGATAGGAAGTACGGATCAGCCCTAAAACGCATAACCGGATTGAAAATGTGCCGTAACTTAAACCATATTGGATCCTCCACGGTTAGAGTTTACGCGGCTTACGGAGTGTGCTATAAAAGGAGTTACTGCCGGCGAGCTCACTACCGCGATTTCATGTTTGTGTTGTATCCGCTATTTGTGCTGGTAATAAATGATTATAAATAACAATATTATTAGATACTTATTTGGTAGACTTTTCATCATCATAGGTCTTTTTAGTCTCTGCTGTAGGAGTACGACCCTCCCTATGCTACCAGAGCCATATATTAGCTAGAGCAGTCAAAGGTTTCGGCCTACACGTTCCACGCTAGCTAAACGGGTTGGAGAGGTCTCTTTGATGTTTAAAAGCTGTGATTCCTAAGTCGCCTTCTACGACATCCACGGGAAGACTTGGGAGTGGTCCTATTCTACTCTGCCGGGAACTACGGCAGCGGTAGACTTTTACTACTTGACTTTTACCTATGGGTAATGCAGGAGCTGTAATGGTTCAGGGTACAATAGTATTAGAACTTACTTATATTGAGTAACCTAGTCACCAACTGGATAAGTGACAAGAGGCATAATACTTATATCTTGAGTTCCTCCGAGCTTCAGAAGCCGTTAATCCAGGCTATCATCAGGAATTTGCAGTTGGCTATAGGTATAAGAATATCTGATACCTACATACCGTAAGAAAAATTACCTTTGACATTTCCATCAAGGGGCAACTCAGTTCGACAATATTTAAACAATTTTTCCCTTGGGGATCAAAGCACGGAAGTCAATTCTTTTTACATTTCTACTCAAAAATTTACAATTATATAAATAAGATTAATTTTACATATAATCCAAGCAACCTATTAAAAATCTGACAGCAACGTTCGTTACTTGCACTGATAAAAAACAGATAAAACATTGACACCAGTGTTGGTGTTATAAACATACGAGTAGCAAAATTTTGATAGAGTGATGTACTTCAGGTAATGTTGAAAAATTCAATTTAAATCATTCGTTCAAATGCGGGGCAGGCCTATGTACTCCATTAGAATTAATTTCGGCATTCCAGCCCAGCCATTCGCAACTCCAATTCATTACAGCGTCAGTTACCGAGGGAATTACTCTAAATTCGACAGCAGATCGTTTATTGATGAGAGCGAGGCATTAGCGAATACCAAAACGACTATTTGTCAATCCGTCTTCCTGTTACCTACAGCTGATACAAAATGTCGACAAGACAGAGGTAAAGCTCGTTTGAAATCTTTACAATACAAAATGTATTGCACGTAACATGAATAAGTACTTAGTTTAAACTCGATTTGGGTATAAAATAAATGAAGCAAAATACATATGATGCATTACTGAACACTAAATGCGACACAATAGAAATTTTATTGTTTTATGGGTATCACCATCCGGTTATTTGTTAAGCAAGTGACTTTGTACTTACTTGCTTGACTTTTGTCACTTATAAAATACTGACAGCTTGAGAATTTTAGATGCCTCAATATGAAATAAAAGACTTCCACACACCCTGCCGCTAGTAAATAATGCGAAAGCAAAAGGAACAACTGATTGTTTACATTAAATGTAAAATCTTTGTCATTTTGTTTAGAAAGTACCTAGTAGCTGACAGTCATATCAAAAATTAGCTATTTGCATAATTATAAGAAATCATAGGTTACCTCATTCCTTAATTTTGTAATTATTTTGCGAAAGGTATACGGCACTTTAGGCCAATTATTTGTTTCGAAGATAGTAAGAGCAATTTCCATTGCATGGAACTTTATCTCCGTACTCTCGTCACGTTGCGCCCCGGTTATCGGGGGGAGGGTGCACGTCACCCAGGGAGATTAATTACAGCAAGTGTTTATGTTTAGGGATGATGCGCGGAATTGGACACGATGGCTGAATAAGTTGACAGGCTGAACATTGCTGTGAAATGTTTAGCACCTAATTTTATAATAATTAAGGGAAGCAATGGATAATTTGAGTCTTCAAAACGTTGTATTGACTAATTTAAAATTTGAAGATAGAATAGTGTGTTTTGCGGAACTATAACTAAGTGTGCCTACACTAAAAAAAAAATATATTTTATTTGTATCTATATTTCTAAATAAACTAATACTAAGTCAAGTGACTAAAGGGGAATAATTAAATGCTGATACAAAAAAGATAATCACTTCAATGATGATACAATCATTTCAATGATGACATATTTTTTTTCCAATTAATTTTTTATCATTACATTTAATTAAAACAATGCACACTCAGTCCACATATATATAAGTAGTTTATAAGGTCTAACTAGAATTGTGAGTTGACGTCGCTTGGAGAAAATGCGCTGTGCAGTTTGTTGCCGCTTCTTCTGCACTCCGCTTTGGAAGCGGCCTAAACTTAGCCATAAGTAATTATTGACGTCAACAAAAATTTTTTGTTGTAAAAATTGTAAACACAAATATGACAATTAATAAGTGTTCAAAGAAACCTATATTAAATAAACCATTGAATCTTGAATCACCATACTTATTGTTTCTTGCTTCTTCTGCAATCCGCGTTGAAAGCGGTTTAAACTTAGCCATAAGTAAATTACTGACGTCAACATTTTTTTATTGTGTATGTTGTAAAATGGAATAGGTATGTTAATAAGTTTTAAAAGAAACCTATATCAAATCAACGTTTGATATCTTGAAATCGTAGAATATTTATCGAATGGCTTATTTCCACCTATCTCGGTAACTAATAACCCAATTTTCTTGTTCCAGGTACTCCAATCAACCGGCTGCCTATCATGGCTAAGTCTGTTTTGGACCTGTACGAGCTGTACAACCTCGTCATCGCTAGAGGCGGCCTCGTCGAAGTCATCAACAAGAAACTCTGGCAAGAGATCATCAAGGGACTTCGGCTGCCTTCCTCTATCACTTCTGCGGCGTTTACTCTTCGAACACAGTGAGTCATCATCAGGTCTTTTTTAGTCTCGGCTGCAGGAGCATGACCCTCTCTGTACTACCAGAGCCAGAGCAGGCAGAGGATTTTGTTCATACTTTTTCACACTGTTCAGACGGGCTGGTCTCTTTGATGTTTACAAGCTTTGTAAAATTGTGTTTCCTAAGTCGCCTTCTACGACATCTACGGGAAGACTTGTAGAGGTCTACTCTATCGAGAACCACACGGCCAACGCTTCACACAGTAAGTATTAGTCTCTGTATGCTTGTCATACTGTAATTTTGCTTCAGTTCATAAAGCAGAAGCTTTGACAAGAGATCATCATGAGCAGCTGCTTTCATTTCAGTGGCATTCATTCTTCGAAAACAGTAGGTGTTACTGTCACGAACCTGCTAAATATTCTTCTTACCGCTCTTAGCAGCCTAGAACATCTTGCTGATGACCCATCAGCAAGATGTTCTGGCAAGAGATCATCAAAGGTGTTCGGCGGATGTTACTCCGAAAATTTTTACGTCACTATTTATGATATTTACCAGTGCTTAGTGAAATAAGGGTCGTCATTTATTCAACATTGTAGGTATGCATTGCGTAGTCATTGCAATCTTTGATTTGAAATGAGTAATAATATTGTTTTACTTACATCTTTTATGAAAGGAAATACTAAGAAGCTAATAATATGTAAATGGCAATAACCAACATTCTTCAGCTGAAAACTATGAATCACATAATAAGACTCTTCACTAAACGCTTCAAAAATTATTACTCACTCGTATCATTATAAAATGGATACATTGTTTTGTTTCGAAAATACAACAGCATTTGCTCTTTCATGATCCCTCAACGAGTATAGGAAATATAAACACAACATGAAACGATGGTTAATGCTTTGACGCATCCTCAAAATATTTTAATACATTGCAGAAATACTTAGACAAAGATCAATCCGTAGCTCAGTCATACAGGTGTTCGTGCGTGTATCTTTACAATCTGTGTGGTCTAGACTAAGTCAGGAGCCGTATCCATATTGGTCATCTCATTGTATCACTCCTCATTCGAATTCTCACGAACGAGAGACAAAGCCAGTGCCACAATGCAGTACGTGAGTCGACAGTCGCGACAATGTGACAACGTCATAATTAATAACGTCTAACTCATCCGCCGATATAATTTCCCATTTATCTTCGAAGCGAGTTCCTTCACCTCCACGCCTTTTGTCGGCCCACATAAAGGTACGCTACATTTCTAATTCAAACTGTGCATCGTTACGCACGACGCGTTGATTTTAACCCAGCCTCTTACCATTATTACTACCCATTTTCCACAGTCCCGGCTGTAACAAGGAGCTTTCCAGCACCGTTCGACTGATTTGTTATTCAAGTGTCCACTTTTTCTATAATAATGTTCATTATTCGTAGACTTCAAAATTAGACGGGCGGTAATGACGAATGCCGTATATTTAGCTCTCTCATTTGACAGTTCATGAAAAGGTAGCGCGGTTTTTATGAAGCGTCGGCCGCCTCAAAGTTTTCTATTGTGCGCCGTATTAAATATGTGAGCTCTTAATATGAGTTATGACAACGAACGGTTGACAATATGTTCGTATAAAATTGACTCGCTCGAGAATAGGATTAAGGTTGTAATGGGATGTTCTATTATACTTTGAAGGATAGGCTTTTGATAATGATTGGGCTTGAAATATGATTTATAAGCGTGCGATGTGATGTGAGAAGATCGTACATTGACTTAATGACATCATTAAAGCACTTTGGTTTGAGATTGAATGGTGACGGTGACATCGACTTGTCGGAGTAATCTTTCGATTTATTTTAAGAACTTTGGGGCGATTAATATAACTTTGAGATGCCGATGTGGATTTATTTTGAATAGCAGATATGCCTCATATTATGCGCATACAATAAGTTTCCTAACGTATGGAAATACTTTGTCCTCAATGAATAATATTAATCATGTAACATTGCTGGTGACATGTAAAATTCGTTAGTCATCCATTATTCTTCTAACAATTGGTTATTATCTACTAAAAAAATCTTGTCCCAAAAGTATGTGACGTTGTTGCCAACAGTAAAGCTGATTTTACACGTAAAGCTAATAGTCGAAGAATGCATAATATTCATTAAAATATTTTTGATTTCTTTGTCGTTACTATTTAGCTGTCTTACAGAATTTGAAGAATAAAAAATTTAGATTTTTTAGATAACGTAGTAAATACCTTACGTACGTATAAGAGACGGACGTAACATGCGACTTACTACAGTGGTAACTGACACAGTGTCAAAACCTTAAGAACTCCTGAGAACTGGTTGAGAGGAGCGGGGGCGCCATTTGGGGACCTTGCAAGTTTCGCTCTGTAAAAAAGTACTTTTCCTGTACCGGAAGTCTCGGCTGTAAATATAGATGGTGGTCGTTAAAAATATCAGATGAGTTAAGCAATTAAAAAAAATCTTACCATGTTTCTGGCCACTTCCACAGTTGAAAAGCAAGCAAACTAGAAAAAAGGAAAAATATCGCTTTAACTGAGTATTGCCCGTACAAAGATTAAAAGCTGCCGGTTCGAATCCTGCCCACGTGGATTTTTTTCCCTTATCTTATATCTTAATTTAATATGGGTATTTCTTTTTCCAGATACATGAAGTACCTGTATGACTACGAGTGTGAGAAGAAGAACCTGTCCACTCGCAGTGAGCTGGACGCAGCCATCGAGGGCAACAAGAGGGAAGGGCGCAGGGCTTCTGGGCAGTATGATGCGCAGGCGGCTCTCGCTATGGTAAGTCTTGGTCACTAAACCGTTTGATGCTTACTAATTACTTACAGACAGTAAACCTTGGCTTGAAAAATAAATATCTTGGTAGCTATTTGAATTTTTTCGATGAGAATCTAGCTAGGCTTCATCATCATCATCATCAGGTCTTTCTAGTCTCTACTGCAGGAGCACTACTAAATTATATATTTTTTTCTTGCAGCCACCCCTGAGCCGTGGCGTACCCGCCTCGCTCGCACAACTATCCCAACACATGCAACCCCTCTCGCTCTCTCTCGGAGGGGGAGTCGCAGGGGTGCCCCGGCTCCCCCCGCTTCCCCCGCATGCCCCGCACATTTCCCAACATGACATCGAGTACAGAGTCAGAGAGTACATGAAGATGATACAGCAGCAGCGGGAACTCATGAGGAATGGTGAGTAAATGTTTATATTGCAAGACATTCCTTTCAGGACATGTCTTTTCAACATATAACCAAAAAGACTTATCGAAATTGAAAATATTGAAGACTATTCCATGCAGCCCCCGTAGCATGGCTCCCGTGACGCCGTTTATATCGCGCGATAAACTATCTACTTCTCGCTCTTCAGTATTGCGAAAAACAAGATGGCGATAGTCGATAAACGTTGTCGCGCGTGCCATGCTACGGGGGCTGGTTTGCATACATACAATATAGGTACCAGCTGCTTTTTCGGCTAGCAACCAATAAGTATTTTGATTTCGTTTACAACCTTAACGCCCACTGACACGCTAAACATAGCTTTTATGACCTTGGGCTCTGTCTGCTCTGCAAGGAATAAAGTCTTGATAGTACTTGTGTATGTACTACTCTGTACTACTGTAGTCTAAGTTGATATCGTAGAAGACGACTTAGGAAACACAGGCTAAACAAAGTTAAACATTAAAGAGAATACTCCTACCCGTTTGGCCAGCGTGGAGCGGGTAGGCCAAATCCTCTGGCTGCTCTGGCTAATATATGGCTCTGGTAGTACAGGAACCCTTCTGCATTGATGACTAAAACAGACGATGTTGATGAATATGTATGTTTGTTGAAGACCCATATTTACGTTGTCTTACGAACTCAGTCCTCTGCCCAGGTTCGGAGTCGCCGCCCGGCAGCGGCGCCGCGCCCATGATGTCTCCCCGTGATGCCGCAGCTCTCAGTGCCATCGACGTCTCCAGGCTGACTCTCTGGTCGCTCTACAACAACAATAACAACAACAGCCCACAACCCGACTTGGAACCGCAACGGTGAGTATCGGAAGTACCACAGGGTTGTCCGCTCTCAACGCTGAAATTTTCATTTCCATCAAGTCAGTCTTTTACAAGCCTTTATTTAACTTTCCCTGTTAGTTGTCTGTGCGGATAAAAATTTGTAACTTCATAATGAAGCACCCTCAACCAACCGATGGATTTGAAATTTTGTGTAGATACTCATGTCACCTGACCTGTTGATGCCTTCTAAACTAAATAAGATAAACCCTGACTGTGTATGCTCATTTGATTAAAAAGCTCATAAGAAAAGCTTGTCACAGAAATAAAATTAACCTATGATTATAAAATATATACAACTGAATTGATAACCTCCTTTTTGAAGTCAGTTAAAATAGAGTAGGTACCAATTGAAAAAAATAAATCGATATGTTGATACTTGTACAGCTATTTACGTTAATAACAGCTCTTTCGCCCACAGCGAGGCGCTAAATCTAAGTGAGAGTCCAAACTCAAGCATCAGCGGGGGCAAGCGCGAAGCCTGCCGCTCGCCGCCCCCGCCAGCCAAGCGGCGCACCCCCCGCCCCGCGTCCCCCCGCGTGTCGCCGCCGCACACGCCGCACACGCCGAGCGAGCGGAGCACGCCCAGCATGCCGCGCGCGTGCTTGCCGCCATCGCAGATCAACGGCACGCCTACTAATGGTGTTAATGGGGCAGCGTTCAAGATTACTACTAGAGGTAAATTTGTCATTCTTGCTTCGTAGGCTATTGCTTTTTAAGCAACATGATCAGGAAGGAAAATACTAAGGCTAGGCGGTCTAATCTTAAATTTAAACAAATCTTGAATTTGCATTCGTATTTGAATTTATTTACGACCTGCAAGAGTATTTTTTGTTCAAGGCACAATTTTTAAGACTCCTTACCCTTATAATCATGATCACTTAATCTCATGATGCGCCTTGTATGTGAAGGTCGAATAATTCCATTATTTTCTTATTAAACTTTCCCTTCGTTCCAGGTGACGCGAGCACAGGCGATCAGCAACTCGTGGTTTCAATAGAACTTAACGGAGTCACATACGAAGGTGTCCTTTTCCCGTCCCAGAACGGTAGCGGCCAGAATGGCCACAGGCAGATGGTCTCTTAAACTGCACTTCGAGAGAAGTTATTGTAATACCCCTTGTTCCAGCCCCGAGGCACAGCGAGCGGAAGGAAATACAGAAATATACAGTTTGCTAACGAATTGTCCATGATTTCGAAGAAAAACGGGCGGGAAAACGCGAATGCTCCAGTCCGACAATTGTCATAAGAAAGCTGAGCGCACATTTAGTCATTTTCATATCAAAACCTGCGTACACGCCATGCGTGTCAAAATTCCTAAAGATGCGCGTGCGCACGAATATGTGTTAATGGTACGCTAATTCGTTCAGCTGATATCTTCATTCACTCATTTTTTCCCGTCCCAATCTTCTGATCATAGGCAAGACATTCGTCATCAACTGTATTTTATTCAGGTTAGGTTTATATCTGAGGCATAGGAAGATCCAAACAGAACCCAGTCGTATCTATTTAGGCGATAAATTGTACTTTAGGACCAAAACATCGGCCTAGGTTTTTGATGCGTTTTTTATCCACCGTGGGTAATACTTGTTACTAAAAACTGACAATGTCTATGTTTAAATTAGATATAAACCCAGCCCAAGAACTACCAATATGGAATATTTGATCTCAAAACCTTATCGAGGTATTTGGGACTGAAAACTTTAATGCAGCTCTAGTACCGTTTATTTCAGAACTCAAATTCGATATAAGTACAAAAATCATCATCACCCAATCATTTAACAGTAAAGATATTGTACTTAAGTTTGTCTTAATGTGATTAAGTTACTTTTGTATTTTAAATATACACACGTATAGCCTTACTTTAAAACTTTGTTAAACGTTAAATAGTTTTAAAATTTTTAACCAGTCCTTAAAAAAATTACTTCGGCTGTTGAAAATGTCTCAAATGTGATATTCGCAACTCAAAATCGTCGTAAATAATTTCAGAAGTGTTTAACTTTTAAACATTGTTTTGAAGGAAGGCATTATATATTTCACGCATAATTGAATTAATTTTTATGTCACTGCCTAGAAAGAACGTGAAATTATTTGGAGAAATAATTGTCACGCGTTCTTGACGGATGTTTTTGTATAATAATTTTAATACGTTTTTTATGATGTCATGGACGATGACAATTTATGTAAATATAGTTTTTACGTCATATTTATAATTTGATGTCCGTGTGAAAGGTTTTCGATGTTTGTGTAAATTTGTGTAAATAGATTTTTATCGGTTGGATGTGTTTGTACGTATACACCGTACTGTATGCTTGTGATCGTTCTCGAAGGTGTATATTTGATATCGACTACGTTGTCAGTATTGTATTTAGAATGTAGGTAATTTATAAATGTGATAGGTTGTGTTCTCTTTGTTCGATGACGCAGTTGGTAGAAAAAATAACATCTATTCACACCATTATCTTATTGGAAGGAATTATGCATATTTTATATTAAGTGGAAATAAAAAATCTGTTAAAATAATAATGTATTCATCTACGTAATCTTTTGTTATGATTATGTAAATTTAACAAAGGACACATATAGACAAACATTCAAAGTGGCTCTTTGATGTGAAGTGAATTTGTGATCGGACAGAGAAAATGCATTTCTATAGATAAGAAACTTACTTCGTAAGTGTAACGTATATCACAAACCACGGACTACAACATTATTAATAAAAAATAATTTGAATAATATATGTCGATCTGATACTAAACTGTTCTCGAATATAAAATGATATTGGGCTCGAAATTCAGCTACAATAGAAAAAAAAAACAACTTTTATTACCTTTTTTGATTGGATAAATAATGAGATTTCGATTTAAAAACAGGTTGATAAATATTTTGTATTACATACCTATTTAAATGACTAATTATTATTAATAATGCCATTTCCGTAGTGTTACAATAACTTAAGATAAATATTAGAAACTACATTTTAAGAAAACTAGACAAACAACAAAACATCCAATTATTTTGGCAATCAAAGTTGAAATAGTTTTTAAAATGGCACAATTTATAAATTCATGATATATTTTCTAAATACAGGCTAGAACACACAATTCATGCAAAGACGAATACATCGCTTGACATTAAGTAATCAATGTACAAGTGTCTTGTCAACTACTATTGAAGTAGTTTTAACAATCTAATTTGCTATTTTCACTGAAGGACATAATATTTTGATCACACGCTTAGACTTTGAAAAGCCGTAAATAATAAATTGTTTATTTTAATTGAAAAACAAACAAACAATAATAAATTGTCCATTAGCGAACAATTGCTTCTCACATATGTAAAGCAAATGCTTTAGGTATATGTGAAAAAGCCAGATAATAATGTCGCGCCCGTGACACCAACAAATGTGTCCTCCAGTGGACGATAGATTCTTAGTGTGTACTATCCCATCATAACATGGAATACCGATTTCAAAATCTTGACGAAACAAAAAGACAAAATATAAAAAGCTGGACCGCAAACTTTGTCGACTAATAATAACTTATTTAATTAAGAACCTCTAAATATGTAGTGCAATAAAAATCACAAAAAATATGTCAGCGATTCTGGTATTAGCGCGTTGTAAATTATTAAAAAGCTTTGTAAATGACTGATTTACTGTTTTATAACTAGATAAATTAATATTTAATTTTTAAATGTAAAAATGAGTTTACTATTTTAAAACTACATGCGTATGATAAGTAGAATTAGAGATAGTACATTCCTGACGATGTACAATACTTTTAAGAGGACATATAGAGTGCTGGCCTACGTATTTAAGGGCAGGAGGTCAGGAGATTGCGCATTAGCGAATTTCGTGTTACACCAAAAATTTTTGATGTATTCAAATGAATAATAATAATTATGTATTATGAAATTGGTTTTTATTTTTCCTATATCAATCCTGTTTTTAATGACATAGGCATATACAGCCGGTATAGAAAAGTCGTTTCTGGATTGCACTGCAAACATAAAGATTGGGTATAGCTCAATAGAGCCACTTGCCGTGTGGTTCCCGCCCGGGAGAGTAGAATAGGATCACTCCAAGTTTTCTCGTGGATTTCATAGGAGGCAACTAAGGAAACAAGGTAAACAAAACTTATAAACATCAAAGAGACCTCTCCAACCCGTCTGGCCAGCGCGGATCTGACTTAGAAATTATCTGACTGCCTTGGCTAATATATGGCTCTGGTGGCACAGAGAGGGTCGTGCTCCTGCAGTGGAGACTAAAAAAGAACTGATGTTGCCACCCGGCACGCGACCAGCACTGCCTCGCCTAAAGTAGTTGGTATTCTTTGCAAAGAGTACTATTAGGTATACGCTCACTACACCAACACTAGAGCGCCTCGCCCACGGGTTGACCACGCGTTGGCCACTCGGTGAGTGCCCCCCGTTGCCCGCACGCCTACCGTGCGTTCGCAAGCACGCCTGCTGCACGTTCAAATACTAGTTTGAAGGATTATCTAGGTTCTCGCAGAAAAAAATTAACTGATAACCCCGTTTTCTTTCAAATAAAACGGAGATTATATTTAAATTTTTGTGCTCCGAATCCCTTGATAACCCTTCAGTCTATTCAACTACTGATTACAGTTTAAAGTGGGAACATAAAACTTTCATTACCGTTTTAGTAAAAAATATACTTTTGATGAAAACGCTGAGAGAAAAGCTTCATGTTCACGCTTTGAGTCGCCTGGAAGCGCATATCTCCATAGGGAGATTTCCCTCACAAAGGGAAAAAGGGAATTGTGGCAATATTTGATAATTTTGGAGTAAAATTAATCAATTAATCTCATTACAATCTACGTACGTTCCTATACAGCTTGGTTAAAATACCAATGGTTTGAGAATTACAAGACTTTTTAAATTTGTATGGAAATCTTGAGAGGCGTGTAATTCTCAAATATTTGATAATTAAACCAAACTGTATATAGGAACGTACGTAGATTATAATGAGATTAATTAATTGGATGCTTAATTTTGCCCTAAAATTATCAAATATTGCCACAATTCCCTTTTTCCGTTTGTATGGAGACGTGCGCTTCCAGGCGACTCTTAAGAGGGCCCTGGACGCGCATGTATGTCTCCATATTAACGAAAATAAGGAATTATGACAATATTTGATAATTTTGGAGTAAAATTAATCATTCAATCAATTAATATCATTGTAATCTACGTACGTTCCTATACAGCTTGGTTAAAATATCAATGGTTAGGGAATTGGCTAGTTGACTAAAAAAAATTTCGTGTCGCTATGTAAAGACAACAGTGACCTAAATACATTTCAAAACAAAAAACTCTTTCAGATATAAAAGTTTTAAAGACATATTTTTAGACGTTAATTTTTAGACGTGAAAACGCACTGCTGATTGCTGAATATGTAAATGAAATGAAATTAATTTTTTTATTCAAATTTGGATATCATGTATCGCTTTTAAAAAAAATATGACGTTCAAAAAGCGATACATGATATCCAAATTTGAATAAAAAAATTTCAGTGCGTTTTCATTGTATTTTGTATGTATTTTGTATGGGCGGCGTGAGAACTTTGTTTGGTAGCTATACGAAATATTACGTTTGTGGTAAAAAAAAGGTGTCATAATAAAAGTTGCTATAAATTTAGCGGTCTACAATACAGTATACTTATTTGTAATTTAAGATTTTCTTAACGAATCGATATCAAATTAAAAGTGTTCTTTGTATTGTTTTAAGATAGAAATTAGTATCATTGGAAACAAATTTTATACCATATAAACATATGGCAACTACCGTATTATATACCCCATGTATATACCTAAGCCTCTTAAAATTTGTATGGAAATGTTGAGAGGCATAGAATGGGCATGTTGACTAATTTTTTTTTCATGTTGCTATGTAAAGACCTGCCAAAAATAAACACAATAGTGACAGAAATACATTTCTGAACAAAAAACTCTTTCAGTTATAAAAGTTTTAAAGACACATGTTTTTAGACGTAAATTTTTAGACGTGAAAACGCGCTGCTGAAATGCCTACATATTTGTGACGTCACAAGCTTGTATTTTGTATGGGTGGCGTGAGAACTTTGTTTGGTAGCTATACGAAATATTTTGTTTATGGTAATGGTTTCATAATAAAAGTTGCTATAAATTTTGCAGACTAAAATACAGTATAATTGTAATTAAAGATTTTCATACTTTAAAAAATGGTCCTATTCGCCTAACTTTAAAGAAGCTTTAAGATCACTTAACGAATCGATATCAAATAAAAAGTGTTCTTTATAGTGTTTTTAGATAGAAATTAGTCTCATTAGTCACAAATTTTATATAATCTTAACATTAGGCAACTACCGTATTATTGTAAATTAAAATTTATTAAGTTTTCTACACATTCGTGTTAAAATTATAGTTAGATTTTTAAATCATGAAATTTTCAATTTTGGTACAAGTTTTTCTGAAAAATATTTTCAGCGACATCTAGTCTCTCTCGTCGTAAGTTACAATTAAGGTTAAGCAATGTATAGCGCCATCTACATTATTTATGCCAAAACAGCAAGTCGTTTGGATACTAAGTAGTTAGGAAACCCGTTTATAGATGGCGCTGTATGTTTTCACCACATTTCTAGAAAATATATTTGAACCATTCTAAAAAAATAACAAATGTCTAATTTTAATCACTTGTATTGTTCATCGTAATATGCGTAGATACATATTTTACAATTTCATCATCATCTTCATTAGGTCATCATCTTAGTGTCCACTGCAGCAGCACTACCAGAGCCATATGGGCAGAGCAATCAGAGGATTTGGTCTACACTCTCCACGCTGGAGGCAGGTTGGAGAGGTGTCTTTCCGTACAATGGTTAAATACTAGTACATATAGCGCTATCTAGTGAACTACGAATAATTTAAGTGTTCCAGTTTATTTTCAATTGATCCAATTCTCATCGGTTTTCTTGTAATCTACAAGCAATGAACTATAACTGCGTATTTTTTGGGTTCCGTAGTAAACTAGAAACCCTTATAGTTTCGCCATGTCTGTCTGTCTGTCTGTCTGTCTGTCTGTCCGTCCGCGGTTATACTCAGAGACTATAAGTACTAAAAAGCTGTAATTTGGTATGAGTATGTATATTAATCAATGCAAAAAAGTCGTAGAAAAAAATCTTGAAAAAAAATTTTTGTTTGGGTAGCTCCCATACAAGAAGTTGGGGAGTAATTTTTTTTTCTCTACTTACCCATCGTGTGGGGTATCGTTAAAAAGGTCTTTGAAAAATATTGTGAGGTTGAAAACACCATTTTTCGATAAAGGGATCCGTTTCCGAAATATTTGTTAGTCGTTTTAAAGTGCAAATATTTGTTAGAGGTACGTGTCCCCCCCCTCTATCTGCTAAACGGTTATATATAGATACGTGAAAAAAATTATAGCAGTAGTATATATACTGAAGTTGAAAGGAAAACTATCAGAGCTGGGTATTAAGTACAAACTAAAAAGTTATAGGCAACCAACTTATAGAATGTACTGGAAAATGTAAAATTTCAAACAATCTTTATTGTTACATGTTTTTGGTCGTTAAACTGTGAGGTGCGAGTGTAAACAGTGAACTCAAAGTTGTCATTCGCAACTACGGAACACTATACTGCGCGTGGCCCGACACGCACTTGGCCGGTTTTTTTTATTTGTCAATATTTAAAATCAAATCTATTTATTTTACAATATAAATAAAAATATATTTGAGATCCTCATAATTTTTTTTTTAAATCTATGCTCATAACGGCCCCTTTCATTTGATATGAGACACAGGATGTGTGGTTTGCAAAACTTTTTCTTTATTTTCTACTTTGTACCCCAAAAATTACGAGTGATTTTTTAAGGATTTCGTTTTTTTCTTTTTTTATACGGGACTCTTTCTGGCCGTTGCATACTTAAATAAATAAATAAATATATACGGACAAATCACACAGATTGAGCTAGTCCCAAAGTAAGTTCGAGACTTGTGTTATGGGATACTAACTCAACGATACTATATTTTATAATAGATACTTATATAAATAAACCCAGGTCAATCTGAAAAAGATCATTTTCCATCTTGACCTGACCGGGGATCGAATCCGAGACCATCCGTGTCGCAGGCAGGCGTGTTGACCGCTGCGCCACGGAGCTCGTCAAAATTCATTATTATTTCCCTGATACGAGTGTCTTCTCGATTGAGAGATTCTTAGTGTTACCAGCTTTGGTACTTTGGGATCCAGGATCCACTATCATGACAGCATGCTATTATAGAGAGACGAATTTTTTTTTTAATCTATGCTATTATAACACCAATGTTTTAGAGGGGGCTGGCTACCTAAAACCAAATCTCTTTGGATATGATTCAGTACAAGGTATTAATGTTGTCTTCTTTGTTAATGTTGTCATCATCATCGCCATCATAAGGTCTTTGTTAGTTTCACTGCAGGAGGAAGAGGGTCGTGCCCTCTTTGTAGTACCCTGAGCCATATATTAGCTGCTAGATCAGTCAAGGGATTTGGCCTACACTCTCCACGCTGGCCAGACGGACGTCCTAGTTAATCTTTTAAACCTAATCTTTTAAATCTTTTAGACTGTCTACCTGCGACCACCAACACTGTAAAGTGCTCGAAACGTAATAAACGCGATAAAAACCGTATTAAAATATTTTTATTTAAATGTGTAACAATCGCGAAAACATAAGAAAACATTATATAATGTGTTCACTATTGAAAATGAACAACTTGCCTCTGGAACCTTAATATTTTTTGAGTCCCATAAGAATACCCATAGAAAGTCTCCAAAGACATCGAGGTACAGTAGTTTTTTACGTATCCATGCCACAAATTCTTTTTTCATACAACTTTAGGAAAATTAACATGTTTGCGATTATTGCAACTAAGTATTGAAAACCAACGACTTGTACTCGAACTTATATGTACTTTTTTGGGTCTATATTGGTTCCCCTCATTTTTTATATTCCTAATATAGATTGGTGCACAAACTTTTCGCATATTTTTTTTACATTTTCATTAAGTAATTGTAATTTATTTTCTTTTCGCTTAATTTTTTTACGCCGTTTTTATGTTCCAAAATAATAATCAGGTGTTAGGTATACTTAATAGTTCTAGTATTATCAATTTTTAAAATTTTTTCAGACTGATTTTAATCCTATGAGCTATATTGAAATCTCAGAATAAGAATCCCTAATGAAATACAAAAAAGTAAGAAAAAATGGTAAAAACTTAAAAATAAAATTTGACTTTATATAGAGATTCACCCAGCCAGCTGATCGGTGACTTTGTATAAGAGGTCAAATTTTTTTTTTCGTTTAATATATTTTTTTCTTGCCTATTCTGTATTCCAATAGGGATTCTGATTCCGAGATTTCAAAATAGTTCATAAGTTCAAACTCAGCCTGCATTTAGCAAAAAATGAAAACGCACAAAACTGTTCTGTCCTCAATCGATCCGGGTGGTCATAAAAAAATAAATAACTCGAACCTTACTTCTTTTCTGCCCTTAGTCGTTCCGGGTGGTCATACAAAAATAACTGGAACCTAACTACTTTTCTTCCCTCAGCCGTTCCGGGTGGTCATAAAAAAAACCTAACTTCTTTTGTATTGAAATGGGTTTTGAAAGTTATGATTATTTGAAACTATTATTATAGTGAGTAATATTTATTTTAAAAACAGGTTTAAGTTACAGGGTTATCGTTACGTCCTAAGATTTGTATGCCAATCGATTTTAGTCCATGTAATATTAAAGATTTCAAAATTAGGGCTAACCATTGATAGCAAATTAATATTGTGCAAAAGTATTAATTAGGCTAAATGACAATTTTATATTACAAGTTTAGACCAATAAGGTTCGGCAAAGTGAAATTAGAATTAGAATTTTACATGAAACAAAGGGCTTCTTTTTTTCTTTTTCTTGTCCTTTTTCTGCAAAAGCGGACTCGTGCTTAGAAAATTTTTAACAAACCTAAATTTAGTCTGCGATAAAAATTTAAATAAATTTATGTTGCTTAAACTATAGACTATTTAAAAAAATAGGAATTAGAATAATTATAGATAAATTTCTTGTTTATTGCAAAACAATTTCAAGTGTTTTTCAATTAATGGGGAGTTGGTTGAAGAGGCACTCCATTAGATCATTACGAAGGTAATCTCATCTCGAGCACCCACTTGTCTAGGTGCATAATTAAATACAATTAAAATAGACTGAGTCTGTGGCGTATTTATCGAGTGCTAAATATTCCCTAAAGCTCCGAGTCTTACATGTGAGGGGATCGTACGCCGTACAGGTGGCGCAAAAATTTGGCGGTACTGGTGGACAATAAGTAAATGTTCTTGAAACAAAAATTCGTCGAATAGTTCCCGACATTAAAGTTGGATATAACCAAACGTTTCTTGTGATGGTTGAAGGTAAGTATTAGAAGGTGATCAATAGACCATTTTACTCTACCCAATCGTAAAAAAGCACTTCTTTTCAGCAGGCAGCCAGTATAAATGTTTTTAGAGTATAACACGAGTTCCTGTTAAATTATTATCTAATATACGAAAAATAAACCACTTACTGACATATAGCAAGCCTCGGGCTCCGATACTATAAATAGCTGACGATAAAGTTGCTGACCAGATCACGGCTTACAGAATATTTTAGGGTTTGATTTTATTTATTTTCTCTCAGATTTTAAATTGATATCATTCTGTAGAAAGAGTACGGCAAAAGAATTCCCATCATTAAATATGCTAAGTATATGATATTTTCTAAAACAATAAACGTGATTTAAGTTCTATTACTGTACGTACAATGTACGAGTTATCAAGATAAGGTTTCAATCAAACAAAAATCAATTCAGGAGCTTAGATTTAATATTCAAACTCACTCTCAAATCACCGCAACTCACCCCATAAGAAATAAGGTTTTATAATTCCAAATTATAGATAAGAAGAATTAATTGTAGATTTAAAGGGCGCAAAATTTTAGATTTCTCTTGGTCATATTTTTCTAAGGCAGTACACTAAATTGTAATCAAGTACCGAGCAAGATTGAAAATTAATTAGTTGGTACCTTAAAACTGCTATTTAAAAAGGTTTTAAAGCACAGGGATTATCTTTTTTCAATTTTAATTTAGACGAGATAAAAAGTAATATAGTATTACGAAGGTAAATTAAAAGTTTCACTTTACATGGTTGAATAACCGCACGTCTGAAAGTCAAATAAGTACCTATCTCACAGACTTTATTAGACACGAGTTTACGAAGCTAGACGCTGTCTGAGGTGTGATATTTGATAAGCTTTCAGACGAAAATATTTACATCTACCAAACCTTTAAACCGATTTTGCTGAAATTTAAATGGGCCGGGACCGATTTGAAAGTATACTTTACAAGTACACTACGAAAAAAGTATATTTCCAAATCAGTTTCCTTAATTAAGGAGTTATGGCGTAAAAAACCTGCAGCTGAGTTGGGAACCTCCTCCTTTTTAGGGTTCCGTAGTAAACTAGGAACCCTTATAGTTTCGCCATGTCTGTCTGTCTGTCCGACCGCGGTTTTACTCAGAGACTATAAGTACTAGAAAGCTGTAATTTGGTATGGGTATGTATATTAGTCATGCCAAAAGACTGGTAGATAAAAATCTTGAAAAAAAAACAATTTTTAGTGTAGCTCCCATACAAGTAAAGAGGGAGTAATATTTTTTTTTCTACACAAACCCATCGTGTTGGGTATCGTTAAATAGGTCTTTGTATATATAATATAGTGAGGTTGAGAACACCATTTTTCAATTTAGGGATCCGTTTCCGAATTTCGTTGCAAATTTTTGTTAGAGGTAAGTGTCCCCCCCCCCCCCCTCTATCTGCTTAACGGTTATATATGGATACGTGAAAAAAATTACAGCAGTAGTATATTGGAAGGAAAGCTATCAGAGCTGAGTATTTAGTACGAACTAAAAAGTTATAGGCAACCAACTTATAAAATGTACTCGAAAATGTAAAATTCATACAATTTTCATTGTTAGATGTTTATGGTCGTTAAACTATGAGGTGCGAGTGTGAACAGTGTAAACTCAAAGTTGTCATTCGCAACTACGGAACCCTACACTGCGCGTGGCCCGACACGCACTTGGCCGGTTTTTTAAAGTCAGTTGATAAGTATGGAAAACATCAAATATGCAAAACGAGCATAGAGACAATAACGAAATTACCTTCTTATTTAAAGTATTTTCTTCTTTCTTGACTCGGCTTAATATTGACCATCATTTTTTTGCGTCTGTTTCCGGGGATGTTAAACATGAACTGAAGTACGTAGGTAGCACTCAAAGTAAGAGAACTACTTAAACTCGATGCGCGCTTGACAGAAAAGCATAATCTCGTCTATAAACAAATCTGTAACTTCCTATTCTGAGAAGGAAATTTTATTACGATACCTTATTCGTATACATACATGTTCTAATTAAACCGTCCAATATTAGTATAGCATCAGTTATCATAATTTAATCAAACATAAACTTGAAATATGAATAGTTTATATGGGATTTATTTTGCATTCACAATGCTATTTTACTTTATTTATTAAGAAAATAAGAAATGGTGAAAAAATTCCACGGGGGCAGGACTTGAACCTGCGTCTAGATCTAGATCGCATAGATCGTACTGAGGAAGCGCGATAGATCGTACTGAGATCTAGACGCAGGTTCAAGTCGTGCCCGCGTGGAATTTTTTCACCATTTTTTATTTTCTTTATTTGAAATATGAAACTTATAATTACCAGTGGAACTGGGCTCTGTCTGCTCCGCAAGCGAAACAGACGTGATAGTATGTATGTATGTATAATAATGTGTTCGGAATTCATTTGTTGTGGTGCTCCAAGGAACGTTCTTTCTTGCAAGGATGGATATCTATATATGGTAGTTAGTAATGTTATGTTAGTATAGGTACTTAAGTAATGGTTAAGCTTGCTTTTATTAGATCGGGAAAAAAGTAATTACGTATTTTGTATGTGTAGAATAATATGATAAGTTGACTTGGGTTATTTTTTATGTCCCTAGCTGTTTTATACTATTGGGGTATTAAAATGTATCAAATGAAAGAATAAAATTTAAACATTTAAGTTTCTTTTAAAAATAATGTAAATTAGGCTGAAAATGAATTTTCGTTTTTATGCGAAATAAATAGTCCTCTATTCGGAAGTAAAATCTAATTTAAGAAACTGAACAACTGCCCTCTAGAAAGTTGTAAGGATTAATCAGCCTTCACGTAAATGCTTGTAAATCTACTTTTGTCTTATAGTTTGACGAAAAAATATATATGGCGATGCTTAAAAACGTGTTACTGACATATAGTTTTTCTTCAAAGTAAACTTTTTGTGGGAGACACGTTAACAATAAATGGCTACCAATAAATTTTGAGACATTAAAATCTGAGAGACAGATATTAATTAAATTATTTAAATTTTTTGTGACCTCGTAGCGTAATGCGTAGCATCGTAGCCATTTCGTAGCACCTTCTCGTAGATGTTTTTAAATCCGGTTACTATAATAAAATATGCTTCAGATTTTTTTTCATTTTTAACTGATGTCAAATCAAATCTTTGAAACCATGAGAACTTGTATTTGTTTTGTATGTGTATGTGTCTATAATTTATTTAAGTTACAGGAATTAATATATCATTATTACCAACTTGCTAGTAGAGTAGTAGAGAAGCTCGTGTTTTGACTATACACGGCAAATTTTGATAATGTTGGCTCTTCAAAGGGGTGATCCAACCTGTCAATATGAACAAATTTTCCTATAGGACCACTGCTGAATAAAAAAAATGATGTTCCTATTCAAATTGACCGGGCGGCTGAATATTTTTAACCGACTTCAAAAAAGGAGGAGGTTCTCAATACGTCAATACGTAATGGTTTGAAAAGGCAGTTGGATCCGGGGCTCACCGATCCTATGGGTTTAGCAGTTGTTCTCTCTCCTTCTTCATCTCTTTTCGAAAGAAGGTCTATATAAATCCATCAATTTATATGTTGCTGTAAATCAATTTTCTCCTGAGTACTTAACCATTTACGAGTAACTTTTATAAGGATTCAAATTTAAAACATTTTTCCGGTTGAGTTCCGTTTAATACTCATTATCTGTTACCCTTAGCGAGCCTTGCCTTTTGTTTTTTCATTTGTTTTCGTAAATTATTCCATTTACGATCCTTTTGATAAAATGTTTGGAAAAAGAAGTATAAAATACGTCTACGATAAGTAAAATAAATACATTGGTTGTTTAAAAAACACGTTTATAAATGTCTTACGAATTGAACAAAGAGTATTAGGGTTGGTAAGACCATATTTAGGGAGACTAGATTTTTTAGAGATTTTTCTTTTAGGACAACGATTAGTGACGTGACTTCTCAAGTTTTCATTAATTCACATGATCAACATTTTACCAGCCGAGTACAAAATAAGTCACTGACATATTTTTACAGAAATAGTAAAATATTACAGAGTTCCAGGCAGTGGCCTGCATTGGAGCTAATAAGGTTTTTAATTTTAATATGGTCTAAATTAAAATATGTGCATTTAAAATATTATAATAGATTCAGAAAAATCTTGAAATCTCAATAAAAACTTTTTGTTGTCAATATTTGTAAATGGCTATTTTGTTTTTGCAGACTGTTGTCTGCAAAAATAAACTAGTCAAATATTTTAACCGTATCCAATTATGGACCTGTTCCACGGTAGCAATTGGATCACGGTAGATGACAACGAACTTATCTACGCCTCAAAACAATGTAAACATATTTACACCTTATGCGGCAGGTATAGTGACCATTTCTGCATGTGCAAGTTCACGACGGCCAAACGTAGCAAGGATAATGGGTAGCTATTGTTTAAAATATGGACAGTCGTGTCATGGCAGATGTAACAGGCGTGCCGGCGCGTTGTTTGCTCCACATGATGTGGCCAATTGATACTTTTCATAATTTTTCCCGTCAATCAATTTTCGTCAACTTTTCACTTGCAACCGTAAAAAATCGCTCTAGGGATGTAATAATTTAAAGTTACGATATTTCGCGATAAAAGACTAATAAGGATTTCGAAATGTGTTACCGTAATATCGCTAAGTGGTGCTAGTGACGCCATAATTATCACGTTATCAACAACGCGGTCAAAGTATTATTAATGAAACAACTGAATTAAAAGTCATAGGGGTATTAAAGTGGTTGTGCAAACATTCGCTTGGGCGGTGGCGAAGATAGGGCGGGCGGAGGGGATTGAGGATTTTTCAGTTGAGTTCAGTCGTGATGTGTACGTCGGAGGAGACGCACGTCGCGTCCTGTTGCGTTCCTAAATCGAAGTCGCGGATTGTTGTGTGAGGGGGTCGCCCAGGCGCCCACGAAGGGGGGACGCTCCCTAAAAGTCTAGACTCTGTGTTCCATAATTGTTATAAAAAAAATAAGTACTTGTAACTGTGCTTTGTGATATCCGTGTTTGTGTTCACGTGCTCCTAAAAGGTAAGTTATTTTCGATTGTTACTTCGCGGAATATTTTCGGAGTACGGTAGTAAGTTTGGTCGTACTCACGTTGTAAATTAGCGGAGCGTACATTTTAAACCTTGAGCTTAAAACGTTGTAAAAGTGTGAAATTTATGCATGTTGTTAATTGTGTAATTATTTGACGGTGGTTTTTCGTTGGATTAGTATACGCTGTGTTTATGTGCTTATAAACGTGTTTACATCAGTAATCTAGGCTTCTTGTTTGATAGGTTTTTTATGTTTATTTAGAATTCCTCAGCGTTTTTTGCTACACAAACTTTGATCAACATCAAATGATATTACTATAAACTAATTTTTCTTGAAAATAATGATATTTTATATACTACCATAATTTTATAAAACTTAATGTTTGTCAATCAAAATCATTGCTAGTTCAGTGAACCATTTATAGTACTTGAATTACTTATCACAGTTCTTATCATAAAGTTTATTAAGTAAATTGTACGAAAAGTCAAGGACAAAGATGTAACATTAAATTTGTTTTTAGAAAGATAGAACGCACCAATACTTTAAATTATAAATGTCGGTCAAGGGAACGGTCGACCACACGTTTATAGAATAGGCAAAGGACTATGGCAAAGCAATCTATCATCGTTTCGGTTCCCATTTCTACATATTCATACTACTTCGCTAAATATGATTTTGGGTCTTATAAGACCCTAGTCTCTTCTAAGCCAGTAAGGGATAACGTATTGTTGCATCGCTACAAACAAAATAAAACTGAAAACTCGTTTTCATTAGTGTATTTTGTAATATTTTAAGCGACTGAAAACATTTCTTTTTGCAAGGTACCAACTATTTTAAACCTAAAGCAGTATGGTTCTAAAACGCTTAAGTATTTTCACATCGAGAGTTATCATCATCATCATCATCTTAGGCACCACAGCCGCATGTGGGCCTTGGCCTGGTCCAGTAAATCTCTTCAGCTGTTTCTGTTTATATCATTACATCGAGAGCTAGGAAGCAGAATAATATTGCTTAAAAATACTGTACTTGACAGATTTACAAATTTCCTGGCTAAGATGTGGCGAAGTGAGTTCACACACTAGCGCCACCCAGCAATTAATTGATTTACTCCTAAATCAAATCAAATTTTAAAAAAATCTTGTAGCTGATTGCCCTTGTTAATTAGTTGTAGTATTCTTTGTTACTTTTCATAGATATTACAATCTTAGTTCAAGAGATAGAAACGAATTTGTGTTTGTTATACGAACGAATTATTACCGCCGAAAGTGGCCACTTTTGGTGGTAATAATTCGTTCTCTTAATTCATCACATTAAAAATAGTGAAAACTTGTACCAATAATACTACGAGTAATTTACTAGGGCATTCAGCTATTAGATTTTTTAAATTTGATATGATTTAGGACTTATAAAATTAATTGCTAGTAAACTCACTATACCTTAAAATGAGATTTAATTTTTCAATTATTGATCTCTAATGTAGAGTCGGGATGAAGGTACCAGGGTCGAGAACTAACTACTAAAAATGCAATATTTATTAAATTAGTTAATAAACATCGCGAGCTTTGCTGGAAAGCGCGTTCAGGCTTATTCATCGTTAGATTTCAAGCTAGCCCCAATTTAAACGTACAATCGGGGGCAGATTAACCCAACCAAAACTACAATTTAAAATCTGTTCTTAGGGTGTCAGGTTTACCTGCCCCCGACTGTACATTGCGTAGTACCTGCCCCCGACTGCAATTGTATTGTATTATATTTATTTATTCGTTAACAAAAAATATTGTGTTCGAATGCAATAGTACTGTAGTAATTATTTCGAACGCTAAATCCTTTATTCTTTTTTAAACAATAATGGGCCTTACCTCTGAGCCATAGATGAGAATTGGGGTGTTCTTTAGAATAGCTTAGCACGAATTAGATATTCTGCGGATGGGAATCGATAGAACTCACTTTCCTCTTTAATACATATAAAGGGACCATTTTTAAAACGCGTAGTTGGGCCATTTACAAATTATAAGATCACCAACTGTTACCCGCGGCTTGTCCGCGTGTACTTCTCAGTACCCTAACCTATGTGTATGCAAAATTTCATCATGATCGGTTTCGAAAAATAAACCAACAAACAAACTCATTTTCGCATATATAATATTAGTTATTACCTTTCATGTTTTACAAATAAAAAGACAAAAAATTTGGTCATAGAAGGTAGGTTAAGTTCGTTAGGTTTCCTTGTGAAAAAGAGAGCGAGCGACTTCAACTTAAAGCGAAATCCCAACTTTTTAGGTGCTTGTAAAAAAAGTGCTACTTTGCACGAAAATTTTAATTACATCTCCGCGCTTTAAAAATCATTTTGTCGAGAAGAGCAAAGCAAGTTCTATTAGATCTCTTCTGAAATAACACATTTGTGCTAAGCTATTCTAAAGCTCGCCGAGAATTGTTAAGATAAGATGCTTTTGGGGAACTTGATACAAAAACAGCTAACATTTCTTCCGATACTTTTATTCCCAAGCCGTGGTGGATAGCTGGTCCAAGATTTACTATTATGTGACATGTAGTTATGTAAATAGCGATCGAGGTCGTTAGCTAATCATTCCTTCATGCCGCTGCTGTTGACATTAGGTGACGGACGACTTCCTCGCACTACGAGCTGACGTCGGAATATGCTCACCTGTCTTATATGTGCCATAGATATTTAAATAATAGGCTAGTTTTTTGGTCCAAATAATAGGACATAAACAAGTTGCACTATTTTATCATCATCAGATCTTTGTTAGTGTCCACTGCAGCATGACCCTCTCTGTACTAACAGAGCTGTAGAGTAATTCAGAGGATTGGCCTACACGGAGAAAAAACTCTTGTAGCTTTTACAAGAACAACGATTGCTAATACGAGACTTTCTTATTGTTATCGACACAACAAGAATAGCCGTATTCTATATACTAAACAGAGTTTTCTTTATCCTTACCTAGTTAATGTAGTAAAGGTTACAAACACTAACGATTGTCGATACTTTACACATGGTGCTCTTTACCAGAATGTTACGTAGTTGTAACAACTCGAAGAGCTAAGAGCGTCAAATGTGTGCTACGCTTTACTTTGTTCACGGTGCTCTTTACCAGAATATTAGGTACTTGTAACAACACGAAGAGTTGAGAGCATCAAATGTGTGCTACGCTTTACTTTGTTTACGGTACTCTTTACCAGAATATTACGTACTTGTAACAAAACCAAGGGTTGAGAGCATCAAATGTGTGCTACTCTTTACTTTGTTCACGGTACTCTTTACCAGAATGTTACGTACTAGTAACAACACGAAGAGTTGAGAGCATCAAATGTGTGCTACGCTTTACTTTGTTCACGGTACTCTTTACCAGAATATTAGGTACTTGTAACAACACGAAGAGTTGAGAGCATCAAATGTGTGCTACGCTTTACTTTGTTTACGGTACTCTTTACCAGAATATTACGTACTTGTAACAAAACCAAGGGTTGAGAGCATCAAATGTGTGCTACTCTTTACTTTGTTCACGGTACTCTTTACCAGAATGTTACGTACTAGTAACAACACGAAGAGTTGAGTCAAATTTTAAAGTGTGGCTTCTACCGATGCGATCTTGTAAATGTTACATTATTATGTTAGGTACCTAGTACTTAGTAGTTATTTACTGAAATCACATTTTTTCACATTCTAGTAACCGTTTATGTTGTTATTATGTAATGTCGCTGCATCTATGATAAGCAGCAACGACGTTACACAACAACATCAAATGGTTACTAGATTGTGAAAATAACGTGATTTCAGTAAAAACTAATAAGTACTAGGTACCTAACATAATAATGTAACATTTACAAAATCGCCCGCTATATTAACATTGGATACTAAATAAAATGCTTGAATCTTTAAAATAATGTTTATTTTTACATAATATAGTTTAACACAAGGAACTGTACAGAATCATTCAGTCTTTTTAAGAATTATAATTAATAATTAAAAAAAAAAGGAACGATTTTTATACAAAATGTATATTTTCTAATTGACTACGTATAATATTGCAAATTGAAAATAGTAGTTTTCAACACATTCGCTCGGAAATTGCTTATTTACCACTGGAATCTGGTCCCCCACAGGAATGATTAAATCTTTGGCCAATTCAGCATCCAGCATTGGAAAAATGTCTGATGAAACTTGATTATCTGCAAAGATAAACAAAATGAGATCTTTAGGTTTTAACGTCATTTTTATTCCATTCCAATTAAACCTGGAAGATTTTGACCCTTATCAATATGACACGTGTGTTGGTTTATAAGGTAGATTTTAATAATATTATTTAATACTCGTCATCATCATCACCATCATCAGGCCTTTCTAGTCTCCACTGCAGGAGTACGACCCTCTCTGTACTACCAGAGCCATATACTAGCCTGAGTAGACAGAGGATTTGACCTACACTCTCCACGCTGGCCAGACGGGTTAGAGAGGTCTCTTTGATGTTAATAAGCTTTGTTTAGCTTGTGTTTCCTTAGTCGCCTTTTACGACATCCACGGGATGACTTGGAGTGGTCCTATTCTACTCTGCCGGGAACCACACGGTGAATTTAATACTCGTAACTTCACTTAAAACTCGTAAAGCGCTCAGAATCTAAGGTACCTATTAGTTTGCTACTGCATAACAATAAATAAATATATAGGGACATATCACACAAATTGAGCTAGCCCCACAGTAAGTTGTGAACTTGTGTCGCAGGATACTAACTCAACGATACTATATTTTATAATATATACTTATATATATAAACATCCAAGACCCAGGTCAATATGAAAAAGATCTTTTTCCATAGTGACCTGACCGGGGATCGAACCCGGGACCCCCGTGTCGCAGGCTAGCGTGTTGACCGCCACAATCAAGCTAAAGTTTGAAAATGTTTCTTTTGAGACACCCGTTATAACATTGATGCATGTTCTGTTAAAGAGAACCTGCTCCGAAAATTACCAAAAATTAGCTTACCTTAAAATGGGATATATTCTTGAAGATCCCATTCTGTTATCAAATTTTTTACGTCTTCATCCATATTTTGTGTTAATTATACACTTCAAATGCACATTAGCCGGAAAAACGAACTGTGATACAGTACAGAGGTACCGGATACGTAACTGAACGGAAAGATAAAAAATTGAAAGGGACGTGATAGCTGTGCTGCTGCCGTCCGCGAATTGAGTGGTTTTTTGACATTTGTTACAATGCGGTCCATTTTTGCTGCGAAACAAATGAAGTTTGGATTACGATAAAGCTCGTATTCACGGCAAGGTGTGTTATTTGTGTTAACAAATTAATTGGTTTGTTAATATGAAATGTATTTTTATGTTATTAAAACCAGATGTTTAATATTACTCACTAAATTCGTATTTGTTATCTATATCAATACTATATCGTATTATTAAGTTAATCTGTTATTGTTCTACAAACAACAAAGTTGTACTTAAAGCAGAGTATTTTGTTACAAAAACTAGTGATACCGTATTCACCACTTTACAGTATATCATATAAATCACTATTACTTTACTTTGTATTGCTTACTCATTGACTCGTAATGAATACAGATCTAGACTAGTGGCAGATAGCACAAGAGTTCTTGTTAGATCACATGAAGTTTACTACACAAAATCAAATGCAAAGAAAACTAAACGTTAGTAACGTTTACCAGAATATTGTTATAGACACTATAATTAAGTAACGTAAATTAAAATTCTTGTAATTATGTTTTACTAATCAATTCTAGTAATTTTTCCGGTCACCGATTTTTCTCCGTGTACACTCCCGCTTGCTTGTTTAGCTTTTTTCCTAAGTCGCCTTCTACGACATCCACGGGAAGACTTAAAGTAGGCTATTCTTCTTTGACGGGAACCGCACGGTTATAAATTTAATCTAGAGTAGGCTAGTCTTCTTTGACGGGAACCTTACGGTCATTAATTTAATAGAGAGTAGGCTTTTCTTCTTTGACGGGAACCACGCGGTCATTAATTTAATAAGATAAAACCCGACTGCCGTTTTAGACAGTTTACGTCCGTCAAATAGATTTTTTGCTGACGTTTAAAAGCCTATATTTTACTCCGGGGAAATATATAAATCTATTGACACCTCACACTTCAAAATTGGTCAAGCCGTTGAGACTACAGGACGCAACAATAGAACAGATACACTTACATACATACTTAGATATACACATACAATACATACGTGCGAAAAACATTACCCTGTTTCTCAGTGGGTCAGTCGAGTAATTCGTCCGTCATTTAGAAATCAAAATTTTTCTTTTTTATGTTTTTGTTACGTTTCGTGACATCACAGTTTGGTAAAAAGTGTACCGGACAGTGATGGCACACGGAATTTCAACGGTATCATTGATATTAATTTTAGTTTGATTAACAAAAGAAAAAAAACATGTCAAGTTTTTTTTTGGTAATTTAACAAACGGACTAAGTAGTTATATTTTTTCGGAAACATGCTTATTCTATAGAAATATACGTGGGCGTCATCTGTCGATTTTCATTATCTTTCTCAGACACTTGTAAATTTTCATCTGTCAACAGTGATAGCCTTAATCCGAATTAGTTGCGGCAACTATTTGCTGTTAAAATCGGACTGTTTACAGAGGTGCAGATCTCAAACCCAATCCGGGGCTTTCGCCGAGCCAAGCTTGGTTGTAAATTTAATCAATTTATAAACAAATTTTACTTGCAAAACTTGACGAGTATAATAATGAATATAGAAACTTAGTCAAAAATAAAAAACTAACGCGATGTCCGCGTAAATTATCTACCTATGTTAGACGGTGATAATGTTCTTGAGGCTTTTTGTAAGTGAAATACATACTATTATACATACATATGAATTATTATACATACATATGAATTACTAGCTTTTGCCCGTGACTTTGTCCGCGTGGAGCTCGGTTATTTATCACCCCTTCTCCACCTTTTAGGGGTTGAATTCTGAAAGAGCCCGAAACACATGTTTACTAATTGATAAGAGTACTCCTTGTGACGTTTCGAATAAAATAGTTTAACTAATCTTGTTTCCACATACAAACATTCAAGCCTTTTTTCACCCCCTTAGGGGTTAAATTTTCAAAAACTCTAAGACACCTAACTGTTTATTTCTAATTGGTAACCTTAAAATAAAGTTTCAGGCTTCTAGCTCTAAAAGTGACGGACTTCCATACAAAATTTTAACCCCTTTTTCACCCACTTAGGGGGCAAATGTTCAGAAATCCTTTCTTAGCGGTTGCCTACGTCATTACACTTATCTGTAATGACGTAGGTATTAGTTTCGGCTCTGCGTTGATAGATGAGTCAGTCAGGTTTGCCCTTTATATATTTAGATTTAGATTATACATACATAAAGTGAAATACATATTATTAACAGGTATATCATAGAGCAACGAATGGCTTATCGCTCGCGGCCGGGCCACATTGAAATCTCTTGCTCTGTGATGAAACTAATTCGGGAAGCAGAAAACCTGTAAAAATAAATTCATAATTTTTAGATTTTAGTTTACGGATACTAAGTAACCCTAAGTATCTTTGAACAATAGTGTATTTATTTATACTTTATTGCACAACTTAAAAAAAATAAATGTACAAAAGGTGGACTTATTGCCATATGGCATTCTCTGCCAGTCAACCATTGGACCAATCAGAAAAAAAAATCAGTTTGGGTGGTGCGATAGAGTTAATTATACATTACCAATTTATCTTAAACTTTAATGATATATAATAAATAATATACGTACACAAATACAAAATATATACTTATATTAACAGAAATATCTATACCAATATACACAAATATTTATATGTACAGTGTACCAGGTATACCACTTGTAGATTGATTGGGCCATCAATAATAATGAAAACTTTGCTATGGCAAGGTACTTAACGTCACTTAAAACCTGGTAGCGAATGTTGTTAACATATTCATTGCAGAAATTATTGCTATTTTCTCGAATTTGGCCCACACTTGGAGACAGACCCTACCGATTTCCAAGGGATAGAGGCGTGATATATTTGTACTGGTTCTGTCATATTCAGTTGTTTATCATATGTAGCTCAATTGGTGCGATTTATCACCATATATTTATTTATTATTATTATTTATACACACTTTTTTACCCCGTTGGATAGATTAGGTCTCGACTCGAAGTCGATGACTAGGTTGTTTACGGCCCAAACATCGATTTCAGAATTGATTGGGCTATCAACACATTTACAGACGTTGATTCGGCTGTAATTAGTGGAGATTGATTGGACTATGAATATTAATGCGAATTTAACAACGATTGTACCTATGACTTCGTTAAGTTTATTTTTTAATTATTCTGTAAATAAAAAAAAAATATACGGACAAATCACACAGATTGAGCTAGCCCCAAAGTAAGTTCTTAAGTAAGACTTGTGTTATGGGATACTAACTTAACGATATACTATATTTTATAACAAATACATATATAGATAAACATCCAAGACCCAGGTTAATCTGAAAAATATCATTTTTCATCTTGACCTGACCGGGGTTCCAACCTGGGACCATCCGTGCCACAGGCGTTGGCGTTGACCGCTGCGCCACGGAGCTCGTATTCGGTCGTAAGGGAAAAACGTTTCGATATATTTATTAGTACCTACTAACACTAGTTGTAAGTTCTTTTGCAATAATACTAACAAATAATATGATGATTTACATTTACCTTTAACAAAATTGTTCCACGTTTACAAGCTACAAACGTCGATTTAATTCGGCTGTAACTCTTGTAGATTGATTAGGCCGTCAACACTAATGCTTTTAAGACCTTGCTGCGCTGTTAAGTCGTAAAGCATACAAATTATTTTAACCACTACAGTTGTAGAGCATGTAAAGGCATATTCACATAGTGAAATAAAGCTGACGCTTGAAGTCAAAAATTTTTATTCAAAATAATCATATTTTCTTTATAATTTTACTATAAGCTAAAGCAAAAAGCGTGGCGTTGCGTCTCTATTGGTGTAAGTTGTAGGTTATTATTAAAAGTATATACTTACTTAAAAAGCTGTTAACAAAAAAATAAAGTTCTACAAAGGACAAAATTAAAATTGAAATATCTCCCCTTTTCTTGATGGTTCTGTTCAGACGATCCGGGTTGTCTCCGCGTCAAATTGAAAAGAAAGACAAACAATAACTTTTATTACTTATATTTATGAGCATTTTGTACTAACTCCTAGTGTTAAAATGAAATTTCGATACAGCATTTTTCTACATCGCATCAGATTTAATATTTGTTTCACAGAAATTAAGTAAAAGATTGAAATAAATAAGAGCCTTTAACTGTAACATGGAAACAAAAAGGCTGTGAGGAATGTATTGATCTGCGGTGACATTGTTATTATATTATACATTATACATGCAAATCAGTTCATACATAATGATGTGCTTCACACAAATAGATAATGGATTCTTTAGAATCTACTATGCGGCTAGTGCTAGTAATGTGAACAAGGATTTGAACGCGATTGTTGGGTCCAAAAGAAGGGCAGTATTTAAAATAGTTGCTCAACTTTCTAAAAGAGAAATGATTTTTCAGCTGTCGGTCATCTTCATTATTTTCAGCCCATTTTCCGCCTAGCTGAGCTGTCTGTCTGCAATAACTAATTTCCGAAGTTACTTAACAGAATATCCTGAGACATTCAGAAGTTGATATAGCTTATCCCGCTTTAACTAAAGCAAAATATTAAAAAAAATTAATGCCGCTTTGTATAAAAAAAATAAGCGCCTCCAAGTCTGTAAATTCACCTTGAATTTTAGAGTTGGTCTCTTTTATACTAATTCATCTCTCCTCTTTTCTTGATGGTTCTGTGTAGACGGTCTGAGTTGTCTCCGCGTTAAACTGTAAAGTTAGAAAAATGAAAATCTTTTACTTTATTCTTTCAGGAGACCTTTGTACTAACTTAAATACAACTTCGATACGTCATTTTACTTCATCGCATCTATAAATATTTAATAGTCGTCTCACAGAAATAAAGTAAAAGATTGAAATAAATAAACAACCGCATTTATTTTAAATAGGCAGCACTTTGTAGCAACACAGTCCGACACAGTTGTGTCTAAGCCTTTAACTGTAACATGGAAACAATAAGGCTGTGAGGAATGTATTGATCTGCGGTGACATTGTTATTATACATGCAAATCAGTTCATACATAATGATGTGCTTCACACAACTAGATAATGGATTCTTTAGAATCTATTATGCGGCTAGTGCTAGTAATGTGAACAAGGATTTGAACGCAATTGTTGGGTCCAAAAGTAGGGAAATATTTAAAATAGTTGCTTAACTTTATAAAAGAGATATTTTAGCTGTCTGCCCGAAGTAACTTACCGGAATGTCATGCAATATTCAGACGTCGATGTAGCTTTTCCTGCTTATAGAAAAGCAAAACATTAAAATAGGTTTTAAAAATGAGGGTTACGGAAAAAATTACCTTATTGTATTTTTAGAAACTTTGAATGGATAACGTTAGTGATTTTAAGACTTAATAAAACAAGCCTTTGATAAAAACCAGCGATGTATAAAAATTAAATCTACTTATAACCTCAAATAAAATAAAAAGCTTTGAGAAATTACTAAATTAGATTTAAATCATGTACACGAATCTCTTTGATATTAACCAAGATGCGTGTCTTCTGAGATAACTAATCAAAATTTAATTTAAATTCTACCTTCTTGTTCTTCCATAGTTTATTTTTATGTTTATACACAACTGTAGTGTTTTTTGCGGTTTTGGTTTGTTTCATTTTTAACAAAAAGCAAAAAAGTTGCTATGATTTCAGAGTTTATGTATAATTGTTTCTTTATTCCGCATTTGTCGTTTGAATCTTTACGATGTTTATGTGGTACTGGTTATAAAATGTTGCCAAACCAGTCGACAACCAGCTTATTTACTTTTTGCTTGTTTCTCTTGTTCTTCGACAATGCATCCCTAAAGACATGCGGTCCTATTTTTATCCGGGCTGAAGTCAAAGCGCATTACCATTTGCATGCAACATTGTGCGCTGCACTCTTATCTGATAACATGCATTGACAAAGTGTGACAACTAGTTCGAATAGTTTATGCTATTTACTCTTTTGTGAGGAGTGTGTTTACGTCATACATACATTCTGTCAGGTTTTTTCCCTTGCGGGGTAGACATAACCCAGTTAAAAGACCAGAAGGCCAATATTTAGCATGTTAGTAGGCATGTAGGTGGTATGTGTATACATACTTATATCTATCTATCAGCCGGGGACGTCCACTGGTGGACATAGGTATGTGTTTACTGTCATACAAAACATTGTCTTGCAGGTAAATACTACTTAAAAGAAGCAGTTATCTATCGCCGCCCACATCATAAAGCTTATCAAAGAATGGGTTTAACAGATTTTAGAAATTACTTTTTTGGGAGACAAAGCCGGATTAAACTGTGTGGGGGCATTAGCATCGTAAGATTACAGCCCGCGAATTTACTCGGGCCCTTTTACATTGGCGAGAGCCCTCTACACTGATTAGGTCTGGTTAACCAATATTTTGTTGATGCTGTTTCTAACCCCCCTAAAACTTGATGGACTACGCTGTCGCTTAAGTTGCTTTAGAGCTAATTCGGTACTGCTGAGATAACAGACTGTCTTTTTCGTGTGGTATAGGTTACCTATATAGGACTCTAGTGTTAGTGTGAGATTACGTAGCTTTATAAAATAATCATACATAAATGACACCGATTCTAAGATGGCAGCCGTTGCAAATGCTGGCTAAAGGTATGAATGCATCAAATTAACAAAGTATTTGAGGCTCAAGGTAATTTTCTGTTATGAGTACGATATCTCTATTATAAACTAGTTTCTTAATAAATTTGCTTCAACATCTCCTAGGCAGCTTAAAAAATCTCAAACCAGTGTTAGCCACTTACAAACACAAAAAACATCTCTTATTTTTGATATGTAACATATTCTCCCAGCTTTCCTAAGATGTGGGAGTAATTTCGTGAAATGGGACAGAAGTGTGTAGCAGGAAGCAGGCCGTCAGATGTGACACATCATATGCGACTATACTTAATATACTAATACTAAGGACCTAAAAAATCTGACACTGATGTTGGCCACTTCCACACATGATAATAAAACAAACCGTGAGGCTTTATAGTTTTTCATTCTACCCCTATATTTTCTTTATCTCTTGAATTAGACTAATTCTAGTCCGTTTATGTACCAACTTCAGTAACTAACTATGACTGTTTTGCAGCTTGTGCAGTAAGTATAGTTACTATCGGTCTTAAATTATTCTTTTTTAAACTGTCGGTCTTCAAAGACATAACTATTAAGGCCGCACACTAGGCACAGTAGCGACACCAATCATTTTATTCCTAATACGAGTACTTTACAAATAGAAAGAAATTCAAGAATGTCAATCATATAAGCCTTAGTACCTAACCTAACCTAACCTGAAGTATTTTTGGAATCATGTTTAATATTATCAGAATCAGTGAGAATTATGAGAATCAGATTACCGCCTAAACGGCCGTTTTTGGCGGTAATCACAATTTCTCTTAATGACTGATTCTCATAATATTAAAACATGATTCCAAAAATACTTCAGGTCATTTACTAAGGCTTATATGATTTACATTCTTGAATTTCTTTCTATTTGTAAAGTATTAGGAATAAAATGATTGGCGTTGTTACTGCCTAGTGTGTGCCCCCTTTTAATACTAACAAGACAGCACGAACTTTTTTTCTTATTTATTTTCCCCTGACCTTTCTAGGGAGTTACATCCATCGTGGTCTCGAATGATCCGTCTACATATCCTCAATACACGACGTATGTTGTAGCAACTAGTAAGATATGTATTACGGATATGTAGACCGATGCCAATGCATTGTAATTCTGTAACGCATCAAACCAACAAGGTCTTCAGCCTCCGACACAAATAGTATCTGACATAAAGTAATATTTGTACCGTGTCTTTTATTTTATTTAAAATACCGTGAAGTATCTCCCAAGTGTTTGCTCAGTGTAATCTGTTGATAACACTATTTGCTTGAGCAAATTTTCGTACGATTATCTTTACAAGTCGGTGATAAGTTTATGCCTTCTGTTTGATGTTTTTTACACGACTGTCGAAAAAGAAGTGTATTGTTTTCAAGGGCATGTAAGTATGAAAATATATAGAGAAAGTATGTAAGGATGTGAGGTTCTTTATTCCACAATAACTTCGAAATGCCTGTATGAATTTAGACGTATAAGGTTTGAATCTTTACAACTTCGTGAGTGCCTGTGAAGTGAAATTGATAGATTTGTTGTTTGTTAGTTGGTTATTTAATAATTAAGGTTAATAAATAAGATTTGTTATCGAATGAAAGAAGAGAAAATAAAATCCATGATAGTTTTTCTACTAAATTAAGAAATATAATTGATGTTGCCAACTATACATCGCAAAATTAAACAAACCATTGGCCACTAACAATACCAAGAGGGACGCACACACTACACTGATCAGGTTTAAGCTCAATTTTGCATAGAAATAAAAAAAAATCCTGATGGTAAAGTTTTCGCTAAGAAGAATTAATTTTCATCTAACGTTCCAACTAACTCCAATGAAACATAAATAAGAGCGGATTTATTTTATGTTGTCTACTTGTATACCCTTTTTTATGTCATTGGACGGCAAACGAGCGAGTGGGTCACCTGATGGTAAGTGATCAACGCTGCCCATGTACTAATGTAACACCACGGGTATGACAAAAGCGTTTCCGGCCTTTTATTTTTCCGTCCCCAGAGGGGAGGGGGGATGGGCCTCCGGCGCTCTCACTCACCGAACGAAGCATAGAATCTGTAAAGCTACTTCTCAAACGTCGATTTTCTGTGAGAGTGTTGTACTTCTGCGGACGAGCCGGCCCATTCATGCTAAAGTGATTTTCACCGGTAGCGTGGCTCTACCACAACTAATACCTTCTTCATAAAATAAACACTGGCTGACCGGTTGCACATATTACAAGTGATACCGACGTCTAAGTACGATGAGTAATTTAATAAAATGCTACTCCACCAAACAGTAACGCATGACGTTATCAAAACCGAAATAAATCGCAGAGCAGGACAGCAACATCCGATGCACTCGTCACTCACCTCGAGACGTCACAAATTGACTATTTTAAGACGCCTGACCCGAGATAACCGTAAGTGGCTGTGGCCCCTTATCAGCGCTTATCACTCCGATACGGCTGATGGAACGCTTATCTCCGACAGTGTTAGGCCTCTAATGCATGTATGTACTCACTACCTGTTTAGCGAAATGTTGTTGTCGCGTTGTTCAAGGTCTTTTTGCTAACACCGACTGAAAAGAGATGTTTTCGTTTCAGCCCTGCCTCTATGGGTGTGCCATCGTTGCTGCTGATGGTTGGAATTGAACTGTTTTCTTTCTTTTAAACTACTCATTGATTAATTACAGATGTCTACTTGTCAGTTGAGGTACAGCGTGTCTACAAACTACTTTTTTGAGGTTGAAACATGTCAGCCTGTAGCTGACTTCATACGTGAGTGACCCGTATTTTACATATTAATAATACTTTTCCCTCGCTTATAAACGGTTTTGTCGGGTAGTACCGTCGGAACCTATTTAAGCCAAATAAACTGCTCTCACCAACATTGGCATGGTGAGTTCGGCAAAACCCCCACAATGGAAATCCTTTTGGGAGGCCTATGTCCAGCAGTGGACTTGTTACTCAGCCTGTCAATTTGAACAGCTTTTCCTACTTGGCCGATGATTGCTTTATTTAGATATACAATATATGTTAATAAAATCCTTTCCGATCTTTAAAGGTGCAATTAAAACTTTGTAAAGGAACGTTTAATTTTTTTCATCTCACCTGCCCTTAAACAGTGTCATTAAATGCAAGCAAAGTGGGTTGGATGGTCGCTATTACGACCGCGGGCTATAAGATTTCATACAAATTCCATAAAGCCCGAGAGCGCATAAAGTATTTTTTTAAATTTAATAGGGCACCATACCATGCACAAGCGTCAAATCTTCTACATCCAAAAAGTTTTCTAGACGAATATTCAAATTTGGAATTGCCAGTGAAACCGATGAAAAAAACATTTTCATCTCACCTATCCTTAAACAGTGTCATTAAATGCAAGCAAAGTGGGCTGGATGGTCGCTATTGCGACCGCGGGCTATAAGATTTCATACAAATTCCATTGAGCTCGAGAGCGCAATAAGTATTTTTTTTATATTGAATAGGGCACTATACCTCGCACAAGCGTCAAATCTTCTACATCAAAACAGTTTTCTAGTCGAATATTCAAATTTGGAATTGCTAGTGAACCCGATAAAAAAAAAAACCTTTGAACGATACTGTGAGTTTTTTGTCCTTAATTCAAATTTGGAATTGTTAATGGCCGTGGTGGCTGGCTGTTTGTATTCATCGATCTTTGACTTCCACTTTTTGGATAAAACATTTTCATTATCTGTGGAATCCTTGGATACATTTTCTGCTCACTGCAGTTTGCAGCTATTTATTTTTAGGCAAAATATTTATAAGTAATCATAATCTTAGTATAAAATACATTCCCTATGATAAATGAATATATGGTCAATAATGTTGATATGGATAATATAATCAGCCAGCTTCCAGACTCACAAATATTAATTTTCAAGGTAAACTATATTCATACTATACAATTTCAACCAACATAATATGAATAATATTTTTTTTTACTCTACTTTTTACTCGGTGAGATGAAAAACATTGTGTGTATCACGGCCGGTATTAGACATTACAAACTCGGACTACTAAAAGCACTCGGCTTCACCTCGTGCTTGTTAGTAGTCGCTCGTTTGACGTAATGTCTTCTATACCGCCCTTGCTACACATAACATACTTACTCGTAAGTCCGTTCAGCAAAGTTGTCCTTACTGGCGGGCTGAATCGTCCCTTCAAGGATCGGTTGGACATAGTACATGATTTCATTGAATAAAGATCAGGTTAAGTTTGTTTTGGTATCTAAGTTTTGTTGTTTAAATAAGAAATCTTACAGAGATTCAAAGATTTTATTCAGAAAAAAGGGCCTTCTCAGGCACTTTTTTATGTCATATGATAATTTAAATAATTCTAATTCACTTAGACATATGTTTATATTATTAGTTGTTTGTTTGTTTGTTTTTCGTATGTGTAAGTGGCCAACACTGGTGTCAGATTTTTTCAAGCTGCCTTAAGGCATCTGTCATAGCTTAACGTGCCTTCCGAAGCACGGAGGAACTCGAGATACTTTTATGCCACTTGCGGTCACCCATTCAAGTAGGGACTGCATCAGGGGTTGCTTAACATACGTAAGCGCTCATGAGCTCACACCCACTGGACCATCGGGCTCCTCATTTCAATTAGTGTTCAAAAGCTATAGACTACTAACGTTTCGGAACCGAACACTGCAGAGAAGGAACGCTGAAAGAAACTCTTTTTAACAGTATGTATCAACAACTCTTTCCAACAGAGAGCTTTAACTATTCAAATTCGAATGAAAGACTAATGAGTTGAATGCAAAAACTAAAGAAAATATTTTTCTAAATAGGCCGCAAATAAATAATGAGGTGAGCATTTCAAGAACGATATATCCGTTACGGAATCCGACGTCGTTTATCAAACATACAAACATATTATGCAACATCTAAAAACGTCCACTGGCGTCGGAACACGTCATATATAAATAACTTTCTCTGTCTTGCCGGTCTGTCGATATATCTGAAGGCGGCCTTGGGGATACTTCACGAAATTTTCTTGTTTTTATATTTACGTAATCTCGTCTCATAGTGTGATAGTTTGATCCGAATTCATGTTTGATATAGTATTGAATCTTGTTTGATTGAATATCTCCTCTTTTACTCTCATCCGATTGTTTCCCCGGTTGCACCCTCAGCTGTGATGCGTTGGAGCCCGCGGCCCGCTATTATGACATCATTCATGCTGTACCTAATAAGGTTTGTCAAAAGATTTTACAACCGGCTGCCTGCCTATTGCCGAACCTCTTCGGGTACCACTATATCCGTAGACGCTACCGATACCGATATAATAGTACATATGGTAGTGTGTTGTGTTGCCAACGCAAACTTCTTGACATGTGTGCCCTACTCATACATACTTCTGGTGCTCAGACATGGTCGCTTACCGAGGGACAGAAGCCCAAGCTCAAGCTTAGGGTCCAAAAAATATTTCTGGTGAGCGTTTAAATTATACCCACTAGAAATACTGATCTGCACTCCAAAACGCAAGTGGGAATGGGCATATCTGTCACATGCGAAAGGTACACTCTGTGGAAACCGAATGACCGCCGTAAATGTGGCAGACCTTGGAGGGATAACTTTGATGCATATAAGTGGATGGCAAATTATCGTCCTTGATAGGGATAATGAAAAAAAAGTTAGGAAAGCCATTGCCCATACACCCACTTAGGCTTACAACGAAAACAACCTGATAAAAAAAAATACAGTGAATAGGCTCCTTTTGTGTAAGCTCGTTCTGCCTTACGCCACCTTTGCTAGATGGTCAAGAGTAAACCCACTTCATACATCTTTAAAAAAACTATATATTTATATTTTTCTACGAAAACTCTTGTTGCAATTCTTGATCATGATTCAGGTACTTCCAAACATCCATACTTTTATTAGTAGCATAGAAGTAGGGTGATTTTTTATCTATTAATAGGGTGTTGACACACAGGCCCATGCATTCAACATGTTTGACAGTGCGCACTGCGGGTAATTGCGGCATCGGTTCAAAGTGAAACTGGAATTATTTATCGGGAACTTTGTCTGGACGGTCTGTTTGCCTAGGACTGGCGCCATGCATAATTTTGTGGCAAAAAGGCCTTTGTCTACATACTTCAATAAGAACTACATACACTGCCGATCACTTTGATATTTCACCTTTGTTATCATTTTGTAGTCTACAGGCGAAACTTTTAAAAGTATTCTCCATTGAGGTAAATGTATTTACACCATTAGCCTGAAACCTATGTTTCTTAACAATTTGACAGCATAGTGAATGAAAACTATAGTAACTCAGTCATACATATGAAAAAAAAAAGGTTAGCGCTACCGGCGATTAATGTCTCTTCATGTGTACATGTAAGTTTAATTATATAAGCCTTTTATTAGTTTGAATTGTTTCTATAAATCTGTATCACACAATATAAAGTTAGTAGCACATACATAACGTAAAGAATGCCAGCGTGGTGCCAATATATTTTGGAGTCTTTCAATAAATCTGTATCAGACAAGTAAGAGCTAGTAGTTAAACATAAAGTACAGAATGCCAACGTTGTTCTCCCGTAACTAATACAAAAAGTGTCAAAATTTAGCACTATCGGCGACTGACGTCTCTTCATGGGTGCATGTAATTTTCATTATTTAAGTCCTATAAGCCTCTTCTTTGAATTTTCAATAATACTTTATCCGACAAGATAAAGCTAGTAGTAAAACGTAAAGAATGTCAGCGTTGTTCCCTCGTAACTAATACAAAAAGTAACAAAATTTAGGGCGACTGACGTCTATTTATGTTTGTATGTTATTTTCATTATTTTAACCCTATAAGCCTCTTCTTTTGTAGTCTTTCAATAATTCTGCATAAGACACGAAAAAGCTAGTATAGTAAAACGTAAAGTAAAGCACGCCAGCGTAGTCCCCTCGTAACTAATACAAAAAGTGTCAATAGTGAGCAGAACCGGCGACATGTGACATTGTGACGTCTATTCTCTAGTGCAGTCGTGTTCAGATGGCATTTCCATACTACTAATATTATGAATATTATAATGCTAGCTGTTATCCGCAGCTTCGCCCGCGTTATATATAGCCTATGTCCTTCCCAGTCCCCTTACCTAAGTGTATGCAAGATTTCATGATGATCGGTTCAGTAGTAACAAACAAACTCACTTTCGCATTTACAATATTAGATTTAGGATTAGGATACAGAGGTTTTGTTTAATCCAAACAAACTATTATTTATAAATTATGTTATCACAATTATAACTCATTCGAATAAAATTGCTTTTAATACATGCCTTAAATAATACAGTAAATAAAACTATGGCGGCCAGAAAAAAAAGATATTGATATTTAGTTTAAATCAGCTAAAGTTTACAAAAATTACTGAAGAATTTGTAAAATCTTATTTAGTTTGTAAAATTCAGAAAATATTTTTACTTTCTTTACTAGTAGCTATTTAAGGTATTCTCAATTCTAAAAAGTATAACATTTGTTGCTTTATTTTAAGTAAGAAAAAGCCACCATGAATCAATAAAAAGCAATTATCGTTAGCGTCGGTCCCGAACTCTGAAGACTTTTGAATAAACTATGAATAAATACAGGGAATTTAAAGACAACAATCGGGCCATTAAAAATTGTGAATAATTCAAAATAACCTTTATCAGTAGCGACAGCGGTTTTCGGAGTTATTGAATGTCAACTGCTTTGATATTTTGTTTCAGGATGAGCCCTGATTTTGATGTTTGTTATTGACTCAATTATCTTAATCCTTATATATTTTATATGAAATATTCTATATAATAAGCCGTGTGGTTCCCGACAGATTACAATAGAATCACTCTAAGTCTTCCCGTGAATGTCGTAGAATGCGACTTAGGAAGCACAAACTAAAAAAAGCTTATAAACACCAAAGACCTCTCCAATCCATCTGACCAGTACAAGGAGGGTTATGCTCCTGCAGTGGAGACTAAAAAGACCTGATGATGAAGACGACGAATACAGGGAATGTACAAATAACAAGACAATCGGGCCATTAAAAATTGTGAATAATTCAAAATTGCCTTTATCAGTAGCGACAGCGGGTTTCGGAGTAATTGAATGTCAACTGCTTTGATATTTTGTTTCAGGATGAGGCCTGACTTTGATGTTTGTCATTGACTTTATAATCCTAATTCCATTTATTTATTATGAATAAAATAAACTTTCTATTATATTAAATTCTAGTTGTTGCCGACGGCTTAGCCATCCTGATATGTAGCCAATATCCTCCTCCGTAGCATTATCAAATTATCAATGTGTGTGCCATAAGAAGATAGGTTCAGTGGATAACGGCCTGGCCACGGGACATTCGCCGTGGCGAATTTTCGCGCGGCGCGAACGACGAGTCGGCCGGCGAGTGAAACAAGAGAATAAAAAATTACCGAGCATGCCACGCGCACCGGCGACCGGCGACGCGACCGACGAAGTGTATCAGGCGAATCGCGCGGGCGACCATCGGCGCGGTGGGCGAGTGAAACAAAATCGTGAATTCGTCGGCGCATGCCACGGGGTCGAGGCGGCATTCGCGGCGAATAGTACAAGGAACAAATGTTTTTATTCGGTTTTGAATGGATGGCGAAATTTTATCGCGGATTAATGAGCTTGGCCAGCTACGTCTGGCCAAGATAAATTTTAAAATACCTATACATATAAAAAAAAACATTGTCCGCACTGACTCTTTTCCACCGACTTCAAAAACGAAGGTTTTCGATTGGCCCGTTTGTATTTTACTTTTATTTTAGCTTCTAACACGTGTGCCAAATTTCACACGAGTTTTTTTCTATATTTTTAGTTTCTATGTTGTCTGCTCATACCTTTGTTTTCGTATGATTTTGTATGTTGTCCATGCATATCTCGGAACTATAAGTCAGATGTTGAAATTATTTTTTTTGGTAGGTAAGGTACTGCAAGTTTCATCAAAATCGGTTGAGTAGTTTTTGAGATAGATTATATGTGTACAAGAGAAAAATTGAAGTCGGTTTTTTTATACTTTTGTCTCCAATTCTAGTTGAATATTTTCGTTCGATTGTTCTCGAAATACAATTTTTGGTAGGTACGTTCTATATTTTTTGTACTTCTTATCAGCCTGGCCACGGGGACGGGCGACGCGAACGACGGCACGACGGGCGAAGCGACTAATTGTGCGGCGCGATTTGCATGCCACGGGGCAGTCGCGTTCGCCACGGCGACCAGAATAGACGGAGATCTGAGAGCCTAATTTCTTTATCAAAGTTATCTCGCTTTGGCTAAGAAATTAAACGTTTTTAGTTAAAGACATATTATTTGGAAGATATTGTGGAGTACATGATTTGAATAGAAGTTGGAGTATAGGCAGATGGAAAATTCATAAGAAGTACAAAAAATATAGAACGTACCTACCAAAAATTTTATTTCGAGAACAATCGAACGAAAATATTCAACTAGAATTGGAGACAAAAGTATAAAAAAACCGACTTCAATTTTTCTCTTGTACACATATAATCTATCTCAAAAACTACTCAACCGATTTTGATGAAACTTGCAGTACCTTACCTACCAAAAAAAATAATTTCAACATCTGACTTATAGTTCCGAGATATGCATGGACAAACATACAAAATCATACGAAAACAAAGGTATAAGCAGACAACATAGAAACTAAAAATATAGAAAAAAACTCGTGTGAAATTTGGCACACGTGTTAGAAGCTAAAATAAAAGTAAAATACAAACGGGCCAATCGAAAACCTTCTTTTTTGAAGTCGGTGGAAAAGAGTCAGTGCGGACAATGTTTTTTTTATATGTATAGGTATTTTAAAATTTATCTTGGCCAGACGTAGCTGGCCAAGCTCATTAATCCGCGATAAAATTTCGCCATCCATTCAAAACCGACTAAAAACATTTGTTTCTTGTACTATTCGCCGCGAATGCCGCCTCGACCCCGTGGCATGCGCCGACGAATTCACGATTTTGTTTCACTCGCCCACCGCGCCGATGGTCGCCCGCGCGATTCGCCTGATACACTTCGTCGGTCGCGTCGCCGGTCGCCGGTGCGCGTGGCATGCTCGGTAATTTTTTATTCTCTTGTTTCACTCGCCGGCCGACTCGTCGTTCGCGCCGCGCGAAAATTCGCCACGGCGAATGTCCCGTGGCCAGGCCGTATGAATTTTCCATCTGCCTATACTCCGACTTCTATTCAAATCATGTACTCCACAATATCTTCCAAATAATATGTCTTTAACTAAAAACGTTTAATTTCTTAGCCAAAGCGAGATAACTTTGATAAAGAAATTAGGCTCTCAGATCTCCGTCTATTCTGGTCGCCGTGGCGAACGCGACTGCCCCGTGGCATGCAAATCGCGCCGCACAATTAGTCGCTTCGCCCGTCGTGCCGTCGTTCGCGTCGCCCGTCCCCGTGGCCAGGCTGTAAGGCTTGAAAAGGTAACAAACTAACAAATATACTCATTTTTGCATTTATGGTATTAGTTAGTAAACTATGAATGAATACAGGGAATTTAAAGACAACAATTGGGTCATTAAAATTGTGAATAATTCAAAATAACCTTTATCAGATCGCGACAGCGGTTGGAGTAATTGGATGTTGATGATGTCAACTGCTTTGATATTTCGTTTCTGGGTAAGGCCTGATTTTGATGTTTATTATTGACTTAATAACTTAATCATAACTATTTATTTTGAAAAAAATAAAATTTATATTATATTAAATACTAGCTGTTGCCCGCGGCTTTACCAGCGTGATGTCACATGTCCTTCTCCGTAGCATTATCAACGTGTGTGCCAAATTCAAGAAGATAGGTTCAGTGGATAAGACTTGAAAAGGTAACAAACAACTATACTCATTTTTGCATTTATATTATTAGTAAATAAACTATGAATGACTACAAGGAATTTAAAGACAACAATTGGGCCATTAAACATTGTGAATAATTCAAAATAACCTTTATCAGATAGCGACAGCGGTTGGAGTAATTGAATGTCAACTGCTTTGATATTTCGTTTCTGGATGAGGCCTGATTTTGATGTTTGTCATTTACTAAATAATCCTTATCCTATCTACCTATATCTTTTAATATAAAATCCTGTATAATCCCTTTCCCTACTAATTTACAAATGCGAAAGTGAGTTTTTATATTTGGTTGTTTAAAACTGAACCAATCTTAGTTAGTCGGGATAAATGGGAATTTCTTTGGATCTGAAGATGTAAGGATGTCTGTTAATTCTTCACTCAAAAGTATTGGATGGTTAAAGACGAAACTTTTCAATGTTATATGGTTGACACATCCTAGTATCGCATCATAACAAATATAATAAAGGCGAAGGCAAGTTTATTTGCCTGTTTTGTCGTGCTTCAGAAAACACTTTAAGAAGTTTAAATAAATATATACGGACACATTACATAGATTCATCATCATCATCATTTTGAGTACGTGACACGGTCAGTCGCGCATGCACACCCTGGTGTCAGAATTCTTCGGAACTGCCACTCGGCCTCTGCCGTGGTTCCTTTAACGACTACCAGATGGCAGCCGGGACCAACGGCTTAACGTGCCTTCCGAAGCACGTAATCGTCTTTCTTATCAGACAATTTCATGCCTGCAATGTCCTAATCAAACACGAAACAACTTAACTTAACAAAGTATGCTTCCCGTATGAATCGAACCCACGTAGAATACAACTAATATCCAACCCAAGGAAGAGTTTTCAAAACTCACGAAGGCGCACGATGCTTGGGCATCATGGCAACAGATTTAGCTAGCCCCAAAGTAAGTTCGAAACTTGTATTATGGGATACTAACTCAAACATACTATACTTTATTAAAAATACATATATAGATAAACATCTAAGACCAAGGTCAATTTGAAAAAGGTCATTTTCCATCTCGACCTGACCGGGGTTCGAACCCGGGACCATCCGTGTCGCAGACCGGCGTGTTAACCGCTGCGCCACGGTCCTCATTAATGGTAGTCGTACAGCTACGTCAGATGTATTTAGGCAGCTTAAAAATCTGACGCTTGATTACTTATACACGCTCGAAAAACAAACAAACAATTAAATTGCATAATGACTAATATTTTAAATGCAAGTTGTGAGTTTGTATCTTTGTGACGTTTACATGCCTAAACTTCTAAAACCTAAATTATCGTAAAATTTTGCATACGAGTTGTCAGGAGTATGGCAAAGGACCTACCTTCTACCCTGAAAGAAAAACTGCTCCGAGGAATCAACATCAACGCGAGAGGGGCCGCGGGCAAAAGTTAGTTTGTAAATAAATACGACTGCTGTAATAGAACAAACTTCATGCGTTTGGAAGTTCAAACAAACAGAAACTCGCGAAGAAAATATTAAAACTCAAACAATTAAGAAGTTTCGCGACTTGTGAATACTTTATATCAAATTCGGGTCTTTTGGATTCGCATCCAATGATGACTTTTCGGTTTTTGTTGCTTTCTTTCAGAAATATTCAAACTTTGATACATTTAAAACATTTTACTTGGAGTTTTGTGCTATGAATTACTTATTAGATTCATGTTTTCGTTGTTTGAAAATTTTGTACATGTGTAGGTACTTTATTTGCCTACTTTATCGAATACATAAAAGGAAATAGTAAGACACCACAGACAGAAATATTGTTTCCAAAATCCTGTGGTTAAACTACGGTTAAACCTCTATCAGCCACTGATTTATTGATGAGATATAGCAAATATAAAATCATTGTTGTGTTAGATTACAACTCTAAATGCCTTAACTCAATAAGAAAAAAAAAACTGCTCATTATATCCTATTAATATTATACTAAATATTTCTTACTCTGCAATACTTTAAATCCCCACGGAGCACTGGAGTCAAGTTCTAAGTTTTAAAAAGCATAGCACTAGGGATTTAGATACATAAATGGTACGCAGGGAATTTGTATCTTTGTGTTCACGAAACTTTGTTTGTACCCTGCAAACTGAATGAATTAAGTTAATTTTTAGTTGTTTGTTCCATCAAGAACTGCCATTTTGCGTGGTGCCAAAAAATGGCAGCTTCTTTACTTTTTACGTTGATTGTAGCAACTTTAAAAAAGTAAAACTACACATCATAACTTTTCTTCACACCAGTACCGCGGCAGTGCGATGACACGCTGCAAATAATTGAAATCCCTGCGGAGTGTTGGAGCCAAGTTTGTATCAGACAGCGCCAACAGACCGCACGGATGATAAAAGGTGGAATTCTAAATATTTGATGGTTTTAATTTTAATTGTTTGTGTTGAAATATTTACAAATTATATCAATAAAATAAAAAACAAACAACGGGGTGCACTACGGGAATGCCGGCAGAAGTGAAAACTTAAAAATACTATCACTCACAATTTAATACCTAATAACTTTTCTTCGCGACAGAACCGCGGCAGTGCGATAACACGCTGCAAATGATTGAAATCCCTGGGGAGCGTTGGAGCCAAGTTCGATTCGGACGGCGCCAACTTACCGCACGGGTGACGAAAGATGGAATTCTAAACATTTAGGTATTTGTTTTATTTCTTATTGTTTTTTTTAACCCCAATTTGAAATGATAGCAATAAACAGAATTAACATGATAGTTCTTACTTTGGCGAATTTAAATATACCGGATGTAAATCACTTTCCGACATTCCCTTGATAGGACAATAAAGCCCGTCAGTGTAAACAACTTTACCTATGGGATCAATCTTGGGAACCGACAATTTGTATGAAATTATCGAAGTTTTTTCTACTGGCTGATCACTTTTGTATGGGATGATCAGATATTTTTAAGTGGGATCAATTCTGGGAAGAATAGATCCCATTTGAAAAATATTGACGGGCTGACTCGCCCCTTTAAGGAAATGTCGGAATAGAAATTCAACGTGACCAAAGAACTTTTAAGCCTAAGTTGGTCCCCGCTGCTATCATTGGTGGAATCAGCTTCAACCCTATCAATTTGTTTGAATAAGCACAAAAATAAAATGGAAATAAGTGTAACCCAAACGGCATACTTGTAATAATATTTTTTGGTTTTTGTGTATTTTTTCCAAAAGGCCTCGACACATTTCGATAAATAAATAAATAAATAAATATATACGGACAAATCACACAGATTGAGCTAGCCCAAAAGTAAGTTCGAGACTTGTGTTATGGGATACTAACTCAACGATACTATATTTTATAATAGATACTTATATAGATAAACATCCAAGACCCAGGTCAATTTGAAAAAGATCATTTTCCATCTTGACCTGACCGGGGATCGAACCCGGGACCATCCGTGTCGTAGGCAGGCGTGTTGACCGCTGCGCCACGGAGCTTGTTGGAATGAACGAATGGAATCTGTAAAGTATTACCAATCGAATAAAAAAAAAATTCTTAAATCGGTCCAGTAGTCTTCGAGTAATCGTTTCCCGATTACATAAAAAAAAATTCCGACGAATTGAGAACCTCCTCTTTTTTTTGAAGTCGGTTAAAACAAACAAACCCAATTAATATATAAAAACTGTGCAATATTTATTTCATTCTATTCCGAATCATTACTACCTACAGGAAATAACACATAAAAATATATGATGCTTTTAACAGCAGCAGAAACAAAGCGTCAGTGGTATCACTGTCTTTGATCTTAGTCAAGAAAAGGTTACGAGCGGCTAAAATGTTTTACAAAGATTCACTCATTTACTCAACATCAACAGACGTTGTAAATAAACTGTTACTGAGCCAAAATAACAGTTTTTATGAAACAGCTGATTGACTCCCGCGAAATGTTTAGTCTGGTCTAGAAAGCTGTAAATATATAACATTCGGTGATAGATCTACCGAAGTCTAAGTTTTGTTTGAAGATATGTCACAAATAATCAAAACAAAACCGATCCTATACGTTAGATTTACACGCTCATCTATGGCTTAGCCTCAAGATCAATGCTCTATGGACATCGCATCAGTCTAATCAACGCTAGACGCCTAAGTTTATGAGAACTTCCTTCAATAGTCGTTTGTTGATGTTTCATCAAAAGCAAGGGAGTCTTATAACATATTTCATCATAACAACCTCCGGTGTGCCTTGAAGCGCGGAATTAATAAAAATATATATAAGGAAAAATATCCTCTTATTTCTTAGTTTAATAAGATTATATTAGAATGGCATTGTGAACGCATAAAAAACACTTACGAAAAATATCCATCGTAATTTGAGAAACTAACCTCCTTACTAATGGTTTAAAAAGATAGACTACCTGTAAATTTTCATACAAAAAGCGATAACGCTTCCCACCCCTTAAACATAGTCCAATTTCAATATTTTTTTTTACAAATTATTGATAAATTGGAGAAGTAGGGTTGCACGTTTTGATATTTAAGATATATTGCTTACAACAAAAGTTATGAGCATCTTAGTAAATATCCATATTTTTTACAAAAAAAAAAAATACCCGAGGCATTTTAATTTATTTAAATTGATCTAAACCGAATCAGTAAAAAGGAAAAACAGTTAGTCCTAGATTAGGGTGTGCTAAATCAAATGACATCAAAATTTCCTCATTTCGTACAGGTTTAGGGGGGTGGAAGAGTTATCGCTTTTTGTATGAAAATTACAGGTAGTCGATCCTCTCAAATGCGGAAGTGTGTTTGTTTCTTTGTTACTCTTTTACGCCGTAACTACTGAACCGGACATCATGAAATTTTACATAGTTATGCATGCGCGAGCGAAAGCTAGTGAAAAAATTAAGTAAACAAGCAATATTCAAAAGCACGAACAGCTTAACTTGTGTCGCAGTTCCAAATAAACTTGTACAACACACTTAGAAACGTAAATTTGTAAATATGGTATCCAAGTATTTGCATGCGCTGGAATTTAAATCAGAATACATGAACTTTGGGGGATCTAGTGTTGCCACCATATGAAATAAATCGTTAGACAAATAACGGAGATATTAATTAAAATTTTCCTCTGCGAGGCCTTCAAATTGTGTTGTTAATCTCAATTTACAGTTTAAAGTGTGAACATGAAGCTTTACTTAGTGTTTTCGTCAAAAGTGACCGTTTTTGACAAAATCGTCAAGGAAAGCTGCATGTTCTCACTACAAACTGTAAACAGTAGTTAAAAAAATGTTTGAAGGGCTATCTAAGGCTTCGTAAAACGCGAATGATATCTTCTTTTTCTCTCAGCTAATTTAACTATCTATTTCAAAATTCAGGGGCAGCATTGGACCGAGGAAAATCGGTGATAATCAGATTCTGAAAATTCATGCTTCCCCTAAAATCACGGAGGCCGTCAAATGATTTAAAATTAAAGATAAGAAGCAAAATATAAAAGCCTCGATAGCTACGAAATAGTATCTAAGGTACGTGGGCTGTAAACAAAGACCTCAGAGGTAAATAAATGTTATTTGGGAAAGGCGCGCAGCCATTTTCGATTTCCGGACACGACAACGCAATTCGTATTTAATATGCGAGACACAATTCCTCTCTGTAATGAAGGACTTCTTTGTCATTTCACTTTTGTTTTAAAAATGCGTTTCTCTTTTGTAACTCTTTGATATGTCAATGATATGTAGGTCGCGCGTTTTTGCCTTCGAGCAACACGGAAGGGAGTAGCCATACGCTGCATTCCCCTCTGTAAAGGTACAAGCCAAAATTAGGCATATGCATGTCTATGTGTTAGTTGTGTGACTCATCTGTACACAAATTATTTTTTCTTTTTTATGTAATTTTTTGTGACAATGTCAAAATTACTATCAAGTGACAGTTTAAGTTTTGTATGTAGGTGTGCGGAACTAAACTTGTGTACACATTTCCCCCCGCAGAAAACGCCAGAAAAATTGTCATAGTAAATTGTCGCTTTGCCCACTCCCTCCGTCCGGTACGGAGGCCGTGTTGCTCGAAGGTTTTTGCTGATTGAAAATTCGATTGCTTCCACGCTGGTCTGGGAGAAAAGAAAAAAACGTAAAATGTACCTTCTCTTCCCGCGCAGATTGTAAAAGCCGATCGAGGAAATGGGCGTCAGGAGTCATGTCAATAGGCGATGCGGCTAGTTACCCATCAAAATTTTGATTCCGTTCTTACCGCAAAGCTCACCAACATGCTAAACGTGGCCTTAAAATTTTACAGACCTGGGCTCTGTTCCCCGCAAAGGGAAAAAGACGTGATAGTGTGTATATACCTACCAAATTCGATTCTTGCTGCTATAATTTCAGTTCAATTTCAGGCATTGTGTGCCGAATTTACTCTTATGGTTTTTGAATAGTTCGCTTGAAAAATCTGACACCAGTGTTGGCCACTTACACACACGAAAAAAAAAAACAAAAACAACAATAGTTCGCTTTTAGATTCCATTCGTCCGTTGTAAGGAGGTTGTAAGTTAATTGAATAAACAAAAGAGGAAATCTTCAAACGTAACTTTTATGCAAATGTAAATGTATGTGTGTTGTGTATGTGTATGTTGGCCCTGACTTCTTGAGAGCTTATAATAATCAATATGCTCGCACGAAATCTTTTTCACTCGCTTTAATTCTTTATTTAATAAGATAACTATTGCAGTAATGGCCTTTTACATAAACCTTTTTAAACAGTTGACCACAGAATTATTATAAAACAAATAGAATTAAACCAGCAGGCCTATTTGCGAACTTTTGACAACTAAGGTGTCCAACCTTTTGATGGTCACTTCAACATCAATTACGGTTTTTATTTCTTTAATAAAAATAGTCATTCATACGAAAGCCGTAATGGATGATGAATTGACCATTAAAAATTTGTACACCGTAGATGTAAAGAGTTAGCAAATAGGCACTGCAGTTATTAAACATAGTCCCAGCAGTTCTCAGAAATCTATCAAAAGTTTCTGACTAAAGCCGCCATGTCTGTTTTATAGTTACTGCAAACATAAATACTTCGCATGAATTCACGGATAACAGTGCAATCTTGATTGCCATTAATGCCAGTGCAATCTTGACATTAATTTTGATTGAATTTCGACGAGAATTACTTAAGTAGAGATATACAATAATGTATTGAAGCAATCAATAGAGAAATCCACGCACGTCCCACCTGATAAGATCGAAGACATTCAGCAAGAAAGCTATAGAATAGTTAATGGGTCGAAGCAACGACCTTTTGACGGTACAAGTTATAGAAGAAAGCGAGAGTATACTTTGAATGATTGTACTTAATAGTAAGTGACAGTCAAAATCCTAATAAAAACAAGTAAAAGAGGATTTTGTAAATGAATTTAAGCAATCATTAGAGATATGAAAGATATTTAAATAGAGAAATCAAAGATATTTAATATAAGCTAGCTTATACAATAGCTAATAGATCAAAGTAATGATCTTTTGTAAGTGCACGTTACAGGAAAACCTTGAAAATCGGAAATATGAAAGCAGTATCGAAGTAATAATTCACAGTATGCGTGAATTTCAGTAAATGAAATGCGCAAATCGATGAAGTTTTTTTTAACAAAATTGGAGATTTTCATGTCCGAAAAAGCACTGAAGTAGTCTCTTGGAATGTACAGGAAAAGTAAAATCTATACATAAAATATGAGGAAAATAAAAATAAAAAACTGGAAAGCTACTGCTTTTTTGGCTAAAGATAAATTTTCACGAAGTAGCATTGACTTTCTCTAAGAAAATCCTGAGTGTAAACAACCCAATAACGTCTTTTAAAATATTCGCGCTCAGTCCAATCCTTGTACCAAAACACACTCGACTTACAAAACAAATGTATGATAGCATCAGGCAGGTCCTAAGGTGGCGAGGGACAAGTATTGTATGTACTCATATCTCTGCTGTGAAGTTTCTTGTATGGATATATTTCATAAACTGTTATTGTATGCATATAATTTATGTTCTAAAAAGGGAATATTCCTAGCAGAGTTTATATTATTAGAATTTTCGGATTACAAACCTGAACTTGTGTCGTTGGATATTAGCTCAACGATAATATTTTAACATGCTTTTTTATTAGCTTCACTTGTAACTAACTATGAAAGAAAATCTTGGAATCTTAATTTGACCTACTTCCCGGTCTTCGATTAGGATGAAATTTTGCTCACGCTCTGAGTTCTGATGACAATACATGACTAGATAAGAAACGTCATTACAAAGCGTGTTTTTTAGTTTTTTAAACTATTATTATTTATGATGATAATAGGTATGTAATATGTTAATAAAACCATGTCCGATATTAAAGGGGTGACTCAGTTCATGTATATGAAACAACTTTTCCTATGGAAATTATGCTGGAAATTCGAAAAAGAATTGGCATTCCGATATAAATGTGGGAGCATACGTCCTATACAAATCTGGTCGGGATATTTGAAAAAATGAAAATGTTTTTTTTTTTGTATTTCAAATAAGGAAAAGTTTTTCTTATTGACGGGCTGAGTCGCCCCTTTAAGGGGGAACACTAGGCACAGTAGCGACGCCGATCGTTTTATTCCTAATACTTTACAAATAGAAAGGAATTCAAGAATATAAACAATACAAGCCTTAGTAAATAACCTGAAGTATTTTTTGAATCATGTTTATAACTATCGGAATCAGTGAGAATTATGAGAATCTGATTACCGCCAAAAACGGCCGTTTTTGGCGGTTATCACTTTTTCTCTCAATGACTGATTCTCATAATATCAAAACATGATTCCAAAAATACTTCAGGTTGTATTGTTTATATTCTTGAATTTCTTTCTATTTATAAAGTATTAGGAATAAAATGATTGGCGTCGCTACTGTGCCTAGTGTTCCGAATCGGACATGGTTGTATAAACAGATTGCATAAATACGCAATGACAACGCGTTACGCTTAAAACCTTCCAATAATACCTAGATACATACGAACACGCAAAATTACCTGACAAGTTAAGCTAAGAATAAATAAATAAATATATACGGACAAATCACACAGATTGAGCTAGCCCCAAAGTAAGACTAGTGTTACGGGATACTTACTCAACGATACTATATTTTATAACAAATATATATATGTATGTATAGACATAAACGTCCAAGACCCAGGTCAATCTGAAAAAGATAATTTTTCATCTCGACTTGACCGGAGATCGAACCCGGGACCATCCGTGACACAGGCACGTGTTGACCGCTGCGCTACTGAGCTCGTCATTATCGTTAGAATTGATATTTTGTGTCTCAATCATGCTATTTCCAACGGTTTTGTTGAGGCACAGCCATTCATTCTGGAATTGATTCGGCAAAGTTTTTTTATGGCTACTCCTGAGATGATGCCTACCACCATTCTTTCAATTGGTATTAGAGATTTGCTGCACGTTCCCTAAAGCGGCATTACGCTCTTTAAGACTTTCAGCCAAGAGGCTCTCGCGGGCAACTGAGGCAAACTAGAGCCAGAAGTCCTGCGAGTCATCATGGGTTTCCATCCATAACTGACTGAATACAATGCATCAATGGCGAGGCTTCCGATCGACTGTATGTAGTACTCGGGTCCGTGATGTCGTTGTCGTTTCTAACACACAGCTAGCCACAAGCAAGTCTGCCCACACTTTATTTAAAGCACGTAGAATTACGAGTAATATGAAGAAAATGACCAGTACATTATGAATCACTATTTTATAAAAAGATTAAGACACGAATAGCCGTCAAAGATAAATGCACCACCGAGACACAATAAAGTCGGGATTGTGGAAATCTGAAGAATTATCGTAACGCCCACAGCTCACAATATTATCGTCACACCACAATGCTAGCATGTATTTACGTCAACGAAAGAATTTTTATGTGATTCTCCGTGGCGCTGTGGTCATCTTGCCAGCTTGCAAAACCGAGTTTGATTCCTGGTGTGGGCAAATATTAAATTATTAAATGTTACGCGAGACATAATTATTATTATTAAAAACGGTTGCACTCACGTTATATTTAGTCGAAACCCGGTCGGCAATACCGACTAAATATAACGTGAGTGCAACCGTTTTTAATAATAATAATGGGCAAATATTCATATTCACAGGTATTTGTTTGCGGTTATGACATAAGTACTCAAAGGTTGGCGTCGTTCAGATTGTTTTGAGGTTTTGTAGCAGAACAACAAAACTATTGCACTCGGAATTTTTACCCACTGCTATTCAAGTATTCCCAAGATTTCAAATAAGGCCTACTTAATAGTAAGCAACAACAGCAGTTGGGATCCGCTCACCTTTTGTAGTTTATCGACGCGAGTATTGTATTGAAAATGCACAGTAGTAGTAGTCGCTCGACCGTCAACGCGTAAACAGTGTTTATGTTTTGTTGCACAAATAAATAATCGAAACACGAGTTTAAAGAAACGTTTACCAGTGGTGCCGTACATGACTGTGTAGCATTTTTCAAATCCTTGGTGATAGTGCAAGTGTTAAAAAGGAATATCTACATTCCAGAGTGTTTTTATCAGTAACAGTTCCACGTTCCCTAACTTATTGGTAACTGTGGGGTAGATTCGCGTATGCGCTTGTATTGCCGCTGCGCATGTATACCTAGAGGTTCGGTGGTTAATACATAATAATCGTAACTCCAGTATCTTCTCGAAGCCCATTAAATACTATGTCATCAAGGTGTGGTGGCTGTGGCAGTAAGATAGACACGTTTGAGTATATGGAATGCTCAAACTGTAACGAAACGTATGACCTGGGCTGTATCAACGTAAGTAAGGAGAATTTCGATAAATACACTCAAGAATATCGTTCCTCCTGGATTTGCCCGGCCTGCATTTGTTCTCGTCCAAAGAGCGACAACACTCTGACACCTGTACGCATCCCTTCAACTAAACTCGACGACACATACACGTCTAGTGAAATTAATATCAATAAAATGGCCCGTGGTAGCCGTCAGACTCATCTGGATATATCTTTGAACGAAGGGAACGACATGGCCCTGGTTATAGCAGAAATTCGACAGCTGAGAGCCGATATCACTTCCCAAAATCTGGCAATAACCTCCAGGCTGGATGCGGTCACGGCCAGGTTAGACCAAAAAACCCGCGAATACGACGATCAACTGCATACCAAAGACACTGAGATCAGTCTTCTGAAAGAATCGCTATCACGCTTGCAGACCAGACTAGACAGCCAAGAACAGCTTTCTGTGAAGAACGAAATTGAGATCTCGGGCATTCCAGAAGTAGAAAATGAGAACATGTTTCACTTAGCCCTCATAGTAGCAAAGAAGATCGGGATTGACCTCGCTGAATCAGATCTGGACGAGGTCACTCGGGTCGGTCCGCGACGCGCTGCTGCCGGGACCAATGTCAGCGCCCACCCACGAGTCATTGTGATCAAACTCACCCGCCGTGCAAATCGAGCTGAAATTATGCGCGCCTCAAAAAGCCGCCGTAACCTAACGACTGAAGATATCGTGCCAGGGTCCTCAAACCGGCTGTATATAAACGAGCGATTAACTAAATCTAATAGGATCTTATTTCGTGAGGCTAGGCAACGATGCAAACTGCACGGCTATCGCTACTGCTGGGTTCGAGATGGTGCTATCTACGTTCGTAGGGGAGACAAGAAGCCTGCCATCCACATTCGGAGCTTGGAGGAGCTTGATGAGCGTGTCGGCACGGCCGCGGCCCGCGCGTTCCTGTCCCTGTCGCCGGGGGCGACACCTGCGACCGCGGCAGTCCTCGGAAGCCAGGCGGCTGGCTGACCTCTCGGCACTATGTGTTGTATGGTTTGTTACGTTCGTTCGTTCGTGTCAGCGCGTCAACAGCTATTCTGGTATGTGCTGTTTATTTTTGTTATTTCGTTGCGTCTTAATAACGCCCCTATTTGATAAAACGGACTTGCAGTTATGTACGTGTACGTGTTGTGGTATCATAGATCTATTCTTTTGTGTAAGCATAGTTATAACGTTTTTTCTCCGTATATTATGTTGTAAAAAGCATCCTTATGTTACCGATATTCCTATATTTAATTGGTTCCTACTATTAACGTTAAAAAAATGTTATTCCTCAAGGAATTTTATATTACCTAAGTTCTACTCAATACATAACTATACACTGACTGTATACCCATACGTAGATCTCTATTGTGCTTCAACCTGCAAATTTATTATAATAAGAGTTAATTCACATATTCTGACGCTAAATCAACACCGAATTATTTTAGTTTATTTGAACATGTCTTTTAAATATGATATTAACTGACATAATTAATGACATAGACAATTCGTTTTATATTGAGTGTCAGACAAAAGAATTACTTGAAGAGTGTAGGGAAATTATAACTCCAGATTATAATTTTAAAGTTCTATCTTTCAATATACGTAGCATTAACAAAAACTTTAATTCCTTCTGCGTGGCACTCCAAAGGTTAAATATAAAATTTGATATAATTGTGCTGACTGAGTGCTGGCTTGGCGAAAGTGATACTGCTGGCACAATCCCAGGATACAGTTCTTCCCTCACAACCAATAACATAAATCAAAATGGAGGCATAGTGACATATGTTAGGGATATATGGAAACCGTCATTTCACGAACCGTACATAGAAGAAGCGGAATGTTTGGTGACTGAGATAGCTGGACTCACACTAATAGCTATTTATAGATCTCCGTCCTTTCGACAGAAACAAAAGTTTGTGTCCTCCCTTGACAATATACTTACCTTGCACAAAAATACTCCGAACCTAATCGTAACTGGAGATATAAATATAAATACCCTACTAATAGACGATAATTCAATAAATGAGTATCTCTGTCTCATGGCTGAACATGAGCTGTTACCAGCTATAACCAAGCCCACAAGAGGCCCTTCCTGCTTGGATCACATTTTCCTTAGATCTCGATGCCGCAGTACTCTTGGTCTCGTGTGTGATATGGCGCTCACTGATCATCGTTTGGTTATGTTAGGGACATCTCTGTCTGCTTTCTCTGATGTACCAAAATCTAATTCTAATCGGCTAGTTAATGTTACGAACTTTGAGGCTGTGGCTAAGGAACTGCATACAACCGACTGGTCTGAGGTCACTGCTTCGCAAAACGTTGATACTGTAGTCGATAAATTCCAATCCATACTGTCACAAGCAGTTATAAAGCACACACATACCAAAAAAATTAGCCGTTCTAACTATGTTATCAAACCGTGGGTTACTCCAGGCCTTATTAGGTGTATGAACAAGCGAGATAAACTTCACCTTAAAGTAAAAAACAGTCCTAACAATCTAGCGCTCAAATTAGAATACACCCAATATCGTAACGTATTCACTGACTTAATGCATAACCTTAAACGTGCTTATGATAGCAACGAGCTCAATTCAAACAAAAATAATCCAAAAAAGTTGTGGCAATCTATCAAATCAATCAGTGAACGTAACACTGCCAAAAAATGTACAATGCCTTTTAAGAATGGTCAATCTCCAATTGAAGTATTAAACAGCTGCAATGAGTACTTTGCTAATGTTGGTAAAAATCTGGCAAACGAGTTAATAAATAAACTAAATAAAAGCCCTGAAATTCTTGCATCTGAGACTAAAATAGGTGTTGACTCGACCCAATCATTTTTCATGCAACCAACCGATATATACGAGGTAGATAAATTTATCAGGAAACTAAGAAATGATAGTGCTCCGGGCATTGACGGCTTGACGGTTAGACTCATTAAAGCAATAAAAAACGAGATTCTGGAACCACTGACTCATATTTTTAACATAAGTCTTGCCAGCGGAGTATTTCCAAGCTCCTGGAAACATGCGATAGTGATTCCAATTCATAAAAAAGGTCCTACTGATAAACCCGAAAATTTTAGACCAATTTCTCTTCTAATTATATTTTCCAAATTGCTAGAAAAAATTGTTAATAAACGACTGATTGCTTATCTTGAAAAATACAAGCTGCTGTCGGAACATCAATATGGTTTCAGAAGAGGCAGATCAACTGAGGACGCTGTTACAAGTCTTACAAATTTGGTGTGTACCTCTCTTGATGAGAATCATAAAAGTGTTGGAGTGTTTCTTGACCTTGCTAGGGCATTTGACACCGTTTCAGTTTCAATACTGATTAGTAAACTTGAACAGGCTGGTGTCAGAGGTGTATCTCTGGAATGGTTTCAGAGCTATCTGTCCAACAGACATCAAGCTGTTAAGGTAGCAGATAATATTAGCACTGAACTCCCTATTTCATATGGGGTCCCGCAGGGCAGTGTCCTCGGACCGACACTTTTTATATTTTATATGAATGATATCCATCTTGCCGTTGATCAAACTACCAAACTAATTTGCTACGCAGATGACACTGTTGCTGTCTTTGAGGGTGATACTTGGGAAAATGTCATGGAAAAGGCAGAAGCTGGCATGCGATCGATATCCAACTGGCTCAACAATAACCTTCTCACACTTAATGAAAAGAAAACGAATTATATTTGTTTCTATAAAACCAGGGCATCGTCTCCAACAGCACCTAGTGTATTAAAAATTCACTCCACCTCATGTCAAATTTCAGATTGCTCGTGTGAAACTTTAACCAGAGTAGACTCAGTTCGTTACCTCGGTGTGGAGATCGATGCTCGTCTCACCTACAATGCTCACTTAGTCAGTACTGCTAAAAGGGTCAGAAAAATTATTTATGTAATGAAATTACTGCGCAAGGCAGCCGATCCCTGGGTACTGCATCTTGTGTACAAGGCACTGTGCGAGTCTATACTTGGCTATTGTGTGACAGTATGGGGGGGAACGGGAGTAACCTTTATGCTCTCTTTAGAAAGAGCGCAACGGTCTGTTCTTAAAACCATGTTTAACAAACCCTTCCGCTACTCAACTACTGACCTTTATACGCAAGCCCGTGTCCCTACAGTACGTCAACTTTATATCCTTAGAGCGTTCTTAAAGCACCATGCCAAGCTAGTCACTTCTCCTATATATCCTAATCTCTTAAAAAGTCGTACTTTTAGACCTCCTTGTCCCCTTGTAAGGACAACCTTTGCTCAGAGACTTCCAGGATTCATGTTACCATATGTTTACAAAATTGTTTCAAAGGCAGTAGACTTAAAAAACTGCACTGTTCGCCAGGCCAAGCATAAGCTGCTTAAGTGGCTCCTGACACTTTCCTACAAGGAAACTGAAAACTTTATTAAGATACCTTCTTGAGTGATGCGCAGCGGGCATGGTTTTTGTTTTGTTTGTAGTGCATGTTATTGGGCATGCTAACTTTTCTAAAGGTCATGATGTTATCATTATGTTCTTTATCTGTTTATACTTAAGTGAAAACATTGTTTTTCTCAGTTTTTTGTTTTTACAAACTGAGACACCAAAAATATTCATGTTTGAACGTTTATCTCGAAATGGTTTTGGATTCAGCCAGTTATAAGAAATATATTTAGCATAGTGAATCAAAAAATAATTCACAATATAATTAAGTAATTCTAATTTTTTTTTTTTCTCAAACTAAGCACTGTTCTGTTATTCCAACCTCTTAAGGTCCCCACGAGACAGGCCTGACCTAGTGTGGGGATCGCTAGTAAACGTAATAGGTACATATACATGAAATCATAACTACCGAAATATTTAATACTTGTAGGTTCTTTTTGCAATGTTACCATTATACCCTTTTTTTTCATATCATGTATACTTTTTCTCATACATGTATCTGTGTACGTGTTTTTTTTGTGGCAAATAAAGATATTTCTATATTTCTATATTTCTATAGTATTCAGAAGACCCAGTGATGCAAAATCTTTTTGCAATTTTCTTGCAAGATTACCATATTTAGTTTCTATTGTTACCTGTCGTAAATTAACTTTCATATTTAAATCTGTCTGCACATAGCGCGAAGAACAGATGGCCGATGGGGAAGAAAGTTTCAATGGCGTCCCATGGCACCCCTCTGGTGGTCGGATGACTTAACTAAGATCGCAAAAATACGTTGATTGGAAGCCTCTACCAAACGGTCATTTGGAAATCTTTAGGGAAGGCCTATGTCCCCAGTAGTGAATTTCTAGTGTCTGATATAATTTACATTTGTAATTGTGTTTTTTTTTATATTCTTTTCGCGTGTAGTTATTAGAAGCGTTGCTGCGTTGTGCAGGACCTGGGTTGGAAATGATACATGCCAAACAAACTGCAAACTTTTTCTATCAAAGCTAATTTTCATACCTTTTCATCACATTCTGCTCATCGCAAATTAAGAGACATACCTACCTATAGGATTAATTCAAGCCTCTTCATTTTAGTATGTCGTTGCAAAGTTCGCTGACACCTTATTTACTTAGATTTACCGGAAATTTCCCGGAAATAAGGCATTTCTTGGTTAATTACGTTACCATTTGCAGCGCAAGAAATAGAGTTTAATTTAGAGGTATTATCCGCTCTTGATAAATCTTATTCATTGACTGCTCAATTAAAAGAGAGTAAAAAGCTTATTTGGTGAGAATATTTTCACACAAAGAAGTAAGCGCTACAGTGGTCTATAATTCTAAGACCGCCTTAATGAAATTATTTACCGGATATTATTGCAAACTAATAAAAATAGGTAAAGCATGGATATTATAAATAAATAGAAAATAGGTATAGAAACGTAAATAAGCTTAAATGCCTGGTGTACATTGAATATTAATAAAATCCAACATAGATTTATATCCTATGAAGGATTTGTAGTTTTGAAGTGCAGAATCGGCACCTTTTGTGAGGATTTATTTTACATTCTAATCTACTGGGTTGCTACTAGGTTTAATACAGACTTTTATGTATTAATGGGCGTGTTTAAGTGAAGGCGTATCTCTTGATTAAGAAAGGTAACCTCTTGATGGCCTTTCTTAAAAGGTAAATCTATCAGTGTCAAGACGTCTTACCATTATCTAGAATCTTAATCAGCTAGTTAGGTACATCTTATTTTAGTAGTAAAATTAATTCTACAAATTAGGGCCTAATTAGGGAGTTAGGTCACCGCATAGGTGAAAGGACTGGCGACCCCCGCTCTGGGTCGTTTCTGGTGCAAAAGATAGCCATAGCTATTCAGCGCGGCAACGCAGCTAGTGTTTTAGGCACTTTTGCACCAGAAACGTTAAGAGATGGGTTATAAATCCGCCTGTATAAACATTTTTTTTTTTACTTGTTTCTTTTATAACAGAACTATGTACATAATATGTTTAAAAACCTGTTTGTATTACCTTTAAATATGGAAAAAAAAATTCTACAAATTCAAATATTACGTACCTACTTATACAATCTTAGGTACAGTGGTAGAGTACACAGTAGAGTAACATTGCTGAGTGCTTAGCTACAAATGTTTATTTGGGGCACATATATAAGTATAACAGACAAACACAGTAGTACAGCTTGTTTATACAGCTATACATTTAGTGATATATCCTACAATCCTACAGCATCAGAGTATTCTATTCTTTTACTTCCAAACAATTGTATACGTGCTGGATGATAACGAGTTCATTTCACGATTTCATCTAAAACTTATGTTATGCAATTCACACTGAAGCAAGTTTATATGAACAATTAACTTATCCTATGAAACCTTGCTAGGATTAAAAAAAAAAAAAACAACATTTTCAAACAAATTTCCGGGCCAGCCGAACATTTTTGTAGGACAATGTCGTTTTTTTAGAGTTTTCTGCATTAGTCCTTCATTAGTAGACCTTGTTTACAAATTTCCTACAGTATAGAGCTCCATTCTTTTAGTTCCACAATGTAAACGGTAGGTTAGGTACATATACCGGATGATTAAGAGTCCTTTAACAATTTCACCTGAAACTTATTAATATGCGATGCACACCGAAGCAAGTTTGTGTACTAACCGTAACTCACTTTATCCGATTGCTGACGTTTCATTTGGGAATCCTTAGTGTGTAGCTAAATAGTATGTTTTATTCGCTTAATTAGTTTAAAAATGTGGGGTGCATATAATAAGCATACAAAAATAATAGTGCAGTCAGAGTCTGGCTAATACATGGCTCTGGTAGTACAGAGAGGGTCGTGCTCCTGCAGTGGAGACTAACAAAGAGCTGTTGATGATGATGATGATGATGAATAATACCTTGTTTAGGCTACCACACATTCAGTGATATTTCCTATAGAATTAGAGTATTCTATTCTGTTACTCTCACGATGTAAACAATAGGTAAACATACCGGATGATTACGAGTCCTCTCACAATTTCACCTGAAACTTATTATTATGCGATGCACACCGAAGCAAGTTTGTGTACTCCTGGAGAATAACAATGATCGTAACTCGCTTTATCCGATTGCTGACGTAACATTTGGTAATCCTTAGTGTGTAGCTTAAGAGTATGTTTCAATCGCTTAATTAATTTAAAAAAATGTGGGGTACATATAATAGCATACAACAATAATAGTGCGCCTTCTTTAGGCTACCACACATCATTATCAGGTCTTTTTTAGTCTCCACTTTAGGAGCACGGCCCTATCTGTACCCACTACCAGAGCCATATATTAGCCAGAGCAGTCAGAGGACTTGGCCTACACTCTCCACGCTGGCCAGACGGGTTGGAGAGGTCTCTCCGAGCTTGTTTTTCCTAAGTCGCCTTTTACGACATCCGCGGGAAGACTTGGAGTGGTCCTATTCTACTCTGCCGGGCACCACACGGCGCTAACTGATATTTCCTACAGAATTGGAGTATTCTATTCTGTTACTCTCACGATGTAAACAATGGGTAAACGTACCGGATTATTACGAGTCCTCTCACAATTTCACCTGAAACTTATTGATATGCGATGCCCACCGAAGCAAGTTTGTGCACACCTGGGGAATAATAACGATTGTAACCTCCTTTATTCAATTGCTGATGTTTCATTTGGGAAACCTTGTCGTGTAACACTCCCTTAAGGGTTTGTTTCCATCGCTAAATGGTTTGTTTTACTGAGGTTTGATTGTTTCCGAAAACGAGTTGAATATTAATTTTGAAAGCAAATAAAATAAATAAGATTACATTTAATACGGGTTTATCACGTTTATCACGTTTATTACATTATTTATTCATTAAATGTATTGTAAGTATAAAAATAAATTTTAAACAATTACAGGCATCTGATAAAAATTAAATTTCATGATGTGCCACCGCAAAAAGGGCATGTGCCATATAAATCAGTTCGATTGTTTGTTTTTTTATGTAGGAAACACCAAATTTTCATATAAAGTTCCGCTCTGGCTGAATACTTTTGTATAAAATGCTGAACATTTTTGAGTTTCCAGCTTTGATTTCTGAAATAGTTGCTCATTTTAAGGGTTAAAGCCCCACACTAGGCATATTAGCGACGCCAATAGGTTTAATCCTAATACTTTACAAATAGGAAGAAATTCAAGAATATAAATCATAATATAAGCCTTAGCAAATAACCTGAAGTATTTTTGGAATCATGTTTTAATATTAAGAGAATCAGTCATTAAGAGAATAACTGATTATCAACAAAAACGGCCGTTTTTGGCGGTAATCAGTAGTTCTCTTAATGACTTTAATCAATGATATTAAGGTATTTATTAAGGCTTATATGATTCACATTCTTGAATTTCTTTCCATTTGTAAAGTATTAGAAATAAAATTATTGGCGTCACTAGTGTGCCTAGTGTGGGCCCTTTTAAGTCAGTCCTCCAATGGAATGTCGGTGGTTTCTTATGTTTAGGGCTTACAGTTTAGCTAGACTTTGTAAAATATAAAATAGCTGCATACGGGTGCATACAAAATTGTGTTTTTCACCCCAATTTGACTTGTAATAAATAAATAATATGTAATATATGTAGCTCCCTTAGCTCTCTCGGGTGATTATTGTGTAAACCCCCTCAGCAATGACCCCAGTGAAAAGCTAGCTTTACGCCGTGTTTACTTTGAATCTTTTAAAGGACGTCTTACAAAATTAGTTTAGAAGTATTTCTTGCAAAAATCCTCGCTCTTACTGAAAAGACCTTTGAAGGACATCTGAAAAGGTTTTATTACGAGCTACACAAAAATCACTTTGATCTATATAGATCAAAGATGTATTATTAAAAAAAGATAAATTTTATAGAGAAAGACTTAAATTTTTGGTTATGCGTGTTAACGTTTTTCCGGTTTTATCCTCAGCTATGACGCGTTGGAGCCCGGGGTTCACTGTTAAAACATTTAACAAGTTTTCTTATTGGTACGTCAATGAAACACGGGCATGAGCGACAGACTGTTTATTACCCGTTCTATCAAATATAAAAATACAAACACCGTCACACTTCTTCCCACTAAGTTAACAACTTATATACTATAAACTAAATATTACATATTTAACCTTTTACTGGAACACGTTTAACTCACCCCTTACTTGTGCAAAAGGTGAGCTTGCTTCGCACGATAATGTGCACGCAATGCTCTTGCGGACGCGCCCACCGGTGTCGGCGGGATTGATGCAGATGACCGTTCAGACGGAGCCGATTGTCCGGCTCGGTTGCGCGTTTCAGAGTTGTTGTCATTGCCACCCTCTTCACCGCTGGACGCGTCCTCAAATGACTCCTCATCGGCACTCTTATCGACCCCAGGCTTATTAGGCTCCGCTTCCGGACCTACAACTTCTTCTGACGATACGGCACTTGTTCGCGACAGAGAGTATCCCGTATTTGAAGGACGGTTTGACGAAAGAATTTGATCTGCATGTCTACGCCATTGAACCCCATTTCCCACTTCGACGGCATACGAAACCGGTCCCGTTTTCCTAATGACCTTACCAGAAACCCACTTGTTCCCTCCTCCAGCATAATCACGAGCTAAGATCGCATCGCCTACTTCAAATCCCCTATTAGTACCTGGTTCACGTGTGATACGTCGTTCCTGCTTGTCGCAGACTACTGACGCCACATCAGGCCGCAGCGCGTCAAGTCGGCTGCGAAGCCTGCGCCCTTGCAATGCTACTGCCGGTGATACACCCGTCGTGGAGTGCTCGCAATTACGATATTGCAAAAGAAATATACTAAGTGCGGCACTTACGTCTTTCCCCTCATAAATTGCTCGTTTGATAGCCTTTTTAACCGATTTAACCGCGTTTTCTGCGGCGCCGTTTCCCTGGGGCCTGTAAGGCGCCGAAGTTGAGTGCCTTATGTAATTATTCTCACAGTAACCCTTAAACTCCCTAGATGAGAATGGTGGGCCGTTATCGGTCACAAGCTGCGATGGTAAACCAAAACGAGCAAAAATATTTCTTAAAACTTTTATAGTAGACTCTGCGTTCGTAGTACGCATCGGTACGGCCTCTATCCACTTTGAGTGTGCATCTACCATAATGAGATAGCGCACGCCCCCGCAGTCCGCGAAATCCGCGTGAACTCGCCGCCACGGATGCAGCGGAAACTCCCAGGGGTGCAGCTGCGACCGCGGCGGCGCGTCACGCACACTTGCACACGCCGCGCATGACTTACTTAGTTCCTCAATATCGCGATCCAAGGTTGCCCAATAAATATAGTTTCGTGCTAAACTTTTCATTTTATTTCTACCAAGATGGCCCTCGTGTACTTCGTTAAGAATCCTCTTTTGCAAAGCTTGAGGGACCACGATCCTATATTTGTAAAGGATGCATCCTTGATCTACGACCATATCTAATTTCCTGGCGAAATATGGTTTTTCTTCATCGCAACTCGGGCTCGACGGCCAACCAAACATTACATAGCCTTTAATTTTACATAATAAGCTGTCGCGGTCAGTCTCCTTTGCAATACCTTTATAGCAAATTGGCAGCGCATCTTCAACTAAGTTTAAATACTCCACAGTGTCAGCCTCCGCGGAGCGACCCTCCCGAGCTAGTGGCAACCGTGATAAGGCGTCCGCTGGACCGTTATCCGCCGATCGCACATATTCTATTAAAAAATCATATGCCGCTAAACGTGCGGCCCACCTTTGTAACCGACTGGCCGCCGTTTGAGGAATTCCTCCTTTTGCTCCAAATATATATGTTAGGGGCTGGTGATCCGTGCGTAAAGTAAACCGTCTACCGAACAAGTACTGATGGTGTTTTATCACTCCGAACAATATAGCTAGTGCCTCCTTGTCCAGTTGGCTGTAATTGCGTTCGCTAGCGCTGAGTGTGCGCGACACACAGCTGACTGGCCGCTCGCTGCCATCGCTGTATCGGTGGGCTAGCACTGCGCCTAGTCCGTATGCGCTGCTGTCTACAGACAGCACCAATTCGCGTCCTTCCTCAAAATGCGCTAGCACTCGCTCGCTCAGAAGTGATCGCTTCGCTGAAGCGAAAGCCTCGTCGCACTCGGAGTCCCATTTCCAACCAACATCTTTTTTTAATAATTGATGTAAAGGTTGAAGTATAGTGCTTAGTCTCGGAATGAACCGCCCATAATAATTGAGCATCCCTAAAAAGCTCTTAAGTTGTGATACATTCTCTGGTTTAGGCGCGTTGGAAATGGCCTCCAATTTGGCGGGATCAGGTCGCAAACCCTCTTTGTTAATAATGAACCCTAGGTAGTTGACACTGTCTTGGAGAAAACGACATTTGCTCTGCTTAACTGTAAGCCCCATATTTCGCAACCTTTCAAGTACAGCTCTCAAATTTTTTATATGTTGAATTTTATTTGGTCCCGTTACACAGATATCGTCCAAAAATACTACGCATCCTGGCACACCCCGTAAAGTCTCCTCCATTATTTTTTGGAACTTTTCAGGGATGCATGATAACCCATAGGGTGTTCGTCGATAAATGAATGTCCCTACGTGCGTAGTTATAGCCGTATAGGGCTGCGAGTCCTCAGATAAAAGACATTGTTCGTATGCATGTTTTAAATCGATTTTTGTGAATTGCTCCCCTCCACTGAGGTTTGCAAATAACTCTTCAATTCGCGGTAGCGGGTAGTGGTCTCTTTTTAGTTTTGGGTTGATTGTAATTTTGTAATCCCCACAAATACGAATATCCCCGTTGGCTTTCACTACTGGGACTATCGGGGTTCCATAGTCGGAATATTCAACACGATAGATCGACTGATCTCTCTCTAAGCGAGCTAGCTCCTGCTCAACCCGCGCACGCAGTGCTAAAGGCACCGGTCTCGCCCGTACATAAACCGGTTCACTATCTGACAGCTGTAATCGAATAGGTTGTTTACAAGTACCTAGTTCGTCACAAAAAACTTCAGGGAATTCTCTGATCAGCTGGCTCACGCATCCATCAATGGTGATTTCATTGAGGTTAATCTGAGTGATTTTTAATGCACGCAACCAATCACGCCCCATGAGGGGTCGCGCGCCGCCCTCAATAATATACAGTCGCAAAGTATTAGCTCGCACATCGTTAAATCTAACTTCTACCTCAATAAAACCCAATGACTCAATGCGGGATCCAGAATAACCACGTAAAATCAAATTGTCCGGTTTAATCCTTTTATGTGAAAACAAACTTAAAAACATTTCTTTATTTATTGCCGAAATTCGACTACCAGTGTCCACTTCACAGTTGATCATGTTGCCGTCGATGGATAGTTTAATAAAATAAGGTTTGTTACCTCCAACCGCCACAGCAATGTTGAACATACCATCATCCGAGTCGTCACTCACGAAATTCTGTCGGCTTCCACTACCACCGCGTCCTCCTTTACACATCACTTTAAGATGCCCTTTTTGCCCGCACTCATCACAATTATATTGTTTGAATCTACACTTGTCAGCCGTATGCGGCTTGCCGCAGCGCCAGCAGGCCCTCGCGGCCGGCGCGCCGCCGCCGTGGCCCCCGCTGTAGCTGCTCCCGCCGCCGCTGCCGCCGCCGGGCGCGCGCGCCGGCCGCCCGCGCAGGCCGGTTCGCCCGCCGCGCGCATAGTGCAAGCCTTCGCTCGCCGTGCCAACCGCCGCCCCAGCTGAGTCTGTCCCCATCGCCGTCGTGGACCCGCTCACTTCGGCGTGTTTCTCTGCCGCCTCGAGGGCCAGCGCCAGTTCTACTGCTTCTTTGTACAATATTTTCTTCTCAGCGAAAATTCTCGAACGCATTGCATCGTTCGCTAACCCCGACACAAATTGATCTCGTAGATTTTCTTCAAGAGACGAGCACGAGCCACATTTGCCGAAATTACATGTAGCTGCAAGGTGTTTTAGCGCTTGTAGATATTCCGTGAGGGACTCACCAGGCCGTTGCCTACGTAACCTAAAAACATGGCGCTCGGCAATCTCAGATCGTTGCGGTTCTAAATGATCGGTCACAAGTTTCACTAACTCATCATAACTTTTGTTTTCCGGAAAGCTAGGTGAACACAAATCACACATCAGGGCGTATGTTTCCTCCCCAACCACGGTTATTAGCATCGACACTTTTAAATCATCTGCAATCTTATTGAGTTTTATAAACTGATTTATACGGCGAATATATGCCGGCCACTGTTTGGAAGTTAAGTTAAAGGGTTCTATCTTTCCGATAGACATGGCTATCAACACTACACACGCGTGATTTTAAAGAAAAGTGATAATTTCCGCAACTCGTCGCCAGTGGTACGTCAATGAAACACGGGCATGAGCGACAGACTGTTTATTACCCGTTCTATCAAATATAAAAATACAAACACCGTCACACTTATGAAACAAAATCATATAGAAATTAAAAATCCTAGATTAGGTATTTTTTATACATTTAAAATGCTACTGTGATATATTTTTATTAAAGGAGTAAGATATATATATAAAGAAGTAAGTGGGAGTAAGATATAAGTACCTGCCCGAGTCGATTTCATTTTCCGTATTTTATTCCTTAGAAAAATCCTAGCTTTTCAAGGCTTCACGGTAAAATTGACACAGGATGAAATTATTAATTTTATCATCTGTCGAATCCTTATAATGCATACACACTTAGTACCTAAACATATATATTTTTGTACTTTAACCATTCCAGTTTTGTTATGAGAAGCGAGCGAGTGAAAGGATAACAGCTTGGTATTAGGCTGTGTTTATCTATGCAAAGCAGGCCGATTTTCCGCGCCAACACTTAGGCTTATTATTGTTAGATAATGTTAGAAAATATTATGTTTTAGTACACAATTTCACAGGTAAAATCCATGCAAGTTTTGAAAAAAAAACCGTTATTTTTTCCATAATGGTGGACAGAAAACTTTCGCGGAAGATGTTAATCAGTGCTGTTTTTGGTAATAAATTAATTTCGCGTAGGTACCTAATGTAAATACCTACCGCTTTATGGGTTTAAATACGTGTGATCGATTCTCGATAGTTGTATACGATTTTCAAACACGAAATAGATTTTATTGAGACAAAAAGCTGATCATGAATTTTTGTTCGGATAATTTTCATTCAAAAGATGTTCCGGACACCGACAAATGAACCTACGTGCGTTGTAATAATAAAATACTATTTTGTGATATTTAGAAGTATAACAGCTTGTTACAGAAATGAAATTTTTGAAAAATATGTCTTGATATTTTTTGTTATGGCGGCAATAGATATATACATTCTGTAAAAAAATCTTCCATGCTGGTTTTGGAGAAAAGAAAAAACATAGATTATAACAGCTACTTTTCTTTCCGCGTACACCACAAAAGCCGATCAAGGGATTGGGCGAAAATCTAAGGAATCACATTTATAAGCGATGCGGCTAGCAACCCATCCCTACTTTGATTCCTCTTTCCACCTTTACGCACACTACGATGCTAAACGTGGCCTGTAGGTTTTATGACCTTGGGCTCTGTCTACCCCGCAAGGGATAAAGACGTGATAGAAAGTATGTATGTAAAAAATTCAAGTCTCTTACCTATTACGGTTCAATAGCCATGTGACAGACTGACTGACGAACGGACAACGAAGGCTTAATAATAAAGTCCAATTTTTATGATATGGGTACGGTATCCTGAAAACTAAGTCTTCTACTAAACATACTAAAATGTTCGCGTTCGCGTGTACTTAAACCAAGGCTATTTAAATCTTAATTTTAAAGTTGGAATTAGCTGTCTTAGTCACGCTTTTTGTTCTCAACACAGAGCATATTCTAGTATTGTACTACAGCTAAATTTTCGTAATGAAAAATAATACGCAACGTTAACTAAAACTTATTGCTTAATTTAGCTGATGGCACACTAAACATCGCATACTAAATCACTTAAATTTCACACTTTAATTACCATGAAAAATGGGAATAAGGTTAAAACTCATTGTTTTAAAATTACGCATAATTCTTCTCATTTGTAAGCTTCATTATATTTCTTCTACTTTTTCATATTCCTTTTATGGGATTATGAAGCGTACTCGTATAAGATGCTGTTTAGAACCTTTTACTTTTACCTTTAGCCTTTTTACTCTTAAGTTTTTACGGCCGGCTGCCTACCTAACCCCAGGTAGGCAGCCGGCCGTAAAAACTTAAATAATTAATTAACTAATTAAACATATGCATAATTAACTTGCACAATTAAAATAATTTTGATGGTGGTGGATGAAACCGAGAAAACGCTCCGATGAAGAAGAGGAGGAGAAGAATGTTAAAGAGATAAATTAATTTTACGGGTTCCAGTTGCTGCTCAGATTTGTTTACCGTTTTCGCCAAAAGAGTCTGATTTTGAAAAAATATGCTAAGAAACGCTTCACGTTTTCACTTTAAGGGCGGCCAACCCGTCTATCTTTTCATACAAACGCTCGTACGTGATTATGGCGGTGTAACAAATCTTTCTTTAAAGATTTTCCACTAATAGGTATCTTGTGTACTATATCTAGGTTTCTATCAAAACGAAAAATCAAAATTTGGAGAAAAAACTTCAGTATTAGCCTCCAAAAATCCGCTTTTTTGCACAAATTTTATGTGAACTTTGGGCGTTTATAATGTACTCATTAAATGTAACAGTAAAGAAAATATTTATTTAGAAACCTTGCAAATGTAATAGAGAGTCTAGATGTACAAGGTTATTTTCATAAACTTGTAAGGCTTACCAATAAACACGTATTTCTTGAAACAAGTTTAATGAAATTTCCGCACACTATTTTTCGTTCAATGTCTTAACGTACTCACTAGGTTGTTTCCATGAGGCAGTAAGAGGTGTGCGGGAGACGAGGGCAAGGGGTTCTTTTCACTTTGCATCTTTATCTGACATTGCGCTGGACGGAACAAGCTTTTCGACCATGCTCGCGTTGACGATAGTCGGTCGGGGAAGGGCCACCTTAAACTGTAAATACTAGTTTGAAGAGATATCTTGAGAGTTATCTATGGCTACGCAAAACAAAATTTATAAAAAGATAGTTTTCTTTTAAATGATTACTTAATTTCAAATGCGGGTTGCACTGGACCCCGAAATAGAAAACCCCTTGTAGAAAACTTCTTGAAAGATTATGTCATTAATCTCACTTACGTATTTGTCATTCTGGTTTGACATTCAAGAGCTAGGCTCTGGGTCGTTGTCAATGTGTAAAAATTGATGTACAAAATAACTATTTTTGGGAGGGATAAATGGAGTGTTTTGCCTTGCCCATTTCACACTAGTGAACACCACGATGGCTCAAAATCAATCATTCTAGCTGCATAAAAATCGAACTCTACTAGTTGTCGGAGATATCGAAGAGTCGACCTACTGGAAAGACAAAATATAAGTTGAGCCAATCGACAACACGACATGAAGAAGAAGAAAACACTAGTCAACAACCCACTAGTGTGCAGGTTGCTTAAAGATGTTTTCCTTCACCAAAAGCAGGTAGGGGTCGTTGAAAATAAGTGTATTTGAGTCAGGCTAGGCAACAAATTCAGACCTACTGTTCCAAGTACAGGGCAGGACCCTCTGTGGAAAAGCGACAATTCGACAATTTTGTCATTGCATATTGACAACTGACAATAAGGTGTTACATAAAATTAAAAAAACTAAACAGAAATATAAAACACATCGGCTAGTTTTAAAATTTTCATTAACACCCGAATTTTTTTATGAAACGCAAGTAAACTTGTCAGCTTTTCTATTGAAATGTCGGGCCAAATGGCCAAATGTTTTATGCAACGTTCCATTATCAAACTGTCAACTTGTCACCTGGCACTGATAATTGTAAATTTTATGAAACGCGCCCCGGATGGGGATCGGACTAAATTTGTCGGCCAACTAAAATAGGAAGTGTAAATAAATATATAGGGACATATCACACAAATTGAGCTAGCCCCACAGTAAGTTGTGAACTTGTGTCGCAGGATACTAACTCAACGATACTATATTTTATAATATATACTTATATAGATAAACATCCAAGACCCAGGTCAATATGAAAAAGATCTTTTTCCATCTTGACCTGACCGAGGATCGAACCCGGGACCCCCGTGTCGCAGGCTAGCGTGTTGACCGCTGCGCCACGGAGCTCGAAATCGAAGTAATTTGCAAGGGTTCTATAATCTACTAGCTGTTTGTTGTAGCCGCAACTTTGTGCGCGTAGATTTCAGTTACACCAAACAGTTTTTTTTTTCAAATTAAATAGAAACATGTCCTTTCTCTAGTCTATCTGTGTACCAAGTTTCATTCAAATCGGTTCAGTAGTTTTGACTCGAAAGCGAGACAGACAGATAGAGTTACTTTAGCAATTACAATATTGAGTATGGATATCATTACGGATAGTATGGAAGTATGGATTGACAGAGATGATTAGTTATTAGACAATACTTACACCGTACACCTATAAATTATTTTATCGTTTTTAGTTGTCATTTAGTATGTGTGAATGTTGCACATTAAATATATTTTATCTAATATGATAATGTCGTGTGGTTCCCGGCAGAGTAGAATAGGACCACTCCAAGTCTTCCCGTGGATGTCGTAAAAGGCGACTTAGGAAACACAAGCTAAATAAAGCTTACAAACATCAAAAAGACCTCTCCAACCCGTCTGGCCAGCGTGGAGAGTGTAGGCCAAATCCTCTGACTATTCTGGCTAATATATTGCAGTGGTAGTACAGAGAAGGTCGTGCTCCTGCAGTGGAGACTAAAAAATACCTGATGGATGATGGATGTAATATGATAAGTTACATTTCTATTGCAGCTTGTTTGGCTGAGACAAATCACAAGGTGAAATGGATACAGAAGTTGCCATCAGCCATCAGACATGAATTTTCATATTTAAATGGAGCCTGAATAAACAACGAAGCCTGCATTAATTATTTGTTTTGGCTGGAATAAATTATTTAAATTGTAAATAAACTGTGATGAGATGTAAACGAGACAATAACTAGGGCTACTGTTGATTAATAAATAAATTAAGCTGTTACTATTTTAGGCTTTTAATATTACTTAGACAAATTGAGGGTTGAACAGGTAACAAGGCCTATTTGCTTTATTGACAACTACTTACGGTATGCAACGTTTTGATGACCTTCATAATCATAGACTAACTTTATTTATCACTAGCATTTTCTCGAAATTCTTCCAATAGAGAAAGAATTTTGAAAATGGTTCCACAGTAGTTTTGGAGCTTATTCAATGCAAATAAACAATAAAATCGTTTCTCTTTATATCCAAACTAGCTGTTACCCGCGGCTTCGCCCGCGTAATTTAGCCTATGTCCTTCTCGATACCCTAACCTATGTGTATGCAAAATTTCATGATGATCGGTTCAGTGGATGCCAAAAGCGTAACAAACAAACAAACTCACTTTCACATTTATAATATTAGTAAGGATTAGGATATACAATATGCTGATAAAACCATGTCCAGTAGTGTCCAGTCAACTTATGATGGAAATTCGAAAATAAAATGGAAATTCCTATACGAAAGTGTAATGTTGATTTTTTTTCTCGAATTTTCAGCATTATTCCCATAGGACAAGTTGTTCATATTAATGAGCTGTCTCCCCTTTAAGGATCGGACAGGGTTTTATTAGGAGTTTGTGGTGGGAAGTCAAGGGGTACAGAAAGTTTACCTTAGACATTTTTGTAAATTGATTTTAGTGGACTTTATAATATGAAATTGGTGTAGTTTGGTGTTATAAATGCTCGTACTAATGAACAATTTGTGAAATAGTTAAAGTGGACTGATAAATGGACTCGTGTAGATTTGCCGCCAGATGCTCCCACGAAGCATCAAAGAACATACGCCATCTTTGATGCTACTCGAAAAAACTTTACCGTACAACACCGATACTTAGCCATAATATAAAACAGAAGAAGAAGGGTTTTATTAACATATTTTAGAAACCGTTATATTTATTTTTATTATGACGTCATAGGACGGCAAACGATCAAGCAGGTCACCTGATGGTAAGTGATCAACGCTGCCCATGGACAACTGCAACGTTGTCTACTTACCATAGTTGTCAAAACTTACCAAATGGGCCTGCTGGTTTTGAAATATCTCAAATTGTTCTCTGTAATACGAAGAAGGACAAAGACAGTACATGATGGAATACCGGATGATATATTGGCGGCGGTACAAGTGGGAGGTCGTGCAGCTCTTTCCATTTTAAACATAGTATGTAAAAAAAGCCCTTAATTAGTACTTTTTCCATACTTATCTCTGTAATCTTTTCCCCACCTGTTACCTTCACTCCAACCCATGTAAACTTAAAAGCAGAACAATCCAAACATAAATATGAATAGCGATGTACCTACTCCCGAGCCTTGAGCAAACTGCCCAAACTACATTAGTCAGAAAGGGCCTGCTAACTTTTGTTTATACAACCCGACGACTTTCACTGTCCATAGACAAAACAGGTCATAGACTAAAAGGGCTGAAGGCACGCTTTCTTTTTCTGTTTGAGAGGCTAGATGGCCCAGTGGGCGTAAGCGCTCATAGCTCACAACTAATCTGACACCAGTATTGTTCACTTTTACACTTACTAACTTTACTTTATATCTTATTTTTTTACGTATGTTTGTGTATTAGTTTAAGTATTTATATTCTTTCAACTTTGTTGTATCCTTCTTTGTACAGCTTTCTTATTCGTGACACCTAATTATTTATTTTCTGTTTACATTTTGCCAAAGGTTGACTGTCTATTGACCCTTTTTTAGGCTCAAAAAGTTTTTTAAATTAAATAAATAAATAAATTATACACTAAATTGAAACCAAAAACTAAGGCATTCGGTAATTAAACAGCACGACTTTCTATATTTAAATGTATTCTTTATTAACTATTGCGGTTTTAAAACACATAACGGGACTTTACATTAACTTTCTGATACTTTATTCTGGTAACGTTTCAATAGACAAAAAGCGAACAGATAGAAAGTTCGTGCTATGTCTCGTAGATATTCATTATTATGCTGTTTTGATATTAGTTGTTAGTGAGGTAACTAAGGCCTCCCGCGTCGAGCTATGCGCGGGCTGATGTAATGTCCATAGAGAAAATGTCCGTGAAATGTCATTATTATAGCTTAAGGGCTTTAATGTTTTCTTATGTTTTCGCGATTGTTACACATTTAAATAAAATTATTTTAATACGGTTTTTATCGCGTTTATTACATTATTTATACACCTAACGTTTCGAGCACTTTACAGTGTTCGTGGTCGCAGGTAGACTAAGACTAAAGGGCTGTAAATAATCTCTCTTGTCAATTACCTTAAAATTCGGAGTTTTCGTTAATGGAGCGGACACTTTTTTGGATGTGTCTCGCTGCTTCAAAATCCATATTAATTAATCATAATTGTGAAAATTACTCCGTCTGTTTGTAACCATTGAACTGATTTAATGCATACTGTGATTTCTGTGGGTATAAACTCAAAGTCTAACTGATAAAACCTTTAAAAAATATGACGATCCATTTTAATAAAAAAAAAATCGCCTGTAATTGTTTCTTTTTCTAGTCATGACTTTCTTTCTTGTAGCTTTTCAATCCCCCTTATTCGTGAAACCTACACGTGTACTACAAACTACACTCTCTTTATTCTAGTTTGTGTCGATTCTCGGAATAGCAACAGGCAAGCCCTCTGGGATTTAGCCTGCGACGTGCGACCACCAAATTGCCGTCAAATATTTCCCCATTTCCCCCTTTCCCCTGATTTATATCTCCCCCTTTCCCGTATTCCGTAATTTTTGCTCACGTCGATTTTTGCTCTAGGGAATATAATTTAGATTTTCGCGCAAAGAAATTGAATGGATGTTTGGAATTCCCATCAAGTTCGGAATATTCGGCGTATTTTTCAAAATTCATAAATGGGTATTCAAAGATTGTCACGGCTTTTTAGGTGTTTCTTTATATTATGTTTAATTATTTAATTCTCAATTTTCCTTTTTTTCGAATTATAAAATACGAGCTCTTAACCGCGGCTCCGCCCGCGTGATATATATACCCTGTGTCCTTATCAGTACCCTAAACTCTGTGTATGCAAAATATCGTGATGATCGGTTAGTTCAGTAGATAAGGCGTGAAAGCGTAACAAACAAACTCACTTTCGCATTTATAATATTAGTTAGGACAGTTAGGATTACGATTCCTAATATACAATCTCCATTTTTAGGATTTTCGGATTATTTTTTACTTTATTTTTTTTATTTATTAACAAAACTATTAAGTATTGCAAGTGATATGAAAACAAAAGTACATATCATATCAAAGCACATTTCATATTGTAGACGTTATTCCAATTTCTAAAAGGCAATTGTCTGTTTCATTGTTTACCAAACCACACGTTGGTTCTAATTCTACTAATTGCTGTTGGATAGTTGGGAACTGCACAACTAATAACTAATTCTAGTTCCAGAGTGGCCCCACTCTGAACTTCAAAATAATAAACTGTACGAGGACTACGCCGCAAAGGGTAAGAGAAAAGCGACTAAATATGTTTATAATTCATGGTATTTTTTGTGTACGCCTTGAAAAAGCAACAATGTGCTTTCACATTGCTTAAGCTAACGCTTTGATCTTTTAACTTGGTCTACACTTTTAATGCAACTCAAACTCTAGTGGAAATATGTCATAAAAGTTTAATTTATATGTCATTTATAGTTTTGTTAGGTTTAATGCCAGTAAAAAAACAGTTTCTATGGAACTTTATTGATAGCATGTCTACACTGCTCCCGCGTCCACCTTTGAATTAGGCCTTATCGCTTAGCTCTTCTTACTTGGTCCACGCTATACATGTGGTTCCAACTTCTGTGGCAGTATGCAATAGCACTTCAAATAGTCGTCACTTGAAGTTATGTATTTGAAATCGGTTCTGCTTTTTGGTTGTGGCATGTGGAATATTGAAAGCTGTAGGAATGTTTAATACGATTTTACGACTTCAGCCATTGTTTTGCTAAATAGTTAATTATGTAAACCCATCGTGTTTGGGCTCATTAAATTTGTTTAGAAACACTTTACAGTGTTAATAGCTCTTAATAAAATCTTTTCACAAAAATAACATACGTACATACAAACATATTATCCCGTCACTATCCCTTCCGAGGTAGACAGAGCCCAAGGTCATAAAAGCTAAAGGCAACGTTTAGTGTGTAGGTGGACAGCGGGATCAAAATACTGATGGGTTGCTAGCCGCATCGCATATAACGTGATTCCTTAGATTTTCGCCCAATCTCTTGACCGGCTTTTACGGTCTGCACGAGAAGAAAAGCGACTGCTATATTCTTTGTTTTTCCTTTTCTCCCAAAGCATGGAAACAAAAATTATTATATTGTAAAAATATTTTTTGTTCATACTTTACGAGTATTTACAATCCCTTTCCGCTCAATGAATCTCAAAATAACCTTCACCCAGTATTACTCACTTCCTAACCATTTTTCTCGTACGCCCTTAACCTGCCACACATTCTTTCCCAAACCTTCCGAGCAATCTTATGAATACGTGACCCATATCTCACTAACCCTTCTGACCTGTTGCTCCAAACGTGGGTAGAAGAATAAAGATCGATGGTGTACCTATGACCCTTATTTACTGTTCAATGCATTTTTTAATAGACACAGTATTTAATAAAAATAATCACTATAATACAACACCCAACAATCACTAAAGTCTTAAGGGCGTATCCTAGCAGTATTTTTTCAGTATGTTTCCATCATAGATATCAGAATAGGTGTTTCCATGCAAATGTATTCATCTGTTTTTTCACTGAAAACTGCTTCTAGAGGCACAATTTTTTTTTTCATAAAATCTAGTTCTATAATAGGTATGTTTTATTTTTTCCTAAAAAACTGTGTAAAAAAAATATTTTAGAATAATAGTTTAAAAAAAACTGTTAAAAATTTAACATAGGGTCATACCTGTTTAGACTTTATGAAAAAAAAATTGTGCCTCTAGATGCAGTTTTCAACGAAAAAATAGAGGAATACATTTGTATGGAAAACATACTGCTAGGATACGCTCTGAAGTGGTTGTTGGGTTAAGCTTCCATGACGCATACATACGCTGATTAAGGATAATAATTTAAGCAACCACATTACCTACCAATTTCTAACGTTTTCTTATGTTTTCGCGATTGTTACACATTTAAATATATTACCTGCGACCACGAACACTGTAAAGTGCTCGAAACGTTAGGTATATAAATAATGTAATAAACGCGATAAAAACCGTATTAAAATAATTTTATTTAAATTTCTAACGTGTTTTCGCTTCTGTCATACATACATAATATCACGTATTTTTCCATTGCGGGGTAGACAGAGCCCAGGTCTGTAAAACCTTAAGGCCACGTTAAGCATGTTGGCTGGTAGATAAGAACGGAATCAAAATAGTGATGAGTTGCTAGCTGCATCGCCTATTGACATGATTCCTGATGCCCATTCGATCGATTTTTACGATCTGCGCGGGAAGAGAAGCAGCTGGTATATTCTACGTTTTTTCTTTTCTCCCAGACCAGCATGGAAGGAACTTCTTCGCTACTGTCACCAGATCAAAAGTTGTTTCGGTCCTCTGTACTTTATCTGGACTCTTAACTACCATGTTTGCCAACTTTTGTAAAGAACATAAAAGTGTTATAACTAAAACAAATAAATAAACTAAATATTGATTTTAATCCCCCTGACTAAATATAAATGTCAGAATCAGAATCCCTTGTGGAATACAGAATTGCAAGAAAAGCGGTAAAACTATTAAAAACAATTGACTTCCCATAGCAATTCGCCCGGATGATCTGTGACTTAATATTTAATTCGTTGTTTACCTTTTCCTCTCGAGTTTCTCTATTCCATCAGGAGTGTATAGAGACAAATCATACAGATTGAGCTAGCTCCACTGTAAGCCTGTAAGTTAGAAACTTATGTCGAGGGTACTAATTCAAAGATTCTATCTAAAACCTTTTCAAGGCAGTGGGAAATATGTAGCTACCAAAAATGGAACCTTACATATATATATATATATATTACCTTTAACCCCACCACCTGAAAGGTGTTAGAGTCCGGGATCCGCTATTGTGACAACAATGATGCTGTAATATTATTAGCCAATCGCCAATCCTCCTTAGGTACCCTCAGAAGCGCTGAAAAATATCTGCTAACACGGAGTACAAGTAGGTATTTACTCGCGCGTGGAATCGAACCCAGTATCCCCCCTAAGCTAGCGTATTCACCTTTGTGCTATGGAAAGAAAACAATATTAAAAAGGTATTTAATGATATGTGTAAGTTGTGAACTTAGATAGATAAAAACTTAAGATCAACACCCTAGGTCAATCTGAAAAAGATCATTTTCCATTATGACCTGACCGGGTATCGAACCCGCGACCACGCGAGTCACAAGATGGCGTGTTAAACATTGCGCCACGGAGGTCGTTACGGAGATATTTTCTTCCATCCATCCATCCATCCATCAGGTCTTTTTTAGTCTCCACTGCAGGAGCACGACCCTCTCTGAGATTTTCTTACTTAAGGGGGCACCCTTGGCACAGTAGCGACGCCAAAGCGATAATATAAAACATGATTCCAAAAATACTTCAGGTTATTTACTAGTGCTTATATGTATGATTTATATTCTTGAATTTCTTTCTATTTGTAAAGTATTAGGAATAAAATGATTGGCGTCGCTACTGTGCTTAGTGTGCGGCCTTAACGTGAACTCAGAAAATGTTATATTTTATAAGTACGCAATGTTTTCTGTTCGTCACGATGTTATTTTTAATTTCCTCTGTAAACTCCATTGATGTTCTGAGAATTTTGTGAAAGTGCAAAATTAACTTCAGAACATTTTTTTGGGCTTCACCTTTAATATAATTTTGTCGAAGTATTTCAAAACTCCACATTCTATCATAATTGGCTTTAGGTTTGCTTTACATTAATTTTTATAATTACTTACACCTTATTTGGATTACAATGTTTAGTAAAGATCACTTATTGGACTAGTCTGGCCCTTTTATAGGTATATTTGATGCTGTTTACTCAAATATTAAAGAGCAATTAAAGATTCGTCAAGAATGTGGTCCGAATACTCGAAAAGCAACAAACGATCTCAAATCAAAGATTGTCATTAGGTAACATGCTTTTGAGTATCAGGACGTTCGTTTATTTTTCTATTGTAAAATTTGTTATTTGATTTAAAAAATTGATGGAGTAGCCTTTACGGTGTAGACTGAGCCTAAGACCCAAAGGTCACTTTTAGCGTGTTTCTTTAACGCTTTTATTTCCACTTTGCACGGTATTTGATATCCCAGATTGTAAAATTATTGACAGTGTGAAACATATCATGTGGGGGCACGGCATTGTACATTAGTCGACATTTGTTTCCCATGTTTTTGTAATGTAATGTAACTAATATTGACAAAGTAGTTAAGTGTCTAAAATCATTGTATAAATTAGGCTCGTCATCCTAGTAGACGTATTTCACAGATATCTTACTAGGTACATCTACTTAATAGGTTTCTTTTTCTTTGACATTTTCAGACATTTCTGTAGAAAAGTACCCATTAAGTATAATGTATTATGGATTTATGCTATATGATATCCGAATAAACTCTCACCCATAATTCATCATACAAGTAACCATATTTTCCTCATATTTTGTTTACAAAAGGAAAAATACACTGTTATCAAAATGGCAGCAATCACAATATCTTGCTATTGTTAAGAGTGACGGGGGAAACCTTTACTTTTGTCCGAGGGCCGTTGGGGGTGGCCACCCCGTCGAGGGAGGGGGAGGGGGACCTTTCCTACCTGTTGCTTGTTGGCATGGCCCCAAAATCCAGATGGGTGACCGGCCGTGTACACATTACGGGTGTTTGTATGTTTGAAATTGAAGATTTTTCTGCAATTCTGCTGTAGATGTGACGTAGGATAACAAAAATATCAAAAAGTTAGTCTCGTTAGAATTTCCAATTTATTATGAAGATATATGAGAAAAAAGAATTTTAATCTTACCAAATGAACTTTACAGGGCTTGGAGAACTAAGCTCGAATCCAATTGGAAATGCCATCTTATAAATACTAGATGGAAATTTAGGTTTTATTATGCTGCTGAATTAAGAAACAATTTCCCACGATTGCGAATGTTAGATTTCACGTTATAATTTTTGTTTAAAAAACCGGCCAAGTGTGAGTCAAACTCGCGCAATGAGGGTTCCGTACAATATGCTTCGTGAACACACACACAATGTGCAAAAAATGTTTTATTCAATTGACTAGCGCCATCTAGTGGTGTTTTAGTGAACTATTTCCCTAGATGAACTTATTATTGTGAGTTTACCACTTAATTTTCAAGTGATAGAATTCTTATTATTTTTCCTGTAATCTTCAGGGAATGAACTATATTTTGTAATTTTTTCAAAATTTTCGGCCCAGCAGTTACGGAGATCAGGGGGGGCAATGGTCAATTTTTGCCTTCTTTCGTGAATAAAATCAAAAGTATTGATTTTACCCGAACAAAAAAAAATATTTTTCAGTTCCTCATAATGAGCCCTTTCATTTGATATATGACACAGTAAGGTTTGCAAAACTTTTTTTTTAAATTTGTAATTGGGCCCCCCAAAATGACCCTTATTTCAAAAAAATCTTTATTTACTTTGCACATCCGTGTTTGGGTCATAGAATTACACTATCTTACCAAATTTCATCTAATTTGGTTCAGTAGATTCGGAAAAAATCGGCTGTGACAGACGGACGGACGGACAGACAGACGCTCGAGTGATCCTATAAGGGTTCCGTTTTTCAACTTTTGTACGGAACCCTAAAAATTACAATCAAGTCGTTGAGGAGCACTTGACATAACTGCCTTAAATATTTTTTAACGTTTTCTATAAGACAACACATACACCATGTGTCCAAGCTTTACGCAGAGGCCACAAAAGCTCCTTAGGAAAATTTATTAGACGTATGGCAACATTAAAAGCGGGTAATGAGCACACAGCAAGGGTATATGTACGTAATACGTTGTTTCCAAACACACTCACACACTCAGTTCTTCAGTCAGTGCTTCTTCTTTTTTATCATACAAAGTATCACGTTTTTATCCCTCACGGGGTAGACACAGCCTAAGGTCGAAAAGCCACGTTTAGCACGTTGATGGACTTAAATACGGAACCAAAATAATGATGGGTTGCTTGGTGTAGTATTCATGTATTTATTCCTGTCGTCTCGGGCAACACTCACGCGGTCGGGCACGGGAATGGTATCTACTGATGGTGGCAACACTGATTGGAGGTGCCGTGAAAGACGTGTTGTGATTGTGGCGAGCCGATATTTATAAATTGCAATCTATTGTATTTACGTATCATATGGTGTACCTGGGAGTGTACATTACATAATTGGCGACGAGCAAAAAGGAATAAGGTATGTAACTTTAGCTCTGATAAAGAGAAAAGGGATAAAGTACGAAAAACAACTTGTCAGTAGCCGGCACAGTAACAATCAAAGTCTTCCTATCTAGTATTTTGCTAATAGGAGACAATTAATATTGTAAAAGTATCTAGAATTCTTTCTGCGTATAGTTTGTTACACAAATTGAGTTTTTCACGATGATTTTATGTTAACAATTTCATAGTGTTGTGGAGACGCTATCATAGTTCATTTGTTTGACAGTTCAAAGAAAGCGCGCCATATTGAATCGTAACAAAATAAATAACAAAATTTTAAGTTTGTAAATAATACATACAACATGGTTTAAAAATATATTTTACAACATGGTTCTCTGATAGATTATCAGTAATCAGTATATTTTAAGGTTACCGAGTTTACTGGTACACCTGTAATAAATGGTTATTGTAAAAGAACTTATTTTTTTTATAGTCATACAATTTTAATAAGTATGTTCGTAGTAAAAATCTAAAATATCTAAATTAAGTTGTCAGAGTTGAGTATACTTTAAAAGTTCTATGTTTATATTAGTATTTTAAGTTATAAAAAATATAAAACTTATTTCTTATATCTGTGAGTATCAAGTAGGAGATCAAAAAGACAAATCTTAGAAATATGTTATCATAATAATCAGTATGTAAGTATAGTAGTACAAGTGTTAGGGTGATGACCGTGTGTCATACTAGCATTAAATTGCGAATGTTCAAGTGATGACTACAAGTCATACTAGCATTAAATTGCGTGTGTTAATGTGATGACTACAAGTCATACCAGCATTAAATTGCGAATGTTCAAGTGATGACTACAAGTCATACTAGCATTAAATTGCGTGTGTTAATGTGATGACTACAAGTCATACCAGCATTAAATTGCGAATGTTCAAGTGATGACTACAAGTCATACTAGCATTAAATTGCGTGTGTTAAGGTGATGACAATAGGTCATACCAGCATTAAATTGCGTATGTTCAGGTGATGATATAAGATCATACCGGCATTAAATTGCGTGGCTTAAGGTGATGACTGTAGGTCATAATCAGCATTAAATTACGAATATTAAAGTAGGTAATGACTACAAATCATTCAGCATTAAATTGTTAATTTGGATGCATAGAGTTATAAACATTACTGGTATAGGAGGTATGACAATTATAGCTGATACAGGTTATAACTTTGGTTACAGAAACACTAATGGCTTGGTACACCCTAGACAAATTTGAATGTGAGGGAGATGTTGGATCTATCTCTGTCAGGTGGGAACGTTGGAAGCGAGGACTTAACATTTACTTAGAGGCTGCCGGAATTGATTCGGAGTTTAAGAAACGAGCAAGCCTTCTCCACTTCGGCGGGTCTGAGCTTCAAGAAGTTTTTTATAATATTCCGGGAGCAGAAGCAACTGAAGGTGACGTATATAAAATTGCTATAAAAAAATTAGATGAATACTTTGCACCCAAACAAAGCAAAGTATATGAAAGACATATATTTAGATTACTTTATCAAGAACCTGAAGAAAAATTTGAAAAATTTTTAGTTAAATTGAGACAACAAGCTAAGAAATGCCAATTTGACAAGGAAGAGGACCACATCATAGACCAGATTACAGAAAAATGCCAATCAGAGGAACTACGGAAAAAAATTCTAAAGATGGGGGATACAGTATCCTTACATGATATTATTACTGAGGCTAATGCAATAGAAGCTATAGGGCGACAACTTAATCATTTTGGAAAGAAAATAGAAACACCTGAACCCGTGAATAAAATTAACATGAGAAATACATACAAAAAAGACAACTGTAGTCGATGTGGAAAAACAACTCATATTGGCCGAGATAAACACTGTCCAGCCAGAGGAAAGGCATGTTTGAAATGTGGGGTCATAGGGCATTTCCGAAATCAGTGCCGTACTAGATTACCTATAAAAAGAAAAATTTTGGAAGAAGAACAAAAGGGTAATTATGGAACAAAGAAAATGAAGAAAATGGACAATGTGGAAGAAACAGCAAATATTACAAGCAGTGAAAAAAGAATTGAATATATTTTTAACATAGACGATGATGCAAAGCTTACATGCAACATAGGAGGTGTAAAAGTAGATATGCTGATAGATTCAGGTTGTAAACATAATTTGATCACGGAGCAGACATGGAAGATGATGAAGGAAAATAATGCAGAAGTATATAACCAAAATGGAGACCTCAGTAAAACGTTTCTTGCTTATGGAAGTACAACACCTCTTAAACTTATTGGATCTTTTGAAGCTAGAGTTGAACTGTTAAATACATCAGCAGATACAATCTTTTACGTTATTGGAAATGGAAGTCGTAACTTACTGGGTCGTACGACAGCAATGCAATTGGGGGTATTACATATTGGAATTAATGAGATCAAGTGTACGGAATTCCCTAAATTCAAAAATATTCTGGTTACCATACCAATTGATGATCATATAAAACCTATAGCACAACCATATAGAAGAATTCCAATACCACTCGAAGAAAAAGTTAGCAGGAAATTGGATGAACTACTAGAGAAGGATATTATTGAGGAGGTCAAGGGGCCATCAGGATGGATTTCACCAATAGTGCCAATACTAAAAGATAATGGAGACATTCGATTGTGTGTTGACATGCGACGAGCTAACACAGCTATTCAAAGGGAGAACCACCCATTGCCAACAATGGATCAATTGTTACCCAAAGTAAGAGCGGCCAAGATGTTCAGTAAATTAGATATACAAGATGCTTTTTACCACCTTGAACTACATGAAGACTCAAGACACATTACTACTTTCATCACAAACAGAGGATTGTTCCGTTACAAAAGAATGATGTTCGGCATTACATGTGCGCCTGAAATTTTTCAGAAAACATTAGAAAGTATCCTCTCAGGGTGCGAAGGAGTAATAAATTTCATCGATGACATATTGGTTTTCGGAAATGATTCAGAAGAACATGATTTGAGATTGAATAAAGTAATGCAGGTATTAGAAGAATATCATGTTCTATTGAAGAAAGAAAAGTGTATTTTCCGAATAAAACAAGTGCAATTCTTAGGACATGTACTCACAGAAAACGGAATTAGACCTCTGGATAAATATGTTTCAGCAATTAAAGATTTTAGGTCTCCCTGTACAATTGCAGAATTACAGAGTTTTATGGGACTTGTTAACTATGTAGGGAAATGGATTCCTAATCTTGCAACATTAACAGAGCCTATGAAAGAATTATTGAGAATGAAATCAGGGAGAAACACTGATATAAAATCTTCTTGGGGAGAATCACAAACTCAATCATTCAATGATCTTAAGGCTGCATTATCAAAAATACCAAAGTTAGGTTATTATGATCCACATGACAAAACAATTGTCATTGCAGATGCGAGTCCTGTGGGCTTAGGTGCAGTATTAGTGCAGATAAAAAAAGATGGACCTAAAATAATAGCCTTTGGTAATAAAACTCTCAGTAGTTGTGAAAGACGCTATTGCCAAACAGAGAAGGAGGCCTTAGCATTAGTTTGGGCTGTAGAACACTTTGATATGTTTCTGTTCGGGAAAATATTTGAATTGGTCACTGATCACAAACCTTTAGAGGTTATTTTCGGGCCCAAATCTAGACCATGTGCTAGGATTGAAAGATGGGTGTTGAGACTACAGTCATACAACTTTAAAGTGAAATATTCTCCAGGTAAGACTAATATAGCAGATCCTCTTTCCAGATTATGTAAACTAGAGAAAAACCCTCAGACCATTCTTGAAGATTGTGTCCAGGCAATTGCAGAGTGTGCTCGACCTATAGCTATACCATTACAGGAAATCATTGAATCATCAAAAGTTGATGTTGATATTCAAAAAGTGAAAGAAGGGTTGTACAACGACAATTGGGATGACACCGTAAAATGTTATAAGGTCTTCAAAGAGGAATTATGTTTCCATGGAGAAATCCTTTTAAGAGGTACGAAAATAGTAATACCATTAAATTTACGAGAGAGAGTGTTGATGGCAGCACATGAAGGCCATCCTGGAATAGTGGCAATGAAGGGGAGATTGAGAACCAAGGTGTGGTGGCCAAAATGTGATAAGGAAGCAGAGAATATGTGCAAAGCCTGTAGAGGCTGTGTATTAGTTTCAGCTCCCAATGCCCCACATCCATTAAAAAGGAGAGAAATTCCAACAGAACCTTGGGTGGACATAGCAATGGATTTGATGGGCCCACTGCCTAGTGGTGACTACATTTTGGTGGTTGTTGACTACTATTCCAGGTATAAGGAAGTTAAAACAACCAAGACGATCACAAGTGCAGTTATGGTATCATTTTTAAAAGACATTTTCGCAAGATTGGGGAACCCAGTCTCCATTACTGCTGACAATGGAAAACAATTCATAAGTCAAGAATTCAAAACATTTTGTATGGAGCGAAATATCACACTTTTTAATAGCATTCCATACTGGCCACAGCAGAATGGAGAAGTGGAGAGACAAAACCGAGATATTTTGAAGAGACTTAAGATATCCCAGGTAGAAAAAAGGAATTGGAAAGAAGCTTTAAATGATTACATGATAATGTATAATAGTACACCACACACGGTTACAGGAAAGACACCAGCAGAACTGTTTTTCCGAAGACAATTTCGTGACAAATTACCTATGATTCAAGACTGGACATATAACACTGATTTGGAAATGAAGGACAGAGATAAAGAACAAAAAGAAAAAGGAAAGGAATATGCAGATAGAAGGAGGAAGGCTTCAGAGTGCGAACTTCAAGTGGGAGACAAGGTATATATAAAAAACATGAATAAAACAAATAAACTTAGTCTTAATTTTGAGCCACAGACCCATACAGTAGAAGCAACCAAGGGAGGAGATGTAAAATTAAGGAATGATGAAACAGGACAAGAGGTAAGACGAAACATACTACATTTAAAGAAAGTAGAAGGAAAATGGAAATTATTAGGAGAGGACACTGAAGTGAAGGATAAGGGAATGGATACTAATGACGATCAGATACAGGAAGAAGATGTTATGTGGTGCAAGGAAAAGTTTTGATAAATATTCCATTACCTACTACTTATTGTTATTACTTCAATTTTTAATAAAAAGTAAGTATTATTTCTATACATTGTTTCACTTGTCTGTTCCTACATATACATGATAAAATATGAATTGTCATTAAATTATTTCGATAAGGGAGGGATGTAGTATTCATGTATTTATTCCTGTCGTCTCGGGCAACACTCACGCGGTCGGGCACGGGAATGGTATCTACTGATGGTGGCAACACTGATTGGAGGTGCCGTGAAAGACGTGTTGTGATTGTGGCGAGCCGATATTTATAAATTGCAATCTATTGTATTTACGTATCATATGGTGTACCTGGGAGTGTACATTACACTTGGTTTATCGTGATTCCTTAGATTTGCGCCCGCTCCCTCGGCCGGTTTCTACTTACGGCCTGCGCGGGAAGAGAAGCAACTGGTACATTCTACGTTATTTTTTTCCGGGTCGGACCAGTATGGAAGAATTATTTGTCATCTATGATAAATAAGTTAATTTTGCTAAAATAAAGGTAAATTTTTAATATTTAAGTATTTATAAATTTAAACATAGCATGTCGTGAAGATCAGCCGGAGCTTTCTTAATTGATTCTATGACTTTAAAGACATTACAGAGACCTTAACAAGTCTTAAATTAACTTCTACAGACTTATTCGGATGTACTGTGTAATTTAGTACTTTGAGCACTCAATTTTATTACTACTGGGAGGTTCACAGCTGTAATAAAATTGAGTGTATAAAAGTTTCTTTGGTACTTTGGTTTGAGGATAGCTTTTAGAATAAATTCTTTAATTTCCATATTTTTTCGTTTATTTCCTTTCAACCGTAGGCGTCAGTAGGTAAAAGATTTCCTGGGAGGCTTGAGTCATATTTCAAATTAAATTGTATATATTTGTTTAATATTCTTATTTCATTTCCTTTAAGTGCCATCATCAGAATATTACTTATAAGAGGCTATTTGAAATAATCAAATAATTTAAATTTCACTTTAAGGCATGCAAATGGGTTTATATTTGTACTACTATTTGTCCCCGGCTTTGCTTGCATTTAATAAGATGCGTCGACAAAACTTTTTAGAAAAATAAAGTTAAAAAGCAATCAAACGTCATTGACAATCAGGCGACAAAGTTTTTACACCTTCCAATTTTTATCTAACGGATATACCTATAATATCATGGGCCTCTTATTTTTTTCCTTCGTCCCCGCCAATATAGGAAAAAGAACCTCGTTTATGGGCAAACGTGGTTTTTTTCCTAAATTTGCGGGGACGGAGGAAAAATAATCTAACTTTAAACCCCCTCCCCTCTGTTGTCAATAAAGGGTTAAAAATATCTAATATTCTATTTACGTGAAACTTGAATGGCCCCGCAGGAGATTTCTATTTACAAAAAACATTTTACTTCGCCATGAAAATTTACTGATTTTTGTCAAAAATACATACTTTCATCTCCATTTAGGTTCGAGTAAGGTTGTCAGGGCGACGGAATCGGGGGTGATGACCTGACGCCTGAGAGCCTTCAAGACATAATTTGGGAATTACTCCCGGTCATTAAGTAGAGGGAATGTTAAATATAATAGGTATTATTTCAATTAAATAAAATTTCAAGAGAGGAAATAGACTATTTATTAAAATACCGGCCAGTTGCTAGTCGGAATCGTGGACAAAGGGTTTCCTTACCAATAATAAAAATAACGATAAAATCGCAAAAAAAAATGCATTATTTGATGAAAGATCAGTTTCCTTGGTTGTATGTTGGTAATATGCGCTCCAACGCTCTCCGGTCGATGTATAAAAAGCATTACGTATGTCTAAACCGTAAGTGGTTAAGACATGATCATCATCATCATCATCATCACCAGGTCTTTTTTAGTCTCCACTACAGGAACTTGACCCTCTCTGTACTACAACATGTTAGCCAGAGTAGTCATAGGATCTGGGCAAAGACAATATAATACTAACGTAATAGACTGCCCACCTTATACAAAAATATTGGACCAAGTTAAGGTTGCGAAAAGCAGGCAAATGTATGGCGCAGGAGAGTTGCTTGGTAGTCGATACTAGATGGCGGTGCGTAGATGCGTTAGCCTTTAACTTACTAAATATACGATGTCATTTTAAAATATTATGCCTAAAATATTGTTTTGATTTTTAATAAGTTACATACAAGGGTGTCAGACAGGGATGTGTAGCCTCGCCATGGCTGTTCAACTTATTTATGGACAGTTGTTTGAAAGATTTGAAAGATGATGAAAGTGGTTTAAGAATGAAAGAGTTACTTATCAAATGCCTCTGCTGTTGTTGTGTATGTTCTGCTTACGTCGTCTGAGGAGGATTTACAGATGATGGTAACAGGTGTGAATGATGCATTTAAAAGAAAGGGTATGAAAGTAAATGTTAATAAGACGAAAGTGATAGTTTTTGAAAGGGATGAAAGTGCAACGGTATGCAATATAGTTATAGACGGAGAAAAAGTGGAGCAAGTAAAAGAGTTTGTGTATTTAGGATGTGTGTTTACTAGAGATGGAAGGTACGAAAGGGATATAGAAAGAAGAGTGGCTGCTGGTAATCGAGTGAATGGAGCATTGCATTCCTTTATGAACAGTAGGAAGGTGTCCATTAAAGCACGTCTTGCTGTTCATCGGGGAGTGTTGTTGCCCACCCTTATGTATGGAAGTGAAAGTTGGGTATGGCAGAAGAAGCATGAAAGTAGGATAAATGCGGTAGAAATGCGTGCGCTTAGGAGCATGTGTGGTGTAAATTTGAGAGATCGAGTGAGAAACGATGTAGTGCGGGAGCGATGTGGAGTGAAAGAGGATGTAGTGACAAAAATTGAGAAAGGAATGTTAAGGTGGTTTGGACATGTAGAAAGGATGGATGAAAGAAGTCTCGCAAAGAAACTCTATAAGGCAGATGTGACCGGAAGAGAAGTCAGGGCCGGCCTAGACGCACATACCGTGACCAGATTGCGGACATTCTTGTCAAGGGGCAAGTCAGGAGTACCCGAAACCGGCGAGCATGTATGAAAAGAGTGATGGATGTAGATGAAGCGAAAGAGTTTTGTAAGGATCGTAGCAAGTGGCGGTCCTTGGTTTCTGCCTACCCCCATGGGAAAGAGGCGTGATAGTATGTATGTATGTTGTAGCGTAGCCGGGTGTTTATTTAATAAAAGAGCAAAGGCTACGGCTAACAATTTATTACAAAAAAAAATATTAAAATAAAACTAAGGTCGAAGGCAGAAGGCCGGTCTGTTAATTGCCTAAGTAGGTACGGTACTTCCCGGGCGCGACGGTTGATAGCAGCTCCAGGTGGTCGGTAGCTTGGCGAGTAGAACCCCGGTGAAGGACGACGTAGCCCCGGCAACGGAACTACAGGTAGCTCGACGGTAACTGGTTGTGGTGTAGGGGGGGAAGAAAGCCCCGAATCTTGAACCCTTGAAAATAATAATGGAACCGGTCAAGCATGATCCTTAAAAGCTTGATTTGACCACACTGGGATGACCTTTAGCGTAAAGCGCAGGGGAAGTAAAAAAAGGTAGGTAGTATAGTGCAGTGTGGCAATCAGAGCGGGTGTAGCTAGCACATGATGATTAAATATGATCACAAATGAATCTACTCATTTAGGCATACAAATGCAAAGGAACAAGAAATATTTTTTAAGCAAAGTCCAATGGACAAAAATTACATGACGCTGTGTAGACAAGATGGCGGCCAAAGTCGTCGTACAACGCATTGAAATGAATCCACTTAATTGATGCGTAATATTAATGCAATACATTATTCTTTAGTGGAATGCAAAATCAACATAATTTTTAACTAGAAAGGCTAGTCGACATGTAGGCAGGTACAATGATTAGCGTTTCTTAAAACTAAGTTATAATCTGTTCAAAACTTACCCAAATCAGGGGTCTTAACAGGTTTGTATCACAAAAATATGGGTATCCAAGTTCCTGTCACTATACTAATAATTTGAGGCTGATAATTTTATGATTATCAAATTCGTCAAAACGTGACGTGTGAATTTTATAGTGCGACGCAATACGTGTGTGCGCTATCAGCTCAATCTCCAGTGTGGTGGTGACCGCGCCCGCCAGCCGCTCGCATCGGCAGGCGGCCGGTGGCCGGTCAGACCAGTTCCCTTCCCGCGCCCGCGCGGTACGTATGACGTAGCCAGCGAACAATAGACTCCGGGTCTGGTACAGTCTTTAGTATAAATAATATTAGATGTAGGTTTCATTTTGCTTAAGTTTTATAATTTGTAGATAGTATTTGTAAATTCTACTATAGATAGTGTTTAGGTTTAAATTAGTTGGAATTAATATTTTAATTAAGTTAAGCATGTAAATAAATCCGTAAAATTTATGATTTTATAAAGTTCTGGTTGAATTTTAAGTAAATATGTTTAAAATTGCTGCCAATGGATATTCTAAAGGTTTTATATTAACTACTATTGTACTACGTTACAATGTATGTTTTTATATTCTCATAATACGGCAGATACAATGTTGTGTATTTTCGAGTGGCGCCATCTATGCGAGTCTCTGAGAACAAATCGTACGATTAAGGCGTTGAGACCACATGATCTGGGCCACACTCTCCACGGTGGCCATGACGGGTTGGAGAGGTCTCTTTGATGTTTGTAAGCTTGTTTAGCATGTGTTTCCTAAGTCGCCTTCTGCGACCTCCACGGAAAGACTCAGAGTGGTCCTATTATTCTCTGCTAGGAAAGGAACCACACGGCATATGTAAGACGTCATACTATATCTGAATCTCTTACTCAATACGTACCTACCATAGATATCAGAATATTTACTGTACCTACGCACCCTCATAAGTTTAACGAAGTTCTAAACAGATCCTATACAGATTCGACTACCGTGACGTTTGACGTAGCTCGCAGTAATGGTCATAGACAACAAAATGTTTGCCTGCCACCAAAGATTAGCTCAGCTAAGCTTGTTTGTCTACTGCTCGCTAAACGGCGTATCATGAACGTCATAAGGCAAGCAAACACAATCGATTTCCGACCTTCGCCCATTGTGATTAAATACACAGTCGTACGACAGCAAACACTTCCGTGGTACGCAACTAGGCAACGTAAACACAGTTTTCCTGAAAATCATCCAATGTGGAATATTCACTGAGATGTAAAAGTTTTCTAGATACGTCTTACTATGGTGGTATCATCCCGTCAGTGTATCATGACAGCATAATTATTTAATGTACTCTGTGGTATCATCTTTGACGTGTCCACAAAGTTTCATAAAACTAGAGTTGCGCGCCAAATATACACAGATGGCGCTACGTGCTATATTTAATAACTAACTATAAGAAGCATTTTCAAATATAGCATTTGTTCAAATTACCTTTTTTAACTTCCAAATAATACGTTTTATCTATCCTTTTCACAATTCAACACATTCTGATTTGTCTAGTTAACTAGCAGTGGACCTGCTGCCATCTAACGGTGGCTTTTTGAAACTTAGATTGCCAGAGCGTTTGCTAAAGCGCGAGCCTTCAGATGAGACATCTATCCCTGTAGAGTTCTAATATCTATGGTCTTACTTTGAATTTTAAGACCCTATAGAAAACTTCTGCTGTCAAGTTAGATTGACGAAACTTTAACAAGAACCGGAATTACCATCAATCAATAGTTTAGGGTTCACTTACCATGGCGTACGATTAGGGACTTAATATTAAAAACTTTACTGTAAGTTATACTGAAAGGGGTAAATGTTTACGCAAATAAATACTCAGGTACGGTACTTGCGGCAAGGTACTTGCTGTCTCCCAACAAAGAGATGTCTAAACTTAATAATTTGCTTTTAACAATACTCTGCCAAAATTAATTGACATGATTGACAGTTGCTAAGCGTCCGCGCTGAGAAGAGTTAACAAAAATGGATATTTACGGTAAATATGTGAATACTTAGCATAGCTTTAACATTCATCAAAAGGTAAATCGATGGCCTTTTCAGAAAAGGTACAGCCCCCATACGAAATATAATGCATTCTGCATTATAAAAAATATGAGATGTGTAAAAATTTTGTTATATGCTGGTCTGAGAGAAAAGAAAAATCATAGAATGTACCAGCTACCTCTCTGTCCTGAGCAGATCGTAAAAGCCGATCGAGGGAATGGTCATCATAAATCATGTCAAAAGGCGACGCAGCTAGCAACGCATCACTCATTTGATTTCGTTCTCCACCTACAAGTCCACCAACATGCCCCACGTTGCCTGTAGGTTTCATATACCTGGGCTCTGTTTATCCCGCAATGGAAAGAGACTTGTACGTATGTAGGTATGTATGTTTCAGTGGCGTAACTATACCATCTGGGGCCCGTGGTAAATTCTTTTGATGGGGTCCTATCAGCCCGCGGCCTCTTGGGCCAGGGCCCTCTTGGGTCGGGGGCCCGTGGCATTTTGCCAGCCCTGCCACACTATTGTTACGCCACTGGTATGTTTAAATGAAAACCGTGTCAAAATAAGGCTTACTTACCCTTATTTGTAAAAGTATGAAATGTCGAACTATAATTCGAATTCCATTCATGTGTTCGTACATTGATTTTCAACTAAATATTTTAACATTGCGTCAATGCACATTAGCATCAAGCCACTTCTAGCATTACGCATCATTGATCCCACACGTCTGATTAGTTCTAAAATGATCATCGACCGATTACATCAATTCCGGCCTTACTCCGTGACGTCAAGGTATATTTTCACTTGTCTGCGAGAGCAGCAGGTGCGAGTTGACGTCACTATTTATCAGCTGAGAGCGATTGGCGAAATATGAGGTTTAGTAGGTTATTGATGTACGTAGAACATTATGTAATTACTGAACGACTTACTGCGATAATAAGATAAGTAAACCTTTTTGGCTCTGATAGAAACGGGTAATATTTTCCCTCAAAGAAAAGATGGGAGGTTCTTTGCTAATACCATACTTGATCGAAACTAATACCAGATAAAGCTTACTTTAGAAGTAGATAAGATTTTGTAAATATGAGGGTTCTAGAACACTTAATTTGAATAGTAATTCAAAGGGTTTTTTCCGTCTATTAAATTCAGTTTAAATATTTTTACCTTTTTTTAAAACAAAGAAACAATGTAACCCAAATAATCCCATATTTTCCCCTTAAAGAAAAGATAAGGAAAATTCTTTGTCCAATACAATATTCAATAGACTTAAGAATTTATTATTCTGAAGTACATTAATTTTACAAATCCCACAATTTTGTTAGGGTAAGTAAAATAAAGGAGGTTAAAAATAAAGAATAAAAACTTTAAATTTACAGATAAAGACTACCTGCTGAACAAAATGAGACAGTAAAAACAGTGTATATACTTTATTTTGTATTTCATATAGGTTCCCGAGATATAGAATAAAAATATACCCATTTTGGGATTCTTCGGCGAACTTGCCTTAAAATTTGACGCACCAGTTCAAAGTTATAGTCGGCAATCCCGGCAAAACAGCACTAACGTGACCATTTTAATATAACATACGTCTTTTGATTTAATTGAATTCTGTTTATTATACTTTTTCTTAGAATATTCTTGTTTTAATAGAATACATTGTGCACTTATTGACCTTTGACTAAGCTTGTTATTACGAAAGCTCACAAAGCTCCTTAGTTGTAGCGATGCACAAAGCGCGAAAATAGCTCTCTAATGAAAAGATGTTTATGAAAACTGAAGCTCGACTTATTACAGAGAAAATTAATTCCATGAATTGAAGTAAAGTGCTGATAGAGCTAATAAAGCCTCGCCTCGTGGAAAGCTTGACTTTATTAGTTGTTACCTTTATTTGGGGTAATGGTGAATAGCCTTTTAAAAAATTACATAAAAAGTGCTAATGGTGAAAAGGCTTTTATGAAATTACATAGAGAGTAAACTTAACTACTAGAATTTCGTTCAAAACTCGACGTTTCGATAACCTATGTTATTTTTCCTACCTATATCTTTTCTATACCTATTTGACCTATATCTTGGCTGATGGGCCTGATGGGAAGCAACATCGAGGTCTAGGGTGGTACACGCAAACTCAAATAATGAATATGCCTTCAAAATCTTTAAATTGAACGAGTCGGAAAACAGCCAGGCGGGGAGGGAATTCCATTCCTCCGCGGTTCGTATAATGAAGGAGGAGGCGAATCTAGAGGTGCAATGAGCAGCATGAGAATACCTGCCCACGCCGTATCATCCGAAGATGGAATGGCGTAGGGGAAACTAGATCGTGCAGTTTGTGTGCACGTGCGCACTCCCCGAGATGCAACCGGTAAAAGAATACAGACTTACTTTAAGTTACTTTAAATAACACACAGACTTTATTTAAATTACTCTAAATAAAGCATCTTACCTATATGATATTTTGTCATCCATGGAGGATAATAAGAAAAGAAGAAATTACTTTAAATCATCATAATCTTCAATTTCCGTGGTGTAGGTATTTTCCAACTTTTCCTATTCTCCGTTATATGTTAACAGTAACCTAAGGAAGGACACAGAAAAGAATACACTCAGTGTCAGTTATTTGGGCATTCATATAGATATATCAAACCTAACCCGTAACGTATATTCATATAAAACATGAAACTTTGACATCATAAGCCATTTACACGACGTTAGTTGACTGTGATAAGCCAGCCCAAGTATTTAGTAACAATAACACATTGGATTGGCTTTCTGTAAACGGCATATTAATAGAGACTGACCAACCAATAGGAATCGCTACCTTCTGAATTGGCTAACTACCCTGGGTGTGCTACTGGCCTCGTGTAAAAGGCCATTTATATTAAAAGAAATGCGTCTTGAGACTACTTTAAGTATCATATGTTGTTTATTATCTTTGCACACTCGATCGTTAACATAAACATGTTCCAAAAATAATTAATCTATGTATTTTGGAATTGTAACATGAAAACAGAAAAAAGAAAGAAAAATGAAAAGAAAGAAAAATGAAAAGAAAGAAAAAGACAATAAGGAATAAATATTCGTAATCATATAAAGCCCTTCAGGCGAGTAGGCGACCAAAACTGTTGATAAGAGTTTCTTTCGGCGTTTCTTCTCTGCAGTGGTCGGTTCCGAAACGCTAGTAGTATGTAGCTTTTGAACAATTAATAAATACATATTATCTAATAAGATAATTTTAAATATGATATGACGTGAAAAAGTGCCTGCAAAGGCCTATTTTCTGAATAAACGTTTTGATTTTGATTTGTCATTGAGATAAGAGCAAGAGTGTGTTTAACGAACTCGCAAAAATCTTATTCGGCCTTGAAATTTAGGTCATAGCACAAGACGCAATATGACGCTCGATCAACTTATGGCGCCTGTTTATTCCCGCCAAATAGAATATACAGTCTGGCAACTTTATCTTATTATACTTCTATCGAAAATTACTCAGATTTATTTACTTATGGAGGACCAAAAATTGAAGCTGAAATTGCTGTGCCGTTAGTACCTAGTTTAAATCATTATATGACCAAAATAAAAAAACATTATATCCATCCATAAAATAAAATTATATACTAGACCCGATATGAAAAAATTGTAAACTTTTATAATGACACTATCTCTTGCCCATAGTCTGTAATAGCCTATGATTTATACCAAGTACTCCGCGTTTTACAACACAGAAAAAATATTACGACATCATCATCATCATCATCATCAGGTCTTTCTAATCTCTACTGCAGGAGCACGACCCTCTCTGTACTACCAGGCTGTACTGTAAATTACGACATGCAGGCGGTTAAAGTTTTATTTTGAGAATACTTATTTATAAGGTTAATTATTCTAGTCTTGCGATACAAACTAAAAGTATAAATTGAAAACAAGTACTCAAAGAGGAAATAAAGAAAAAAAATGGACTTACTACGATAGTAAGATTACTAATAATAAGGTCATATAATACACTATTGTTTTAATCGAGACAGTAAACCCTTATGCCTTCAATACGCATAGAGTAAGCGAGTTGTAACTGTGCTACGTACTATACCGGTGAAAACAGCATCGGTAGAGTACTAGAAATTGGTAGAGTATAGTGACTAGCAATGTGGACAAGCTAATCTACCACTTGCATTCCCCCACCAATGCCTTCACTCTACGATGATCTTACCAATATTTGGTGACTCTACCCATGTATGTATACGCTAAGTAGAGTAAAGATTAAGTATATTAGTAACTGGAGTGTGTTTGCCGTGTGAGTAGAATAGGACCATTGCAAGTCTTCCGTGGATGTCGTAGAAGGCGACTTAGTAAACACAAGCTAAACAAAGCTTATATAAACATCAAAGAGACCTTTCCAACCCGTCTGGCCAGCGTGAAGAGTGTAGGCCAATTTCTCAGACTGCTTTGCCTCCTGCAGTGGAGACAAAAAAATACCTGATGTATCAGTGCCAGCCAAGGCGTAACTCTAAATTCGGTAACTCTACTAACTAAATTCAAATTTAGACATCTACTTCAACGAAACTGGTAGAGTAATACGCTAGTGTACCCTACCACTTTACGCGTGTACTGAAGGCTTTGCAAATCTTTTATGATCCTTCTATGACATAAAAATGTCCCTCTGAAGAACGTTAAGAAAAACTAAAGAATTTGGCATCCCCTTCAAATATTCAGAACCACGCGACTTAGGTTTTCATTTAGCTTTGGCTGATCTGTATTCATTCGTGAAGTTACGACAAAGAAGACATAGTGGACAGCCGGCGAGTGCAAAGCATCAAGAAACGAGTGTTTACGAAATATTTCACTGCACCTAGGGTAGCCAGGCGACGGGATAAAGACGGACAGAGTTAGGCTTTTTGGCTACGTATCTGGTCAAATTATTGAGAGTCCAGCCTGTCCGGATTTTGCTAAATTTTAAATTCTATTTGCAATCCGACTCTCCTCTCTCGTCTCTGGGATAATACCATGAGTCGAGTAAAATTGTGTGCTGTTTAAATTTGCTCCCCTTCTTCCTCGTCACTGGAGTCTTTCTCTCATCTGAACGTTTACCCAGTTGCATCCTTAGCTGGAGTGCTTCAGAGCCAGCGGTCCACTTTTTGGCGATTTCTTCTCCACTTCGCACGGTACTCCACCTTGCTTGTAAGACCATTGGCTCACATATCCTCCTTAACGACATCAAGCCCGGCAAAAGGGGGAAACCCAAAAGAATCTTGAGTTGGGTTGGATTCTCGGAAGAGTTGGCACAGCCAGACATTTGTTCCCTTACCTCTTTTTCTTACGTTCCATGTCACTGGATGGAAATTAATAATAAGAAAATTGAGGACCCAACCTTTATACCTACTCTCATATTCGGCTAAACTGCCTGCTCTGTTCGGCTAAACAGACAGACTACTCTGTCCGGCTATTTATTAAAACACGTGGAAACCCTAACTGCACCAGATGGTCCGTGTCGACGAATTGTTGGCACGAAAAGTGTAAAAACAATTTACTATTATGTGGTTTGGGAACTGAGACATCGTAAACTATGTCAACATTATGTTAGGAATTTACGAAGCTGATATTATTTTGATCTCAAGGATAAAAGGAGACGTAGCACTTAAAAGATTTTATTTACAATGGACTAAAGATGTGATGGAATAAGTATATTTATATGTGGGGTATGTGATAAAAAAGTAGATATGAATGATAATAAATGTAATAAAAACTAAAGGCTTATTTTCATTATTGATTATTTATAATTTTACTGCTACTACCTATGATCCACAATAGGGATGATTGATTGAATTTCCTATCGCCACCATCCGACTCTATTATTAGATGAGATCTACTGTACCATAATTTATTTAATTATTTAAACCTTATTGCACAAATTAAAAAAAAAATGTGTACAAAAGGGTGGACTTAATGCCATATGGCATTCTCTCCCAACCGAACCTTTAGACCATTTATTAACATTCGACTTACATAAATACATGAAATTTCAGATCAATCGTTAAAAAGGAAGTGCTTTCAAAATTAATTTGCAAGTTTTGACCCAAACGAGATAAATTGACACCTCTCATTTCACTGAAATTTACCCATTGTTCTTCTAAATTTATATAGACTGACAACGCCATTATAAGACGGATTAGTAAAAGTAAATTATGAGCCAATAATCGATATTAAGGCCTCCATTATTGCGGTAATAACTCGTCGCTAATCTCTGGAGAGAAAATCGATACAAGGCATTTGAGTTTCGGCGTCACGCTGACCAAGAAAGGGGGATATTATTCTACTTATAATAAGACGTACCAATATAAAATCGAAATATCGTATATTTTTAACAAGAAGTTTATTTCAAAAATAAAAACCCGTCTGCCTTTAGCAATTTACGCCTTATTATTTTTTGCTAATGTCACATATAGCCTGTAACACTTCGGTAAAAATCAAATGACACATCACACTATACAGGATGAAACAATGGAACAGACACAGGTACTAAAATAAGTACATAGATATATACATACATACGCGCTAAAAGCGTTCTACACCTTCCTTCTGGGTTATTAGTCGGGTAAAATCGGAGTCCAGTGCTTTTGCCATTTAAAAAAAATATAAAAAAGTAGAGATTTTTTAAAAGATGTCAATCAAGGAAATTCCGTCAAGGTGATGCGGCTGGCAATCTATTACCATTTTGGTATCGTTTTCAGCCTTAGGCGCTATGTGCCAAGTATCATCATCATTTCGTGTAGGTGACACGTTCAGCCGACCATGCACACCCTGGTGCCAGAGTTCTTCGAAACCGCCTCTCAGCCTCTGACGTGGTTTCTTTAACGACTACCAGATGGTAGCTGGGACCAACGGCTTAACGTGCCTTCCGAAGCACGGAATCATCTTTCTTATCAGACAATCAGGCGATTCATGCCTCCAAAGTCCTAACCAAACTGGAAACAACTTAACAAACTATGCTTCCCGTGGGAATCGAACCCACGGTCCCCGGGTACACAAGGCAAATGCCTTAAGCAATGGACCACGGAGGTTGTCACCTTTGTAATAGCAGCAGCAGCAGTTTGTTGTTAGGTATGTACCAAGTGATGAATAAAGACGTGATTTGGGGAGCGTCGGCCATACGCATTAGCGCTTTCGCCTGTTTAGCAACCCCGGGCGTGATTCCCACTGGGATGGCTGACCCATAGCCCTCTATGTCAGAAGTACTACTAAAAAGTTCAACTAGAGGGTAGTACAAATGATCAACATTGTATCATTTGTATACCAGTTGAAGAAATGACGCTATAGAGTTAAATAATGGAATGACTACAAGTAGAATAAAAATATGTCGAGCTTCTAAGTGCTTCGAAAAACCTATTAAAGCCGTTGGTGCCGGCTGTCAATATTAGATTGCAGGCGTTTGGCTTGGAGAAATATGGCACTAGTGAAAGCAGACCCCAAAAAAAAATGGAGTAGTAAAAGCTAATTGATTCTAATGTGGCTTTCGGCTTTTTAGGGTTCCGTACAAAAGTTGAAAAACGGAACCCTTATAGGATCACTCGAGCGTCTGTCTGTCCGTCCGTCCGTCTGTCACAGCCGATTTTCTCTGAATCTACTGAACCAAATTAGATGAAATTTGGTAAGATAGTGTAATCCTATGACCCAAACACGGATAAGCAAAGTAAATAAAGATTTTTTTGAAATAAGGGTCATTTTGAGGGGCCCAATTACAAAATTTAAAAAAAAGTTTTGCAAACCTTACCGTGTCATATATCAAATGAAAGGGCTCATTATGAGGATCTCAAAAATATTTTTTTTGTTCGGGTAAAATCAATACTTTAGATTTTATCCACGAAAGAAGGCAAAAATTGACCATTCCCCCCCCCCCCCCCCCCTGATCTCCGAACCTACTGGGCCGAAAATTTTGAAAAAATTACAAAATATAGTTCATTCCTTAAAGATTACAGGAAAAATAATAAGAGTTCTATCACTTGGAAAGTTAAGTGGTAAACTCACAATAATAAGTTCATCTAGGGAAATAGTTCACTAAAACACCACTTGATGGCGCTAGTCAATTGAATAAAACATTTTTTGCACATTGTGTGTGTGTTCACGAAGAAGTATTGTACGGAACCCTCATAGCGCGAGTTTGACTCACACTTGGCCCGTTTTTTCATTATAATTGCGGTAATTACTCTCGCGCTAATCCCTACAGACAAAACCGATACAAGGCAATTTTATTTCGGCGGTGCGCAAAGAAATAAGGTAAAATATTCTAAAAATCAAAACGAAATAAGACTCACAATTTTTTACACTAATATAGCTTAGTTTCTTTGTTGTTATAATGTGTTTAAGAAAGTACGTTAGTCCACTCTACAAATAAGCGGGTGGAAAAAAGTATATGGAAATCCATTATCTTCGTCGCTTAGCGAGAGTTATGAATTTCCACACATTTTGGTCTCCTGCTTAATTTTTTTACGGTACGGACGGGGGCAGATAAATCTGACTTCCTGCCCCCGTAGCATGACACGCGCGACAACGTTTATCGACTATCGCTATCTTGTTTTTCGCAATACTGACGAGCGAGAAGTAGATAGTTTATCGCGCGATATAAACGGCGACGCGGGAACCATGCTACGGGGGCTGACCTGTTTTGTAGGGGGGTCAGGTTATCTGACGACGACTATATCTCTGGTAGTTCTTGGTGGTTGTTGGTGGGTTGTAATGGATGTTTGGTAAGTTTTGGTGAGGTCTAGTGGGTGTAGGTGAGTAGTGACAACTGAGAATAAAATTAGTAACTGATCTATACAGCGATGGAGAGTTTTTATCAGACCTCGTTGCTCCTGACAAGAGTTACCTGCGGTCTTATTAAGTTAAATTCAAACTCGTACCTAATGAGGTAATTTGTAACCGAAAAGCCTTGGAATCGATCTTGGCGTGGATGAAAATAAAATATTGTAGTACAATCTGACTTCTCCTCTGGTGCCTTTTGCTTCTAGTGTAGAAAACGGTCGACAATTTCTGGCAGTTAAGTAAGATTGCACTTGTCTCTTTTCATAAAAGTAGCACAAAAGCTTGTCATTTTATTATCTTGTAGCCCATAACAATATTAAATTTCATAAAGCCATGGACTGCATTCTAACAATCCAATTACGTTCAGTTGTCCTCTTTGAAACACGACATAGCAAATAAACCACTTTCAAACGTAATAAAATACAAAAGCTTTTAATGGCCTGGCCGTATTTTAGTGTGTGTACGTAACAAATAAAAATCGAATTTTTTTTATGCACCGTTCGGTCTCAACTTGTAAAGTTTTTAGGGTTCCGTAGTAAACAAGGAACCCTTATAGTTTCGCCATGTCTGTCTGTCTGTCTGTCTGTCTGTCTGTCCGTCCGCGGTTTTACGCAGAGACTATAAGTACTAGAAAGCTGTAATTTGGTACGGGTATGTATATTAATCATGCCAAAAAAGTGGTAGAAAAAAAACTTTGAAAAAAATTTTTTTGGGTAGCTCCCATACAAGTGGGGTAGTAATTTTTTTTCTCTATTTACCCATCGTGTGGGGTATCGTTAAATAGGTCTTTCAAAATATTGTGAAGTTGAGAACACCATTTTTCGATTTAGTGATCCGTTTCCGAAATATTTGGTTTTAAAGTGCGAATTTTTGTTAGAGGTAAGTGTCCCCTCCCCCTCTATCTGCTAAACGGCTATATATAGATACATGAAAAAAAGTACAGCGTGTAGTATATATACTGAAGTTGAAAGGAAAACTATCAGAGCTGAGTACTAAGTACAAACTAAAAAGATAAAGGCAACCAACTTATAAACTGTAAAATTTCATACTATTTCCATTGTTAGATGTTTTTGCACTGCAAGGTGCGAGTGTGAATAGTGTGAACTCAAAGTTGTCATTCGCAACTACGGAACCCTACACTGCGCGTGGCCGGTTTTTTTGCTATGTATTGCTAAATTTGCGGACCAAGTCACGGCAAAATTGACTTCAGTGACGTAAAAAGTATTTACTTCGGTGATATTGCATTTTTAATATTGAATGCCCAAAGGTCACAGCCCTTATCACATTAATACTAGACTAAATCTGTCTAGACGACGTGCATATCATAGCAATAAAACGTACACCCTTCACTTGAAATAATTTAGAAAAGTACCTATATTATGAGTTTTCAAATAATACGTTTGTTGAACTTGTATCTAGACTGGCTTTTATTGCTCCGTACGCAAGGAGCTCGTACGTCAGTCTAGTTTTTCCCCGCTTTATTATTGTTTATCAGTTTTTATATCACAAATATGTACATATTAGATACTACATATTTTTTATATTGTATCGTGCCATTTTGAGAGATAGTCGCATCATGGCACTTATTATTATTTTAATGATGTTGGATTTTTCTTTCACTTCTGCTACTAGGTATTGTACAATTGACTCGATTAAGGCAGTTCGATTGAAAAATATAACTCATTAGCTTTTCTTTTACCGTATGTCAGGACAGGACATGATCACTAGCGATCTGCACTTTATTTTTTATGAACGTTGTGCATCATTATTACCTAAGGATATTATTCAATTTAATGTAAATATTATATTGAATTCACTCGTTCATGTCATTAATTTGGGTGGTAGTTGAAAATCAACGATTGCTTTTTCCGAGTAACATGTTTTGAGCTATTTGTGCTTCTGGGGCACAATATTGCATACGTAGGTATTGTTGTTAAATTAATAAGTGAGATTTTTGTTGCTGCTACTTATTTTGTGTTTTGTACGATAGTTGAATATAATAAATGATTAATATACTTATATAATAATAGAAATTCGAATTCGAACTAATGAAACAATACAGTCACGGATGAGCGCGGATGTAATTTATCGTTCGATTTTAAATTCAAACTGGCTTACAAATAAAATCTTAGTCGTAGAAGAAGATTCATAAAAAAATATATACATAACATTTTGACGCGTGAGAATAAAAAAACAATCTTAAATCGTATTTCTCTGTCTAGATCTAGCGAGACAAAGACAGCACGAGACTTCAGAACGTCATTGCTTAAGAAGGTTTTGAGTATTCAGGCGTAAATGCTAGTCTACAAATACCAAACTATTCTTACACGGGTAGACAAAGATTTAACGTAAGTTGTTTACAATGTCATTAACGGCAGTTCTCGGTAATAGTGTGGATTGAACGCTAGTGTGTGCAAGGCATTTTAATTGAGACCCGAAGCTCAAGGAAAACAATATTTTTATCTACCACTTTTTTGGCATGATAAAAATACGTACCCATACTAAACTACAGCTTTCTAGTACTTACAGTCTCTGAGTAAAACCGCGGATGGACAGACAGACAGACATGGTGAAACTATAAGGGTTCCTTGTTTACTACAGAACCCTAAAAAATAATATCGTAATGACAATTTGAGGCGTAAATTTTTTTTTTCTTAAATCCTATTCATCATTTTCTAAATAATTAGGTGTCTAACGAGACGAGACTTAAGAACGTCATTGCTTAAGAAGGTTTTGAGTATTCAGGCGTAAATATGCTAAAGTTTATTAATACGAAACTATTTTTATGCGGGTAGACAAAGATTTAACGTAGGGCCGCTAAGTTGTTTACAATGTCATTAACGGCAATTCCCGGTAATAGTGTGGATTGAACGCGAGAGTGTGGAAGACATTTTAATTGCGACCCGAAGGGCAAGGAACTTAATTGTTCGCCTCGCTGGAAACAGTTTCTATTCAGCTGCCCGTTTGATCTTAATGGATTTTCTGATTGTCGGTGTCTTTAGTACATACCAGGATCTTTAGTATAAACCTTACAATCAAAAGTCTGTTCATACGAGGGTCAGTTTTATCGCTCCCGATTGTATAAGTACTTAACTGTGACTGCCTCCGTGGGGGCAGTGGTTTTAACACGCCAGCCTGTGTAATGATGCCTGTGGGCAGCGGGTTCGATTTCAGGCGCAAATTCTTGATCTTTATTCTCACATGTATTTCTCTGTGGTACTGAAAATTCCCAACGTAAGCGTCGCTTTCCTGACAAAAACCCTCCCTATGATTTTTTTATTGGACTATATAGCTAGCTCCAATTGTGCTTTTACTAATGCACCGGGCATTTGAGGTGAGGACAGGGTGCCCTCAATCTGTAAGGCAAACATTACCAAAGGGCCCTTAGGAGGGACGGACCTCAGCACGTTGCCTGTGTATGTAAGGCTTCTTGAGACAACAAACTCTAATATGCCTGATGGGCCGCGTTATGCATAAAGAGTATCTTATACATATTTATAATCATCCCCACCCAGGTGTTATCTACTAATATTGCTAACTTCTTACTCAGCAACTTCTACATACCACGTAAGTACTTACGACTAATAGAAGCGAAAAGTGTCAGGTAGACCGTAATTAAAAAACTTGCGTTCCCAACTAATTCTTTAAGTAGCTATAAGCTGAAAATTATTAACAGGACACTCGACTTCATCCGAAGAAGTTTCTTGACGACAGTGGTTTTCAACCTTTCCAGTCTGATACCGCCTCTTCAATTGTCTTGTTTAAGAGAGGAAAGCGATCCACTTCATACATAAGCACCTATCATATTTTTTTTTTACGGATAGGTCCGGGAGTGTTTTTTTTTGTCGACTTCTGTGACTTAGTGGAAAACGAGTTGAAATGAAATATGTATAGATACGTACCCCGCAAGAGAAAAAGACGTGATAGTATGTATGTATATAGGTACATATAATAAAACAAAAGTTTTAATAAAACCCCTGGATACGAGTCCTTTAGAGCCTATCTTTATTTATAACGCCATTTGGCAATTATTCTCAACGAAATGATGGTGTAATTTATTTTTGGTTCGACGAGCTACCCTGGCGACAATTCTTTACAAATCCACTGCTTTCATCATAGACAACGCAGCAAGGCGGACAGCCACCGCCCGCTAAGTAAATCACGATTTCACATTCTAAAGTCCACTAGAATCAATTTGTAATCTAAAACACCGTTTAGTCCGCTAAAAATTCCCTCCAAGAACGCCACTGATGAGATGCGTGTAACAAGTGACAACTCAGTCTTACGCTGGATACAGAAGCACTGATTTTCAGCTATAACCTTTTGTGGCATCAAGTAAACCGCACATTGGTACCGTGCCTTAGAATCAGTGTCGACCCCAAAACGATATTTTTCTGATAGGCCTGGGTTTCAAATATTTATCTATTATATGATTATATCTAACTATTATAAAATATAGTGTCATTGTTGAGTATACCATGGCCCAGGTTGGAAATTACTGTCGAGTTTAGAAGAAAGTTTTGTTTCCAAGTCGTTGACAAACTCATATTGGCAGTGGATCCCATTTAGGGAATCATCGAGCCTTATCCACCTTTATAAGAAAACTTTTCTTAGCAGGCACAATGAGCTGCTTTATTGTGACTATTTTTACTTTTAAAAGCCTGGTATAATTTTACATTTAAATCTTATAAGTAAGTCTCTATCCCTATCTCTCCCTTACAAGCCTGGTATAAAAGATTTAATCTATACTAGCAGCCCTACCCGGCTGCGCCCGGGCATGTTTTATACCTTAAAACCTTCCTCGTGAATCACTCTATCTATTGGTGAAAACCGTATGAAAATCAGTGGAGTAGTTTTTGAGTTTATCGCGAACAGACAGACAGACAGACGCGGCGGAGGACTTTGTTTTATAATATGTAGTGAAGGTAAGTCTTTATTTCTCCCTTGCCTAACCCTAAAGTTGTTTTCTTTAGAAATGGTTAGGAATGATGAAATATATCTGATCTGATGTATCAAATATGATAGGCAATTCAATTACGATTTTTCCTTCAACATTTTTTGTGATTCTAGGTAATTTTTCTAAGCGTATTTATTTTCTCTCTAATATTTTTGAGATAAGCTTCTTTTCTAGAAAAGAACTCACACTAACAAAATTCTATATCAAACTACTTCATTATTGTGTAGACGTATGTAGTAATGTAGGAGATATTGCCTTTTCCATTTAACAGATTAATGTAATAATCCACAAATGTACAGGTTGCCTTACGATATTTTCCTTCATCGTAAGCGTAAGTGGCCGGCCGTATTTATTAATTATTATTTCAAGCCATCATGTGGCCCACTGCTGAGCAAAGGCGTTCCTCTACTTTTTACATTTAGTCCGGTATTGCGTTATCTCCTTCCACTCTTTGTTAAATTTATCTAACTCATCACGCCATCGCCAATCGCGTCCTCGGTTCTCTTCAAAATTGAAGTGGGACTGGACTAGCCATATTACCGTAAGCCTAATGATTCTAGGGCAAAGATCAGCTCCTGCTGGATCCCTAATAACTAGAAGAATTGTTATTTACTAGTTACGCTTAAAAATATTCAAATACCTATTTATACTCTTCAGAGACACGTCAAAAAGATTTAGGTCGAAGAAGCTCTCAAGTCTGATTGTTACTCCGATTTTCTTAAAACATTTACTTAAAATCTTTCTTGACGTTAAGCTTAAGTTAGATAAATGGGCTTTATTTCGCGATTTGAGCTCCGTTCGCGTGGAAACCCATTTGAAAAGGTTTTTGGAGGCACAAAAATTACTTTTACCACAAACAAACATTTTAATTGGAATGGAAAGAAATAGGTATCGGAAAGGGTTGCCAGGGACGTCTTTTCTAGGGAATCGATTACTGAATAGAGTTCTGAATAGATTACCTTAGCAGTGGCGGCCTGAGGCAAGTAACCGGTTGTGATTCATCCGTCAAATCAATTTATGTAAAACCAGTTGAGCTGGGAATAATACAGACCGGGCGCGGGAAAGTCATAAGTGACGCCATCTTTTAATGTTACATGTGTGCAGCTTTTGTAGGAACAAATTTAATTTTTCATGCATAATTTAATGTCCATGTGTGCGTGAGCTTGTGTCGCGACACGTTTACATGCTTAGTATTTTCTTCATTGTTACGTTTCTTAGTGACCAATCCTGATAATTCTTGAAAACGTCAAAAAAATACTTGCGCGAGAAAGAATGTTATGATTATATTTTAAAAAAGTATATAATTTAAAGATGGCATAATCACAAATTAAATCACTATTGAATTGACTCATTCAAATAAATATTTGGGCTATTCAAACGCCCTCCACGGTGTGAAATAACCCATTGAAAAAGAGCTATTGAGCAATTCGCACCGCGGTGCGTAAAAACCCATTCAAAAAGGGTTTCGGGCGATTCGCACCGCGGTCCGAATCCCTTGTGGTGCAAAATAACTAAAGACCCGTGTTTGTAAGTGGCCAACCCTGGTGTCAGATTTTTCAAGCTGCCTAATTGCATTAACGATAAGGACGTGATAATATGTATGTATTTGCATCGACTCGGTTGAGGACGCGACGCGACTACCCTTATTCTTACAAATATTAATACTTATATCTATTTCCATTGTTCCAGATCAGCCAACAATGCCAGTGAGTGACAGTGCTAGTGCCAAAGTGTAGTGCCAACATGGGGTGCACCCCGAGTATGCTCCTGGACCACAAGAACCGGCGCCGGGACAGCACCGGCTCCCAGGAAGCCGCCCTAGCCAAGGTCGCCCCCACCCCTGTCTGCAATAAGGCAGTGCAGGCAGCCCGGGCCCCTAGGGCCTCTTTGGAGTCCGACGGCTTCAGCATTCAGCTGTCGAGCAAGAAAGATAGCTATGTCTCGCAAATGGGTAACAATTTTGCGACGCAGCTCCACATCAAAAGGATATCTGGTAAGCTTTATTAAAGTTAAGTTTAGGGTTCCGTAGCCGAAGTGCAATAAACGGAACTCTTAAAAATTCGTCATATGATGGCTTACTGTCGGATATAGTTTTTTGTGAACCGTTTTACAATTTATATACAAAATTTAAAAAATAAGATTATTGGCCTAAGTTTTTTTACGTTTCAGTTAAAAAAATATACTAAAAATATCCACTTCACGCACGTGCGTGGTATCCATAGATAGGTCTTTAAAAATTACATGAGTTTCCTAAAATCATTTTGAGGACAATCGTTTGAAAGATAGAAATTTGTAGAAAATGTGTATCACTTTTAAAATAAGAGACTGAAAATATAAACAAATTATATGCTGTAGTCTGTCATGGAACACGCTCAACGAATGTTGTTTTGAACAAGGTATGTCAGCAGTTTTTGAGATATATACATTTATTAAACCGCAAATATAACTCTGTCATTCATACAAACATTATGAATCACAAAGTAATTTTTGCTGGCGAAAAATGAAAGTGGTACTCTGGCTACGTGTTAGGTAATCGGTACGTTAAGAACCCTTTATATACGAGTACGACTCACACTACAATTTTTTTTAATGTTTCTCCCAATCTAAAATACACGGATTTTAGCCAAGTGGATTGCAAGCCATCGGTAAGGTATATTGTTTATGAGTCAGTCAGATAAATAACAAGCTAATATGAAAATTTGAATTTTAGATAATACTTGTATTATTTCAACAACCAAATATAAAATAAGGAAACTTGTATGCGATATGAATAAACATTCCTCCTAAGAGCCGAGAAAGGAGGAGAACTCAAACTGTTCTTTACATAAATACTTATAACGAATTCTGTCGAAGCACATAAGTGAAAGGATACTTTTTGTTTAAATCAATGTAGTTCGAATCAATATTTCCATTCAAGTTTTAATTCAATTGTCACACCATCATCCATAATCTTGTAAGTAGTAACTTTTCTCGATCTATAGTTGTAATAGTTAGTCTGCAATTTAAGATTTCTGCCTCTTGTTGCCCTCTTGTCACCTTTTTGAACCAATTTATTTTTTTTATCAATAAGGTAAATTATTTTGTTGTTATTAATAATATCATTTTTAACGCCAACTTTATTTCTCTGAATGGGTTTTGCATCATAAGCTTTTTGACTATTACCATTTCCATTTTCATCACCATTTCCATTACTATTTCCATTACCATTTCCATTTCTATTACCATTCCCATTTTTATTTATATTTCCATTTCCATTACTTGTATTAGTTCTTTCACTGTCACCGAAATCAACTACTGATTGTGGGTCTAAATTGTCTTCTTTTCCAACTTTTTCTTTAAGAACATATTCTACTATTTTTTTCACCACTTCTACCATTGCGTCTTTTCTCGCACATTTCGCTGGATTGTCGAAGGGGCAATACTCCAAACGTTTAAAACGCGCTATGTGTTCAAGTATTGTTTTAAGGGTTCGTACGTTCACTTTCTGGGGCAAACCGTAATTTCTCCAATTGGTAATGTAGTAATTCTTTATGTTATTTGATTTATTTTTGTCCTTTTGCGCTAGTGTCACTATAATGAAGCATGATATAAGTAGCTGAAAAATGTGATAAGTTTTTGACTATGCAAGTTGCTAGATACAGATGCTGGGATACAGATGTAAAAGTAAAAAATATAAATATGTACATTGTATCAGATCTTTATTCTTTGCGAGACAAAAACAAATTGTACATATATGAGCGGGACTTCATTTTTTACATTGAGTCCAGTTTCTTGGGTCAAAATTATTATATTAAAATACTTCCGTCAGTTTGATGATCATAAACTATTGGACTCGTATTTTTTTCCTTTTGTCGATAAAAGACTAAGAATAAATTATAAAGATAAAAATAGCATCAAACGTTACGAGTGTTGGCTCGTGACGTCAAAATTTGCTTGAAAGTGTAGCAAAATGTGTCGTCATAAGGGTAACGGGCTTTATAATTAAGTATATGTATCTTTTATCAAATTATAAATTTTCAAAAAAAACTACGTACTTAATTGTTTAATATTATATTTTTTGATTATCTAACTGACGGACTTATTATATTTTTTTAGGTAACTAGCCTTTATTAGGTATATGTTAAAAGCGAAGTTTTAAATAAAAACAATGCAAACCATTAGAGGCAGAAATAATATAAATATAAATATATAGGGACATATCACACAAATTGAGCTAGCCCCACAGTAAGTTGTGAACTTGTGTCGCAGGATACTAACTCAACGATACTATATTTTTTATTTATATACATATATAGATAAACATCCAAGACCCAGGTCAATATGAAAAAGATCTTTTTCCATCTTGACCTGACCGGGGATCGAACCCGGGACCCCCGTGTCGCAGGCTAGCGTGTTGACCGCTGCGCCACGGAGCTCGACCTAAATTTGCATTGGTCAATCACTTTAATGAAAATTTCTATAGCATTTATAATGTTCATGCCTTAAAACCTTTTTGGGGAAACTTTCTGAATTCTTGAAGCAATATGTTTTTAAATGGCAATGGTGATGTGAGATACTCACTATCAACTTCATGTTCCAATCAAAACGTCTGGCTAGCCTCACTTACGTTTCACTAATCGATTTTCTTACTGATTTTCATCCAATCAACGACAACATGACGAATTGCTCAATTTGCACAAATGTTAATTTCTCATTGGTCCCGTACAAACCTATTTAAACCATCTGAGTAACTACTTAGAAGCTACTTAGGTACCTTTTTGCCACCAAAGATGTGTGGTGTGGCAAATATACACTTATTAGTATAGCTTAATTGATTTCACTTAGTATAGCTCTGTAGAACATTTACACTTATAGGTATACTAGCTTTCAACCACGCCTTCGCTCGCGTAAAATTTTGCCGAGTCGTTTATTACAAATTCCACGGGAACAGTACTTTCTTTCGGAATGAACCCCATGTCCTTCTTAGTACCCTAACCGTATGTGTTTGCCATATTTTAAGACGATTGGTTCCGTAGATAAAGCTTAAAGAGGTAACAAACAAACAAGCATATAAATAAAGAAACAAACATAATTACATTTGTTTCTTTATTTATATGCTTGTTTGTTTCCCAATCCGTTACTTATTAGTAACGCATTGGGATTTTCAACACATTTTTGCACCGCACTTTGCACTGTGTGTCAACTTTATAATCACAAATTCGCCTACGCCCCTGGCTCCTCTGTGAGCTGAAATAAAAGTATCACTGCTTTTCAATTGCTATCCTTCACTTCTTCAAAATTAGATAGGTAATATTCATGTGCGTCTTCGTATACACAAGCTTCGGCGACGACTCCTGCGTCAACCAACGGTTTCTTCAAAAACTACCACATACAATCCTTTCTTTTAGAATGCGTCGAAAGCGTTTCAAAAAACTTAAAGAAACCCCCTTACTACATCGTTCTAAAGTTCATTGCGTTCTCTCGGGAACAGTTTTCCGGAATGAATGTCTATGTCTACTCCAGATTTGCAGCAGTCTCCGCAAACCACAATTTTCATTCCACCATGCACCTTACCCGAATAGGTACTTCTCGCTCGTAATAAAGGTGGAGTGCCACTTGACTGCATCTAGAGCGTCTGGTTACTATGCAGGATAGTGTTAGGGCGGCGACGTTCCGTGTTTCACTTGTAGAGATTCAGGCTTATGTTTAGGTAAAGTTCTGCGTAAGTTGCAACCTATAAGATTTTAACCTTTATTGCATATTTACACATAAAAACAACATACAATATAAAAGAGAACTTAAAACTAAAAGATAATGTGCACAATGGCGGACTTATACCTGAAGGGGATCCCTTCCAGTCAACCAGGCACCTGAAAGAAGACATCAGATGGTTAAGTGGGGCAGAGGTATGAGATTAAAAAAAGACATATGAAACAAAAACAAACAATATTAATCTAAGTTATAACTTCATAATAAAATACACATATATACTAAACTAAAACACGTATAAACTTATACATGTATATATATATACTAATATATAAAAGTATATAAACATATTTTTGTATATTAGTATATTATAACTATCCTATCATGACCTTATCAGCTATCGTTCTTCCTTAAGAACTAGATGCAGTATCAGATATAAGATCAATCTATAAAGTCCCCAGGCCGCTCGTTCAAGTGGGGTTGGGGGTCTTATAGATGGACAATGCTCATTGTCCATCATAGATGGTTCTGGCGACTGGGACCACATATATAATAAAAAAAAACCGGCCAAGTGCGGGTCGGGCCACGCGCAGTATAGGGTTCCGTAGTTGCGAATGACAACTTTGAGTTCACACTGTTTACACTCGCACCTCACAGTTTAACGACCAAAAACATCTAACAATAAAGATTGTATAAAATTTTACATTTTCCAGTACATTTTATAAGTTGGTTGCCTATAACTTTTTAGTTTGCACTTAGTACCCAGCTCTGATAGTTTTCCTTTCAACTTCAGTATATATACTACTGCTGTAATTTTTTTCACGTATCCATATATAACCGTTTAGCAGATAGAGGGGGTACCTCTAACAAAAATTTTCACTTTAAAACCAAATATTTCGGAAACGGATCACTAAATCGAAAAATGGTGTTCTCAACCTCACAATATTTTTCAAAAACCTTTTTAACGATACCCCACACGATAGGATAGTAGAGAAAAAAAAATTACTCCCCCACTTTACTTGTATGGGAGCTACCCAAAAAAAAATTTCTTTTCAAGATTTTTTTCTACGACTTTTTTGCCATGATTAATATACATACTCATACAAAATTACAGCTTTCTAGTACTTATAGTCTCTGAGTAAAACCGCGGACGGACAGACAGACAGACAGACAGACAGACAGACAGACATGGCGAAACTATAAGGGTTCCTAGTTTACTACGGAACCCTAAAAATCTATTGTTCTTACCAAAAATAATATAGTTAAACGATATTTTAAGTAATAATTAAAGAACAAAACTACTTACATAGCTCGAGGTCACCGCCTTTTGAATGTCACACTAACTTAAATATGAAATTCTTCAAAATCAGCAGTTAAGAGTTTCGTATCGAAAACTTCTACTCGCTGTAATTTCGTATAGGTATTGTTTTTAAAATTGAAATCTGATTATAAACATCAATATGCCTTATCCGGGCGTATGAAGGAAATTTGGTTGAGATTGGCTTAACTGTTGTAAAACTAAAACCAAACTACTTTTGTATGGGATTTCGGCTTTACGTGGGACTCTTATGGCGTCGAAACGTAAATGGACAATCAATAAGGATAAATTCGCATTTTCTAATATTTGCTTGAAATTGGCGTAACATCATTATTTTCATACCTTCTAGAATTTTCCAATTTACACTAGCAATGTGAAGATTTCTAATATCCGAAGGCGCGCGAAACAAATTCTTGTATCATTAAAACAATTTGTTTAAGCTGAGGATGAGCTTTGGCATTTCTTTCAAAGGTAAAATTCTCCCTCTAGCACTTTTATGTAGATAACATCTTTATTGATATTATGGATATGAACTTAATTTATTCATTTCACAATGTAGCTGTATCATATGAAAATTAAGAACTAAAACTTATTCATAAGAGATATACATTTAATATTTATCAATTTAAGTATTAAAAGCATAGATTTAAAAAAAATTGCGTCTACTTCTATGATTAAATGTATATCTCTTAAGAATTAATTTTAGTTCTTATTTTTATAAAGTGGAAAATTTTGATTATTGGGTTGGCGCCCTAGGCTCGAAGAGGGAATTTCGAATTTCCTCACCTATAAAAAGTTAAAAATCTGCGGGTGATAATATAACTATAATACACACACGGAGTCACGGGATAATAATTGCTAGTTTAATATAAAGACAATCTTTATTTCGTGCGAATAAGGATTGTAAGTGCAAATAAGCGTTGGGAGGCTTTTTTTAAATATAATACTTATGACATTATTAAACTCTATTGTCTTCAGATTTACTCATAAAATAAATCAAATACAGGGAAGGCGTTCAAATAATACTTGTGAAATTTTTATAAATAAACAAAACAGATGAACGGACTCCTAGCTTAAAGAATAAAGAAAAAACAAAAATGGCTAATAATCAGGACTTAATTAAGCTTCCAATACAAAGCTAATAAACTCTTCTGATACATTTTGAAACCAGTATAATTTTTATTATTACACTTTGAAGTTGAAGTTGAATGAAAAAATAGTGTAAGTCACATTGAAGAAAAAAAATAATCGACAGCTCAATTAAAATATTAATAAAAAGGGATAATTTTTCCCGAGTGGGAGATAAAATTAATTAAAGTTATGAAACTTCCTCCTGAGGGCGTTGTTACGATTGCAACATGATAAAAAAGCGAAATTAATAGTCCCAGAGCTGATAAATATTTTAAAGGTAGGCTCTTCAGGCAGCGTAAAAACTTGAACACGAGAAGATCATGGTTATTAATGAAACGTGAATTTTCTAAAGGTTAACTTATTTTGGTCGATTGAACTACAAAGTACTTACCTGCCTAATAAGTCAGTTGTTGTTTTGAATTAAGACGGGATGGTTTTATCTTCATTTGTTTAGAATGATCTATATCCACCTTCCGATTTTATCAGCAGTAAGTTTATTGCTTCAAAATGTTGTTTGTAAGATTTGAACCTCAAAGATAAACAAACAGTGCACGTTAAATAATATATATACCTAGTAATACCTACATAAAATCTTATGAAAACAGACGTAATTGTCACTTTGCCGTACACTGCCACAGGTACGTTGGTAAATTAGGAAAATACGAAACCAAAAGTAGGTAGGTAGGTTCTCTTAATTCACCTAATGCAAAAAAATGAAAAGTAAGTAACTCTACAGGTAATTTACTATTGAAGTACTGAAATAGATTTTCTCAATTAGATCGGGTTTAGGAGTACAAATTTATAACAGCGAGTGGCGCCAATTTCGCTGACCTAAGCCTCTTAAAGCGCGAAAGTGAAAAAATAATAATTACAACGGAATACAGATTACAATGGTTTCAGCTATTACTCTGCCCTAAAAAGTGTTGTCCAAACTACTGGAAATTTGACCGTCGACCAACTTTTGAAAGTACGACATCGCAGACGTGTCAGCACATACAATTGGCTCCCTTGTCACTTACTCTGATATTGCCCGGATTAAAGGTTCTGTTGGGCGACATTTTAGTTTGCAGACTTATCCGAATTCAAATTTAAATTGCTGCGGGTGCATGCTCCGATTAAGTAAAGCATTGCAGTAAGTGTCAGCTCTCCCGTCCCGTCAGCGTCTCCCAAACATAAAAATATAATTGGTGAAAGAGTGTTAATTTTTAGAAAGACGATTATAGCACTACTATTTAAAAATGAACATGGGTTATAGGACTCCTCCTTGTAGGTATCACAAAAGTACCTTTGCAGATAAGTATACAGGTACCTCTAGTAAGAGGTACCTATAAGAAAAGTATACAGATTGTACCTGATTATCCTATGGCACATCCTAACTTATAAGGAGGAGCCCGATGGCCCAGTGGCGTGTTCATTTTTAGCGCTTCTAAATGTTTAGCAACCCAGGACGCCATCCCCACTTGGATGGGTGACCGCAAGTGGCATAAAATACCTCGAGCTCCTCCGTGCTTAGAAAGGTTGGTCCCGGATGTCATCATTATTTTGTTAGGTGCCATTAGGCAGCTTGAAAAAAACTGACATCAGTGTTGAGTACTTACCTACTTATGCGAAAAACAAACAAACTTATAATTATTTATCAGTTTTTATCCCATAATATAGTTATCATTATCACATGGCTTGTGGTTCCCGGCAGAGTAGAAAAGGACCACTCCAAGTCCTCCCATGGATAACAAAGCTTATATCCAACCCGTCTGGCCAGCGTGAAGAATGTAGGTAGGCCAAATCCTGTGACTGCTCTAACTAATATATGGCTCTGGTAGTACAGAGAGGCTCGTACTCCTGCAGTGGAGACTAAAAAGACCTGATGATGATGATGATAATCACATGGCATGTGTGCGAATAACCGTTCCATTGTGCAGTTATGTAATCAATAACAACCTAAATATAGATTTAACGATCAACTAGGAATCATATGCTATTTGTAGACATATTATCAGTAACAGGTGGTTTACATTATGACCGTGTAACTTTTATCACAAGGTGAAGGGCATTATTTTCTGGTTACTGCACCCATATTGTAACATCAGGCAGGATACCTATCATAAACTTGGATTCAGCCGTGTGGTTCCCGGCAGAGTAGTCTTCTTGTGGATGTTGTAGAAGGCGACTCAGGAAACACAAGCTAAACAATGTTGATTAACATTAAAGAGACCTCGCCAACCCATCTGACCAGCGTAGAGAGAGTAGGCCAAATCCTCTGGCTGCTCTCACTATTTTATGGCTTTGGTAGTACAAATGAGGTCATGCTTCTGCAGAGGAGAATAAATTAATAATGCTATTAAAAAATGTATACCTATTTAGATGTCCATGCATTTGGCTGTATGTTACACAATCACATCTCAATCGTTGAACTAGGATTAGGATAAGACTTGGCAATTCGTAAATCATGTTTTGACTATTCACATGTTTAAGTTACAACACACATAGCATCTAGGTAAGGGAGGGGAGGAGGGAGAAACTCGCCTAAAAACCAAAGGATGGTTCCGATTTCGGCTACCGAAATTCGGCTTGGCTCTAAGTTACGGGCAACAACTATGTGAGTATAAAATTAAACCATGAGCATTATTTACAAAACTCAAAAAAAGCCCCGTCTCTATGACACTTTAGAGAAAAATATGAATCCAATGCCATTGAAGTATAAATTGATCCAGCTTTTTATGCTAGTGTAAGCAACTGATACCCATACATACACAAATACACGGGAAAAACATTACCCTCCTTCTGAGTGGGTTAGTCGGGTCATCATCATCATCATCATCAGGTCTTTGTTAGTCTCCACTGCAGGAGCACGGCCCTTTCTGTACTACCAGAGCCTTACATTAGCCAAAGCAGTCAGAGGATTTGGCCTACACTCTCCACGCTGGCCAGACGGGTTGGAGAGGGTTTTTGATGTTTATATGCTTTGTTTAGCTTCTGTTTCCTTAGTCGCTTTTTACGACTTCCACGGGAAGACTTGGAGTGGTCCTATTCTACTCTGCCGGGAACCACACGGCCTTGCCGGGAACCACACGGCCTTGCCGGGAACCACACGGCCTAGTTTAATTTTTTTTTAAACTAGGCCGTGTGGCCTAAAATTAAAGTTAATTAGTCGGGTAATTAAACCTAAAACATGTGCATTTGCATTAAAATTATACAATCAAACATTTCATCCCAAATTATATGCACACAAAAAAGCCATAAAATTTTCTCTAATATTCAATTTTTTGCTGCATGTCAACATAATTTCATTCGCAAATAAAAATATGGCTAAGAGAAGTTTAACCTATATAAACATTTTGTTAGAAATACTTACGAAAAATCCGAAATCTTCAGTTGAATAATACACGTGGAAAATATTGAATACGCTAAAACTTGAATTACTCGCAGCATAATTTGGGATTTATTAGGAAAGTTTCGGCAGATGTGAATATTTTAGCGCCTTACACGGCGAATGTAGCGATGTTTGTCGGATTCTAATTAAACTAGATGGAAGTTTGAAGCTGAATCTTTGTATATTAAATGATGTAGAAAAGTGTATTCTTTAAAAAAAACTCATTTTTTTACAGTCATATTTTTTTCATTATTGATTTTAAACTGCATGAAGACGGGCCTGTTAATCTAAAAAAGCGTATTTTAAATGTTAATCTATAAAATACGTAGCATGTACTAGTGTCTTCTCTTTCTACACAGACCGTAGAAGTCGATCGCAAAAATCTAAGGAATTGTGGCAATAAATGATACGGACAGCAACTCAGCAACCCATTACTATTTAGATTCCGTTTTCTATGGTTTTAGGCTTTGTGTACTCTGTAAGAGAAAAAGAAGAAAACAATATGTTTGTTTGTTACACACATATATTATCACTTGTGCTAAAAGCCATTGCTCTTTGCCAAAGTTCAAGTCAACCGAAACTGTTTTGATTTCTTCGAGAGTTTAAACATTTTGAAAAATATCAAATAAATAGGTTCTGCCTTCGGCTTCATATAATATGATTTAAAAAAAAAAAACGTGTGTTTGCACTAAATTTTCAAGTATGATTAAACATCTCATAACAAATTGTATAAAAACATCGCGAACATTAAAATTTAAGGATACATGTGGAATTTTGAATACGCTTAAACTTGAATTACTCGCAGCGTAATTTGGGATTTATTAGGAAAGTTCCGGCACATGTGAATATTTAAGCACCTTACACGGCGAATGTAGCAATATTTGTCGGATTCTAATTAAATTTCGGGATGAGAGAGTTTGACGAGGAATCTTTGTTTACTAAATGATGTAGGTCTTTGCAATTTGTTCGAAAACAAAAATTGGATATGAATATTACAAAAGTCCATGTCAAATGGATCTTTTAGAAATAAAATAACATCAGTATAAAGCCGGTCTACACGTGTGAACATTTCCGATAAACACAGTTAAGTTTACTCAATATTTATAGGCGTTTTTAGGGTTCCGTACTAAACTAGAAACCCTTATAGATTCGCCATGTCTGTCTGTCCGTCCGCTGTTTTACTCAGAGACTATAAGTACTAGAAAGCTGAAATTTGGTATGGGTATGTAAAAAAAGTGGTAAAAGAAAATCTTGAAAAAAAAAATTTTTTTAGGGTAGCTCCCATACAAGTAAAGAGGGAGTAATACTTTTTTTTCTATACAAACCCATCGTGTTGGGTATTGTTAGATAGGTCTTTAAAAAATATTGTGAGGTTGAGAACATCATTTTTCGATTAAGGGATCCGTTTCCGAAATATTTGGTTTTAAAGTGCAAATTTTTGTTAGAGGTAAGTGTCCCTCCCCCCCCCCCCCCCCCTCTATCTACTAAACGGTTATATATGGATACGTGAAAAAAAATACAGCAGTAGTATATATACTGAAGTTGAAAGGAAAACTATCAGAGCTGAGTACTAAGTACAAACTAAAAAGTTATAAGCAACCAACTTATAAAATGTACTCGAAAATGTAAAATTTCATACATTTTCATTATTACATGTTTTTGGTCGTTAAACTGTGATGTGCGAGTATGAACAGTGTGAATCATTCGCAACTACGGAACCCTACACTGCGCGTGGCCCGACACGCACTTGGCCGGTTTTTTATTTATAAATATTCTGATATATTCTTATTAAATTAAGGAATAAGATATGGACAACATTTCCACTCAGGATTCAAACTCAGTACGACTAACGCCTTTCCAATTAAGCCACCGCGTTCGTTGCTTCACATCGAATCTCTCCACTATATCCCATTTCCCTTATACGCATTAGTTCTTGCGTCACTTAAAATAACTACCATTATAGCAAAATAACTATCCCACCATTACAAGTGTGGTTTTTGACTGTGGTATCTAATTTTACAACGAACTTAAAAATCAATGAATATTGTAGGATGCCATCAATAATTTAATTTATTAAACCTAATTAAGAAGTGAGATATGGGAAAAAATGCGACGCTTCTTTCTTCATACAAAGACTAAGACACAGGTTCGAATCTTTCCCTAGCCGATTTTTTCTTTCATCATTATCTTTTAAATAAAATTATTTTAATATTGTCTTCTGATTTGTTTGGCTCGTCTTTTTTCGCATAACGTCGTTATACACAGCCAAACTTTTAGAGAAGCAATATTGTATGATCAAAACTGGATATACACAGAAACTTTCCTCTTTACCCGTTCAACCTAATCATGATAGTGTAAAGTAGATATAAGGCTGTTACGGCAAAGGAAGTGGCAGCCACTTTGCACTTTCCGACTTGGCTCAAGCACTTAATGCTTTCCATTTATAAAGAAGACGTTACGGTCGCAGTCTTTTAAGAAGTTTTACCACTAAATTGCGATAAGCAACCGACGGAAAGCTACACACTTAGTTTAATGTGGTGGAGTCTAGTAGTATTGCTAGCTACATCGATGGTCGCCGTATAGAAAATGTTCCATCGACAGGTTACAGTAGCGAGAATGTCCAAATAGATGGTTGCTACATCGACAGTTCAGCATATCGATGATATGGCATATCGACAGACACAATATCGAATGTACACCGAAGCGACAGATCGCCATGTCGACGGATGGTGCATCGACAGTGCACCATTCACCATATCGAAGGTACCTGCGTCAACATTTCATCATATCGATGGTAGGCAATGACGTCTTTGAAATTGCTGCGGTGAAGATTTTTGTGCCACTTCTTCTGTATATAGAAAGTTAATACCATATCGATGGTACGCTAAAGTATTAGCACGATATATGTGATACCCAAATGCCTAAAAAGGATTCAATAAAGAATTAAAACAAGTTTTATAGGGTTTTAATGTATAAATACTTAATCAGCACAGCCATATTTTGAAACTCTGCCGAACTTGGCGATTGCTGGTAAGCTGATATTTCATAACTATAACACAGGATGTAATAGTTATGACGATCACCAGATATCAACGACACCAAATATCAACTGGGCAAGTTGATATTTTATAACACAGGGTGTAAAAAACATGAGCGTAATAAATCGTGACATACATGACTCGTGGAACAGTAATATTATGGTATACAAACAATTGTTATCCTGATAATTCACGCATTCAGCAATTTTCAATAATCTTAACTCTATATTTCAGCGCCGTTTTCCATCAAAGAGACAGATTACAAGTATAATTCGTGTAATCCGTCAGGCTGCTGGAGATTAGAGGATAAATCTGTCGGTGATGTCACACGGACAGACATTCGAATTTATTGAGACAAATTAAAGACGGCTACTAGATTTAAAGCTTTTGAGACAACTTCATTAAACTACATTTTAAAGAAATTAAAGTATTGTAGTGTGTTGTTCAAAACATAGTAAAATAATTTTAATAGGTAGGTATGTCACGAATAAAAAACATTTGGCTTACGAGTAGATAAGTGAGCTCAGGCAGTCGGCCGTAAGAACTTTCGCCAAATCATATTATACCATTAAGGCTGCTATAATAGTGGACCCGAGCTTCAACGTATCACAGCTATGGATGCAACCTGGAAAACTTAAGGCCCCACACTAGGCACACTAGCGAAGCCAATAATTTTATTCCTAATATTTTATACATAGAAAGAAATTCAAGAATGTAAATCATATAAAAGATACTATTCATTTATTCAACAAAAATAAAATATTCGAACAACTTACATTAAACTAAATTAAATTTAATACATTTAAAAAAAAAAAAAAATAAGTAAAAAAAAAAGCCTAGTCAAAGATACCACCCCGAATCGTACCTGGCTCAAATGTACCCATTACGCTAGCCGCGTTTCCTCTTTGTATCGCAATGGATATTCTTTGAGTCAGGTACCATCCGGAGCGGTGGTCATAACCTCGGTCCCTTAAGCGGCGTCCTATCTCACTGGTGAAACGTTTTGCTTCTTGACACCATGGGCCAGCCGTTTCCACGGCGACTGGAACAAAATCGTATTTATTTAATAGAACGGAATATTTTGAACATTTAATCATATAAGCCTTAGTAAATAACCTGAAGTATTTTTGGAATAAAAAAGTCATTAAGAGAATAACTTATCACCGCCAAAAACGGCAAGTATTAGGAATAAAGTAATTGGCGTCGCTAGTGTGCCTAGTGTGGGCCTTAAGGGATATACAAAGAGTGAAATAATTTAATTGAATACTTGAACGATGAACCTATTTAGAAACAAAAGTTAAAATCTAAAAAAATATAATTGTTATTATGATGTAAGCAGTGGTAGGCCATTGCTTATTTTCTACAATACTCGATACTTATATTATTTAAATTGAATAAGTGATGATAAAGAACTGCCCAATGTGTGCTACCAAGCACACCACCGTGAGTTCGAATCACCGCATCGAATTCTATCATGAAATATGATAGGTACATATACATGTTCCAGTCATGCATACTTCTCCAATACATAAAATAATGTGGTGCATTCTACTTCGTTCACATCCGATGTGACCTAAGGGACGTGTGTTCGAATCCTAAAGACTATAAAAACAAATACGAATTGAATTCGGAGTATTGTTATACTAATTACCTGAGTACAGTCAATAAATTTTCTGTCTTGTTACCTTCGACAAGGAATTTTATACGTTTTAAATAAACAGTTTTCAAAATAACTAGAATTTGTGTAACGAACCTGACATGCAAACGCTCCACTTCCATGAGGACCTCGTTACGCCAAATTGCTATTTGCTTTGAACATAATAGACATTACTTCTGCCTGTTGTTTGACTTTGTTCCTTCTGATATTAACAAACTTTAAGGTCCGGCAATTAAAATATGTCGCTGTTTTGTTAAATTCTTAACATGAATTCTGTGATAAATTGTTAACATTTTAATACTTCACTAATTTATTAAGAGTTAGTCGGTCAAGTCGCAATGATTGGTTCTAAAACTTCCAAAGTATTATAATTAATGGTTTGGTCATGTAACGAGGAGAGAAGAGCGGCATATAACAATAAAAGCACTGAGCATGGAAGTAAGTGGAAACCGAAGAAGGGGGAGACTGAATAGAAATTTGAGAGATGGATAGAATGTGTAAGGCAGCACATGAGGGTGGCGGGAGTGAAAGACTGTGGAAGTGAGTTTGACGGGAAATAGAGAAACATGGAAAGATAAGACATATTGCGCCGACCCCAGATAATGGGATAAGGTAAAAAGTAGGGTAAAAAGGATGATGATGATTCCATCTTTAAGCCTATCAACATGCTAAAGGTGGCTTTTCGGTCTTAAGACCCTAGACTCTGGATAAAGACGTGATACAATGTATGTATGTATAGATAGTTACAGTTAACCTGGTGATTGACATCTTGACCTTTCAACCGCAAGCTCTAAATAAGACAAGCGTGTAGGTAATAGCATAACGGTCACGTTGTGTAGTGACACAACTTCTGACGTCAGAGTAATGGCGAACTTACGCGATAACAAACTGATTTATGCTTTTGTCTTCCTTGTAAGGGATCATGTTAATTAGAAGAGTTCTTGCGGGCTAGACAGAGCCCAAGGTCATAAGGCCAAAAGGCCACATTTAGCATCATAGTAGGCGTAAAGGTGGAAACCAGATTAAAAATATTGATGGGTTACAGTGACCTGGTGACTGACATCTTGACCTTTCAACCGCAAGCTCTAAATAAAACAACCGTGTACTAGCATAACGGGCACGTCGTTACGTGACACAACGTCTGACGTCAGAGTAATGGCAACCTAACGCGATAACAAACTGATTTATGCTAATGTCTACCTCATAAGGGATAAAGACGTGATGCTATGCATGTTTGTATAATTGAATATATAGATAGATAGTTAATTCTCTGACTACTCAAGCTAATATATGGCTTTGGTAGTACAGAGAGGGTCGTGCTCCTGCAGTGCAGACTAGAAAGACCTGATGATGATGATAATGATGATAGATAGTTACATATAACCTGGTAACTGACATCTTGACCTTTCAACTGCAAGTTCTAAATAAAACAACCGTGTACTAGCATAACGGGCACGTCGTGACGTGACGCAACGTCTGACGTCAGAGCAATGGCGACCTGACGCGATAACAAACTGATTTATGCTAATGCACAATAATTATACTGCAGTGAACCGAGTATGACTCTTGGTATAATCGTCTTTATTCACGTCTATAGCCGTTCTTAAATAAATACTGAACAGAATTAAATTTTCTTGGACATTCTTTCTTATTTAATTTCTCTTCATAATGTATTTTATCTCTCCAAATATAAGACTCTTTCACCAGTACCTTTTTATATTACGTTATTACAATAGTTCTTCTAAATTTTACTTTATACTACTATCGATTCCATTCTAATAATTGTTACCAGAATATCGATTAAGAGGAGATAGTCAGATATAGAAATAACATTTTCAAATTTATTTGTTTGTATATTTCACACATATTTGTATTTTAGTGTTTTCAATTTATATAAAAAGTATACACTACCACTTATGATTATAGCGGGCCCTGAACGCCGAAGGCATAGGTGAAAAGGCAACCGAGAACACACTCTGATGATGAGTCATTGAATATTCTACCTTACAGTGAAATAATATAAATGGACTATATCCCATGAAAAAATATAATTAAATAATATCGGCAAACTCCACACATCACTGGAAATTATTAAGTTTAATGTTACCAATTCAAAGTTTCAATTCAATTAACTCATTAAACCATCTCTCGGCGAGGATGGCAGCACAAATACAAAACGTTAATCAAATACGGAGGAAAAGGCCTTGTGTGCCTAGGAGATACTGGGGCTCCATTAAAAAAGGTAAATTAACGAGCAGGCCGGTTGAATCCAAGGGTCGATGGAGAGAGACAAAGGTAGGAAATACCAGAACACATGTTTTATTATTTTTATTTTTATTTTTTTTTATATATCACATAAATTGAGCTAGCCCCACAGTAAGTTGTGAACTTGTGTCGCAGGATGCTAACTCAACGATACTATATTTTATAATATATACTTATATAGATAAACATCCAAGACCCAGGTCACTCTGAAAAAGATCGTTTTCCATCATGACCTGACCGGGGATCGAACCCGGGACCCCTGCGTCGCAGGCTGGCGTGGTAACCACTGCGCCACGGAGCTCGTCTTTTTTACTTGGGATTATATTTAGAGTATGGCAATATTTAAGAAAGACAATTTCCATCCAGAAGTTAGTAGATTCGATGTAAAAGCTTAGATGTTTTTATATTTTATGGATAACTGCCTAGCTGTTCATTACATTCATCATCATCATCAGGTCTGTTTTAGCATCCCTGCAGGAGCATGTCCCTCTCTGTCTGTACTAACACCGCCATATATTATCCAGTGAGCAGTCAGAGGATTTGGCCTATACCCTTCACGCTGGCCAGACGGGTTGGAGAGATCTCTTTGATGTTTATAAGCATTATTTAGCTTGTGTTTCCTTGCTCACCTTCTACGATACCCATGGGAAGAATCGGAGTGTTCCTAATCTACTCTGCCGGGAACCGAACGATCTAGCTGTTACATGACACCACACCAGTGAAACTCCTAGTATTATTCAACTATCATTGAGTAGATCTGCCATTTTGCTATTGAATGTAGATCATTAAGTTTTTGAAGTAACCATTCGGCAAGTTTACTCTTGTTTTTCTTAAAAAAATATATGAAACACAATTACTATTTAACAGTCTTCATTAAATTATACACTTTTTACAAGCCAGTTAATCACAATTAACCGCCAAATAAACTCTAATGCTCTGAAATAAGGTCGATATTCCTGACGTTTTTGAAGGCGCGTCATCCTTCGAACCGTAATATTATCAGCCATTATCGTTATCAAAGCGGTGACGCAAAACCGAGACAGCTCCATTAAAAGACACCTATGATCATAATTATTACGCCTAATTTAGCAGTTGCTAAGACGCAGGTTCCGCCGTATGATTCCCGGCAGAGTATATGTAATAGGACCACTCCAAGTCTTCCCGTGGATGTCGTAGAAGGCGACTAAGAAAACACAAGGTAAACAAAACTTATAAACATCAAAGAGAACCAACCAACCCGTCTGGCCAGCGTGGAGAGTGTAGGCCAAATCGTCTGTCTGCCGTAGCTAATATCCATATATTAGCCAGGGCAGAGCCATCTCTGGTAGTACAGAGAGAGTCGTGTTCCTGCAGTGGAGACTAAAAAAAGACCTGATGATGATAAAGACCCAGGACTAAACAATAAGACAAAAGCCTTAGCTGTCAAGAATAATAATTGCCGGAAATAAGGGCTTACAATCATAGTATTCCGAGACCTCGTCATTCCAGGTGTGATGTGCGGGATCTTGTTGGATTCAGAATTTCGAAACACACACTTTCATTATACCAAAGTAATTATAAATAAGAAGTACCTATACTTCCTAGGCAACCTGTTTGATACATCCATGTGTACAATGAAATCATGTATAATATCTTTTAAAGTTTAAATCTTACCAAAAAAAAATAAGTACACCTAATTGCTTTATCAAATAAACAAACACACGAAATTAAGGTGACCACCCTTTTGAATAATTAACCTGACTTAAAAGAAGTTCTTGTAACTATTCAACTCAAACTAATCTAAATTCTTGCTAATTCCAGTAAGCAGCCGAAATAGAATTCAGTTGTATCGCCTCGATTGATTTCCTACAACTATCGATCTCTAGAAATCGTAAAATCGATTTTATTGCCGTTTAACACGACTGAGCGATGTTAACAATATTTTACATCGTACTCGTAAATAACTACCAATGTTTGTATTACCACTGTGTCGGAATTACCACTGCTGAGAAGTTTGTACCTACCTGTTTTATGCCATAGATGCAAACTGCCTTTTTTGCTTAGAGATCTACAAAAAGACAATCTCTTAAAATTATAGTACTTTGTGTTAAAATGATAAGTATATCTTTTTATATCAATATGTGAGTCAAGTAATGCTGCAAAACTATCAAACAATTTGTACGCAAATAATTATTTTAGATAATATTTTAAAATTGTTCGGGGGACATCATGATGGTAGCGTAAAACCTGGTAAGAGATATTTGAATAATTTATGGCTTTTTGTAGCAGTTGTACTGTAGTACCTAGTTTTACATATTTTCAAAATCGAACACACATTTCTTGAACATGTTTCTAGCTATTATAAAATTTAATAAAATAGGTAACTATGAAGTTAACTTTTGTATTATATTCTGATATCTGGGAAAAACTACTTCTACTATCGTGGTTTCCGGAAACGATAATAGATCAGGAGTGAATCGGTGTAATGTAAAAGCTCAAATTCCATTCACAAAACACAGAAATTGTAAGTGATTCATAGATATTTAAATTGCATTCGGGATCATCAAGGTATATGTACTTTGTTCCGGATGTAGATATCCTATTATAATAAAATCTCATTTTCTACCGAAAACATGGCTCATACTACGAAAGACCGTACAATTTATGACTCTTTATCCTGACGCGTGTATTAAAACAGCTTGTGATGTCACACGCTATCTTATCGGATTAGCGATACGTGTACGCAGGTCTAACTTCATTAACGCCTGTAGCACACAGCCGCGAATGCGAAACGGAAGCGTTACGGAACGAAACATTGGTGAAACCGCGAAACGCAGTCTAGTGGAAAGGAACTGATTCCGTTTCGTTTCGCTTGCGGTGAGACGCAGCAAACAAAATCATACTAGACAGCGTTTCGCGGTTTCGCCAATGTTTCGTTCCGGAACGCTTCCGTTTCGCATTCGCGGCTGTGTGCTACAGGCGTAATACACAAACAACGGCGCTGAACGACAAGCCGTAAATACTGTAAACGAAAGTTATTTATAATCTAGCCAAATGTTTTCCCTCAAAATGTTTAGGGATTATAAATCTGATAAAGTTTTCAAGGACTTTGATCTTAACGTTATTATTTTTTCATGGTCACAGACATTAGCTTGCTGGATTGATATACAACAAAATTTACCAAGTTTGTTGAAAATCTGAACGAATTGATAACATACATTGCACAGAAAGAATTTTAATGTATTTCAGTAATTTCATTCCGGATTCACATTTTTTTTACTTTGAGGTAAGGTATTGTACTGAAATTAATGACTTTAATTTTAAATGTTAATACGTATGTGTACGTTGGGGTTATAAAGATCTGGCCTTTGATATAGCTATTTTTTATTATCCATCGTTTAGTCACTGTTGTTGTTATTGTTTTTCGTGTGTGTAAGTGGTGGTGTCAGATTTTTCAATCTGCCTAAAGGCATCTGACACAGCTTAACGACTGTCCTCAGTGATGACAGCCGGGACCAACGGTTTAGTCACTTACTAAGTATCTGTTGTAAAAGTTAGTACTTAGTTGAGTTAGTATCTTACGACACAAGTTCATAACTTACTGTGGGGCTAGCTTAATTTGTGTGATTTATCCCTATATATTTACTTATTTATGTAAAATATCATTGCGTATTATTTGGTATTATTTGAAGAAATGACAATCAAGATTCATCATCTGCCTTACCTTATCCCATTATCTGGGGTCGGCGCAATATGTCTTTTCCCTCCATATATTCCTATTCTGCGTCATTTCAGCATCTAATCAAGATTGCGGAGATTCTATTGGGAATAGTCGTGCAAAAATATCAGTCAAATCTTTGTTCCACTGTGTATTATAAAGTATATTATGTTCCGACCAAAACTGTTAGTATATTTTGATTAAGAACGAAAAAACATTAATTATTTACAAATATTTTTAATCCCCTCAAAGTATTTTTAAAGATATTGATCGATATGAACGATACAATCCACTTGCCACGATAATTATGTTTGACACTTTTGATCTTTTGATTAATGTCCGCGCAATTAGTGTTTCATGTTATTGCATTTGAAGATATAGCTCCTAAGGAATTAATTTAATTGATTTACTTTAAATAGGTTTGTCTCAATAACACTTTATAGACTCGTGTGCCTAAGTACACATTACATTAAACTAAACAAAAACTCGATAGTTTAACTAATACTTAATTAATTAACTTCAGTTTTTTGCCTAAAGTCTGTAAACATGAGCTTAGAATACTATTATAAACATGTTTTTAAAACCCAACAATATGCAGTTCTTCAGTATTGTAGAATGAAATGGAGGAATAAGATACTAACTAAAGTGACAGTTTTATTATTTTTTTAAATAAAAGTGGTATCTGGGCTTTTAGAAGTTTATGATTATCATGAATAATGAATAGGTAGTAAGTAAGAATACGAGTTAATGTTAGGACCAACGTAGACGTACGTAGAAGACGAACGTAGGTGTAACATGTGATTTCAATTTATCTAAAAGGTATGTTATTAATTATGCACGACATATCATTTGCTGACATCAATATGGTTCTGAATGGAGGTGTAAGCTAGGTAATATGCAACATGAGCAATGTGCTGTGCATGTCTGTTATTGCGACATAATCATGAATAGTAGTGAGTTATGATTTTACTACGTTAGTGCTACTATTAATTCTTTGATTTTACGCTGGACACTATTCATTATTAACACATTATTTATTGTACTTAATACATTATTTACAATTTTATGACTAAGAAGCATTTCTTTTTCGTAATAAAAAAATAGATATTTGTCATGACTTTGCTATCCAGTAATCAGTTGTATAATTAAAATTATTTTTGCGTGAAGACTTAATATGCATTTTTATAAATACAAACTTCTTAATTTTTAATAGTAGGACATAATTATTAATAACATGATTGCATCATAGGTTATGTATATGAAGGTATAATATATCGGACAAAAATTTGCAACTTTAAAGCTCAAACTGCACTTTGTATCTTAAAATTTAAGTTATTCCCACTGTATCGAGTAAAAAATAATAAATTTGCAACTTTAAAGCTCATACTGCACTTTGTATCTTAAAATTTAAGTTATGCCCACTGTATCGAGTAAAAAATAACCATTAATTTTCGTATCCAACGCCATTTAGCGAGATCGATCTTGCACGCCTGACCACTTATAGGAAACAATGTCAAGTACAACCGCGTGCGACCGCTTGTAAACATATAATTATTATGTACATATTAGTATGTTAAAGTTTCGGTCCCGCGTGTAACGTAACTACAGTGCTTATCAGTCGACCCACAGTGGCGCTCGCCGTCGCACAGTCAATACGTAAATAACATAAAAAATATAAGTCATCCGTTTCGATTTTTGCAAATTGTGATCATTGTGCCAAATAAAACATGTGAAGTTTTTAAAATATCAAAAAAGTGACCGTAAATAACAATTGATTAATGTCGATAGTGATTTACACAGTAATAAAATGCACAAGTGCAACAAAACACCTTTTAGTGATGCACTACCTAAACGTAATTCGACGAGCTGGCTACGCGCGTTAAAATCAAACTACTGTTTAAAATATCCGCTTACATTAAACGATAACGTGTCCACGCTGCGATACCAAACACTGCTGATAAACGATTTCGATGACCAACGTGGTTAACATACCGCGATCCCGACTATCGATAACGGGACGTCACTAGCCCTGAATCAATTATAACCGGACTAATTAAATGAGATGTTACCGTTGAATGAAGTCTGTCCGTGGCGTACATCTGAGATTTGTTCGTTTTAACTGATAAAGGAGTGTTTACTCTTCGTCTCCCGTGATAGTGAAGTGATGATTTGAACTGTGTTTTGTGTTATTTGCTCGGAGAATTCTTGATAATGGAAGTTGATTCTGAGGAGTTGTCAGGTAAGGGGAATTTCACATTGCATTTTTACATTTATTTAATAATATGAACACGTCCTCCCTCTTTAACGAACAACTAAGTGAAAGACGATATAGGTTATAGTTCATTCATAAATCAATATCTATTAGATTACAGAGATGTTAAGGTTATTTGAGATAACAGGTTTCATATAGAAGAAAACGTATTTAATGACATAACGTAATTAAAATGATTACACTATTTAACTATTTACATATTAATTTTAAGCGAATAAGCGTTTTCATAGGGCTGAATGTTTTCATTATCTAAGTACTTCTAAAAGCCGTTGATACTGTTGGAATTATTGCATAAACTATTAAAAGATGTCACAATTTTTTTGCGCGCCTTGTAATATTTACATGAAAGTATATTGATGGAAATAGTTTTCGGAACATCAATAGATACTTTCATAATACAGATGTCAATAAAATAAATAAGAGGTTTTCTACCTATTTATGTTTTTAACCTTCTTATAACTTACCTCCATTTAATTGGGATATCGTTCGAATATATTATTTGAGAACCTGGAATCTATTTTATGGAGTCAAAATCAAACACATTGGGTACCTAGATTTAATTAGTAAATTTCAATGAAAGTTGACGTTAAATTGAATTAAAATAAAATATATTTATTACAAACATCTGAGTTTTATTCCCGAACTGCTTCATATTCATAAAGCAATTGTTTCAATATTAACATTCAAAAGCTCTGTAAATTGTTCTGGTGATACCCACAATGATGTTTACCTTCCTTTGGAAATTTACTTTCCGTACAATTCCAGGAATAATTTATAAATTATTGAATTGTGGTTTAATAGTTATTATTTATAATTTGACAAACAGAGAAGTCTTGAACAGAAACGCGTGGAAAAGACCTTCGTCCAGCACAGGGGTTTTTAATTTTAAAAATATGAATTGTAACATCGTGAAAATTAATTTTTTAAGTATTTTTGATAAAGTCGACATAAAAAAACATAGGTCCGTTGAGTTTTTATGATTTATTTATATATTTATAATTACATATGTGACTTAACTCATATTATACTGCAAAATTAAAAATAGTAATTATATTTAAATGCGAAAGTTACGAAACGATATTGCGACTAAAGATTGTTCCCATTGGATCATTACTACAATTTGTTTTATTGGCGGCCTGTATGCCAGACTGCTCACCAGACACAAGGGGAACCGGGTTCGATTTTCGGCGAAAGCAAATACTTCTATGTCACAGGTTTTGTCTTCTCTTCTTGTGCTACCCAAGTATTAAGTAGTAGATACTTGGGTAACTTGGGTTGGCCACACAGATCTGTAAAAACTTTCGACAAATCACACTGCAGCACAAATGCTGTCATGATAGCAGATCCAGGCTCATCACAACATACACAAGAGATAAAGCCACATAGCATATGAAAATGACCATAAGGTACAGTAAGGGCAGAATGACTGTTGTGACTGTGGCGCCACGCAATCAATGACTGACCTGATGACGTGCCCCAATTGCCCCTCCACCTGCACAATCGAAGACCCTAATGAGCCCTAATGTGGCCTCATACTGGTCTAAAACGATTTAGTAAAGCAAAATTAACCATTTTGACTCGAAAAGAAGAAGAAGTAAGGGCAGATACACCTGACCCCCTAAAATTTGAAAGCTGTTTGAAAGGGGTTCAGGTTTATCTGCCCGCGACTGTAAATAACGCAAATATTAAAAGAATCCTTCTCTCTAACTCCCTCGCACTCGCCACCGGAATGGAGTGCGAAGAAGAGGATTAGCTCTCCGACTATACTAGTGTCCGGAGGTCCCGGATGACTTGCACCCAGAATAGGCCCTTCTGGCATCGAAGAATACTAACTAGCCTATGGGCCGTTTGCCTAATTGCTATTGTTTCTCAACTCAGCCTTCAGACTATGCATTCATGCCTATTTGCCTAATGAGAGTTTGATGCCTCTCCGCGCCTTGAGCACTGGTAAAGCCCGAAGCCGAGGTCCGTCCTTCGTGGAGGTCCTTTGGTGATGTCACTTAAACCGGTTGAATACTCTGCCCTCACCTCAAACGCCCGGTAAAAGTTCCCTTGGAGCTAACTCAATTTAAAAAAAAAAATTTAAGTTGATCGTTACTATAGTTGCTGAGCTGACTGATTGATTATTGAAACGTTTATTAATATGTTTATTACCTAATGCTCAATAAGTTAGTTATTTAAGATGTGTTACTAATTGGCACATTTTCCTCAATTTGAATCGGGGTACTTAGTACACGGAAAATAGCAGTAGAAGTGACGTAAGAACTCGCGATATAGGTTCATAACTATTTATTAGATAGGTAAATACAGTTTAGCACATGTGTTATTGTGTAAATGCTTGTTGTAACAACTTGAAAAATGTACTGAAAAGGACTAGTTTGGTAAAAGGTTTTTTTACCGTTTCTCACATAGAATTCAACTTTCCTAACTCCTATATTTTCGGCCTACCCCCATGGGAAAAAGGCATGATAATATGTATGTATGAATATTCTACAACCATTTTATACCCAAGAATACAATATTTCCAAGTTCATGATGGTGATTAAATCTTCCATGCTGGTTTGGGAGAAAACATGGAATATACCAGCTGCTTATCTTCCCGCGCAGACCGTAAAAGCCGGTCAAAGTATTAGGCGCAAATCTGAGGAATCACGTCAATAGTCGATGCGGCTAGCACTATTTTGAAAATCAAAAATTTAAAGTGTAATCAAAATATTTGATTACACTTTACGCCCACTAATATGCTAAACGTGGCTTTTGGGTTTTATGACCTTGGGCTCTGTCTACCTCGCAAGGGATATAGACGTGATGATATGTTTCTATGATTAAATCTTTTGAAAAAATCCTCCTACCAGCGTGCCTACCTATGTATATAGTTTTCAATTTAAAAAAAAAATACTGTTCCTACATGTACATACATTTGTAAATCAGTGAATAAAGATTTTTCTAATATATTCTATTCTAAAAACAATATGACAGAACGCTGCGTATCACCTACACGAAATGATGATTACTTATGCTGCGTAAATGTCCACTATAAACTTCTCTATATACAGTTGTGTTATGCTGACAAACACCTTAACCCGCATGTTTTGACGTCCGCTCCAACTTCCAACTTCAAACGCGGATCAAAGGAAAACTATTTAGGAACGTTGCAGTTTCGCAGTTTTACGAGCGCCCGCGAACTTTGCTGTATTTTGTACACGTGTGGTATGAAGTACATCAAAACTAAAACATTTTTCCTTCAGGGCAATTTTCTCCAGCCTTCTGGGATATAGCGGACAACACTATCGTGGAAGTAACGCCACCAACCTCCTTGCCACCGGCACGTCGTTCCGCGCGTGCGCGTAAAGCACCTAGAGTTTTAACTCTATGAAAAAAACGTCATCTATTGTAATCTTTGTGAACGTGCGCGCGGAGCGAAAATTTGAATTGTATTGCTAATTAGTTTCATAAAACGTTTATAAATAATTTAAAGTGACGTGCGGACTTTTATTTAAATAAATTATAGTGGGCGACGCTTAGTTGCCGTCAAAGGTTGCCGCTCGCTATAAATTGGCGCCGAACGTTAGGGCACGGACAAATCTAGTATTTTCGTAAAGTCTAGGACTTTTTCCCGTGTTGCCTTAGTGTTACGTAAAAGTATTGTGAACATTAATCTCGAAATTGTAAATTGTGCACGTTTTTCCGCCGCGCGTCGTTTGTTCACGTTGATCGTGTTTTGTTTGTCTACGACGGTCGCTAGCCGTTTGTACCGTGGACATTGGAAGATTATGGACTGTTTTTTCACGAATTTTGTGACAGTGTTGGGACCTCGTACTGTTTGTTCCATGAACGCGTGTGTTTTATAGGGCTGGGAAACGTAATTTCCCACATCCCTTGTTTACCTACGTTTGTGACAGTGCAAGGAACTTTTGACTGTTTGGACCACAAATTCGTGCGGTTCTTGTGTTCGCGACAGTAATTTCTGTTTGTTACGCAAACACACAATCTTCCCTTCTTTTCGCGTTTCGTTAACTTTTATTTTTAAAAACAAACTGTTAGTCTCACGCAACGCGTGTTGTGCTTTGTTTTTGAAACTTTCCTGTCACCCAAGTTCCTTGTGTGTTGTGTTTCGTAAACTTTTGTACTTTTGTTGTGCCTACGTACTTGCTATCGCGACAGTGTAACTGTTCATTCCGCGATTGAGACTTTACGGACTCTAGTAGGTACTCTAATTGGTGGACTGTTTAGCTGGACTGTGATTGAGCGTTTGTACGCTAGGGTGTAAGTGTAGTATACCTACCTACCTGGACTGTGTTAGTGCTATAAGACAGTTTGTGTAAATATTTCCGACATGGTGCTTACGAGATCGCGCGCCGCGAGCCCAGTTGCTCCTGGCGCCCCGCCAAATGTGGCTGCGCCGCCGCCTGTGCTAGAACAGCATCAACCGGCAGCGCCAGCGCCGGCGTTGCAGCAACCGGCAGCGCCAGCACCGGTGTTACAGCAACCGGCTGCACCTGCGCCACTCCTCATCACCACCGAGCAGCTGATGATGCTGCTAAGTCGGGTAAATAATGAAGACGCAAACGTGAGTACCCGCTTGCATGGCAATTTTGCTAAATGTACATCCCGTTACGATGGTGATAAGAGCAGTAACGTTGAAGCGTTCATCGACTCAATAAAGGTTTATAAAGACTGTGTTGGTGTGACTGATGACAACGCGCTCCGCGGCCTGAGCATGTTGCTCACGGGTCTTGCTGCGACCTGGTGGCAAGGTATAAAAGATCACACCACCTCATGGACGGAAGCACTCGAGGCATTAAAACAAACTTTCGGCCCGAGGCTTCCCCCTCATAAAATTTATCGGAAAATATTTGAGAGAGAACAGCAGGACAACGAGGAAACTGACCTTTACGTTTGCCATCTGAGGGCGTTGTTCGCTCAGTTGCCACCTCACTCTCTCTCTGAGAATGTGCAGCTTGACATGTGTTACGGGTTGCTGCACCGGCGTATTAGAGAGAAGGTGTCACGCACAGATTTCACCAGCTTCGCGGAGCTTATCACTATGGCCCGCCGTGTAGAGGAAATTTTAGATGAAGGTCACCCTATGTTGACTAGAACCGTCAAATCAACGCCACCGGTTGTGTCAAAGACAACGCTCGCCTCCCCTACGTCTACCCCTGAAAAATCAGTTGCCACATCTAGCAGGCCTCGTATGCACTGCAATTATTGCAAGCAGTATGGACATCTGAAAGACACTTGCCCTAGGTTGACTAAGCCTAAGAAGGAGCAGGAAACGGAGTCGCGGGAGCCTAATGTAACGTGTTTCGGGTGTGGCGCGCCAGGCGTCATACGCTCAAATTGTTCCACGTGCAAGCAAAAGACTGTTGTTAAGGTGCCGACCGCCACGTTTCATATGGTATCAAGTATGAGTTTAGACTCTAGAGTACGTCCTCTGATCGAAATAAGTGTGTATGGTGAAATTGGAAGTGTCTTAGTTGACACTGGTGCAAAGCATTGTATAGGCAGTGTAAGTTTAAGAGCCCATCTGGCCAACTATGGACATGTCTTTGAAAATGTTTTTACAGAGCTAAAGTATGCCGATGGTCGAGTAGTTGCGCAAATTGTAGAAAGAGCGCAAGTAAGGGTTGAGGTTCGTGGCGTGTCCTTCAATGTAATGTTTATTATGTTACCGGAGGCAACGGAAAGCCTTTTAGGAATGAATTTTATAGTGGACGCTGGTTTAGTTCTTGACTTTGTTCGCGGTGTTTGGTTCATGAAAGACGATATGACCCCTCAGCCAATCGTATTTGAGGGACAAGGCAAACTGCATAAGCCACTTTGTTGTTCGTCTGTGGGCCTTCGTGAGGACGAAGGTAGCCACTTGGGTATAGACGAACGTCAGCGACTGTCTGATCTCCTGAATGTCAATGAGGACATTTTTGCTCCAGGGGGAGGACCCACCAACTTCGCTGTTCATCGTATAGATACTGGTGATGCTAAGCCGATAGCAAGTCCGCCTTATCGTGTGACACCCGCTAAGAAGGAGTTGATTAAAACGGAAATAGACAAGATGTTGGAAGACGACATCATTGAGGACGCTGAGTCGGAATGGGTTTCTCCTGTAGTTCTGGTACCAAAGAAGAATGGGGAAGTCCGTTTTTGTGTCGACTATCGAAAATTAAACAGCGTTACTCGCGATGATAAATACCCACTCCCAGTTATTGATGACTTATTGCACAGCATCAAGGTAGGTTGTGTGATGTCTACCATTGATTTAAAAGCTGGATACTGGCAAATAACTGTTGCACCGGAGGATAGGCCGAAAACTGCGTTCACCACGCCTTATGGGACCTTCCAGTTCCGTCGTATGGCGTTCGGATTGAAGAATGCCCCGGCAACTTTTCAGCGTCTAATTGACAGAATGAGGTCTGGCCTTAAAGATGTCTGCGTACTAGCATATTTAGATGACTTGTTGATAATTTCATCAGATTTCGATCAACATCTTAAGGATCTTCAACAGGTTTTCAACCGTTTACGCTTATTCGGTCTAAGAGCCAATAGAGGTAAATGTGTCTTTGCTAGAGAGGAAGTCACTTACCTGGGCCATGTTGTAACTACGCAGGGTATCAAGCCAGACCCCATGAAAGTAGAGGCTGTCCTAAAAATGTTGCCGCCGACAAATCTGAAGGAACTAAAGACGTTTCTTCAAACATGCTCGTGGTTCCGTAAATTTATACCGCAGTTTTCTGAGGCTGCTCGTCCACTGACGGACCTAACTAAAAAGAATAGTCGTTGGCAGTGGGGGGAGTCGGAACGAAAATCCTTTGAGGAGCTTAAGTTACGACTTTCAACTAGCCCTGTACTCCGTCAGCCTAATTTTGACGAGCCGTTTATCGTGAGAACCGATGCGAGTGCGTATGCTTTAGGAGCAGTACTTATGCAGGGTACGACTCCTCAGGAAGAACAACCAATTGAGTACGCTAGTAGATTGTTGACTTCTGCTGAAAGGAACTATACAACAACCGAGCGAGAAGCCTTGGCGGTGGTTTGGGCTTTAGATAAGTTCCGTGGCTACCTTGAAGGGGTTAAGGTACGCGTTTCCACTGATCACCAGCCTTTAAAGTGGCTTTTGGGGTTAAAAACTCCAAGTGGGCGTCTTGCTCGATGGGCTATGAAAATCCAAGCTTATGATCTGGATATAGATTATACTCCAGGAAAGGTCAACGTTATTGCCGATACATTGAGTCGACCAGTGTGCAGTGGTGATAGGGAAGAGGCAACTGAGACATTTGATACCTGTCCCGTCGTGGTTGACCTGCCACAGTGGGCCCCAGAGGACATGCGGGGCGCACAGTTGGACGATCCAGATCTAGCCCAAATAATTAATGATTTCGAATGTACCCAAAATCCGGACCTCCCTTTACGGTGGTCAGACAGAGGTTATTATCTCTCTCAGGGGGTGCTTTACAGGTGCGACCCTGAGGGGGAATCTGAAGAGCCGCAGTTGGCCATTCCGGACTCTTTAAAGGTCAAACTGATGAAGGAGCTACATGATGCTCCTACAGCAGGACATTTGGGCCTGGAGCGTACCTTGAGAAAGATCAAGGAACGGTTTTATTTTAAGAATATGAGGGCATATGTTTCTCAATACCTTAAGTCATGCGACCTTTGCCAAAAGTATAAGAGTACCAACCTGAAACCGGCGGGTTTGTTGCAAACCCCAGTTCCTCAGCAACGTTTTGAGGTATTGGCAATGGACCTTTTCGGGCCTCTTCCTGAAGGTGAACATGGAGAGAGATGGATTTTTTTTGGTGGAAGATACCGCCAGTAGGTGGGTGGAATTAGTTGCACTCCGTGATGCTACTGCGGAAAGTTGTGCAAAGGCGCTTATAGAAGAGGTTTTCTTACGTTACGGTTTACCTAGAAGGGTAATCTCCGATAACGGAACACAGTTTGTTTCGGCCGTAATGCAAAAGGTTATGTTAGTTTTTGGCATACAGCAAGCTCTAATACCGGTGTACCATCCGGAGGCCAATCCTGCGGAAAGGAAAAACCGTGAGTTGAAGAAGATTCTTGCCATGCTGGTGGGAACAGAGCATAGATCATGGCCAGAAAAGCTATCGTCTGTTCGTTTTGCTTTGAATAGCGGCCATAATGAGGGAACTGGTCACACAGCTGCCTTTATAACCTTTGCGCGAGAGTTGCGCTCGCCTTTGGCTGTTAGCTCTGATATCCGGGGGATAGTTGCACAGCAAAATTTTGTTCCCCAAATTACACCGTATTTGGAGCGTTTTGCTCAAACACTTGTAGAGGTGCATCAGCGTATTGAGACTCAACAAGATGTACGTAAGGCTGTCGCTGATCAGGCGCGAAGACAGACAATTGCCTTTAAGGAAGGAGATCTGGTTCTTGTGGAAGCACATTTAGCTAGTAATGCAGCGCGTGGTTTCACTGGTAAATTTGCACCAAAGCGAGAGGGACCATATCGCGTTTCTCAAATAGTAAGCCCAACGTCATATGTAGTCGTTGACAGTAATGGGGTAGTTAAAGGGAAATACCATGCTAGTGCTTTGACTCCATATGTGGGACCAACTCCGGTAATTGCGCATCAGCGCCGCCGTGGTCGTCCGGCCAAGCCACGGTCGGGTCGACCTCATGTCTTGGAGGGGGAGGATATAGCGGACAACACTATCGTGGAAGTAACGCCACCAACCTCCTTGCCACCGGCACGTCGTTCCGCGCGTGCGCGTAAAGCACCTAGAGTTTTAACTCTATGAAAAAAACGTCATCTATTGTAATCTTTGTGAACGTGCGCGCGGAGCGAAAATTTGAATTGTATTGCTAATTAGTTTCATAAAACGTTTATAAATAATTTAAAGTGACGTGCGGACTTTTATTTAAATAAATTATAGTGGGCGACGCTTAGTTGCCGTCAAAGGTTGCCGCTCGCTATAAATTGTATAGGGATATCGTATCACAATTAGAAAATTGTGAGACTTGTAAAGCCTATAAATGGTCTAATCTTCAACCCGCGGGTACTATTTCTACCCCAAAACCTGTGAATGCTCCCATGCAGATGCTTTCTTTAGATTTAATAGGCCCATTTCCAAGAGCTTCATACGGATATAAGCATATACTTAGTGTTGTAGACGTTTTTACCAAATATTGCTGGTTGTTTCCTTTAGGTAATCCCCGTGCTCAAACAATTACTAGGTTTTTAGAAAAAGATATTTTTTTGAAATTTGGTATACCTTTAGTTATACTATGCGACAATGCTACTATTTTTCGCAGTAACCATTTTCGTGACTTTTTGAGATCTTACGCTGTCCCAAAGACACATTTCACACCTTTTTACACCCCACAAGTTAACACTGTAGAACGCTATAATCAGACAGTAGTCACGTGCCTATCAATTTTGGTACGCGACGAACAGACTGCTTGGCCTACAGTGTTACCTCAGATTCAGTTATACCTAAATTCTTCTTGCAATTTGGCAACAGGGTATTCTCCTAATTTCCTTATGTTCGGTCGTGAGCTGGTGATTGACCCAAGCGAACACAGACTCTCAAACATTTCCCCCGGAGGCGTTGCACCTAGAGAGGATCTGGCACACAATTTGTTTTCGCTAGTTGATGTCTTCACCAAAGTGTCTGACAGTCTTGCCTTGGCATTTGAAAGAAATGCAAGGTACCACAACGTTAATAGACGGGACATTACATTACAGGTCGGTGACATGGTTTGGCGGAGGAACTTCGCCAGGTCTGTGGCTGACAATTTATTCAGCTCGAAATTAGCCCCTAGGTTTGTTAAGTCAAAGGTAGTCCAGCCTCTAGGTAGCAATGTTTTTGTCCTGGAAGATGTGACTACCGGAAAACGTGGTAATTTTCATGTCAAGGACATTGTCAAATTTTAATTTTGTTTTGTTTGTTGTTTCTTAGAGCACATGCACATCCTTTTGTTCCTTTGTTTAATGTATACATCTCACTCATCCTCATCTTCTAGGGATTTGCGCTCAAGGGCTTTTGGATTAGCGGCAGTTTTTTTAAATTTACTTGGGTTCATTTCTTGTAGAGTAGTTCGTTCAGTTCCATTATCTTTTACTTTTTGTTCCTCTACTTTAATTTTTTTTCAAGAAAGGGGATATTGTGGCGATGCTAGCCACATTTTTTTTAAATATAACCTTTTTTTTAATTGTTACCTTAATATTTTTTTACTGGTTGATGTGAATATGTTAAGAAAAATATAAATTTCAAAATTCAAAATTTGATTTGACATGTAAAGATTTCGGCTATTTTTTCGTGGCATTCGGTTTTGGTTCTTTGAGGTGTTTGCATGTATAGTGCATTGGAGTTTTTTTCTTTATGTGAAGTATAATTAAAGTAAAAGTGTGTCGGTTTTTCCCGTGTTTTATTTTGTGCCGTAACACACAGACTGGTTTTTTTCGGTTACGTGTGCCACCATCGGAAGCAGTTGTCCGGGCCTGTGACCGGGCCGTGGGGGTGTGCTGGATCACGTCGTGGCTGGGGTTAGGAACCCCACTGTCGCCGTGTGTCGTCCCGGCCACAACAGACGTTAGTGTCTGCGCTTCTCGACAGAGAGAGTCCGCCGCTGCCGCGCGTCGTCGTGGTCCCGTCATGGGCGTCGCCACGCTCGTCAGCGGGAGGTTCTGCTGACGTTGTGCGCTATCCCATCAGCTGGACGTCGCCGCGCTCGTCGAAGAGAAGCGCGGCTGCTGACGTTGTGCGCCGCTCCGCCGCCGCACTCCGCGATAATCTTTTTCTTTTATTTGTATTTTAGTGTGTTTTGTTATTTTTCTTTTGTACTCTTTTCCGTTTGTATTAAAATTTTCCGTTTTTGTATTTTGATTTCCAGCCGTCTCCGTGACAAATAATTTTGTCATAGAGACGGCCATCTTTGGTTATAGTTTATTTTCAAAATTCAAAAAAGCCTTAGTCGCCCACCTATTTTTGGTCTTGTTTGGTTTGCCTGTAGTCACAGTCCGGGGTTCGACTCCCCGCTGGAGAGCCATTAGTCACTCATTTTTGGTAGGTATTATTTGGTTTGCCTGTTCTCACAGTCCGGGGTTCGATTCCCCGCCTGAGAGCCATTAGTCGCCTACTTATTTTTGGCGTTATTTTATTTGCCTGTAGTTCCCAATTTTCCCCTTTTTGTAATTTGTTAGCGTTGCGACTTCGGGTCCAATCGGCACTGAGGGTCGTAACGCTACAATTTTGCATATTTCCCATTTATTGTAATTTGTTGGCGTTGCGACTTCGGGTCCAATCGGCACCGCGGGTCGTAACGCTACAAACACTTATTTTTTTTTTAATGAAATAAATGGTCCTTTGGAAGGCTTGCGTGGGGATATAGATTCAACACGTAGAAGCTCTTTAGAGAAGTTAATGTAATGTAGGTCTCCAGCTAGAACCCATTCCATTCATCCCATTTAGAAATAGCAATGTATGATATGCCCTTGAATAGGTTTTGGCCAGTGGGGGAGCTATTGTATTTTAAAAGGAAAAACAATGGGCTATGGAATTGAAATATGGATGGACTTATGATGGGTTATTGCAAAGGGTCGGACACCTGCCATAATCATGATAACTGACTACAATCGGCACGTGGTGACTTGCCGCCCACTAAATGGGCACCTCAAACTAGCTGGCGATTACTACCGGCAAAAGGGGCAACATCAGTGTGAGCGACTCAGGGGTGTAGAGAGGTGTGCTGCGCTTTCTCCGAAGTTACTCGCGGCGTTATGCCCTTTAACATTTCCATCCCTGGAGCAACAGCTTTAACGAATCCTCTCTAGACAATCAACTAAGGCAAGCCAGAGCCGAGAGTCCTGACACACCGATGACACACGTCGGGGGCGAGGGCTCTGATCAACTCTCGGGAGCACTCGGTTTCGTGGTGACGTTACTCACCAACAGCTCGCCACAAACTGCCCTGCGAGCTTAGGTAAAATATTATTACAATTAATAAATAGTCGCCGGTTATTGAAAAATCTTTAATTAAAAAAAAAAAAACACTTCTCCAGGGAAGTGATTTGCGGGCCATTATAGGGTGCTTCCCTTCTCTGGACTTGGCATAAAATTACAAGCACAAAATTTTAATCTTCATTTAGTGAAACTGCAGCCAAAAAGGCACTTTACGTAATTCGCGTATGCATTTATCACTTCAATTCTCTCAGTTGCAGGAATTATTGTGCAATTTATGTAATTGCTCAGTGAGAGCCACAATTATGACGTTTTTTAGTCTTTGCGAATAACTTGAATGACATTAATACAATCAAAAACCAGTCAGTGCAAAACTGACTCGCGCACGAGGGCTTCAGTACAAAAGCACTTTATGGAATGTTGCTTATACGAGCTGCATTATTTAATAATACCGACTGCTGTTTTTGACACTAGTTTTTTTTAATGAAAACGCCTTCTTCAAATTTTTTTCTTCATCATCATCATCATCATCAGGTCCTTTACAGTCTCCACTGCAGGAGCTCGACCCTCTGAGCTGTCAAAGGATTTGGCCTAAATTCTCCACGCTGGCCAGACGGGTTGGAGAGGTCTGTTTGATGTTTGTCAGCTTTGTTTAGCTTGTGTTTCCTAAGTCGCCTTTTACGACATCTACGGGAAGACTTGGAGTGGTCCTATTCTACTCTGCCGGGAACCGCACACGGCCTTCATCAGGTGTCTTTTAGTCTCTACTGCAGGAACACGACCCTCTGTGTACTACCAAAGCTATATATTAAGAAAGCAGTCAGAGGATTTGCCTACACTTTCCACGCTGAAACGCCTTATTCATAGTAAATAGTAATTATTAGTTACCTATATCATGCATTACAAACTTCTACTTTAACTTCGCAACTTCCTAAATCTGTCAAACGAAATAAATAAATAAATAAATATACACGGACAAATCACACAGACTGAGCTAGCCCCAAAGTAAGTTCTTAAAGAAGACTTATGTTATGGGATACTAACTCAACAATACTATAATTAAATGTCGATATGTCGAATTTTTAAGTTTTGTCTGCCATAACTTCTATACGCTTCCTAATTGGATGTAAGAAATTTGATAATTATGTTCACTAATCAAGTGCACATTCATATATAATAGTCTCAATACCATCTTATAGATACGAGTATATCAAAAAATCGCATAGAGACGGCGGTCTAATTTAACAAATTGCAAAAGTAGTTTCCCCATAAACATTGTAAAACATGTGTACTGTCGTAATTTAAATTAAACAAACAAACGATGTATCTTCATAAGTTTTGGCGGGAAGCCACCAGCTAGCGATGCGCCCACGCACTTGTTTATACTGCAAACAGATCATCGTCAAACCACAACTAAAAAACTTTATGGAGGTCGTTATAGTTGCGAACTTAATTAAAATCGTTGGTGTGAAGACACTGACCTGGTAAGAACGCAGACAGGCTGCTGGTTTTAGTTCTTTTCTTGGTCAGCTGTAGAACGAATTTTAGAAGAGGCTGGTCTCCGATACACGTTGGGATTAACGGCTGGCTAATCGCAAAAGGTTCAAAGACAGACAGTGAATTTTTTTTTGACAGTGACAGTTGTAATGGCGCTACGCTTTCTTCACGCACAGGTTGTAAGTAAGGTTTATAGGTCCACACTAAATGTTAAATGCTGTGAAATGATGCGTGAACATCATGCGTGAATATCGTATTTTTTTTTATTTGGTAGTAAAAGTAAAATACATGGCACGGATTTTCACACAACTTATAGCTAACTTAAAAAAGAAGGTTATGTGTGTAATATCCTCTGAATTGCCTAGTTTTGTATGTTTAGTATGTTCCAGCGTTTAAAAACACGTGTGCCTTATGTAATGTCTGCATTTAAGTTTCAAGTTTATCTGCGCATATCCCAAAATTTATCGTAATGTCTCAATTTTTTTGTTGGACTGGGTAGTATCCAGCTTAGGGAATAGTGCAAGTTTTATCAAAATCGGTTCAGTCGATTTAAATAAAGAGAAAGTCAAAGTCGTTTGAACTCATTTCGGTTTCTGTTACATTGTTCTACTCGACTAAAAATTCAGTTGTTTACTCGCATAATAACGAAATGGAATACTTTCCCCTTTATTATCAATGAGAGTAACATACGCTCACGATATATCTATTTTTAATAATAGTTCAGGCATATTTATCAGTCAGCGTAGTGGGACATAGGCAAAAATCAATAGAATGCTTGTATGCCAGATAACATATCTCGCAAGCTACTGTAATATTCTGTTCTTTATTATCTCGTAGGTATATTACAAGTATCTTATTTACTTTTGTATTTTTTCTGGTTTTGGAGGTAAAGACTTCCGCCAAATCATACACGCAAGCACACAAATATTTCTATTTTATATACCCACTCGTATTAATTACCATTTATTACAAAAATCACGCAATACTTAATTCAATTTGGCCGATATCAGCTATTCGCTCATCAGCTAAACACCTCGACTATAATATCCAGCTCACCGTACCTGCATCATAAAGCAACAGTATTATCACAAAAGTTTTTTTAAAAGTGCAATCAGCTTTAGTGGTATATTAATTTGTTCTCACCATAAAAGCCCCATAAAGGGAGCGGTGACATACAGACCGACCCCATCACAGGGTATTCGTGTTATAACTCTACAAGGATTTAAACCGTCAATTAACTCGAGTTGTGTCCACACTAACCGTTATTTATTTGACGTTATTGTATCAAGGGATACTGTGGTACTGGAAAAACAAATTTAGGCTTTATCACATAGACATTAAGTTTATTATATTTTTTCAACAATGAAGCTCAAAATTTATAAAGGTAAGTTATTTAAGTAATTTGGGCTTTCGTGCGTGAGTTTTTAGCGAATGTATCATCGTATGGCGCTTTTAAAATTGTTTATTGTTCTGATTGTTTTAAATCTCTGTCACGAGTCACGACCGTTGAATGTAGTAACTATACTAGTTGTTTTCCGCCACTTCGCCTGCGTGGGTTATGATTTTTTTACTCGCAATCTATTGGGGCATTCGGGACCCTGAGTCCCTGGCTCCATGGACTCAGGATCCCGAATGAGCTCAGGTGACGATGCAACTGCAAAGACGCTCAGATGACAGCATTAGCGCTCGCGCAATAATGACGTTATCTGCAAGGGATAAAGACGTGAAAATTGGTATACTGTATGTAAATATCATCTTAAACTATTACTTTTATTTTTAACAAACATACATGAAAAATGTTCTTACCAATATTGGACACTTAAACTTAAAAATGGGTACATAATAATAATGTCGACTACATGAAATTTTATGCGAATAAATAACTGGAATTAATACCTAGTCAGATAAACTACTAATACCATAAATATACTTATATATATGGACAAATCAATCACACAGATTGAGCTAGCCCCAAAGTAAGTTCGAGACTTGTGTTATGGGATACTAACTCAACGATACGATGCTATATTTTATAACAGATAGATACTTATCTAGACATACATCCAAGATCCAGGTCAATCTGAAAAAGATAATTTTTCATCCTAACCTGACCGGGTATCGAACCCGGGACCACCCGTGTCGCAGGCCGGCTTGTTGACCGCTGCACCACGGAGCTGGTCAAAATAGAAAACAATATTTCAAATAGTATCTTCCTGCAGCGTCTTGAATCAATTTAATAACGTACTGCTGTCAGTTCTACTCGGATAATATTAAAATTACGAAAATTTAACATAATGCAGACCTATCTCCTACCAACAATCTCACGCACGGACAGGCTTCACAAATATACACATAAAGCATACAATTTTACGAGTGAACGAAATTTAACAGTAAGTATGTATTCCAAAAACAGTTCATAATAACCTAACCTTACACTGTCAAATTACGCAAATCTATGCCAAATGAAATCTTAACAAAAAGAAGATACTTTATTTACGTGAATATAATAATGTGCATACATAAGTTAGCTTTATTACCATTAATTATTCTTATTTAGTTTTGTGACTGAGTAGAATGCTGAATAGAATAGAACCACTCCAAGTCATCCCGTGGATTTCGTAAAAGGCGACTAAGGAAACACAAGCTAAACAAAGCTTATTAACATCAAAGAGACCTCTCCAACCCGTCTGGCCAGCGTGGAGAGTGTAGGCCAAATCCTCTGACTACTCAGGCTAGTATATGGCTCTGGTAGTACAGAGAGGGTCGTGCTCCTGCAGTGGAGACTAGAAAGACCTGATGATGATGATGATTTAGTTTTTTTACAAAACAAATAATTGTACAAGTCAATGCATAGCAAAAACGTAAGTAAGATCATTTTACGGAAAACTTATGAACTTCGGTGCATCGGGTTGCAAGTAAAATCCAATTTATTACGCAAAATAGAGCATTGAACATTTCATACGGCAGCTTCACGAAGAATCTGACATTTCATAGCGCTACATAGCTTCTAAATTACGTTTCAGCTGAAAGACGGAGTAGGAATTTTCTTATATCATCAATACCATCATCAGGTCTTTTAAGTCTCCACTGCAGGAGCACGACCTTCTCTGCACCACCAGAGCCATATATAGCCAGAACAGTATGAGGTTTGGCCTTTTATATAGATTTGAAGAAATATTTTTTTTTATATAGTCGTGAACAATAAGAATTGCAGTAGCTTTTGTGCCAAAATGGAATGATAGTGACTTTTAAGTTTGTAAAACCTTTGTACTTTTGACAAATCTTAGATCCTGGTACCCCAAGTGCCATGATGGAAAATTATTTTTTTCAGATTGACCTAGGTCTTAGATGTTTATTCATACTGTATACGACATAAGACTTATTGCGGGGCTTGCTCAATCTGTATGCTTAGCTTACACTATAATTATTTATTTACTTATTGTAGATATTTTCTTATCTTTCAGCACATTTTTGCACTTCTTGTTTTAGGTCTGTCTTAGATTCTGTATGTCTGTATGATGTGAGTACTTATAAACAGTGTCTCATGAACCATAAAATGTACTTATAGATAAAAGAAACGCACACAGAAGCTGTATTTCCATTGCCATTATAACTATACTTTTAGAGTTATTATATTTGGGCAATCTACGTTCTTTAAAAAATTTTGGGTACCTACTCACTCTATTAATATTTCTCGGAAGACTAATGATTTCATAAAATATACAGATATTCAATTTACTCAGTGGAGTAGCACAGGGAATAAATTTTATACGACTTCACGACAGATTTAACCAGTCGTGACATTTTAATACTCTTCGGGGTAGAATTTTCTCATATTTCCTGAACAATGAACAAAATGTATTCAAAAGATTTACTTCATAGCAGTCATTGTCCGTGGTCCAGTGATTAAGGCGTTCGCCTTGTTGACCCGGGGGTCGTGGGTTCGATTCCCACGGGAAGCATACTTTGTTAAGTTGTTTCCAGTTTGGTTAGGACATTGCAGACATGAATCACCTGATTGTCTGATAAGAAAGATGATTCCGTGCTTCGGAAGGTACGTTACGCCGTTGGTCCCGGCTGTTAAAGGAATTACGTCAGAGGCCGAGAGGCGGTTCCGAAGAACTCTGACACCAGGGTGTGCATGGTCGACTGACCGTGTCACCTACTCGAAATGATGATGATGATTGTAATCATTTAATTTGATGTTCTTGCCTTTTTTATTAATAAAAAGACTTCGATAAATAAATTACATGACTTTCATCACTATAGTCAAAAGCGTCATCTTCAACTGCTTGTAACTGGTTGCAAGTATGGATGGCATCGGGTACGCGCCAATCCTCAATACATCAGAGCAAGTTGCATCCCATACATTTATCCCGTTCCCTTAGTCTTCACAAATCCGTACTTCCTTCAAAATGAAAACGATTTTGATGGGCAGCAGCGTCGGACTCAAGATAAGCCAAACAAACTGCGCTCCCCAACCCGTTTACCAAGCGTGGTGATGTTTATCCCGTTCCCTTAGTCCTACAAAATCCTGCCTGCTTCCTTGCTAATAAGACGGTTTTGATGAGCGTTGGACCCGAGATAAACAAACTCAGCTCACCAACCCGTTTACCAAGCGTGGTGATGTTTATCCCGTTCCCTTAGTCCTACAAAATCCTGCTTCCTTGCTTATAAGCCGGTTTTGATGTGCTGCAGCGTTGGACCCGAGATAAACAAACTCAGCTCACCAACCCGTTTACCAAGCGTTGTGAACCTTATCCCGATTCCTAAATCCTACAAAATCCTGGTTCCTCGTTTATAAAACGGTTTTGATGGGCAGCAGCCTCGGACCCGAGATTAGCCAAACAAACTGAGCTTTCCAACCCGTTTACAGAGCGTGCTAAACTCACGTTCCCTTAATTCTACAAAATCCTGGTTCTTCGCTTATAAAAGATCCCCGAGATACTCCAAACAAACTGGGCTCACCAACCCGTTTACCAAGCGTGGTGATGTTAATCCCGTCCGTAAAAACTCTCCATGATGGAAATCCTTAGAAGAGGTCCATTTCCAGCTGTGGACTGCGGCTGAAATGATGATGATAAATGACTTTCATTGCATTTGGTTTCAATTTCTAGTCAATAACATTTTTGAGATCACTGCATCGAACCATATAACAGGTGGCGGTGGTGTTATGCCTCTGATCTCATAATTATCTGAGTGTTTTCCCGATTTCATCCTCAGAGCTGTGGTGCTTCAAACAAAGCTTCTGATAATATGATACCTACCTAGTATTCACCCTGTAATATGATTTGGCAAAGTTTATACGGTCAACGGCCTACTTGGCGCCAACCCACTTGTGATCCACCAATGAGGATATTGAATTTGATATTGATAATACTAAATCCATACTATTTTTACTCTATTCACATGTTTAATTTTACAAGCCATGATAGCCTTGTTTTAATAGTAGTGATTTTGCGCCTGGTACACGTAATGAGGCAACTGTATTACGATCTACATATTGCTATCGGTATTTATATTCGTACACAGCTCTTTTAATATGTTAATAATTATAGGGCATCAAAATATTTACCCCACAGCGGTGAAGCCCACACACAGGTTGTGTGTATGTTTGACCTGCATAATATGTGTGTATTTTCGCTTATAATTACCCAAAACAGCCCAAAGCACAATCTATTTCTATAAAAACGTCATTAGATTCTTCTTCATAACGCGAGTGTCAGTAATAAATTATAAACTTCTTAAAAATATCTACCAAAATATCATGCTGCTTTTAAATTAGGGTTAAAAATTATTAAGACATTCTTACTCAAGGAGGAATTGATAAAAATAAATTTTTAACAACAGTTCTATTGGAGTTTAATTATTTTTCTTGAATATACAAAGCTAAACTTGTCAAAAAACCTTTCTTATTTTTTTTTGAACATAGAAACAAACCGAATAGATTAAAACAAATATGTAAATGTTTCCAATAACTTTATTTATATAATGGACTAACGCACCAAAGCTTCCGTAGCATTTTTTTTTCTTTTTATTAAACATTTTAAATTTTCGAAAATTTAAAATAAAAATAGATTTGAACTTCTACGGCAGTGACATCAAAAACGGAAGTATATTAAATATGAATAATTAAATAAATTATAATGTCCATAAATCATGGAAAGTTAATAATGAATATATTATGTTAAAAAGGATCTGATTTAACAGTGTCTTGACGACAGTGTTGAACGTCATATTTTGTCGTGTCGGTGCTGCTCAACGGCTCTGACAAGATTATCATAATCTTGCCAGGAGTCATGAATATAATTAGCCTTATTTACGTTGATTTTAACGTGATTGCACCAGAAACGTTCATGTTTCAATTCAGAATCTTTGGACCCCTGGAAATATGAATTCCGTTAGCTATAGTAATTAATAACGGTTTCTTTAACTGCTTAGTAAAATATATATGTTAAAATCAGTTTTTATAAAACGTTTATTATGTTGTTTTTATAAAACGTTTATTACATAAAGGGTAGGCAAGCCTTGGATCTTAAGCGACTGGCGAAAATACCAACGGTTATATACATTTGAATTGCATTTCCCCGCGAAATGCAGTTTCGTAACCAAAAAGATCCAATAAGAGCGGTGCAAGCATCATCATCATTAGGTCTTTCTAGTCTCCACTGCAGGAGCACGACCCTCTCTGTACTACCAGAGCCATATACTAGCCTGAGTAGTCAAAGGATTTGTGCAAGCATAATACGACTTTATTCCAGAGCCGTTAATGTTAAATTTCTCAAACAGAAATGTTTTTCATGGATAGATTGCACATGTTTTACAAGTCGATCGGAATAAAATTTTGGATTCAGTGACTCTGAATAGTTTATTATTTTAAAGAAGGTGAATGAAAAAAGTCGCCGTAAATTAAACTAACGGATCTTATTTGACGTTTTACTGCACGGGATGCATTTTATATTGTGACATAAATGTCAAAAAATGTATAATAACCTAATAACCATTAGACAGATACCTAAATCTCAAAATGAAAAAGTATACATATCCAACCACAACACATTACTTCAATGTTAATTTATGTGGCTAAAATACCGTCTGGTTAGCCTTCAATACCCATAATAAACCTATCAATCAAGCTGGGTTAAAACAAAAATGGTTTATCGGCTGTATTATTGAATAAAAATCTTCACAATTTTGAATGAGCTTTACATTAGATTAGCACTACTTTGTTTTTTCTGAGGGTTGGATCTAAAAGAACTTGCCTTACTCTTCGCGGAGGTGTAATTAAATTGTTTATACAAAATAACACTTACAATTTTTACAAGTAACAAAAATTTTGGAGTTTCGCTTGAGGACGCTCGCTCGCTCTGCTCGTAAGTTTCCTTGTGATCAACACAAGGAAACCGAACGTACCATCTGCGACCAATTTAATTTTTTGTAATTTTTTATGTAAAATATGAAAGTTACAGTGCGTACAATTTGAAAATCGCGCGGTTCGAAAGTGGGTTACATAGATTCCAATCAGCAGAATATCTGAATTCATGCTAAGCTATTTTAAAGTGCACCCACAATTTTTATCTAACCATCAAAAGGCCGCCTCTTTTTTGTAAACTCAGAATTCTTGGACAGACGCCACCTTTTAGCTCTCACCCACAATATCCCATTGCTTAAAATAATAATCAAAGAGTTTATTGCACATCACATCCGATTTGTGTGTGAATCACTCGACGAACGTAAACACGTTAATGTAAACTGCTTTATGTTCCATTTGTGTATTTATTGAGTGAATTTGGCTGGATTTAATTTCAGGAATAAGGGAAGTGCCACACCACAACCACAACTGAATACGCCGGCGAAAAGTTCCAAGACTGCAATTCTATCGGAAGACGCCGTTAGTGACTGACTAAATAAAAAAAATAAACATAAAAATATCAGCAGCCAATTCGGTCTTATCTCTGCTACATCTAAATAAGAGTAAAATGAAGTACGGACAAAAAATGATGTGATACACCGCACAAAGTAGTATATATGATATTTTAATGGTGATATGTCAAAAATACGGGAAATGGAAAGGAATATAGAAATCAGACGGTCATACAGTTTACTAATATTATAAATGCAAAAGTGAATTTGTTTGTTTGTTTCTCTTTCTTTACGCCTTCGTTCGCCACGCTTCTAAATACTGAAACGCTCAACATGAAATGTTGCAAACATTCTCTCTCAAATATTTTTGAATCTAATTGACGGACTAAATTTTTTTTTTTTTTTTTGGAAATTAGTCTATAAGAATGTTTACTTTTATATTACAGAAGTTTAAGGAGCTTTTAAACTTCCTGTAGAGAAAAATATTTCGCATCCCAGTCAAACGTTCTTCTTATGGAATATCAAATACTTTTTTTTCCTTTGTTATAACTTTCTTCATAAAAGTTTTTCAGTTTCAGGTACTGAACCTGTTCTTATACTGTGCACAAAGCTTTATACTGTAAGTAGGTACACACTTTTTTATTAAAACACAAAGATCAAAAGTATTCGTAGTATGTATACTTTTGTATTTTTTTTATACCCATCATGTATTATTCATTACATTCGAAGGTACTGTAGCAAGGAGGTTTCATTAAGATTTTGAAATGCTTTTGATGTTAGTATTCCAAAAGCGATTATTGTCTTTGTTCCCTTAAAAAGAAATGAGAGAATTGACACAGAATTCATGCTACGTTCCTCATATGAGGTCATGAATGTATTTCTTTAATTAACTTGCAAACAAAATAAGTAATAAAGTCAGTGTGTTATTCTTTCAGCACGAAACCCTACTCAATCCCGTTATAGTACCTACACCTCTGCATTAATTGTTTGAAATTCATGCAAAGTAAGGTCTGTACATGATTCATGACTGTTAGGTGTACAAAATTAGTACCTAGTGATTCCAAGATAGTGAACTATAAAGTTAGTGTTCTTTTGCATGGCAATTATTTTTGTATGTATCACTGTGTGTAGTGTATTGTGCGTTAGTAAGTAGGTTAAGGATTGCTGGTTTGTTTGTGCGGTTGTTAGTTTGTTTGTGGTACTCGTTCGACAAACACGACCTTCAGGTATGTTATTTCTCAGGTTTCTGAAGAATAAGAGTGGTTGGAGTCGTCTTTTAAAGCCAGTTAGGTACTTCATTCAAGTCGTATTCAATTATCTTTTCAACCAAATTCAAAAAAGGAAAGGATCTCGTCAGTTTTTGAAATGTACTTATTATCCCTGATTAGTCGAAGACATCTGAACCGATTAGGAAAAATCTTTTTATTTGAAAGGGTGTCCTTCCCAATTGAAACTTCAGTCAAAAAATTGAATCTAATGTAAATCGGTTCAATAGTTTTTAAAAAGGCGTTTTTAAAAAAGGCGGTTAATAGCATTAATCGCTGGATTTCGCATACCACTTTACCAAAAAGAGAATAATTTTGCATAAAAGAAAACTGCTTCAAAAACAAAAGATCATTTATCTCCTATTTGTGATAATTGAAGAAAATAACAGAAATCATTCAGTAATTATAGCTTTGCAATCAATGATTCGAAATTGATGGCAATGGACGGCTGTAATTAATGACAATTCAAGGGTAATCGTGCAATCATCTCTACTAAGAATGCTGTAACGGATTTTTGTTTGTACTTATTTTTTTTTTATTAATTTTCATTTGTACTAGGTGGATCGGTAGTACGCGCCACAAACCACTCATAATAACAACGTCTTCACCAAAGTAAACTTTCATCCTCAGCTTTCATCATCATCATTGTCAGCTTGTCATCACCCACTGCTGGGCAAAAGCCTTCCTTTGTCTGTGCCATCCTTCTCTATCCCTTCCTAGCGGTCCGTCCAATACTGCGTTTCCCATTTCTTGGAAACCACTCGGTGACAGCCTAACTCCACCTACCATCGTTCCTTCTAGCAATGTAGCCCAGTTTTACATTTAAGAATTGCTTTTACTAAATATACGGTTAATAAACCGGATGGATTTCCACGCTGATCTGGGAGAAAAGAAAAAACGTAGAATGTACCAGATGCTTCTCGTCCCATGCAGGTCGTAAAAACCGATCGAGGGAATGGGCGTGAGGAATCATGTCACTAGGCGATGCGGCTAGCAACCCATCACTATTTTGATTCCTTTCTCCACCTACAAGCCCACCAACATGCTAAACGTGGTCTTTAGGTTTTATAGACCTGTGCTCAGTCTTCCACACAAGGGAAAAAAAACGTGATAGTATGTATGTCTTAAACTGGATAGAAAATACAATTTCCATACATAAAACTTCCAAGTACATTTACAAATCTTGAAATATTGTTGTTGCCGAGTCGCCTGAACTGTAGTTACCCATGACAAATGCTTTTGATGCGAGTTGAAACAAATTTGAAAGAAGAGTGCTTTCGTCGACTTTATGCGACGTCTGAGTCCTTGAAGTCAGTTTTATTCGCATTTTATGTTTCGTAATATATCTTGGATAATATAGAGATACATCGTGCATTTTATAGAGGTCATAATTTCCGGACAAATATTTAGAAAACGCAAACTTTTATTGAATCAGGAACATTTGAATATTTATTTATTATAGTAAGTACCTACTTCGCCTTGAATTTAGACCTCGCAAATCTTTATTCAATACATGATTAATAATATCTATTATGCTACTGAAACGATGTTAAAATAAAAATAAATGGGTGTCTAACCCATTTATTTTTATTTTAACATCACAACAAGTAAAATATAGTAAAAGGTACACACGTATTTTAAGATTGACATACGCATAACATGAACATACAAACTTTCAAGACACAGAAAGCTTATATAAATAATAAATAAATATATAATAAATATATACGGACAAATCACACAGATTGAGCTAGCCCCAAAGTAAGTTCTTAACTAAGACTTGTGTTATGGGATACTAACTCAACGATACTTTATTTTATAACAAATACATATATAGATAAACATCCAAGACCCAGGTCAATCTGAAAAAGATCATTTTCCATCTTGACCTGACCGGGGATCGAACCCGGGACCATCCGTGTCGCAGGCCGGCATGTTGACCGCTGCGCCACGGAGCTCGTCAAACTCTCGTAACCTATACTACTGTACTGTACGCATAACATATGTTCATGTTATGCGTACAGGACAGTAGTATAGGTTAAATCAAGTTTAAATTGTCAATAGTTTCCTTGTCCTCTTCTGTACAATGTATCTTCCTAAATGCATTACCTACTGATACCGTTCCTGACTGATCTTTCAACACACAGCGCTAGTCCGGAACTCGAACTCGCCGGCGCACGTGGCTATTTTGCGTGCTATTTCGCTAAAAAAGGGATAGACTCGCTTATGAACAGTGTGGAACTATTTACACCGATGTATAAGCACATCGGAACTACCTGTGGGAACTACAGTCTAGTTTGTGCGAACACAAATATTGTTGAAAATCTAAATCTTCATCGTCTAAAAATTCGCGAGAATGCTTGGGAGAAGTGTTCTTGTGATAAAACAGCTGAATGTTTTAATTAAAAGTAAAGTTATTTAATTTTTTTAATAACCAAACTATCTTGTATGACCTTTGTTTTAGAGATTTTATACTCCTTCCGGTATTTAATTGTGCCCAAAGTTGCGTTAAAATTACGTGTTAAAACGGAATGTTTTGAGACTCATTTCTTTGAAAGTACTTATAGGTAATTTTACAATTATGATTCCATACAAGCATAGATAACGACAAGACAAATCGATAGAATTAAAAACTTTAAACAGACGATACCGAACAACGGAGTCATCACCCTACAGAATTTGTATGGCGAATCACCTGACTAGCGTACCCTTAACAGATTGCGCTGAAATTGACACAGATACTTTATACAACTTAGCATTCGCTAAGAAAGGATTTTGCAAAATTCATCGTATCAGTGATCCAAAGTTTGTATTTCAAGTGAGCGAAGCCACGGACAATTAGCTAGTCTTACTTTATGTCTATCTAAATAACCACATCAAAAACAACAAGAAAGAATGAAAATATTGATAAAGAACGAAATGTTTACATCGCCGTATATCGGTCAGTACGGCAGCCGTTGTTCCAAACAAAATATGCTGGAAATAACAGAGCAGACAGTACAAGGTGAACCAATAATTTACGAGAAAAAGTTGCGCCGCTGTGGAAGTCACATATGGTTTTTGCTTGTGTGTATGTATGTTTACGTTAAAGAAATATTCATTTTTACGTTGGCCAAGTGCCTGTTGGACTCTCGTACTGAGGATTCCGTTAAAAAGGTTTACTTTTTTAAGAAATAACAACAAATTTTCTGACTCAAAATTTCCTTTTTTTACGTGGGAAGCTACATGCCAATCTTCATTCCAGGTCGACGGTAAGAATCATATAGGTTTTGATAGCCTTGCGAGTGTTAGAAAATTTGCTAAATATGCGACAAGTCATACGTATGTATTGATTGGGATTGCATACCGTTGTATGTGTTATTAATTTCAATTTGAAACCTGCACGCGTTCATCGCAAAAGCCATCAAATCCAGCAAGCCAGCAAATTTTACCATTTGAGATACGGAACCCTAAAAAAAATGAATCTAAAAGGTGGATAGTGTAGTTATATGTACGTTTGTGACTATGCATAAATTTTCACAATGCTATCCAGTTTTTATATGCCCAGTGTATTGAAAATTGCTTTCGAAATGACGCAGGTCGATAGAAGCACAGCATTGCAAGGCTATGGAGTAGGCGGGACAATATCAATATGATCACGGCCAGATATGTGTAACACAGTAACACGCTCTCTCTTTCCCTTTTATTGGAGCGTGTTCCCGGTTGCATCCACAGCTGGAAATGTTGGAAAGATTTAGAGCCCGGGGTTCCCCGTTACACTAAGCTGGAATTATTTCACACCGCGGTGCGATTAGCCTCTGTTATTAAGCCATGCTTAAATTTTATACTTTTTTGAAATATAATCATACATAATCGTTTCGCCCCGTGGTCCGACTAATCCATTCCAAAAGATACCTTGGGCCATTCGCACCGCTCCAACGACTGCGGTGCGAAAGAACCCATTCAAAAAGGGCTCTAGGGCGATTAGCACCGCGGTTCGAATCGCTTGTGGTGCGAAACGACTACAGACCCGGAATATTTCGGAGTACGGGCTTTGCTTCATCATCTTCATACCGTATTATCATTGCTCCATCCTTCTGATCTCAATACGTGTATATACTTTCGGACCGCCCCGGTTTGCTGATATATTAAAATGGTTCTTCAAATCGAGATAAATATTGTTATTCATGCTGGTTTGGGAGAAAAGGCAAAAACATACCAGCTGTTATTCTTCCCACGCAGACCGTAAAAGCCGGTCAAAGGATTGGGTGAAAATCGAAGGTATAGGCGATGCGCCTTTACGTCCACTATGATGCTAAACGTGGCGTTTGGGTTTCATGGCCTGAGGTTTCTTTGGCTACCCCGCAAGGGATAAGGACATGATAATGTTTATGTTATTGTAAGCCGTGGGGTTCCCGGCAGAGAAGAATAGGACCGCTCCAAATCTTCCCGTGGATGTCGTAAAAGGCGACTTAGGAAACTCAAGCTAAACAAAGCTTATAAACATCAAAGAGACCTCTCCAACCCGTCTGGCCAGCGTGGAGAGTGTAGGCAAAATCCTCTGACTGCTCTGGCAGTACAGAGAGGGTCGTGCTCCTGCAGTGGAGACTAATAAAGACCTAATGATGAATGTTTATGTTTAGTATGTATGAGGTAAATAGGTAGGTAGACACAATATTTTATTTATTTGTACTCCAACACATGATGTCGTCGTACGTTATTTACTAACAGTTTAGTGCAGGCATGAAGACTAGAGTTATCACTTCGACGTCAGATCGCGTGGTGATAACGCGAGGAGAATTCCTTAGTCGTGCACTTGAAGTGTTTGTGGCAGCGTGAGAAATGTGCCTCCAAAATGTACAAATATAACAAGATTCGGAGACGAAGAAGTAAGTTTTTCCCTTTACTTTTTACGCGAATATGATGTTTTTGGTAATTAAAGCAGAGACAGTAACATTTGTATCACACACAACATAATTACAACATAAATTCCTTAGTCGTGCAAATTAAGTGTGTGTATGACAGCAGTATCCATTCCACAGATCTGTAACAGATCTGTACCAAAAAATGTCACAAGATTCGGAGACGCAGAACTAGGCAATTTTTTTTTTCCAGTGTATAGTGATTTTTTTCTTACCTTAATTAATAAGTTATTTTTAATTATGATATTTGTTGTAATTAATGTGTATTATGTAACAGTATACATTGCACTTCACTTAATGCGGTGCAGTATTTCTTACTGCGAGGGAATATAATCTCAACCTCTTTGTGACTTCCATGAATATCAATATGAACTGATGGATGGACGGATGATTGGTATAGAAGTATATTTTCCCGATACCTATGCATACCTCTAAAAACAAAAGATTTTACCTAGGCTCATCACTGATCACGTGGCACTCGATAGAAAGTCACTCGTCTTTGCGTAGTCCATCCAACAAGGCCTTAACACCTCCATTTTTGCGAGTATTTTAGGTATTCATTCAGTATTTGGTTACCTACATTAATAGCTACTAACAGGCTACATAATAACAAACAGGCTCAAAGTCTTCCAGCTTCTGAAGAGACTGCAGTACCGTAGACCACATTCATACGCTGCTGCAGATTATACAGAAAACCTGAGAGTTTAACCGCGGCCATTATTCAACGCTTAACGTTTGTACTTTGTGGGAAAGCCTTAGATTCGATCGAAACATGGACCGTATGAGTGTCTCCAGCCGGGCCTAAGAATGAACATGGAAAAGATAAAAATCATGACAAATGTTCATGTTGCGCTTTTACCAGTGGCCTGATAGAGCTCAATTCTTGAAGCTGTAGACCAATATTATCTACCTGGGTCACTTGATCCAAGTTGGAAGTTTCCGCTAAAAAAAGCGATCTTTCGACAAATCTGTCTCATCCAAGTCGGGTTTGTCGATATTGCTTCCTTCGACTCGGATGGGCAGCATTAGAAAGTTCCGCAGTGTCTACTCGGCAAAATTCATCAGTGTCTCAATTCGAAAGTATTACCTAAATCAATATGTGTTACCATTGATGCATTATGGGTCTGAAACGTGGTCCCTTATTATGAGTCTGATAAGAAAGCTCAAGGTTGCTCAAAGAGAAATGGAGAGGGCTATGCTCCATGTTTATTTTCAAGGCCGAATCGAAGAGATCCGTAGAAAACAAAGGTAACCAACAGAGCTCAACGAATAAGCTCTTTGAAGTAGCAGTAGACAGAGCACATAGCACGTAGATCGGATAGCCAATGTGCGAAAAACATAGCCCTCCTTGTGGGTGGGTCGGTAAGGAGTTATAATAACATGCTAAATGAGGGTAATAAACTGTTATCACGAGATCTATTTTAGATGTACCTACCAACACGTGCAATGATTATCGAGTCAAATGAAAATAAGGAAAGATAAGCTGCGATTATACCACGCGCGGACTTCATTTAATGTTGTTACATTTCATAATATACTTACTTATTAGAAATATTTTAGTTAAGTGATGAGTAGTCCATAACTATTGTAAAATACTATGAGTAGTATGACCACTAGGAAACAGTTATCCGTAGTACTTTTTATTTAAAATTTACATCGGCATTCCAGGAGTGACTTAGTCTGTCGATATGAATAACTTTTCCTATGGGCCAAATACTGAAAACATTTCGACACTTTCATATAAAAGTGTCAACCACCCGGGCAAATTGTATAATCAGGGAATGTCGCAGATGAATTTACACGCGGTGTACAACCATTTTTTTTTGCACGCTCTTAAGAAGATAAGACTACCTGTAAATTTTCATACAAAAAGCGATGACGCTTCCCACCCCTTAAACATAGTCCAATTTCAATTTTTTTTTTTACACTTAATTGATAAATTGGAGAAATAGGGCTGTACGTTTTGATATTTAAGATATATTGTTTACAACAAAAGTTATGAGCAACTAAGTAAATATCCTTACTTTTTACATAAAAAATGCCAAGGACATTTTAATTTATTTATATTAATCTAAACCGAATCAAAAAAAAGAAAAACGGTTAGCCCAAGATTAAGGTGTGCTAAATCGAATGACACTAAAACTTCCTCATTTCGTAAAGGTTTAGGGGGGTGGAAGAGTTATCGCTTTTTGTATGAAAATTACAGGTAGTCCATCCTCTTTATTGTTTGGTTCCACATTTTACGCTAGGCTGCTTCTCTGTTTGGTTTCGGAATGAAAGCAAATATCAAATCAATGATCGAAAACCTAAATTATAAACAAAATATCTGGTTTGTATTTTCTTAAAAGGCCGGCAATGCTCTTGTCGCACCCCTGATGTTGCAGTTGTCCATGGGCGGCGGTGTTCACTTACCATCAGTTGGTTCGCTTGCTTGCTTACCGTCCTTTAACATAAAAGAACCGGCCAAGTGCATGTCGGGCCACGCGCAGTGTAGGGTTCCGTAGTTGCGAATGACAACTTTGAGTTCACACTGTTCACACTCGCACCTCATAGTTTAACGACCAAAGACATCTAACAATGAAAATTGTATGAAATTTTGCATTTTCGAGTACATTTTATAAGTTGGTTGTTTATAACTTTTTAGTTCGTACTAAATATTCAGCTCTGATAATTTTTCTTTCAACTTCAGTATATATACTACTGCTGTAATTTTTTTCACGTATCCATATATAACCGTTTAGCAGATAGAGGGGGGGGGGACACTTACCTCTAACAAAAATTTGCACTTTAAATCAAATATTTCGGAAACGGATCCCTAAATTGAAAAATGGTATTCTCAATTTCACTATATTTTTCACTAAAATATTACTCCCTCTTTACTTGTATGGGAGATACGCAAAAAAAAATTTTTTTGAAGATTTTTCTCTACCAATTTTTAGGCATGATTAATATACATACCCATACCAAATTACAGCTTTCTAGTACATATAGTCTCCGAGTAAAACCGCGGACGGACAGACAGACAGACAGACAAGGCGAAACCATAACCTAAAAATATCCTCAGTACCGATATGATTTCAAGTTCGTCTTTCGATGATAATTTTGTTTGCTTAACTATTTACCGCTATTATCAAAGTAATTAAAGATAGCGCTCCCTACGAGGCATACAAATTATCTTACAATTAATTACTTACCTAGAAATTAATCTTTTATTAATTATTTGTTGATATTCTGCAATGCTACTGTTTTTTTTTTCAAATAATTTCCTGATACGTCATTATAACAGGATTAATTTTTGTAACATAATTAATACTAGCTTCTCCTTTGTTAATGTTTATAAGATATTGAAAGATTCTTTTCTATTTGTTAAAAAACGACTCATTCCAGTCCTTTACTAATTTTAATTAAAATGTTATAAATACTTATCTAGATTTGAACTAGGAATGTAAAAGATAAACATTTTTTTCGTTTCTTTTCCTCAATTTGAAGCCAATCATAAATTTTGTTACTGTCCACTTGTCGGTAGATAATGTTTTTACGTGTGTAAGTGGTTATTGCACATTTGTCGTGTGGTTCCCAGCAGAGTAGAATTGGACCATTAGAGTGGTCCTAAGTCTTCCCCTGGATGTTGTAAAAGGCGACTTAGGACACACAAGCTGAACATAGCTTATAAGCACCAAAGAGACCGTTCCAGCCCGTCTAGCCAGCGTGGAGAATGTAGGCCAAATCCTCTGACTGCTCTTGCTAATATTGCACTGGTGGTACGTACAGAGAAAGTCGTGCTCTTGCAGTGGAGACTAGAACTGATGATGATGATGATGAAGTGGCCGTGGTAGTGTAAAAATATTTATAGATACTTGATTTATTAGATGAGTTTATTCAAGTGATTATAATTTAATGAGTTGCATTATTTCTAAAACATAAATCCCATCTGCATTTTTTGACAATTCACGTCCGCTATATTGCTATTTTACTGACGTAACATACCCTGCTATGACACTCCGGGAAAAATACGAATCTAATGACACCTAAATCTTTAAAATCGGATCAGCCGTTAAGGCTACAGAAAACAACAATGGGACAGACATACTTACATTCATACACATACATACATACGTGCGAAATACATTACCCTCCTACTGGTTGGGTCATTCGGGAAAAAAATAATTTGAATCTTCAGTCACAAAAACATTGTAGATTTAATTCAAAACTTTGGACATTGCAAACCAAGGGCATTTTGCACAGTATGATATCTCAATATCTTTTATTATTTCTCGGAGACTTTCCGCCGAGTGCATGCTTTATGCAACAATCCGATATTGGCTTGAAAGCTCCGACATTAAGCGATGAAAGCTTTGCAATATTTTCAGCATATTCGCCTTAGTTAAAATTTTACTTCACTGCTCCCTCGATATATCTATAACGATAGTTTCCTCCGAGTGTATAAACCTTATGCAACAATCTGATATTGGCTAAAAAGCTCCGACATTAAAAAAGCTTTGCAATATTTCGGAGCATAGTCACCTTAGTTAAAAGTTTACTTCACTGCTCCCTCGATATATCTATCTCGAAAGTTTCCTCCGAGTGCATAAGCTTTATGCAACAATCCGATATTGGCTTGAAAGCTCCGACATTAAAAAAGCTTTGCAATATTTTCAGCATAGTCACCTTAGTTAAAAGTTTACTTCACTGCTCCCTCGATATATCTATCTCGAAAGTTTCCTCCGAGTGCATAAGCTTTATGCAGCAATCCGATATTGGCTTGAAAGCTCCGATATTAAGCGATGAAAGATTTGCAATATTTTCAGCATATTCGCCTTAGTTAAAATTTTACTTCACTACTCCCTCGATATATCTATCTCGAAAGTTACCTTCGAGTGCATAAGCTTTATGCAACAATTCTTTTTTGGATTGAAAGCTCCGACATTAAGCGATGAAAGTTTTGCAATATTTTCAGCTTATCCGTCTTAGTTAAAAGTTTACTTTACTGATCGATATATCAGTCTCGAAACTTTCCTCCAACTGCATATCTTATGCAACAATCCGATATTGGTTTGAAAGCTATGACGTTCGAGGAATGAGAGCTTTCCAATATTTTCAGAATGCTCCTAAGTATTACGGTTATTGGATCTTATTCTCGTTCTATATTATAAATGCGAAAGTGAGTTTGTTTCTTTGGTACGCTTTTACGCCGTATCTACTGAACCGATCATCATGAAATTTTGCATACACGTGTCTGGAGTACGGAGAAGGATGTAGGCTATCTTTCATTTCGGAGTAAAGTACTGTTCCCGAGGGATCGATACTAACGCTAGCGGTGCCGCGGGCATCATCATCATCAGGTCATTTTAGTCTCCACTTCAGGAGCACGACCCTCTCTGTACTACCAGAGCCATATACTAGCCTGAGTAGTCAGAGGATTTGGCCTACACTCTCCACGCTGGCCAGACGGGTTGGAGAGGTTGCTTTGATGTTAATAAGCTTTGTTTAGCTGGTGTTTCCTTAGTCGCCTTTTACGACATCCACGGGATGACTTGGAGTGGTCCTATTCTACTCTGCCGGGAACCACACGGCATGCCGCGGGCAAAAGCTAGTTTATGTTATAATTATACCGGATTAATATCTTATCCGCCGGCACGTGCTCTAGCAAGCTAAATTCTGAAAGGCATCGATAGATGGCACTAGGTTCACTTAAGGCAGCTTGAAAAATCTGACACCAGTGTTGGCCACTTACACATACGAAAAATAAACAAACAAACTAAGTCCTCTGCTAGTCAACTAGACTAGTAACAAACATATAATCAGAATTAATACAATAATCGGAAATGTTTTTTATTGTTAGTTGTAGTATAAATATTTGTAAAATTAAGCGTGCTCTATGTTTTGAGTACAAACACTTACGAATAGGACATAATTATAATTGTAACTCAATTTATTGACAGTGAAATAGAAACCATTAACGTTAGCAGAAATAAATAAATTAAAGTTTCGGGATAAGTCCAGTTAATATTAATTATTACAATTGAAGCGCGAAAGTTAAAAAAATCATTAAGACGTAATTCTAAGAGAGTTTATTTGTGCCTACCTCATTCAATCCTATCAATGTTCTAGTAAGTATCTGTGTTTATCCATAAATACTTATAACACCGTCGTAACGCTTCGCATATCTGCTTCCAAAAGACGATATTTGAAAATAGGACTATAGTATTTAGTATTTTTTTTAAAGTTTCTTGCTTTAGTCAAAGGCAATATAAAGGGTGTTACTCGCGTTTCCTTTTCGAAACTTCATTATTAGTGCATAGTAAAAATTCGTACCTATCGAAATTTTGTGCTTAGTACTTGATAGCGAGCTATATTTTAGGTTTATTTAAAGAAACGGCTTTATCTGTTTAAAAACGTATGAATTTTTGAATCGCATCTTCGTCATCTTTATTTCTGGGCGTTTTATATTTTCTTACCTGTACGTAAATTATTGACGTCAACAATAATATAACATTGTAAACAATAAATTGTGATGAAAATTGACGTTCACCAAATGATATTTTAAATATCACACGATGAATAAAATAATTGAGTTTGTGTTTGAGTTTAAACAACAATGGTTTTGCGGAACCAAACTCAAGCCGCAAGCGCAGGCGCTAAATATAGGTACATACGTCCACTGGACTATCTCCTCGTAGCTCCTCTTTACTGACTTACATTGCAGACGCCATTATAAAGATATGAAGTCAGTACGTCAACGGCTATGACGCTGTTATCAAAATACTTCAAACTTTAATTATTCATCGTGACTGTTGCTTATTGACATCACTGTCTTATGCTATGTGTTTTCTTTTTTTAACCGTGACACACAGGTGATTCTGTACATCATGCATGATCATCATCGCCAGGTCTTATTTAGTCTCCACTGCCGGTGGATTCTGTATAACCTGGCAATATTATAATATGGCGATCTTTAGGGGAGGCATATGTCCAGTTGATAGATACGCCAGAAAAAACGGAACATACGTGTAAAAAAAGACTTCACATAGTAATGTGCTCAATAGTTGTTTTTTTTTTTTACTTTTTTTCTTGCGGATCTATAGGTATTTTATTAGTGATTGTGATTCCGTCATCAATATAACCTGTATAACTATAATATATAGATCAGATACACGATTTCTTCGAGAAGTTTAGTCCAAGGTTTTTTTAATTCTCAGTCTCCTTTCATAGAAAAATTTAAGATTCCGTTCAAATCTTCAGGGCATTGCAAACACAATGTATATTTTGCGCAAAATGATATCCCCGCTCGATGTGTTTTATTATTATATCTCAGAGACCTTCTACCGAGTGCATATGCTTCATGCAACAATTTGACATTAGCTTGAAAGCTTCGAATTCGAGCAATGAAAGCTTTACAGTATATTCAGCGTATTTTTCTAAGTTTGAAGTTCACTTTTATCTTTATAAAGTATCTAGTTTTATGAGTACTATAATGAATTTTTTTTTACTTTTTATTTTATTTTTTATGACACTTTGTCTTCATCTCTTTAAACGTGTGATTTTTTTTTAATCAGCATCTTGCATCCATTTTCATGTTTAACGTGAAAGTTCCTTGGGTTTCGATCACATTAATGAAATATAGTGTATACTAGTATACAGTGGATACTAGAACACATTATATTTTTCTTCCAACTACGCTGCAATTCTATCATAACTGCACTACATATCCAGCACAAAGCGGAACTTTGCTGCACTTAAAGTAAAAAAAAAAAACTAAACAGTGCAGTAAAGGATTTCCATACATTTTTGCTGCTCTAGTGCAGCAAAAATGTATGGAAATCCCTTACTGCACTGTTTAGTTTTTTTAAATCGTGGACAATAGTTGTCACCTGTCATAAAGAAGGTAAGCCAACCTAACGGCCGTATGGAGTTAACAAAGGGACGTGTGTATTGCCTTGCCTAAAAAAAATACTGGCCATAAAGAAAAAAAGCGGGAATGTGAACAACAAATTTTTAACTATTGTAATTTGTCTTCAGTTTTATTTTTCAACTACTTTTATTGCAGTAGTTGAAAGAAAAGCAGATTATGCACCTCGCATTAAGTAAGTTAAATTGCACTCGTGCAGCAATAACTTACTTTCTGCTCAGTGCAACAATCTACTATTACTTATTATTTATTACTAGCTTTCATCCGCGGCTCCGCTCGCGTTAACGTCGATCCCTTGGGAACAGTAATTTTCCCCGGGACGAAAAGTAGACTATGTTGATGATCGGTGAAATCGTTAAAAACAAACAAACTAACATTTACATTTATAAATTAGTTGGGATGTAGGTAGTTTTTACGTACAATAAATAAAGTAATGCATAAATAAATAAATAAATGAAATCTTACTCGCCTGATCGCATCCTCAGCTGCGACTCATCGGAGCCTGACTTTGTGACTGTCTAAACTTTTATTGTACGTGTAGGTACTCATGTAACATGTATAATATACATATACACATAGCATCACGTCTATGTGTATATGTATATTATCTCTTGCAGGGTAGACAAAGCCCAAGGACATAAAACCCAAAGACCACGTTTAGCGTGTTAGTGGGCGTGAAGGTGGAAAGCGGAATGATAATAGTGATGGGTTGCTAGCCGCATCACCTATTGAAGTTATTCCTTAGATTTTCGCTCTATGTCTTGACCGTCTTGTACGGTCTGCGGGGGAAGAAACCTGTTATATTCTATGTTTTTCTCGCAAACCAGCACGGAAGTTATGGTAAACACTTTTAAGAATGTAGTACCCTATTACGGCATGAACGTGACGTCCACAGTCGTGAAGAGTTTATCAAACCACTTTAAACCATAATAGGTTCCTCGTGATTGTCCACTGACGTTGCCATTGTCTTCGCCTACGTCAATGCACGTCATCACATACAAAATTGTTACAAATTGCTTCTAACGTTTGACCTTTATCTCGCCATTGACCTTTATGAATGGACTATAATCTTCTTTTTCTTTTCGTGTCGCAATGTCTGTTGGATATATTTAAAATTAGCACTCCGCCCCGGCTTCGTCCGTGGTATATACCTATCCTATGGCACCTACATTCAGATTCAGTTTTTTATTGCAAGCCTCAGTTTTTCAGGATAATCCATTTAAGAAAGTACATTTGACGCCCTGCTAGGGCACAGGAAACAAATGAGGGGCAAGTAGATGCCAATTTACTTATATATTACAAAAAAAAGTAACAATTACGTACAAATTATTTTTCATAAAATACTTACAATATTTTATTATTTTTTTTATAAAATCAATTTTCAATTTATATATAAAATAAAAAACTGAAAAAACTCTCAGGGGTACCTATCCAACGGTGAAATAATTTTTGAAATCAGTCTTGAAATTCTTGAAATTAGCGCGTTTAACCAAAGAACCATACAAATAAACAAACTCCACAGCTTTTCAGTTTTTCGTTGAGATATGTCAATTTACATCGCCAAAGGGGGGGCTAAAGGAGCTGCTCTCCCTAATGGCTCAGTATTTGAAAGTTTCTTTTTTTTTAAACCACAATAAACGTATAAATTTCTACGCCTCCTGCATAAGCTTTTGACACCTTCCTCCTATTTCTTATGAATGAAATATATATAAAAATATATTGAGACAGTGATATGATATGGATGTGACGTAAGTACCATGTAAATGCCAAGCCGTAAGTAAATGATCGTGAACCATCACGACATATATCACATCCACCGATGTGGACATGATTCCTGGCCCTTTATGGACTAACTTTATTGTGACTGTGACATAGAACAAAACTCGGATGTGACGAGAACAGCAACAATCATGACGAGTTATCAAAATGGATACCTCGTGATTGCATGCTGACGTCCCCATTGTCTAACAGCTGCGCCTATTCATATCATCGCAATTTTATAAAATTGTCTTCAATTGCTTGTAATCGTTTGACCTTTCATGAATGTGACGTGTTTTGTGTTACACGGATGTGACGTCAACACTAACGTTCGTGACGTAGCACTATTTAAATGAATATAAATATTGGCTGACGTCTTATCTTATGGATATGTTAACGTCGCTACAAACACTATCAATCAAGCCTCGTCAGTTGAATCATTTTACTCACCGCTAAGTTTAGAATAAGCTCTTTGATGTGGAGCACTTTACAAAATTACCCAGTAATAATAATTTATATGATTTTGTATTCCTTAAATTACGAAAATTAGGTTATCGTTTTTTTTAAATTCAAAAACTTTTAATTAGATCAAGGCATATTCATTTAGTCCTCATATCTACGTAGTTTCGGTAGTATTTTTATTTATTTATTATGAATGGTCCTAGTCGCCGGACAAAATATATTTTGATTTAGACCCGGCATTTGGGAGGCAGTTGGAACCGCGGTCCGAATTAATTAAGGTCACAGTTGCTAGAACCCTCATGGTTCGTGTTACGCACTCATAAGTGGTGATATTCAAATAGGAGTATTTTTAAGATAGGTAAAGTCAATATAATCATCCTTATAATCTGTGACCAACAGTTTATTTGTATTATCAACCATGCGAGCGACAGTCGTGGTCGTGGTGCGTGGTACGCACTCATTAGTGAAGATATTCAAATAGGAGTATTTTTAGAACGTACAGTCAACGTCAATATAATCATCCTTATAATCTGTAAAATCAGTTTATTTTTATTGTCAACCATGCGAGCGACAGTCATTGTCGTGCTTCGCACTTATTAGTGAAGATCTTTAAATAGGAGTATATTTATGAGAGGTAAAGTCAACATCAATATAATCATCCTTAAAATCTGTAAAAACACTTTATTTGTATTGTCAACCATGTGAGCGACAGTCGTGGTCGAGGTGCGTGGTGCTCACTCATTAGTGAAGATATTCAAATAGGAGTATTTTTAGAACGTACAGTCAACATCAATTATTATATTTTTAATATATCTGCATGATATGATTTCTTCCTTTACTAAGAATAAAGACTTATCGGAAGAAACCGAATTGTTTTCTCAAGACTTCGTCCGCAGTTTCCAGTTGCGTAAGTGTTGATAATTTAACTTACTATAGGGGATTTTTTTTTAAATCGGTTTTATAGTTTTGACTTTATTTATCATAAATAAACAATCAGTCAATCTTTCCTCATTGTAAAATAAGTATAAATTAGTGAAGAAGTTTAAATAGATAAAAGTTACTATTAGCGTTTCCTTTTATTCTCCTTCCGAACATACTGACCTCATATCAACAAATATATTGAATTTTTTACTTCTTATATGGAACCTCAGCCTGATTTTATTTTTGACCTCTCTTACCTACGATTGTTAGTATGAATAATGTATCTGACTGTACATTTCATAATCCGTGAAAATGTATTTAGCGAGTGTCATGTGGGCGAAAGCAAATGATAGTTATAAAAGCAATTATAATCTTGTCGCCAGAAACTCCAATAAAGCAATCAAAACACTGTCATCTTTGATAGCTACTTGTTAAAAGTATACCGTAAACTCCGTATCTTTGTATCTCTTTCAACAAGACATTGGCAGAATGACCGAAATGTTATTTATTTATTTTACTTAAAAAACTTCATGAGCCTACAGAGCTACAGTAGGTGGACTTTTAATGAGCATTCTCTCAACCTTGAGAAGAAAAACAGATAAGAAATAGGTGGTGAAGCGAGAACTTAATAAAAAATATAGTAACAGTACCAATTTAAGAGGGCAGCGAAATATTGTTGGAAGCCAATAATAAAAAATGGAATATAAGGTCAATCAGAAATGTAATTTTAGAAATATTTATGTAAGTACTCGTGTTTATTCCTACACCAGTCGCTCTTATCTTTTTGTAGGATTTTGCTTTTATTTAGACCATAGAGCAAAGATATTCGAAGACGCTCACATCCCAGACTCTATAATGTATTGTAATCTATACCAAAAATGTTAGTTTAGTTTTACGTTTAACTCTTACACGCAACAAGTAGCCGATCTTTTTGAAATACGGATGATAACAAGGTATAAAAACAAATTATTTAGTCCGTTAGATAGATACTAAATAAAATATTAGATCGTATTTTTTTGCATTTTTTTGGAGTAGGGTTTTGACAGAATGGTGGCCAATAGATGGCAGGCGAAGCGTAGGTCGTCCGAGAGCTAGGTGGATTGATGATGTTAGGAAAATCGCAGGTCGAAACTGGCTACGTAAGGCACAAGATCGCAATGGATGGCATGCATTGAGAGAGGCCTATACCCAGCAGTGGGATGCAGAAGCCTGTTGATGATGATGATTTTTTTGCAAAAATATGTTTGCACAAATGTAATGCAAAATGTATATTTTTCACTCGCGGTTTGATATGGTTTGACCTGAGGTTATGGCTAGTGTCAAATTTATCAATACGCGAAAACCTTGGTAGTAATAAGTGTAGTGGTTATTAGTAACTAGATAGCTAGTCACCAATAAAAAAATAACGATTCTGAATATTGCAGCAATCAATAACTTATTAGATAGACTCGTGTAAGTAGCAACTTAGAACAGTTACTTCTTACACGCGTTTCCAGTTAGGTTTTAGACCAGTTGATACCGTTAACTATTTACGCTTGCGACCATTCGATACTAACTCTTCTAGACTTAGTTTTGCTTTTTTACCATGCGTCGATAGCCAGACGACACAAGCGTAAAATATTGTTTCTAAGTAAATGAAAAGGCATATTTTGTTCTGATTGTAATACGCGAAGAAAATCGGTGTCTTGATACGTACCATTGATAAGGACAAACGTAATAATGACGTCACTTTAATCTGTTATCAGACGGAATTAATAAAACGAGGCTATATGTGTCACTATGTGGAATAAAACTGAGTGTACAATGCGGGTTCACACTACACCTGTTTTGTGTATGCTACTCGAAGGTAGGTCTTCTTCACCAATATAGGTTAGGTTCTCATAGCTTCTCTAAATAAACAAAAGTAAGATGACATGCTTGAGTAGTACAGAGAGGGTCGTGCTCCTGCAGTGGAGACTAGAAAGACCTATTGATGATGATGATTATGAAGATGACATGCACCGAGAGTTGTATGCAAAAACTAGCTTTTGACCGCAGCTCCGCTCGCATTAATATGGTTCCCTCGGGAACAGTATTTTTCTCCGGGATGAAAGGTAGGCTATGTCATTTTCCGTACTCCAGGCGATGTGTATGCAATTTTTTGTAACTAGGAAACGATTATTGGATGTATATTTACTTCGAATTAATTATTTGTCTCAGTTGCAAGAGATTGCATTTTAATATTTGATACTTTTTCAACTTTGATATGTCCACACGTTTCAGAGAAACCACTAGACGAATAATAAAATAATTAAGATAAGTTTTTCTTATTTTCGTGTATGTGGTGTACTCGATTTTTGCGTTTAATATCCACTTACTGCCCAACCCATCTGCATACTTACATACTTACTTATTAACCGACAACATACAAACCTTTCATTTTAAACCATTAATCACTCTATGTATCGGTGAAAACCTTATGAAAATCCATGCAATACGTTTTGAGTTTATCGCTTCTGTTCTCGGCGGCGGCGGAGGACTTTGTTTTATAATATGCAGTGATAGTGACGATAGTGTAGTGATAGAATATTACATCACAAAAACATTGTTATAAATGACGTAGGTAAATCTAATACTTTATATATTCGGATACAGTTTTATTACGTTGTAGACCATTTACGATGTGAAAAACCACCTAGATTAGCACCTGAATCATCGATATTAAATACAAGCTTTCCGATACCTACTCTATTTGTGCAATAAGCTAATGATGCAACCTATATCGGGCAAGTTTTATTTCAATTTATTTATAAAAGCTTCATTTCATCATCATCAGCTTTTCATAACCCACTGCTGGGCATAAGCCTCCCTTTTTCTGTGCCATCCTTCTCTATCCCTAGCCTTCGCAAACCAGTTCTTTCCTGAAACCTCTTTGAAATCGTTTCATAATTTATTTAAAATAAAGTTAATGACCGGGCAGTCGCAGTTGCAAGCTACTAGTCAAGGCAAATATAAAGCTAGCCATCTACGACTCAAAAGAAAATTAAGTTTAGGAATTAAAATTCCTTATCAATTAAACTTAGAAAACAAGTAAGCTTGGGATGAAATTCGGATGACCTCACCAAAGCTACAAGATTAGTAGGATTACCTGAATAGAAGGCGATTCCAAGATCGGTTATTCTGTAAATAGGAAGGTAAGTCCATAACTTAGTTATGATTATTTATTGCTTATCGGTTATTCTAGAAATTCCTATTTTCAGAATGTCCATTATTAAGTTGTGGTTATTCATAACTTTTTACTAAAGAATTTAACTACAAATCTTAAGTTTATAGACACTCTGTGCTTGCAAATATAAAACTTATTCAATTTAATGGTACATATGATACTTATGTTATTTCATCATTTTAGCGACAATTTATTTTTGGTGACGAAAGTCGTACGTCAATATTTTAATGACAAACAGATAGACTGGACTACAATTGAAGTTTAAACGCTTGGGTGGCCTTAAAAAACGTCACATAGTGCGGTCACACCTTAGTGCATCATTTGGTTGTGTTTATTTTATTTTTATTATGTTACGCTAAAGAATTTTGCTACACATCTAAAGTTTATAGCCACTCTTCAAGTCTTTACTGTATTTTTTTTTTCAATTTAATGCTACGTATGCAACATATTGTTATTTCATCATTAAAATTTTCATTTTGGCGACAATTAATTTTTGGTGATGAAAGTCGTACATCAATATTTTAAAGACAAACTGACAGGCTGGACTACAATTGAAGTTTAAACGCTTGGGTGGCCTTAAACCACATCATGGTGCGGTCACACCTTACTGCATTGCTGTCTGCGCCGACTAGGTTAGGGTTGCCAATTTTACAAAAATGTTTTTTTTTATTCATTCGTGTAATTCAGGCGTTACTTTGCGGAAGTTCAAGTTAAATGCACAGGTGGCGGAAGTATAATTTAACTCAAAGTGCATGTTTTTTTTTTTAATTGGCTTTCCTTATCGGTAACTAAACCACTGCGCTGCGTAAGGAGAATATACTAAGCCCAAATAATACCAATCATCAAAATATTTTTTCATTTATCCGGAAATCTAATATCATAGCGAATTAAGATTATTTTATCGCAAAAATAATTTAATGATAGATTTATTTTTGCATAAGCACACAAAATAAATACTAATACGGATAAAAAATAATAATAGATATAAATATTTACAACTTATTTAGTGCCATCGTGAAAATGAATGAAACTGCACATAGGTATTTCCGAATTTCGTAAATACTACCGTATTGCTGGGTAAGCAACGCACTTCAAGTAATATTGAATAGGTAGTCATTTATTTCATATTTATTTCATTTATCAATAGCGTTTTAATTTTACCAAAGTAGTTATTGGAATTATTATTTTGTCATCGAACAGGATAACGAGTAACAATTGATCCCTCAGCGATAATTTCGATTCTAGAACACGATAGGTACGTCCTGGTACGTCACGTGACAATGTGACTTATCACAGTGACATATGCACAGCGTAAAAATTTAACACTGACAGCGACATTCCCTTGGGGTGTAGATAGTTGGTCAGGGTTAACAGAGCCCGTCAAAACAACTATTTCTATAGGTCTAATGTCGGGAATCCAAAACTAAATCGATTAAGTATTAAAATATTTGGTCGTTTCGCCAATTTGTATGCAAGAAAATGTCAAATTTATTTTAGTTACCAACATTGGTCTCCAACGAAAATGTATTCATTTTCACGGCTGAGTCACCCCTTCAAGGGAATGTTGGTGGTTTTACACACGGTATATCACACAAAAATATTGAAAGGAGCTACTGCCAACCCTGCCTCCTGATCTCACATAGTCGTTGAACCGGTGTAACCAGGTGTTCACTATTAATCACGGCGGTATTATCAGCTCTTGCGAAATCAATATCATTGATCTAACCTCAGTTTATGTCAGGTCAATTTAGGATAATTATTTCAAAAGTAAGATTAGAAATATGCATCTAGTATTAGTATAATTTATATTTATTTTTAGTTTTACTAGCGTTTATTGAATTGAAAGTGCAGTTACTTTCAGCTTGTTTCTATTTGTTGTGAAGATTATTAGTTTGATTTGAACTCGTCTTATGCTACTGGCTTAAATATATGATATTATTTAAGCCAGAATGCTATTTTGTTATTGATTTTATATTTTTGAGGACTAGTTGCTATTTTACAAAAAGATCCACTGATATTGCAAAACACAGGATACTGAACCTTTTAAAACAAACATACCTAAAGTGATATACAAATTGACCAATCAGCTGAGCTCGTTGCAATGTTAGACTGCTTTTTAGGGTTCCGTACCAAAAGGGTAAATACCCTATTGCCGCTATATCAAAAAATCATTATTATCAGTACGATTCCAAATTGCACTTAGCCAGTTAAATTCGTATTTCATAAAGTCAAATATGAACATTAAACTGTTTTCAAAGAAAAAAAACACTTCAGTATGGTTAATCACTCGCTATGATTACAGCAACTATTTAAATAAAAAAATAACATAATTTTTAAAAATCTAATATTTATGCGGGTTAACTGTTTTGTGTGCTAATAAAGAAGGAATTCACTCGATCGGTATTGGAAGCGGCTGCATGCAACGTTCAACGCCTTTGAATATTTTGCATTCCTACTCCGCACACAACTTATGCATACATCGCGAGACTGCTTCGCTTGACAGAGAATTTTCACGACACCTAAAGCCTCGCCATAGAAACTCGTTAGTACTTATAATTAACTAGCTTTCGCCAGCAGTGCCATTAATAATAAAAAAAAAACTCCGAAGGCTATGAACATACTTGTAAAAAATCTAAAACATTTGCGGCTTAACTGTTTTGTGTATTAATAAAGAAGGAATTCCCATGGATTGGTATTGGAAGCGGCTGCATGCAACGTTCAACGCCGTTGAATAATTTGCATTCCTACTCCGCACACAACTTACTCGTATGCATACATTCGCCCAACGGAGAATTTGCACGACACCTAATGAAGACTCGTAAAAGCCTCACCATAAACTTGTTAGCGATTATAAATTCTTTTTTGCTTTCGCCCGCAGTGCCGTTCCCTTTAATGCAAATACACATACAATCACGTGAGACAGAGCCCAGGTCTATAAAAAACACATTTAGCATGTTGGTGGGTTTTTAGGTTGAGAACAGAATCAAAATAGTGATGGGTTGCAAGCTGCATCCCCTAGGAATCATCCTTCGATATTCGCTCATTCCCTTGATCGGCTTTTAAAATCTGCGCGGGAAAAGAAGCAGCTGGTACATTCTACGTTTTTTCTTTTCTCCCAGACCAGCATGGAAGTTTATAAAAAAATTCCGAAGGAATTCTACGTGTTGGACCTCAGCAAGCCTATCAAAGGACCGTGATATCAAACGATGATACAAAAAAATAATATATCTTTTATATATATCTTTCTTAATACATTTTTGTTCCATTGTTGCCTTATGTAGTCTAAAAGGCTTGACCGATTTTAAAGTGTCAAGTGTCATTAGATTCGTATTCTTCTCTGAAGTGTCTTAGGCTATATAACGTCAACAAAAAATCCTATAACCTGTTAAAAATGACATTCAGGATTTTTTATTTATTTAAATAATGCAGTTAGACACAGTTCTTTTAGAATTTTATTATATTAATGCCTATTCGTCAATATTAGAAGATAAGCACTTATCCTTCAAATACTGTTTGTCTACAATCTAACGCCTAATCATACGATTGCGATCGAGATAATGTTAGCGTATTGTTTGATAAGTTTGTTATATTTCGATCTTTATACTTTTCAATCCTCACTTGCCATGACGTCAGTACTGAGGTACACTTCACTACATATCACTATCACTGCATATTATAAAACAAAGTCCTCGTAGTTTTAGAGTTTATATTCGTGATAAACTCTAAAACTACTGTACTGATTTTCGTGTGGTTTTCAACAATAGATAGATTAATTCATGAGGAAGGTTTGTAGGTATTATAAACGCCCGGGCGCAGCCAGGGTGGGCTCGGGGGGCAAGCTAGAGCCTTTAACTATATATTCTCTAGACACCGTAATGCCTTTATTTCAATGATTTAAAAACCGGCCAAGTGCGTGTCGGGCCACGCGCAGTGTAGGGTTCCGTCTGTGTAGGTATATTGTGGTATATTCCAAGTTATAAACAGCATTTCGCTTTTATATGTCTAACGTCGACCTGCTTATCCTTTGAAAACACCCAATACTTTTACCTTATACCTTCAGAAAGTGTAGTTATTTTACGTGCCAACGTGTATTTTGTTTCGCTCACCAGTGTACGTGGGAATGTTTTGATACTGATCGCGGTTCGTGACGCGAGTATTACGAGTACTTACTCGCCTCGCATTGTGATAAGTCGGAGCCTTGTGCTAATTTCAAGTATTATTACCTATTATGTCTACCACTGTGGGGCTGAAGAGACTTAGATTCAAGATTCAGTCTTATATTTGAGTAATATAGGTTTTTCAGAACACTAATTAATTGTCATACTTGTGTTTACAATAAATATAACAAAAAAAATAAATTGTAGTCGTCAGTAATTTACTTATGGCTAAGTTAAGGCTGTTTCCAAAGCGGAGTGCAGAAGAAGCGGCAACAAACTGCACAGCGCATTTCCTCCAAGCAACGTCAACTCACAATTAGAAATCTTAGAACCTTAGCTTCATGAGCCAACTAGCGCCACACATTATTTGTATAATGCGGCTAAGTTGGGTTTACTTATTTAGGAACTGATTCGGTTTATTCCACCTGAATGCCCAAAGGCGCCTCTTTATCCCACGCTAGTGGAATCTGATCACCTACATAAAAGTAATAAAAGTAACTACAAATTTTAAGATTTTAATTAATATTAATTTTTTTTTCATTATATTGTTAGTTATATATTTTATTATGTGTATGGGGAGAGCGTCATAGAACTACTAAATTTTTAAAATTTTTAGAAGGTTGGCACTATAAACTTAATTACTAATAATTCACAAACTAAAAATTATAAATTTACTTTTATAAAGACGCATCACTGGGTACATGGGTAGCGTTTAAGGCGCTGTGGTATGAGACACTGCCGCCACCCAGCAATTAATTATTTTAGTCCTAAATCATATCAAATTTTAAAAATATAGTAGCTGAGTGCCCTTCTAAATTACTTAAACTACTCTAAATATGTTAGCAATCCCGTGCATCAAACCGTATTTCTTCGACAAAATTATAGGAAAAAAATAAACGATGTAGTTAGTCTCTATCCACCGCAGGAAATTGTAATATTGTCCGAGGAGCACCGGCGCCGGAATAACAAAGAATTCACTGGCTCGGAAATTTAATAATCGAGGTTATCCAGTTATTGGGCAGGACGGAGCCATTCCATTGCTATTGGCATTAAGGGAATATTTGTTATTCTTTAATATCAACATCAAATGGTTACAGGTTAATATGAAATTCTTTAATATCAACATCAAATGGTTACAAGTTAATAAGAAATATAGTTTTACTTACATCAATATAGAGCTCGAGGAAAAGAATGGAGCATATTTTAAGAGCCTACTCCGAGCCGGTAAAAGTCATCTTAGGAGGTTATATAGACTACCTTTCGTCGATTTTAGTATAAGCTACGAATTCAGAGGTCTGAGACATTTATATAACACTAGCTGTTACCCGCGGCTTCGCCCGCGTAATTTATAGCTTATGTCCTTCTCAGTACCCGAATCTATGTGTATGCAAAATTTCATGACGATCGGTTCAGTAGATAGGGCGTGAAAGCGTAACAAACAAACTAACAAACAAATAAATAAACAAACAAACAAACTCACTTTCGCATTTATAATATTAGTTAGGATTAGGATTAGGATAGGATTAGAAAGTTAGGATTAGGATTATATAAGCTCAAGCTCTGAATTCGTTGTAATTCAATTTTTTTTTAAGCGTACGATATTTTTTAGACCACAAGATAAATAATATATTCAGACAAAAAAACGCGCGGTGGCGTTCTATTTCTTGGGCTCCCCAATTAAAAAGTCTGAAACTTAACTTCACTCGTTCAGTATTATTATTGGTAATATTTTTCATTATTTTGCATTTCTGATTATAATTATCAGCTACACATACAACTATGAAGATTCCAAGTTAGTCCTTTTAAAAGCTTTCGTTCATGTAAATATATACTTAAAACAAAGGAGAAAAGTCAAGTGCTCGGCGGCGCTAGAATTTTTTTACAACTCTTTTAAAAATGCAACCTACTTGATTTAAACAAGAGTTAAAAGATCGCTTGGCGTTTTAAAATGCAAATATACCTCGAGTTACTTAGAGTTCTGGGGGAAGTAGAATTCGAACCAAAGTGTTCATTTAAACTAATTGTAATGTTTGCGTAGTCTTAGATCGGGCTAAAAAATAATTTATTATGTTTCTAATTGGATAACGTTTTTGTTCACGACTTGTTAGTGCTTTTCGCAAACCCAGAAAAATCTGGTGCTCAGCGGTCTGTTGGTAATATATGTAAGAATTATGAAGATTTTATTTCCCTTGTTATACCTTTCATTCGTGTAAATATATACTTAAAGCTAAGGAGAATAGTCAGGTGCTCGGCGGCGGTATTCTAGTTAATTTTTACAACTCTTTTATAAATGCAAACTGCTTGATTTAAACAAGAGTTAAAAGATCGCTTGGCGTTTTAAAATACAAATGTACCTCGAGCTGCTATAAAGAGTTCGAGGGGAAGTAGGATTCGAACCACAGCGTTCATTTAAACTAATTGTAATGTTTGCGTAGTCTTAGATCGGGCTTAAAAATAATTTATTATGTTCCTAATTGGATAACGTTTTTGTTCACGACTTGTTAGTGCTTTTCGCAAACCCAGAAAAATCAGGTGCTCAGCGTTCTGTTGGTTATATATATAAGAATTATGAAGATTTTATTTCCCTTGTTATACCTTTCATTCGTGTAAATATATAGTTAAAGCTAAGGAGAATAGTCAAGTGCTCGGCGGCGGTATTCTAGTTACTTTTTACAACTCTTTTATAAATGCAAACTGCTTGATTTAAACAAGAGTTAAAAGATCGCTTGGCGTTTTAAAATGCAAATGTATCTCGAGCTGCTATAAAGAGTTCTAGGGGAAGGGGGATTCGAACCACAGCGTTCATTTAAACTAATTGTAATGTTTGCGTAGTCTGAGCTCGGTCTTAAAAATAATTAATTATGTTCCCAGTGTAAAATTAATTGTTCTTCAGATGTAAAATGTGACTTTTGCGCGTTCGGGTTCAGAGATAAACTATAGCCTCTAGCGCTGAATATACTTACTTATTTTTTTTAAATAAGTACCTACACAGCATGATTACGGGGCTCACTTTTTTTATAATGGGAACTATGAAAGTAAGCCTTTCTATTCATTCCGTCCCAAGGGCTGATCCCTTATCTTTATAAGAACTTAAAACTTAAAGGAAGTTCCTATTAATATTTTACTATAAGTATAGCTATGGGAAATATTGACACTTATCATCAGGTGCAATATTTCAGATTCAGATTCAGATTCAGTTTATTGCAAGTCACAAGTTAAAGGTTGTTACATAGAGATAAGTACATGTGACGCCCTGCAAGGGCACAGCAAACATGAGGGCAGCTAGTTGCCTTTTTACTTACAAATTACTTAATTTTTTACATTTTACAATACACTGTTTAAAACATAATATTAATTTTAAACAGTAGGTAGAGAAATTAAAGTGAAATTGTAACAAAATTATCATTAAAAAATTCAGATATTTTGTAATAACATTTATTTATGAGGAGCTTTTGTAGATTTTTTGCGAATAGAGAGTATTTTTAATATTTTTTATGTACTGAGGGATATGGTTATATATTTTTATAGCCATATGATGGGGGCTCGATGAGACAAGTTTAATTGTAGTGTTTGGTCTTTCTAACATGTTTAGGTCTCTATTATTTCTTTTATTCCTATTTTTTCTTTGAGTATATAGAGCTTCGTGTTTCCTAACAAATTGGCATGATTCTAGAATGTATATAGATGTTAAGGTCAGGATTTGATGTTTCACGAAATATAGTCTTCAGGATGTCATTTGGTCAATATTAACAAGTATTCTAATGAATTGTTTTTGTATTGTAAATATATCATTCACTTCACATGAGTTTCCCCAAAGGACTATGCCATATGATAAAATAACTATGCCATATAATTTTAGCTCCGCCTGCCTGGACCCCAGCCCTTCTTGGCTAGGCTTTTGTTCACAACATATTAACCATTGTTATTAATACTTATCCTAGATAATATTAATGATGCAAAAGTGAGTTTGTTTTTTATTTCGTTGTTTGGCTACTGAATGAACATCATGTAATTTTGCATACAGAGAAGGACAAAGGGCACCTGTCATAATGGAAAAAGGTATTGTTCTTCAGGGATCGACATTACCCTACCGTTAGCGGGTTACTTTTACTAAATTCACTTAGAAACTTATTTTAAGAGGCTTACAGCACCAAAACTAGCGACACTCGTTATTTAATTCTTGTTCTCCGAAAAAAGAACAAATTGAAAAAATCTACGAAGTACTTCCTTAGTAAATTACTTGTAGTATTTTTAGAAGAACTTTTTAACGACATCAGCGTTTCAGATTGAGAGAACTATTCATTACCGCCAAAAGTGGCCGCTTTTGGCGGTAATGCGTAGTTCTCTTGAATTACCAAATTCAAAATAATGAAAAGCAATACAAAAAATACTAGAAGTCATTTACTAGTGAAGTACTTACGTCGATTTTGTCAATTTGATCTTATTTATTAGTAAAAGAAATAAAACCAAGGGTGGCGCTAGTTGGCTGGTGTAAGCGCCTTAACTAAAATGCAAACTGCATAATTTAAACAAGGAGGTAAAAGATCGTTAACTGTTTTAAAATGCAAATGTAAACCTAGCCAGAGTAAAAAAAAAGAAGAAGTTCTGGCCGGACGTGGAATTCTATTCACTACATTCAACTAGTTACCTTACCATGTTTACATTTAACATAAAGTATATGCCTGAAATTTATGATATTAGTCTTTTCTTTTAGTTTTTACTAGCAATATTCCTTAAACTTTATCCGAGTAAATAAAATAAATAAGTAAATTATAGCCTATGTCGCCCACAGATAAATTAGCTGTTCATAGTTCATAGTTTGGTATAACTGTAATGCTGTACAATTTTGTTAATAAATAAATAAATAAATAGTAAAATTATTGTGAAAATCTGGTATATCCTTTTTCTTTCAAATGACTGATTTTATATGAGGACAGCACTGGATCCACTAAAATTCATTTATAGTTAAGGGGCTTAGATCAGCCGACTAGAGCCACCCATCATTTTATTTCGTTTACTACTAAATCAAATTGGTTCGGCAGTAAATTACTTGTAGTATTTTTGGTATTACTTTTCATCAATTGTCTTCTTTTGTTGGTAATGAGTAGTTCTCTTAATTTACCACATGGAAAAGTAATGAAGATTATTACAAAAAATTCTACAACTAACCTACCTAATTACTTAAGTATCCTTTTAATTTATAATTACCTTATGAGTAAAAGAGCAATGACAGGTGACGGGCTTATTTAAGATTAAAAGAGTAATGAGCAAAACTAGCGCAGTTTCGCTGATAAAAGCCTTTTATGGTTCCCGTGAAAGAATTTGCAGACAAAGTAGATCAGTTAGATAAAATCTTATTTCGTAAGTGCAGTTTTGTGAATCAAACACACGTTTCGCAATACAAGTAATTAAAAATTCAAATAATTAATGTTTACGACAACCCTGTCCTTTAAAAAGAATGTTGATCACTTTAGTTTATAATCAAAATGGTGAGATTTTAAAGACATCATAAATTACACACTCGTGATCGCGTTTCATAACGTTCTGACCTTATATTTTATCCGTTCACTAATTTAACGCTAAATCCTTCCATACTGGTCTGGGAGTAAAGAAAAAACGTAGAATGTACCAGCTGCTTCTCATCCCGCGCAGACCATAAAAGCTGGTCAAGGGAATGGGTGAAACCTTAGAATAGTATTTTATGCAACGGTTTTATAATAGGGGTCTTAAAAGGTGAGTTGCGCGGGTAGCGATACATCTTTAGATTCCAATTTTAACCTAGTCGCCCATCAACACGCTAAATGTGATCTTTGGGTCTTATGACCTAGGGTTCTGTCTACCCCATAAGGGAAACAGACGTGGAAATATATATGTATATACTAATTAAACGCAATGTTTACATGAGTGTTTATAGTAGAATAAACCATAACACAGATCAGCTGTTTCCCGCGATGTCGTCCGCGTGGGTTTCGGCGTGATCATTTCAGCGTGATCGGTCAAAAATAACATCTTTAAAATTTATTTGCAATATGTGACCGACACAACAACTAGGCAAGAAATGAGGCAAGTTTAATAATTTTATTGATATATTTTTTTTCGCGCGCAGCTTGTCAAGCTTCAATTTGGTTTTCTCGGAAAACAGGACAAAGGTATCGTATGTCCTTTTCCATAACCCAAACAAGACATATGCAAAATTTCGTAATGATTGGAGGTCATAGAACTTGAAAGCCACGTGTAGCGTGTTATTGTGCAATAAGGTGGAGAGCAGAGTAAAGACAATTTTCATTCAGGACCAGCAGGCCTATTTGCTAACTTTTGACAGCTACGGTGTACATCCTTTTCATGGTAACTTCAATATTTATTACGGCTTCGGTATGAATGAGGAAAACCGTAATGGATGCTAAAGTGACAATCAAATCGTTGTACACCGAGTTAGTAAATCGGCCTGCTGGCCGCTAATCAAACGGGGGCTTGATTCCCGGCCAGGTCCTGAATGAATTAACTACTGAGCCACCGAGGTTGAGTTTCTTCGATATTCTACTCACAAAATTGACGTAAGGTTGAACAAAAAGCTGATAACTGTTTTTTGCGAATCACCCCGCCATCATTTATTACTACAACACCACGTGGTGGGTATTAAACGATTAATTATTTATTTGCTAATATAATCAACGGCTTCCGAAATATTATATTGCTCTTGTAATAATTGGATAACGTATGATTAGATACCTTGCTTAGGGTTTCCCCTTAACAACGGATAAATATTAAATGAGGCATTTGTATGAGGAAATTCCTTTATCTATATTATAGTATTTGGCAATATAGTTTAGTTATTTATTGATATAGTAAGATCTTCGATATTGTTTGGGCCCGATTTTCGTATGTGTTATATTTTCAAAAAGAAGAATCTCCCACAATCGAATGCGCTAATATGATTACTATGTCGGGAAACCCAAAATCAGTTTTGCATCGGTTTGGAACACGGCAAAGATGCATTACGACGTAAATTAATTCACCTTACCCCGTATTTTTTCCTAGCCTGGCTATTCTAGAACAAAAGTTAGATGGCTAAGTCTAACATGACAACATGATTCTGGCCACGAGGGCTATACAGAATCCAGTTGCAATATCTGTGACTGTGGTGCATCTCTCCAGACCATGACACATTTATTGTCATGCCTGTTAAATTTGGGCGACAAATGAAAAAGGCACAGTTAGTATTTAAAATAATAAAATATTTATTTATTCAATTATTTAAGGAGGTGTGTGTTTTAATACGCGATTATAAGCAACGCGTGTGCAGTCTAGTCACAGACGAGGGATAGAGTCAACTAGTACAGGAACCATACACAGCCCTTCCACATATGTTTATTTTAACGTCAGAAAGAGACGAACAATACAACTAATACAATATCAAAGTAAGATAGATTTATTTTTGTCGTTTAGGCTTTATACGCCTATACCAACAATGCCCAGTGCCTAGAGACCTGCACACTGGAGGACCTGTACATTACTCATTATGAAAACATGGCTTTACTCACGTCTTATTACGTCGGATCTGCCGACTAGTTTCGTTAGCGTAGGTGTGTTGGTAGTAACAGACCGAAACTAGTCGGCAGATCCGACGTAATAAAACGTGAGTAAAGCCGTGTTTTCATAATTAATTTATCTCGCGTAAGTTTTAATATTATTATTGTATATGAATACAGAGAAAGACATACAAATTACCCCGTATTAGGCGAAAAAGGGAATTTGACTATCGAATCGATCAGAAGAAGACATGACAACGATATTCTCGAGGCAAGACTATAAATTGTAACAAAGGTCAGCCCGGAGTATAATGCGGCAATTATCTAGAGTTACGAACAACTTAGAAGGGCTAATTAAAGGTAATTTCCATTGGGGCTCATTTGACCTCGTCTCCGCGGCGTGATGTCACCGAGCGGATCCGCTTTCGTTCGGAAATGCGATAATAATAGTGATATTGGAAATAATAGATGCTGTTAATTGACAATTTGTATCGAGTACTTACTCGACCAGAATATATGGAATAGCTGTTTTTTCATATCCGCTGTTTAATACAAATTGTCAATACCTATTGACAATTTGTATGAAACAGCAGATTTTTTTTGTTGAGTTGCAGAGTCGGCCCCTTTGTAAAAATATTTCATATTCATAACACAATCACCACCTAAGAGGTTTTGTGCTTATTCTTTAACACATTGTATAAATCGTCCACGTAAATTATAGCGTTTGTCACCCGCAGATTAATTAGCTTTCTATAGGACAAAGAAATAAAAATTTCGATAAAAGATCCTGTAGTTTCAGAGTCTATCCAAAGCAAACAAACAAACAATCAAAATTTTCCTCTTGATTATATTAGACGTTAATATAGTGAAGTGGTAAAATAGTGGATATATCCACTACTTATCTTATTAGTAAAGATTGACGGTACTCTAGTAACGTGTTAAAATAGTGGATATATCCACTACTTATCTTATTAGTAAAGATTGACGGTACTCTAGTAACGTGTTAAAATAGTGGATATATCCACTATCCTAGCCACTCCTGATCTCAGTATGTCCGGAGCCGAGGGCAGGATTACCAAAATCCCGATGAAACTGGTCTAACAGCAATCCCAGGATTGTCTCCCTGGGCACGCATTTCCGATATTGACCTCCTATATTTGAGTGGTCCGCTGTGTCCCCTCAAATATTGGTGCTTTTAACTAGATAACATGTGACGGCTTTGTACGATTGGCTAATGTAAATTTTTCGCTTCAGTCTGCTAAAATTTTCTATTATAGTTGTTAGGTATTTTTAGGCATTCACAATGCTATATTGTTTGTTTGTTTTTTGTATGTGTAAGTGGCCAACACTGGTGTCAGATTTTTCTAGCTGCCTTAAGGCATCTGATATAGCTTAACGACATGCTATATTGAATATACTCTTAAAAGAAATAAGAGAAATTTTGTAATTTTTATTCAAAAGTATTGGCGGGCCAGCAAATTCACTGTCAAAACAAAAAAATTTAGGTCCGAGCTTAGGTGTCATTCGAAAACTTGTTGATATCGATGTGCTGAGTCACTCTTTCAATGGAATGTCGAGGATAGATTTAAACACTGTATAAATATTATATATGAATTAATATCCACATTTCCGTACATCAGCTTTTAAAAAAATAATCCAATCAACAAATAGAAACACGTCATCAGTCTTACAATACAACTGATTGATTAACGCAAAAACATAATCGTATCTGTTTTCCTATTTCTTGTACCATTAGCGTCAAATTAACAAGGAAGGTGAAGTAAAAAAGATCACATTTCCATTTTAAATGTGTATGCAACTTCACGGAAAGTTACTTTGTTTTTCTGTATAATTTCCTATTTGTAAGGTAGAATCACGCAAGTCCTATTTCGTCCGATTATGTATTAATAGCTTTTGCCTGTGGCTTTTTGCTCTATGTAGAAGTCTTAGCGTATAGCGTACATAATAATACAAAAAACATAGGTGGTAAATTTATGTTTCAATCTTAGTTTTTATCATCAAATTGTAAAATGTGGCTTCTAACATCACATATCTAGAAGTAAATCTTATACCCGTAACCATTATTTCTTTTTATGTCTTTATTAGACATACTAGATTTAGATATCGATATACGAGGAGCCCGATGGTCCAGTGGGTGTGAGCTCTATGAGCGCTTACGTATATTAAGCAACCCCTGGTGCAGTCCCTACTTGGATGGGTGACCGCAAGTGGCATAAAAATATCTCGAGCTCCTCCGTGCTTCGGAAGGCACGTTAAGCCGTTGGTCCCGGCTGTCATCGTTGATGGCAGTCGTTAAGCTATGTCAGATGCCTTAAGGCAGCTTGAAAAATCTGACACCAGTGTTGGCAACTTACACATACAAAAAAAAAAAAAAAAAAAAAAATTAGATATCTAGTTGTGGCATTCGCAATCAGCCATAATCGCCTCAGATACATAGGGACAGTCACGCTGATTTATGTGTATAAGCTGTGTAAGTGGTCGGCGCCAGTTGAAAAATCTTACACCAGGGTTTGCCACATACACAAATGGAAAGCAAAAGCAAGTAGTAGCAAAAGTAAGCCTGTATGCTAGTGTGTGGAGACTTTCAGGCTCCTTACTGAAACATTCAAGATATTAAACCCTCATGGTCATGTAGGTCAAATTTGGGATGCTAAAGGTACGCGCACATTATGAAGGGCCGCAGCGCTAAAATCCGCAGCCCAAAAATCCACTTAATTCGCTCGTGTGTATTTTCATATAAAAAATATACACGAGCGATATAAGCGGAATTTTGGGCTGCAGATTGATGAGATGAGATGTTTGTTTTTATAACAACTGATATATACAAATCTAAAAATGATGCGAAATACATTATAAAAATTATCAATCTAAACGAAATAAAAGTACTTCGAAATAAAATATCTATGAATGGGAATGTCTGTATTTCTATCGTCTAGTTACTGTTGTGACATTCGCAATCAGACATAAATCTAACGCGGGATACATGCAGACAGATATCAACTGATTTATGAGTGTATTGTATACTCGTAAGCCTGCGTCTGTGATATAAAAATATATTAGCTTTAGGTCTCTGGAAAGTCAAGCAGTCTGATTGACTAGACTTAGATACTAGGCTTTTATATATTGGACTGTTTAGACTGAGAGATCTCTATTAAACTGTGAGACAAAGTATCTAGTACCTATACATTGTATACTGTGTATATAGATACACAGCATAAAAAATAGCAAAGCTTATTTCAGATTCCACTGCTGGCTTTGCTTGTCTATACTATTATAAAGAGGAAATATTATTTTGTTTGCATTTAATAGACTCCGAAACTACTGGACTGATTTTAAATTTATTTTCACCTATAGATAGCTTATTTATCTGCGAGTATCATAGGCTATAGTTTACGGGAACAAAGTCGCAAAAAGGAAAATTGCTAGTAAAATACTAAAAAGACAAACAAAGTTATGGATCATAAGGTCGAATAGAAAATAAGTAGCGGCAGTAAGTACCTATTTGTTTCAGTAACAGAGAAATATCTGAATATACATATAAATTTATCCTCAGCAACAACGATCCTTACTCATATATAGTAATTAAAAAGTAGGAATTCGTAAGGACATAATGTAGTCAAAGAAATACACATTTAGATTCTTCGGTGCGTGTTGTCTATCCAAATGTCGATATCGCCATTTTGAATGACGATTGCTAAACAGTCCACTGCGCACAAAAGGTAATCGCACACACGTCGCAATAAGTACTTGGTATTAAACATTTTGATAAGTGCAAGTAAGAAAGTTCATACATTTGCTACTAAGCGATTAGTAGTAAATGTATGAACTTCGCACTTGCAGCCTTTAACTTTAGTGCAGAACTAGCGACTGCAAGAAGTCATAAAAGTCACTTTATACACACTATCCAAAAATGTGTGCTATATTTCCTCCGTTTTTAGGCTGGTTATACAACACATATAAAAACTGTTTTTTTATGTATTGACGACCCCTGTGTCTCAGTGATATCGCAAGTGCCTTTAAATCGCAGGGTCCCCAGTTCAATCTCCGGCCGGGTCTCGATGGAAAACGATCTTTTTCATATTTATCTGGTTCTTTGAAGTTTACCTATAGTAAGTTCGTTCGTTCATTTATCGTTTAAAAATTATATCGTCCTATGACACAAGCTCACAACTTTAAATGGGGCTTGCTCAATCTCTGTGATTGGTCCCTATATAGGCATCTATTTATTTTTTATTTATTAAAGATATACCGACTTGCTTTTATAAAGAATTAGGGTTTACAAGAAGTAAATGACAGCGTCTGATGCTATTATTCAAAACACACTTTAATAATAACAGCCAATATTTCTTTAATGTTGGTCAAAATGTCAACATCGTCGCATTGAATGGCGGTTGCTAACTAGTCCATTGCACACAAAAGGTGGTCGCACACATATCAATAGGTACTAGGTGTTAACTTTTGTGCAGAACTAGCGAGTGCAAGAAGGGATAGTACCTAAACACTTTTTACAGTACACTAGTAGTGTAAAAGTGGCAAGGCCGAAAAAGAAGTGCTACGTTTTAAGGTTTTTGTACGTATATCATAAGTAATAGTTTTATGAGTTTTTATTCCAATATGATTTCCAAATGTCTGAACACTAGTGAACAGCCTTTAATGTTTGAGATATAATAAAAATCTTTGCCTTATTCAAAATTAGCACTGGCCTTACTGTATCGAAATACGAGAACTCCACACCTCGTGACTAGTGACTGATCAGTGATCAATCACGGACTCGCGGAACTGGTTTGCCGCTGACAATCGTAATGACCCATCAGTTTGCGAGTCGTTTAATCTCTTGGTGATAGTTTACTTTATTTAGACAATAGCTGCTCACCCTGGTTGCGCCCGCGTATTTATTTAACACATAAACCTACCCGAGGACATGCTCTATATTAGATCTCTCTCTATATCAATGATGACATAATTTTTTTCCAATTCAATTTTTATCAAGACATTTAATTAAAACAATGCACACTCAGTCCACATATATATAAGTAGTTTATAAGGTCTAACTAGAATTGTGAGTTGACGTCGCTTGGAGAAAATGCGCTGTGCAGTTTGTTGCCGCTTCTTCTGCACTCCGCTTTGGATGCGGCCTAAACTTAGCCATAAGTAATTATTGACGTCAACAAAATTTTTTTGTTGTAAAAATTGTAAACACAAATATGACAATTAATAAGTGTTCAAAGAAACCTATATTAAATAAACGATTGAATCTTGAATCTAGAGTGAAAACACTATCATAATTGGCTAAGTAGCTTCCATGATTTGCCTATACTCTACACAGACACATTTACGCACTGGGGAAGCTTAATTTATGATATTAATGTACTATATCTGGATTCAATTGTCACTGGCCTTGCCGAGTCGAAATACGAGTATGAGATCGCCTCCTGAATCGTGACTGATCAATCTCGTGAAACTGGTTTGCTGCCTGTCAACCGTAATGACCCATCAGTTCGCGAGTCGTTTAATCTTTTTGTAGTATTTGACTTTATTTATATATTATGTGATAAAATACGTCATCTGCATAGAGATGACGTGATCTGACAGAACGATGTTTATCTTATCTACTTGCATATTTTATTTATATAATTGTATTACTTTTTTGATAAAGTCTATATGAGATACAGACAATTTTAACTACCGTACTATACGGTGTGCGCGCGTCTCAATTCACATTCGCACTGAGAAAGACCTTTGGATCCGGTCGAATCATATCGGCTAGTAGCCAGCTTTTTACGTGAGTTACCCATCGTCACATGTTTTTATTGCTTTATCAATTTGTATTGTTACACAGACAAAGTTGTTGAATATAAACAGACAATCACACAGATTGAGCTAGTCTCACCTTAAATTATGAATTGTTTGGTTGGAATATCCCAACTCACCAATTCTATGTTTCAATTAATTTATAATCGACCATACTTGCAGTATCAAATTACGAGTATGAATTTCCAGCCTTATGACTTATGATTATCAACCTTGGACTCACGGAATTGGTTTGGTGCCTGTCATCCGTAATTCCCCATCAGTTCCTGAGTTGATTTTGAAACGGTTATATATAGATACGTGAAAAAAATTACAGCAGTAGTATATATACTGAAGTTGAAAGGAAAACTATCAGACCTGAGTACTAAGTACAAACTAAAAAGTTATAGGCAACCAACTTATAAAATGTACTCGAAAATGAAAAATTTCATACATTTTCATTGTTACATGTTTTTGGTCGTTAAACTGTGAGGTGCGAGTGTGAACGGTGTGAATTCAAAGTTGTGATTCGCAACTACGGAACCCTACACTGCGCGTGGCCCGACACGCACTTGGCCGGTTTTTTATTGTATGTCAATGTTTTCCACCCATTTTTTCATTCTACCCGATCCTAAGGTATGTGTGTAAAGCTAATATGAGCGGTCGCCTAGTATGCAAACATTTGTAGTATCCTTTTAACAGATAATTTTCCGCACTTCTGAGTTTGTCATATTCTCTTATTTGTGTAACTTATTCGTACTATTCGAGCTTAATATTTGGCTATATATACTAATATAGCCCTAATAAGGTGGCTGTTGAACATTCAAGGGCGTCCTATATATTGTATGTATGTATAGTAAGTACAATAGCAAAGTGCATTACATGACTTATGCCTAACAATGATAACAACTCCATAAAAAATATTATTATTGTACTACATGGCGTTAAATAAGGCGATAAAAAGATTCTCCGTAAACAAAACATTACTTTAGGCATAGACTAATCAAATAAAAAAAATATTATCAACGTATACCTATAAACATATAAATACGACAACTTGACTAAATTTGTTGTTAGACTATACTCGTACACCTACGCAGCAAACACATCGACCAGATTAAGCTTCGAGAGCATGCAATATCCCTTCCAGCGATAATGTATGTCCATCGTCCTACATTCACCCCCCTTCTTCGATCAACTGTCTCGAGTTGACAGCATTACCTAACCGGCCGCTCGGTGCTCTACAAACTGCTCGTCGGCCACGCGCCTGCGCTCGCGAAAATATAAACTATAACTTAATGCCCTGTAATAAAGTTTAAAAATAAACCGTTGACTGCAAATCCAAATTGTTTATCTACTGCTGTTTACGTTCGCATGTCGACGATCGTCATTTAATTAATTCGATATTTGAACGCGGTAACGCGCTGTCATATCTCTCGGTTGCAATATTATTCTATATTTGAATATTTAATCACGTGCGCTCGCGCTTGTTTATATCGTACGGTCGTCTCTTATTTTACTAGGATATAAAACACCTTTTAATTTTTTGTTGCCTTGTGCTGCGTCATAGACAACTAACGAGTTTTAAAATTAGTTCTAGTGAAAGCCAGAATCTCGTAGTTGCGTCAAACTTTGCATAAATTCATGTGTGCTGATCGTGTCTTGTGTCTGAAAGTGAGAAATAATCCGTGATATTGTGATAAATTGTAATATGTGAATGAAAATGCTCGCTGGTGAGGAAGCCAGCATAGAATTAGTGAAAAAATGGTTGAGCCGTTCCATCGAAGAAAAAGAAACAGGTTAATAAAAGTGTACACTATATTGCGATGCAAAAATGTAAAAGTAACCTAGTTGAATTAAAATATCTATTTTATTCATCCTTAACACTTTCATCATCTGATGATGGTAGGTGCCATAAGATAACAATTTAGATTTGTAGAAAGAAAAGTTTAGTATTAATTTAGAAATACTAGAGTTTTTTACAAGGATTATTATGATGATATTTTATTATGATTATTTATATTATATATATTATATAGCTGTTAACCGCGGCTTCGCCCGCGATATATATAGCCTATGTCCTTCTCGGTACCTTAACCTATGTGTATGCAAAATTTCATGATGATCGGTTCTATAGATACGGCGTGAAAGCGTAACAAACAAACAAATAAACAAACAAACAAACTCACTTTCGCATTTATAATATTAGTTGGGAAGTTGGGATTTATGCTAAGGCTTATGTCTTGTATTTTCTACTCAAACTCTCATTCTTTTCGAAGAGATGTGTGTTATATACAAATAAAAATGTTGAGAAATTACATTCACCTAGTCTAATAAAATGTATTACATTTATCGAATGTTTATTCTTTAGATCAATGCTCTATTTACTCACAGAGTCAGTATTTACCGTGTCATTTGATTCTCAACTTAGACCATTTCCTTAACCTACAATATTATCATACACCTATTGACCTACCGGACATTCAATCCATGTATCTTGTAACTCGTAATACGAGTGACAAGGAGTTAGTCCTGTGTTCCAAATATAGATTCGGTTGTTTGAATCAATCAATCAAAATCTGTTGTCTGTTCTTTATTGCTCTATCAGCCAGGGACGTTCATTGCTGGACATAGGTTTCTCCAATAGATTGCACAAACTGCAGTCTTATACATGCTGAGTCAACCGACTCCCGGTGACCCTAATGAGGTCGTCGGTCCACCTGGTCGTGGGTCGTACCACGTTGCGCTTCCCTATTCGTGGCCGCCACTTCAGGACTTTAAAGCCTCATATCTACGTCACGCCTCCAATTGACAACATCTGATGCTAAACTGCATGTTGCACGGAAACAAACAACAAGCCGCGCGTCATGTTGTGCACCAGCCGGCAACGTCGCACGCTGTTGCGCAGCGTTTCTGACCATGTTAAACGTCACGTGTTGCGCGCCAAATGTTGAAAAGTGGATACGCACGGCCATTAGTCCTCCGTGTGTCCAGCCCGGCTGTATCTCTTTACCTTTAAGTATCTATATCTGTTATTAATAATACATTTTTGGTTGTTTCAGGCAGTTCCAGTGGGTCGCCAGGTGCGCGAGCGGGTCGGCGGTCCTCCCTCGCGCTGACCCCTGAAGATGAACCCCTAGTTGATGTCGCCGTAAGTACATCAAGATATTTTCGCAGAAGTCTTTCTGCAGTGTGTGAGTGACCCTGACGACTCCCTACTCAGATGTCAGCCAGTCAGTCAGCTGATTGACTGATATCTGGCCCACCAACTTGCATTGGACCAGCGCGGTGGGTTTATGGTCCATACCCCCTCATGATCTCACGATCAGTGGAGGGAAGGCCCCTCCTTCCCTCCACTGAGGCCTTTGCCCAGCAGTGGGAAACATATGGCTAGCGAAAAAGTCTTTCTGCTGCTTTCTGTACTGAAAGCATAGACAAATAACATTTCCTTCTATTGGGCTTATTGCGGCTTACAACAAAAAAGTCTAAAAGCAAGAAACTTTCTGTACTAACCAAAAGTAGTATTGGTTATAGGCAATGTTTGTTTTGTTTAAGTTTTTAAGCTGCGAGTGCCAATTGGCTCTGACAGATTACCAATCTTTTTTTAAGTTAGACGGTTTTAACAAGTTAATATCATACCTACGAAATAAAACTTCAACAAACACTTTAAAGTATATTAATAACACATGATTATATTGGAAAATCCAATACGTTCCTTCACGGTATCATTATAAAAGGAGGAAAAACATGGTATGTAATTACAATCCATACTAATAATTGACAACTAAATAAATAATACGAATACATATTTGGAAGAATACTATCGACTACACCTGTAAATCACGGAGGATTTATTAATAATCTTCTTTTATCTAGAGATTATTTAGGCCAACTTGATTTCATACGTTTTTAAGCAATCAATACTGAGTAATAAATAAATAGATAAATATATACGGACAAATCACACAGATTGAGCTAGCCCCAAAGCAATATATTGTCTTTGCCCCATAAGTTCGAGACTTGTGTTATGGGATACTAACTCGTCGATACTATATTTTAAATATAAATACATTAACGCTAAGCCTGGTTCGTTTGATGAGGAATTCGCTAAGTTAACTTTTGCTGTCTGGCTGAAACCAAAACGATTTCGAGGTATGCCTCAAGCAACAATATTTTCGAAATTTTTAACAATGAAGGATTACCGAGACACAATATAATTAATTTAATTTTTTATAACAGCATCTCGAGTCGCAATTTGCCAAACCCGACTTAACCCTATTTATATAGATATTTATTTGAAAAAGGGGTTCTTAATTGATTTTCTGTCTTGTTCCAATTAAATAAAAAGATATTCAAGAGCGGATGTGAAAAACCATCGCTTTGATAAAATTTACAATTTAAGTGTATCAATAAAACTGGCCAATCCAAAGTGTGAATTGGATTTACGCTCGGAGGGTTTTTACTAATTCACAGTTGCAGGATTTCTATTAACAGCTATAAGAATAAGACCTTACTTTATGCATAATTTCATGATTGTAGATCAACGTAAAGTACCTGTGGGGTACCCTTTTGCACTTAAGAGCCATATTATATTCGTAATATAATACAAACATAGACTATATGTTCACTACGGGACTTACCGCGATTATTTATTATTGAGTTTTGTCTGATATTTCGAAAATGGCAGCTGCAATGTTGTCGAAATATCAGACTCAAAAATAATCGCGGTAAGTCCCTCAGTGAACATAATAGTGATTGTGTCCGCGAAAGCTCAAAACCATATACATACAAACATACACACCTGTATACTATATAGAATGTGTATGTTACAAATCTGTACACAGGAAGGTGTCGTAACTATCTAAAATAGTGATATCAATAAATACAGCAGCTTAGGCTTGATTGATGGCCAGATTATCCCCGATTTGAACGTGATTTAAAATTAATATTTTGTGGAATCCTGCCGCCAGAAAATGATTCATTGGTATCTTAATATTGAAAGATTGGCTTTCATTTTCAAACTGAACGGATCTGAAAAGATCGGACGAAATATTGAAAATTTACAGTACTATCTAGTAGTAGTTGTAATGCCTAGTAAAGTACCAAGCTACTGTACATTTATTACTTGATACTATGGTCCAGAAATTACTACTAGGTAGTACGAGTACCGTCTAGTAAAGTATCGAGTTACTGTAAACTTGCAATATTTTGTTGCTAAGCTAGACAGCATGGCGGGAACTACAACTAGGTAGGTATACTTAGTTACGTAGCAAGATTAAACGATATCACAAATTGTCTGAGAAAAAACAATCTGCAATATTTCTGCGTTGTCCTTTGTAAAGCCTCTACGGATAAAGCAATATCGACAAGAGTTGCATTTATCAACTTTTGGTAACAGGCATGAACGAACTAACTATTAGTGGGTGGGCGCTGGCCAAGAGATTATATAAAGTTACGGGTAATAATTTTAATAAAACTACATAAAACTTTTGACTTCCGCGAAGAAACGCCTGGATCAATACATGTTATGTACCTATAATATTTAAGTATGAAGATAATATTAGCACTAGAAACATAAAAGTTGGGTAAGTATTTTAATGGCTTGTAGCCTCTTTGTCGACTTAGTAGACGTTTTCAATAATCCTACAATTCATTCACTTTTATACAAATGAGTACAAATAATTCAACGGAATGTAATCTATGTTTTATCGATTTAATCTAGTGCCTAATCTAGCGTTTCGTCACCATACACCGACACCGGACACTATGACTTACGTATGACACAACGCTAACCTGCTAATAACCAAAGTCAGTATTTTACATTAATGCAAGGTTATACTTAGTTACTTATATCTTGATAAGAATTTTTAGCAAATAATGAATTATGGTATGTCGGTATGTGAACGTGAGACTTTATAGTTCTAACGGATAACATACATTTCGGTTTTTTTGCGCCTTGTTTCTTACTATTTCGCCAAAATGAACATTCCAGTTCTCTTTCAGGATTTTGTGACCTGAATAAACGTATATTAGTCGTTACTAAATGTGCTTTGTTTTTAGTACATTAAAAAAAGCTTTGAAAGGATCGACCTAATACGCTATAGAATAAATTAATATATACGGACAAATCACACAGATTGAGCTAGCCCCACGGTAAGTTCGAGACTTGTGTTATGGGATACTAACTTAACGATACTGTACTTTATAATAGATACATATATAGATAAACATCCAAGACCCAGGTCAATCTGAAAAAGATCATTTTCCATCTTGACCTGACCGGGGATCGAACCCGGGACCATCCGTGTCGCAGGCAGGCGTGTTGACAGCTGCGCCACGGAGCTCGTCGAGAATGAAATGGGCAAACAGGCATTCGGCTCTTATGATGTATATTCATAAAAATGCCTTTATAAAGGTACTATAATACACTATTGGCTCTACAATCGTTGGAAATATTTACATAAAATTATCACTAGCCGTCGTCGTGTTGATTGAGGTTAATTAAAGCAGCGGTGATTTGTGTAAAGTTAATCAGTAATCAGTGCGGTTATTGATAGTGTTATCAGCCGCGGCACAACACGAAAGCAGCCCAGTTGGAGAGTGTGAGCCTTGACGGACAGTGCTTGGCGAATTAAAAATCCTGGAAGTTAGTGAAATTCCGTGGAGTGAAACGTCCTTCTTATTTATATAGTATTATTCTCGTCTTTTAGTACTTTTGTTGTGTTAATAAGCAAACAATTGGACTAGTGAATGTCTTTACAGACATTGTAAGTGATATATAAAAGACCTGAAACTACTAGTGATGTTTTGTGCATAATTATTCGTGTGTGGTAACCTAGTATTTTTTGCCCCTTGGCTAACACTGTTCCGAGTTTGCACGCAATTCTGAAATACTGTGCAGTAAAAAGTGCTCCACCTGTAAAGGATTTATTTATGGAATATTAAAAATACGACCGACGTGAATTTGTGGTCTTTGAGAAGTGTTTTAAATCCAAAATGTAATCCAAATCATGCGTTGAATCAAAATATAAGTAATCACCTTAAAATTATTGAAAGATTTTTACAAGAAACTACTGTAACTAGTGTGACAATTGATAATTGTAATATCTTATCGGCTAATTAATCAAGGGAACTATTCTCATTATCTGTAATCGCTAAGGGCTAAGCGCGATTAGCCTGCCTTGATTTCAAATCGTCGACGCAGATTTACTACAAATATAGATAATAAGTATATCTGATGACTAAGTAATCGGATAATTGACAGATCCCTCCATCCGCAACCTTTGATGTTTGAACACAATGGACGCGAGCCGAGATGATATTGTCTGCGATGATGAAAGAATCGTCGAAAAGAAGAGAAACAGAGGTTGCTGGGATAAATTTAAAAGTTTATTTGATGATCGAGGTTTCGATTTAGCATACGAATATAAAGATTCAAATTCTATTACAAGTTATAGACCAGTTGATAGAAAGACATCTGTGGTTAATACTGGAAGAAATTCTATAAGTAATAGCGAAGCGAGTGTAGATGATGTTACAGACAATTTCTATGAGCAATTTGCTAATCTCGGCGATGATGCAAAGAATGACGTGGATTTGTACAAAAGATCATCGGCTTTCAAGCGGGTATCTATGCGGCCTAGCATGTATTTGGCTAACATCATGGAGGAGACGTCGAGCACTGGGGAGGTGGAGATACACGAGGTGGAGGAGGTAAGCTTATACAGTTTTTTTAATGGACTACGTAGCTGGCTCCGAGGGAGCTTTGGCTACTTTAGATTCTGAGGTGAGGGCAGAGTGCCCTCAAACCGTAAGGCAAACATTACCAAAAAGCCCCCAAGAGGGACGGATGACGGACCTCGGCTTTGGGCGTTACCTGTGTGCACAAGGCTTGGAGAGGCAGCAAAGTCTCATATGACTAATGAGCCGCAATTTTTCATGTATATCCTGAAGTCTGAAAGACCAAACTGAGAAACAATTGCATACATTTGGAGAGCAGCAACTCTCATGTTTTGCCGTATGGGCTGGGTAAGGTGTACGGTAAGATAGTGATAAATATAGCCGTGGCAACTTACATGTATGACATATTAATAAGTATTAATAGCAGTAAGTAGCTATTTGAAGTTGTTATAAATATTTAATGACAAAGCTGTCTTGTTACTGCGTTTCTTATTTCAAGAGTCCTTTATGCAAGTAAGCACTTTTAAGTAGTTCATCGCAAACTGTAACAGATAGCACTTATTCAAGCGGTTCGGAAGAAAATGAGTGATACCTACATTAAACATTCTTTGACTATATACCAAATTAAACATTATAACAAACAAAAATACTGCAAATAGATGATTAACAGTATCATTTAAAATGTTGTAAGGATTCTAAAAATACTTATCCCGTACATCCAAATCCATTAATAAATAATTGTGTTCAGTGAAATAAAATAAAACAAAAAACTGGAGAAGAAACACACGTGAACATTACACTGTTTTCTAGGCACTGATTTAAAACAATTTTAATCAGTGTATTGAATTTCTTAAGTTACTTAATTCGCAAACGAAAGGAGAAATCAAGTTGCCGGACTTAGTGATTATATGCTCTTTGACGGACGTTTTTAAATGACTAGCTTTGACATGAAACGGACAGACGAGACTTACATGTACGCTCCGTTCAGTTATCAAGCTGTTATATTTTCACACGCTCTCCTGCAATCCAATTAGTGAGAAAGTCTTCGCCGCGGTCAACAAGCTCGCCGTATAAGCACATAAGCCTCTTAGAGTGACAGCTCGATTGACAATCGCTTAGCTAAGCTCGCACGCAAGTTAGAAAGTTTAAACTGCGATCATTTTCTTAAGTAAATACAGCCGTTGTACAAAGCCTAATGAGTGAATATTATGGATAAAGAAGACACTATATGTATTGTATTTTGTTTTAGTGGTAGGACTGGTAGGTATATCACGGACCAAATCTACGTTTAGCAATATATTGTGCGCTTAATGGCATATGAGATTAGAAATTAAGAAAGATGTCAGTCTATTAACACTTGAATTCATGGAAAGATTCTATCAATACTCCTAAATCTTTATTTACCTAGACTAACACGGTATCTCCGTTAGCTGAAATATTTTCACACTCTCCTAGAATCTAATTAGCAAGAAAGTCTCCGCCGCGATCAACAAGCTCGTCGTATAAGCGTAAGCCCCTTACAGTGACAGCTCTATTGACAATCGCTTAGCCAAGCTGACTCGCAAGTTAGAAAGTTTTAAACTGCGATCAGTTTCTCAAGCAAATGTTGACGTTTTGCAAAGACTACATCAGTGAATATTATAGACTAGCAGCCCTACCCGGCTGCGCCCGGGCATGTATTATACCTTAAAACCTTCCTCGTGAATCACTCTATCTGTTGGTGAAAACCGCATGTAATTCCGTGCAGTAGGTTTTGAGTTTATCGCGAACAGACAGACAGACAGACGCGGCGGAGGACTTTGTTTTATAATATGTAGTGATATACTAGATATACTAGATATTATAGATGTAGTATTTTGTTTTAGTGGTAGGTAGATCAGAGACCAAGTCCACGTTTATCAATATATTGTGGGCATAAAATGGCATATGGGGAATTTGACATTAAAATAGCTGTCTATAGTCACTCAATTTTGGAAGGAGGAGAATTGACTATAGACAGACTTCTTAAAAAATTCAATCACCCAAATTTATTTAGGCATTTAGAAGCTATTTACCAAGACTAACTCAGTATCTCCGTTAGCTGTAATATTTTCACTCTCCTACAATCCAATTAGTAGAGAGTCTTCGCCGCGATCAACAAGCTTGCCGTATAAGCGCATAAGCCTCTTACAGTGACAGCTCGATTGACAATCAGTTAACTAAGCTGACACGCAAGTTAGAGACTTTTAAACTGCTATCACTAAAATCGACCAAATCTACGTTTATCAATTTGGGGGATTAGAAAATAAAAGACTGCTGTCAGTATATTGTCACTCAAAACGGGGGAAGAATTATATTTAGTATTAAGTCTAGTTTACCTAGACCTCCGTTAGCTGTAATTTAGGTATGCCCCGCGTAAATGTATTTTTACACACTCTCCTGCAATCCAATTAGTCAGAAAGTCTTCGCCACGATCAATAAGCTCGCCGTATAAGCGCATAAGCCTCTTACATTGACAGCTCGATTAACAATCGCTTAACTAAGCTGGCATGCAAGTTAGAAAGTCATTTAATAAGGACTTGCAGTTTTAAACTAGGGAAATTTCTAAAACTATACTTATTGCTTTACTAAAATTGATATTTTCCTCAAATCAGCTCTATGTAGGTGTTTATTTGTCTTATATATCATTGACTAACATTCGCTCGCGTCAATGTTGGCCCCTCGGCAACAGCACGTTTTCCGGGATAGAATGTAAACTATGTCCTGTCCATCTTATCTTATCTTATCTTCATTGGGGCCGATTAAAAAACGCCGTGTGGTTCCCGGCAGAGTAGAATAGGACCACTCCAAGTCATCCCGTGGATGTTGTAAAAGGCGACTAAGGAAACACAAGCTAAACAAAGCTTAGAAACATCAAAGAGACCTCTCCAACCCGTCTGGCCAGCGTGGCGAGTGTAGGCAAAATCCTTTGACTACTCAAGCTAATATACTTATATGGCTCTGGTAGTACAGAGAGGGTCGTGCTCCTGCAGTGGAGACTAGAGAGACCTGATGATGATGATGATGATGATAAATCGAAAGCACGTCTAACCTTTGGGTTATTTTGTACTTACCCCATGCCTTACTCACCCACACGGTGATTCCCGAAGAAGTACTGCATATGTCCTGTCCATAGTCCAGAAAACGTGTGTGCAAAATTTCATGATGACCGGTTCAGTAGTTACATCGTAAAAGCATAACAAATTAACTCATTTCTCCCTTAGAGTATTAGTTGGGATTGAATTGAAAAAACAGTACAGGTAATACAAAATCTACGTAAATTAAGGAGTTAAAAATGTCTATAGTTTAATATGTGTTTTGAAAACTGTGCGTCTCCAGAGTAGGCATTTTATTAAAACAACTTGTTCTGCACAGCGATAATGGGCCCCGAATTAATTTATTAATAAACGTTATTAATTTAAATATGTTGTTTACTGATCAGCATGCGATCATACGGTATGATTCACGTATTTATAAGGAAATAGTTATTATTGGAATTATAAGATAATAATATCTTATCGTTAAACAGTAGTTTAAACACATAATTTCCTCGATGGGCTATCAAATAAAATAAACAACCTTCAAATTTTACATACATACATATTATCACATCTTTATCCCTTGCGGGGTAGACAAAACCCGGGTTCATAAAAACCAAAGGCCACATTTAGCATATTAGTGGGCGTTAACATGGAAACCAGAATCAAAATAGTGATGGTATGCTAGCTGTATCGCCTATTGTCGGCTCTATCCTCCTATCTCTTGGCCGGCTTTTACGGCCTACACGAGAAGAAAAGCAACTTGTATATTCTATGTTTTTTCTTTTCTCCCAAACCAGCGTAGAAGAGATTAAAATCTTACAAATAAAAAATACTCTGATTTTATCAAAGAGCTTTTTGGTAATTATGAACATTACTTACTACCATTTAATACAAATCCCCGAAATGGACCACCATAATTAATCTTAAAAACAGGAATGTAAGTACATAACTCTTCTTACTTAACTTCGTAGTACTTTCTTGTATGTAAGTACTATAGGTAAAGTTATATGAAAAGAAAAAAGCACACATCAGGTGTTTTCTGAATAGCTGCTTTGCTTCTATCAAAGTGAATAGCATATTTTTGAACTTTTTTTAATTGTGAAAATGTGTGATTCAAAAGTTACTTAAGGTCTTTAATTACTTTAAATTATAGCTAAAGTCTATATTTAAAAGATGCTTGGAAAACTTCTGTATATTTCTATCCTGTATAGTTCTAATTTAAGTGAAAATTAGTACTAAGTTGTTTTAGTAGCAAAATTGTATATTACTGAAAAAGAAAATAAAACTTTCTACTAAGATACAGACAACTTTATCAGACGTTTATTAGTTCCGATAAAAGCCTTGTCAGAATAATTTTACGTCGACTAAAATCTGAAAGCAATCGATTATATGTGAAAATGCAACTAAAAACTAAAAGCGTATGGTTAGAGTGATCGTCATAATGGGAGTCTACCTTTTGTCCGCTCTATTGTCACGTGAATCGGCGTGCGATTGTGAAACGAATCTCCATTGAAATGGTACAATTCCTGTAAATTTTGATGAAAGGTATTCCAGATTTGCGCCTGTGGGATTGACTGATGAGTTTGTCGAGCAGTATTCAAAAGTCACTGTGGGTCGTCTGTTTAAAAGCTAAATTTTTGTAACGAGAATGTAGTATACAAATAGAGTTTTAACCTGAAAAAAAGGGTGTTGTAAACAAACTTTAATTCTGTCTGCTTGTTGCGTGCACAGAACTGACAGAGTGGACTCAAAATTATCCACAAGCAATAACAGTGAAATTCATTAACAATTACTGTGAAATCCAAAAGCTAAAAGCAATCGACTCTTCATGAAAATGCAACTAAAAACTAAAAGCGTGTGGTTGGAGTGATCGTCATAATGGGAATCTACCTTTTGTCCTCTCTTTTGTCACGTGAATCGTCGTGCGATTGTGGAATGAATGTCCATTGAAATATTACAATTCCTGTAAATTTTGATGAAAGGTATTACAGATTTGCGCCTGTGGGATTCACTGATGAGTTTGTCGAGCAGTATTAAAAAGTCACTGTGCGGTCGTCTGTGTTTAAAAGCAAAACTTTTGTAACGAGAATGTAGTATACATATAGAGTTTTAACCTGACAAAAAAGGGTATTGTAAAGTAACTTTAATTCTGTCTGCTTACTGCGTGCACAGAACTGACAGCGTGAACTCAAAATTATCCACAAGCAATAACAGTGAAATTCATTAACAATTACTGTGAAATCCAAAAGCTAAAAGCAATCGACTCTTCACGAAAATTCTACTAAAATCTTAAAGCGCATGGTTAGAGCGATCATGGAAGTCTACCTTTTGTCCTCTCTATTGTCACGTGAATCGGCGGGCGATTGTGAAATGAACGTCCATTGAAATGGAACAATTCCTGTAAATTTTGCTGAAAGGTATTTCAGATTTGCGCCTGCTGGATTCACTGATGAGTTTGTCAGTATTAAGAAGTCCCTATGAGGTTGTCTGTTTAATAGCTGAATATTGTAAAGGAGAACGTAGTATATAAGGAGAGTTTCAACCTGAAGAAAAGAGTGTTGTACGTTTTATTTCAGTCCATACCTTTCTGTTAATAACATATAGGTACATATGGCCTGAACTTCGAGACAAGGATGGTGCGGCCATGCCGCTTTCTTCCTCGACTTGGCAGATATACGACACATGGGATTTTAATTTATGAATTTCTTAGTAATTGTTTGTGTGTAAAAGTATGTTTATAGGACGGACTAGGATAATACTAATGATCTTTTAAGGTTTCTACAAAGCCTTCCATGTCTACCTAACAAAAAAGAATAACGGAGTTACACTGTTGTTTTTAAATTATTACGCCGACCTGGTTATGATAAACAAAATCTGCGTTTTATTGGAAGCTTACCGAAATATTGGAATAGAAATCGAATTTTAAAGCATCGTTTCGGGATTTACAAAGTCCGCATCCGTTGTTCAATCAATTAGTAAATATTACAGGGGTTTGTAGGCCGGAGGATATGTGCCGCGTATATTATGAATACACAAAGAAATAAAAACAAAATGTGTATTTGAGCATACATTTATGGTGTACGGTTTTCGCCCGCGGCTGCTCTCGCGGCAATTTGATCTCTCGAGAATTATACCTTTTCCGGAACGCTGGTACTTATGTCTTTCTTGGTATACAATACAAAAGTGTACAATGTGTCAGCATAGAAAAAGTGAAAATGTTGATATGATGTAAATGTGAATGTTGATGATAACTTAAAACATAAATAAGCTCCGTGGCGCAGCGGTCAACACGCCTGCCTGCGACGCGGATGGTCCCGGGTTCGATTCCCGGTCAGGTCAAGATGGAAAATAATCTTTTTCAGATTGACCTGGGTCTTGGATGTTTATCTATATAAGTATCTATTATAAAATATAGTATCGTTGAGTTAGTATCTCATAACACAAGTCTCGAACTTACTTTGGGGCTAGCTCAATCTGTGTGATTTGTCCGTATATATTTATATATTTTTTTATATTTTTTTAATTATAGGTCCACATACGTAGTAAAAAGAGTCTTTGTGCAAACTATACAGACGTCTTATCGAGACGGGTCGGTAGGTATTTTTTTATCTGTAGGAGATACATTAAAATAGTTAAACTAATCATGACAGCAATATTTGAAAATATCAAAAGTGAATTTTCCGATTTTCTGAGATTGCCATTGAAAATTCTAACAATGTTTAATTAATAGAAGAAATTACTTGTAATACCTACCTAATTTATTACCAAAATTGATAGAGAAGATTGCGAGAAACTCCCTTTCTAAGAAACTATATTTGTTATTAATAGGAAATTGTTCATAATAATTTAACCTACATAAAATATTTTGCCTATTTCAGATTTACTTCTTCAAATTTAAATCGACAAGTATTTTAAGGAGTAAACATATACGTCTAATTTATAAGCAACTTGATTAACTGTTGCAACATATTTTAAGATTCAGATTCAGTTTATTGCAAGTCACAAGTTAAAGGTTGTTACCTAGAGATAAGTAAGTACATATGACGCCCTGCAAGGGCACAGCAAACATGAGGGCAGCTAGTTCCTTTTTACGTAAGTAAAAAGGCAACTAGCACAAACAACAAATTACTTAATTTTTTACATTTTACAATACACTGTTTTTAAACATAATGATTTTGCAGTACTGCATAAGCATTTGCATAACAATCATACATTCAAAGGATAGAACGAATTTTTTCTTGTATAGTAAATCATAAGATACAGCATGTTCTTGAAATTGCCGTCGTGAAATCGTCGTACAAACGCCTGAACTATCAGTTTTATTATAAATTTTACAATAAGATAAACAATTTGTAAAAGTTATTTATTTTCTAAAAGCTTTGCCCACTAAACAGAAAACCTCTAGAAAGCGCTTGGAGTGTCCCTAAAACACTCATAAACGAAGTTTATGTTCTAGGTTTTACGGCTCTCAAACTAAAGGCAAACTGAATTTACTTGGGATGCTAGCTCCGAAATTAGGTCATCAAATATACTCGTAGTGCAGCAACATAGTTGTGTATTTATCTCTTGCCTTCATATGGGACAAACTGACCTATCCTATACTGAAGATATCCTTATCTTTCTATAAAAATATAGTTTATTTCAGTCAATTTCATAAACTTTTATCCTGCTCATTTTGTAGTTGATAGTTTAGTATGATTTTATGTTTACTCTTGTACGACGAATACGACTGCCCAAAAAAGAAATTTAATGTGTCCAGAGTTCAAGTACATATTTATGCAAGTTTCATTTTTCCAGCAAAGTTCTATTAACTTGAAAAAGGCTGGATGTGTGCGAAATTCTCAGCCTTTGCCTTATCTCGTGTGACAAAGGTTATACTTATAATTATGTGTATAAAAAATAAGTAAAGGGATCGTACGAAATCCCGGTTAAATATATAATTTTGTGTTTAAAGCGCGAAAGTTTAGAAAAGAACAAAGGTTATTCATTTGAGGCGGAGCAGTCGTGTTTTTATTTATCTTTAAAGAACTTGCTGCGAGCTTGCATTTAATCATGCGCATCATCTTTTCCAATGACAGTCCCTCCCGCGTCCGTAGAACGCGACCCTGTTCGCCCAGTTACTAGGCAATCGCTTGATTGATCACATCAGCAAAGTTTAATCAACCTGTTGTATGTTTATGGAATACTCTCAATTTTATTCAAAAACTGAAAAGCGGAGCGTATCCGTTCCTGTGAATGGAATATTCTTAAAAGCTTTGCGATTGTGTTGCTTAAACCGATTACGGTTCTCCGCCTAATAAATCTGATACAGAGGATTTGTTACTATGGAATCAAATGTGATATAAATATTTTTATTCTTCAGACGTATAGAGTTCCGTACCCATAAGGTGACAACAGGACCCTATTACTTAGCTGACGATACTGTATGCGGTGCACTGGCGGATGGAGACAGAGGGACTGGGGCGAAGCACAAATGCGTGGAAGGTGTTGCTTGAAATAAAAGAGGCGAAGACAGAGTACATGACTTCCAACGTTACAACGTTACAGATCTTCTTCCATATAAAAGTAAAGACGGAAACATTTTGAAGCGTAGGTACTGACCAGTTTCAATACCTGGGATCATCTACAGTGACACCAAAGCACGCATAACTGCAAAATGTGGCTCGAGTATACTGGTGACGAAAATGCCGCTTAAACTGAAAGGACAGGTAGATAAACTAATGATTAGATCTGCTCTTTTATATGGAAGTTAAATGTGGCCTATATTTGAGCGGCATAAGCGGAAGCTGTGTGTCACGGAGATGAATATATTGTTCTAGATTGGTCTATCGTGGCAATAAGACCGCATGAAAAACTGCCGCATTTGTATAGCGGATAAGCTGCAGGAAAGCCGCACAACGCTGACGTTACGTTTTGACAAAACCAGAAAATTGCATAGAGAACAAATGTCAGGCTATCTTTGCCGGGCCAGAAGGGGGAAACCCAAGAAATGCTGGCTTAATGCCGTTAGGGGTCTCATAACCAAGGTTACCAAAGACCATACAAAGTAGATAAAAATAAGCCAGAAAGCGAATCCCGGCTGTGAAGCAATCCAGCTGACGATGCAACCGGGCAGATGAGAGACAGAGATGTCTGAAAAATAAACTCGCTAGAAACTATCATTTTTCATTGGATAGTTTTCTGAAAAATATTTTTCAGTTTTCGAACAAAGTTTTATGATTTTCATAGCCTGGAATACCTCAGTCAAAAGACTAAACTTTTCTCGTTACGAGAAGCCATGGCGGGCCGAGTGCCGACGTTATTTTTACTCATTTAATTGCATCTGTGGGTACGCTAATGTCGGGAAGTCTGAGCTGAGTTGCACTAATAGGACGAGCATCCTCTTGTTTTTATTGCATGAACTTAGTAAGGTATCCCATTCAAAGCGCTATAGGGGCGAGAGCTAGAGAGTTGTGTTTGTTCCTTTAATCGCATTTATAGCTTTATCTTCACTGTCTGTCTATAATACGGTAGTTGCCTAATGTTAAGATTATATAAAATTTGTTTCTAATGAGACTAATTTCTATCTAAAAATACTATAAAGAACACTTTTAATTTGATATCGATTCGTTAAGTAATCTTAAAGCTTCTTTAAAGTTGGGTGAATAGGACCATTTTTAAAGTATATTATACTGTATTTTAGTCGGCAAAATTTATAGCAACTTTTATTATGAAACCATTACCATAAACGAAATATTTCGTATAGCTACCAAACAAAGTTCTCACACCACCCATACAAAATACAAGCTTGTGACGTCACAAATATGTAGGCATTTCAGCGGCGCGTTTTCACGTCTATAAATTTACGTCTAAAAACATGTGTCTTTAAAACTTTTATAGCTGAAAGAGTTTTTTGTTTAGAAATGTATTTCTGTCACTATTGTGTTTATTTTTGGCAGGTCTTTATATAGCAACATGAAAAAAATTTTAGTCAACATGCCCATTGAAATTCCAAATTTTATATTTAGTAGGCATAACAAGCAATTATATTTTTTCACCAATCAGAGATAGTGTGCTAATCCGATAGGTATAGGAAGTAGATATTTTTTTACCTGCTATGGAAATACCTTCTAAAAATAAACACATTAGTGTAAAAATATATTTCTGTAAAAACTTTATACAAAAGTCACAAGATCTCATCGTTTTGGTATGGACGAGAGTGATGAATAAATTCAAGGCGTACCTATTTTTTATTTACGCGAATAATTCATAACTATAACAAAGGCGATGCGTCCGACAAACGGACGGTAAAGACGCAGAAAAACATGCAAATATTTACATCGGAGCGTTGTGCGTGATGGGAATGGGTTTGTTTGAACAGCGTTTGTTTTGAGCTAAATTGAAATTTATTCGCCGCCGGACGCGCTCAAACGCCGCCCAATCCCTGAGATTTATCTGCACGTAAATCAGGAGAAATACGATTTCGTGTAATTTAAAACAAGTACGGCTTCGTCGGTCGATGCACCTTTTATTGTCGAATATCTTTCGAATAATCTAATTTGTAGGACGTTTCTTTAACAACCTTTCTGTCGACAAATACTCTATTATCTCTTGATATTTCATTTTTCTTATAGTATTTGGTTAAATAGAACTCTCTTTTACAGGGTTCACTATAAACAAGCTTGTTTTACTTCTAACAACGAAACATGACTGATTATAGCAAAAATTCCAACGGTACTCCATAAATCTAAACTAAAATGTTACGGTGAAATAGACACGCACGTATACATACAAACATGAACTCCTTTTTATGAACAGTTCTATAAAAACCCATAATTTTTATTTATTCTCAAAAAGAAAGCTACAACTTTTTTCCTCTGTAGCATCGATAAAACTGGTACTGATATTTTTATGTTTTTTTTTTCGTTTAAAATTTATTTTCAGACATTGTATATAACGTTTTAAAATACTTAAAGAACAGTGCTCTACACTGCGCCATAATACAAGTTAATATTCAATGCGTTACAAGTTATAAGATAATTTAAATTACCTTTACTTATTTTATAATATAGACAAAAACTTAACAAATTAAAGTTTAAGCCAACATAAACGTCTAACAGCTTAAACGTCGACACTCACAAGATACAAAATCATATCGCAGTTAACCTTTATGCACAGCCATTTGCAAGAGAAAGTTTAATGCAAGGAAACCAAGCTCCCGCATATAAGTTTTGATTGAAATTGGTCTTGGAAGACGTGCCTTGATTTTCCAAAGACAACCTTCGTGTGAATCTCTTTGGTGTGAATACACCTTGTTAACATAAACTTTTTGAAATGTTAACCTCTTGGTTGCTTAAGCACTGATCAGTGCTCTATGGAAATCGCCTAATTGCCAGGTGAGCGAATTTTCAAAGTTTTCTTTAAAATATTATGTCATTATTGTCATCATACCGTGTGGTTCCCGGATACCGTGTGGTTCCCGGCAGAGTAGAACAGGACCACTCCAAGTCATCCCGTGGATGTCGTAAAAGGCGACTAAGGAAACACAAGCTAAACTAAGCTTACTAACATCAATGAGACCTCTCTAACCCGTCTGGCCAGCGTGGAGAGTGTAGGCCAAATCCTCTGACTACTCAGGACAGTATATGGCTCTGGTAGTACAGAGAGGGTCCTGCTTCTGCAGTGGAGACTAGAAAGACCTGATGATGATGATGATGAGGTATAAAATTTCGAATTTCGAATTTTCCGCAAGTTCAAATTTTCGCTGTTTTTCCGCCTTGATTTTTAAGAGTTTATAAAATTTTTATTTGATCTTTAGCCTTTTTCGGTAGATAGAGCTAGAGAGTAAAAATGAAAAACTGAATTTTCTTAAACGTCACCTTCGTCTCTTTGACGAAGCTGAATAACAGTTTATGCAACGATTTAATTGGTATATTTTACCCACCCATACTTGAAAGCATAATAGTTGCTCTGCATATTCTAATAACATCAAGCCCCTAGTTGTACGCCTGCCAATTTATTAAGTAAACTGTGTGCCAACTACAGGTCAAGACTTTCCCGTGTCTAGCATTTCCAAAAGGTACCTGCGATGTGACCTCACGTACTGTAACAGGAATGAGGTCGATGCAAAGGGCTGCATTTGCATGCGATTACCTTCTGTAATAGGTATATTTACTATGTAAATTGCTTTAGAAGTATTCTAGTGAGAAAAAGAGGTGGAGTTTTATAGACGTGTAGTTTTATTCAGAATAATATTATGTTGTGAATGTGTTATTTTATTGAGGTTGTTTCACGTTTTTACAACTATTATTTAAACGTTGTAAGCAAAACTTTATAAAAACTTTCGCGCTTTCTAAAAGTTGATGAAACGCTACGAATAAGTAATAAGATGAACGTATATGTTTAAATCAGTGGAACAAAAGTTTTGAAATCTACAAGGTTGCAACATTATTATTAGGTACTTAAAAGACTTAATCGGTGAAATTACTCTCGTGGTATCTCTGTTACTCTAGGAAATTGTTAAATCAGTGACAGCCCGTGTCTTAAGATCGTGTTTAGTTAAAATGCTTTCGAGTGACTAAACTTAGTCATAAGTAAATTACTGACTGTTAAAATTGTAAACACAACTATGTCAATTAATAAGTGTTCAAAGAAACCTATATATAATAAACGATGGAATCTTGAATCTTGAAAAGTGTTCAGTCGTTAGTAACTCATAAGAGCAGCTTCTCCTTACAAACCAGATTTCACTGGAAACAATCGTCAATAGAGTCGGATATCAGTTAGAATTTGGAGAAATATCGGAACCGAGAACACTGAGTTTTGCTATAAATCAGTTTATCGATTTCCCATTCTCGGAACTGTCACTGTGGATTACCATCGCCAAATCCACTAAGTTACGGTAATCTAAGAGCTCGCCGCATTGTTTCTACATTCAACTAGTAATATATGATTGGAAGTGGCTGCTAGTTGTTTGCTCTTGTCATGTTTATTTAACTATTGAACAAGACGAAAGTACCTTCCACTGCCGAAAAACTGCCTTTATGGATTTTAGGTTATAGAACATACGTCAATTGAATTTGAATTTGTGGCCCCCAATAGAAACTCACGGAATTGTATGGCATTTTTTCATTTTCACCCTCACTGCCTTATTTGTATATGATCTTTATTGCCTAGAGAAAACATATGGCAGTGGGATGTCTGATACTAGTAATAGTATCTTCTTCGTAGTTTGTGGTACCTACTACGGTACAGACATACTGAGTTTTATATTCGAGTTCTATAAAAATATTAAGAGGAAAAATTTGATTGTTTGTTTGAATTAAACAGGCGCCAACTACTAGATTTCAAAATTCCAACACCTATAGAAAGCTAATTTATCTGCGGGCAACATAGAATATACTTTTCGTACAAAATCGCGGGAAAATTGCTAGTATCGAATGAAACAACAACAATTTAACTAAACATTAAAAGAAACCAACCACAAAACATTTTATTTGTATACTTTACTGACGAATATACACTTTTGGTTACAGTGAACCTAGGTAAATACCACGCGTATACCTTTATTTAGCTAATTCTACTTGGGTCTTGGTTACCCCTTTGGCTGGTCTTGAATACCGCTTCAAAAGAAGCTTTTCCTGAGCTTCCAGCTGATTTATGTCCAGATAAATACTATGACTTAAAAACGAAATAGAAACACAAAAGCAAAAGCCGTCGCAATTGGACGAATCCACACTAGGTTTTACATATTATAGAGATTGGCTCTCCGAGGGAGAAGCTGACACATAAGCCTTAATATATTTTTTCTTTACTTCTAAACCCAAGATGTAAGTTTTGGATAATTTTGGTTATATGACAGATAGTCTAAAAAATGGCGCGCGAGATCTTAGACTAAGTTGATGGGATTCCGAGGTAAATCTAATGCATGACTGTCGTCGTGATGAATGCAAATAACGTTGTCATTGTTTTATGTCAAGTCGTAAACAAGGTTGCTCTTTATCATCCACGAGGGGAAAAATTGAGTTATTTTAACGATACTTCGTGACATTTGAACCTTTAAGTACTGTAAATTACAACGTCTATATTTTTATGTACGTGCAAAAAATATGACTTTACATCTTGTATATATTTCCCTCTCTCTTATTCCCTCTCTCGTCTTTTCCTAGTTGTTTTTAATTCACTGGAGCCGGGGTCTGGGATTATGATTTGGGATAGATTTTACAGCCTAACGCCTGCTGACATCTTGTATCTATGACTTTTGTTGCTGTATGTTGGTAATTTTGTGTATTGGACTGTTTTTCCACTTAAACTGTAGTAGGTACATAAAATCTTTGTGGCTTAATAACTGGTATCTCGATCATTGAGTGAAATTTTGGATAGCGTTAAATATATAATTATAATGTCTGTGTTTTCTTTTAACCAGCAATAATATCAAGATAAAATAGCTTTCTTATTATATGATATAGTCTATACGACGTTACATAATTATTTGTCGATCTAACGAACCCTCCAACTCCCAAGAACTCAGTTGGGGGTGCAACCGGGAACACATTTAGATGAGAGAGTGATAGAAAGATTGTTATTTGTCGATTTTCATTCAAATTACTTAGCAGTTGTTCGGTAACAAACTACAACAAAAACATCGAAACCTTTGCATTTACAATTCGAGTATTGCCTTTATAAAATAAGATGGATAAACAGAGTAGCAATCAATATTTATCCCAGAAAACGAAACATTTAGTGCCAACTTCTACCATCACCTCCCTTTTGTGCTGTTCAGTATTGTTGCGACTCTAATTAAAACTGCTGCATACAAAACTGCATTTACAAGTGGCTGAAGACTCTTTGTCGCTGCGACAACGAATGCGACGTTCACGGTAATGCCACCTGAACTACACTTCACTGATACTAATCCTAACTAATATTATAAATGCGAAAGTGAGTTTGTTTGTTTGTTACGCTTTCACGCCCTATCTACTGAACCGATCATTATGAAATCTTGTATGCACATAGGTTTGGGTGTTGAGAAGGACATAGGCTATATATCACGCGGGCAAAGCCACGGGTTACAGCTAGTATTCAATATGCGCCACATTGTTATGCAACAGAGAAAAATTCGCGAGGTCCGAATGTATTGCAAAGTCATTTAAAAAAATATTTCCTTTTTAAACTGCTTATTAGCGTGTCAACTCGGGTGAATTATATTTGTGTTCACTAGAACTTTTCCACTGCCACACGTTATCAGTAGCATTGTAGAGGTCCTTGCGTGTGCACGTCTTTGGACACGCTTGGCAAGGTGTGCCATGGTCTGAAGAGTAGCACCACACGGACAGGAGATTTCCGAGCTGTAATCTCACCTGTTCATATTCTCCTTACTTCGCCGAACTTGGGTCCGGACTCAGTCTTAAAGTCAACACAAGACCATAAAAGTTAGTTTTAAAAACAAAATATATGTGAATTTTCAAATGTTTAGCAACATTACCAATGTATTGTCCCTTTACTTATAAGTCCATATTTCGTAGTTAGTTTTCCTTACTCGGGAAAGTTATTTAGTAGTGTCTGTGTTTTTAGTCTGGACTTGAGCTAAGATCAACTTAGGCGAGCACTAGCCAAAGTTGATTTTAGTACAAGGCCAAAACTTTAAACTTGTAATAAAAGGACAATGAAAAATCACACGAACGAAAAAATAGATTATCATATTTGAACATGCTGGCAACACACGGTTTTCTACCGTGTCATAATTTGCCAACAAGAAAAGATAATTGCTTGGATCACTTCTTTGTTAAATTAAATTATAACAACCACACACCATCTGTCACAGTTTTTGACACAACTATTACTGATCATAGCATGATATTTCTTAAATTAAGCAGTATATCAGAGTTGTCAAACAAAACTTGTAAACACAAGACAATAATCAATTATGATAATGCACTTGTGACATTAAAAGAGAGTGACTTGGATATTTTTTATAGAGAAGATGATCCTACAGCTATGATAAATAATCTTATTCAACTTTTACAGATTTGCCTAATAAAAAATACTATCACAAAACGTATTTCCTCTAAAGAAAAAATCATAAAACCTTGGATCACACCCGGAATCTTGAGATGCATTCGTAACCGGAATAACATGCAACTGAAGCTTCGGACAGACCCTCATAACGAAATACTTAGAATAACCTACAGACGGTACCGTAATCACTGTAATGGCCTTATTAAAAAACTAAAAAGAAAATATGACAGGGAACTTTTGACTAAAGCGAATAATAACCCTAGAACCCTGTGGAAATCGATAAATGAAATAACAAATAGAAATAAAAATAAAACTGATAGTCTCGACCTCTTAGATTTGAAAGCCTCTCCTCAAGTTTCTGTTGACTATATCAACAATTACTTTTCTAATATTGGTAAAACGCTGACTGAAGAAGTTTCATTAAATAGTTTACACCTGAATGATCTAAATGAAAATGCACATCATCCCTCTGAATCCTCATTCGTTCTTTTTGACACTGACCCAGATGAAGTATATAATACACTTATGAGCCTAAAAACGGATAGCGCACGAAACTAGCGGGTAGAATTGTGGCACTCATTATTGCTCACCTTGCTAACCTATGTTTTAGAAAAGGCATTTTTCCTGCTGCTCTAAAAAAAGCAGTGATCATACCTGTGTATAAGGGTGGTGACAGAGCTGATCTGACAAACTTTAGTCCTATTTCTATTTTACCTCCCATATCCAAAATTATAGAGAAACTAATTAATAAAAGGCTCATCAGTTATTTAAATAACTTTGGTCTTCTTTCTAAATTTCAATATGGTTTTCGTCAGAACATGTCTACTGAAGATGCAATCACAACACTTACGACTTACATAACTGAACAAGTTGATAAGGGGAAAAAATGCGTAACGTTATTCTTAGATTTGAAAAAAGCATTTGACACGGTCTCTGTTACCATTCTTATACAAAGATTAGAAGGTATTGGAATTAGAGGAAACGCTTTGGCACTGTTAGCTGACTATCTAAGTGAGCGCAAACAGTTGGTCAAAATTGATCAATATGTGAGTGAAGAATGTTACGTTTCGTATGGAGTACCACAAGGGAGTGTCCTGGGGCCAACCTTGTTTCTGATATATATTAACAATTTATGTAACATTAATATCAATTCAGGACGAATTCTCTCATATGCAGACGATACTGCTATTGTCTTCTCTGAAGATAGCTGGGAATCTGTGCAGAAGGTCTCAGAGGAAGGTTTAGCTAAGGTTGCGGCTTGGCTAAAATCAAATCTCTTAACTCTTAACTTAGAAAAAACCAACTACATAGCATTCACCAACTACATCTCCACCCAGCCCAATCATAATTTCAAAATAAGAATTCATAGTTGCGACAAACGTGATGATACTTGTTCATGCTATGCACTCAAAAAAGTCATAAATACTAAATACCTAGGCATCATAATTGACCAACGCTTGTCCTGGCATGCACATATTGAAACTACTATGGATCGAATACGAAAATTGATATGGATTTTTAAAAAACTGAGACATGTTGCTGACTCGAAACTACTTACTAATATCTACATTTCACTGGCTCAGTCTGTCCTTATTTACTGTATACCTGTCTGGGGTGGTGCTACTAAAATAAAGTTTCTTGAGCTTGAAAGGGCACAAAGAGCATTGTTGAAAGTGATGAAATTTAAACCGTATAGATACCCTACTCAAGACCTGCTGAAACTATGTGATATTCTCTCAGCCAGACAACTGTACATACTGAATACGGTCTTGAAACTTCATAAAAGCCTCCCGTTTGACCCATCAATGTTATCTCGAAGGCGAAAACATGTTGTTGCACCAACAACTTCTTATAAAACTAAATATGCCGCAAGGCAGTATATGAATCGGTCAGCACAGTTGTACAACAACATAAATAAATTAATAAATATATTCCCTCTCAACAAGTATGCTTGTAAAACCTCCCTGGCTGCACTGCTAAAGACTTGGAGTTATGATGAGACAGAAGAATTTTTAAATAAGTAAAGTGAGTGTATAGCTAAGTTTGTGGCATTCTATTTCCTATTTATTTTTGTTTTTTATTAGAATTTGAATTTAATTTTTATGGAATTTTTATTGTTCATTTAATCTTTTTTTTTTCTTCTATATTTTTATAAATAAATTTGAATATTTTAATGATAATTAATTTTATTTTCAATTGTAAAATTAGATTAATAATATAATCAATTTACTCAATTTGTATAAACTTAGTCTGTAAGTATGAGATAGTTCAATACCCTTTTTGTTTGTCAACCTACATAGATAAATTTTTAAATGTACTTAAACGTTGTTATGAGAGCGAGAATTTCTAACACAAGAATCACGTTCTTACTAGAAATTCTCAATCGCAAATCAGAATTGAAAAAAAAACCAGATAATGAATAAACCATTTTTAATTTTTAATTAATTTTTAAAAAAAGGACTCAAAGCTAAGAGAAAATTCGTACGCCTATCCCTTCGTGCGGGCCCCTAATTACTTCATTAGCATATTTACGTTCTCAGTCTTATGATTGAATCCAGATCCACCTACCTAACACATTATTAATTAAATCTATTAAAATAGCAGACTGCTTCAAACTGGTCGTATTAGACTTCGTCTGGCTGAGATGATGATGATGATGATGAAAAACAAATTTATCTAAGAAGAAACTTCAATAAACGTTCAACCTCAATCTTCGCAATTATAGACGGAGACAGACGTCATCTTTAATCACTTTATTAGCGATTTTTGCTTACTCAGCGTTATAATTTAATCCACACTCACTTATGATACACATGATTAAATTTAATCTATTAAAAATAGCAGGCTGCTTCCAACCGATCGTACATCCTTGGGGGCCTATTTCCAGTAGTGGACTTTTTGCGGCTGAGATGATAATGATGATGATGAAAAACAGATTTAGCTAAGAAAAAACACCTTCAAACTTCAATAAATGTTCTACCTCAATCCTCGCAATTATGGAGGGAGACAGACGCGGGCTCCTAATCACTTTATTAGCGATTTTTGCGAACTCATTCTTATGGTTCAATCCAGACCCCCCTACCTAAAACATAATCAAATTAAATCTTTAAAAAACGGAGATAAAGCTAAGAGAAAATACTTCGTGTGTCAATAAATGTTCGACCTCACTCCTCGCAATTTTGAAGGGAGACAGACGCCATCTTTAATCACTTCATTAGTGATTTTTGCAAACTCAGCGTTAGGATCTGGATTAAATAAATCCAGATCCACTTATCCTACGCATAAATAAATTCATCATCATCATCATCAGCTTTCCATAACCCACCGCTGGGCATAAGCCTCATTTGTCTGCGCCATCCTTCTCTTTCCCTAGCTTTAATTAAATAAAGTCTATTAAAAAGAGATAACTAATAGAGAATTTAGAAAATACCTTTGTACGACAATATCTCTTCGGCCTCAATCCTCGCGATGTTGGAGAGACAGATGCGAGTCCTAATCACTTCATAAACGCTATTATCCCGAGACGAGCTCCGTGGCGCAGCGGTCATCACACCTGCCTGTGACACGGATGGTCCCGGGTTCGATCCCCGGTCAGGTCAAGATGGAAAACGATATTTTTCAGATTGACCTGGGTCTTGGATGTTTATCTATACATGTATTTGTTATAAAATATAGTATCATTGAGTTAGTATCCCATAACACAAGTCTTACTTAAGAACTTACTTTGGGGCTAGCTCAATCTGTGTGATTTGTCCGTATATAATTATTTATCCCAACCCATTCCAGACCTCTTTCTCTCACTTTCATAAATATTTCGTCATATGTGGGAACAGGTGATATATTTAAGTAAATATCTACATCATTATCAAGTATTTATAAAATAAAGTCACACCTAAAATAAAATCCCTTTTTTACAATCGTCAATAAATATTTGGCCTCAATCTTCACAAAGATGAAGGGACAAACGCGGCCCCTAATCACTTCATTAGTTTTCTGAACACAGCTTTATTAAATTTCTCCTCTCCTACTTATATTTCGTGTCAAATGGGAACAATAGTATTAAAATATCAAAGAATTTAACAATTATAAGGACCGTTTAATAAAATTATATGGCATTTAAAATAAAATCACTTTTTGTAAACGTCAATAAATGTTGTCGGAGGGAAGGAGACGGTCCCTAATCACTTCATTAACGATGTTTTCCAAACCCAGCTTAATTATATTCCAGACATTTTTCTCCAACTTATATTTCGTCTCTTATTTCTATAAAGAAATAAACATGTGAGAAGATTCCTACATACATACATACTATCACGCTTCTTTCCCATGGAGGTAGGCCAAGGACCGCGATAGCAAGTGTGCTACGATCCTTACAAAACTCTCTTGCTTCATTTACATCCATCACTCTTTTCATACATGCTCGCCGGTTTCGGGTACTTCTGACTTGCCCCTTGGCAAGAATGTCCGCAATCTAGTCACGGTATTTGCGTCGAGGCCGGCCCTGACTGAGAAGATTCCTGTATGTTATAAAAGAAATTATCAATAAAATCAAATTGCATTTAAAATAAAATCCCTTTTTTGTAGACGTCAATAAATGTTGGACCTCAATCCTCGCGATGACGGAGGGAAGGAGACGGTCCCTAATCACTTCATTAACGATGTTTTCCAACCCCAGCTTTATGACATTCCAGACCCTATACACCTCTCTCCCTCTTTAAAGACATTTTGTCACGTTAAGTTTCTACCGCGCTGGTCTGGGAGAAAAGAAAAAAACCGGCCAAGTGCGTGTCGGGTCACGCGCAGTATAGGGTTCCGTAGTTGCGAATGACAACTTTGAGTTCACACTGTTTACACTCGCACCTCACAGTTTAACGACCAAAAACATCTAACATAAAGATTGTATGAAATTTTACATTTTCCAGTACTTTTTATAAGTTGGTTGCCTATAACTTTTTAGTTTGCACTTAGTATCCAGCTCTGATAGTTTTCCTTTCAATTTCAATATATATACTACTGCTGTAATTTTTTTCACGTATCTATATATATGTATAACCGTTTAGCAGATAGAGGGGGGGGGACACGTACCTCTAACAAAAATTTACACTTTAAAACCAAATATTTCGGAAACGGATCCCTAAATCTAAAAACTCAACCTCACAATATTTTTCAAAGACCTATTTAACGATACCCCACACGATGGGTAAGTAGAGAAAAAAAAATTACTCCCCTACTTTACTTGTATGGGAGCTAACCAAAAAAAAAAATTTTTTTTTAAGATTTTTTTCTACGACTTTTTAGCCATGATTAATATACATACTCATACCAAATTACAGCTTTCTAGTATAAGGGTTCCTAGTTTACTACGGAACCCTAAACTCGTAAAAGCCGATTGAGAGAATGGGCTTGACGAATCATGTTAATACGCGATGCGACTAGCAACCCATCACTATTTTGATTCCGTTATCCACCTACAATCCCACCAACATGTTTGATGTGCATCCCGCAAGGGAAAAAAAACGTGTTAGTATGTAAGTTTTTATGACACGTGAAAATCCATACTATCTATACTAATATTATAATGCTTAAGGTAACCCTGCCTGTTAATCTCTGCATAACTGTCTGTCAGTGTGCCTTTGCATTAGCATGTCGGACGGTCGAAGATAGAGTACCTTTAGTCCAAAAGAAAGACTATGTTTCCAAACCAAATGAAATATCATTGTAAAAGTAATCCACTACCAATTACCATTAATTGAAAAACTGAGGAGCGCATGTAATGTAACTTTTATTTGAAATAGAATCGATAACTTTTCAGGAACCAAAAAAATTTACTTAAGTGTATTTATAATGCTAATTGAAAGTACTTAAAAATACTTATACTATTTACATTTCATTATTAAAGTGCTTCAGTTGCTATATAATTTAATATATTTTTACAAACGTCAATAACCATCCGACCTCAATCCGTCTCGTAGACCTTAATCACTTCATTAACGATGTTTTCCAAGTCCAGCTTAATAACATTCCAGACCCTCACCTCTCCCTTTTATGGACATTCCGTCACGTAGAGGTGATGCGGGGCAATATTATACCGATCGTTATCTAATCTTATATTTATTGATTTGAGTTGATCTTTTTTGTTGTATAAAATTTGTTGTTATATCTTTGGTCTGATATAACAACAAATTGTATTCCACAGAAAAGATATTTGCTTTACTTAAGTCCTTTAGAGACTACTGCCTTAAATATAGCCACGTATGCATAAACAAACAGTAAGCTTACAGAGGGTGGGCACAGTTGACTACAAAAAATAGCTATTTGAGACGCAATATAACACATACATACATAGATCATTTCCGTATAGCAAATGATCTATGTATCAAAAAATGTGTTGAGTTACCGACAGTATTCTTTTTAGGGTTCCGTAGTAAACTAGGAACCCTTATAGTTTCGCAATGTCTGTCTGTCTGTCTGTCTGTCTGTCCGTCCGCGGTTTTACTCAGAGACTATAAGTACTAGAAAGCTGAAATTTGGTATGGGTATGTATATTAGTCATGGCAAAAAAGTGGTTGAAGAAAATCTTGAAAAAAAAAAAATTTTATGGTATCTCCCATACAAGTAAAGAGGGAGTAATATTTTTATTGTGAGGTTGACACCACCATTTTTCGATTTAGGGATCCGGTTCCTAAATATGTGGTTTTAAAGTGTGCAATTTTTTATTAGACGCAAGTGTCCCCCCCCCCCCCCCTATCTACTAAACGGTTATATGATACGTGAAAAAAATTACAACAGTAGTATATATACTGAAGTTGAAAGGAAAACTATCAGAACTGAGTACTAAGTACAAACTAAAAAGTTATAGGCAACCAACTTATAAAATGTACTCGATAATGTAAAATTTCATACATTTTCATTGTTACATGTTTTTGGTCGTTAAACTGTGAGGTGCGAGTGTGAACAGTGTGAAATCAAAGTTGTGATTCGCAACTACGGAACCCTACACTGCGCGTGGCCCGACACGCACTTGGCCGGTTTTTTTAAACTTTCGCGCTTCAAACACATAATTATTAATATTAACAGGACTTAGCATGAAAATAAAATAAATAAGTAAAAGGTTCGTGCTAAGTCCTGTAAATATTAATAATTTACCGACAGTATTTTTGGAGAAACACCCAACGACACCCCACAGCAGGGGACTGTAGAGAAAAAAATATTAACCCTACCTTAAATGTAAAGCACGATTTCTTGTTCTTTATTTTATTTGAACTCTTTATCAGCTTGACTAATACGAGTAAAATATAACCATAAACCAAAATTACAGATTTCTATTATATAAAGCTAAACCGCGGAGAAAAGACAGACAGATAACCATGGCGAAACTATAAGGCTTGCTGTATTTACTTTGGATCCCCGAAAAATAGACCTCTCGCACAAAATCACTGCTAAAAGCTAGTAAGAAATAAATCCAATCCACTGGTTTTATAATTGACTGGGACCCTTTATACCTGGATTGGAGTCGCCCTTGACCCTCCCTCGTCACTGGGGAAATTTAATTCGAACCGCGCAATCCAGCAAACATTACCTATAGGAAAATTATATTTTATTAATAATTAATAGCCCATTACCTCATCTCAGAGGGGTAAAATAAAGAATTTAGTGTATTTACGGAATTTAATGAGACAAAATATGTTTCAGAATAATTTAAAAGTCCTACGATACTCAATCATCTACAAATGGGTAAAAGAGTTCGGATTATATTTGTCCCTCAATATTTCTAGGTTCTTTGTACTTTCTTCTAACTATTTAATCGCGATGGTGGTGGATTATACCTATAATATTGTCTTTACCTATACTATCTTAGCAGCCCTCCCCAGCCGTCCGAGCAAGTATTATACTTATAAACCCTCCTCATGAATCAGTCTACCTATCGGTGGAGACCGCAAAAAATTCGTATATTAGCTTTTGAGTTTATTGCGAACAGACAGACAGGGACGATGGAGGACTTTGTATGTATATATGTAATGTGTATATAATATGTAATGTGATAATGATAAGATAATAGATGACTGAGAGATGAGAAGTTTCTATAGTCCAGGCAAAATTGTGTCTCGCTCGACAAAAATGTATGCTTTAGACATTAAGAAACTTTGTGCAAACAAAATAATTGGTGTTGAAATTGCGGCTGTTGTTTTTCTTGTATAACTGCATAAAACATCATTGCTTCAAATTCAACATGAAATAATATTAAACCGAAAAAACATCCAAAATGGGTTTTTATGTAAGTTCTCCTAGTGTTGTTTTCCTTTCCTACGCACATGTCGAGCTCCGTGGCGCAGCGGTCAACACGCTAGCCTGCTACACGGGGGTCCCGGGTTCGATCCCCGGTCAGGTCAAGATGGAAAAAGATCTTTTTCATATTGACCTGGGTCTTGGATGTTTATCTATATAAGTATATATTATAAAATATAGTATCGTTGAGTTAGTATCCTGCGACACAAGTTCACAACTTACTGTGGGGCTAGCTCAATTTGTGTGATATGTCCCTATATATTTATTTATTTATTTCTATCTCCACAGATCTGACATGGTTTTGCTAAAATTTTTACGGTATAAAAACATTTCGAAGCTCGCAAACAATGTCGTCATACATACATAATTTCTATTTTTATTTATTCACTGAATGTAAAAGCAAATTTCAATTATTAAATTCTACATAACATGCTTTAGTGACAAGCGACAGAATATAAAAGTTGTAAAAAGTACTAACGAAGGTTCAGTGACAAGGGAAAGGGAAATTTCGGTCAAATTTTACTGCTGCGAAACGTGACGCAGTGTTTAACGAATAAATTATCCGGAGCGTTGCATTGCTTTGGGGATGTGACGAATACTCTCTGACCCCTAATCATAGCAAGTTTCAAATCAGTAACTAAACTTTTAGATGGTGGTGCTCCAGTGGTGAAAGAGTGCGATTTTTTACCAAAAGGTACCCGAGCTTGATACATAATCTTAGTATGGATCATGATCCAACGTCATGACGCTGTACATATATTTTTTTCGGGGTTGTTGCATTGTTTTGGATATAAGACGAATGCTAATTCAAAAGCATTCTTTTATTTCCATTGAACTTCCTGTAACAGCTCAAGACTTGCAGATCACCTTACATTACATTATGAAATGTAGGTACAGTAGTAGTAATAGAAAATTTGACTACATTACTATGGTAACAAACATTACTATCTGGTGTTTGTCTACAGTTCTGTGGCATGCTGTAATTGAGGGCCTGGCTTCGAGGTCTCGGGCCGGTCACATGATGGACGGGGCGGCGAGCTGGGATAATTGTAGCTTTAAGTTCAAAGAGATGTATTGTAACAATGCTAGATACTAAACGTTACATAAATTGAGTATAAGAAAATAATATTTTCCAGTATAAATTTTTATTCCAGTAAGTGGAAAAACACCAATCTTTTCTGCTGTACCCAGCTGAATACTCACCTGTGGTACTTCCATACTGCTGGTCTGGTGGTGCGCCCGCGATTGGGTGGTTAGAAACCCCCACACTCAAAACAAAGAGTCAATATAAACTTTAATTTAAATAGATAGTTATAAACAATAAAAAAAATATCATAATTAAAAACAGAGATTCAAGCAGATCGCGTGTGTCAGGGTAGATATTTATTATAAAAATGCCTCCTTGGTCCTGGGTTCGATCCCCGGTCAGGTCATGATGGAAAACGATCTTTTCCAGATTGACCTGGGTCTTGGATGTTTATATAAGTATATAGGTATTATAAAATATACTATCGTTTAGTTAGTATCCTGCGACACAAGTTCACAACTTACTGGGGCAAGCTCAATTTATGTGATACGTCTCTATATGTTAATTTATATATTTTTTTTGCAAACGCACCGATTTTGATTTTGGCCCCACAGGAAAACTCTTCCTATATCTTCTCTCCCTCCTCATCCCACTTTATGTGGGTTCCTGATAACATAGCTTCTTCCACTTAGCCCTATCTCAAGCCATCTCTTTCGTCACTTCCTTTTCCCTATCTCCTCGTTTACATCATCATCATCTCAGCCACAAGAAGTCCACTGCTGGACATAAGCCTCCCCTAAGTATTTCCAATATGACCGGTTAGAAGCGGCCTGCATCCAGCGATTTTCTGCGACCTTTATCAGGTCGTCTGACCACCTGGTCGATGGGTGTCCAACGCTGCGCTTGCCGTTACGCGGTTGCCATTCAAGAACCCTTCCGCCCCATCGGCCATCGGTTCTTCGCGCTTTGTGATGATGGCTGTATCCCCGTCATATCTATTTATTAGAGGACGTCCATTAATTATTTTCAGCAGGCGGCGGAGCGTGTAATCCAATTATATAAAATCGATTATAAACATACAGCGCGTTTACATTGTGGCATATCATTATGCTCGTCAAAACAAGCTTTACCCTTGAATGGGAAGACTTTTAGCTGAATTATGAGCGTGTTTTTTTCAAGGCTGAGTAGATACAGATAGGCAACATCACAGCCTATCTATTATATAAGGCGCAAATATTTTAAAGGCGTACCTAGATGCTGAAAAATGCTTAAAATTGACACCCAGTTTTTTTATTACTTGTCCAAAAAGTTTTTAATATTAAATTCTTTTTCTCGTTAGAATGATGGTTTTATAGGCGCTGCTCCTCATGCTACCTTTATTACAATAAATGAGTTACTAACGTAGCATTTAAAGATTCTTCATAAAAAAGATTATTTTATATGAAAAAATGAAAAAACAGAACTACTCGTAGCATGTCAATTGTATTAAATTTTCTTCTGAAACATATCTTTGAACTCTAAGTATCTCTGCCTTCAAAATATTTGCGCTTGATTTAAATGGGCCGAAATGATGGATGGAAAATGAATAAGCAGAGCCGAATATGACGAAATGACTGCTGAAAAATAGAAAATTAATATTAATAATACCTAACGTGTGTGAAATACAGGGAATAGCCCATCACGTTTCGTGCCTTTGCCTTTTTTTCGTGCCGTATAGTTTTTGCACTGGGGAGCCTCACAAACCTTGCAGTAGCTTGAGAAACCTGACACCAGTGTTGGCCACTTACAAAAAACAAAAACATTTAGGTATGTCGAAAAATTGTTAATTTTGACGGAAACAGTCCTTTAAAATGTGTGTCGAAGGTGTTGAATTACACACCATTATGTTTTCTACAATCATATAATCATATAACCAACATTATTAAATTCTGTCATTAATCTTAACGCATATGCGGTCCGTTTAAAGTCTCAGATCCTTCAAATAAATCCTAAACTGACTTCGTAATAAGCCCAATTATATTGTAACTGATAACCTTGTTTCACCCAAATTCAAAATAATTAAATTAAAATAAGTACCCGCCAGCTTTTAAGGATCTTCCCTTCCCTGGTCAATTACTCTTAATGCTAAAATTAGGCCGTTGTAAAGGAGTTTAATTTAGTAAATGAATCAATAATGAGTAGGAAAATTTCGCGGTTCACTTTTATTTGACCACTTTTCAATTCATTATAATTATTTTTGAATCAATAATAAGCCGTGTGCCGCCATGTGGTTTTCGGCAGCGTAGAATAGGACCACTCCAAGTCTACCTGTGGATGAGAAGGCGACTTAGAAGGTACAAGCTAAACAAAGCTTATTAACATCAAAAATACCTCTCCAACCCGTCTGACCAGCGTGGAGAGTGTAGGCCAAATCCTCTGACTATACTGGCTATTTTAATATGGCTCTGGTGGTACAGAGAGGGTCGTGCTCCTGCAGTGGAGACTAAAAAAGGCCTGATGATGATACACTGAAAGAAATACATTTCTACAATACAACCAGAACGTATAGTTGTGAAATTTCTTGTTCTGTCTACCAAAAAATAGTACCGAGAAACAAAAATATTGTATCATTTACAAATCGATCAGTAACAGTAACTTTCTGATTTTAGTTAAAGAAGATTTTTTACAGATTAAAATCTTATTGTTTTATTTAGTATGTGATTGTGCTTATTACGATGTGATAGTAATGTTTACAATTCGTTGTGCTACATGTACAACGGTTTAGTTATAGCGGGCGACGAAAGGGAATGAGGAGAGGGGGAGGGGGCGACTTGTACTTCCCGTTTGCTTAATTTTTCATTCCCGCGTGTCGGCCGGCCGGTTAATATGTATATTTGAAAGTACCTATACCCCAGTGTAGTAGTTCATTACCAATACTTTAACAAATAATATTGACGATTGCGACTTTTTCTTTAAAAGCTACAATCGTCAGATCCACCTATACTCCAATTAGTTGAAAATTTGATGAAATAGGCTCCTTTCATATGGAATGCAGCACTGTCTTGAAGCTAATGGAATAAATCAATGCTAAGGCAAAATCAAGTCTTAAGTATACATATGTGTGTATACGTTACGTTATCTTCGATACACTAGAGGCACTGATCTATTCCATGATCCTGAGTGATACTCAAACAAGATTCCTAAAAGTTCATACTTGTAACATCTTTTAAAGTGATCCAGATGGCCTAATTAGGTGACTGAGCCATTCAGCTGAGCTCAGTTGAAGCGTTCTCCCTCATAAGAATAAAAGTAAAAAAAGCTCGTTGACATCCTTTTTTGTTTTTTCGACAGATTGACATGGTTAGGTTATGCCAAATTCAGTGCCCAGGAACATCATTAAGTTGAGCTAAGTAAGAACTGGGACATGAGACAAAAACTTGCAAGATTTATACTTATACGAAGGTAACGATACATACCAGTATTGTTACTCCCATTTTGTTACTTGTAGTAGACAGACACCCACACTAGAAACGAAATAAACGATTGTGAAAAGATTCCATGTCCGGTGGAGCCACGCACAAATCTACTGAATTTTTTTTTTAGGGAAAACGAAATTACGTTCAAACCTATTAGATAAGAAAGCCTGCGAGAAATACGTTCTGTTACGCGGGAATGAGGGCGCATTACCGGGATAGTGGTCCCTGGGAGCGGTGAGTCCCATGGGAAGAGCCGAGTATGATTCGCTTATCACGAGTGAGATTTATCAGTGGTTATTTATTAAAGCAATTTTATACCTATCAATAAACTAAATAATAGCCTATTAGATAAGAAATCCCGAGAGAAATGCCTTCTGATAGGCGGTGCGGCTAGCAAACCATCACTATTTTAATTCCGTTTTCCACCTTACTACCTCTACCTGCCTTACTATCTCTCAGGGAGCGGTGAGTCCCATTGGAAGAGCCGAGTGTGACGCGATTATCACGAATGAGATTTATCAGTGGTTATTTTCAAAACAGTTTTATACAGATAAACAAACATTATTATAAATAACAGCCTATTAGATAAGAAAGCCCGAGAGACATATGTTCTGTTACGCGGGAATGAGGGCAGATTACAGGGATTAGTGGTATCTGGAAGAGCTGAGTCCCGCAGGAAGAGCCGAGTATGATGCGATTATCACGAGAGAAATATATCACAGGTTATTTTTAAAGCAAATTTTAGTCGGATTATTTTATAATAAGGAAGCCCGAGAGAAATATGTTCTAGTGCGCGGGAATGAGGGCGCATTACCGGGATAGTGGTCTCTGGGAGCGGTTAGTACCGCGGCCTGCGGGAAGAGCCGGTGATAATGCGATTATCGCGAGTGAAATTTATCAGTGGTTATTTATTAAAGCAATTTCAAAAGTATTATTTTATACAACAGCCTATTAGATAAGAAAGCTCAAGAGAAATACTTTCTGTTACGCGGGAATGAGGACGCATTACCGGAATAGTGGTCCCTGGGAGCGGGGAATCCCATAGGAAGAGCATGATTCGATTATTATGGGTGAAATTTATCTGTGGTTATTTTTAAAGCGATTTTAGACGTATGGCTGATTATTATTTTAAATATAAAACCTATTAGATAAGAAACCCCAAGATAAATATGTTCTGTTACTCGGAATGAGGGCGCATTACCGGGAGCCCCGAGTCCCGCAAGAAGAGCCGAGTATCATGCGATTATCACGAGTGAGATTTATCAGTGGTTATCTTTAAAGCAATTAATACCGATCGAAAACATTATTATAAGAAGAACTGCGTGAAGAACTGGGCTTGTTATGAATGCATCATCACGAGTGAGATTGATCAGTTGTTATTATTAGGGTTCCGCACCCAAAGGGTAAAAACAGGACCCTATTCACTAGACTTCACTATATATTTATTTATTTATAAAGAAAACATAAAGAAATCTTCACTCTCCATCTGCCTGTCTGGCTGTCTGTCTTCAGGCTGTATCTCATGAACCGTGTTGCTAGACCGTTGAAATTTTCACAGATGATGAATATTATGTTTAAGCAAATACTAAGAAAAATAAATATTTTTGGCGAGCTCCATACAGCCGCTCTCAGCAGTCTAATGGTACGCAACCCTTGAAGCGCGAGTCCGACTCGCACTTGGCCGATTATTTTAAGCAATGTTATATGAACATTTTGCTTATTTAATAAGCAAAATTGAGGACAGCCATTTATTTATATCAGAAGAAAATTGAACTCTGTTTTAGCAATTCCAGCAGAAAATATTGAAGACAAAAAGCTGTTACACAAGCTATGTAACGTAAAACTACAGCCTGTTTAGTAGGCTGGTATAATAGGCACTATTAGACCAAAAGCCTTTAAAGAAATAATAGTCTGCGCGGGAAAGGGGCGATTACCGAGATAATAATGCATATAAAGCTTGCATTACATTTATCGTCGTTTGCACTCATATCTTGCTTTCTTTTTAGGGTTCCGTAGTAAACTAGGAACCCTTATAACTTCGCCATGTCTGTCTGTCTGTCCGTCTGTCTGTCTGTCTGTCTGTCTGTCTGTCCGTACGCGGTTCTACTCAGAGGCTATAAGTACTAGAAAGCTGAAATTTGGTATGGGTATAGGTATATATTAATCATGTCAAAAAAATGGTAGAAGAAAATCTTGAAAAAAAAATTTTTTTAGGGTAGCTCCCTTACAAGTAAAGAGGAAGTAAATTTTTTTTTTCTACACAAATCCATCGTGTTGGGTATTGTTAAAAAGGTCTTTAAAAAATATTGTGAGGTTGAGAAGACCATTTTTCGATTTAGGGATCCGTTTCCGAAATATTTGGTTTTAAATTTTTGCAAATTTTTGTTAGAGGTAGGTATCCTATAGGTAGGTAGGGAACAGTATTATTCTCCGGGATAAAAGGAAGCCTATGTCCCTCTGCAAAATTTCTTGACGACCGGGTCAGCCGTTACGCCGTGAAAGCGTAACAAACAAACAAACTATCGCATTTATAATATTAGCTGGGATTGTAAAAGACAATGTATTATTTTAAATCATTTCATGGTGGAAATATTTGTCATTTGCAATCACAAAGCCTGTTAGAAGTCCTGAGGGAAATTCTAATACCTATTCTGGTGCGCGGGAATCGAGGCAATCACATTACCGGTATAGCGCTCCACGCTGCATATCTACTTATTTCGCTTTTTAATTAACTATATATTGACAAGAATTGTTATACAGACAGACAGACAACAGAAAATCTCGAATAGTAGTTTATACAAAATCTAGCACGAGATAGCGTGCATTCTAGTAAGCAACGAATAATATTTTTTTGTGGAAATATTTGACATTTGCAATCGGAAACTCTGTAAGAAGTCCTGCGGGAAATTCTAATACCTATTCTGGTGCGCGGGAATCGAGGCAATCACATTACCACGATAGTGCTCCATGGTGCAATATCTACTTATTTCACTTTTTAATTAACTATATGTTGAAAAGAATTGTTAGGCTTTACTACGGGAAATAAACTCGACTAGTATCTGGTATACAACATCTAGCACGTAAAGAGATAGCGTGCATGCTAGTAAACAATGAATTAATAATTTTATTATGGAAATATTTGACATTTGCAACTAGAAAGCTTGTTAGAAGTCCAGAGGGAAATTTTTATACTTATTCTGGTACGCGGTAAACGAGGCAATCACATTACTGGGATAGTGCTCCACGCTGCATATCTACTTATTTCGCTTTTTAATTGACTGTATGTTGAAAAGAATAACTATAATTGGAAAAAAATCGAGGGAAATAGTATTATCGTCTGTTGCAATCACTAGTTCTTTTTTTGTAAATGATTCTGCACCTTGGAGATCATCATCATTTCGTGTAGGTGACACGGTCAGTCGACCATGCACACCTTGGAGGTAATACCTACCAGTTGTGCAATGAAAACTTTTGAAAAAATAAGTATATTAGAAATCAAAAAAAAAGTCGATCAATAATCTCTAGAGTTATAATATAATCTTAGCGCGCGGCAACTACAGCGTATCACCACGATAGTGATCTCAGAGTAATAATTGGACACTTCACATGTGAAATTGATTGTTATTTTTGCTTATAAGCTTTGCAACGGAAAACTTTAACCTATTAGTTAAAAGTTGCAAGAGATAATGGTCTACGCGGGAAAACACTGTGCACCAGCAGCAATACCTACGACCATATTATGCAATATTGCCTTTTGTAACTACCAACTATTTTCAATCTAAAAGTTTTTCATGTTGTAGATAATGTTTTGGAAGGATTGTAGTGGGAAATCAAAGCATATAAGACGAAAAGTCCCAATAATAATGTTGTTGTTTGTTTGTTTATCGTATGTATAAGTGGCTTACACTGGTGTCACATTTTTCAAGCTGCCTTAAGGCATCTGAAACAGCTTAACGACTGCCATCTGCACACTGCAACAATGACAGCCGGGACCAACGGCTTAACAACATATATAACGATATTTTTATGCCACTTGCGGTCACCTATCCAAGTGGGGACTGCACCAGGGGATGCTTAACATACGTAAGCGCTCAAGGAGCTCACACCCACTGGACCATCGGGCTCCTATAAAATAAAACCCGACTGCTGTTTTGACAGTTTACGGCCGCCATATGACGTTACTTAGCCTTTGTCACTTCGGAGAAGAATATAACTCTAATCACACTTTTATACTACATAATCGGTCAAGTCGTTTAGGCTACAGGAAGCAATAATGGAACAGACATGTTTACATATATAAGCGCGAAAAACATTACACATCTTCTGGGTATGGCAGTCGAGTAAATATAAAATAAAAATTTGCAGTAAGGGAAATGCGGCGCTTTACCTATTTCGGTAAAAGCCTCTTAATTTATTTAAACGTATGGCGCATATACATAAACATCACATTAAAATAGAAAAAAAATGAGCATTAATATTCTATAGCTTCCACCATCCGATTTTAACATGTAGCAATCTCTATTTATTTTCTGGTTGAAAAGAATAAACATTTTACGTCGAAGCTTCCTACTCGTTTGAACTAACAAGCTTTGCAACGGTAAACTAAAGCCTTTAAGATTAAAAGTCTGCAGATAAATAATGTGTTGTGCGGGAAATAGAGCATTGCCAGCACAATACTTTTTATAAACCACCCATATAATATGGTTACCGCTTGTTGCAGGTGTTTTTTTAACTAATTTAACTTTAAACTCGAGTTTGTACACGAAAAACGGTCAAGTGCCAAAAAGTCTGATCGCATCTGAAGATTCGAATTACCTCCTTTATTAATATATGCCTTTTTAATAGATTTTGCTGTAATGTATTAACAAAGAACAAATATAGATATTATACGTATTTAAGATGATCTATCTACACCATATTTAAATTTCAGAAAATTAAAAGTACAATTACTTGTCTCAATACGAATAACAAGTAATGGTAAGGAAAAGACGGTGCTACGTAACAGTGTTATAATACGCTGTAGAGCGTCCCATGGGCCGTGCCGCAAATATAATGATATTATCACCCGCTTTAACTCGGGATCGAAGATAAGCCCTTGGCTATTTCATGGAACGTAAACTGCTTACCCTAGATCTACAGCAGCAAGAAAAAAGTGAACTGTGTTACAGTTAATATCGTTAACTTAGAATCTCATAACACTAGTCTCGAACTTACTTTGGGGCTAGCTCAATCTGTGTGATTTATCCGTATATATTTATTATTTATTTATTTGTAGTTATACAACCTATATATATATATATATATATATATATATATATATATATATGTAACACTGAAGAGTGTCCGTGGGCAACACCGCAGATATGATGCTATTATCGCCCGCTTTAACTCAAGATTTAAATCTGTCATCTGTATCTTGAACGTAAATTGTTTAACCTAGACCGGTAGAGAAAAAGTGGGCTATGTGACTATTTTATTGTCGCTGTCAGCGTCTTGTGGCCCATCCCGCTGATATGATGCTATTATCGCCCGCTTTAACGCTGGATCGTAAGCCCTCATCTGTTTCATGTTGTAAATTGTTTAGCCTAGACTAGTAGGGAAAATGTCGGCCATGTTACAGTTTCACTACGTAACGCTATGGAGCGTCCCACCGGCCGTGGTGCAAATATGATGCTATTATTGCTCGCTTTAACTTGAAATTGAAAGCTCTCTGCCATTTCATGGTATACTAGCAATTTTTCTGCGACTTCGTCTGCGTAAACCTTCACAATATTTCACCTCCTTTGGAGTTGAATTTCTAAAAATATTCCTTAGTGCTCAATAATATAATGAAAGGAACCCGTCTACCAAATTTAAAGTTTCTGGGTAGGTACAGTAGTTTCGGCTGGTTAAATAAGTCAGTGAGTCAGTAAGTTTGCCTTGTTGACCCGGGGATCGTGGGTTCGATTCCCACGGTAAGCATACTTTGTTAAGTTGTTTCCAGTTTCGTTAGAACATTGCAGGCATGAATCACCTGATTGTCTGATAAGAAAGATGATTCCATGCTTCGGAAGGTACGTTAAGCCGTTGGTCCCGGCTGCCATCTGGTAGTTGTTCAAGGAACCACGTCAGAGGCCGAGAGGCGGTTCCGAAGAACTCTGACACCAGGGTGTGCACAGTCGACTGACCGTGTCACCTACACGAAATGATGATGAGTTTGGTTAGGACATTGCAGGCATGAATCACCTGATTGTCTGATAAGAAAGATGATTCCGTGCTTTGGAAGGCACGTTAGGCCGTGGGTGCCGGCTGCCGTCTGGTAGTCGTTAAAGGAACCACGTCAGAGGCCGAGAGGCGGTTCCGAAGAACTCTGACACCAGGGCGTGCATGGTCAACTGACCGTATCACCTACGCGAAATGATGATGATGATATTGACCATAAAGCCAGACGGGTTAGAGAGGTCTCTTTGATGTTTATAAGCTTTGTTTAGTTTGAGTTTCCTAAGTTGCCTTCTACGACATCGAAGACTTCCCGTCTTGGAGTGGTCCCATTCTACTCTGCCGGGAACCATACGGCTGGCCACCATTCTGTTAATGTCTTGCTCCACGGCGGGTCACCTAGCCGATCCGCCCAGTGACATTTGAGGCTAGTAACAGTTTCTCCAATGTCTGATAGTTTAGTACGCTATCGGATTGCAGTGTTGGGAATATAGTCTTGTAACTAGATGCCGAGCATGGCAAAAGTCAACTGCAAAGTATTTTTCAAAATATCTTCAAAGTTGTCCGTTTCATTTCCAATCAAGTGATATGCGAATACTTAATTTTAATATAAAAATCTGTGTCAACATTTACTTTATTGTATACAAAACACCTTTTAAAGTCGTTTTTGTCGCATCAGAAAAGTGCAACCTCATAAAGAAGATTGTTTATGCCTTGTACAGTTGTCGGGATGCAATCTTCGTTTTCCAATGCATGAAATTATAAGATTTCAATGTGATAACAGTGAAATAAATTCTTTATTTAAGTATAAGAAGAAATAAAGTACCTACTGTAGCAGTATATTTATAGAAGAACTTATGAAAAAAAATTTGTACGGTTTCTTTTGGAAAGTTGATTTTCTTTCTTTATATTTATAATTAAAAAATAATTGTTACTTACTTTATAAGTAACGTACTTTTCAGTAATAATCTAAACGTATTAGAAATAGCGTGACTAATACCTAGTGACAAATTATATTAAATACTTTTTTCGATCTACATAACTATTTCTGTTATATTTTATGAAGTATATACACAATAACAAGTACTTGTTCTTATTTAAATCGTTTCAGAATATACAAATGAAATAGTTCTTGCAACCAGGTATTCGTCAGCACTATGGTTACGGCAGTTCATATTGTACATTTAATAGGTATACTTTACTTCTTGCTCACCTTATCTCACTTATGTGGGGTCGGGACAGCATGTAAGCTTTTTCCATTTCGCTCTATCACGAGCCATCTCCTTCATCACCTTCTTTTTCTCCATATCCTCCTTCACACACTCCATCCATCTTTTCTTTGGCTTTCCTCTATTCTGGTATCTAGTAACTTTCATTTGAGTACCTTTCTAGTAATATGGCTACATATAATAGGTATGCATAATGCTAAAAACAATAATATACTTAAATACATTTCGCCTCGCAATAGCTGGGAAAACGTAATAAAAGCTACTATAACTATTTCTGCTACATATTTTGAATAAAACGCTGTTAAAGTAATATAAAACGCAATATAAAAAGAGCTGCATCATATGGCCGTTATCTCAACATGCTGTAACGATTTACGATAACTTGCATACGAGCTTTGCAAAATGAATGCTTTTCGGATTCGATATCGATAGGATAATCTGTTTACATATCGAGTTGGGGTAGAGCCACGCCACCAGCAGAATTCACTTTTGCCAGTAGCATGAAGGGGCCGACTCGTCTGGTCGTCGTACCAAAGTCTCACATAAAATCGACGTTTGAGTAGATGCTTTACCGTTTCTATGCTTCGTTCGGTGAGTGTGAGAGCTGGAGGCCCATCCACCCTTCCCCTCGGGGAGCAATACTCTTGTTCCACCCCTGGTGTTGCAGTTGTCCATGGGCAGCGGTGATCACTTAATGTCAGGTGACCCGTTTGCTAGTTTGCCATCCTATATCATGAAAAATCGAACATTTTTTTAAACAATCTGTTGAGTTCGTTTAGCCACTATCTTGCAAGATTTGAAGCAACGATTAGTTCTAGGGTAGAACACACAAATTCAAGTACTGCTTATTCACTCTTGCCTTGAAAACCCCTAAATTGCGAGTTGGGAAACAGTGCCGCGGGCAGAAAATTCCATTCCCCAGCGGTTCGCATCATACGGGAGGAGGCAAATCTAGAAGTGCGCGGAGCAGGAATATCGACCATATACAGGATGGAGTCCTTGTCTACGCCGCGTCGTCCGATGGTGAAATGATGCAGGGGGAATTAAATAGTGCAAATAAAGTAAAATGAAATTGTTTACCAAGAGTTTTAAATGAAAGCAGAATATAAATACAGAAATCTCAATTTGACAACAATCTTGCGTAGAAACAATCAAGGATATCGGCTGCTGTTTACTTACTTGTACCGCAAAATACTTATTATTTTAGAAAACACTCAAAAAAAAACTCACATAGCGTTTTAATACTGCTCTTGGACAAACGCATAAGTACTAATACAAGCCCTGTCAATACCCATAACATCAGCGGGCTCAGTAAATTGACGTTAGAATGCATGTTTTATGGCTACTCGAATATTCACTGGTTATTTTCTGCGTGCGAAGTAAAATGGGACACGTTTTATACGAGATAAAATTGCGCTTAGGGAGTATTTTCGATTTACACGTGGAACTCTCTTTCATCATACATAGGTACATATAGGTAACTTGTTTCATTTTGTTGATTGCACATTTGTATTCCTTATGCTATAATAGTAATGTATTTCTATACAATTATTGCAATAATTATGTTTATGCTATATTCTTTCTCTTTCTAAATGCATTTATTCATTACAAAGGTAGCATAGAAGACATTGCTGTGCGATAAAACCGTCTTTTGTACATCTTCCTTTATGTTCTTTTATTGTTACATGTTTTAAATGATCAATAAAGTGTTATAAGTAAATAACTTGCCCAGAGTTTGTTTGTCAGAGCGGGTCGAATCTAGAAACTCCACTTTGACGCAGTAATTCATATAAGTTAGGGTGGCAAAGTGGAGTGAGATCTGATTGAGCTGAAATTTTGTGTTTTATGCGATTTGGATGACAATGCCATATTTTGCTACTGTCGAAAGTGCATATGGCTGCCATATGCACTTCTTAATAAAAGACGATAAATCTTGTTTGGGCCCATTTGATTTGTAAAAAGCTTTTTTCACAAAAATGAAATATTTTAAAAAAACTTAAGCTGACGATTTTATGTTATTCCCGTACTCGTACTCCGAAACTATACATCCATATTTTTTTGTCACTTAAATAAAATATTAATAAAAACTTATGTTGCTCACAATTTGTATGTTATTCACACGCTCATGCTCCGAAACTACCCTTAAACTTTATTTACTAAGTTATTATTTAATGTAAGCTATGTTGAATTGTTGATGTATATTACACAGGGTGTCTCTCTTTGCAGAACAGGTCGCCGCCGCCCTCGCACGTCCCCTCTGCCCTCCTGTACGCGCCTCCGGAACCGCTAGAGGTAAATATCATATTTATTTCATCATAATCTCAGCCGCAAGAAGTCCACTGCTGGACATAAGCCTCTTTTAAAGATTTCTATTAAGGGGGGTTTTATCATTCTCGCACGCATCCACGCTTGGCAAACGGGTCAGTGAACGCAGTTTGTCTGGCTTATCTCGGTTCCCACGCTGCTGCCTATCGAAACCGTCTTTTAAGAGAGGGTAGGAGTTGGTTGGACTGTGAGAATAGGAAACTACTTTCTCTGATGTATTAGGTATGACAAGTAGCAGCTCGGGAGGCCGGGCGTACTCGATATCATGCAATCACCGGCTACGATGCTACGGGCACTCATACATAAAAAACACCTGCCTGTAACCTCGTTGATGGAATTTCTATTGTTACGTAATAACATCTTTACTATAGGTGTCTACTGTCCGCCAATGCGTTAAACTTCCTCGAAGCTGGTTGTACACAAAGTACTATTTATTTTATTGATTTAATAATTTTTATTGTTCCAAGGCACACCTGTTACAATTGGCGGACTTAATACTATGAGCATTCTCTCCCAGACAACAAAAAATAGTCACCATCTCTTTGATCGAACTAAATGTAACTTTATAATAACTTCAAATCTACATACCTAGGTGTTTTTCCAAGTTTATGCAATCAAAAAGTTAAATGTTCAATCCAACTATCAAACTCGATTCATCTTCTGATAGAGTCACATTTTCATTTGAACTTTATCATAATATCTTCTTCGTTCATTCTCAAAGTGGATTAAAGTAATGGAAAAATATGTCAGCTAGACCAAGATCCAAGGTCCGCCTATCCTACGTCATTAAAAGGCTGGTTTTCACAATATTTGATAAGTGTCGGAAGCGTCATCAAAGATTCAAAAGAATGTTAGTTTATCAACTGGATTAAAAAATATGATGAGTAGAGTATCGTGCCATGCAAGATGATGGAAACGAGATCTGCTCCTTAAAAATAATTTGTACTTAATCTGCACGTGCATATACTGCAGTTTTACTGTCAATCACACCAACTTGTAAAAACCTTTGCTTTTTACTTTTTAGTCCATTTATCTATAGAAGAGCACGGAATTCAAATAAAATAGTAGGCTTAAGCTTATATTTTTGAGTTTAGTCCTAGTTTAGTTTACGAATCCTCAAATTTACAGTTTAGTTTTGATCGAGATCTTAGTGTGACTCGTGTCTGGAAACTATTGTTGAAGCTGAAATAGGTTCATAAAGAAAACAAAGTTGACCCGTTTTTAGGGTTCCGTAGTAAACTAGGAACCCTTACAGTTTCGCCATGTCTGTCGGTCTGTCTGTCTGTCCGTCCACGGTTTTTCTCAGAGACTAACTACTAGAAAGCTGTAATTTGGTATGGGTATGTATAATTGTATATGTCGCAGTCATCTGGTTGAATCTGCTATTTGATTGAATGACTAGCGCGTTCATTGAATGACCACGTTTAATTGAATGACTAGGCCGAACGTTGATTGAACAAGCGACGCTCAACGTCCAACTAGTGAGCGGGTTGTAACATAGCCCTTTGAACAGAGCGGTCATAAAATCAGTCAGGTGATTCAAATTTAGTTCATTTTTTTACCACTGCGGCGCTCGTAGTCACCAGAACAAATATGGCGTCAAACAGCTCGAACAGATGGCACAGTGTGATATTTTTTCGATTAAATTTACAAAAAGTGCGTTATTTCTAATAAAATAGTAAGACATTATGGATTTACCTATTATTACGCCGCCGCCGGCCAAAAATATGAGATTAAATAAAGCTTTGGAAATCATGCTACCATCAAATATTACAAAGTCGGCTAAGATTCAACGACTTCACTAAATGACATTCATTCAGTCAAGACGTTGAACGGTACATTCAACGACTTGACGAGTTGGCCTTTAGTCATTCAATAAAACGTGGTCATTCAATGAAATCGCTAGTCATTTAATCAAATAGCAGATTCAATCAAATGACTGTATCATATATAAATCATGACAAAAAAGTGGTACAAAAAAATCTTGAAAAAATTTTTTTTGGTGTAGCTCCCATACAAGTAAAGACGGAGTAATACTTTTTTTCAATACAAACCCATCGTGTTGGGTATTATTAAATAGGTCTTTAAAAAATATTGTGAGGTTGAGAACACCATTTTTCGATTTAAGGATCCGATTCTGAAATATATGGTTTTAAAGTTCAAATTTTTGTTAGAGGTAAGTGTGCCCCCTCTATCTGCGAAACGGATATATATGGATACGTGAAATAAATACAGCAGTAGTATACATATACATACTGAAGTTAAAAGGAAAACTATCAGAGCTGAGTACCAAGTACAAACTAAAGTTATAGGCAACCAACTTATAAAATGTAGCGAAAATGTAAAATTTCATACAATTTTCATTGTTAGATGTTTTTGGTCGTTAAACTGTGAGGTGCGAGTATGAACAGCGTGAACTCAAAGTTGTCATTCGCAACCACGGAACCCTACACAGCGCGTGGCCCGACACGCACTTGGCCGGTTTTTAGGGTTCCGTAGTAAACAAGGAACCCTTATAGTTTCGCCATGTCTGTCTGTCTGTCTGTCTGTCTGTCTGTCTGTCCGTCCGCGGTTTTACGCAGAGACTATAAGTACTAGAAAGCTGTAATTTGGTATGGATATGTATATTAATCATGGCAAAAAAGTGGTAGAAAAAAAACATGAAAAAAAATTTTTTTTAGGGTAGCTCCCATACAAGTAAATTGGGGGAGTAATTTTTTTTTCTCTATTTACCCATCGTGTGGGGTATCGTTAAATAGGTCTTTCAAAAATATTATGAGGTTGAGAACACCATTTTCCGATTTAGGGATCCGTTTCCGAAATATTTGGTTTTAAAGTGCGAATTTTTGTTAGAGGTAAGTGTCCCCCCCCCCTCTATCTGCTAAACGGTTATATATAGATACGTGAAAAAAATTACAGCAGTAGTATATATACTGAAGTTTAAAGGAAAACTATCAGAGCTGAGTACTAAGTACAAACTAAAAAGTTATAGGCAACCAACTTATAAACTGTAAAATTTCATACTATTTTCATTGTTAGATGTTTTTGGTCGCTAAACTGTAAGGTGCGAGTGTGAATAGTGTGAACTCAAAGTTGTCATTCGCAACTACGGAACCCTACACTGCGCGTGGCCCGACACGCACTTGGCCGGTTTTTTTATATTCCAATTTCCAGCAAAACTTAACTGAAAGGGTTAAAAAGCGTTAACTAATTGAGTTACGCTCAGTCGTGTACATCAAAACACTTTAATTAACTATGGCTTTAACGGACACGACTGTGACGGACGAGTTTTTTTAAAAGTACTTTATTGAGTGCTTCGCTGAACATCAAAGTATTTATTTTCTGTGTAATAAAAGTGAAAGTTGGTATTTCGTTAATGGGCAATTTTGAAAGGTAAATAAAAGGATCTTTTCATAAATTGTTTTTGGAACTAATTTACGTTACAAGTTAAAATGTAGACAGACTGAAGCAAAACAACGTGATAAAAAAAAGCGCAAATTACGAATTTAGCTAGTTCAGGATCGAGAATAGAATCGATGCGACATAAAAAAAATTGGAATCAATTTATAAAATTTGAATCAATTTCAACAATTCGACGCCGTCTAGTTGACAGATTTTATTTTAATTTGACTTTTGCTAATTTTACGTAAGAGACAAAATTTATGTACCTTTTTATTAATAAAATTGACTTTTCATATTTATAAAATGGGTAATTAAAATCGTTCAAATAATTTGACGGAGAAACCTTTTTGCAAGTTTTGCTTTTCGCAAAAGCGACAGGATGGACCCATCCCCGAAATGTGAGTCCCAAAAGTTCAACATGCCTTCAGGCTTTAAAAACCTACGCGGGAATAAAACCAGCTGGAACAATATTTATTAAATTATTTATTTATTCTCTACCTACATATAAATATGGTGTTTACAATTGTTCTACTAAACTATTTTATAGTATGTCTGAACATCATTTTCATACAAATTTCCCGGCCATCTGAACACTTTTGTATGGGAATGTAATTTTTTTTTTCGAATTTCCTGCTTTAGTTCCATAGGATACGATATTTATTTAAACGAGCTAATTCGCCTCTCTTTAAGGATCCGACGAGGTTACAGGGACACATTGTTTATAAATCTTACATGAATGCAATATTCGGAAAGGTCCTAATTTTTTTGATAGGTATTGATCTATAACCTATGTTATTTGCTGATAATGTAGCTATACAAAATTTAAAATCAGTGCTATACTTTTTGGAATTATCCATTAAAAACAACCACACAAACATAGAAACACATAAATCTTAACTTTTAAAAATATACGTCTAGAAAAAAAACTGCACGCTCCTTTTGCTTTGAAACCTCATTTGTTAACATACAGTTAAGTATATAGTTCTGGTTCATCACTATATAAGCCTCTTTCCTCGTCGCGAACTGATTTTCGTCAGTCACGTTTTCCTCTTCCTAACCTCATCTCGTGATAGTGTGTCCCTAATCCCTTACGCCTTTACCACGCACTCCCAAATTGAATTTAGTTCAAACTGAATTTACGTGGCGTATGTTGTCTGTATGTATTGAACTCTTTTATGCCGATCTGGGAGAAAAAAAAACATAGAATATACCAGATGCTTGCTGATCTCGTGAAAACCGAAGAGGTCAAGGGAATAGCCAAAAATTAGGCGATGCAGCTATCGGTTTTAACCCATACGATACGCACACTAACGACTTGCTGACGATTCGAACACAAAATATTTGGACACGCTGTCCGAATTGCCACTTTTATTTTTAATATTTCTTTGGATCATAAGGCCAAGCTCTTATTAACAAGCTCCGTGGCGTAGTGGTTAACACGCCAGCCTGCGCCACGGAGGTCCCAGGTTCGATCTCCGGCCAAGTCAAGATGAAAAACGATCTTTTTCAGATTGACCTGGATCTTGGATGTTTATCTATATAAGTATATATTATAAAATATAGTTATATAGATAAACATCTATATAACTATATTTTTTTATTTTTTATGTTAGTATCCTGCGACACAAGTTCACAACTTACTGTAGGGCTAGCTCAATTTGTGTAATATCTCCCTATATATTTCATCACCATCATCATCATCATCAGGACTTATTTCGTCTCCACTGCAGAAGACGAAATAAGACTATATATTTATTTATTATTATTTTTATAAGTTTGCATTATATATTACATACATTATACAACACGCGGCGTATAAGTTGAACTAAGTGTGAGCGAGACACACCTATATTAATCAATGGCAATGTATTGCGGTGTCCTACTCACACTTAGGTCAACTTATTTGCCGGGCACTATACATTACTCTGTTTGCAATGAAAGTGATAGTAAAGTTGGTAGTATCGTAACTTTCAAGTATGATGTATCGTTGGAATATTGCTCAGATGTACCTATATTTCTAAGTAAGTACATGAGAGTCGCGTGGGTAAAACTATAAGTCTGTAGATTTTATTATTTGCTTAATTGTACGATTTGAAGGTTGAAATAGTAATAAGATTTCCATTTTCTTTCGATTAGATTATAAGAATTAATCATAATACTAAAAAGTTTGCTTATTTTAGTATCTATCGAATTATTCCATGTCTTTTTTCCTTTCAATATCAATTATAAAGATATGAAATGACTGAAATCTGAAAATAGTAGCCTTATTATGTGATAATTTTATTGTTCGCAGTTACTATGCGTGTTTCCGGAGCGGGCGTCGCGCGTCTGCGCGGCGGCGTGCGCGGCTGCGACACGCGCGGGCGGCGAAGCGCGTGCGGTGAGGAGCGCGCGCGAAACGCTCGACGCGTTGCGACGCGATGGCGACGCGCGGATCCCGCACGTTGTGGTGGTTGATGCGCGGACGCCGCAAGCGCTTGACGCTTTGTTGCTTGCTAGGTAAGTGAAGATTGTGTCACTTGTAAGTAGTCATTTTGCTACAAGACCTCACTGAGGTCGTAAGAAAACAAGAAAACAATAGAGAAGACGATTCTTTTTCGTTTTGCTGTGTATCGAACTCCCTAAAAACTACACGTCTGTGAAAAAAGTACGAATAGAAATAGTCCAAAAACTCAAACTTAATGTGACAATATTAAATTAGGATACAGCTTTATTACTTAAACACGTATAATTCATATCTTTACAAATTTAATTAACAAGTACATAAAAAAATTAGGTATAAGTATACTTACGGAGTCAAAAATGTTAAAGTAGTCAAAAAACTTTAAGATCATGAGCATTCATCATGAATGATCATGAATCTTTTGAGTTCAATATTTACGAAGGAAATGAAGTTTGTGACTATATAAAATATCCGATTGTAGAGTTGACTAGAAACTGCAAATATTTCTCCATGTCCGTTCACGTTGCATTGGAAAGGAAAACTACATATGATTCAATTTGGAAACTCGACGGGCGTCGGCAAACAGACCGAGGAAAGCTGATAGTACAGTCACGCGTGCCGACTCACAACACAAACTTATTCAATGCACAACACAATATTTTTATTTTGAGCGAACTCAAAATAAAGTATTCTTATATTGAAAACAATATAAAAAACGAAACCATTTTCTTCTAATACTAACTACTAAGAATTTTGTAGAAGGGAATATATATTCTTCTTTTTGGCTAACTTTGCAATAAACTGCCAATTTTAATTTTATCAGGTACCTAAGGAAGGGTCTACTGCAAATTTTTGCAACTGTTTTCCAAAGAGCATATAATCACTATGTTTCTATTTTTATTTAAAAGTTTATCTACTAACATGCCGAACTCTTTGTCATTATTATTTATAAGTTCTTCGCATCACATCACTTATCAGGCTGTATTATTTCCTTTGAAATCTGATGTCTGTAGTCTGTCCATCCAGCGCACGCTCACACATATTTTAAAACAACAAATTAGCAGCATTTTCTGCTGTGCTGCCATATAATTAGTATACTCGCCCAATGACTTTATAATGCAACACTCCAGGCAGTTATCGATAACTCATAAGACTTTTCTGTATTTTCAAATTGTGTTTGCTTTGGATTTATTCTTAAATGGTAGCACTCACAACCTGTTTTATTGCCTTATAAATTTGATGCTTGTAATATGTCTGTTCGTCCAACAAGCCTGTACAAATATTTAGAAACAACAAATTGAAATTAATTGCTGCCGTACTCCGATACATTTGGGACAATTTGGGTTCACTAACAAGCATTAATATCTATACACGTCGGTTCTTAAGTCAGTAATATGATATGGTCTAGAATAGTAAACAATTATTTATATTCTTGCTCGTGGTTGCACAAACGCTTACATTTGATTTTACCGTTGCAATTCTGCAGGTATCGATGTTTTGTCTTATAGTTCTGTATTTTCAAATTGTGTTTGCTTTTGATTTATTATTTAACGATATTACTCACAATTTGTTTTATTGCCTTTCAAATTTGATGTTTAAATCTGTCTGTTCGTTCATTCAGCCTGTACAAATATTTTGAAACAACAAATTGAAATTAATTGCTGCCGTGTTCCGATGTGTATGTATTCACGTCGGTTCTTAAGTCAATACAGCGTGTAAATTGATCATTGATATTCCCTTAAACGGGTGATTCAGACCGTCAATATAAACAAGTTTTCTTATAGGACCAATGCTGGGAATTCGATTTTCTTTTTACCATATTCCCGGGTGGCTGAACAATTTGTAAGAAAATGACGATTATTTTTTTGGTTCCCTGCATTGATTTCATAGAAAGTCGTTGATATCGACAGGCTGAATAACCTCCCCCCAATAAGGGGTATGTCGAGTATTAATTTACAAGCTATATACCTATTATGTGGTCTAGAATGGAATGGAGCTATGGGTATTAATGCTCGTGACTTCAAACACACTTGCGTTGATTACACCGTTGCAATTCTGCAGTCAAGTATCGACAATTAATCTTTTGTGTTTTCTCATTGCGTTTGCTTTCGATTTGTTATTCAATATATTCCTCGCAACCTGTATTATTTCCTCTTAAATCTGATGTTTGTAATCTGCCTGTTCAAAAATTTTGAAACAACAATTTGGAAATATTTGCTGCCGTGTTCCGATATATTTGGGTACAGTCACGACCAATTAATATGTAGACACGACGAATTATTATGTAGACACGACGAATTAATATGTATATACGACGAATTAATATGTAGACGTAAACTCGTCAATTCTTAAATGAATGGTCTGAATGTAATACAATTGTGTATATATTTGAGTATTTACTCGTGACTGTAAACACGCGTACTTATTGATGTCAACGTTGCAATTCTTCAGGTAGGTAAAATAATTTGATGTTTCTGAATTTTCCTTTCAATTTGTTTTTGCCATTAATTTATATATCTCACAACCTGTATTATTTCCTTTTAATTCCGCTGTTTGTCGTCTGTCTGTCCAATAATCCTGTACAAATATTTTGAAACAACAAATTGGCATTATTTGCTATCGTGCTCAAATATGTTTGCGTACACATGCCTGATGATGTCATTGCTGCAATTCTGCAGACCGGTATCAACACATAACTTAAAATTTCTGTATTTTCCTTTCCATTTTTTGCTTTTAATTTATATCTTTCACAACCTGTATGATTTTCTTTTAAATCTGCTGTTTGTCGTCTGCCTGTCGAACAATCCTGTACAAATATTTTGAAACAACAAATTGGCTATATTTGTTGTCGAGCTCCAATATGTTTGCGTACACACGCTTCATGACGTCATAGCTGCAAACCCTGCAGGCAGGTATCGACAAATAATCCGATGTTTGTGTATTTTTCAAATGTGTTGGATTTTGATTCGTTATTTAATTTGAGCGTTTGTATGGTCATCTAAACATTAAGATATTACGTTGTATCTCGATGCGACTAGCAGAGTTATCGCTATTTTGTTTATATTTTCGCATTCTTTAAATAAAACCAAACCACTTTCCCTACAGGTGCACAAAATGAGATAAGTTCATTGGGTATATTATACTAAACCTATCATTTGTACTTAACCAGTCTTTCTTCATTCATAACGGGGTAAACAGAGCCAGTGGCAATTAGACCTAACGGCTATGTTTAGGGTATCGGTGAGTAAAAGGTATATTATAGTCTTCGATCAAGTATAAAAAAACTAGATACACAACGTAGTATAGTATATTTCTCGTGTTCTCTATGTGTTCGAAGGGAATATTGTGTTGTATAATGTCATTAATAAATTCATCATAAATTTTGAAAATTATTGATAACTAGCCATTTTTCCGCGACTTCGTCCGCGTAAAATATAGATTATGTCACCCGCAGATAAATGAGCTGTCTACAGGTGAAAGAAATTTTAAAATCGGTCCTGTAGTTTCTGAACTAACAATGTAAACATACAAATATTAAATGACAATCGTGAAAAATAAAACAGAAACTACTTGTCCATGTTTATTTACTGGTCAAAGTCGCAGTTACCAATTTGCGCTGGCATGTCGCTAAATTGAGAGGATGCAGCCACAAATTATTGAGACCAGAGAAGAATCATGAATATACAAAAGTGTATCGCGTCAACATTCAAGATTATTGATCTACCATGGAGTGAATAAAGAATGATTTAGAATCCTTTTTATAAGATGAGCAGTTGTTCATTTTGTTTGCTTGATATCTTTTTTGAACGAAGTATCTTAGCATCAATGAAATGTCCCAAAAATGATACATGCAAAAATTCTACTACAAATCGAACATCTACGACAATTTGTGCCTAGTCTAATTTTCTTCTAATCGTCAACTCTAAACTCGACTGAGGTATACCTACTGCTTGCTAAAGGTTGAATACTATGACGTATCGGCCACATTTAGCGTCGTAGGGGCGTAAAGGTGGAAAGTTAAATCAAAATAGTGATAGGTTGCTAACCGCATCGTCTATTGATGTCATTCCTTAGATTTTCGCCCAATCCTTTGATGCTTTTACGTTCTGCGCGGGACGAAGTGGCTGGTATATTGTATGTTTTTTTCTTTTCAAACCAGCATGGAAGCTAAAGCACACAACATAAATTTGAAGTATTATTTCTGTCTTCATTTTATTTTGAGACAACGTCTGCAAATTGAAGTGCATAGCATGCGTGTAATTATTGCTCGCGTAGCCCGGACATCGCCTTGTGATACAGCTATTTGAAATTCAGGGTACACACTAGATTAACATCTCACCACCATAATAATGGTTCACTCAAAGGCATGTCGCTATTGTGAATGCCGTTTCCACCTACAACGTATTACGCCTTGATTATTTGTGTTGTTTATTCACAAGACTATTATTGTTTGTACATTATACTAATGCTAGCTTAATGCTCTTTGATTAAGTAGTTTTAAATGATTAAAGTACTTGCTCAGATTTCCTTAAACTAAAAGAAAATGGGTTAACATGATAAAAACAATGATTTACATACAACATATTAGTTATCCATAATGCGTTTATAGTCTTGCTTCGAAATACCATACGATAGTATTTATGAGGCTTAGATCAGCGAAATTAGCCCCACCATTCTATTCTTGTATTCCTAAATCAGATCAAATTGAAAAAATCTTATTAGTACTTCGGTAAAACATTACTTGTTGTACTTTTCATTACTATGCATTTCTTAAAACAAGAGTTCTCTTATTTGAAACGATGATATTGATAAAAAGGTGAAACTGTTTTCTACGAAAGTACTGTACTAAGTAATTTTTTTCAATTTGATCTGATTTAGTTGTATTAGAAATAAAAAAAAGGAGGCGCTAGTTGGTTGATGTAAACTCCTGTTATGAATTTAAAATCGAAAATAATCTAAACAACAAAATTAAATTGTACTTTTAACTCAAAATTACGAGTCAGACTGGTTAGGTTAGAACCAGGTTTAGATGGGTCCGTAATTATTTTTCGAAAGTAATATGCTCGATTAACCATAAGTCGACTGAACGGTACTTCGAATTAAATTTATGGTGAAATGACCTTATGTCGACAAACGCTGCTTCGACTGAACGATTTATCAAATTTTTATTGATCGATGATATGATATGTCGATATGATCGACTTTCTATAAATGTCTTCGTTTTTCTCTTAAAATCAGTTCTTACCTCTCATAGGTTAGAAATTATTGAATACTCTTATTGTGACTTATTTTGCAAAACAGAAAACGAATCCATTTGATATGCCTTTTATCGAAGACCCTAAAGGGAGGATTTAAATAGCATATAAAGCTTGAGTGGAAAAGGTTCCACGGGCCGAACCTTCGCAACTTTTCCATAAAATATCGTCACTTTTGTGGACGAGAGGGCTTTGACTTTAGGTTTCGTCACATCATTTTCCCCAGCGAATAAAAATTTATTGGGAAATGAAAGCGTGGCGCGGGACGGTCGAAATATATAAAGACGTCTTTTTCTGGCGATAGAGATGTGTATTATGGTTCTGTTACGCATGTTTCCACTACCAAGCGAAACGAATGTTACGAAACAAGTTGTATATTTGTTCTTATTTTAATGTTATTTATTATTGTAGCTTTTCGTTGTTTTTGAAGTGAAAACATCTTTAGCGGCGCTTGGCACGTTTTGTGCGGGGATTTTATTTTAAACTCCTGACAGGTCACGTGACCGACAGATTCATCAGACTGAAAATTCGTAAGACGGACACGTGACCTGATCGAAAAACAACGTTAATATTCAAGTTTTCACTTCTGCCGGCTCTCTCCCGTAGTGCAAGCCGTTGTTTTTTTTTTCTCGTGCATGTAAATGGCTTACACTGGTGTCGCAGATGTTTCAACTGACTTAAGGCATTTATCATAGCTTGACGATTGCCACCAATGACGACAGACGGGACTAACGGCTTTAACTTTAGGTTTCTTCATATATTTTCCCCAGCGAACAAAAATTTACTTATAGGAAAATGAAAGTGTGGTGCGGGACCCTCAAAATTTGTGAAGGCGTATTTTTTTGCGCTAATATACATCATATTAGGGTTATTTAGTCTTTATGCATGTTACCGTATACGGAACCAGTTTATTTTATGTATATCTTGCTTCAAAGTATATTTTTACATATTTTCCACAGATTCACAATTAATTACTTTTTCAATCGTAACGAGATAGGAAAATTCATCAAAAATTTGGCCCAGAACGCACAAATTAAAAATATGTATTGACAGGCTGTGTCGCCCCTCCAAGGTAGTAACTGTAACACCCTGTATGTGATTCAGTACTTACTCGTAACTTTTACGACTGCGATAGTTAAAACCTCTTACTTGGACTTTGTAGTATTAAATTATAACAACAGAAGATCCCTTAATAAAACACTTCTTAAATGAAAAATAACCTTAAATATTCAGAAAATTATCCTATTAAATATTACCATAAATTAAAATAGAAAGAAAGATCGAGAATTAATTAACAGTTCATTTGGACCTCGGCCAAATTTATAAAACTTCTGCGGCAGAATCAAATTGAACGCCCTGAATTGCGAATTCATGTCGGCGTCAAAACAATTTACATGAGTTAGTTTGGTTGAACTATTTGAGCCGCATTCAGGTTGTTTTACAAGTAAATACTAGGCACTAGACTGAATAAATGTAATATTCGAGTTTTATTCTCAATTAAGTATGCGAATTATTCAAAAACTTTCAATTGATTTTAATAGAGAATTAATTTACAGTTCGTTTGGACCTCAGCCAAATTATTAAAATTTCTGCGGTAGAATCAAATTTAACGCCCTGAATTGCGAATTCATGTCGGCGTCAAAACAATTTACATAAGTTTAGTTGAACTATTTGAGCCGCATTCAGGTTATTTCACAAATACGTACTAGACACTAGCCTGAAGAAAAGTAATGTTCGAGTTTTATTTTTAATTAGGTATGAGAGTTGTTTTAAAACTTCCAAAAAAATTTATTAGAGTATTCATTTACAGTTCACTTAGGCCTCAGTCAAATTATCAAAATTTCTGTAGCAGAATCAAATTGAAAGCCCTGAATTGCGAATTCATGTCAGCGTCAAAACAATTTACATAAGTAAGTTTGGTTGAACTATTTGAGCCGCATTCAGGTTATTTCACAAATACGTACTAGACACTAGACTGAATTAAAGTAATGTTCGAGTTTTACTTTTAATAAAGTATGAGCGTTATTCAAAACTTCCAATTAATTTTAATAGAGTATTCATTTACAGTTCACTTGGACACAGCCAAATTATTAAAATTTCTGCGGCAGAATCAAATTAAACGCCCTGAATTGCGAATTCATGTCGGCGTCAAAACAATTTACATAAGTTTAGTTGAACTATCTGAGCTGCATTCAGGTTGTTTTACAAATACTAGACTGAATAATACTAATGTTTGAGTTTTATTTTCAATTAAGTTTTAGAGTTGTTCAAAAGCTTTCAATAAACTTTCTAATAGTTTGGCTGTTTAATTTGGATGCTAATGGAACTGATTTCTTGAACACGCTAGCCTGCGACACGGGTGGTCCTGGGTTCGATCCCTGGTCAGGTTGAGGTAAAAAATGATATTTTTCAAATTGACCTGGATCTTGGACGTTTATATATGTATTAATAACAAAATATAGTATCGTCGAGTTAGTACCCATAACACAAGTGTCAAACTTAATTTTGGGGCTAGCTAAATCTGTGTGATTTGTCCGTGAGTATATATTTATTTAAATATGTGATGTGACATGCACGGAAGTTCAAGCATATGTCACATTTACACCAAATATAGGCCAACATCAAAACACTAAAGAAAAACAAACCACGAGAACCAAGCAGCTGGCTAACAAATCTGGCAACTTGCAAATCGTTTGCGCCCGGCAAAAAGTAATAAAACTGATAAATATATCGATTAATGTTGCCTTTAATTCCGCCGATTACGGCTGATAGATTAACGAGCGGCCGTGGGATCTCGTTTATCACTACGCGGGGATCCTTAGGCAAATGTGAGGAACATCTTACAGGGTACAGGTCAATTTGTTCATTACGCGACCGACTTATTCTGCAGTTATTGGATTAAAAAAGATGCCAAAAAAGAAATTAAATAAGAGCAGTTCTCTCTTATCTTAGACATCGTAGGTATTACTCTGATCTTGATGCTTTCAATCCAAACATTCACTATAAAAGTTCGAAAATATCATAAACATAATTCGTCTTATCTTATTATAAAACAAGGACTAACTTTAGTTCCTGGTTCAAACCATTATCCGGCCAAAATTAGTCAAGACTTATGATTTTTTGCTCAACTGTCATTGTCAATTTGCTTTGGTCAGATACTGGTTTTAACAAAGTACTAAATTTAGTCCTCGTTATATTACCTATACTTAAGACAGAATATATTTGCTTTCCTATACTTCTTACTTTGGATGCATATATTTTAATTCCTGCTTGCCACGTGCAGATGCGCACTTTTGTGTTGTTTGTTTAATCGCCAAATAATATCATGGCACAAAAATACTTACCTACATCAAAATGAGATAGGAAAGGGGATACGAGGCACGATGTATTTTGGAATTCCGTATTAGATCTTCAATTTCACTTGTGTGCCGTATTTCGCGCCTTTTGAGTTCTGATGTAAATTTCCCGTGTTCATTTTCCCCGAAAATTATTTTCCGACGTTTTTCCTTCTATAGCGAAGACGCGAGTCAAGTTTATGAGATAAGAAGAGGTAAATTACATGTACTTATAAGTCTTTTTATAAAAGGATCGTGAAAATATATAATACTAGTTGGTACCCCGATTTTATCTGCGTAGCCTCCAATACGGTGTACCTAGAATAGCCTATGCCCTTCCTAGTCTTAAAATATCTCCATTCCAAATTTGCCTCGGTCCATTTGTTTCGACATGAAAGTGACAACACTCTGACAGACAAACATGCTTATTTTATTGAGTAGGTATGTTTACGAAATCATGGAAGTTTGGTCACAAATGACCAAAAAATGTAAGACGTTGCCGCGAAGAGCTACAATATAAATGCCTTTTACCGTCACATCATACTTACAGTTGTTTTTCGGCAAAGGCAAGTCAAGTAGATGGTTTGGTTAAAATGTACCTTGTAATATAGGTACATCGCAGAATTTGCCTTAGTCGGTTATCTGTGTCATGGTTACCAAGACACAGGGCTTATCTGATGAAATCATATTGGAGATATGAATAGACTCTCGATCCCATTAATATAATACCCTTATTCAACAAGATATCATTACATGTCATTCATTTATTTTTTTATTTGAAGATCATAAAACCAATTTCAAAAATTTTACTGATAAGTTTTGATATAAAATAACTTTAAACTTGCATTTCACCATAAAATCCATCAGAAAACTACTTCGGCCAAGGAAAGTTAGCTTAAGTTTTATAATAAAACTCCAATTCTCAGAACTTATACCATACCACGGTTACCTGGAACCTAAATCATAGGATTTTATTTCCGCTTGAGTCAAGTACATAATAAATAATTATACTAAGAAAGTTTTGTTTAGATACTTTTAAGACTAGTGAAAAGTCTACTATTACATAAATTCCTTACGTCGTGTTCCATTATTTGCGTCCTACAGGCTTTCTTTCTCATAAACTTTCCTTATGAAACATTCTACCTTAGCTGAAAATTACATTAAAATCGTTCAGTAGTTTAAAAGATCAAGCAAACAGACAGCGAAAGTGACTTAATTTTATACTATGTTAGCATAAGGATATAGCCTACAAAGTGCTTGGTTTGGAAAAACATTATATTAGAACAAAAAACGTAATTCAATAGACTCTTCCCAATTAAACATTTAATGAAACCATTTCCTTCCTTATAGTCTCGCTTACACGACCGCCTGATTATAACTTACAGAACAGCCTTCTGTGCTTACTCGACGATCAGAAGTAAAGTATGGCACATACGAGAAAAATTTAAATACAAACATTGATTACCCTACTGACTTAGCAACATTTCCCAGATTGCTTACTCTCTATACGCAATGTAACTCTCCAAAATTTTGTAGACCAAACTGCTTAATTATGTTTATAAATATTATATATAAACAATATATATATATATCAACGGGTCACTCACGTGCTATTTGTTGGGATTGCCGACTATAGTTTCGGACTCGTCAGGAGCCCATTTTCAAGGCCCTTGGCCCGGATCCACCGCCGCGCGTCCCGCATTCGCCTTGAAAATGGACTCCTGACGAGTCTGAAACTATATTCGGCAATCCCGACAAATAGCACGTGAGTGACCCGTTCATATATATAATGTCTTTATCTCACGTTAGTTTTAATGATATAATATATAAACAAATATAAAAAGCCATTTTATTAATAGTCAATAGTCAATAGTCAAAAATTTTATTCATCTTAAGATATTTTAAATATCATTTGTTGAACGTCACTTTACATTTACAATTGGTTTACAATGTTATGTTATTGTTAACGTCAATAAATTACTTAAAGCTAAGTTTACACCGCTTCCAAGGCGGAGTGCAGAAGAAGCGGCAACAAACTGCACAACGCATTTTCTCCAAATGACGTCAACTTACAATCTACGACATACAAGTACCTACTTAGAACTAATATGTGTGTGTATTTATTATTATATATTTATAAATAAAGGCACTCAGCATGCACAAGACCGCAGTTTGTGGCGATGTATGAGGGAAGCCTATGTTCAGCAGTGGACGTCCCTAGCTGATAGATAAAAAGAGCATTTATTTAGTTTTTCCTAGCCTGTTGATTGTGAGTCCCATTGCTAGGCAAAGGTGTCCACCAGATCTTCCACTATTGTTATTAATAAATAAAATTTGTTTTTACGAATACTAACGTGTGAAACACTCTTTAATATGACATCAATGAGACGATGGAATGAATCGCGGCCGCGCCTCGGGGGAGGCCGTGTAGCGGTTCATATTTAATTAGAGCCTGCGTAAAATGTACTTAGGCGAGGTTGTTTTCACGTGAAAACAAACAGTGAATTAAATTGTGCGTTTTAAATTAGGTGACACTGCTTTAGAATTAAGTCATTCAGTTTCTCTTTGCATTTATATTCTCTTTCACCTGAATATGGTTTTAAGTGAAAAGCGCCCCTTGACACAGAGGTCTTATTAAGATTTAGTTCATCATCGTCATTTGCCCGCAAGAAGTCCATTCACTGTTGGACTTCTTGCGGCTGAAATGATGATGATGTCCACTGTTGGACACCCACCGACCACCTGGTCGGTAGGTTGGCTGCGCTTGCCTGTACGTGGTCGCCATTCAAGAACCTTTCTGCATCGGCCATCGGCATCGTTTCTTCGCGCTATGTGATTTTTTAGATTTAGTTATTTTAATCGCAGCAAAACATTTTAGATTTTGCCCACTCCCTTGATGGACCTTTACAATTTGCGCCGGAAAAGCAACAGCTGGTTTATTCTATGTTTCTTCTTATGTCCAAATCAGCATGGTAGTCATTTTAGTCACGCATTTTTTTTTTGTTTTTAGTAAAGATATATTAAGTACATTTAATTAACTGAAGCGCCAAAGTACAATAATTTACCGAATACCAGATGAATGAAGCAATAAAAATCAGGTGAATTAATATCTCCCGTTGCTAACATTTGTCAATGCAGGGCAAAACACGCGAATCAAAGCCATAAAATAAATATCCAAGTTATCCATTTTTCCGGCGCGCGCCCCTCCACATCTTTATTCCGAGTTCCGTGTTTGTATGATCCAAGGTTTCCCGGTTTGAATCAAATCCTTGCTCTCATGGGACATTTGAAGCCGTTCTTTATGATGGTGAAAGGGTTTGCAATAATCAAAAGTCACTTTATCTTTATCAATCATAGCTGACTTATTTTTAACACGCTTTTCATACTGTGTATCTTATAACGGAACCTTTGACGTGATTTTCACCCACTTCAAAATTGAATTTAAACTTCGTACACTCTCTATCAGAAAATACACGTTAACTTTTAGTTTTTTAAAACTTTTATAATACTTTGCCCCAATTGTGATCGTGACGTCCATACCTATGAGAAGTCCAATTACTAAAACGACTGGTAATCTGGTATCTAGGTATAAAGTGTGACTGAGTTATAACAATTATCTTTTGTACCGAGTTCTCTCAATAGTTAGGAAAATTCCTCATGTCTGTCTGTCTATATAAGCCTAGTCGTAAAACCCAAAGGCCACGTTAAGCGAGTTTGTGGGCGAATAAAGGTTCCGTTTTTTGCCACTCGGGTACGGAAGCCTATAATCTGTATGTTCACTTTAATTCCTGATTTTGCATTTAATAAATCTAAAGTGAGTTGTGTCGAAGGTACTATGCAGTTAGGTATCTACACATTGTTAGAGCTGACCCAGTTCGGATGCAATAAATCTCGGCGTTTCTTGGTATCTCAAGATTTACCACGAGACTTATTGTGTTACTGTTATGGCCGCTGAGATCTAAATTGACGATCTAGAACGTAACGAACCGAAAACCATTTCAAATTTAAAAAATACTACGATTTCTATATTTTGTGGCCTTAGATTATTAATAAATAATAAATAAATATATAGAGACAAATCACACAGATTGAGCTAACCCCAAAGTAGGTGTTCGAGACTTATGTTATGGGATACTAACTCAACGATACTACATATAATAGATACTTATATAGATAAACATCCAAGACCCAGGTCAATCTGAAAAAGATCATTTTCCATCTTGCTCTGACCGGGGATCGAACCCGGGACCTTCCGTGTCGCAGGAGGCGTGTTGACCGCTGCGCCACGGAGCTCGTATTATTTATACATATAAAGTCTAGATAGTCTCTATTATACTAAAAGCGTACAAAAAAAAATCCAGTTCAAAGACTATGTCGCAATCACATTACCTAGGTACCGAAGTACCGATTTGATGGTATAATTTGACATGATTTATTCCAATCCAATACCGCGAACAAATACCACTGGTATTGCTTTCAAATTTTAATTATTTTTCTATTCCAAACAAATACTACTCTTAAAATTATTTAATGACGCATGTTCTAACACAAAGTTGTCGCGCCCACAAGCACTGAAAAATTGACCAATTTGAATTATTGAAATAAAGGCATGCCAATCAAGAGAGTATATAGCATTAATATATAAAAATTAATCGTTAATTAAAGGTATATAATCATAGTTTGTAGCTTATTATACAGATGTTAACAAAAGATGATAAAGATTTATGAAGGGCTTACGCGATCTATGATACTTAACAACTTCCCCAGGGAACAAATGTTGATCTGAAAAAAGTGTTTAATTAGCAACCAGCTTATAGTCAAAGGCAATCCGTTATACTCGATTTTGTAAAGGAAGCCATTTTTGGGTTCGTTATTATTAGGCCTCCATTTTCCGTCTTTAAATTTTCACAGGATATTGATCATTTTTATTTCCGCTTCAGAAACAAATCCTAAGAAATAAAAATACATTATTTCTTTGTGCGTTTGTTCTGAATTCACTTTAAATTTGAATTTGCCTTAATCAGTTTACAAGTAGTTTGAAACTACAAATCAATCTTACTTTGAGTGAGATCAATAAGCGTATGACGTCAATGTTTTTTTACACATGGTGTTCTACCCAATTTAATGGAAAGAGAGTGTAGGTGTCGCAGGCAATTACCCAGGAACGAGAAAATTTGGGGCAATAATAACAAACTGTGTTTTTGTTTGTTCTGCGGAGGCGTCGAGCGCGAAATGTGTGCTTACGAGATATGGGAAACTTAGTCCCAATCCCATCCCAACTAATATTATATATGCGAAAGTGAGTTTGTTTGTTTGTTTGTTACGCTTTCACGCCGTATCTACTGAACCGATCATCATGAAATTTTGCATACACATAGTTTAGTGTACCGAGGAGGCATAGGCTATATTTTACGCGGGCGGAGCCGCGGGGAACAGCTAGTTAACTTACATTTTTAATCGAAAATAAGTTGGTATACTTATATATTTATAAATATATACACCATACCGACCAGGTTGATCGCAGGCAACTTCCAACCGGTCATTTTGGAAATCCTTAAGAAAGGCCTATGCATACCAGCAGTGGACTTCTAACAGCTGAAATGATGGTGATACAATAGCTCATTGTTTAATTTTTTTTATACCTTATTTTACGGCGGGCTGTTTGCCTAAAGCCAATCCTCTTCGATTATTCATACAAACTATATGAGATGGAGTGGTCTATTTCAAGTCCAGAAACCACAAAGCAAACAAAAAATTATAATACAGGTCTATCTTCTATGATATCTTACTGTTACTTTAATGACACGACGAAGAGCCTGACTCTCACAAAGAAATTCCTATCTCAGAATAATCACAGATCTAAGAAGAAACATACAAACGAATAATGCAATCTTATTTTGAAAATGATTGAAAATAAAAAAAGAATCAAATTTAAATAAGCTCAAAATTGCATGCAATGAAGCTTAATTAAGTTGAGTTTTCCACGTGTTTTACTGAAACAATCTGCAAAATTATTTCACGTAGCCAATTATTTCGGCCAAGTATTTTAACAGGCCCGTGATATAACATTCTCATGTTGACGTCAAACTCGTACGAGTTTGAAAATTATAAAAATTACCTTAATTTCTGCAGCTTTAAAATGAGTTTTTATTTTCTAATATAATATATTTCATTTATACGCATGCAATTCAAGTTAAAAAAAAGCTTGTGAGAATCAAAAATAAGCTTCATAGATACATTTTTATATTTTAATGCCCTTAAACGTACAACAAGAAAACATGAAAAACGCATTTTATACCAACCAAACATACCAAATGAAAATGCCATTTCTTGGATATGAGAGACATATATGTTCTTAAATTAATTTGACACACAACATACGATGAACTTTCTCTGGATTTTAAATATCAGTTTAAAATGATTTAGTACTAAATTCACGGTAAATTGTCCTTCCAATTCAGTCAATATCAAAAGCCGTGTCACAATCACAAGTCAGGCGAACGGGAATCGATGCCTGACCAGCCTGTTTCATGCATCACTGACTGACGAATGAACAACTCGCCGGGAACTTAATTTCAGTTAAAACAGCTCAAAAGTGTTAAAACCTTGTTTAAACTTATTTCGTGTGTTTTAAAATAAATTTAATGCTGGACTGGGAGAAAAGAATAAACGTAGAATATATCTAGCTACTTCTCCCCCCACGCAAAAACTAAAAGACGTTCGAGAGTATCTGAGAAATCATGTCAATAGGCGATACGCCTAGCAACCCATCACTATTTTGATTCCGTTTTCTACCTACACGCCCACCAACAAGCTAAAAGTGGCCTTTAGGTCTTCTAGACATGTGCTCTCTCTACTCCGAAAGGGTGAAAGTTGTGAAAATATGTATGTATACATTTAAATAATTACTATACAACCTTCACGCTAAAATGGCCCGTCCAGAGTTCAGTCGGTATCAAAAGCCGTGCTAAGTCAGGCGAGCAGGAATCAATGCCTGGCCTGCCTGTTACATGCATCACTGGCCGACGGATAAAAGGAATTGCAGGGAAATCGATATCTATTCATCTGAGGTTCTAAGGTTACGTAGAGTTTATCTTGGTTTCAAATTCAGTTAAAAATGCTTTAACTCACGTTAACATTTTCGATAGCTTGGCCGTTCAGTTTAGTCGGTATCAAGTGCCATGTTATAAGTCAGGCGAGCCGGAATCGATGCTTCACCAGCCTGCGTTGCAAGCATCACTGACTGTCGGCAATGGCTCGCAGGAAACTGGATATCTTTTCATCTGTGGTGCTAAGGTTACGGGTTACGTAGAGTTATATTTGTAAACTCAATAAACGTTATCTTGGTTCTGTTTTAATGCTTAAGCTTCCATAGTAATATTAGAGCATGGACTTTCAGATAAGCCGGTATCAAAAGCCGCATTGTAAGTCATGCAAGTAGGTTTCCATGCCTGATCAGCCTGTTACATGCATCACTGACCGTCGGTAAAGGCTCGCAGGGAACTGAATGCCTATTAATCTGATGCTTTTTAACAATATTATGAATGCTAGCTTCTCTTTCTTTTTGTATCGAGACTAAGTCGAAATGGAATATCTAATGCAAAAGAAGTCTTTTGAATTTTTCTATGTGTTTATGGTGTACAGTATTATATTCCTAAGTAAAATAATGAGAGTGAAAGTGAGTGAAATTATTGTATTATTCTATAGAATATTTTCAAACACAAAGAAGAAATTCTGCTTACGTTTATAAATTTACTAGCAGCCCTACCCGGCTGCGCCCGGGCATGTATTATACCTTAAAACCTTCCTCGCGAATCACTCTATCTATTGGTGAAAACCGTATGAAAATCCGTGCAGTAGTTTTTGAGTTTATCGCGAACAGACAGACAGACGCGGCGGAGGACTTTGTTTTATAATATGTAGTGATAGTGATATTCTTGATCTCTCTGAAATGTTACGGTGAAATATAAACAGAAATACTTTGTTGATTACCAACTGCGATAATGGGTTGTAGAGAAGATTTTCTAGCAGATATCTGCTTTATTACGTTACTATAGAAACCTAGATGTCTAGATATTTTCCCCGATACCTGGACAATTGTCCTAATGATGCGTACATAGCGTCTTAAAGGTCTCATAGGCGGAAATCCTGTGTGTAATAGGTATTGTAAGCTACAACTACGTTTATTTACCGTACGTAATAAATAAGTGCATTTTTTGATGCGGCATGAAAAAAACTAGATAAAATTTTATATTTAAACAATCTGCACGTATGTAAACAGGCTAAATACTTAGACTCACCAATTTTATAAAGAACTGTATGTGATGTATTCATGCAAATAAATGATACTGATTTATTAGTTGTTAGATTTTGGAATATGCGTAAATATAAAAAGTGCAACCACCAAAAATGGGTTTATATTTTTAACACACTAAATACTAGCTTAAAATAAAAATAAAAAACTGAAATGTATGTAAAAATGAAATTTTGAGGTTATGATACGCCATTAATCTCATATGCTGTATTTGCTTACTTATCAATACCTGAGGCGAAATCATAAAATACGCTGAAATTAAGTTGTATCTTGTCACAATAATCGCTAAATGAAAGGTAAGCAAACTTCTTCCTACGTACAGGGGCATCTGTGGAATATCATAAGCATGACTGACATAGGTACATACGTACATACATACGTCTTTCATGTTTGCACCCATCACTGCGGAGGTTTTAGCGAGCTCAAAGGAGCCGCGATTCTAATTGGACTTTCGGCGGAGATGGATGTCTTCTCAGTAGTTACTGAATCTTTTTGGGGCTCTGTTTTTATAATATCATACGATGTTTATTGTACTTTACTTACTTAACCATTTAGAAAAGTCTACTATTATAAAAATACTTGCTTATTCTGGGACTTCATCAAAATTCAAAAAGTTATACTGATGTGCGAGCTGTAAAGTTGTATATGAATTCATTCATTTTTATGAAGGTGGAGTTTCAACAATTCTATGAAATACAGACGCAGGCAATGCGTTCCAATACCTAGCTGTGCGCATAATAAATAATGAGGAGAAGCGCTTCTTATCTTACATTGCCAACTTGTAGGCAATGTCTCCAGTTTCAAACCGGAATTCTTTGAATATAATTTGAATGGATATGGAATATTTTCTATTTTATTTTTAACTATTAATTTGCCTTCTTGATTTGTGTTGTTCGACTGTTTATTATCTGTCAAAAAGTTAATCTCTCTCTCCCCATTGTATAGTTTAAACATCTCGTTAATTGCAAAGTCTTCACGATTAACATTAAACATGCACAACTCTACGTGCGTCACAAAGCGCAGCGGTGACACTTTAAGTTTTCACACCACAGAGCAGGAAATGTGACTGTCGCTCGCGCGTTACTAGACACGTCTTTTCAACACATTCCATACAAAATAAGCATGTCAGGGGGCGATACTCAGAACAACGTTATGGTTCTGTGGGTCGATAAATTTTATTGAGGATTTTGGGTTTAAAGGTACAGTCCGAAGCAAACTTCATAGCGGCTCGGAACATCGCGCAAGTCAATGCCCAGTATACAATATTAGCTTAAGGCGCTGTACCACCTAATAATAATAGTACGTAATGGTAATCGCGCGATAATAGTACGTACTGGTAATGAAATGCGGTTAAAAGTGGTGATGCCGGTAGGCGATCTCAGTTCGATCCCGTATCTGTCATTTCGACCGCTTTTTGTCGGTTTTAATTTAATAATTCCTTAATTATAACCAAACATTGTAATATTTTTAGGTATCCATTTTGCTCAGTAAGTTTTACTTTTTATAGATGTAAAAAAATGGTACCTAGTTATCGCTGTAAATATCAAGTAATTCGCGACGAAACCTTTTCTGGATATAGCTTTTTGTCATTTTATTTTTCTAGGTTTTAAATATTTTTTTGAAAATATTTTGATGTAATCATTTATTTTGATCTTTGAACTGTACTTCATATTTTTTTCATGCTAGTATTCCAAAAAAAATATAACTAACTGCGCATCGAAAAAATAGACGTTTTACGGCAGTGCGTGAATTACAGCGCCTTAAGCAGGGCGCGCGTGGTGAGGCGGGGTGCGTACTGCGCAGCTCGCAGCAAATATCCGAGACGCCTAAAGTTGATGCGGACTGTAATTGCTGAAACACAAAATCTGCTATTTTCTACTTACTTTTGGTACATCAGAATTTTGTTTATTAAAGTTTTTTCTGTAATTATGATACCATTACCATATCACAGCACATTGACGAATTTTTACGTTTTTAGCACGCCTGTCAATCACAGGCCGAGTATGCGACTCTCGCCTACTATCCAGGCGCGGGTTGACACGCGGTATTTTAATTACTTTCATCTCAGAATCAGAATTATTTATTCCTAGAAATATGGTGGTATGACAACAATCATGGTGTTACAAGTTGGTATTGTAGGTACACATATTCTGCCGTTAAGGCGTTGGAATTTTAAACAATGAATTATATAAATTTAATATAAACATATTTTGGATTAAATTAATTACAATGCAATTTCTAAATGATTATATTATTACAAATATTCAGCTTATCACCACTTGATCGTCAGAGTGATTTAAACATTTAATTAACTTTATAATATCATTTAGTAAGGAGCCACTTAAATAGCATACGTATAAATTTAGTATACCCAGAAGTTTCCCTTATCTCAAGTGGCAGCGCGTTATACACTTTAAGTAATTGCCATGCAGGAAACATTATTATTAGTTATCATCAACCTACGCTTTGGTACGAATAACTTGGTTGGATTCCTACTATGGTTCTTTTTTAATACCTTATCATGTAAAGGGAAGAGGTCTGGATGTTTTTTTACAAATAGGCACAGCTCAAATATATAGAGGCTCTAGTAGGGTACGTGCAACATTCCGTACTCTATGATCATACCCCTTAGCATGTGTGAAGTATATTATGGTAACATATGCGTGATCTCCCTTTGTTTCTAATCTTCTAACTAGACAAGGGCGGGGCGCTCAGAACTACGACCTAACAAAGACAATATATGTATGTACGTACTTATGTAAAGCGAAGATTGAACTTTGTACCCGCATGAGATCCGTAAGGAAAACAAACTTTTACTGGAGTTTCTCAGTCTCTTTGAAATTAACGTAAGGTATATGTTTTGGTGAATTTAGACTCAGAAATTCAACTAAAGAACAATTTTTCAATTTCATAACATTATCAAACAATATTTATTACATAAATTATGGCTAACACTCGTATTTTATACGTAGGTACATATTTTACTAGAATTTTCAAAAAGTTTTTTCGAATTTAAGTATATAAAAAAACACAACTTCCCTGCCAAAAAATATAGTCTATGCCTCTCGGGAGGTTGTAAGAATTCTAACAGTAGATATGCCCAAATTCGTTGCGGCATTTAAAATTAGGGGGCAAAAATTAGGCACACATAGGTTAATAAATATAAATGGAAAAATCACACAGTTTTGACCAAAAAATTTGTCTTTCTATGTAGGATTTTTAGGGTTCCATAGTAAACTAGAAACCCTTATAGTTTCGCCATGTCTGACTGTCTGTCTGTCTGTCCGTCCGCGGTTTTACTCAGAGACTATAAGTACTAGAAAGCTGAAATTTGGTATGGGTATGTATATTAATCTTGGCAAAAAAGTGGTAGATAAAAATCTTGAAAAATATTTTTTTTTAGGGTAGCTCCCATACAAGTAAAGTGGGGGAGTAATTTTTTTCTCTACTTACCCATCGTGTGGGGTATCGTTAAATAGGTCTTATTCCTTTCAATATTGTGAGGTTGAGTACACCATTTTTCGATTTAGGGATCCGTTTCCGAAATATTTGGTTTTAAAGTGAAAATATTTGTTAGAGGTACGTGTCCCCCCCCCCCTCTATCTGCTAAACGGTTATATATGGATACGTGAAAAAAATTACAGCAGTAGTATATATACTGAAGTTGAAAGGAAAACTATCAGAGCTGGGTACTAAGTGCAAACTAAAAAGTTATAGGCAACCAACATATAAAATGTACTGGAAAATGTAAAATTTTATACAATCTTTATTGTTAGATGTTTTTGGTCGTTAAACTGTGAGGTGCGAGTGTAAACAGTGTGAACTCAAAGTTGTCATTCGCAACTACGGAACCCTATACTGCGCGTGGCCCGACACGCACTTGGCCGGTTTTTACTTATTTCAGTCAGTTGCCCTTTGAGTAATTATTATGGAAAAGTCTAAATAACAAATTTTGTTCACATTGACGGTCTAAGTCACACCCCTTAAAGGGGATGTCGAGGGTCAATAAACAATACACGCTGTATATTACCAAGCGATTCACATTTTTATTGTTAATGAAGATTACTTAGTAAGGATAGGGTTTAAGAAATCCCATCATCATCATATACTCCATTTTTAGAGAAGAGTAGTGTAGTGGTTTCTCCATTTGCCTAATTTAGAAACCCCAATAATACTAATAACGAAAATTAAAAATACCTAATCCTCCATGCCGATGTAAAAACCCTTTGCGCCTACTCTTATTTGCACCGTGTAAGCTGAACTCATAAAGTGGGATTAAAATTATCAAATCCCAACAGCCCGGCAATTATTTTTTACAGCGCGCAGGACGGAAGCAAATAGCATATTTCTGTAATTACGTATATCATTGTCAATAAATACGAGTACATATACACTGCCTCAGGTGGGCCACGATAGGGTTGCAGAGCTTGAGTATTTTTGAATAAAAAAATATACTTAACAGTTGATTATTACTCACTTGTACAAAACAGTATGTTGACAGTTTTGCAATTATGATCTGCCACACAGCATAACAAAGTATGGATCAAGAGTACATATTATTACGTCTCTTTCCCTCACAGGGTAAACAAAGCCTAAAGACACAAAGGTTACGTATAGCGTTTGGATTTTCCATTCTGGTCGAGTGAGAAAAGAAATATAAATTACAATGTAGGGGCTGTACCTTTTCCCGCGCAGACTGTAGAAATTGGTGAAAATATTGTAAGGAATACTTAGGAATCAGCCATAGGCGATGCGGCTAGCAAACCATCACCCTACTACTCAAACTAAGTATACAAATAAACTGTGCACTAATTGTGTGTCAAACACAGTAAGTACCTAAATAAACTAAAAACTAACTTCAAAACTCGGTCAACTGTTCTGTATCCTGAAACCGTAAACGAACACTTTTTAATTTACTACTATGTAACACAGCTACGATATGCAAAGCGAATTTTGAACCCTCATCACTTCTACTTAAACTTTTATCATTTTATACAACAAAATATGTCAAAAACTTTTGGTAAATCCCTAAGAAAAATTGACATTTGGCAACCCTAATCATATCACCCTAGTGACAAATTCAGGGAGCCTTCTTATTAATTAAACACACCGAACGAGACTGCGGGCGGAAACTTACGTAGTTAAAACTGAACTACCACTTTTACCAAAAACTATGCTAGTCAACCAGTAGAAAGTTTATTTTAATATTAATAAGTAATATAGACTCACAGCGTTGTGTTGTTCCTGGCAAAGCAGAATAGGACCTCTCCTAATCTTCCCGTATTAAGATCAAAGATACTTCTCCAACCCGTCTGGTCAGCGTGGAGAGTGTAGGCCGAATCCTTTAACTACTACTAGGATTTTGTGGTGCAATAAAGAGTCTACTAACTAACTAACAAACTACTCTGGCTAAATTTTGGGTCAGGTAGTACAGAGAGGCTCATGCTCCTGCAATGGAGGCTAAAAAAGACCTGATGATGAAATGAAATTATTATATAGCACTCACTATACCCAACGATGGTGGGCGTTAAGAGCGTAGACTAGCAGTATTTTTTCAATATGGTTTCGATACAAATGTATTTCTCTATTTTCTCGCTGAAAACTGATTCTAGAGCCACAATTATTTTTTCATAAAATCTAGTACTAAAATAGGAATGCCCCATTTTTTAATTTTTCAAAAAAAAACTGTTTTTGTTATTTTTTTTTCTTTTAAACAGATTTTTTAAGAAAAACAAAACATAGGGACATACCTATTTCAGTAATAGATTGTATGTAAAAAGAATTGTTCCTCAAGAATCAGTTTTCAGCGAGAAAATAGAGAAATACATTTGTATGGAAATGGCACTGCTAGTATACCCTCTTAAGCAGGCAATCAGCCGTAAAAGTTTACTCCAAATCATATGACAGCATGAATACTCATACAATTAATACACCCCGGACTCAGAAGCATCACAGCTAAGGTTGCAATGCAACCGGTAAAACATTCTTAAAAGAAATAGAGATAGATAACAAAAGGTGAGGATCCATTATTTATACCTACACCTACACCTAACGTTTCACTTTACAGTGTTCGTAGTCGCGGGTATAAAAATTTTATTTAAACGTGTAACAATCGCGAAAACATTATCAAACCAATTTGACATGACAAACTACTTACTGCCTAGCTAAGTATTAGAATGTCATTAATGTGCCAAGAAGATCACCTTCTCTCAACTTTTCTTTTTAAATTTAAATTGGACTGCGGCTGTATGTAATTCGAAACGGATCATCATTAAACTTGGCAGCTTCTTCAGGAGCATAATGATTAAGTACTGCTAACTTTTAATACGTACCTAGTTTAGTGTGTAATTTAAAAGTTCCTGTGAAAAGGGCGGTAAGGTCCTCGTATCATATTGTGTAACGTACAATGCCATTCATTAATTTATTAATTACATATTTTTTTATTTATTGCGAATAATACTTGCAAGCATAAAGGTTGAAGTATATAGTTGGTATTTTAGGTAATAAGTTAATTCATTTTTTTTTTTGAGCTTTCTTCGTCCTTGTAGAATCGCCCTAACGATGTGAAAGTATACAAGAGGGCTATTTTTGAAATTGTGCGTCACCAAAACGCAAGACATATATCTAGTCTGCAAATCACACTCGATTCGCTGTTTTGGTAATACCTACCTTCTGTGACCATATTTTTGTCATGGTGTCATTTTGTAACCTAAACTATGAAAGTTAAAGAGCTTTTAATTTGAAACGAGCCACTTTGCATTTTAAAAATAAAGTAAAAGTGAGTTCCATCTATTCCAATCTGCAGAATATCTAATTTTATGCTAAGCTATTCCAAAGCACCTGTACATCTTGAGCAAGTGTCTGAAACGTGGGCGAATCTGTATTTTAGTTCTCAATTACGTCGTGTCACATTAAGTTCAGTCATTTGCTAATTGTTCAGTCATTAAATGCTAATCTAACCAAACTTACCTCTCGAGGAAAAAGCCCACACACACGGTTGCACCTGAAATCTCTGCAAATATTAGGTGGTTTGTTATGAGGAGCCCGATAGCCTAGTGGGCGTTAGCATTATTAGCGATTCCGCAAGTTAAGCAATCCCGGGTGCAGTCCCCACTTGGATGGATGACCGCAAGTGGCATAAAATATATCGAGCTCCTCCGTGCTTCGGACGGTAGTCGTCATTGAAGGCAGTCGTTAAGAAATGTCAAATGCCTTTAGGCAGCTTGAAAAATTTGACACCAGTGTTGGCCACTTACACACGAAAAACAAACAAAACCTGATGTTTTCACAAGCGAGGAAATATAATTACAGCATGTCACATGCGTCGTTGGACGCACCTTTACGGATTATACTAAATTAATATTTCATGAGCAGGGACCACGTCTTTTAGTCAACTATGAAAGTTTATGTGACGTTAATTATTTACGTGTGAATGAATTCAGAAGTATCATAAATTAAAATTTGACGACTGAAACCACAAATTAAAACTCGTAAGTTTAAACAAAAATATCTTACCAGCAATATACACCTCATTCTAAACAATGCCTGGATTAACTGTGTTGTTCAATATATAAATTATTCCAGATAATACATTTATAAACGAAATTGAAACCCTATCGTTTCCAATCTGCAGAATATCTTAATTCATGCTAAAGCCCACCCGTACATCTTAAGTAAGAGTTTCTAAACCGTGACTGTATTCTAGTTATCAATTGACATCGTTTCACATTATGTTCTCTTATTGTTCAGTCATTAAATGCAAATATAAACAAATCTCCTCTCTCTGCATCTCTGCAAATGTTACCTGATGTTTTCACAAGCAAGCAGATTTAATTACAACGCGCCACATGCGTCGGTGGACGCACCTTTACGGATTATACAAAATTTATATTTCATGAGCAGGGACCACGTCTTTTAGTCAGCTATGAAAGTTTATGTGACGTTAATTATTTACGTGTGAATGAATTCAGAAGTATCTTAAATTGATTTGACTACTGAAACCACAAATTTAAACTCGTATTTTTAAACATAAATTTTTCCAGCAATGTGCACCTCCTTCTGAATAATGTCTGGATTTACTAAGTTGTTCAATGTATGAATTATTATTAATAATACATTTATAAGCGAAAGTGAAACTAAACAATAACCCCATCCTAATACCGAACCCCGAGCCCAACCAACCTTAAGGATAATACCTATTACGAAATTTATTTGCCTTATTCATAAAGGTTCAAGGACTTTCGGATTATCATCGTTCAAAACGGCTGTCGAAGTCACGACGCTAAGATGATTGAGTGGTTAACTTTAGAGAGTTCTTTTATATGGCGCGGCGGGGTTGGGGTACTGATTGCGGTTAAGGCTGCTACATGGGTCACCGACCTGGAGAGAAGATCCAGCTTTTCTAAGCGTTTGACAAAAACGGCTACTTTTGGCGGAAAAACTAAGTAAAGCTTCACTACGAGCTCCATGGTGCAGCGGTCAACACGGATGGTCCCAGGTTCGATCCCCGGTCAAGTCAAGATGAAAAATTATATTTTTCAGATTGACCTGGGTCTTGGATGTTTATCTATATATGTATTTGTAATAAAATATAGTATCGTTGAGTTAGTATTCCATAACCACAAGTCTAGAACTTACTTTGGGGCTAGCTCAATGTGTGTGATTTGCCCGTATATTTATTTATTATTATTATTTATAGTTTATGGGGTACTCAAGGGCCTCGCAGAACAAAATTTTAATTAATATAACCCTTTTATTTTCAAATTATTTATTTAAAATGGGCAGCACTTGTTTGCAGCACGGGACTTTGACTCATGTTTCCCCTAAAGTATTCGGTATGGTGTCGATAAGTAACATGGAGAAAACAACGTTTTCTACTACTGATTTTGATCACAGTCTGTAATGGCTTGAAAATTTCGGCAAGACCCGAGGGATTTAGATTAAGTCTCACTCGTAGGGATAAGGGTCTTCAAATCGATCTGTCAATTTATTAAGCAACCTAAGTAACATTTTCCGTATATTTACATCTTGAAACTCCTTTCCTTGTATTTTCACAGTAGCTTTAATATATGGGATAATCAACACTGAATAATATTCTCTCCTCTTCATCCAGTTGCGTCCTGAACTGAAAGGCATAGAAATCCGGGGTAATATGATTTGGAAATAGTTTATTTATGGCCTGCTTTTCTTTTTATGGTTGCATTTCTCAAAAGATTCTTGTGAAGTTTTTTGACCAATTTCAATAATTTAATTATATTTTGCCGATTCAGATTTTTGTTTTCTTCAAATTGGCGGAAATTGGCACAAAGGACTTCATAGGGTGGTTAGGATAATTTTGAGTTTTCTGTAAAAGGACTCACGAGGTCTACCTACACTAGGTCATAGAGCCACAAGTTAATTTAGTATAGTAGCCTGTACAATTAAGATTTACCTATCTTTATAAATCTATTGTTTCATTTTATACTTATTCAGGAATACACTTAAGTATGTTTAATAAAAACCAATAGATAGAAAGACACAATACTCATACTTCCCTTCGAAAGTAACCCTCGAAGGATGAAAGTGGATCACGAAAAGGGACGCGCTACGCGGTTGTGCGAACTAAGGTACAATCAAGTGGAAACCTTATTGAATGGCGGGAGTCTCAAGGGAGGGAGACTTCGAGGCCAATGTCCCGGATATCGTGTAGTGTCGATGATGATATAAAGCCCAGGGATCAGCGACAGAGATTTATTCCTACTTCACAAAGAGCCGACATATAACCAAAACCTGTCTGAGTTATTACCAACTTTTACCTACAACTTCTCTTGACTTAATGTAGATCGAATTAGGGCACAAAGGTACAATCAAGTGGAAACCTTATTTAATGGCGGGAGTCTCAAGGAAGGGAGACTTCGAGGCCGATGTCCCGGATATCGTGTAGTGTCGATGATGATATAACGCCCAGGGATCAGTGACAGAGATTTATTCCTAGTTCACATAGAGCCGGCATATAACCAAAACCTGTGGGGGCAGTGTTTATAACTAACTTGTACTCAATTACCTCTCTTGACTTAATGTAGATCATTTGGGAAAATATGTTTTGGATTCCAGTCATTATTTTTTATCTGTACCTGGAGGCATATAAGGAAGAATTAATATTTATCTTAACTAATATTATAAATACGAAAGTGAGATTGTTTGTTTGTTTGTTTGTTACGCTTTCACGCCGTATCTACTAAACCGATCATCATGAAATTTTGCACACACATAGGTTAGGGTACTGAGAAGGACATAGGCTATAAATCACGCGGGTGGAGCCACGGGTAACAGCTAGTTATTAATAAACCACAAAATATAAGCTTCTGCATAAACATTAAAATAGTAAAATGAACCTAAATTAGCCTGTAGAATAATATTCTCATAGTAGACTACCTTATCTTGAAATCTTCACATTATGTCATTTTAGCAAAAATCATGTATGTCAACGAGTCAGGTCCACATCTGTCACAGAACTGGGCCATTTGTTCTCGTCATTTTGGTTACAATGTCTGCTCTATTAGTTCTAGTTTTATCTCTTTGGGATTAACAGGATTTGTGGTAAGCCTACACTGCAAAATGGACCTTCGCCCAGTTGTGACAGCTTTCACACACGTGGACAATTTGGAAAGAATTAGTTTATTTGGGTACAACAAAAAAGAGCCAATGTTCGACGGGTATTGCAGTTTTTAAAAATCTCTCATTGCAATTTTTAGTTTCCCGAAAATCAATGTTATTGTTTCTTTAAATAAATTTCTTTATCTCTTGTAGATTTATCAAACTTTTCACTGGCCCATCTCGATGAGACAAACATAGAAATATTACTTTCGAGGAGTCTTGTTTTAGCCGTGTGGTTCCTAGCCGTGTGGTTCCCGGCAGAGTAGAATAGGATCACTCCAAGTCTTCCCGTGGATGTCGTAAAAGGCAACTTAGGAAACACAAGCTAAGCAAAGCTTACAAACATCAAAAAGACCTCTCCAACCCGTCTGGCCAGCGTGGAGGGTGTAGGCCAAATCCTCTGACTACTCTGGCTAATATATTGCTGTGGTAGTACAGAGAGGGTCGTGCTCCTGCAGTGGAGACTAAAAAAAGGCCTGATGGATGGATGGATAGTCTTGTTTACTATTCTTACTGAAAATCCTATTCTAACTAGGTATATTATAGTATATTATTATATTATATATTCTAATCCTAACTCCCTAACTAATATTATAAATGCGGAAGTGAGTTTGTTTGTTCGTTACGCTTTCACGCCCTATCTACTGAACCGCTCACTAAAATAAAATAAAAGCAAAAAAATTTAATGATCGGGTACTGAGAAGGACAGGCCATATATCGCGCGGGCGAAGCCGCGGGTTACAGCTAGTTTATAATAAAATTAATCAACCTTACTACTAAGGTCAGGCAAATTAAACAAATCTAAACAAATCTATGCAAAGGTCATGCAAAGGTATAGACATAGATTTGTATAATTTGCCTGACCGAGAAACATAGTAGGTATCTCTCGAGATTTTAATACCTATAAAGATAGTAGATGGTGCGGCAACACGTCGCGAGTCACGTGTCACGTAGGGATCATAAACCGCCGGAAAGTGGGTAGGTATTTGAATCCCGTAATTGAATTAGCCGGCTCTTTGTGCATGAGATTACTTCCGGCGGAGAGTACCCTACCAGCTTTTACAAATTTTATACTAAAACGAGACCTAAAAGAGTTTTGAATATGACTTTACATACTAATTGTTTGTTAACTGATTGTTTCTTTGTTTGGCTCCGAAACTGCTGGACCGATTTTCAAAATTCTTTCACCTATAGAAAGCTTATTTATCTGCGCGAGACATAGGCTATAATTAACACGGACAAAGTCGTGGAAAAATTGCTAGTAATTAATTAGGACCTAGCATTCGCCTGCGGCTCTGCTTGCGTGAATTCAGCATACATGCTTCTTTCGTTACTTATCTGGACTCTCTGTTTTATTTTGTACTAAGTATTATATTACGACGTAGCTGAAAAGGAATCCGATCTTCATTCAGAAAGAAATATTTTATCCCTCGTAGAGCTACGTATACTATTAAATAGGAGAGCGCTTTCGCTTGAGTTAGTCAAAATTTGCGGCTTATTTCCGGAAAATACCTAATCTATTGTTTTGTATATTATAAAAAGTTATATGTAAAGTATTCTTGCAGTACCCTACCATACATTCGACATGAATAACGAGTACAGCCTTCAAGTTCACGGCAAATGAGTATTTTATTTTGATAGCTTATATAAACATTGATTTTCTCTTTGTTGCAGGGCGATAAGAGGAATCAAGAACACTCAACACATAATTCTCATAGCAGTGGTAAAGAAAAGGTAAGTAGTCCCACAATTATCTACAATCTGTGTAATAATAATAAGCTATGCGTAAATGGTGAAATTATTTGCAGAATTTCTACTGTCAGTGCATAAAATCCACGGAAAATCCAAGTATACAAGAAAGTAAATTTCGGGTTAACAGCGTAGTCAAATACTGGTCAAAAGATATTTAATATAATAGTATGCGCAACCATTTCGACTCGATAAGAAGGAGAAGAAGCGTAGTCGTCAGAATCAGTTTCCCTTAAATAATGATAATAAATATTTATTATTCGATGGCAAAAGAAACCGGGGCATATTGTCTTTGACTTGGTGACCTGAAGTTTAGATGGCGCTAGGATATCAATGCACGGAACATCCCATATTAATGGCGGTAAGATCGGTGGATAATATAGTTTAGAGCGGCATGTCGCCCCAAGCGACATATTTTTTTAATTATTTTATCGTGGACCAAGAGGCACGATAAAATAATAAAATAAAATATTATATGGCCGTGGTGTCCAAAGCTGTCGACGGTATGAGGGGCTTAGATGAGGAAACTATACCCATGGCGTAGGCGCCATGTAGGCTAAACATTAATTATTTGTCAATACTAGATTTAAAATAAAAATACAGAATTATCTTTACTTCTTAAGCTTCAATTTTTTTTTGTCTCAGAGGCATTTGTTTTTCTTCATATTTCCGTCAAAAACCTTTAGGTTAGGTATTATTTTTCGTTTGACTATTTCAATTATGATCGTAACTACGGCAGAATCTATATCTGCCAGATGCATAACTCTTCTTATATTACTTTTGTTACTCACCTACTAGGTATATTGGGCAAAAATATTTCTGTTTTGCTTCGTATTATTAAATAATTTGGGAAATGCATTAGTTGCTAATATAGAGGTTATAATATTGTTACCAAACTTATCTAAGATGGCAAAGAGCTTTTGGGTAGTTAGAAGGTAAACGATGTTGTTCAAATACTTAAAAGTCCCAACGTGGTGATGTAAGCTGTTTACAAACGGGACAAGTTGAACTGAACCAAAGACAATAGGAATTAATACAAATATTTGAACTTTGATGAATGGGCTTGCGAAGCTCGAAAGTTGATTGAAACTGAAGTTGGAAATCGTACAAACGAAAGTTTCGGACCAACGTGAATTACCTTCGAGCCGAAGGTTGGTTTTTCGAGCAAACAATTTCGCAATATTTGCGCTTGTTTTGTTTTCCAATTTCTCAAGAAAGAAAGTCGTGTGGAAGGGTTTTCATTAAGTTTTATATTTAAGTAACATTAGCTTGTCGGAGACATGTGTGCGATGCACTTACTCAATGTATACTTTTAAAGCAAACTAGAAATTTATCCGCAACTTCGTCGGCGTAAATTATACCTTATGTCACCCGCAGATAGATTAGCTTTCTGTAAGTGAAAGAATTTTGAAGGTCGGTCCAGTAGTTTCGGAACCTATTTAATGCAAACAAAAAATCAAATGTTTTCTCTTTATAATATTAGTATAGATAATGATGCGTTGGGCAAAGCCTTCTCTAATTTCACACTTAGTAAATAATAGTTTCTTTCAGCAACTAAGAGTAAAGTTTGCACAAACAGTTTTGAAAATTGGGTTAAAATCAACAATATCTAAGAAAATAGACGTTACTTGTTGACTTTACATCGTCATTTCAGCAGACGGCTCAAACAGAAACGTAATTTACTCAGAAGGTATATCAATAAATGTCTTTTGCCTAAATTAACCGCCGCCAGACCTAGATAAACCAATAAAACCTGAAACGATCCAGATCAGATCCCCCAAAGTAAACGTCTGCGTCACACAAATATTGCGGTCAGTCCTTCGCCTTATTTAGTTAAACACCTAAAAATAGCCCGGCAAGGACCATTTGACCCACAGAGTACTGCATTATCCAGGGCCTGATTAACCCTTAGGCAAAGAATACTATATACAGATACACTACGCGAAAAGTTGCGGCTATGTGTGAGTGTCTGGACGTGTGCGGGGGCAGCGAGAGGCGCGCGGTGCGTGAACGGCCCGCCACGGGACTGCAGGGCTGTCTGTGTTGTGTCCGTATCTCGTCGTCTCGCACCGCAGGCACGAAGTGAGTGGTGAGTGAATACCTACGCGTTGTCAACCATACGCGCACGCCCCGGCTCACGGTCACCGGTGCTCGAACTCTCACGTACAGGGAGTGTCATCGCTGTGCCTTAGGATAATTAGGCTGCAGTCTAGGGCGCTGAAATCGTGTCTTCGCATGCACTATTAATCAAGCATCAATGCATCTACCCTACATATTTCAATTCGTGAGAGTCAAAACACTAAAACTAAACGCGCTGTGTCTGAATTTAATGCAATCACTAGGTTCACTCCGTTGACGCGCGAACATCAAAATTAGATAACGCTCTAATAGGGAAGGGCGTTTCCGAATTACGATTTTTCTAGCATCTTTAGTGCATTGGTTAACACCCTTATCCATTTACTGACAGTAAATGGATAAGGGTGTTAACCAATGCGCGCTTAGGTAGCGCTCTAATTGTGATGTTCGCGCGTCAACGGAGTGAACCTAGTGATTGCATTAACCTCAGACTGATAATATTGCTATTTAGCAGATAAATAATCCTCTCATGATACGACGGCTGTTAAATAAATAAACTCTACACAACAAGCTTTTCTTGTGGACAACATACCATTAGTAAGATTAAAAGATCTAACAATACATTGTTTAACCTCTTAAACTTACCTCTCTTAAACTTACCTATGCTATATTACCTGTTGATGATGTAACTCTCTATAAGTATTTTTTAATTTATCCTTTGCAAACAACAACACTTAAAATATTTTCATTTTATAATATTAGTATTGAAAATACCTTTTGAAATAAGTACATGATCTCACTAGGAACACACACAGAGTCTAAAAGAAAATGGATAAGGGTATTATCCTGTGCACTACGGAGGCAAGAAAAATCGTAATTCGGAAACGCTGTTCCCTAATAGCGTAATCTAATTGTGATGTTCGCGCGTCAACGGAGTGAACCGAGTGATTGAATTAATCTCAGACTGATAATGTTGCTATTTGGCAGCGAAATAAACTTATCGTGATGCAAACTGTTAAATAAAAAATGTCATAACACTACAGTTGAATAGAAGTAGAAGATTTTGTTGTGAATCCGGCGGACGTGAATACAAATATACACCCTTATTTTAAATACAATACAAAAACTTTAAGAGGTGACTTAGCCCATCAACATGAGCAACTTTTCCTATGGTGGTCCCATAGGAATAAAATAATAGAAATAATGCTGAAAATTTAATATTATTTTTACTTTTTCTATACATTTGAGCCGATCAGCTGGGCACTTTTGTATGAATATAATTTTTCATCTCACCTACCCTTAAACAGTGTCATTAAATGCAAGCAAAGTGGGCTGGATGGTCGCTATTACGACCACGGGCTATAAGCTTTCATACAAATTCCATAAAGCCCGAGAGCGCATAAAGTATTTTTTTAAATTTAATAGGGCACTATACCATGCACAAGCGTCAAATCTTCTACATCCAAAAAATTTTCTAGTCGAATATTCAAATTTGGAATTGCTAGTGAACCCGATGAAAAAAACATTTGAACTATTCTGCGAGATTTTTGTCCTTAATTCAAATTTGGAATTGTTAATGGCCGTGCGTGGCTGGCTGTTTGTATTCATCGATCTTTGACTTCCACTTTTTGGATAAAACATTTTCGTTATCTGTGTAATCCCCGGATGCATTTTCTGTTCACTGTTTGCCGCTATTTATTTTTAGGCATAATATTTATAAGTAATCGTAATTTTCATTAATTTGCATGAAATACATTCCCTATGACAAATGAATACATGGTCAATAAGAATAATAATCAATAATGATATAGATAATATAATCAGCCAGCTTGCAGACGCATAAATATTAATTTTCAAGGTAAACTATATAATTAATATTCATACTATACAATTTCAACCAATATAATATGAAAAATATTTTTTTTTACTCTACTATTTACTCGGTGAGATGAAAAACATTGTGTGTATCACGGCCGGTATTAGACATTACAAACTCGGACTACTAAAAGCACTCGGCTTCGCCTCGTGCTTGTTAGTAGTCGCTCGTTTGACGTAATGTCTTCTATCCCGCCCTTGCTACACAATGTACTATTTTTTGTCATGTTTACGGTTCAATAATGGGTAATCTAATTTTAATCTATTTTACCCGTCAAAAAACTTTGTGGTAACGGAATTACTCATCTATTTCAATTAGTAGTTGAATAACGTCACGCATTTTCACACTTATACATAATCGTTAACATAGCAACTGCTGTCAGGTTTATTGTTCTCTAATGTCTCAATCTAATTGTGATCTATTTCACGCGTCAGTACAATGAGTAAAGTGATTTGGTTAACTGAATTGCTCATCGTTGTAGTTAACATAGTAACAGCTGTAAGTTTTTTAGTTCACTAATGCCCTAATCTAGATCATCAATTTCTCGCGTCAGCAGAGTAAACCGAGTTATTGGATTAACTGGATTGCTTCATCTCATTCGTCTTATGCCGAATAATGTCACTCATTTCCTTTTAATAAAATGAAAAGTGACATTTTACGGCTTTCAGATTTAAAGTTATGATGTCACTAATTTGACTAGTTTACATGTCAGTGAATAAGATTAGTTAAATTTTTAGATTCTTAGTTGTGGTCGCATTGAGACACTCAATTTGTCACATAAATGGAACCGTTACCTAATTTATAAATGAAATACTAATTTAAGTTCGGTCTAAAAATCGGGACATTTACAGCCGGGTCATTTAAGACAAAATTTGTAGAAAATTATATTTTAGTAGTCCTGTATGAAATTCAGGACTCATCAAAAATTTCGTGAATAAAGAAATCAAACTTTTTTTAAATTACCTATGGTGTAAATTATAGTGAGTGATGTGCACAGCTCCGGTTAACACAATCAGCGGCAGTGACGCGTGAACCGAGCGGGCTAGCGGCATCCGGATTAAGTAATTGAATTGTATGCCACTCCATTGGCTTTAACGCTGCAGCTTTAGTTTTTTATATTCTACTTATATTACAATTGTAACAAATTCATGCTGTTTTTAATTACCTTTTCGCTACTGAACGCATTGAACCAATTTCGTTTCGCAAAAAACTTACGCAAAGTCAACAATAGCTAAGGACACTCAAATGAAAAAGAGAATAGTTTATTTAATCAATCATAATTCATAAATGAACTAGGGATGGGTTTATGAATTAACCTATATATCCTTATAAACTACGTGTATTTGTCTTATTTATTATATTAATGAAATGGATACGTTACAATACTTTAAAAATATAAAATGTAAAACCAAAGATTAAAAACAAATCTACCCATAAATATATACATTTACCTATGTAAAAAATACAGAACTTTAAAAGCTCTGTTTAAGTTTTAGCAATTATTCAAAGCAAAAATCTAGTCATGCAACAATATTGAATGTATAAATTTTTCAATTTTCTTTTCTTTAATTCGACGGGATAGAAAAATATTACAAGCATTTCCATTTGCTCTGTATGTAATCATATGAATATATATTAAAGAGAATATGTATAATAAGTATGTAATGTAATTTTCTTTCAAATAACATTTCTAACGAAAACTTTTACCCCATGGGGAAGATTATATACACACAAGAAATAAAAAGTAATAAAAGTCATCATTCTCATTTCGCGTCCCCCGCGGCCGTAAAAAATTAAAGAAAAAATGGCCGACCATTTACGTGACTTTCAGCTTTTACTGCGAATTCGCCAGCCTTGTAACGCAATATTTTTTAGTTACAAGTAGGTAATTGTTTTATAGTAAATTACCGCAGAATTCGGAAAGCTAGGAATTGCCAAACGAGTAGAGTTGACATAAATACGTTATTTTTGTTTGAAAAATAATGTTTGGTATTCAAAAATGACAACGAGACAATTATTGTTTCAATTCGTCTAAATTCGTGATACTTGAACAAGCAGGCAAACAAAATGCTACCTTTAAAAAAGACGGTGTTAGATTCTAATTTACGGTAGAATCAAACGAAGCCTCTAAAAGCCAAGTGGTTGCCAAAATTAAAAAAATAAAAATACCTGACTGCCATTTTTGACGTCATAATAAAGGGAAGAATACGAATCTAATGTCATCTCACACTTTGAAATTGGTCAAGTGAGGCTACAGGAGGCAACAATGGTATCTACAGACATACAAAAACATATAATATATATATATATTTACATACATACACGCAAAAAACTGTGTTTGCTGTGTGGTTCCCGGCAGAGTGGAATAGGACCACTCCAAGTCTTCCCGTGGATGTCGTAGAAGGCGACTTAGGAAACACAAACTAAACAAAGCTTATAAACATCAAAGATACCTCTCCAACCCGTCTGGCCAGCGTGGTGGAGAGTGTAGGCCAAATCCTCTGATTGCTCAGGCTGATATATGGCTCTGGTAAGAGAGGGTGTGCTCCTGCAGTGGAGACTAGAAAATACCTGATGATGATGATGATGACGCAAAAAAAATTACCCTCCTTCTTATTGGGACTGTAATAGAAAACCTAATACATCTTCACATAGTAGAGATAGTTGTTCCGTTCTTGTGCGTTAGAAACAATAACTCCACAAACTTGGTTAATATTTGCCACAAAGTTCGTCTTGCGCTACCGAACCTCATTTGTTGTATACCGCTGTATACTCTCTATACAGCAGTTTGTAGAAACCACGTAGAAACTCTAACAATGAGAATTAAATGAGAACTCTTAAAATTCTAGCTAGATACGCGCTTTTATTGAATAATAATATTAATATTTATTTATTTCAGATATCTAGAATCCACGTGTTAGTAATACGAGTACAGTAGATTAAATAACTACGTTAGTAGAAATAAAAAAAAATTAAAATTTAATTTAGGCTCTCATGTACCTGTCAGAAATCCCAAGCGGACGACAAAGCAATTTTTTTCTTGTAATTAGCCGTGTGGTTCCCGGCAGAGTAGAATAGGACCACTCCAAGTCTTCCCGTGGATGTCGTAAAAGGCGATTAAGGAAATACTAGCTTAACAAAGCTTACAAACATCAAAAAGTCCTCTCCAAACCATCTCATCATAGGATTTGGCCTACACTCTCCACGTTGGCCGTCTGGCCAGAGTGTCGGCTAAATCCTCTGACTACTCTGGCTAAATTGCTGTGGTAGTACAGAGAAGGTCGTGTTCCTGCAGTGGAGACTAAAAAAGACCTGATGGATGGATGGATGGATGTTACGCGATTACTCAGTCAGTTATGGATCGATTTTTGTGATTCTTTTTTGTTTGATAGGTAATGCTCCAGAGGTGGTCCCATAAAATTTTTGACGCAATGTATTGAGCACTTTTTGAAGAAATAAACAAAAACCCAAACAAGTTGTAAAGAGATGCCGTTTGGTTTAATCTTATTTGTATTTTATTCTTATGCGAATCAAGACAAATTACTGAGAACGTTTCTTATCTCTGTTTTGACTGAACTTCAAAAGTGGTCCTATAATTTTTTTATCGAAATGTATCCAGTCCTTTTAGAAAAAATCAACAAAAACCAAAAAAATTGTACAAGTATGCCGTTTGGTTTAATTTTATTTCTGTTTAATTCTTTCGCGAATCAAGACAAGTTGATTACGACCTTGTTCCTCTATTTTGATTGAACTACCACACCCATTTACGTATAGGGTTGAAGTCGGTTTTACTTTCTTGTTAAAAATAATGTATAATTGAATACTGTTCTAACACTTATTTTGTTAAACTAACAAATTCAGTATCTACTTACAAAACCGATTTTTATTAAATTTAAGTGCGTAAGATCTATATTGTCTACCAGTGGCGGCTCGTCACTTCATGGAGTGGTGGTTCATCTGCTTACCTACTGTCTCTCAAAAGCAGTGTTTATAGTCGACTACCCCTATGCACCTATAATACCTAATAATATTTGAACATACGTAATTAGTTTCTCTAGGTACAATTCTTGTTTATATTAATGCATGTTGTGAAAGCATTTCTGAATAAAAAGTAGGTATAGTAGGCAGGCTTATGTATGCATGCAGTGAAATATCTCATTATCTTGACTTACCATTGGTTTAGGTAATTAATTCAGGTTGAAAAGCACGAGATGGTTTAAAAAAAAAAACAGATTAGGCGGCATACCTCCTAAAAAAGCCATAGTCTGTATTCTTTTTTAGTTCTTGTTCAAATACCTAATCCCATTAACAACACACTTTAAAGCCACTTTCAACCACTACACTTTGAAGCACACACAAAGTAGAAAACCATAACTATAATTAATTATTGGGTAATTTCGCGCGCGTTATCTATCACACCATGTCACAGGTGCGAAATAAAACAAACAAACTGATTTGAGTAAGTAAGGTCAAGGACAAGCCTTCGCAACAAAAATCTTCAACGAGCGAGCGAGACACCCCGGCCGATGCCGCCCGAGCGAGCCCGTTCGGGAGTATTCGGGACTCGAGCGCCGTCCCAAATTTTCAATTTTTCTCATACATTGAGTACGGATCATCTTCCGTTTCACCTGCCGGGGCATTTCTGTCTCATTGCATATAGTTTCTATGGAGACGGTTCGTGCGCACTTTGAAAACGCTCGGCCAATTTTTGGTTTAGCTAAAATGAGTCTAAAATTTTAGGTAGTAAAGATCAAGCTTGTTTGAAAATATTTTTTTAATATTTCTGTGTAAAATTTTAAGTTACATTGATGGATAAATAATATTTGTGTCGAAAAAAAAATTGGGAAATACATAAAATTCTGGTAGTGCAGTGCACGAGTGCACTTAAGGAGCGGCCGCCACTGTTGTCTACACTTTTTAATAAAAAGATGTTTTTTCTTAACAGAACGAGCACAGACATGGATTGCGTTAAAAATTGTTCGTTGGTAAACAAAATCAAGATTAATGACAAAATTGTTTTGTGAAACTTTCTATTCCCTAGTCAAGTTATTTTTTATTTAATTAAGAGGTTTTCGTTAATGGTGAATATTTTCACAATTTGCTCGAAACAATAACCAACCTCAACCTGTATCAAATACGAACCTGCAACGCCAAATAATTTTATCTTGTCACACCAAAACATTTGTTTTGATACTGCTTTTCGGAACATTCTCGTGGCCCTCGCAATAATAATATCACACCGCCGACATCGTAGATAAACCCATAGATAAAACTCACAATAGAGTGACAGAAATACGCAAAGCTTTGTGCTGTATCCTGATAAATTTCTTTAGGCTACTTACAATCAATCTTGTTGCAAATGCGTCAAATCGCCTTAACACTATCACTACATATTATAAAACAAAGTCCTTCACCGCGTCTGTCTGTTTGCAATAAACTCAAGAACTACTGCACGGATTTTTATGTGGTTTTCACCAGTAGATAGAGTTATTCATGAGAAAAGTTTATAGGTTTAATATTATTTATATTATTTAGCAGAATAGAACAGGATCACTCCGAGTCTTCCCGTGGAAGTCGTAAACAAAGCTCATATACATCAAAGAGACCTCTCCAACCCGTCTGGCTTGCGTGGCGAGTGTAGGCCAAATCCTCTGACAGCTTACGCTAATATACGGCTCTAGTAGTACAGAGGGTCGTGCTCCTGCAGTGGAGATTAAAAAGACCCGATGATGATGAAATGTTGTTTAAATTTATATCGACTTTATCTTCAGCACTATGAATAAGATAAAAAGAATGATGATATTCAGTACGATACATACTAGTTGATCCTTTCAGGATTTTCCGCGCGGGAGTGGCAGATGTCTTAATTTGTAAAACATGTGAACAAAATATTAACTTAAAAAAAGTACAAAGTTTTGGTATGCAAAATGTAAAAATGTAACTTTATTAAATTAAAAAGCAGCAATTTTCGTGGAAAAATGTACTAAATTGCAGTCGCTTTCAGACTGAAAATAAACGATCGAGGCAGTTTATTGTAAGCTTTTTACTGTGGAAACTTCGAAACGAACTAAAATGGATTCAATGTTCAAATGCAGAACAAAGCAAATACAAATAAGTACATGCGAGAACGTGAATAAAAGTTTCTTTTTTAAAGTTTCGGGTAGTATATTGGATATCTGCTTTTCCTCTGTACTTTATTGTGCTTGCTTTAAAATTGAATATCTAGTTTCTGAGTTATGACTTAGTTTATTTAAGTTGTAGTGTAACATAATGTCGTAAACTATTATTTCGTCTACCAGCTGTGCTCCCTTTTACGTTGATATTTGTGGGACTGTAGTTTTTCCTTGCTGAAATCGAATACGTAATATCCTTTTCTGTGCCCTGACCAAGTGCATGGATATGGATTTTTGGACCAACAAACAATTAAACGCACAATTGAAAGAATAATAACTAACTATTCTTAATTATTATAAATTGAAGACTGAAGTCTTTAACTTGACTTTGACATTTTTAAATGGGTGGTTGACGTTGATGATCTCTGAAAATATCACGTAAATAATAAATGTGCCCAAATAATGTGGCATATTGCTTTATGTTCGGAATTTAACGCAGCTTAAGACATAAAATGAATCTCCCGCTCTATAAGCCAACATCAAAAAGTTATTATTTATCGCATAAAAACCCCTGACGCAAAACAAGTAACAGGCCTTGACGACGAGCTAAAAACGTATTGGAGTTTTCACAAGAAAAAAATGCTATCGGCTCTTAGCTTTTCCAAAGCAACGAAAACTTACACCATCATTTGATAAAATAACTACTAAGTAAGTAATTAAGTTTGTTAAAGAAATAATCAAGGAGAAATAAAATAAAAAATAAAACACCAAAGACATGATTCAGCTCTGTTTTAAATTAAGTAGGTAATTGCTAATCGGTTTGTGCAATGTGTTAATACTTTTAAGGAGAAGGCGATAAGTTACTTCGATGGTGAAAACAATTTGTATAGAGCTATTGAAACTGCCTAAAGCGGAGAGTGAACTATTGACAGTTGACACGTATTTTCAATCTATTTGTTTTTCATGCGTCATTTACTTAATTACCACGAATTTTATGACTATGGTAGTCATAAAAGTGGTGTTAAGTAACTAAACAAAAAAAATCTAAATAAAATTATATGGACAAATCACACAGATTGAGCTAGCCCCAAAGTAAGTTCGAGACTTGTGTTATGGGATACTAACGCAACGATACTTTATTTTATTACGAATACATATTTAGTTAAACATCCAAGATCCAGGTCAATCTGAAAAAGATCATTTTTCATCCCGACCTGGGTCGAATCCGTGTCACAGGCTGGTGTGTTGAACGCTGCGCCACAGGCTATCTAATGATGATAGCCAAAGCCATGAATCACGGTCCATTCTCCATTCGATTTCATATTCCTTGAGACTCGTTTTCCCAATGGGGCAATAAAAGACTCTTTTTGCCGATAAATGTAAGACAGTGGCAGATTTGCGCGCCATCTTGTCGGAATACCCTCTTATCAACTTAAACGGTCGGTTGAGTATATTGTAAACCGAACGATGTTCGTACAAGCGCTTGAATATGATAAAATTTAACGTCTTAGAGAACATAAGGATTTTATACTTTGTGTATCATTTTCACATTCAAGGGCAAATCTTTTTACCCGACTGCTGACAAAGGAGTGTATTATTTTTGAGTTTCTGTATGTAAATATGTACGTATGTGAGATTTTTATTAAATGCAATATCGGGAATTAAACGGTCTTCATCCCACCATAACAGCTAAACGCCTCAACGGATTTGTCACACTTTTTTATCTTTAAATCTACTGATCGATTTTCATCAAGTAAAAGTTTCATCGAGAATAATACCAAATTTAACAAATAAAAGAATTACTATCATCTCACCCAGCTTATAGTTTTGAGATATGCGTAGACAAACATATAAACAGACATACAAATCTATAGACATGTGTTTAAAAGCTTACATGGAGTATCATATACCTACATCGTTTTATTTTAATCTATGATCATATATAATAACTGTATAGTTCTAGGTCGTACATATATCTCCATGGTTCTGACAGTAATACACACATACCAATGTGTATTTCTGATAGTATTACATACATACGTGTCGAATGGATAACCTCATTTTTTGAAGTCGGTTGAAAATAGAGCGGAGCTCCTTATAAACAGCTTTGTTATTTTTATGATTAAATTTATGTGTATCTAGATCATCATAATAGCATATATAATTCACGCCTCGTACACAATTGGCTACTTGACTAAAAAATTTTTCGTGTCGCTATGTAAAGACCTGCCAAAAATAAACACAACAGTGACCGAAATACATTTCTAAACAAAAAGCTCTTTCAGATAGAGAAGTTTTAAAGACGCATATTCTTAGACGTGAAAACGCACTGCTGAAATGCCTACATATTTGTGACGTCACAACTTAATATTTTGTATGGGCGGCTCGAGAACTTGGTTTGGTAGCTATACGAAATATTACGTTTGTGGTAATGGTTTCATAATAAAAGTTGCTATAAATTTAGCGGACTACAATACAGTATAATTGTAATTTAAGATTTTCATACTTTGAAAAGTGGTGCTATTCACCCAACTTTAAAGAAGCTTTAAGAACACTTAATGAATCGATATCAAATTAAAAGTGTTTTTTTATAGTGTATTTAGATAGAAATGAGTCTCATTAGAAACACATTTTATATAATCTCAACTCTAGGCAACAACCGTATTGTGATCGTGACGTCCATATGAGAAGTCCAATTACTAAAACGACCAGATCTAGGTATAAAGTGTAACTGAGTTATAACAATTACCCTTTGTACCGAGTTCTCTCAATAGTTAGGAAAATTCCTCATGTCTGTCTGTCTATATAAAGGTCTATATAAAAATAAGTATCATTGGAAACAAATTTTATATAATCTTAACATTAGGCAAATACCGAATTGCCAGATTTGTGATGAGGGTGCGAGGCTTAGCGCCGTAGCTCGCCGCAGAGCACCCGCCACAAAGCGGATTATTTTGTTTTTAATTTATGAATAACAAGAGAAATAATTAATGTTTTATTTCGTTTAATTTGAACTCGCGTTACTCTTATATGTTGAAATAATTTTATTTATACAACGTGTTAATGAATGATGAAATGAAGTGAACTGTGTGATTTGTCTGTATACATTTAGAATTGGCCCCATAGTAAAAAAGAAAATCATATTCATAAGCTCAATCACCACCTAAGAGGTTTTGCACTTATACGTATTTCGTACTTAATACGTTGTATACTTATCTCAGAAACATGTAAATAAAAATTTGTGGAATTGTACACAGATATAATTCATTCGATTTGCACTTACTATCGGAAACTAAGAAAATATTTTTTTATAGTTCATCGAAATGTTTGATTTCTTCATTGTCAATTAATTTCATTATGTCTATTTCCCCATAACATCTTATGTGTAACCTTTGGATTTTTTACTAATTATGTATATCATATTACAGTTTTTACTTTGCAAATTTAATTTTCCAACCACAAAGAGTACATGCAGTAACTACTTTAGTTAAAATATAAATATGCAGGTACTTATTCTACCTCTATTCTGGGTTACAAGACTTAATTAAAATGTTACAGCTTAGTTCTCATTAGTGCAAGAAGACCTTAAGCGTACTAAGAAAGAGCTTCATTTAATTCAGTATAATTCTAAAATAAGTAATTACATTTTCGCATCGTAACTTGCTTTATTTCACTAATATAACTTAACATAAAAGATAAATACTTACATGAATTATTGTACCACCTATGTACTATTTCGTAAAAAACTTATTACGAAATAGTACATTGTATAAACAAATTGTAAAAAATATACATATTTAAAAAAATAGTTAACGCACTCTCAGGCCTAATAGAATTTGCTTGGAACCTTATAGTTCGCGGCCATAATAGAGACATTCTACCCACTTTACTACCATTTAATTACACCTTTTTAATAGAAGATGCGATGAAAAGTTATTAAACACTTAGTTCTTGTGTAATCTGTCTGTAGCTTTTCAACAATAATTATTAAATTACGTATTACTTAATAATATAATTTTATATGCCAAAGCAAAGGTCTTTTTTCTGAATAAACGTTTTGAATTTTAAAAAACTGTTTGTTGCCCGTGGTACTACTGATAGCCCCCTCAGAGTACAACCACAATATTGAAACCATTGAACCAGGGGTAAGAAATTTTTTTCGAACTATCGCCGCAATTTTAATTTTTAACATTACCATGTTTTTCCCTTTTTCTCTATCTAGGGCAGTAAGACTCCAGGTACATCCTACAGTCTTTTTGATTTTCTTTTCATTTAATTTGTAGAGCAATAAGATGAAATACTGGAACGTTCAAATTGCCTCCGGTATCAGCTTACTACTTTCAGTAGTGTTTATACATAATTAAATTAATGAATTTAAACTTTAAATAAGTTTATTACGCTTACTCAAAGCTTTAGTTCATTTTTCAGGGTCAAAAATTCAAAAAATTCTTACATTGCTCGGCTTTTCCAGCTGTTTTATGGCCTCTCTAGTTTCAAACTAGGACATCATGATATACCCTCCCTGGGGAACGGCTCACACGCCGCAGAATGCGCGCGTAACTTTATACGGGCTGCAAACGTTTGGCAAACTGCGTAATATAGTTATAGAGACCGTGGGGTTAATTGGACTTTAAAATACACCATAAAGTTGAATGTTTTTAGTGATTTCTGGAAAAAAATTACTCTGTTTAATTGTCTATTTGCAAATTAAAACTAAGCTTACAGCCACAAATGCTTTTGAAATAATCGTTAGTAAAAGTGTTTAAATTCGGAATTCCTTATTTTCTAACTAAAATTTTATTACTCTGTGTCATCACGTAATGGTGACCAATAATAAATACTAATATTATAAATGTGATAGGTACTTTGTCTGTCTCGCTTTCACGCTAAAACTACTGAACTGTCTGGGTACCGATTTGAATGAAATTTGGCACACTGATAGTCTAAATCCTGAGAAAGGACAAAGGCTTCTTTTAAATTCGAAAAAAGACGATAACCCCGCTATCCACGCAGAAGTCGCGGAAAACAGGTAGCATATTAGGAGCCCGCAGTAGGCCAATTAACGACATTTTTTAAACTTTTTAAATAAAATCTAAATTCAAGAATCTAAGTAACATAATTTCTTAGTAAATAACTATGTTATCATATTTTGATATTATGAGAATCAATCATTAAAAGAACTTCTGATTACCGCCTTAGGCCGTTTGATATGTTACTTTAGATTCTTGAATTTGATTTTATTTATATAGATTTAAGAATAAAGTTATTGGTGTTGGTAGTTGGCCTAGTGCGGGCCCTTATTAAGGCCAATTCTAATGGGGTCTGTTGAATCTGCACTCTGCTTGAAGCAAACATTCAGTGTGACGAACTAATTCGCACACAATCGTATCGCTGCGGCGGCGTCCGTCACAGCGAGTGGCGAGCCAACAATTCATTTTTGTTTTGACCAATAATTCATACTAATATTATAAATGTTAAGGTTACTCTGTCTATCTGTACCGCTTTCACGTCAAAACTACTGAACTGTCTGGGCACCGATTTAAATGAAATTTGGCACACTGATAGTCTAAACCCTAAGAAAGGACATAGGCTTCTTTTAAATTCGAAAAAAGAGTAAGTTGACTGAGACGGAAACAGCTAGTATATTAAGGGCCCGTACTAGGCTAACTAGCGACACCAATAATTTTATTTTTAACACTTTATAAATTAAATCAATATTCAATGTAAGTAACATAAGCCTTAGGAAATAATCTGAAGTAATTTTGTAATCATTTTTTAATAATATGAGAATCAGTCATTAAGAGAACTACTGATTACCGCCTAAAGCGGCCGTAAAATGTACTAGGGCTTATGTTACTTACATTCTTGAATTTGATTTTATTTATTAAGTATGAAAAATAAAATTATTGGTGTCGCTAGTTGGACTAGTACGGGCCCTTAATATACTAGCTGTTTTCCGTCGGGGGTGTGCGGGCCCTTAATAAGGCCAATTCTAATGTGGTCTGTTGAATCTGCACTCTATTTGAAGCAAACATTCAGTGTGACGAACTAATTCGCACACAATCGAATTGCTGCGGCGGCGTCCATCACGGCGAGTGGCGAGCCAACAATTCATTTTAGTGCTTATTTGATTCAGACTCTCCGGCGGTCCAGCCCGTCGTTTGTCCAGTGGAAAATAAAATATTTATACCTTTGACTATATACGATAAATCCTTACTAATACTTATTATAAATGCAAAGGGAGTTTGTTTGTTTTCTAAACCGATCATCATGAAATTTTGCATACGCATAGGTTAGGGTACTGAGAAGGACTTAGGCTATAGGTAAGGTTATAATGTGGACAAAGCCGCGGCTTATAGCTAGTAAGATAATAATAATAAGATAAGATTTATACTTGCATCACTCCTACAAGTTTTGGAGGAAAGTCAAGGAGTTCAGTTGGGGTTTGCTTTACATGATTTTGCAAATTGATTTTATCACAGCATACATTGACAGTATTCACCTTGTAACATGATTTGACGATAGTTTTTACGGCTGCCTGCCTTCCTGATACCAACCATTTTTGAGTATCTCCAAAAACGCTTATTAATACCTGTAAAAATACATTTCAAGGTATTTGCTGATTCCAAATTCGTGTAGGCTCAAACACGCCAGCCTACACGAATTTGGGTCTGGCCTGCATGGCGCTGTCGCCGTGCAGGCAATATATATACTTACAATATGTTTGGTATGCTAGCGATAATTTAAATTCACATTCTCAACATGAAAACGAGTAACTTTTGTTCAATGAACAAGCCTGAAATCGAGAAAATAATATAAGCTGCTCCATACATTTTGGATCAGTAGTTATTCAATTTTCGGTTTCAGACTTGGTCACAGAACAAAAGTTGTTCGTATTTATATTGAGAACGTGAATAATTCAACACCGAACTCCTTGTCTAAGATGTTTTTTTAAATACGGAATAGTTTTACGAATTGTCCATTGTCGGGAGTTTTTATTATATTACAGTACCCTACATTATTATATTACTAAAGTTTGTTCCTAACTAACTCTAAAAGGTTTTATTCCCTAACTAAAACAAACTTGTCATAAAAGTTATTAATGATCAAAGCCCTTGTTAAGATAATTGTTTTGATATAAACACGACGTGGGTATTATTTTGTAGAATTTATAATTAAAGCACAAACAAATTATAATAGGCGTAACATAATCCGGGTAATCACAGGAGTTCCATTTTGTAATGATATTTTTGTTTTACAAATAACTATTAATAAAAGCTTTGTATTTTTAATTCCTTTTTCCCCGCGACTTCATCCGCATAAATTATAGCTTATATCAACCGCTAATTATAAAGCTTTCAATACTTGAAGTTTTGAAAGTATTTGAAATCATTTTTTTTTAATAACACTCAAATCTTTTACAAAAATATATTTAGCATCCTATCATTATCCTATTCGGGTTGGTTCGGGTCAGACTAAAGAAGATTTACATGGAGGACATTACTTATAACATTCAACAACTTTTATGTCGGGACAAAGGTACAGCAGAATATAAAAAGTAATTCTGTCCTTCAAAAGTTAACTCATTTGTATCCCATTATTTTGATTTTATTCCATTCCCAAAAATGAATCGTTCAGTATCATCAGAAATCAAAAGATCGATAGTCACGTATGCATTGAATACACATCTTAGCCATTGGTGTCGGCTTATAGCGCGGTGTAAAAAATATACCAGTTTAAGCCTCCACAAAACCTTTGTCATATGTCCACTGAATAAGGGTGTCTTAAATCGCATCAGCTCGGCGCGACACGATGCGACTACGGTGAGCGGCATGACACCCTTATTTCGCAGACATAAAAGTTTTTCTGACCGGCTGAAGCCGATTCCGCGTCGATAAATGTGCGGAATCCCTTACAGCCTAACTTACACACACAAAAAACAAAATCCCTAAACCCTCTCCCTGCATATTGAAACTATTGATATTGACCTTATTTCCATGATTTTACAAAAAAATCCCAATGTTTCCGCATCGTAACAAACAATTTATTACGGCCGAAGATAAAATCGCCGGTACCTGTAGCGGCGCGCAATTTTCCAATATTAAGCTGTAATTCAGCGGCGGAAACTGGATATTTTACGAGTTATTTCCTAGAAAAATATGACGCTTTGAACCGTGGCTTTCATGTGAATTTGTATGGTTTATATGATGGATTACAGAAGCTTTTTCCGGTTTTAAGAGACTTGCAAAAAGGAGTGGGTAGCAATCCCCCATGTATGTTTTCTTTTATTTTAATATATCATTTTCGAAATTAGCGATAGTAGATGTTTTGAAAAATCATTGAATGTATCTTTAGTGCTTTTTTTTACTTCAATGTCACATGCTTCATTTTTAATCTCTTCTTTGACTCACTTCCATAAAACGCTCTGCATGATGAATTTAATAAAAAAAACACGTTTTAGACAAAAAAATGCATTAATGTAGCGTACCTAAACAGGTTCATTCTATGTAAAAAAATATTCGAATAAGACTTAAAACACGCTTAAAATGAAAGTTTGCATTATCACAATGCCTACGCCCGAATACTCCAAGGCACTTGGTGCATCTTTACTAAAATCGTTATTAAGTCTTGTTCTGCTACTGTCTGTATAAGAGATGGAAGATACAAGACAAAGACACTGAGATCTGAGAATGTCATTAGTTTAGTTTATTTTGAATATTCTGGGGTTATTTTCTGAAAGGGATTTTTCAGTTAAAAAGGAGAAAATAAATTGCTCGATCCCACGTGGAAGTAAAAAGTCATCCTAAATACCCCTAAATATGGAGGAAAATAATATATTATCTGCTTATCTTCCTTATTTTGTGAATTTCTGACATGCAATAGACAATACCAACAAAGGAGGTGTTAGCAAAACATCGTGAAAGAAGGGTTTATCGGGACGTTCATTGTTATCTTATATAGTTATATAATGGGTGCTGCTATAGTCTTCATAATATCTGGAATAACAGGGCTTTTAGCTTTGATGCTGGGAGTCATGTTACTTGTATACAAGTTGAAAAACAAAATAATGGTTCTGCGAATTGAAATTTTTTTACGGATTGTAAAGTTATTAGGCTTAGAATATTAGCTGCTATCATCATCTATTATATCTAAAATAATAGGGCTTTTAGCTTTTACCCTGTGCTTTTATCTAGGTGTCATGTTAAGTTAAGGAGTTACGTATCGATTCTATTGATTTTACGACAGTGGTTGGTTGGGACATCGAAAAATATCATGTTTTCGGGCCACATTGAACGTTTCATATAAAAATAGTAAAACTTGAACAGACGAAATATAAAGAACAAAGCAGAATGATTTCGTAGAAACGGCGTAGCTTTTCGTAGAAACATATCAGTAATGATTCGTTGTAAACCCAATTTAATTGAATTGTACGTTTTTTTATGATATAAAAACACAAATTCTAGAAAGAATATATAAAATATTGAATTGTTTATAGGTACAATCTAATATAAAGCTTACGCTTTATATTTTTACGGTTATAGGGATAGGGATTTATTTTCTAATGAAAGAGCAATTTTCCAATATTAATTGTAGATATTCATAACATTTTATATTGTTAACGGTTTTTGCAAATAAAACCGCTACGGCCCGGGTCGATCTGAGTCCGTCTGAATCATACATTATGAGCTAAAAAAATAAAAAAAACACGACGGAATTGAGGACCTCCTCTTTAGTTAAAATAGGTATAAAACGAAAACCATAACTCTAACTATCGAAAAATAGTGCTAGCTTTCCTCAATATTATATTAAACTACACAATATTATCGGTACTTGCATCGAATCCTTCAAACAACTAATGATGTGAAAACACAAGATTGTAAGGGAAAGTCGTTGTTAGGATCCTGATAAAATCGACCCTTCGAGTAATTGGGTACCTTTTGTGGATTTAATAAGGACTTCTCGAATTTTGTCGTCAAATTATTATGGTCGGGGAAATAAATGCATTTGATGTGCGTATTTTTATCTTATTGATCTGAGTAGAGTCTATTGTGTGATTCAATTATAATGAATACAATACTCTCAAAATATAACGCGCTGAAACTCGCATAAAATAAGTATATTTTGAAAAAAATCCAACTTTATCTATCACCATTCATTTAAATATGTTTTATTAAATATACATATAAACTATTACCTAACAGTACATCCAAAAGGCATTGTTATTTTTTTCGAATAAAATAATAGTAGGTAGAAAAGATTACGTTCAAAAAGTGAAAACATGTGATCTATGTTTGAATAAAAACTATTCGTTTCTTTTCATTTTCGTCATACCAATTAACATCGCCTTTGTTCTTGTGACTTTTTGCCTCGGTATACCTTGACTAAGACATAATTCTGTATCTGAAACATTTATAAAACATTTTTTCACTGAGATTGTAAGAACTTACAGGGGCAAATACGAGGCAATGAACTGATATTAATCGTTTGTAGTGAGCTGTTAAAAGAGACGCGAGCAATAGCGTGTGATCAGTCACTCAGCGTTTAGGGACACTTGAGAAGGCATAATGAGCGCAACTCACCGATACTAGAGAGATCTCTATATTTTGTGCCGTTGACATTTTTAGAACAATATTTCATTGAGATTGTGAGAGCTTACATGGGTAAATTCGAGCCGTTAAAGAAGCCGCGAGCAATAGCGTGTGATCACTCACTCAGCGTTTAGGGACATTTTCGGAGATATAACGAGCCTAATATGGCGAGTGCGTAAATTAAACCATTGAGATCGATACCAGGATAAGTGATGATTTATTAGAAATGCTACTCATAACTTATATACTAAGGAAATATACATAGGTATCGCATTGGTAGGGGAGATCGCTGATTTAGGAATACGTGTATATTCTTACGTGATGTACGTGTCTTGCTAAGTTAACAATATTTAAACACTTCCTGCAGGTACATCACGTTCGTATTCCTAAGGTCGCAATAGTACTCCCCCTTTTGTGAAAAATAAAAACAATTAACAATAAAATTAACGAAAAATTCATAAACTGTAACAACAATAAATTAACAAAAATGTAAAAACTGTAGCGAATGCAAATATGCATAGTGCACGTGCTGAAAAACGCTGTGTAGGCAAATATTTCTGCGCGGCAAATTATGCGTTTATGCATTGACATTGACCCTGTGAATCGTTTTTTTTCCTTATACATAGTTGGTAGATATTGCAAACTTCTTATATCTCTTAATATACATCTTGTCAATATGGTCTTGATGTGCAGTCTGAGCTTCTCGTATAGATACGTTTTCACTTGCCAGTTGTTTCAATCCCAGTGAGTCGGGAGATAATTTCTGCTTGCTCGTAGTCTTTTGTGAGACTGTAGAGAGCGATGTCGACTAGCGCCGGTGGAAGTCCTGCCGAAGTGCTCCGCTGAAGAGTGGCCACTCTTTAAAAATTTCTAAGCGTGAGCTCGGCGGCTGTGCCGGACGTTATAATTGTCGAAAATAAACATTGTGGGTGCTCTGCTCAGGACCAGGAGCTCGGTGCGTCGGCTGCTGTGGCCCTGGAGTATGACCCGTTTGCTGGCTTGCTCTTGAGACTGCTTGCTGTGAACCATTTGCTGCATCTTGAGAGAAGTAATTTTCAGTTAAAGTAGTGCTTCTGTGATCGCCATTTTACTTTAATGTTTTCCTGTCAATATGTTGATCGCTGTTCCATCTTAAAGTTGTTCGCTCTTTTGCTTGCAGGCTTCAAAGTTATCAATTTATTGTCCTTGTTTGCCATGAAATCTATACCACTGTGTAAGTCGGTAGCAATTAGGCATTAGAACTTAATGATATCACGAAATGCGGTGCAAGATTCTTTGTTGCCAAATAAATTCTTCTTCAAATAATAGGCAATTATTTATATAATTTCTCATTACGCCTTTTTTAACAACATACGGCCATCGGCGGCCTTGCGATCTTGACCTCGTTCAATTATTTGTTGTAGTTGCACTTTCGTTCGTTGTTGATTCCATGTGAAGTGATGCGATTTGTGACGTCAAATGCGTCATCATATAGATATCAGCTGTTCACGTTGCGTAATTGTTTCTATTGTATTTAATAATTTCGTTGATCCTCTGTGACATCATTTTCTTTATAATTCTGCCGCTCGCGATGAATTTTTCTACTGTGCATGCGCTTTCTTATTTTTCTTGAAGTTGACGGCTACAGCTTGCGGTTGCGCTGATATTTCCCGGATTTTTCTTTGCCTCGGGGCGGGGTTGTCCATTGTGGTTGCCTGGTAGTTCCTGTGCCTCCTGTTTTATAAGTTTATGACCGTTCAGCTATGGTGCAGGATTCGATCAATGAATCGTGTGAGCCGGTGTTGATTCCTTTTTTCAGCGTGGTTGGAGCCATTTTTGATGGTCCTTGTTGTCCTTGTGGTTCTGGTTACTGCCGGAGTTCCTCTTGCATTTTCAAACCGGTGAGACCCGCTTGTGGGAAGCCGGTGAAAATGTGCACGTTGATTTATTCGTTCTTCAGGCTTGCGTCGTTTGGGTCTTCGGTTGAGGCGCGTATCCATCACGTCGGACTACATCACGTCGGTTAGATCACGTCGGGTAGATCACGTCGGCTAATCACGTCGGTTAGATCACGTCGGGGTCACCAATTATGGCGAGTGCGTAAGTTAAACCATTGAGATCGATACCAGGATAAGTGATGATTTATTAGAAATGCTACTCATAACTTATATACTAAGGAAATATACATAGGTATCGCATTGGTAGGGGAGATCGCTGATTTAGGAATACGTGTATATTCTTACGTGATGTACGTGTCTTGCTAAGTTAACAATATTTAAACACTTCCTGCAGGTACATCACGTTCGTATTCCTAAGGTCGCAATACCTAACACACTGATGCTTGCGAAATCTTTATATTCTGTATCTTTGACATTTCTATAAACGATATTTCATTGAGATTGTGAGAGCTTACATGGGTAAATACGAGGCATTGAAGCGATCTAAATCGTTTGTACTGAGCCGTTAAAGGAGCCGCATGTGATAACATATGATCACTCACTCAGCGTTTAGGGACACTTGAGGAGACATATTGAGCTTGGGATATCGATACTACAGAGATCTTCATATTCTGTACCTTTGATATTTTTATAACAATACTTTGCTGAGATTGTAAGAACTACATGGGTACATGGGTGGGTAAATATGAAGCAATGGAGCGATATAAATCGTTTGAAGTGAGCCGTGAAAGGAGCCGCGAGCAATAGCGTGTGATCAGTCACTCAGCGTTTAGGGACACTTGAGACATAATGAGCTTGGGATATCGATACTAGAGAGTGCTCTAGAGGCAGACTTATTATATGACATACGAGTATGTAGATAGATACACTTCTACAGTAAGAAATAATATGTAAGAAAAATGCTCCATTATTAATAAATTAAAATTTTCGACGTCTTCCGTGCCTGGTCAACACGCCAGCCTGCTGTACGAAGGGCATGGGATTTATTAATTTCCAGCGTGGCAAACACTAGTACTCCATTTTCACATTTATTCGTCCGTAGTTCTGGTGTAAACAGAGGTTTGGAGTCAAACAGACACCCGGCTGAAAATTTTAGCCAAATCATATTAATTCGTGAATGCTCTCATATTAGCGGACTTCGAGATCCGACTTATTAGGCTCACCTTCACAAAACAAATAGCACCCATGCTGTCGAGTAAGATCTTCAGCAATAATAATTAATGAATTTTTAGAAACAATTCACTGCTAGGAATTCACATTTGTTAGTATTTTCCTCGTATTTCTGAGACCACGTTGTCTATGAGTATGAGTACCGTGCCGTGCACAGTAAAAACAAAGGGCACAACTCACAGGCCTTTGACAGGGTTTTTGCTACAGTTCTCAGTCCACTGAACCATGTAGAGGGAGCGGGACTGCACTTCTACAGTATTTTAAAGAGATTTTATGAGCAAAACGAATACACGAATGTACAGAAGTTTTAAAGCTTTTGTTTGAATTCTCAGCTTTTTGGAATGCTTGTCATAACTCGTAGTATTTTAAAAAGATATAAAAAAAATATTACTATTAACTGACCATGCACTGAACAAAACCAAGGTTGCTAAAAGGCGCTGGATGCAAGCGTATTAAAAATGCTATGTCCCGCAGTGGATTTCTGACGTCTGAGATGATTGATTATAGTGAAATAACAATTAAAAGGAAAATTTTGTGAATAAACTCACGTGTTTAATTTAATAATGAATTAATGCAAAAGAAACAAACATTATTGTAGTTTAAACCACAGCGTATACCTACTTTGAGTACTAAAATTCTAAACAAGATAACTAACTCTCGTGCAAAAAAGGTAGGTTTTACGTCATGAGCTAAACGGAAAGGCTGGCTTTGAAAGGGTGTCAAAAAAAGCTTTATCCACATCGTGCCAAAGTTTACAGGGCACATGCTGAAGTGTTGACGTACGGTTTCAATTATACAGGGCATTCGTCAAACTTTTTCAAAGCGAGCCGTGATTACTTTTGTTTTACTTGCCTGCAGAAATTTTAAACTGCCAAGCATCGCGTATTTTTTTAAATTAAAATGTCAGTTTTGTGAAGTATCACTGAAGTTTATCAAAAGGTAGAATTATTACTTGTTTAAAAATACAGTGAATAAAATATGTCAGCGGTTGAAAAATCATTTTGAATTCTTTGTTTATTTTTCAGTCCAATTTTCGCAGCTTCATTCTGTAGTACAATACGATTTTCAATGGCACTAATTGGAAAATAAAATATAAAAGCGTGACAAAATTCAAGTTACGAGTACATTGAATAAAAATATTGATTTTAACTTTTGTGGCGTTTCTGGCCTTTGTCCGTGGTATGGTAGACGTCGTTTTTCTGTTTACTTTAGTAATATCATTTCGACTTCTGTACGTAGCGATATTCTTTGTCTTTATCATTAACTAAATATAAAGGGATTTTAGTGATATTATTTATAATCATGAGGATTTATACTTAGTCATTAAAAATATAATTTTTAAAATACGCAGTCTGTATACTATTGGTAATACCTTTACGACAAGTACTTAATAAAATTAAGATTACAATAAACACAAATTAGATTTCTGTACATTTGTAATAGAAAACAAAAGATCCTCAAAATGAATTTAATCATAGTTTTGCGGCGAACGTTGAAATATAATATTCATAACGTAGCTAGTTCTACGTCGTAGAGGTCTACGAACGTTAGCATCGCAACGAAATCGTCGTAGCTGATGGCGTAGCGGTCTACGAAATTGGCAACTTTTCTAGCTTAACGGGTACTTAAAGTTTATGTTCGCTGTTAGCACTTCAAGGGCGAGTCCAACTCGGGGTGAAGGGCCACATCTCACACACTCCCAAGATACGAGTAGTGGGGGCGTGTGCTATCTTCATCGATGGGTTTACTGACTCCGCAGGTTAGTCGGGATTAACGGCTTTACTCTCTGTAGTTTTACTTAAGCTCTGTTTATCTGTGAAATGTTGTGGTATATCCATTAGGAATTCGTGATACTGGTGCTTTTTAAAATTTGAAGTAGACCTAAAATATAATATATGTTCCGTTCCAAACGTTTAATTTATTTTCAATGATTTAAATTTCGCGCATCTTACAACGTCATGTAATGTCTAATCATATCGCTTCATTTGAATCGGTGCACATGGTAATCCAGCCAATGAGAACGCGCGAAATGACCGCGCATGCGCAGCACTCACCGGCGTTTTCAACGCGCCCTAGTGGCAAACGAAGGAACGAGCTTCCTCTCCGTCTCTTCATGGACGCCTACGCAACGTTCAAGTGCTAGATTGAAATTTAACGTCTTCTGCAATTTGAGTGCCTATTTTGTGCCCTAACGAGTATCATCGTGTGTGTTAGTGTATTCAGGAACTGTATATCGTAGTTGGCCGGCCGGCAAGTACCTAAGGACAATAAAATTACGAAGAACCGTCTCCGCGAAGCCATCAAGTATTTGCTGCTACATGGTAAGTGCTTGTGCATCTGTTCTCTCAACTGATTATCGTGTTGTACCGATTATTACCGTCGAATGTCCCTCAGGATATTCTATCCAGAGTGGTGAAAGGACATTACCCACAAAAATCGCGTCCGTTCTGCCACATCTTTATGGTGCCGAAACCCGGGAACTTAGGTACCTAGTAACAGTCAGCCCGCCAAATACCAACTCTATTTAGTGATTTATACATTAATTATGCGTAAACTATTATTACGTAATCATCTCCCTTAAATTACTAAGTAGAAATTCACGTCTTTGTTCCATTTTGTTCCGAGTACCTACATACTACGTACAACCTACGCTCAAGATGGCGTACTCATTTCACAAATTTCTGTGAAAAGCAGATATATCGAGTCGTTTTATGCCTATTGCTGCACATTATTATCTACCGTTTACCGTTGCAATTACCCATATTGCAAAATATATCACATCATAATTTTGTATATCAACTTAGTGCATGATTCGATTACAATTTCACTTTCGATCGCACAACATATCGAACTTCATCTATTTGAAATTTTCATTCCGCTAAATTTCAAATAACATCGTATCGTAACGTTTGTTACACCATATATCGTAACCAATTTCTTGAATTTCAGTGCGTCCGTATGTTCGTATCGTTTCATAGGTAAATCGTATACAGTGTAAATCGCAATTTGTTACTAGCTAAGTAAATTAAACTAGTAAGTTTTCTAAAATCGTAATCATTGTGAGTGCATTGAATTTGTTCAATTATATTCTATCTACCTACCGACCGACCGACGTCGTGTGACGTGTGACTCGAGGCAGCGTTGTATGCACTCCGGCAATCGAAGTGAACGATTAGCGTGCATAGTTACGTAAATCATATTTTCAAGTGTGAATGTTGTTTGTTGTTCTAGTGCCTATTACATACTAAACTGTTTATAGGTACATTAGTAAGCATTTATTAGTGATTCACCATGGCTTATTTAGCAAAGCGTAAGTCTAAACTCATACCTAAAAAATGTACCGAACAAACTTATTCCGTTAATAATTTACCGAGTTTGCGACGTAAGCGAACGATAGCTTACAACCGTGTTACGAAGGCTTTAGAAATAGGGAACTTAGCCACTACCGATGAATCGCAAATCGAGTTGTTTCTTTCATACTGTCAGGAAATAAAAAACATTGCTAATAATTTTCAAGAGGCTCATTTTATTATTTTGGATCTTTTGAAGGATGATGCTCCTGAGGATGAGGATGAAATCCAGGAACGTTTCGATGATATGTATTTTCAAGTTTTGGCAATTCAACTTAAGTTTCAGCCGTGTTTATCACCTCAACAATTAAGTGATTCTAAACGAAACTCAACGATAGGTTCACACAGTGGCAATATGCGGTTACCGAAAATTACGTTGCCAACCTTTGCAGGTGCTGTTAAGGCGTGGCCCGAGTTTATTGCGACTTATGATGCGTTGATTCACGAATCGTCCGTATTAAGTGATATCGAGAAGTTTCATTATTTGGTGTCGGTGTTAAGCGGTGATGCCTTATCGTTAATAAGAACGTTCCCTATTTCAAGTGAACATTATTTAAGCGCATACGATGCTCTCAGGTCGCGTTATGAGAATAAACGCGAGTTAGCCTTTACATGCTGGCGTGATATTCTAGAGGTTAATTTTAAAACTACAAACGCTCAAGATTTTAGACGCGCCTTAGACACGATCGACGAGAACTTGACAATTTTAAAAACGTTACATTTACCGACCGAGCATTGGGATTTTGTTCTTTGTTATAATATTCTCGCAAAACTCGATACTAAATTAAGACGCGAGTTTGAAGAAAAACATACCGACGTTGAGCTTCCACAGTATAAGCAATTAAGGGCATTTTTACATTTGAAGGGTGAAGCTTTAATACGCGACACGCACTTTACCGCCACGGTCACCAACAAATCCACTAACGTTTCGAAGGAGGTAACGGGGTCTTTGCAGAAACATAAAAAACATAACGTAGTGCATTCCCTTGTCGCCCCTGCCGTAAATAATCCTGTTAATGTTGGTGACAAACCAGAGGTAAAACCTAACAGCAATGCGGCCACCCCGAAGTATAATCGTAAATGTACCTATTGTGGTGACGCACATCACATATCGGCCTGTAAGGATTTTTTAAGCAAATCGGTGGATGAGCGTATGGCTGTGGCCGGTGAAAAGAGATGGTGTTACAACTGCCTTAACGCATCTCACTCAGTGCGAGAATGCACATCGATATTTTCTTGTCAAAAATGTAAACGTAAACACCATACTCTGTTACACCGGGATCAAGCGGCTAGTAAATTAAGCCCCGCTGGCGAAACGTCAAGTTCAATAGCCTTAGTAGCTAAGGAATCAGTAACGCAGTCTAACTCAGGTCCAAATACTACTGTACTACTGGCCACTGCCCTCATACAAATTCGTGACGCATCTGGCGAGTTTCACACATTTCGCGGGTTATTTGATACCGGTAGCCAAAATAATTTTCTCACTGCACACGCGGCTCAACGTTTGAACCTGAAGCCTAGAGGAGGTCATGCTAACGTCCATGGCCTAGGTGGCAATCCAGCATCTGTTAGCGGGGTTGTCACGTGTGATGTTGGTACCAACCGTGACGTCAAATTCCGTTTGGATATGCTTGTCATACCAAGCATATGCGGAGATCAACCGATAGCAAAATTAAATACGAAGGGATGGGATGAAGTCAAGACATTACCGCTAGCAGATCCTGGTTTTGACATCCCTGGCCCGATCGACGTATTATTAGGCGCCGACGTCTTTGCCGAGTCACTTCTCGAACAACGTCTGAAAGGCAATGCCTCTCAACCGCGAGCCTTTAACTCAGTTTTTGGCTGGCTTCTTCTTGGGAAGTCTCGACTCGCTTCGTCTTGTTTACTGGGGGTAGCAGCTCCCACAGTAGACAATAGCTTAAATAATATCGTTCAACGTTTCTGGGAAATCGATAACGTTCCAATATCTTCCCGATTGACCCCAGATGATCAACTCTGTGAAAACAGTTTTATAAACAATCATTACCGTGACGAGACGGGCAGATATGTCGTGTGCCTCCCCTTCAAGGACAATGAGCAACCAGTCTTTGAAGGTTCTCGCGCGATTGCCTTACGACGCTTCCATGCTATTGAAAGACGTCTGTCTCGTGATCAAAACTTAAAACAACAATACGTCGAGTTTATGACCGACTATATCGAAAGTGGTCACATGACCTTGGTGCCTGCCAACCAAATGGGTCAAGGCAAGTACTACATACCGCATCATTGTGTTCTTCGTCCTGACAGCGCCACAACGAAGCTTCGCGTCGTTTTTGACGCTTCGGCTAAGGATGCCAACTCCAAATCGCTAAACGACACGTTGCTGACAGGATCGAAGTTACAATTAAATATTATCGAAATTCTTCTTCACTTTCGTGAACACCAAGTTGTCTTTATGGCAGATGTGCGCCAAATGTACCGTCAAATAAACGTCGTCCCTTATCATCGCAATTGTCAACGTATTCTTTGGCGAGCTCACCCAGATGAACCGCTTCAGGAATATATTTTAAACACCGTAACGTATGGGGTATCTTCGGCTCCTTTCTTGGCATGTCGAACCATTCAGCAACTGGCTAACGACGAGGGGAACAAATACCCGAGGGCCAAAATCGTTTTGACGTCCGATATTTTCGTAGACGATGTCGTGACCGGAAGTTCTTCGCTGGAAGATGCTCGTGAGATTAAAACGCAAATCATCGCTCTGCTTGGTTGTGGCTCATTTGAGCTACGAAAATGGGCAAGCAATCGACCCGAGCTTCTTAGCGATCTACCCGTAGAGGCGTGTCTTTCGGAAGCAATCACATTTACCGAAGCGGAAGACACCACCATCAAGGTGCTGGGCCTTAAGTGGGAGCCTGCCTCAGATTCCTTCGTTTTTAACGTCAATCCTTCAAATCAACCGTGCACCAAGCGAACGATTCTGAGTGAGGTAGCTAGAATTTTCGACCCTCTGGGTTTCTTATCTCCTTTAACAATCCAAGCCAAATGCTTAATTCAAAAGCTGTGGATTCTTGGCGTTTCATGGGATGAGTCTCCACCACCGGAAATTGTTTCCCAATGGAACAATTTTTCTCAACAACTTCCACTAGTTAAACTTCTTAAGATTTCACGTCAGTTTATTACCGAAAACGCTCAATCGTATCAACTGCATGGTTTCTGTGACAGCTCTGAGGCAGCTTACGGTGCTGTGATTTATCTCCGTGTCACCAACTTGGATGGTTCCATTCGCGTCTTTTTCATTTGTGCAAAGGCTCGTGTGGCTCCCGTGAAAAGGCAATCGTTACCTCGCCTAGAGCTATGTGGCGCAGTTTTGCTCGCAGATCTCGTTAAATTCGTCAGGGAAACGATACGAATACCAGTCCCTGAAACTTATTTGTGGTGTGATTCAACTGTTACATTGGCTTGGCTTCGTGCTCCTTCTTCTCGTTGGGTAACATTCGTTGCAAACCGTGTCAGCCATATCCAGGATATCGTACCAACGGAATGTTGGAGGCATGTTCCCTCTGCCATGAATCCAGCAGACATTTGTTCGCGCGGACAGCTACCACGTGACTTAGTGCATAACACGCTATGGTGGGCGGGCCCAGGGTGGTTGGCTCAGCCACAATCTGCGTGGCCAACCGACGCACGAAGTCAATCCAAGGACAATGTGGTGCTTTCTGAGCAGCGTCGGTCCGTAGCTCTCGTCACGGATCAACTTGAGGTCACTAGCCAAATGTCAATAATCGATCAGCTGTTCGAAAAATATTCATCGTTAGAGAAAATCTGCCAAATTCTAGCTTACATTCGTAGGTTTTGTAGTAACGCGGCGCGTGATACCGTATCGCGAACAGAAAATCTTTTTATAACGGCCACGGAGCGACATCGCGCGTTGCAAATTATCGTTAAACATTTTCAAAATCGTTATTTTTCCGACGTTATTTCGAAGTTAACACAGCAAAAGCAGCTGCCACGTATCTTTCGTAAGTTAAATCCTTTCTTGGACGAGCAGGGTGTGCTTAGGGTGGGCGGACGGCTCGCTCGGTCTGGTCTTGAGTTTGAACATAAGCATCCCGCTTTGTTGCCTAGGAAAAGTTTGCTTACAGCAGCTGTAATCGAATCAATTCATCAAAATAACTTTCATCCCGGTCTGAACACAACTCATTATCTGATTTTACAACAATTTTGGATACTTGCAGCTAGACATGTCATACGAAATCAACTTTCAAAATGCTTAAAATGCTATCGTCTTCATCCGCAACCCTTACAACCGTTTATGAGCGACCTGCCGTCCTTCCGCGTGAATCAGGCAAAGGCCTTCTCCGTCGTTGGCGTCGATTTCGGTGGCCCTTTTCGAATTAAGCTTGGTCCTCATCGGGGTGCGAAAATCGATAAAGCTTACTTGTGCTTGTTTGTATGTCTAAGCACAAAGGCAGTGCATCTTGAGGTTGTTTCAACTTTATCGACTGACGGTTTCATTGCGGCATTACGTCGTTTTATTGCCCGTCGCGGTCGCTGCAATGTTATTTATTCAGATTGCGGGACAAATTTCGTAGGTGCAAATTCACAATTAGCATCATGTATCGAACAGGCGTCGCACGAGGAAAAACTTTCCTTTAAACGTAATCCCCCCTCAGCACCCCACTTTGGAGGGGTATGGGAGATCCAAATTAAGGCCGCAAAGAGTCATTTGTACCGTATTGTTGGCGATCAGACGCTGACCTTCGAAGAGCTTACAACACTCTTCACTCAAATTGAATCTATTTTAAATTCGAGACCGTTGTGTCCATTGAGCTAACGATTTGAACGTTCTCACGCCTGGTCATTTTTTAACATTGGAACCTCTAACAGCAGTTCCTGATTCCGATTACACCGACGTGAAAATCAATCGACTTAATCGATGGCAATTAATTCAATCTTTTCAACAGCAATTTTGGAAACGCTGGAAAAATGAGTATTTGCATGGGTTAACTCAGCGAGCAAAATGGACAAAGCAATCAAAACCCTTAAGCGTAAATTCAGTAGTTCTTATCAAGGAGGACAACCGACCTCCTCTTCACTGGGCATTAGGAAGAGTTGTTTCCTTACATCCTGGCCCTGATGGAGTGGTTCGAATCGCAACCGTAAAAACAGCAAGGAACCTTTTAATTAAGAGACCCTTAGTTAAACTGTGTCCTTTGCCATCCGCGTAATCGTCTTACTATTAGTAACGTATCTTAGTTTTTAAGTTAGTATCGTATTTGTATCGTAGTTTAGGAAAATCCCATTGGTATTTTGGTGGGCGGAATGTTCCGTTCCAAACGTTTAATTTATTTTCAATGATTTAAATTTCGCGCATCTTACAACGTCATGTAATGTCTAATCATATCGCTTCATTTGAATCGGTGCACATGGTAATCCAGCCAATGAGAACGCGCGAAATGACCGCGCATGCGCAGCACTCACCGGCGTTTTCAACGCGCCCTAGTGGCAAACGAAGGAACGAGCTTCCTCTCCGTCTCTTCATGGACGCCTACGCAACGTTCAAGTGCTAGATTGAAATTTAACGTCTTCTGCAATTTGAGTGCCTATTTTGTGCCCTAACGAGTATCATCGTGTGTGTTAGTGTATTCAGGAACTGTATATCGTAGTTGGCCGGCCGGCAAGTACCTAAGGACAATAAAATTACGAAGAACCGTCTCCGCGAAGCCATCAAGTATTTGCTGCTACATGGTAAGTGCTTGTGCATCTGTTCTCTCAACTGATTATCGTGTTGTACCGATTATTACCGTCGAATGTCCCTCAGGATATTCTATCCAGAGTGGTGAAAGGACATTACCCACAAAAATCGCGTCCGTTCTGCCACATATAAGTAATAATAAATTATGATAATTTTAAATGTAAATATAGAAATATAAATATATACAAGAACTGATTAAAAATCACTTGATTTAAGTAAGTTTTAAGTATGTCTCGGCGCAAAACTAAGAGTTCTTTCTTGAAAGTAATTAGTATTGTATATTTGTCAAATCTGAGATCAGGTTACGTAAACTTATATTTTTCATATTAGTTAGGATTTCTGAGATGAAATTTTTTTTTTTCAGAAAATGAAGGTATAGTAGAGCGAATAGAATTCTATGTTATAAAACCCCAATTACTTAAAAACATCGAATATACTATCATGATTCCTAAGTAAGTAATGACATATGGGGAAAAATGGATCTATCTGTAATACACACACAAAGGTTTCCATGACTTTTGAAATCGTTAGATCAGACATCATTAGGTAGTTGGAGAGCTTCTTTCTTGACTGATCTGTTACAAGCCATTGCTTTTATTTTTTTTTTGGATATGGTGGAGAAATTCGACGTGTAGGGTCGAATCACGGTAGCCACGTTGGTAAGGCATTAGAAGAAGTCGTTCAAAAAAGAAGGCGCTGGTTTGAATTGCTTTTTTTCCATATTTTATTTCTTGATTTAAAGAGTATAATAGAATAGCACAATGCTATTCTGCATATTAAAACTTAAAAATAATATTCATTAAAAATTGCTATATTTCAATTGCGAATGTAAATACATTGTACAAGCAGTTAAGATCAAGTCATATATCTTGGTGAACACCCTTTTAAACGTCGGTCGAAGGGCCGCCAGCCCTTTATGGCCAGTAAAACGTATTCTTCATTACGCGAGTGCCCGAGGATATTGCAACCAGCTTTTGGAAATAAATTAGGTTACATTGTAGAAGTTTGTTTAAAATCAGTCCTATACAGGGTGTAAAGGCTAACACCGTTGTCCTTCAAACCATGGATACGTAACTCTAAAATATAATTATTAAGAAAATATTTAAAAAGAATACACCATTCGTTTTATAGAAGTACCACGATTTGTTATTCCGATATTTTGCGTTATTTCATGGACATTACACGTGTCAGCGACCTTTTGATAGGCGCCGCCGCCGCTCCGGGGCGCGGCTTCATTGACAATGCTACATACCTAGATTACTACGCGCGTGTGTAGTAGGTACCTAGCGTAAGGTATTCGGGTGAAGTTTGTTTATGAAAAAGAAGGACTTTTTTTTCGAAAATACTTTCTTTTAGATTATGATAGTATTGGACTCTACTCATGATTCTGAATAACTGGTATCAAGGATAACGGTGTTAAACTTTACACCCTGTATAATATAAATTTAAAATATAAAGAGTACAAATAAACCTACTATGGTAATATATATATTTTAAATGTAGGAGTTCTTACATGAGCATCCAACATATTTTATGGAACCAGCGTGTTGCTAAATTACAATACTCGTATTTTTCCAAAAAGATAGAAACATGAATAGGTTGTAAATTAAAAGTTGACTAAGTTTTATCAATTTATTTAATACTGTATAATTAAAAAAAATATCTTTCGTCTTAGATTTAAATAATAAAAATCTCATACAAATGAGATCTTCCCACTCTTGTATACATATATATGTATACTTAGGGACTACTTTTACACGATATCGATTTGTAAGTCAATTCAGATACTAGTCTCTATTTGCTGTACCGATGTATGTAGATACTTACAATTACTTTAAAGCTCAATGCATTTCACATCAAATCATACATGTATTCGTACTGCCCTGTAATACTGATAACGTATAGTTTTAAGTTCGGTAGTAATTTGATAAACCAGGAAATTGAACTACTGGTACCTTGCAAGTGCTTATATTGTCTATATGTATCAACCTACATTCTTGTAGTTTTACTTGTATCTAACAATGTATCGACGGTGAAGTATTTCTGCAATATTCCTGCGCTCACGTTAGCCACCTACGAGCAAGGAATTTAATTTCACATTGCACTATTGTCACTTGCAGCTAAACCATACATTATTCGATTGAACTTTACAGTTTCTATTTCAGAAACATTTCTCGCCAATAAAGAAAACTATGCAGGTTTAATCTGACCACTCTGGCAATAAATTGTCCCCTGTTCTTGGAATCAGGACCTCTAATAAATAATAAAACGTAAAAATCAAAATGGAAAACAAATGGACAACTGGACAGAGTTTCTTTCGGCGTATTCTTCTCACCAGTGGTCTTTCCGAAATGCTAGTAGTATTTCTATTTTGAAAATTTTTAAAAATTATTTTGTTCAATAAGCGATACATCCAAATTTAAATAAAATTTCTTTTCATTTCAAATAAAACGACCACCTCATTGTTAAATGTATATGGTACCAAGAAAAGCTAAATTAAAAGGCTATATAACAACAATATTTCCCTAGCAATGAAATATTCAAATTGATCAAATTATTAATACTCGTATGCATCAGCTGAATAAATTATTTTCTCCTGAAATTTCTGGCACCTTAAAAAATTTCGTTTGAATATGCCGTTACACCCTCCTCACTCTTGACGTCTTGACTTATTTAATATTAATATGAGTATGAGTCTCTAAATGCTTAATTATGTTTACAATATAAGCATTTTTTTAGACTTACTTTTTGGAAATAATTTTAAGATGATTTTAATCAGAAGTTACCAAAACGTTTGAAATATGTTTGGTTTATATACCCTGCTATATGCTATGTTGCAAACCTAACAGAGAAGAGGAGACTTTTAGCAACAAAGTTAAAATCGAATACCTCACTTGTAGTTGGGAAACACCAGCCCTAATGCATATATACAGACGAATGAGATATAGCAATGATATTCGACGTGCAGGATTGAAGCGTATTAGTTTGGTCATACAACTACCAAATTATAATATTGGAAGGCCAACTACTTAAGTACGAATGATTTTTTATAAACAAAAGCCGCTAGTCAAGAAAAGTTTCCCGTTTAAAAATTAAGGTTCAGTTCTGCTCGCGTAGATTTTTCAATTTTTCTTTTATTCTACAAGAATATCTTAGTAATTGTATTGTTACACCTCAAAAACATGACACTCCTTCGCATTAAATACAAAGGTACCTAGTTTGAAAGCTCCGTATATTTCGGTTTTGATACAATTCCGACAATCTGTGTTCCGACCACAAAGGCTTTCCACACGTTTGTGTTCCCTTATTCCAGCTTTCAGAGCTTGCCGTGACAACAGGTTACCATCCTCAAGATTTCAATAGACGGACATTCGGACAATATATTGAGATATCATTGTTTTCGTAGAGCCTCTCCTATTATTGGTATTATTACGATTTTCATTTGGGTCGAAAATGCCATAAATACAAGTAAAAACTTTTCTATTGCTTATGCGCGCTTTTAACGAATTGAACAACAAACGGGTTGACAGAGGAGTCACTGGACTTAAATCCTTTTATGATTCTAGATTAGCGTTGAAAATTCCGAAAGAAACAAATTTTTTTTTTTTTAATATTCCGGAAAATACCATCGAAATTTTTCATGTTTTTTATTAATAAAACGAAAAAAACATGAAAAATTCCATATATATCGATTGTAACTTGGACAAAAACGGGCAATTTTTCCGCATTTTTCAACGCTATCCTAGATATCTATTTATTGCCTGCTGATAGTTTTTTTAAACTGCTTCAAGTGTTTGACTTAGCTTAAAATAGACATTAAACTATTAAAAGTGTGCAACTAGTATCAAAATATTAACCTGTACTAGCAATTTTCCCGCTACTTCGTGCGCGTAAAATATAGCCTATGTCAACCACAGATAAATTAGCTATAATTAGGTGAAAGAATTTTAAAATTTGGTCCGGTAGTTTCGGATTCGATCAGTTTTTAATTCAGACATTCAACCAAATCTTTCCTATATGATTTTAAGCTTTCGCGGTCACAATCACTATTATGTTCACTTCGGGACTTACCGCGATTATTTTTGAGTTCTGTCTGATATTTCGACAACATTGCACTCAACTGCAGACAGAACTCAAAAATAATCGCGGTAAGTCCCGTAGTGAACATAATACAAATCTTTCCTCTTTAAATTAAAGCTTTTAATTTAAATTAAGAAGCCGTTATATGTCGTTAAATGCTCTAAAAACCTTTAAAAGCAGAGCCTGACCCAGGCGTAATTCAAAGTGTTAAACACAATAAAATTTGTGATGTTTACGAGTAAAAATACATTTCCAGGTTGCCAACATGTAATTTCCATAATATTCACTTCTTCAGTAACCGAATTTACATTTTTCGTCGCGTAATAACCGGCTAACAAGTTCTCCGGTCCGTTTTGTCATAAAATTGTAAATGAAAACAAATTATTTTCTTTGTTCCAGCGCCTATCTCAAGGATGACTTCGCGGTGCTGCCCTACTTGGAGGCGGGCTACAACAGGGTGAGTTTGAGTGTCTTTTTAGGGTTCCGTACCCAAAGGGTAAAAACGGGACCCTATTCACGAGACTTAGATGTCCGTCTGTCTGTCACCAGGTGGTATCTCATTCACCGTGATAGCTAGATAGTTGAAATTTTCACAGATAATGTATTTCTATTGCCGCTATTACAACAAATACTAAAAACAGAATAAAATAAATATTTACGGAGGGCATTTAGAGAGCAAAGAACAAAATGATGATTCAAATCATGATTTTTTTTGCCGTTTTTTGCTTGATATTAATAACGGCGACAGGTAGATGCTTGAAATATTCACAGAAAATTAATTTGTACACGCACTTTAAAAATAAATTATTATCAGGATAAAAGCATACAACAAACATAATTTTTTAGCCGTATTTGCCCGATAGTCTAATGTCGTATAGCTAATGGCACCCTTCGTGCGCGAGTCTGAATCGCACTTGGCAGATATTTTTTATTACATCGCCTTCCTTAACTTATCCTTAAGATCTCTCCCATCCGAGCGAGTATCCGGTTGCATCTTTTGTTAGCCCTTTTTAGTCCGGAGCCCGTAACGGATATCCGGTTAAATTAAATTTTATTTGACTGCCAGTGGCTTAATAAACTTGATGATTATGTCAAATAACAAAAAAAATATGTACCTTGGAACTGCTTGTATTATTTTGCCTGTGCCATACCAACACTGAATTGATAAACTTTCATGATTATGACAAATAACAAAACAGAACGAACCTAATAATTGTGTTCCTTTGCCTGTGTTATACCAACTCAGTGTTATTTTTTCCTCTGTACTACTGTAGATTCTGTAGAGTTGCGCTCTAACTATACAAAGATGGCGGTACGTGCTATATTTAATAGATATTAATATAACAAGCAATGCAACAAATTATAACAAGCATTTTTGATTATTGCGTTTGTTAGACAAATACATAAACACATTCTGATTAGTCAAGTTAATAGCAGTGGACAGCAATTTAAGGTGAATCTTAAAACTAAGCTTACCAGAGCGTAAAAAGCATTAAAAAATATTTTTACAGCAAACACACAAAATATGGAATTATTATAAATGTATGATATGTAATTCCAAAGAGAGAAAAAACTATATTTTGCAGTTCCCAATTGAAGTCTTCTGTGGTCGTAGTCTCCGCAGTGAGCCGCCGCATCGTCGCCGGCGGTCAAAGTTTCAATATAAAAATTTTCATTATAAAAATATAATTTAAAATAATATTTCTTTTGGATATTTGAGTTATTTCTCCCTTTTTCTTCTCATGCATTAATTAAATTTTAAAATACATTTTAAGGAGGTTTATATTTATAAGTATCTATCATAAAATATATTATGATTAATAGATAGATAGATAAATCCTACGACACAAGATTATAACTTAGCTCAATCTGTGAGATTTTGTACCTATATATTTATATTTCGCCCATCGATCGATCATTAGAATACACTTCCTTAGAAAAAGTTCTCAATGTACTCCTCAGAGGACTGAAAGCTTTTCAATCAATTTGAAAGAGTACAAGAAGCCAACAAAATTAAATAAACTCGTAACTCAAAGCCGGGCAGGAATTCTCCCGACATTCTATTTGGTATCTTGTTATTTCGGTAGTTTTTATTAGGATGTAAACGAACGGATGTCCAATATCCTTCGGTAAATAAAGGTAGCTTGGTAATACGTCTTACTTATTACTTTTCCGGATCAGTAATGTTAGAGGTTTCTGTAAGAAGATATTCTATTCAAGGATGAATCGGACGACTTGAATTGCTTGATTGAACACGCTGGATAGGCTGACGCCACAATATTGATTATTGATTAATATTATAAAGTTGAAGAGTTGGTTTGGTTTAACGCGCTAATCTCAGGAACTACTTGTACCGAATTCTTGAATGCATGGCTTATTTATAAAGCATGTAACTTGATCCTCCATATACCCTTAAAAGGGTAACTCAGCCCGTCAATATAAACAACTTTTGCTATGGGATCAATACTGAGAACTCAAAAAAAATTACTTGACTGCGGTGAAGCCTTAGGTTGCAAGACTCTCGAAACATGTAGCAGTCCAGAACATTCCACTCACTGGCTATAGGTACCAAGAATTTCGACGGAAATTATAATCATCATCATCATCATCATTTCGTGTAGGTGACACGGTCAGTCGACCATGCACACCCTGGTATCAGAGTTCTTCGGAACCGCCTCTCGGCCTCTGACGTGGTTCCTTTAACGACTACCAGATGGCAGCCTACCAACGGCTTAACGTGCCTTCCGAAGCACGGAATCATCTTTCTTATCAGACAATCAGGTGATTTACGCCTGCAATGTCCTAACCAAACTGGAAAACAACTTCACAAAGTATGCTTCTCGTGGGAATCGAACCCATGACCCCCGGGTCAACAAGGCAAATGCCTTAACCACTGGACCACGGAGGCAGTTAAATTATAATAACACCAAAACATACATGCGAACTGTATTCAATTTCTAGCATAAACAAGGCCATGAGCCGGTGGCTAGGTAGCAACCTTTTATCGTATCATCTTTCTCGCTAACAAAACAATTTGTTATTATCTCCGCATCCGGTGAGCTTGTATGTGAAAGATTTACTCATCAACCGTATTGTATCCTCTCAATTTCATATTTCTAGTTAGATAATATAAAATCATTAATGTATGAATCTTATTCCCACAAATGTAGAAACAGTAGCTTCCTCTGGTAGCTTAATCTTACTTCTATTTGCTTAAATAAAAAAGTGTAGTGTTTTTTTTTGTTGCACTGCAGTATTATTAGTAAGTACCGTAGTGCTACGAAAATTTCGCATCGTTTTTTGATTTGTGTGGTGCTGTGAAAGGCAGGCAAAAAAAATATATAAGAGTCATATCATCAAAATTCAAGAGCGACTCTCTTCTCTTGTAGAGCTTGGTAGCATTTTGTTTTTAATGGTTACATATTACAAAAATTATAAAGTAAACTGATTTCAAGAAAAATTACTTAAACGATAAAAATAATAAAAAGCATGTAATAACATTTTCTGCACCGCGAAATAACTAAAGCTCCTGGAGGTGTGATCAGTCTTGTAATATGTCAAGCGAAGCCTGTATGCACACCTGAGAGCAGCTGACGGTAGACGACGCTTTATGCAAAATGCAACAAGTTTTTTTACTACTAATTATTTATTTCAAAAAAAGAAAATTTGACGGTCATATTTTACTGGTTTTAAATGCTGTCACCGGTTCCGATTTGAACCAAAAAAAATACGATAAAAATTACTTAAACTAAGCCTTATATTTTACCTACTGCAATTTTGCGAACTGGCTGATTTTCTGACCAAGATACGCTGACAAAAATATCTAAAAGATTTTATGAATATATATAGATTTATAAAAATCTTTTAGATAGTTTTTCTACGACCTTTTAATTTGAAGTGAAAAACGAACAAATAATTACTTCCTATTTCAGTAAGATGATCCAAGTTGCTCGAAGTATTCTCATAACGTTAATAATATCCATTGCCAGGTAATGGTGGAGACGCTAGGAGCCACAGCCTGGTGCGCTGAAATGCTGCAAGCGCGTGCGGCCGCCGCGTCCACCCGCTCGCATATCGCTGCCGTCGCCGCCTTGACCGCGGCGACTGACCGCTCTAGGGATCTTGTAGCAGTCACCGATGACCAACAGAGGATTCTCGTAAGTATAACTAATTTACATTCAAATAAAATACTACATTCTCTGAACTACATATTTATTTATTTATTATTTATTAAACTACACATCAAAGTAAGTAATATTGCTGAAGTATAATGCTAATAGACATGTGTGGGCAGTTTTTTTTATGAAACAGGACGGCAAACGAGCAATCGGATCGTCTAATGGTAAGTGATGACCGCTGCTCAGGGACAACTGCAACACCACGGGTGTGACAAGTGCGTTGACGGCCTTTTATCTTTTGGGGGATGGGCCTCCGGATCTGTCACTCCCCAAACGAATCATAGAAGGGGTAAAGCTACTACGCAAACGTGAGAGTGTGATACTTCCCCGCGCAGTGCGCAAAACTTTGAGTTTACAGGTGCTGAATATGCGATGCGACGATCACAGTTGCCAATTGCAACCGAATCTGAAACATTCCGCTCTCTAGAGAGATAAGCACGTTGAAAAACAGATGATGTTAGTATACCTACGTTTAGTATTTTTATTCTCCATTTTTGTTTTTCTCATATTTTGCCTACGAACGAATAAGTAATAAGCCTTATTACTCATTCGTAGTTGGTAGATGTTTAGGTAAATTAACATTTAGGTTGACGCGAATTTAACCGTTTATTTAAATACCAATATCCCATAAACTACTAAACCGATTTAATGTCCAATGAATTCAATATAAGTTCCAAATTTCATCTTATTTTATCTCTTCAATTGTTTAAAATGTGTTTACGCGTGGGTATGGTAATGATCCTTGAACTCAACATTGAGACTTAACAACCCAGCTAAACGCGTCTTTCTATAATAAAAAAAATCCCTTCTTAACAGCTGACCAATAAGTCCTGGTGTCGGGTGCTCGGCTGGCGCGCCGAAGAAGGTCCGAAGCCCCTGATGGAGACGGCCGGGGGTGAAGCCCTGCGGCTGGCCACGACCGGCGTCCGGGACTGGGAGGCGCCCGTGACCCTGCGCAGGAGGGCTGCCCCAGATCCCATATTGTTACCATGCAGGGGCACTACCATTTCGCTTACCAGGTATACGATATGTTGAAAACATCCCTACTTACATTTTGAGTAAGAAGTAATTGTACATAGTATTTTTTTCTGTGGCCTGATTTAACTACGTTTTCTAGAACCTTATTTCTTTACTACTTGAAAGTCAGCGTCATACATAATCAAGGTCTCTGATCCGAGGACTCTACTTCAAAAATATCTGTACGTCCTTCAGAATCTCATAGTATCACATAGATTAATCAAGACTGTGAAGTAGATGCAGAAAAAGTAATATAGTGCCTCAAGAAGTCTCAAGAAAATTTTGGACCGGGTATAAAATTGCACGCTCATCACCTCGAGCCCTAGTGAACTACAACAACACGTTTCTCTAAATGTTTTTTCCTCGTGGGTGTGATATGTAGAACGAGCTTCCTTCTATTGTTTTTCCCCGAAGCTATGACCTAGTTCCTACAAAAGACGGGTAAAATTCTATCTCAAACGCCGGCAGCGCAACGCTCGACTGTTAACAACTCTGATGTAGCAAACGTCCATGGGCGACGATGACACTTACCATCAAGTGTTTTATATGTGCGCCTGCCCCACAGAGCCAGAAATGTCTTGTCGCTCGCTCAGCGGGCAACATTGAAATTTCTTGCTCTGTGGTTAAAATGTTGTTTGTTGTTTACTTACAATGTATTTTTTCCAGGAGCACATCTCACATTGTGTTCGTCTGTGAGCATACCAACGTGGTGGAGGGAGAAAGGGCTCGTGGTTCGCTGCACTCTATCCGGCGCGGCTCGCTGGACGTCCGCTCCGTGGCTTCTGATGGTCTGCGTCGCACGTCGCTGGCCAAATTGCAGGGACTTCCGCTTGAGGCTCCTATTACCAAGGTATGAGCATTTGGTAACAGTGGAATTTTGGATGATCCACATTGCCTTTCAATACCAACATGGTAGAATTAAAGAGATTTAAAAAACAAAAACAAAAAATATTTATTTGTAAACCAATGTGTGCTATTCTCGGAAAAACTTGCATTTCCTCTTATATTGGTATCACTCTTGGACCACTTTTCTCTGTACCGATGGTTTATAATCCACCCTATCTCATTATGACACCCGGTTCAAGCCTTCCTATACCTACACTTACAATTCGTCAGGTCAGTTGCATTGTGCGCCCTGCAACCGCACCTTCAGAAAAAAATTTGGCTTCGCTAGCCATATCCGCTCTCATCAACGGAATTAAAAGAGGTTCGCTGTTGACGGACACGTAAGAAGAATGTCATCATACATAAATATATACAAAAAGACGAAAAAAATCTATGCAAAAAGCAAACGCAAGAGCGAGAAGTGTTATTTAAAAAACGATACATACATTCATACATATTACCACGTCTATTTCTTATGGCCCACATGGAAAATAGGCATGATAGTATATGTAGGCAGAGAACATGGATCTCCACTTGCTACGATCTCAACAAATACCTTTAGCTTTATCTAGACTGATCATTCTCCTATGCGTACTCTTCGATTTCGGGTACTTCGGGTTCGACGAGGTCAACCCTGGCCAATTATCCCCAAAACGAACGTCTTTATATTAATTCCAGGTCATAGCCCTACTATCAGCGGCTACGGACGGAGCTCCACCATCCACCGTGGCCTGCATCGAGCGCGCGGTAGACATGCTGAGGACCTCGGAGCTCTACTCTCCTCAGATGAAGGACGAGCCCAAGCTCCGAGTTGAAGATCCCATCGCCACCGACCTCATTGGAGCACTTCTGTCTGTGAGTGTACAATTGAATTCTTTTTTCGAAAAGAGTGTTTTGCTAACTGTACCAGTATGGGTTTTATTTTTTCTTAAAATGCCGTAGTTCCACTTAGATTTATGTGGCGTTGGTCAGATTTTGAACTACTTTTTTTGCTTTTTTCATGACTGTTAGAGCCATTAGTATGAAGCTTTATTTTTAATCTATCAATCGCCACAGAAAGCTTGGTAGTTATTTTAATTGCTTGATATATTTAATTATTATTAATGGGTCTTTTTAAATTATTATAATTATTTTTTGCGTATGTAGTTATTTTTATTTGTAAATGAAAACAAATAAGTAAAATTAATTGTTTTGTCATATTTACATAATTATTTTATTTTACTTATACGTAGATACAAGTCGCGAGGCCTAACCTAAGCTTTGCATTTGTGTGAATGTACATAAATTGTGTAGGTGTGATGTCGGCTAAAAGCGCGGCGCATCTCCGCCGCGCACCTCTATCACACTTCACCCCTAAACTGGTAGCAGCGTAACGTATTTAATTCTTAATATTTTGTTCTTGTATTCGATTTATTAGTGAAATGGATGCAAACACAAGTAAATGAAGAATACGAAAACCTTTAAATAGCCAAGTAAAAGAAATATTATGTAATTTTATTAGTTATTATAAAGATATGAACGATACATAATAACATTTATTTTTGGAAGCTTTTTGTCTGACTTTTGGTGATTATTCATACTAATGCAAAGCTCAGCTTACGCCTTCCGAACTGTACTTATACAGATATTTATACGATGTTATATACTTTAATCTATAAACCATATATTTTATTTATGATCATTATAATTATGAATTTTAAATATACATATCAAACATTTTATTAAACGTAATTGAATTTGGTCGGAAATTTATTCACTTCAACACTGACATATTGTATCATATTAATCAGACGTTAATAACGACATGACAGAGGACAAAGATTTAATTTGTGGATATTAAGCCTTGTAGAAATATTAATTTTCATGTTTTAATTAATATCTTAGTGAATAAATTTCCAATTTTGTAAAGAGCATGTGATATATTGTGTTAATATATTATTTACAGTATATAATTATGTACTAACATGGACTTTTTTGTTCACAACCCGGTCGGCGTTAGCGGGAGCAAGCCAACATAAGCCTTGTTCATATGGTAGGAAGATGTATAGTCGACTGTCTTTGTCTGTGTCTTCTTATAGATTTTCTCTATAGCTCGTCTCGTGAACCTACTAGAGGAGTAAGAGAGGAGTAAAGTTTCAGGGCCCGTAATCCTTTAGCTAAGATATTATCGTTTTAACGCTACTTACTGTTCTTATGAATTATGGCGAAGAGAGGGAAAGGAAGACCCAGAAGGACATATTTGGATGAAAAGGCAGGAGTTGTGTCGTATAAGGAGATCGAGAGAATGGCTGAGAACCGAGAGACATGGAGAGTACTCCACAGACAAGAACACAGTTCTTATATTATAGATAGATAGATTCTTAGTACACCCTACGGGACACTATACCCATTGTACCATATATCCCATGTCCATGTATACTTGGGGTTTATGGTACAACTCTTTTCTGAGTCCGGACTCCTCACCTGAAATTTACAGTTATTATTTTTTTTAAGAATAACGCATAAAAAAGCCACTTATCTGCGCGACTTCATCCATCTACCTTAACTACCTTCGAAAATTGGTGAGATGAAAACATGATAACATCATTAGACTGTAGGACTAAGGGCCCGGTAACTTCCCTCTCAGCTATCAACTTCCTTAAATGTACCTAATTCTATACCTGTATCTAATAATTCTGTTCTTAGTTTATGTAAATTTTGATTGAGTCAAAATTACTTGTATTACTACTACTTTACTAATTTTATATGTGCTTCTAGTCATCGTGTTAATAATTCACTAACTCCTTTTTTCTATAATGAGGATTTCCTGAAATAATTGACTATCAGATTAAAGCACAGAATCGTAGGGTCCAATGATCTGCTGCCATTGGATAAAATTTGAGTACAGAACTATAATTTGAGACACGCAGCAACCCAGCAACCACTGACACATAGTTACCCAAATACAGCTTACTTGACGCCTCAGTGTATTAGCACTTATTTCAGAAATCCCTCATTATACCAAATTAAGTGTCTTTTAAATCAAAACATAATCTAGATTACTTTATTAGATTTTACTTTTTTTTCACTAAAATTATTAAATTATAGTAATTGAACGCGAATTTGTCAGTAAACTTTTGTTGGAATTATTAAAGATGTCCTCTTTGTGATCGAAGGTTGTCATCTCAAAAAAACTCTACAGTATTTATGAGAGGCAGGATACTTCCTGATAGACTACCGATATATTTATAACAATTACTTACTTAAGAAATTACAATAATATTGCTTAATTACGTGTATGATCGGAAAATTGTAGTTAGGTAGATATTAACCTTACCTCCTCTTGTAATGTTTCCAGCAGGGGCCCACCAACGTACTGTCCTCGCGGAGGAGCAGCAACGACTCCACCGTGGTCAGATCGCAAACCAACAGGGCCAACATCAAACATAAGGTACGAGAAAAGATAGATAGCAGAGTAGAATAGGACCACTGAAAGGCTCCGCGGGGATATCGCAAAAGGTGACTTAAAATAACAAGCTGAACACAGCTTATAAACATGAAAGAGACCGACTCCACCGTGGTCAGGTAGCAGACCAACAGGACCTAAGCATAAGGTACCAAATCCTTTATAGACAGTGCTTTGTAGTTCCCGGCAGAGTAGAATAAGACCACTCCAAGTCTTTCCTTTCCGTGGATGTCGTAGAAGGCGACTTAGGATAACAAGCTGAACAAAGCTTATAATCATGAAAGAGAACGACTCAACCGGACCAACATCAAACATAAGTATATAAGGTAATCCTATATTAGATATAGTGCCGTGTGGTGCCCGGTAGAGTAGAATAGGACCACTTCAAGTCTTCCCGTGGATGTCGTAGAAGGCGACTTAGGAAAAACAAGCAAAACAAAACCTCTCTAACCCGTCTGGGTTCTACTCTACTTCTAACACCATATCTTTTTTATGTGATTTAGCTAAATGATAATTTAATTTCACAGGCCTCAGCTCAAGTCCGTGAGCTTCTAGATACAGCTTTAAGTTGGGACTTTGAGATCTTCCGTCTGGAGGAGCTGACACGCAACAGGCCGTTGGCACATCTCGGCTTCACCCTCATGGGCGGGCGGTACGATGTGTGCAGCACGTTGGAGTGCGACGAGAGGACCCTGCTGCACTGGTTGACTGCTGTGGAGACCAACTACCATTCCACCAACACCTACCACAATTCTACGCACGCTGCAGATGTACTTCAGGTCTGTATACATGACAGAAGAGTCGCTGTGGTCACCTACTGGTTTAAAACGATTTAGAAAAGCAAAAATAACCATTTTGACTCGAAAAGAAGAAAAAGGTCTGTAAAAGGACCTGAGATATGAAGCAATGAAGTGTCTGGCTGTATGACGCAATGAAAAGCCCATTCCCCATTAACATACATTGCGCATACATTGTGCGTGCATACATTGTGCATAGTGTTCATGCAATATTTTTACCTGCCTGGTTCAGCCGTTTTTGAGTTAGTAAGTTTAATATGAGTATCAGTCACTCGGAAAAAATTAAGTCGGTTGATTCTCCGTTGGTAGAATAGTCTATAGTTGAAAAAATTACAGGTGTATCGTGATATCGGGGAAACAGTCTGTAGCTGGAAATGTTTATCGCTGAAACTGATGTAGTTGAAAGGCTCTGCTGGGAAAACGGGAATTATGAATCAACCTGTCAACGAACAGTCCAATGGTGAATTAATCGTCGGAGAGCCGTTGCGGAATCAGCCACCTGATTTACAGACCCAGGAAAAAATTAAGATATGTCTTAAAATAATTTTATTTTGCCATAGAATTCATAAGGAAGAAAATTTAGTAATCGTAAGATCTAATTTAGATCTTCACAAGATTCTTTTCGCCACTCTACAGACACTCGAAATTCTGATAACCTAAAAATATTTATTTCAACAGGCCGTAGCATACTTCCTCGAGAAGGACCGCTTGAAGTCGCTCCTGGAGCCTCTGGAAGCAGTGGCGGCGCTCATCTCCGCGGCGGCGCACGACATCGACCACCCCGGCACGTCGTCCGCCTTCCTCTGCAACTCCCGACATCCCCTGGCCATCCTCTACAATGACGTCAGCGTGTTGGAGTCGCACCACGCTGCGCTCACCTTCAAAATTACTCTCAGTAAGTCTCTCTATAATGTCTATATTACTTGGTAACTTCCTGCTACTCTAGATACAGTATTTTGCACTACATCCACCATCGTCGTCATTCGCAAAACTGACCTGCTGGCAATCTACACTGCTTTGATGAACTTTTTTGTATTTCTTACTTATAAAAAATCATTACTTATTCGTAACAGTAAGAGTTACAATAAAATTTATTCCTACCGCTCTTTTCGTCCTACATAAAGATGTAAGGCAAGTAACGACATTTTCTGATGAGCATAGAAACTCGGAAAACCTTAACTTTGAAGATTGTTGAGAAGATTAGTAAGCTACTCGTACTTCTGTCAACTTTACGTAATTCGTAAGCCTTAAGAGTCGACCGCATAAGGCATATTGATGTTTATAATCAGAGTTCAATTTTAAAAACAATATCTATACAAAATTACAGCGAGTAGAAGTTTTCGATACGAAACTTCTACTCGCTGTAATCATCAATATGCCTTATCCGGTCGTATGTACGAAATTTGGTCGAGATTGGCTTAACTGTTGTAAAACTAAAACCAAACTACGTTTGTATGGGATTTCGGCTTTACGTAAGACCTTGGAAGACGTTTACCCAACTTTACGTAGTTCGTTAGCTGTAAGACTTTGGGAGGACTTGAAGAGCCCGATGGCCTAGTGGGTGTAAGCTTTATAAGCGCTTCCGCATGTAAAGCAACCCCGGGCGCTGTCTCCAGTTGGATGGATGGCAAGTGGTCCAAAAATATCTCGACTTCCTCCGTGTTTCGGAAGGCACAAGGCCATCAACGATAACAGCCGGGACCAACGGCTTAACGTTGGTCCCGGCTGTCATCGTTGATGGCAGTCATTAAGCTATGTCAAATGCCTTAAGGCAGCTTGAAAAATCTGACACTAGTGTTGGCCACTTACACACACGAAGAACAAAAAAAAGTATAATATTTTGGGGGACGTTTACCCATTACTAAGTTCGTAAGCTGTAAGCCCTTAGAGGACGCTTACCCATTACGTAGTTCGTAAGCTGTAAGTCCTTGGGAGACGTTTAACCATCTTTACGTTCACAATTTTAACTATTGCAGATGACGACCGTGTGAACATATTCAAGAATCTCGACCGTGACACATACAAGACGATGCGGCACAACGTGATCGACATGATCCTGGCCACGGAGATGACCAAGCATTACGAGCATCTTGCCAAGTTCGTCAACGTGTTCTATGCTAACGCTACGTCTGGCAGCAAGGAGGACGGCATGCAGACCGAGGTAAGCCTGATATCATGGCTGAATATAACCTTAAAAGCACTATTTACAGGTACGACCCCAATGGATAAGAGATCATGTAATCTTCTTTTAAAACCCACATTCTGCAGTCTGTCGGAAAGAAAAAAGCTTCTGCTTTAAAAGCAGAAGCTTTTAACTTACCTTAAGATATTTGAAAACCTTCGCTACTTCTATTATGCTGGTCAACAATTTGCTGGCTCAGGTTAACATCTCTTCAAAAGCGTGCTACTCTACTAGTTCCCAGGAACAGTTTTGATGATACTGACTGAAAGAACCTCAGAATATGTAAGATTATAAGCCCTAATAATCTTACCCTTCCTGATAAACTTAATGTTCAAACTGTTTTTGCAGAATACATTATTTTCGCCTATTACAGGAACCACTGGCCTTGGACACCACAGCATTGTCGCAGCCGGAGAACATGGTGCTGGTGAAGAGAATGATGATCAAGTGCGCTGACGTCTCAAACGCTTCCAGGCCGCAGAAGTTTGCTTTTGAATGGGCGAGGAGGTAAGCCATTGTAGAGATTCTTTGAAACAGTTTTTATAGATCTTGATTAAATTAGAATTTACTTTGTTTATAAAGATTATTATTTAGATTTACCTTATTTTAATCGACAAGAGCTATAAAGCTCTTAAATAAGAAGAATACAGGTACAACGGTGTGGAGGGTGTAGGCCAAATCCTCTGATTCTTCTGGCTAATATATGGCTCTGGTAGTACTGAGAGGGTCATGCTCCTGTAGTGAAGACTAAAAAAGGACCTGATGATGATGTGTTACATACTTGTGGAACTCCTGAGGACAATAGTTTAACTTCAGGGCTAGATAAATCTGATGTAAAAAATATAAGGGACTCTAAGTTACTTAAGGAGATTCTTAGATTTGTTTTTAATGCTGCCGGTAATTTAACTGCTAACTTTAGAACTGACGTTAGAACAACTGGGAAATGTTCAAAAAGACTCCAATATGTGTAGACTCCTCTTTGACTATGACCATAAATAATCAAAGAGACTCCTATACTCACTTATGTTTGACTCCTTACAGAATCGCGGAGGAGTACTTCCTACAGACGGACGAGGAGAAAGCCAAAGACTTGCCGGTGGTGATGCCGATGTTCGACCGCGCGACCTGCTCCATCCCGCGCTCGCAGCTCGGCTTCATCGATTATATCATCATCAACATGATGGAGGCTTGGGCCGGTGAATACATAATCATATGTTTTATGTTAATGTCCTTTGCTTGTCTTATAACACCGCCTGCATTACTAGGCATCGATTTTATTACATTCTGGTTCAGGATACACGGAATACATAAAGGAATAAATTTACCAAACCTCACTTCATCAAGTTGTAACCATCGAAAATTACCCATAATCACACCACATTACTTACGTGTGGTTCCTGGCTGAGAAGAATAGCAACACTCCAAGTCTTCCTGTGAATATCTTAGAAGGCAACCTAGGAAACACAGATAAGCAAAGCTTATAAATATAAAGATACTTACCCAGTGGCGGCTCGTGACTTCAAGGAGTGGTGGTTCACCTGCTTACCTACTGTCTCTCAAAAGCAAAACGACCTATTGAAATGCCGTACGTTCGTCAATTATTTGTAGTCGACTGCCCTTTGCACCTACTTTATATTTGTACATACATATCAGTTACTCTAGGTACAATTCTTGTAAATATTGATGCATGTTGTAAAACCATTTCTGTATAAAAAGTATCAGGTACTTATGTACATGCAGTGAAATATCTCATCATCTTGACTTACCATTGGTTTAGTGAGAGGAGCTGCGCGCTAATGAATATTCTAATAGGTACTTAACTAATTCAGGTTGAAAAGCACGAGAAGATGGCTTATATATGGCTTTGGTAGCACAGAGAGAGTCGTGCATCATATTAAAGCTACAATAACTTGCAGCATTCATCGCCATGCCTTTGTTTCCTACGACATCCACGCGGGAAGATTTGTAGTGGTCCTATTCTGCTTCGCTGGGTGGGAGCCACACGACTCTCGCCGGGAACCACACGGTACATTGAGGACAAAATATACCTACCAAAATTCACATCATCGTACCATCGAAATTATTAATCACACCATATTAAAGCCACAATGACTTGCAGCATTCATCGACATGCCGGAGCTGGTGACGCACGCGCGCAGCAACCACGCGCGCTGGCGCGAGCTGGACGAGGCCGGCATCACCACCATCGCCGAGGTCATGCGCGCGCAACGCCAGCACGCGCTCGCCGCGCCCCCCGCCCCCGCCACCGCGCACCCCACCGCTGAGGAGTAGGCTACAGTGGCGGCAGGTCCAGCTGTACCATAGACCACAGAATGTCGCTCGTGTCCCACTAGAGACGAAAGTAATAGTAATACCGTGTCTACGAGCAGTTGTAGGCGAAAGTCGCATACTCGGCCTGTCAGTTCGTGCTAGCAGACCATGACACATCTCCATTCATGCCCTTTATGTCCTTGTAGCTGCACAAAAACAGACCTTTATAAATTGTCGAAGAGGAGTCTCAAAGTGGCAATCTACTGGGAGATAAAATATAGTTTGAGCCAATCAACACGATAAGAAGAAGAAGTTCGTGCTCAGGAAAACGTAAAAATCCCCCAATTTGCTGTGGTGATTATAACTACAGTAAAAAGTTTAATAAACAATATTCTGATGTTCATAAGTGGAAAATAGCAGATTTTTGCATTTCTACAATTACCTTGAAACCCAAAATGTCAATAAACGGTACCGCCCCCTGACACACTTGTTTCGTATGAAATGTGTTGAAAAGACATCTCTAGTAGCGCGCGAGCGACAATCACATTGATATATGATGCAGTGTTTTCACGGTGAAAATAAAGATGGATTGTACAATCATGTTATACAGGGTAGAATTCCGTGGAGCATTTGAATAGAATAGTAAAGATGTCATTGGACTAACTGACATAGTTAGACTAATCAGTTATTCTTTTTGATGTTTAGCTGATGTCAACTTATCAAGTTGTAGGTACCTATTTGCATTTTTTGATGTACAGCTGAAATCTAAATGCTTTGAGTTTTGATTTTGGTTAATTGTTTGGTAATTATTTGCCATTTGAGATTTCAAACTATATACGTACTATTTTGTTATATCGAGCTACGTAAAAGACTATGTATATAAGGTAAAAGATATACCTAGGTACTTTGAATTCTACTCTGTATCATGGTATGCAAAGAGCTGGATCTGCCTATAAGGACTATGAATGAGGACGAATCGAAAATTTTACGGGTGTATTAATGTGATTTTGAATACTGACTTTAGTAGGAGTTCATCATGCGAGAATCTAGTGCCTGTCTCAAAAAGTGTCAAAGAACAGTTATGGAATAACTAAGGACCTGGATATGGTAGGTAGAACAGCGGGAACAAGGGAGCCAAGACTTCCACCTTGGACGTCAACGTTAAAAGTCTGAAACGGATCATTGGCACGCACGATGCCTAACGGATGTGTCCGAAAATACGCTTATTTTATACTTATTATATCCGTGTTAGCGTAGATACCAACAGAATCATTGGTATCTACTTTTTAACGTACTAGTATTTTATTAGAGTATATTGAATCAAATATTTACTATACATGTATCAAATTTGGATTTTCATTGGTATGTAGACGACTCGCATTATCCTCTATCTTGTGATGAAGACGTATTATAGTTGTCGTGTAAAACGGGTAGGTTATTTAGTTTGTTGTCTAATATTTTAATGTGTATAATGAAGTCCGTGATAGAAGTGCCATACAACACTTATTGGCAAACGATTAACCATTCAGTAGGCGGGTAAGAGTGAAATAACAAGCATTTCTCATGCAACTCATGACAACGTGGTTTCACTGCACCCTTTTTAGTTCAATATTCACCAACCATAATTTATCACCAGTGATCAGAACGGTCATATTGAATTTACCTAAACTTGGAGCAAATTGTATGAGTATAGGCATATGATACTAATAAAGCTGAAGATACAAGTATAGGGCGGATTTTTTTCTTGTAGAAGAATTTACAAAATGGACTCCAGCGTCGAAAACTCCATAGCCATCCATTAGATAAACTTCCTCTCTTTCTCTCACTCTCTTATTGTGATAGTGCTAGTCTCTTGTACTTCTATGTCTTAGACTAATAGAGCAGATGTGTAAGACACATTTCTTTTTTAATCACTGTGGTAGGTATTATCACGCAACATATTTTATTCCAGTATTATCTGTTCGAAGTCTCCAAGTATAGGTGAACGCAAACAGGCTTTTCCGATCACAGTTTCTCACCCAAAGCATGGTAAAACTCTGCCAAATCTTTCTACTAAGTATTTCTATATTATCTAAAATTAAACAATTGGTCCATTAAATACACTTGAGCTTTCAAAGATTCCTATTTTTATACTAAACTTTTTGTAGTGTACCGACTCTTTCGGCTCATATCAAAATTCCAGTGTGCGTCATTTATATCTTGAAACAGACTATAGTTTCTTTCATTCCTGGTGGATAACGGTTTTTAAATGTTTTATACATAACAATATAATGAATGTTGACGTTATTTATTATAAATAAAAACTATATTAGGTCACCTGAATATTTCTTAATATAATTTATTATATTCGAATAAGGTGTAACGTATTTCTAATGATAGGCAATTGCTAAAATATATATTCGTCTTTATGACGCTGGTATGTTAAGTGAACTTTTGTGTAGTTATAAATTAATAAATTTATGAAATGATAAGATTACGCTTCCTTGTGCTCAATGTATAAAACGGTCTAAAGTTATATATTCTTCAATATTCGTAAACTGTTTAGTACCTATTACGATTACATTGTGTATTACAATTTGCTGCCGCAATATTGTTATGGTTATAAATGATGGTGTTCAATCTCATTTTATAATAAATTCAAGTATGAAACTACCAAAAGTACTTTTTACGGCTACTAACATTGATTCTAATTAGTTAGATAAAATTAATTTAATAGTTAGCTCAATTTATTAAGATTTGTGTATTCATGTTGGTTTAAAATTCTGAAATATAAAATTAGTGTGAGCGTTCCTACGAACCAACATTGTAAAGATATCTTGAGTACAGTGTCGCCGCTAAATTATATATAATTTCATCATAGAATCGACAAAGTTAAATGCAGTTTTGTTTAGCGAAGCCTCACTTGGATTTTCATTGTAATATACACAAATAAACTTTAATCAATATAATAAAAACACACAAATAAACTTTAATCAATATGAACGAAGTATAAATATTGTAGAATTATTTCGACATATCTACTGGCTAAAGCAAGCTTTTGAATGGAGATTGATCGCTACATACAATAAAGATAAACTACTAATCAGTTAAAATACACTTAATTCAAGTTTTTCTTTAAATTTCATTGGCGCCACTGAACTCCAAGTATCAATTTCACTAACTTGATGTTAATTTATGTTGAGTTACAAGTTTATTAGTAAGTTGCAATGTTTGAGAGTTATCTTTAAGGTTAAGGGGGCTGGTCCCCATATTTAACTGTGGATATGATTGTTGTGAATTTTATATGCGGAGATATGCGTTATATATATATATAACAATCATTAATGTTATCTATTTATTATAATAACTAGGTAGCCAACAAAAAAAAACGAACCGTCGCTTTAAATTGAAATAATCCTGAGGATGTAACTTAAAAATGTTTAGAATAATACATTCTAAAGAAAAGTCACACAAAATTAGTTTTAAATTAAAGCGATGTACCTTTTACTGCAAATAAATTCAACCTATGTATGTAAGTTTTAATTCCATTATAGAACAATTTGATCTGATTTAAAATAAACCCCAATATGAAAGTAAGTAACAATGGAATCCTAATAACTTGCTTAGCGCACATTTAATTTTAATGGAATTAAGATTTATGCAGGTTTTAAATACACTTGGTGGATGCGTGTTTGGAATTAATGAAGAGTGAAGTTGTTAAGTGTTGTAAATAAAGAAATACTTAAAAGTTTACATTGTGTTTTAATAATCAACTCTGTAAAAAACACCCTAATTATTGCATACAAACTCCTGAAAGCCTTAAGATTATAAAAACCGACTTCCATAGCGGTTACTTTGAGAATAACTCTAAGTTTAAGTTTCAGAAACGGTTTCTTTTAATTTTGGTATTTATTCAAGGTGATAAATATCGATTTTCTTAGCAATGACTAGAAAAATGATAAAATAACTTACAACCCCCTTAGTGATCCCTTTCAAGGATGTACATCCCTTAATTCTTAATAGGTAGCTGTTAAAAGTTATCCGAGATCTGATTTTTTTTTGATAGGCTAACATTGTGCAAAATTTCATGTTTCTACCTTGAAATGTTAGCCTTTAGGGGCTGGCTGAATTTTCAAAAATCCATTCCAAGCATAACGATATAAAAAAAACCTTTTTTAGCAAATTTCAGGTTTCTAGTCCTTGTAGTTTCAGCTGTCCGATTTGTCAACCGCAAATCAATATTTATTAAATTTTTTTATATGTATATAATATACCCAAAGTAAGTTAGAGACTTGTGTTATGAGACACTATCTCAACGATACTATATTTTACTATAGATACGTATATAGATAAACATCCAAGACCCAGGTCAATCTGAAAAAGATCATTTTTCATCTTGACTTGACCAGGGATCGAACCCGGGACCATCCGTGTTGACCGCTGCGCCACGGAGCTCGTCAATATTATATTTCCTTTCTAATATACCTACCTATACATAGATTCAACGTTTAGATTGTTTTTATGGAGGTAATTTATTCAGTTCAGGTTCTTAAGTCCTAAATCCTGAATTACCTTATCAGGCTTCAAGTGAAGTTAAATTAAAAAAAAAACATTTCCATCATAAAACTTTTTATTATAAACAATAATTAAAAAACATTTTTTCACATTATATAACTTACAATTCCAACATTGCGTTACTATAAATGCAATAATTTATTTACCCCCATAATTTAACCGTGACAATTTCTATATATTCATTTGAGACCTGTACAATATTGTAATAAGACGGTTATGATAATTGTAATTTTACATTATAAGTAGTAGTCAGTAAAGTTGGAATGAAAATAACATTAGAATCAAAAATAATTATAAATTAACATAACAATATGTTGAACTTGGTTGAAACACTTGAGCATTCAAATCCTATTTAGATGACGTTTTGTCGTGTCGTACACAATCGACATGGGATGCGAAAAAACGCAATCGTATGCTTATTCTGCGTCACGAGTTAAATGTTGTATCGAAAAGTCCATTTGTTTAGGTATTAAGAAAATGTAAACAATCTTGAGTCGCCTTTTTATTGAAATAAATTTTAATTAAAATATTTACATTTTACTTGAATTTCATGAACTTGCATGCATTTAATTTCACATTGAATTGGTAAAGTGTAAAGATTTTGATTTAAAAAACCGGCCAAGTGCGTGTCGGGCCACGCGCAGTGTAGGGTTCCGTAGTTGCGAATGACAACTTTGAGTTCACACTATTCACACTCGCACCTTACAGTTTAACGACCCAAAACATCTAACAATGAAAATAGTATGAAATTTTACAGTTTATAAGTTGGTTGCCTATAACTTTTTAGTTTGTACTTAGAACTCAGCTCTGATAGTTTTCCTTTAAACTTCAGTATATATACTACTGTTGTAATTTTTTTTACATATCTATATATAACCGTTTAGCAGAAAGAGGGGGGGGACACTTACCTCTAACAAAAATTCGCACTTTAAAACCAAATATTTCGGAAACGGATCCCTAAATCGAAAAATGGTGTTCTCAACCTCACAAAATTTTTGAAAGACCTATTTAACGATACCACACACGATGGGTAAATAGAGAAAAAAAAAATACTCTCCCACATTACTAGTATGGGAGCTACCCTAAAAAAAATTTTTTTTCAACTTTTTATTCTACCACTTTTTTGCCATGATTAATATACATACCCATACTAAATTACAGCTTTCTAGTATTTATAGTCTCTGCGTAAAACCGCGGACGGACAGACAGACAGACAGACAGACAGACAGACAGACAGACATGGCGAAACTATAAGGGTTCCTTGTTTACTACGGAACCCTAAAAAGTGTATGTTTCAATAAAAAGACGAATCAAGATTGTTTACATTTTTTTAAGAATCTAAACAAATGGACTATAGAAATCATTACTTCGCAGTCTGAACTGACCCTTAGTTATAAATGTACAAAAGTGTCGATCACATACCTACCCATAATTCTTTGTTAACCCATATAATCCTTATTTCAAGGCAAAGGAACCCCTGTATTGAACTAAGTTTACAAATTTTGCTCAAGTGTATTTCCAACCTGTGCCAAAAACCTGCAAGTAAGATATCTAAACTCTTGATATTACTTTTCCGACTAACCTTGGCTTAAATTATCTCTCTTTATGAGGTAAGGTGCAGACAAGAGCCAACTAGGGCTAACCATCATGTTAGTTCATAAATCAAAAAAAAAAGAGATGTGGCTACAATTTGCGGTAATAACGATTCTCTAAATCAGAAAATAAAAAAAAAACCTTAAAATATTAAAAATGACGAGTAGTTTATTAGTGAACTTAAGTTTTACATCTTTTTTTGGTCTGATTTAGGGGTAAAAGAAATAAAATGATGGTAGCGCTAGTTGGCTTTCATCAACCGTTTAAATATGTGTGCTAAAAAATCTGTAAGCAAAGAAAATATGACTGTGTTCATTAAAACGACATATCGGTTTCATACTTTTTACCCTAGGTACTTAACAAATACGACTAATAAACGGTCCTCCTGAATCGAAGCGAGTAACCTCCCCTTTAACTCATGAAATAACAGCGACAACGATAGTAGGTTCAGTTTCTATTAAACAGAACTTTATAAAGAAATCGCACATTTTTCGTACACAGCCACATATTCTGATAAAACAATAAGTCAGAAAAAATATTATTACAAGAAAAGTAAAATAGTTTTCTAGATATATTGAAAGCACAATGACAATATAAAGTGCTTTACGTACAAATAGTCATGTTCGATATTCACTCCCACCCTGCTAAGTGATTAACTGATTATACAATGCTAAATACACGTCGAAATTCGCAAACCTATCTAACTGAACACATCAGCCTATCACGCTTTGCTTCTTTGATTGTGCATCAACTGCTTCTTTCCTTCTCATAATCACATATGTTATAATATACGAGTATGTATAGAGATAAATGACAGATTGAGTTACCCCCTACAATTAGTTATGAACTCTTGTTCATAGGGAAACTAACTCAGAAATACCTACCATATTTTATAATATTATAAATAATCATCAAAGACCCAATCAGCTAAGGCCAATCTGTAAAAGATAATTTTTCCTGGCTGGGGGGGTCCAACCCGAAATCCTGCGATTCAAAGGCACTAGCAGTACCACTGAGCCACAGAAGACGTCCTCTATCTTTCATATTCATTCATAAATTATACATTGGCTTATAAACTTTATAACCGACTAGAATTTACTAAAAGCACTCGAATTTTGATATACGGAACGCAACCAATTTTGATCAGCGTCCCAAAAACAATTTCAAACCAAGCATAACAGACGATACTCCTTTCTTTATTCGCAGTTCCCGCAACAGTACGCAGGCAAAAACATTGACTTTCTATGTTTGTATTTCGTGTGTGTAAATGGCAAACACTGTTGTCAGATTTTACAAGCCACCATATCTGAGATAGGTTAACGACTGTCATCATTCCCACTTGTGGTCACCCATCTCAATGAGGACCACGCCTAGGGTGCTTAAAATGCGTGAACGCTAAGAAGTCGAGCTCCTATTATTGTATATTTCAAATATGGAAAGTCAGTTGATGCACAATGCAATTACATCCAAAAGCCTACCACCCCTACCTACGTGCGGACTCGATATAAGTACTATTTTACAAAAACCACGTCGTTCGAGTTCGTTCGTCGTCAGTAATAACGATCTCTTTTACCAATAGTATAATGGCCCCTTTCCTTTGTATTACTTTAAATATAGTAAAAACATTTTAAATTTCAAGGACAGGTACCGAATGTTTGATTATGATTCTAATATGACGTTGATCTGTGGACCGTTTTAGAAATATCAAATCTTATAACATGTATTAAATAATATAGACATTTTAAAGTCACATTTTGATGTTTGAAAAATAATAGTCTTATTATAAAACACAAGCTAAAGTTAGGGCTAGACTGTTTGCCAATTTGCTCTAGAAAGGGAATTGTACTCAAGGCCTACAGTTTCTGACTCCGTACCGTTTGTATAAAAGAGATAGAGGACATACGCCTAGTTTTCATGGTGTAAAACGTTGTGTTCACTTTATTGTATGTAGATGAGATCTCAAAAAGGGGATAAACTTCTTTTGACCATTGTAACTAGATGACAATATCTGTTGAAAAAATTACATACTGAAAGTGATAATTTGTTAAGAGTAAATAAAAATTCTACCTTTGGCCTGCCTTTTATAATAAGACGGATAAAGTCCCACAGACTACATTCTCCATGTTATAAGAAAACATTGTTCAATTGTTAACCGATAAAGTCTACAAATGATTCAAATTAACCTATATGTGTGAAACAACACAGTTGCCACTTTATAACATTCTATCACGTTCAAGGAGATTATACCCTATGAAGATCTCAACTTTGCAACTGCAACAAAGGAAAGACAGTTTTTGATCTAGAAGACGAACCTCTTGTCTCTTTCCATACTCTGTGTTTGAAAGAGACAGAAACACTATATATATTATATATTTATGTTTCATCTACACAGAACGAAATGAGGCAGAGAACATAAGCCTCATTTTCAAGGTTGCACGTTGTTTATATGTAAAATACGGGTCACTCACGTATGAAGTCAGCTACAGGCCGACATGTTTCAACCTCATCCGGACTGGGACGACTTCGTGCGCGCGTCTCGGTTCACATTCGCCCTGAGGAAGACCTCCGGATGAGGTTGAAACATGTCGGCCTGTAGCTGACTTCATACGTGAGTGACCCGTATTTTACATATTAATAATGTTAACATCTCACGTTAGTTTTAATCATAAAATACGTTGTCTCTATTGTACAAAAGTGAGATATCCATAGAGTATAATCTTCTTGGTCACGTTATTTTAGCTCTGCAAATGACGTCATTAATAGAAAAACCAAGGCTGTTACAGAAATGCATTTTAAATTTCTTGATGGTGTTATCACTTTCTACGTAAACCAGGCGAAGAGATATAGCACGGTACAAATAGTGCCGTATACAAAAAGATCTATACAGCTTTCAGAATAGCATACGGCAACTTATAAAAAAACGTTCTTGGAATATGTTTCATTCACTTAGAAATGCATTTCTGCAGTAACAAGTCATAAGGACAAAGTAAACAAATCCTTCCTTAAAAATAGGTTGAATCATGAATATGGATAAATTTCCATCGCTTTATACAACATAACGAGCACATATTAGACTCGGAAAAAACATTTTACAATCAAATATAATCCTAAATACGTGCATATATTACACAAAATATATTTAATACGCCTCACTCGCTATACTTGACAACATTTATTATACAATCTTGACATTTTTAGAAGTTGTAATTAACTATAAATACATGTAATAAATCTTTAGAACGTTTCATCAGGATTGTTCTTTTTTTACACAAGAACCGGACTTTATATCAGAAAGCATAGGCTTCGTTAATTAACTAAGATCTTTAGCGCATTGTATTCTATTCAAGACATGAATCGTTAAAAAATTCTTAAAAATCGTCTGGTCAAAAGGGAAATCCTAAACCAATCTTGATCATCGCATATTGGTCGTTCAGGTTTATAGGAACATATTGAAAGTGTAACAAAGACAATGATCTGCATAGTGTGCATAGACACGGATGTGCCAAAGGCGACGCATCCTTCGAAAGAATCTAATGTTTTTGTCATCGCAGGTCGCTACTTAAGGCATTTTGCGCTAGATGGCAGGCAATATACTACTTCGCCAATCGTTACCCGAACGAAGCTCGGTTACTGTCAAAACATTACTTCGCCATCAGAGCCACGAGTTCAGCACTAAATACAGCTGTAAAGTCCGTGAAACATAAATACACTAACTTGCAACGTGTCACGTGTCGTGTCACAAGTCATGTTGCAGTATCGCCGGCGGCGCCGTGCGGGCGCTAGAGCCGCTAGATGGCGAGCGGCTTGTCGCGGCACTGCTCTACCACGTAGCTGGTGAAGCGCTTGAGGAACTTGGGGTATTCGCGCTTGTATACTGCGCGCAGCACGCCGGCCGGCGCCCAGCCGCCGGGGTTTACTGAAATTAAAAGTTTGTTTAAAAATAAATGCCAATGGTGAATGCCCTTTAGAAAGCAGTCATTATCCGATTTTATGCCTAGTTGCATCATCTTTATTCTTAGGTATCTGAAACGATAACGCTGCAGAGCCCGTTCATACCATTACACTTCTTATTTTTCTAGTTTATTGAGGTTTTGGGTTTCAAGGTACAGTCCGAATCAAACTTTATGGCGGCTCGGAACTTCGCGCGAGGCGATGCGCAGGAAACAATCTCACCAGTGGTCATTACGAAACGCTAGTAGTTTTTCGATTTTGCATATTAAAAATTAAAAATAATAAGAAACTAAAAATATGACGTTCAAAACGAGATACAATTAGCCAATTTTGACTTTGACAATATTAGGTTTAGCGGGGCGCGCGCGGGGAGGCGGGGCACGTTCTGCGCAGCTCGCAGCTAATATCCGAGCCGCCATAAAGTTTGTTCAGACTGTACCTACTAGAAGAGTAACGTGATTTATACATAATGTGCGAGCGTCCGTCGATCACAAGATCAGTGCTGGTGGTTTTTATTTAGAAACTCCCAGTAAATGCTGAGTTGGGAACATTTTGGGAGACGTAATATAATAATTTCAGATATTTTAGTTTTTATTGTAGTAAAATTTTAGGTTATTTTTTCTTCTTTTGTATTCTGTTTTGTTTCTTCCAAATAAAGTATTCTTAGATTTTTTTCTTCTTTTGTATTCTGTTTTGTTTCTTCCAAATAAAGTATTCTTAGATTTTTTTTCTTCTTTTGTATTCTGTTTTTTTTTTTCTCCCAAATAAAGTATATATTTAGCTTTACCAGTGCTGCAGTAGGCGATGCTGGTGGTGATGTTCTCCCTGGTGGGCGCGGCGCCGGGCGGGAAGCTGCTGCGGCACGCCAGGCACACCGTCACGAATAGCCGGATGCACGCGCCTGTGTTCGACTGCAAATTTAACGAAACACTTTTATAGATAAACAAATTTAACAAATTTAACATATTTGAACTTTATGCTGCCTCCTAACAATTGACAATTATTAGTCACTACGGAATAAGCTATGATTACGGAGTGCTATCGTTGTTGCTAGACTATGAAGTGCCTTCGTCGTTGCTACCGTCGTTGTAAATGTCTGTCTACATAAACGGTAAAACTATTACGGCCATAAAATTACCCATAAAACTGATCATAAAAACCGGCCAAGTGCGTGTCGGGCCACGCGCAGTGTAGGGTTCCGTAGTTGCGAATGACAACTTCGAGTTCACACTATTCACACTCGCACCTTACAGTTTAAGAAAATTACAGCGAGTACAAGTTTTCGATACGAAACTTCAACTCGCTGTAATTTTGTATAGGTATTGTTTTTAAAATTGAAATCTGATTATAAACATCAATATGCCTTATCCGGTCGTATGTACGAAATTTGGTTGAAATTGGCTTAACTGTTGTAAAACTAAAACGAAACTACGTTTGTATGGGATTGCGGCCTTACGTGGGACTCTTAACGACCAATAACATCTTACAATGAAAATAGTATGAAATTTTACAGTTTATAAGTTGGTTGCCTATAACTTTTTAGTTTGTACTTAGTACCCAGCTCTAATAGTTTTCCTTTAAACTTCAGTATATATACTACTGCTGTAATTTTTTTCACGTGTCTATATATAACCGTTTAGCAGATAGAGGGGGGGGGGACACTTACGTCTAACAAAAATTCGCACTTTAAAACCAAATATTTCGAAAACGGATCCCTAAATCGAAAAATGGTGCTCTCAACCTCACAATATTTTTAAAAGACCTTTTTAACGATACCCCACACAATGGGTAAATAGAGAAAAAAAATTACTCCCCCACTTTACTTGTATGGGAACTAACCTAAAAAAATTTTTTTTCAAGATTTTATTCTACCACTTTTTTGCCATGATTAATATACATACTCATACCAAATTACAGCTTTCTAGTACTTATAGTCTCTGCGTAAAACCGCGGACGGACAGACAGACAGACAGACAGACAGACAGACAGACAGACAGACAGACAGACAGACATGGCGAAACTATAAGGGTTCCTTGTTTACTACGGAACCCTAAAAATGGGCCAATAAGACTCCTTATTGTTTACATGCAGCTTGGTTATATTTTTTGAATCCATCCGTATCTTACATAGCCAAACATTGGCAATTACAAATAGCGCTGCAAAGCCGGCCTGCAGGCCTATTTGCTAACTTTTGACAGCTACGGTGTACATCATTTTCATGGTAACTTCAATATTCATTAAGGCGTCGGTATGAATGAATATTTTTATTTTTATTTAAAAACCGTAATGGATGCTAAAGTGACAATCAAATCGTTGTACATCGAGTTCGGCCAAAGCAAATCGGCCTGCAGAAGAGTTTAAGCTCTCTACAACCATCTACTACACAATGAAGAAGTTTGTACGTACGGGATAATCAGCGTTGGTGGTGGAATGATTCGTAACCGCGTACGTGTTGTCGCTAGACGCCCGAACGTGTGACCAGAATAAGGCATCGCGCTGCGAAGCCGGCCAGATGCGTTTGAATGTTTGGTGGAACACTAACGCGTCTGACGATATCTCTTCTACTATCGTCATGTTTTCCAGTGTTGCTGTAAGTAAAGATTAAATTATTAAGATTTTTAAGGCTTTTAGGGCAAGCCCTAAGAGACCCTTTTATTTATGACAAGCTAATATGTTTGAAAACAACTTAACCATTTAAAAATGGTTTTGCGTCAACCAATAACTGACAATCACTGAAATTATGCATTCAAGATGCTCTCATTTTACTCTCTAAGACTTTCGTGAGTAGCACAGATCAGAGGTTTAACGTACAACCCATAACAACGTCTTTTAGGCAGGGAAAAGAACAATTATGAATGTAGCCGGAGGTCGAACAACACAATTTCATATGCCTTACGCAAGCGTATTGTACGTACACTACCTACTCAAAGTATTACAATTCTTTTTCACAAGATTGAAAAGTCGGCATTGCATACAGTGGTATTTCCATGAACGGATTCTGGCAAGAGCCTATATGACATGAACTTCTCCAAATAGCGTCAACGTGTTAGATCTATATCCCCACGCACGCAAGCCTTCCAAAGGACCGGTTTAACACCCGTGACTCTGCCGTGTGGTTCCCGGCAGAGTAGAACAGGACCACTCCAAGTCTTCCCGTGGATGTCGTAGAAGACGACTTAGCAACCACAATCTAAACAAAGCTGAGAAACATCAAAGAGACCTCTCCAACCCGTCTGACCAACGTGGACAGTGTAGGCCAAATCCTCTGACTGTCGTGCTCCTGAAAAGACCTGATGATGATGAACTTCCGTGAAAAGGAAAGGTGATATAAATAATAATGGCAGTGAACTTACTCTCCCACTCGTACCGGTACCGCGGGTTGAAGAAGTAGTGACACATTTCACGCGCGGACACGCCGCGCACTTTGTGCATGGCCTTTAGGGGGTCCATCACCATGCCGTCCACTTCCATTTCCCTGGAAAATAACATTGTTTATGTTAAAATCGATAAACAATGTTTTTAAAAATTTTATTTAATACGGTTTACTACGCTACTACGGTAGGCTAAGTTGACATTTGTCTAATATTTTATAAGAATTGTAAAATCTACCGCCTAACCGATAGTTCTTATAAAACATTAGAGAAATGTCAACTTAGTCTACCTTCGACCACGAACACTGTGAAGTGTTCGAAACGTTAGGTGTATAAATAATGTAATAAACGCGATAAAAACTGTATTTAATTAATTTTATTTAAATGTGTAACAATCGCGAAGACATTAGAAAACATTCATTTTAACATAAACAATGTTTATGTTAAAATGAATGTAAACCAGACGGCGCTCGATCGCTGTGTGATTCCAATTAATTTTAACATAGAACCACTCCAAGTCTTACCGTGAGATGGCTCTGAGTGAATATTTTTTTCTATACAATAAGTAACAATATTGTGGTATCATCTTTGACGTGTCCACGAGTTTCCATACAAGTAGGAGTTGTACTCTTACTTTACATTGGCGCTACGTGCTATATTTAATAGATATCCATTATTACAACTAAAAAAAAGCATTATCGATAATTGATTAAATCAAAATAACATTTTTATCTTCCAAATAAATGCGTACTATCCTTTTTACGCTTAAAAATATTTTGATTAGTCTTGTTGACTAGTAGTGGACCTACTGCCATCTAACGATGGCTTTTTAAAGCTAAGCTTGCCAGAGCGTTTCCTAGAGCGCATGCCTCCGAATGAGACATCTATTCCTGTAGAATACGGTTGAGGACTTTTTTTTTTTCGTTATTACATGAAAAGTCCTCCCCAAAAGACACATCTGCGAAAAACACGCCATGCTAAACTAAAAACTCTAATAAATATTACAGTTTTAAAAGCACATTTATTCGGCGATACCAATACGCTCCCCAGAAAATGCTAGTGAATGGTGACATCACAGTGTTGTAAAATGTATGGGACGTATGAGTTACTTGTTCGACAGCTATATTAAATATTGCGTTTATTGTAATGGTCTACTATAAAAGTTGTTTTATATCTAAAGGAATATATAATGGTAATATTTATTTTTACTATTTTTCATACTTTTAAAATGGACTTGCCCGACCAACTTTAAAAGGTTATTTAGGATGGTAAATCAAATTGAAAGTGTACTTTTATAGTCTTTTTAGACAGATTTTGGTATAATATGACCCATTCATCATGCCTATAATAATACCTTTGGTAAGAAAAAGAACAACATCATGAATACCTCCTGTACATCCTCATGTCTCCTTCTTCAGCGAACAACTGCCAGCCGATCTCGCCGCCAACGCCTTCAAAAGCAGCCTGGATCTGCTCCGTTGATATCCGGTCGATCTGCAAATGAAATAATTTTTATAGTTAAAAAAAAAATCAGTACCATGACTAGCCATGCCGTGTGGTTCCTGGCAGAGTAGAATAGGATCACTCCAAGTCTCCCCGTGGACGTCGTAGAAGGCGAATTAGGAAACACAAGCTAAACAAAGGTCATAAGCTTCAAAGAAACCACTCAAGCCCGTCTGGCCCCAGCGTGGAGTGTGTAGGCCAAATCCTCTGACTGCTCTGGCTAAGAGGCAGAGACTGGTACTGGACTGGTAGTCACGATTCACGATTTAAATTACATATTTATGAGGAACCAAAGTACGAAATGCTTACAATAAAACAATAATCGATTGACAATCATATATGCACACACGTCAATTGTATCGCATGATATGAATAGGAACACAATCACGAAAATAAACGTTTTACTTTTACAAATGATTGTTCGTGACGTTTACGTTTATTGGACTATTTTAGGATACAATTCGGTTTATTTGATCTATGCTAATATTGTAAAGAGGAATGATTTGATTGTTTGATAGGCTCCGAAAGTAATAGACCGATTTTCACTATTATTTCACTTATAGAAAGCTAATTTATCTGCGGGTGACATAGGCTATATTGTGCGGTCTGAACTTAACACCAAATCCAGGAAGAAAATCTGGCAAGCAACTTTAACATTCGATAGTGAGCGCGTTGAGCTCCCTCTACCAGCGTGAAAAGTCGACTTGGTCCCGCATGTGCCTACTAGGGAGCGTTACTCGCGCTCAAGAGTCATGGCTTATCATGGCATGCTTTTAAGTCGGACTACAGGGGATGCACGATAAGTCTGGTGTTACATCAGACTTCTGACTTGGTAGATGACGGTTAATCCTGACCTTCAACCATCGACATGAACTCACAAACTCACCCCAGGACATAAAGAATGTAAGCCTTAGTAATTGCTCACAGCATAGCACAGCTGCCTGGCTTGCCACTAGCCTGGAATGCTGAAACAACTTTCTGACAAAGTTGATAGGCATTGCACGCTAGGAGAAATAACTCTTGCACACCGCTCCACATTCAATTAGGCAAAGTTATTTCGACATCACACTCACCTCGGGCCACAAGGGATGTACGGTAAGCCTGTTGTCAATGGCCGGTGGAGGCAATTCAACCTGATCCCGCGTATGTACGCTGGGGGATACCACTCGCGCACACCGCTCCTCTTCCATTTTGTCGAACCCTGTCTCGACGGCATCGTAGAACTCGTCGTCGGGCAAAGTGGAGTGAGGACCTTCCTGTGGACAACGAAACATATTATCATTAATAGAAGTACTTTCGGCCGTAGGAAGTTTGCTGATAAACGGCAGAAGTCTACTACTAATGTAGTCCCTCAAGAACTTTCAATATCACTGCTTGGAAGCGGCCTGCATCCAGCAGTTTAACGTCTGATGGGTTATTCCTCCCCTTGATTACTTATTTATTAAAGGAAAAGGGCTGCTCTTGTTTTCATTATTGTTTGAACATTCTATTTAAGAAAGTAAGATAAATCGTTTTTGTGGTATAAAACATAAAATGAGGAATATAACAAGTAAAAAATACAAAGAAATAAAAATATACATCTTCATGCTTATACCAAAATGGTCTCCGCTCAGCATATGTTGTGTGGCTGAACCAAGGCGCTAGTGTTCCGCGGGTGCTATACAAACAATACAGTATACTATTATGTATTCTGTGACAGTATATTATAAGTAAAAAGTGAATTATTTAGATCAATATTAATATTTTATAAACCAAAGGCTACAAATCAACTCTAGTAAAAGTCATTTTTAGACAGAAATCCTAATCCTAACTTCCTAACTTATATTATAAATACGAAAGTGAGTTTGTTTGTTTTGTTTGTCACGCCGAATCTACTGAACCGATCATCATGAAATTTTTCATACACATAGGTTAGGGTACCGAGAAGGACATAGGCTATATATTACGCGAGCGAAGCGCGAGCCGCGGGTAACAGCTAGTATATAATATTTATATTATTGATTTAAATTTACGCATATATTCGTACGAATATGAGCATGAAACAGAATCCTTTCAATAACAATACATACGGCGCGGGCCAACAACATGCACATAACAACCACAATGAAATGTTTGCATACAAATCCGTGACTTTGACTGCACCACATCAATAGTTGATTATTCCGTGCGTGTTCAACCTACATTCAAAGGACGACGGCTGTGGAAATGAATTTGGTTGATTGCGTTAACGCGAGCGACAACTGCATAGCGATTAACTGTTGCAAGCAATTAGTCCTTCATGTGTTGAATGGAAAGGTCAAAAGGATAAAAGGTCAGGCTAGCCGTGAGGTTCCCGGCAGAGTAGAATAGGACCGCTCCAAAAATTTCCGTGGATGTCGTAGAAGGCGACTTAGGGAACACAATCTAAACAAAGCTTATAATCATAAAAAGACTCTCGATCCCGTCTAGCCAACGTGGAGAGAGTAGGCCAAATCCTCTGACAGCTCTGACTAATTATGGTTCGATAGTACAGAGGGTCATGCTCCTACTGTGGAGACTAAATAAAAAAAACTGATAATAATGTGTTTAAGAATGGAAAAGTCAGAAGGATAAAACGTCAAGGAACTCAAAGCGTAGAATCCCAATGCAAATCCAAAGCTTAGTTTTGAAATCATGTCTATATCAATATGTTATGGCCTTAGCCTAAAGAACGTATGATATATTATCACTTAATAATTTTACTTTTTTATTTACCGTGTGTGTAAGCACTCACTAAACTTCCTTTGAGCTGTTAGAGGCACATCGAACCTGATAGGTGCCATTTATACAAAAATAAAATGTTAACTAAGATTGTAATATCTGTTCCAATCAAAATAAAATCAACTACAAACCTTCTCGACTCCACTTGTGGCTAATTTCTTGCGAAAAATTTAATTACAAGGCGCGTTTTAATTATTTCTTCTTTTTTTATTGATTTTACCCACAAAATTTAGTGAATATTCGTATGGTTTAGATTTGTTTTGTTGCTACAAAGTCTTTATGCTTAGTACAGATTAAATTTTTTCCAATTCAATTTTTATCATGACATTTAATTAAAACAATGCACACTCAGTCCACATATATATAAGTTGTTTATAAGGTCTAACTAAAATTGTGAGTTGACGTCGCTTGGAGAAAATGCGCTGTGCAGTTTGTTGCCGCTTCTTCTGCACTCCGCTTTGGAAGCGGCCTAAACTTAGCCATAAGTAATTATTTACGTCAACAAAAATTTTTTGATGTAAAAATTGTAAACACAAATATGACAATTAATAACTGTTCAAAGAAACCTATATTAAATAAACGATTGAATCTTGAATTAAAAAATCGTGAATGGGACATAAAGTTGAATCCCTAAATTAACAAGGCAATTACTTTTCTGTAATCAATTAATATTCGCTATATTAAATTAGCCGTATTTGAAGTTTTATCTTAATGAGTAAATAGTGAATAGATCTACGCATAAGCAGGGCCACTGAAAAGAAGAACATCAGTATTTATAAAAAGATAACACATTATCTACAGAGTGCATTGTACATATACTTCTTCAATTCAAGATAAGGTACGTAGTAATCTCAGTCATGTCTTTGAGTAATGAACTTAACTACTCTGATTTATTAGGAATAGCGTACAATTTTTTCTGAGTCGGACCCTGGGCTTCGAAACATTACAGGTGAGGATGCAACACGTTCATGTTAGGGAGAGAGAGCGAGCATACTAAATTTTTTAATAACTGCTCGCTGGTGTAATTTATAAAATATTTTAAAGGTAACGGAAGAACTTGTGTCAAAATATTTTAAAACACAAAATTAAAATAAATAGTAACCCCTTGTTCACTATCAAACTTAATACAATCAAAGTTTTAGCTCCAAGGCTAGTTGACGCCGCTGGTGACAAGAGGACTAGCTGGGGACAAGAGGGTTGGCTGGTGACAAAGAGGGTTTGTATTAAAGAACGCTGTTCTATAATTAGGTGTTATATGAAATTTTCTTTATTTTAAAATACAATCACATTAAAGTGAAACATAATCTAAAACAAAAGTTACAGAATTCTCTAAAACTATATTAGCCAGATGTCTATTAGTCGCGTATAAAAACGTCGACAGAGCCATTGATACGGAGCGCGTAGCGTGGCTAATATCATCAGTCAAGGTAGGATTCGTTTCATATAAACAACCAGTTTAAAAATACCTCAGCTTTGTACAAACGTTTGTTATTGTAAGTAGAATAAATTAGAAAAGATTTAGTTTATTTACGTCTGATTCCCAGCAGAGTAGAATAGGACCACTCCAAGTCTTCCCGTGGATGTATCAGAAGGAGACTTAGGAAACACAAGCTAAATGAAGCTTATGAACATCAAAGAGACCTCTCCAGCCCGTCTGGCCAGCGTAGAGTGTAGGCCAAATCCTCTGCCTGATTCTGATAATATTAAACATGATTCCAAAAATACTTCAGGTTATTTACTAGTGCTTATATGATTTACGTTCTCGAATTTCTTTCTATTTGTAAAGTATTAGGAATAAAATGACTAGCGTCGCTACTGTGCCTAGTGTGCCCCCTTAAAAAGGAAATCTACAAATTCGTTCCTCAGTTGTCAATCGTCATCGTGGGAAACGAGTATAATTTAAGAAAATAATACGGCAACGGGAAAATTGAACTCAAATACAAATATTTTATTTGCTAAAATAGGGTCCAAATACAGATGTTACAAAACAAATAGAGCAAGCCTATTCAACTGCTGAAAACAGTATGCAAAATCTTATGTCATTTTCTAAATGTCACTACTAACACACATTCATTATTTACATATGTGCATTTTCAATTTTATAAAAACATATTTACTAATTATTTCGAAAGAAAATGACATTAAATAAATTAATAAACACATTTGTCACATAAAAATAATAATTAGGTAAATTTTCTAGTCCCGTGCCAGGTAGTCGTTAATTGAGTAAAATATGTTGTCTAGTAAAAATTGATGTAAAGCTTTTTTAAATTTATTAAGTGGTAGCTGTTTTATATGATCGGGGATTTTATTATATAATCTAATGCAAATACTATAACAATTTTTTTTTAAACTTTCTTGTTTTGGGACTACATCTAGTACAAGCCTCGTAGGGTTTCTAACACACCTAGGAAATAAATCCCGCGCTTGCTTAAAAACATGTGGATTTTGACAACGACATAAAAGTTCAACCTTTGTGTAACGACTAAATCAGATCACCTCGTCCCACATTACAGAACCCAGTGACATATAAACTGGCATTCAGTACGCGAAATGGCGTGAACCCTCGTTCCCGAAGCCAGCTCCACTCCCATTTTAATTGGGGCAATGCAACAAAACATTTACGCGACTAACGGCCATAAAGTGAAGGTAAAACGGGGCACGGCCAAATCACTACACGGTTACCCGACTCGCCGTAGGGCTGGCGGTGACGAAATTTGTAATTGAAGCCAAGTTTGGGCTTAACCACGAAATTGATAATAAGGTGGCAAGCCTTAACCGCATACCTACTAAATATTCGCCAGTTACTATCGACATCTAAAATATGAAAATATGGCAAACATGCATGTTAAAAGTTACTGCAACCCCTAAAAGTAGTTTAAATATGTGTATTTCCTTTTCAGCCCGAAATGGTAGGTACATATGCAAACACCTCCATTTCCCTTGTAACTCAGATGTGTACTTTAACAAATTTCTTAATGTAGTGCAAGCTTATACTTACATTTTACAAAGTAATTTTTTCAGTAAGTAGAGGGAGACAGGGGCGCTACCTTCACGTAGATAAATTTAACGATTGTGATTTGATTGACGAATGAAGATAAATGAATTAACCTTTATTATAATATTTGATTCGTTAAAACGTTGAATTTTTTCAGGTATCGTAACCCTGCTTTACAGCCCTGTAATGATGACCCATATTGAAGAGACAATAGAGCCGCGGCGACCTCGACGGCGGAACTGGAACTAACCCGAACAATCCACAATTGTATCAAAATTTCGACGACCTATGTGGCTCGGCCAGCTCCTCTGAATCGCAGGGTCCCGGGTTCGAACCCATGTGAGGTCATGATGAAAAACAATATTTTTTTAGATTGACCTTCGATCTGGATGTTTAACTATATATTTGTATATGATTCTATCATTAGGTATATATTGTTGAGTTAGTATCCTACTACACAAGTTTTCAACTTTGTGGGGCTAGCTCAATCTATGTGATATAAGTTAAAGGTATTTATTCATAACTTATTAAAAAATAAGTTAACAGCAACATTATAAAGTTCAATTCAGGGAGATCTAAAGATTTGTTTGATTTTTTGAAACTCCATGCAAAGGATTTAGTTATCTGACATCCGTATATCCTCCTTATTAGGAATCGGATAATATCTTATCACTTAAACGAGCAATGCTCGTCTGATAAATAACAGCAAGTAGAATTACATGTACCAAGATTATCAGCGTATCTATGGATTTAAATCTAAACCACTCCAGCCCTCCCTATAAATGTCGTACGAGGCTACTAGCAGTTTATGCAAAGACATACCCGCATACATAGCCGGCTGCCGGTATTAAAATGTTCACAAATCATATTACATTGCTTCAATAGTATAATCTAATAATACTGATTTAGTAAACCCTGGGCTCCGAAACATCACAACTTCTTAGCTTTGGCGTTTCGGACCCTGGAGCCTGGATGCATCCTCATTGCAACCGAGACAAAAAATAAAAAACGTTTAAAATTATTGTTCGTGAAAAGAAATCAATACTTCCATACAATATTATTACTGTATATTACTATATTTTATTATTTTAAACGCAAAAGTAACTCTGCCTGTCTTGCTTTCACGCAAAAACTACTGAACCGATTTAATTTAAACTTGGTACACAGATAGTTTAGAGCCTGAGAAAGTACATAGGCTACATTTTCATAAAAAAAAGGCTTCACTAACTCACTATTTCACGCAGACGATGTCGCGGGCACAGCTGGTAAAAGATAAACGCAAAATGAACACAAGAGAGTCAAGTTATACGGTAGTAATTTCCGTGCAATTTGCCGTAAGCCTTATTGTCATCGCGTTCAGTCGTTCGGTATTAACCTTTATTTCAGTCACATGTATCTTATCGGCGTCGTAAACTCATTTGCAAGCAAGTCTGCTCCTCGCATTAACATAACATTTGTAACAATATACAGTTTATATCTTTACACAGTGTATTCATGAATGATAAAACTGCTATTTGCTCTGTAACTTGTTTGACGACACAAGATCATAAGACCTACTGAAACTTCTTTATCATCTGGGAGTATTCCCGTTGTCTTCTCTCTTCAGCTATGGTCCTTTAGAGCCAGTGCAATGGCGGATTGCCCATTAGGCGTAAGGTGGCTAAGTATGAGAGGCGGCCTATCGTAACAAAAAATTCAATGATGATACACTCGGTAGACGTGTTAAATAAAAAATGCACCCTCTAGTAGGCATGATAGACAGCTTCATTCAGGATTAGAATTAGTGATCCAGCAGACATAACAATAATCTCAAATTAACATACACATATTCCTAAACAGACAGCTCCACGTAATATGTGTATTACAACTCGGACTTCACGGAAGGGCGACCGAGCCCGACACACCCAGGCATAATAGACAGTCGCTTTCCTCGATGACGTCAGCATTCACCGCCACTCCCCATGGCAACCGACCGGCCTAATGTATGACAGAATCATCCCTATCACGTCAGGGTAATACTGCTATTTTTGGCAGTTTGGGTGTGTTTGATGCGGTGGGATTTGCGTATTTCTTCAATGACGTAGCGGTGAGGTAACAGAACTTCTAAGAACTATATGACGAAATGTATACTACACAATTACTGATGAAAATCCAGAGACTTGGGTATTCACGATTTGTGATATATTCTACAATACTTTTCTTTTCTCGGATGAAGCGTTGGCGCATAAAAGCTAGGCTTAATTTCGAATTATTTATGTTTTTCTCTTTTTCCGTACTCCTAACAATATCGAACTAAATGATTATTGGAAATTCAATTCATTGGAATATTGACTCTGTCATAAAGTTAACTACATGCTACTTCAAAGAACTGTAAACTGTAAAGGTAGCCATAAATGCCTTCGAGAAAACATTACTTATTTTACTGGAAAATAAAAGGCAATAAATGTGCGCTTTTTACAACATTTATGGCCCATTCTATAAACAGTAAATAAAACAATTGTTAACTTAGAAATACCAACTTTGCAAAGCCAGAACGAAGTTTGTAACAAATAAAACAGATGTAGACTGGTCAATTATGAAATCTTGGACCACTCTAGAGCTTTTACGCACTTATCTATTTTGAGATTGATCGTCACCAACTCCCATCATCCTCATCATCACATGAGTTTTCACCGTTCTTCAGGGTCTCTAGCTTCTAAATATGACTTTCGATTAGACTGTGGCGTGCGACCTGATATGTGGCTAATGCTCAACGTCTTTCGACTTTAAATAACTACAAATTCATTGTGCACCAATGTTGTTACGGATAAAGCGATTTATCCGTCGTAAGATTATTGTATTTTATATACTTACTCAATTGTTGATTGAACGGATGAAATTAAGCGCACAGTTTGGAATTGATTGACACAGTGTATGTATACAGGATAAGTATGACATAACAACTTATAACTAGTACATGAAAGATTTTTCTACCAGAATACGCAGATTACCGCCCAAGGCTGCACGAGTGACATCAGAGAACCAGATCATTCGCTCTTTGTTCTGGGATGTAGAAGAATTAGCGCGTCAAAGCCAGTGACGTCATAGCTAGACGTGAATGAATCACATTCGTTACGCAGACCACAACACTTGAGAACATTCTTAGATTTTGGCTTTGATTTCATCGCCATGCAAGATACCAGTAATAAGAGATACATCAGAGAACTAGAGATTTAGCGCTTAATTTTTGATTCGTGGAGAATCTAGTACGTCAAAGCTAGACGAGTATCTTAATTTGTCGCGAGGCTTCAAACACTTTAGGGAATTCTAACCAATTTAGTTAATTTTCATTTCAATGCTACGCCCATGCATATAGTAGGTAGTCAATTAATCAATCCCCAACTAGCGGAATTTCCCCTTTTCTTGGTCATTAAAGTTTTAAAGACCTAAAAACTATTGTACCCCCGAAAGTAGATATCTCAGCATTGGAAAAAACTATGCCATCTCTCTCTCTGTGATTTTAAATTATCATATAATGTATTCGCATTTCTGTATAAACTAGTGCCATGGATATCAGAAAACCCTCATCAAAAACATAAACAAAACGACACCACTAGTCACACGTCAAACACACGAAAAAAAAATATGAGATTTGTAATGCATACCAAAATCTTAGTCCCAAATGTCAAAATTGTAAACATAATGAAATGTCAATGCTGATTCATTTAATAAAAATTAAAAAAACTCCACTATTCAATGTTTTGTATTGGTAGGTAATTTAAATACAAAATCTTTAACGTATTAGTAATTAATAAACAATAATATATTAATAATCCTCTGTCTGATCTAGCTAATATATGACTCTGATAGTACAGAGAGGGTACTCCTGCAGTGGAGACTAAAAAAACCTGATGATGATGATGATGAAACACTATTATTGAAATATTTATTCTAACGGAATGTGCATCACTGCAAATTGCAACAATAACAAACAATGTTATATCCAATGTAACTTTTACTGACTGACTTTTATTCAGTTTCTGTAAAAATAAAGCTTTATGGTCTGTTTAAAGATATTTTTCTTCAGGTCCGTGCGCCTGTCAATAAGTATAGTATATATGTAAGAATATTGCTAAAAACAAGACAATCCCCATACTATTCACAGCACAAAAACAATGAAAGGTATACGAACCAAGGCTACATTGCCACACCGCGTGCACGCCTCTATACAATCCAGCCGCAAAAAGCTCTGGACGTTGGGAGGTAGTACTATAGGATTCTAGGTCGCATGACGTCATGCCTTATCAGCGTCATCGCAAGGGTTGTCATCGTATCTCTTATTGGATCGTTACGTCATCGGACTATATTTGGATGGACGACGGAGATTGGTGTCAATTGTATAGGAATAACTGTTGGTTCTTGATATTAGATCGTAAACAGAAAATATTTGTCCGTGGCAATGTCATTGAATATAGGATATTAAGATGTGATTTTATTAATAAACGTTGAAAATTAGACGGAGCAATAGAAATTAAGACTTCAAAACCAAATATGTATCTTTTAAACTGCAATACTGCAATTACAAAACATTAAAGATAAATGCGATGAAAGCGATCAGTGCGATGAATTATGCTATCGATGTACTCGTAACGTACATATAGTGTACAGTCACGATCATCAAAAATATATACATTTATTCAGTTGTATTCTATTTTAGAACTTATCAAATTGATTTAAGAACCGATGTGTTTTCATAGTGTTTGAGAATACATTTACTTCACACAGAACAAAAGCCGGAAAACGAACTCTGGGCTCCGGAGGATTCTATCTGAGAGTACAACCGGGAACTGTCTCAGGCGAGATAGAGGTAGAGAGATATCGTACGATCACCCCACAGGTATCTTATTTTTAGATGAGTGTGAGTCGGAGCTAAGCAGGATATATCATTATGGCAGATTTAACAACACGAATAGAAAATATAGCTAATTATTAGGAAGTTGAGCTCTGGGTAACCAGCTAACCACAACATGCAGTGCGGAAGGAGTGCGGGCGGCGCTGCGGCATGCAGCCGTGTCTGTAACTCCGTGGCTGTTCACAATGAACTGCTAATGTAATATAATAAGGTACTAAGAACCATACCGGCAGAGTAGATAGAGTAGAGAAACCAAGTCTTCCCGTGGGTGTCGTTGAAGGCGACTTACGGAACACAAGCATAGCCTATAGACATCAAAGAGACCTTTCCAACCCATCTGGCCAGCGTGAAGAGTGTAAGCCAATAAGCTATGGCTAATATATGGCTCTGGTAGTATAGAGAGGGTCATGCTCTTGCAATGGAAACAAGAGACCTGAATGATGAAGAACCATACAGTATCCTGCCTGTGTTGTTTTCCAGACTACAATAGTACCAGTCCATCCCTTAGCACTAGGATGTCGTATGGAACAACTATATTACAAAAAAACCGGCCAAGTGCGTGTCGGGCCACGCGCAGTGTAGGGTTCCGTAGTTGCGAATGACAACTTTGAGTTCACACTGTTTACACTCACACCTCACAGTCTAACGACCAAAAACATCTAACAATGAAGATTGTATGAAATTTTACATTTTCCAGTACATTTTATAAGTTGGTTGCCTATAACTTTTTAGTTTGCACTTAGTACCCAGCTCTGATAGTTTTCCTTTCAACTTCAGTATATATACTATTGCTGTAATTATTTTCACGTATCCATATATAACCGTTTAGCAGATAGAGGGGGGGGACACGTACCTCTAACAAAATTTTGCACTTTAAAACCAAATATTTCGGAAACGGATCCCTAAATCGAAAAATGGTGTTCTCAACCTCACAATATTTTTCAAAGACATTTTTAACGATACCCCACACGATGGGTAAATAGAGAAAAAAAAATACTCCCCCACTATACTTGTATGGGAGCTACCCAAAAAAAAATATTTTTTCAAGGTTTTTTTCTACGACTTTTTTGCCATGATTAATATACACACTCATACCAAATTACAGCTTTCTAGTACTTATAGTCTCTGAGTAAAACCGCGGACGGACAGACAGACAGACAGACAGACAGACAGACAGACATGGCGAAACTATAAGGGTTCCTAGTTTACTACGGAACCCTAAAAACTGCAAAGTGCGAGTCGGCCTCGCGCACTAAGTGTTCCGTACCATTATCCATACAATATTAGACTATCGTGCAAAAAGCGGCAAAAATATCACGTTTGTTGTATAGGAGACCCCCCCCCCCCCCCTTAAATATTTATTTCATTTTGATTTCATAATTTATCTAAATATTTTCTGTTAATATTTCCAACGTTTTTCTGTTGCCGTTATTAATATCAAGCAAGAGACACCAAAAAATCAGACGAGGAGAGAAGACGAAGGAGTCTAGCTCTTAAATTTCGGACTGACAAACGTTTGTACTCTACTAGCAGCCCTCCTCAGCTGCGCCCGGGCATTCCTCATGAATCACTCTATCTATTGGTGAAAACAACATAAAAATCAGTGCGGTGTATTTGAGTTTATTGTGACCAGACAGACAGACGCTGCCGAGGTCTTTGTTTTATATGTAGTGATGTAAGACTGAGATTCACACTTTCATCAACATTGTTATCAGATATTATCATGTGATTAGAACCTTCAATAAATATAAGATTTTATAAATATTAAGATAAATACTCAACAAAAACACATTTTTGTATTTAAAAAAATCTAAATTCCCGTACACACTATGGCACATTGTTTATAAGTATTTGCATAGACCGTCAGATTACATACAAACGTACACACAATGCGATACTATTTTGATGTAACCTCTAACGATATTAATTGAATTATGCCCTTCATTGAATTCACACACCACATGCGAAACAAAAATAGCTAATTAAAACATTGATGAGAATACTTTGTTTCCTGTTTTAATTTACGTGTGGAGTTGCTGCCAGATAAAATTAGAAAGATAATTGAAAATATAGACGCAAATTCGGCCGAGCTGACAGAACTGAACTGAACTAGTGAGATCAACTTCTTTTCGTGTCGATGGCTTAAGAGTCCCACGTAAAGCCGAAATCCCATACAAACGTTTTCGATACGAAACTTCTACTCGCTGTAATTTTGTAAAGGTATTGTTTTTAAAATTGAAATCTGATTATAAACATCAATATGCCTTATCCGGTCGTATGTACCAAATTTGGTTGAGATTGGCTTAACTGTTGTAAAACTAAAACGAAACTACGTTTGTATGGGATTGCGGCTTTACGTGGGACTCTTAAGGCAATTAGATTTTGTCCCTCCCTAATTCCACTATCTGAAGCGAAAAAAAGGTCATCTTTCGTGCAGCTGGTTGGACAAGAAGGAGATCAACTAAAGATTGACTAAGAGTTTTTGGTGAGAAGTTCAGGAGTGCAGTTGGGGTTTGCCTTAGATGATTTTGTAAATCTAGCATTATCCTTCTTCTTCTTCCTCACCTTATCCCACTTTATTTGGGGTCGGGACAGCATGTAAGTTTCTTCCATTTTGCTCTATCTTGAGCCATCTCCTTTGTTACCTTCTTTTTCCCCATATCCTCCTTCACACACTCCATCCATCTTTTCTTAGGCCTGCCTCTATTCTGGTTTCCAGTAACTTTCATATTCAGTACTTTTCTAGTAATATGGTTCTCTTCTAAATTTTAAATTAGTTAAATCTAGCATTATCCACAGCTGGGGAAAGCTCTTTTTATATTGTTTCCATCGCAATCTCGCGCTATTGCTGCCATCCGCTTAAATGCCATCTATTTCTCCTTGGTCTACCCCTTTTCCTTCGTTTCTCAGGTCAAAAAGTAACCTTTCGGGCCAATTTGTTAATGTACAACTTACACAAAAAAAATTTAGTCTCACGATTATATATTAAAAACATCCACTAGCTATTTATTTCCTTATTGAAAAGTTAAGTAGGAATTAGCAAAGTTCAAAAATGTCATAAAAACCGACGACTATTGATTTCAAATGTTAATAATACTTTTATGAGCTCAATTAATTAGGTAACCAAATCTAGAAGTTTCAAAGTTATGAGCACTTAATGTTTCACCTTGACATTCAAACCAAATTTTTTAAATAAAACTCTTATTTCTATATGGTAACCAAATAAATTAGAAACTAACGATTCACGTCGTTTGCATCTGCCGATATTTACAACAAAATTTGCAAAATGACGCATAAGAGGCAACTGTTAGAACAGCCAAATCTCTTATCCAGGCAATTTAATGCAGACTTATCATTTCACTGAAGATTCTCTTTATATTGTATTTTATAATTTTACGATATTGTTTCAACCACCGCTGCCACAGGACAAGCATTTATACTCAGCGTGGAGCCACTGGCATCCAATAGGTACAGTCGGAGGCAGATAAACCTGCCAACCTTCAAACAGATTTAAATTGTAAGGGGTCAGGTTTATCTGCCCCCGACTGTACATAGCCCATAAGGAGCTGTAAGTTGTAAAAATACTGTGCCATGGATTATGATTCTTGATTGAATAATTTTTATTTTGTAGGGTTTGTATTATTTTAATGAAGTGTATGGATATATATTACTCTTCGACGTCATGTAAAAGCTACTGGATGGATTTTGATGAAACTTTACATTATATGCATACATTTTATTTATACATATGCTACATCATAATAATACAAAAAGTGTGATGAAAAAGAAATGTCAGATGTTATGGATATCTCTCATAATATAATAATTAAAATGTATCTTGCAGCAATTAACCATTTATAGATAGGCCTTTCTTCACAACTCAACAAGACCGAAATAGGTACTAAAGAAGCAATACCAATAGTACGGAAAGCAATCGCCACAGCCATACGAATGCCAATATAAATCAAGAACTAATCAACATCGAAACTTGGCAATGCATCGGTTCGGTTTCGGTCAACTCGATTAACTTTGGTTTCTAAAATCGATACATCCCCGAGTTCAAACACGGCGATCACGCGACTATGCGGGTTCACACTATTATATCGAAACCATTAATTATTCAGTATCACCTGCTCTATTGTAAGTTGATACTTAGCGATTCTCAAAAAATGCCGATAGTTCCCATACGCATTATTAATAACTGTGAGTCATAAAATGACACATTTTCTTGCATATAAGCTTTTTCTCCCGAATCCTAATTTGGGGATTTAATTTCAGGAGATAATGATCGAGGTACACTTTGACATCATTGTCATCCAACGCGCAAATGTTGCCAGCCTTTTGGGTACATTGCCGCGGCGTGACTCGTTTGTAAGGACTATATAAATTGGTGTAGTATTATTTTTGTGAATATATGAACAGCGTTTATGAAATTAATAAGGGAACAAATATAGAAATTCGAAATATAACTTCAGGACTAATCAAATACTTTCATAATATTGATATAGCCCCTAAGTGCTAAGTTGTTAGTCCGTCCAGTGATTGAGACATGCATGAGTTATAAACGTACTAACTTTTATATTTGCAATATTTTTTTTTAAATGCTACCTTGAGTTCGTAAAGATTGATTGAGTGTCGCAACAGGCAACGTGGAGGGTCCAACCTTGCCCCTGAACTGGCGACTGATACAAGGTTTACCAGAAAATCTGGTCCCTATAATAATTCATGTCATGACCAATTGTTCTCGATGAGCTACAAGAATAACAGGTGTGGGATTTTATTTAAATATATTAATATTAATCGCTGTTCAAATTCTATTAATAGTAGGCTGAGAATAGGTCAACAATTTAATTGAAATCAATCTTAGATCCATCACTTCCAGCGCAACGAAATTATGTATAGCTGACACGAAACATCCTTAGAAACTTGCTACATTATGCAACGGTATATCAATATATCGATATATATAATTTAATTCAATATTGTTTTTTCATTATTTTCATAGGTAATAAGTTTTTTTTTCTAAATTAAGTTTATGATTGTAATGTGTTTAACTTACCGTAATGAAGCTATTATATCAATAATATAACAATATATCAATGTCCCTTGGGGCCCGGTTTCGACCCGGGGGCCCGACTAGATTGCGACACCCACGCGGACGAAATCGCGAGACAAAGTTAGTCTCTACTGACATATGTATACTTCATCATCTATACTAAGAGTAACAATTTGTGTGTTGGTTTGCAATGGAAAATTTCAAAAAAACCGGCCATATTGCTAAAAAACTTTGACTTTGACTACTCTAATTACGAGTATATTAATGGATATACGAGTATAATAAAAAAATACTTTATCTAATTAATAACTGAACTCTGCTATCAGTAACATATTATACATGAAGTCAGAGTGATACTAAATCGTATATCAACCCTGGATTCTGGACCATCTGAAATTACATAAGTCTACTTAGCAGCTACTTAGTCACAAATAAAATTGCGTGTTATGGTCAGCTAGTTTTACTCAAAAATAAATCTTATAACGTGATACATTTTACATCGCATATGCACACGCGCATATGCGATGTAAAATGTAAACTACAATAATGGCCAGACATGCAATCATACGAAAGGAAAGTATTCATATTTAATTCCATTCTATTGGATGTCTAGACAACGAAGCAATGACCTGCCCCAACACGCATAGTTAATCATAGCGACATTATCAATGTCACAATAGTTTATATTATATATGAGAGTTCATACAAAGACTGGTCAGAACAATATTAGAAATGTACAAATCAAAGCTGGACATAGGAGGAGGGCTAAGGTATTTGTAGTGATTGCGTGACAAACATACAAAAAACATACACGCTTAAAAGGAGCCGGTTCTCAATTCGACTGTATGTTTTTTCACAAAAGTTTCTATAGTACATCATTTCGAAATATTGCGTAGACTTGAACTTTAAAATGTCAAAGATATTCCAATAAATTTGATATGTTTGAACTGTTACAAATGACCTATTATGACATGGTGCGGCTAAACGAAAAAAAAGGGCAAAAAATAATCAGATTATTGGGTGAATCAAATTATGATAGGACATTCCACAGACAAGCGTTGACCCTAATGTGCCAGACACTTATTTAGCAATCAAAGTATCGTTTGCCGCAATCTTATTTGTTTTTACACTACATACTCTCCTTATATAATTTATATATTATGTACATAACAGCGTGGCGAGATTGTCTTAATATATTGTTACGTTATCTGTTTACATACAACCAACACGGTTTCGAATTATTACGAATAAAATCTATAAACTTCAACCGTCTGATTATAAAATGACGACTAACCTACGTATCCCCATAGATTTAAAAAAAAATCGATTAATAATTCTATGCGTGTCCCGGTTATTATTTAACCAAAGTAAATTAACAGTATTATTTCTGGTTTTCTCAAGTGGCATAGTTAATTTGTTATAGGTTTTCCTTTCATGATGTCAGTGAGTACTAAGAAAAGATTTTTAGAAAGGGGGTGGAATATGAAATTCTGCAACTACATAAATACATATCGATAAGTTTGAGTACTTATGTATGTACAACACGCGGCGTATAAGTTGAACTAATCAGTGGCAATGTATTGCGGTGTCCTACTCACACTTAGTTCAACTTATTTGCCGGGCACTATACGGCCGCGCGCTAACTCAGCTCTTTCTCCCAAATATTTAAAAGCTAAGCCCTGCTAAGCCCTGCCCGACAGGGTCCATAAATGATCTTGAACTTTGTATGTGTCACCTTTGTACTTTATGGTTTGCAATAAAATATTGAGTATTGCTCAGAGTCATAGTATGAAAATAAATGTTTAATTAAAAACAAAATAAGCCTTTTCTTTAGCTTGAAAAAGATCCAAGATAATAAACAATCTGGTCTTTAATTATGTAACTACCTTTCGACCGTTATTAACAGGATTACACATTGTAAGTAACAACTGTACTCAGTACTAAACCATTCGTGAAAGCCTAATGGTTATCTGACAAGCAGAAAATAACCGTTTGACGTAATAGGTGCAAGTAAGCTAAGTAATGACCTACCATTACCTCCTGCGACAAGCGTACAAATTCTTCCGGGTGCCGAGTGAAGTAAAATTGGAACTGCACGGCAATAGTATTGGCTAGTAGTAGGTTGAGGGAGAGAAACTGCCCCAGCAGGCCGATTTGCTAGCTTAATGTACAACGATTTAATTGTCACTTTAGCATCCATTACGGTTTTCATATTATAAATAAAAATAGTCATTCATACCGAAGCCGTAGTGAATATTGAAGTTACCATGAAAATTATGTTAGCAAATAGGCCTGTAGGGCGGACAAGACTGACTTTCTCAATGAATTGCAGTTAAGTTTATGAGCGAAATAATATTGACCCACTTCGATTTTGCAATTTATACCGATAATAAGTCAAGTGTTATCCCAGAACTTTGGAACTTTCCTTAAATGTAATTTATGTACGTACATATACAGCTATAGGGAAGTACTAAAGGAATCCAGCGCGTTAAAGCAATAGTTAGTACTTAGAATGGATGTTTATTGTTTTCGCACGTACTGTAGCCTACAAGGTTTGGTGGATTTTAACAGTAATACGAATTCTTGTTACTTAGTTCAAAATAAATGAGATTGTAATTATTATGTTCTCAGACATACCTTCAAAAAATGGAAACATATACTACATACTTTACAATTGATGTGATAAATAACTAACGTAACTTCCTGCATGGAAAATTGATTGAAAGAACATTGGTGTCATGTGCTAAATGCATGAATTGAATGAAGTGGCATGACAAGCTACGGCAAAATAAATTAATTTGAATTATGTACTTACTATTACATAGATAAAATTGTACTAAGAATTAACATATATATCCGATTGGGACTAGGGAATGGGCGTCAGGAATCATGTCAATAGGCGATGCAGCTAGCAACCCATCACTATTTTAATTCCATACTCACCTACAAGCCTACCAACATGCTAAGCGTGGCCTTAAGGTTTTAATGACCTGGGCTCTGTCTACCCCGCAAGGGACAAAAACCTGATAGTATGTTTGTATATCCGATTTTTAAAAGATCCTATGTTTATGCCTATATGTTTCAAGTAGCAAGTTGATTGCGTGCAAAATCATAGGTCTATCACGATTGGAGTGTGAAATTATTCGATTAAACGATGACAAGCAGTTACAACTATAATACATCTAGCTATACGCTAACTTTTAAATTAACAACGACTTCCGGAACGTTTCATAGACGAGTAGGTTTTAAAAGAAGAATACAGTTCGTTTTTTTAAACATACTTATCAATCTACTCGTATGAAGGACCGTGCTACAGTATCTGTACTTTTGGTAGTATAAGTACTACTTAGTGAAAAACAAAACTAAAATTTAAGTACCTATAGGATAGAACTCTTCAAATCATTAAAGTATGTAATCTACTGTACTGTACGTACATGAATGATGTGCTAAAATTAAGCCAACATTGCAGATTTTGACTTTGAAATCACAAAGTAGCCATTATATCTATTATCTTAATGTTGTATAACGCGCGTGCAATGTCTGACATACTTGATGAAATCTCAAATTACATCGGTCAATTGTCGAATTACATAAGTTATGACAATTACGTTATATTTGGACCAAACGCGGTTAGAGTCTCGTCGAAAAAGTAATAAACATATTTTTTAAGGAGAAGAAACCAAATTACCATTTATATTATGAAATCCTAATCAAATCCATTGAAATGGGAGCAGAAAAGATAATAGGGCTGGCCCTATTATCCTACGAGAAACATTTGGATGTTTCTTGTTCCAAGTAGATCGTTAAACTCGACGAAGGAATAGGTAACGAAAATGACGCAAACCTGATTTATCATCCCAAAAGGTTATTTATTTTTAATTTTCTTGCTATTATATATATTATATTGTATTCCATCTCTAAACCTATGTATCTTACTGAATCAAGCTTTTTAGGGTTCAGTACAAAAAATGAAAAACGGAACCCTTATAGGATCACTCGTGCGTCTGTCTGTCCGTCCGTCCGTCTGTCACAGTCGATTTTCTCCGAATCTACTGAACTAAATTAAATGAAATTTGGTAAGATGGTGTAAACCTATGACCCAAACACGGATGTGAAAAGTAAATATATTTTTTTTAAATAAGGGTCGGTTTAGGGGGTCCAAATAGAAAATGTTAAAAAAAAGTTTTGCAAACCTTACCGTGTTATATATCAAATGAAAGGGCTTGTTATGAGGATCTCAAAAATATCTTTTTTTCGGGAAAAATCCATACTTTTGATTTTATTCACGAAAGAAGGCAAAATTTGAAGAATTCTATCAGTTGAAAATAAAGTGGTAAACTCACTTTAATAAGTTCACCTAGGGAAATAGTTCACTAAAACACCACTAGATAGCGCTAGTCAATTGAATAAAACATTTTTGCACATTGTGTGTGTATTCACGAAGCATATTGTACGGAACCCTCATTGCGCGAGTTTGACTCACACTTGGCCGGTTTTTTTATTCTACACTCCATGCAGTATCCCAAAAAGGCAAAGGTAAAATATAAAATAACTAGCATTCGCCCGCGGCTCCGCTCGGGTTAGTGTTGATAAAAGGTAGCCTATGTCTACGTACTCCAGACAACGTGTATGCGTGATGTCGGTTCAGTAGATAGGGCGTGAAAGCGTAACAAACAAACTCACTTTCCCATTTTTAGGGTTCCGTAGTAAACTAGGAACCCTTATAGTTTCGCCATGTCTGTCTGTCTGTCTGTCTGTCTGTCTGTCTGTCCGTCCGCGGTTTTTCATATTAGTTGGGATTGGGATGGGATAGTTGGGAATCACGATATTTTATTTTAAAACGACCAGTATGTTAAGAAAATTGGCCGTGATATTCAGAATTGTATGGATGTTTTTTGCTGTCAATGGCTGTTGTTATAAGTTATAACCATTGGAAAGTGACCGCTGCGTGTCATAATAATAACAGCTGACAACACTCCCAGTACTTACAGACTATTAATTACGCACACATGTATGATATTTAATGGAATAAATGTTAAATCACAGCTTGAGTTGTTATATATACATACTATCACGTCTTTTTCCTTGCGGGATAGACAGAGTCCAGGTCTGTAAAACCTTTAGCATATTGGTGGGCTTGTAGGTGAGAACGGAATCAAAATAGTGATGGGTTGCTAGCCAAACCGCCTAAAGACATGATTCCTGATGCCTATTCCCTCTCGATCGAATTTTACGATCTGCATGGGAAGAGAAGCAGCTGATACAGTCTACGTTTTTTCTTTTCTCCCAGACCAGCGAGGAAGTTGAGTTGTTTAATAAATAATAAGGACACGCGAAGGTATGTTCTATTCACTTGTTCAATACACACACAAAATTAAGTCTACAACTTTCACGAGGTAGACAGAGCCTTAGCTTGCAAAACCACAGCCCACAGGCAAAATTGAATTAACGCTTAAAGCAAAAAGAAAAAGTAAAGATGCTCCTTCTTGTCTCCTCGCTGCTGCTTGCTGATATTACAAGAAAAGGAGTTGATTTATTTCTTTACATCATGTCCGTTAATAGATGCGTAATAAAGTGTTATAAAATCTAATCTAACTAATATTATAAATGCGAAAGTGAGTTTCTTTGTTTGTTTGTTACGCTTTCACGCCGTATCCACCGAACCGATACCCATGAAATTTTGCATACACATAGGTTTAAAGACTGAGAAGGACATAGGCTATATATCACGCGGGCAAAGCCGCGGATTGACAGCTAGTTAGCAATAAATACATTTCACTATGTTTGAACCGGTTGCGATGACCAGCATGACGCAATATTACCATATTTACTGCCTTTACTGTTTAATCTAAATGTCAGCCTTTATATATTATTCTAGGAAACTAGTTCTTTTTTTTATACATTAGATATACAAATGTCAATCTAGTCTACCAGCGAACATGAACATTGCAAAGATTTCAAATAGTAACGACTGTACCGATTTTCGAAATTGTTTCACCCATACAAAGTTAATTTATCTGCGAGCGACATGGGCTATAATTTACGCGGACGAAGTCGCGGTTTCGATGCGATAAAACGTATCAAATGTAATTTTATTTAAATGGCGTAAAATATTATCACCCAAATTTGCTTGCGGCATTTTAAGATAACCGGCAAATTGAGACGGCAAAGGAAATATACACACTAGCGATTTTGTACCCCAGTGCGAAGAAATCATAATAAGCATGATCAAAAGGAGAAAGCAATGCCAAATCACTCACTTACTACTTCTAATTTAAATACTAAAGTGAAAACGTATTGATGATAATGACATAAACAGGCGCCACAATGACACCGATAAAAGACGGGCTATTTGATAGGAGAGAGAAAACGATAATTTTATACGTTCAATAAACCTAAATAAACACCGATAAGTGCATAATTATTTATTATAATTATCTTACCAATACATACATACATATTCATCATCATCATCATCAGGTCTTTGATAGTCTCCACTGCAGGAGCACGACCCTCTCTGTACTACCAGAGCCATAGGTATTAGCCAGAGCAGTCAGAGGATTTGGCATACACTCTCCACGCTAGCCAGACGGGTTGGAGAGGTCTCTTTGATGTTTATGAGCTTTGTATAGCTTGTGTTTAGTGGTCCTATTCTACTCTGCCGGGAACCACACGGCTACATACATATTATCACGTCTTTATCCCTTGCGGGGTCCAAAGGCCACGTTCAGGGTGTTACTGGGCGTTAAGGTGAAAACCGGAATCAAAATAGTGTTGGGTTGCTAGCCGCATAGCCTACATTTTCGCCCAATCTCTTGATCGCAAGCAGCTGGTATATTCTAGGTTTTTCCTTTTCTTCCAAACCAGATAACATATTTTACCAATAAAATTAATAAATAGTTTATAATAAATATCTCAGCTACTCAAGGCATGTTCCCTTTAAAACCGTAAACAGGTCTTAATTTCTAGTTATCTGACAAGTTAGTAAGTACTCGTATAGTAGGGAGGAGTGGGTCACTGTTGAAGTGGTCTCGTAGTTGCAGCGACGCTCGCCAGCTATCACATACCGGCACGTAACGATGCAAGATGGTTGGGTAGGTACTACTGGACAACGATATCGAAACGAAGGCTCTAAAGCTAATTACACTTACATGTCTTTGATTATTTTCTTAACACTCGCAGAAAAGCTCAAACTTATAATTTCTTTTAAAGTTAGGAATAGGTACATATATTTTTTATTCTTTTTTTCATGTCCCTATGATGTTTTTTGAAATATTTTGCGATATTATTGCCCACTCCCTTCAACCCGCTTTTAACACATTGTAAAAATCTGCTGAGAAAATGTATTAAACTTTTTTAACAGGAATAATACTTGTAACTTTCGAATATGTTTCATCATAATACTTTTTTTACCTACACAAATGTACAAATAGTTGTATTTTTATTTTACTATAATTTCATAAAATAACAATACACAGACACAACTTATAAGTTGTGTCTGTGTATTGTTATTTTATGTATACATCGATGTATACATCGATCGATATCGCTTTCTATATGGTCTCGGAGTAATACCCCAATCTCGTGTGCACTTTCTGTTGCAAGTGCCAAACATAATTCGCATTACGTTACATAATGAGCTGTTGAACTGCGGAATGAACGACTGACTTATTTTATGCTGTTAATTAAACATAAGCACTTCACTTTAAGTTTCTAGCTATAAATGCTATGTTATTTAGTCTGACAATTGAGTTGTTTGTTTTGTTTTTCGTATGTGTAAGTGGCCAACACTGGTGTCAGATTTTTCAAGCTGCCTTAAGGCATCTGACATAGCTTAACGTGCCTTCCGAAGCACGGAGGAGCTCGAGATATTTTTATGCCACTTGCGGGCACCCATCCAAGTAGGGACTGCACCAGGGGTTGCTTAACATACGTAAGCGCTCATAGAGCTCACACCCACTGGACCATCGGGCTCCTGTTACATTAATAGACTTTCGAATACTTAAATAGATGTACTAAATATATATGTACTAAGATACTTCAAATCCAAACGAATACTTACTATAAATGTTTAAATTATGTGGGGAACAAATGTCTGGCTATGCCGCTTCCGTCGGGCCCCGGTAGAAGAGGAAAACCTAAATTGTGCTGGTTTGATGTTGTTAAGGATGATATGCGTGCTATTGGACTCTCAACTAAGGACGGCGAAGATCGTGCGAAGGGGAGAAGAAAAAGCCAAAGCGGACCCCGGGCTCCGAAGCATTCCAGCTGAGGATGCAACCGGGATAACGCTCAGATGAGAAAGACTATGAATTGTATGTTTGTTTTGACATCAGAACGAAGCCATCAATCGATGACGTGAGTTTTATCAAGGAGAAAGGCGCGGGCGCGCGTGCGGATCCGCAAAAGACTTTTTAATAAAAATAAATGTTGCTATACTCATGCTGCATTCATTACTATATATTAAATAAAAAAGTAAACTTGATCATACGAAAATAATACTAGAGCAAAAAAATTTAATACTACATAATTCGCTAACTGAAGCATTTTACGTTTCATCCGATTTCTAGATAATGCAAGTTACAAGTCAACCAGTACAGAAAACAAAAAGTGGCACTTACTGCACACCTTCGATCCATATTGGATCTAGGAATACTCAGTACAGATTAACCTTCAACCACCAAAACCTGCCTGTACAACGAGCAAATCAATCAATTTCACTTTATTGTGGCATTCACCTTGCATTACCCCTCCCAATAAATAAAGCCGGCCGGATCTCGGTTATAAAACATTAATACTCTATAAATAACGAAATCGTCTTACATAATGAGCGAGTTTCACAATTTTAAAAGAAGGATGTTGAGGATTTTTGTAATAATAAATGTCTCGCTAGTATTAAAGTCGATCTACGGAATACACATAATAAGGACATCTCTTAAGTCGGTGACAGAGTAAAAACTTATTTCCATTAACACATTTAAGTCATAATCTTGCTAAAATGTCCTTTTGACCATTTGTTAGGCTCTTGTTCATAAATAGTGATAATATAACGCAAAATAAACTGACATAGTGGTAGGATATTGAGAAACAAGTCTAAAAGTAATTTCTTTTATAAAATACGTAACATTCCTGCGGCAGTAAAAATATTCCTTGCTAAACCGTCAATATGATTAATAACTAGTTGAGCAAAGTAGACAATCTAATTGGTAGATTATGATAAATAACTTGTTGGACAAAGTAGATAATCTAATCTCAAATGATGCATCTTAAATGTAGGTATATCCGGAAATTTGTAGAAGATAAAAATATCCGAGTGCTTCAACAACATATTAGCAATCCCTATTAATCATAGAAATTCAGCGGACATTGGATCTTTGAGCTCTATTTTTGAAAAGTTTCTCACATTGGAAAGGGGTAGGGAAATTAAGAGTCGCAAATATAATTGTTCCTCGCAGTAAGGAGTCATTTAAAATTATTAATTACGCTTATTTAATTTATAAATATATGAAATCATTTGATATAAAATAAGAAATGCCATCAGACATATTTTTGTAATTTACTTAAATCTTTGTATGTGATATAAGTTGTGCTTAACAATTAATTATATATAACTGACTACTAACATTGTTTATTTGCTTAATCGAATACATCTGAAAATATACAACTGAAGTGATAACCACATTTTTTTGTCGATCGTAAGATAACATAACAAGCAATATGGAATAAAATGTATAATCTTAAAAGTGGTATGGATGGGGAATCATGTTAATTATTTAATATTTATATGTTTCCCACATGTTAAATAATTAAAACTGTAAATTGCATGACAAATTTAAAACCTTACAACAACAAACTGATAAGAAATTTTCACCTGTATCAACAAACTCACCTGACGCAAACTCTTCTTGAATATTTTGAACTTCATTTTATTAATCACAATAAACTTTTTATTCATAAACACGTAACCATAACACAAAAATTAAAAAGCTAAGGGCACAAAACACAGTGTAACTTTTTAAATATTTGTAAATCGAATTGTTTTAAATTCTCCCGCGAAATAAGAGGTGCGAGCGCGCGACCGTATCACTTCGCGGTCGCGTTCGTAGTGTTACGCGGGAATAGAGGTGACGTGGCGCGATGATTTGCTCTACTATGGACTCTTTTCACTTGCCTGGAAAACTGTTTGTTTATGTTTCGCTATGGTGTTCTGCGGGCTGACAGCACGGTTTTGATTTCGGTAATCTGTTTAAGCTTCTATTTTTAGTTGGGTGTGTAACTACTATGTTTGATCATAATCCATTTACCGAGAAACTATTGACGCTATATTTGATGAAATTTGGTAGTCATGTGTTTTCTTGAGCAATTCTACAACTTCAACATACCTACGGCCTTTTCGACCGCAATCTAACTCAGTACCTGCCTAATAATAAAATTGTAAAAAATAGTTCTAATTGTGATTAAATAGAAACTAAGTGTTACGTCTAGTCTTGGGGTGTTTACGAGGAGATGAAATAATAACAGTAAGGCTTTGCTTTGACAGCTACGCACGACCGTCAGCCGGGACGTCTACCGGAGTAGTGTCCAGGTGGCGGGGTGTGCAACATCACATTTAATTATAAATAATAGCTATACGTCACAGTTCCCTTCCTTTCAACAAATTTTAAAAACTTGATTTTAGGTTTTTATTACTTGATTTTTGGTTTTGTTGGAATACAAATAAAAAACAATATGAATTAAATTATATAAACATGAAAGCAATAATAAGCAACATGACACAGTACTCTGTCACAGCAGTGATACTGATTAACTCAATATTCCCGACATTCTTCGTAATTCGTCATATAACTCTCATGTCACAGCAGTGATATTCATTAACTTATTTATCTTGATAATGATCTTCCGCCGTCATTAAATTCTCCCATTATTTCTTCCTTTTCATTCAAAGGTTTCTTCGTAATTCGTTATTTAACTCTCATGTCACAGTAGTGATATTCATTGACTTATTTATTTTGATAATCATCTTCCGCCGTCATTAAATTCTCCCATTATTTCTTCCTTTTCATTTAAAGGTTTCCGCTTTTTTTTCCTTTTCAAATAAAGTGCATTACTTTTAGATTCCTATTGAGTTTCATAAATTTTACCGCATACATCTCCTCCTTTTATACTTATCATAGTGTATGTAGTTGAATTTAAAGTTTTAATTTTATTTGATCTCTTTTTTTTTAATCTAAACTAGTCGCCAGTCGGTCCAACCGGTGTACAGATTTTCTTTACTTGCCTTTAATGTTCTTTTCTTTTCCTTTGTATTTTCTTTGTAACTCACTTTTAACTCGATTATGAATCCCTGAATGGTGTGTTGAAAAGTATTTCACAGGGTGATCTACCTGTAGTATTATTGTATGTCGTTAGATAGCGCCTTAGATAGATTGCCTTTGCAGTCCAATTTTTTGGCATTTGCTAATATTTCAACGTTTTAGTATGTCGCAGTTTTTCTTTCAACTTTACCATTTGGCTGTGCAGTTATATGAAATAGCATTATAATTCTGAATACCAAACTCTTAAAGGGCAGATTTGAACTCCTCGTTACTTTTTTGTCGTACATTGTCTGATGTAATATTAATTAGAATACCTTAGTCTCGAAACTTTTCATAGCTTTTAGGTAAATTCTCGACATCCTTATCAAGTTTTTTTTTTTTTTTTTTTGCCACTCTAAAGCGAAGTCAACTTTTATGGCTATAATACCAGAACAGCCCAAATAAAAACACTATTTTGTTTTCTCAAGTCTAATTTCCTGTCAGTCTGGGATTCATCAATGACATTCTTCCTGGTTACAGCTTTTGTGGATATGATGTTTATTTACATGAGATATTAATTATATTTAGACCTAGGGTCATCTATACTATGAGTAAAGCGATAAAACTTTTTTTTTTATAATAAGATTTTCCTAAGTTCTTGACTTGAAACCCGGGTTGGATCTAAATTTATCGTTTGTCTGCGTTTTACAATAAGTCATGTTAGATTTATACAATGGCCCAAATTGGCTCTATTTCTGTTTGATTGTATATTATTCGATATCTATCCATCTTTTAAGGCCGGAAACTTTGACTCGACTTCACTGTCTTGTGCTAGAGGAGAATTGCTTCTACCTCTACAGAGCACTAGCATCATAGTAAAAAAGAAAAAACTTTAAACGCATTAATTTTTCAATGTTGCTCTTGTTACTAGCATGATGGATTCTGGTAAGTAGCATAAGAGATTAAGAACAAAATATTTATTTTAACACCAACGTAGTGTCATATCAGTATCATCTAGGTACTTATTATATGGAATATGTATATTTTGCTTACGTAGAGTTTTCAGATTTTTGACTATCACTCCAACATTTGTACCCTGATCGTTTGTTGTATAGCCTCGTTTTATAAGACTTATTTCATATTTTTTCGATCATCCACTGGTTTCTTTTGATATTCTTTTTTTTTTTTTTAGTTGTTTAATTATTGTATTTTTTTTTATCTGATTGTCTTGATTTGATTCTAAATATAATAATCTTCTATAGGTATTGCAACGAAACTTCCCGACGGAAGAACGGTTTGTTCAGGCCTACCCTGGCTTTTCACGTGAAATCGCATTGATAGTTTTTTTTTTCAATATAATACTTAGGGTATGTATTTATCATATGTATTAAATTACTATTTTTATTATTAATTATTATCAATAAGCTACACACTACTAGCGTTTCGGAACCGACCACTGCAGAGAAGAAACGCCGAAAGAAACTCTTTTGAACAGTTTTGGTCGCCTACTCGCTTAAAGAGCTTTGTATAATGATTTTTTCTTCGGTTATTGGTAAATTAACCGGGCACATGACATCCGCAGACATTTAATTTGTCGAGAGATACTTTAAGTGCCAAAATGGATGAGTTCCTTTTCCTCTTAAAATGAAAGCCTCGCTTTCATTTAGATATCCAAGTGTCTATGGCCGGCTGCTGGGATGTTATTGAGGAATTATTTACAATGAAGTGCATTTACTTCTGTTAAAGGATTTAGTTGCAACGATTTCCCATATTTGTGAAATTTTACGAGACTCTATGGAAATCAATAATGTTTTATTAAAATATCTATCGGAACAAAGACTATACTTATTTTTATCTTGGAAATATAATATTCGAATATTTACATGGAGTATTTATTCCACGTATTCAAGATTTTGATTTCTCCCATAAACAGATAAAATTAATCATTCTATTTTGAAATCGTTCATTCATTCTCTATTTACTTGGACTTACAATAATTTATTTTAAAAAAGATACAGAATGAGTAACAAGAATCAATTACAAGTCCTCCACTTTTAGGAGACATCAAAAAAACATGATTTTGACTTTAGATTACATAAACATGCACAATACTAAAAGTGTGTAGCTTTTCCATAAACTAACTCAACCGAGTCGGTCTATGTAGAACTTGTATGATTTTCCATAAACTAACTCAACCGAGTCAGTGTGTGTGGAATTTGTGTGATTATAAATTAACTCAACCGAGTCAGTCGTAGAGCTTGTATGATTTTCCATAAACTAACTCAACCGAGTCAGGCTATGTACAACTTGTGTGATTTTTGCATAAACTAACTCAACCGAGTCAGTCTATGTGGAACTTGTGTAATTTTTCCATAAACTAACTCAACCGAGTCAGTGTATGTCGAATTTGTGTGATTTTTCCATAAACTAACTCAACCGAGTCAGTCTATGTGGAACCGAGTCAGTCTAAGTAGAACTTGTGTGATTTTTGCATAAACTAACTCAACCGAGTCAGGCTATGTACAACTTGTGTGATTTTTGCATAAACTAACTCAACCGAGTCAGTCTATGTGGAACTTGTGTAATTTTTCCATAAACTAACTCAACCGAGTCAGTGTATGTAGAATTTGTGTGATTTTTCCATAAACTAACTCAACCGAGTCAGTCTATGTGGAACTTGTGTGATTTTTCCATAAACTAACTCAACCGAGTCAGTCTATGTGGAACTTGGGTTATTTTTCCATAAACTTATTTAACGGAGTCATGTCTGTGTGGAATGATTTTTCCCATAAACCACTCAATCAAACCAGCTTATGTGCAACGGTTTTTCCATAAACCACTCAACTGAATCAGTTTATACAGAACGGGATCCCTATAAACTAGTCAGCTAAGTCAGCTTATGTGGAACGGGTTTTCCATAAACTACTCTTTCAAGTCAGTTTATGTGGAACAGTTTTTCCATAAACTACTCTTACAAGTCAGTTTATGTGGAACGGTTTTTCCATAAACCACTAAGCTAAATCAGTTTATGTGGAACAGGGTCCCCATAAACTATTCAGCTAAGTCGGCTCATGTGGAACAGGTTTTCCATAAACTACTTTCACAAGTCAGTTTATGTGGAACGGTTTTTGGTTTTTCCATAAACTACTCAACAAGTCAGTTTATGTGGAACGGTTTTTTGTTTTTCCATAAACTACTCAACAAGTCAGTTTATGTGGAACGGTTTTTGGTTTTTCCATAAACTACTCAAAAAGTCAGTTTATGTGGAACGGTTTTTGGTTTTTCCATAAACTACTCAACAAGTCAGTTTATGTTGAACGGTTTTTGGTTTTTTCATAAACTACTCAAATCAGTTTATGTGGAACGGTTTTTTGGTTTTTCCATAAACTACTTAACAAGTCAGTTTATGTGGAACGGTTTTTGGTTTTTCCATAAACTACTCAACAAGTCAGTTTATGTGGTACGGTTTTTGGTTTTTCTCTAAACTACTCAATAAGTCAGTTTATATGGAACGGTTTTTGGTTTTTCCATAAACTACTCAACAAGTCAGTTTATGTGGAACGTTTTATTTTTTTTGTGGAACTGATCTTCATTCCTCTTTTCTTTTTCTTTTTCTTCGATAATTATTGCATAATTAGTCGATAAGGCTAATACATACAGGCACTATTTTGCTTTATAGTGAGTAGAAGATGACTACTTGTTATTTAGACAACTAAGGTTTTATGCATTTTAAGTATTTGTGCAGCTCATAACTGACACTTATCAACAGAAGAAAAAAAAAAAAAAACAACAACAAAAAGCGGGGTGTGCAACATCACATTTAATTATAAATAATAGCTATACGTCACACTAAGCACTGGTAGCACTCAGAAAGCTTAAGAAAGTTTGAAAGAAAAAAGCTACACAGATAATTAAAAATAAATTGATAGTAGTCAAGGTTAATTCAATCATAATGATATATACGCTTATACTGGCGATAAAATAGTATACGTTTCCACGTTATCAGTTACATACAAATAACGAAGTCACTATTTTTGGGTGTTTGTTGGGTAAGAATGGAAGTGTGAAAAAGCATTTTCCTATGCTTCTATCTATAAGAGTATCAAAATTTATTTTCTTCATCATCATCATCAGGTCTTTTTAGTTTCCACTGCAGGAGCACGACCCTCTCTGTACTGCCAGAGCCATATTTTAGCCAGAGCAGTCAGAGGATTTGGCCTACACTTTCCACGCTGGCCAGACGGGTTGGAGAGGTTTCTTAGATGTTTTTGAGCTTTGTTTAGCTTGTTTTTAGTCGACATCTCTACTCTTCTACGTCATCCACAGGAAGACTTGGAGTGGTCCTATTCTACTGCGCCGGGGACTACACGGCAAAAAATATATTGATACTCTAAGTTCTATCCTTAGAACCGTGAGCTGTACGGCCACACGCAGTGGAGTCTAAGAGGGGCTTACACTCCCGCTCCCTTCTTCGCTTTAGTAAATGACGATTCTGTGTGATAGAAGAGGATAGAAGCATTAAAAAACACGATCCCGTGTGTTAGATTTAGTTCTGTAGATAACGACTAACGACACTGATAAGATCCTAGCCTCATCCTCAAACGGCCAGTTACTTATATTTCCTGCAGCCGAATTATCATAATTTTAACTATACCTATACATACAATATGTTAATAAAACTATCTGATTTTTTAAGGGGCGACAGAGCCCGTTAATATGTACTAGTTTGCTTATGGGACTAAAGCTGGTGACTCGAAAAAAATAATTGACATTCACATACATGTGTTCAGCCTGCTGCGTAATTTGTATGAAAATGTTGAATTATTTTTCGAATTTCCAGCACTTGTCCCATAGGAAAAGCTGTTCATATTGACGGACTGAGTCATCCATTTATGGATCGGACAGGGTATTATTAATATATTGTATACTTATCATGGATCCTCATAACTTCAAGAATAGAATAATTGTCATTCAATGCTACAATGACTCATCGACACATTGTATATGGCTTTCCTCGTCAACAAACAAAAGTAGTTCCGTTTTCCATAGTACTCATAAAAGCCGCCATATTGATCAAACAAAAGCACAAGAATTCCCATTGAAAACTGTGCATAGCCATAGACTAACAAATTTCTAGTGTGAAGGTGTGTACACAATTATTGTTCCATTTGAACATCTTTGAAGTACTATCGTCAAATATTTAGTAATTAATTTGACAGACTTCTATGACCCAACGTAATGTACGCTTTAGTAAAGTTATAAGTTTTCAGCATGAAGAATCCGAAGAACTCTGACACCAGTGACACCAGGGTGTGCATGGTCGACCGACCGTGTCACCTACTCGAAATGATGATGATGAGCATGAAGAATATGTTATGTATGTTTATTTGCAAACAATCCGCTTAAAAAGTATGAATAAATGAAGCCATACATAAGCAAGACCATTTGATTAATTCAAGACGATTATATTTATACTGAACTCAAGAGGTTACCGAGAAGTCACCTTGTCTGCTCAGAATTATAAAGCTTCAATAAATTGCAGCTAACCAAATTGCTTGTAGTCACAAAATTCTAAATTGTACCTTGTTTCAAAAAAACGCGATTGCGATCCGAAGAAATTACTGCAGTGAATTTCTTCGAATCGCAAAAAAAAATATTGAAAAAATAACACGAAATAAGGGTAATGATGCCTAAAAACGAAAAAAATGGACTTTCAAAAGTTTCATATCCCATACCGTTACTATACATCCGCATTGAATACTTAACACTGTTGTGGGAGAGGCCGTAAACCATCCGACTCACCCATTTCCCGCAAAGCCAGAAAATTTTGAAGTTATGTTTTACTATCTTTTACCCGCAGCTTCGCCCGCGTATAATTTTGTCGTATACATTTTACGAATCGTTCATTGCAAATACCACGGGAACAATAATTTTTCCCGGGATGAAAGGTACCGTACCGTATATCCTTTTCAGTCGTGTGGTTCCCGGCAGAGAAAAATAGGACCACTCCAAATCTTCCCGTGGATGTCGTAAAAGGCGACTAAGGAAACTCAAACTAAACAAAGCTTATAAACGTAAAAAAAACCGGCCAAGTGGGTTTCGGGCCACGCGCAGTGTAGGGTTCCGTAGTTACGAATGACAACTTTGAGTTCACACTGTTCACACGCGCACCTTACAGTTTAACGACCAAAAACATCTAACAATGAAAATTGTATGAAATTATACATTTTAGCAGATAGACGGGGGGGAGACTTACCTCTAACAAAAATTTGCAACCAAATATTTCGGAAACGGATCCCTAAATCGTAAAATAGTGTTCTCAACCTCAGAATATTTCTTAAAAACCTATTTATCGATATGAAGGGTAAGTAGAGAAAAAAAAATACCCCCCACTTGTATAGGAGCTAACCTAAAAAAATTATTTTCAAGATTTGTTTCTACCACTTTTTTGCCGTGATTAATATACATACCCATGCCAAATTACAGCTTTCTAGTACTTATAGTCTCTGAGGAAAACTGCGGACGGACAGACAGACAGACACATAGCGAAACTATAAGGGTTCCTTGTTTACTACGGAACCCTAAAAAAGACGTCACCAACCCGTCTGGCCAGCGTAGAGAGTGTAGGCCAAATCCTCTGACTGCTCTAGCAGTACAGAGAGAGTCGTGCTCCTGCAGTGGAGACTAATAAAGACCTGATGATGATGATGATGATCCTTTTCAGTCAAGGACATATGGTACCTATCACACCGGGAAAAAATAGAGTAGGTTAAAGATTAGATTTTGAGAACTGATTCTCATCTATGTATATGCCAAAGTTCAAGAAGATTGGTTCAGTAGATAAAGCGTGAGAAGGTAACAAAGGCTAAATATTCGAAAATGCCGAAAAAATATCCTTTCACACAGGTCATGATCAAAAACGATCTTTTTCAGATTGGCCTGGGTCTTGGATGTTTATCTAATAAAATATAGTCATCATTTCGTGTAGGTGACACGGTCACGGTCAGTCAACCATGCACACCCAGGTGTCAGAATTCTTTGGAATATGTATATAGTATCGTCGAGTTAGTATCCTGCGACACAAGTTTGCAACTAACTAAGGAGCTAGCCCGATCTATGTGACTTATCTCAATATATTTTTATATTATATTATTATTTATTTATGCTATAGACTTCGATCAAGTATAAAAAAAAACTAGATAAACATACAAAAAATGATACTTTTGGGTGTCCCGAATTGTCTGTAAGTAGATATTGACCAACCTTTGAATTTTTAACAGATGTCAACAAAAAAAATCATTTATGTGACTGACACTTGTCAGTAAAAGTTAACTAAAACAACATGTTTATTAATCTTGATGGTTAATTATGGAAATAGTGAATATGTATAATTTGTGTCATATGCAGATTTGATATAAGCCAAAAAACAATAATAATTACATCCATCTTTATTGAAATGTCATGAAATTTAAAAATTTATATTAAAATCCGCAAATGTTGTTCTGTCTGAAGATGTAAATGATACATCATGATATCATGTATAATCGTATAAAATTTTTGCGGCAGTAATAAAATAAAATATTTGGAAATACCATTGCAAGGTAGATAATATGTAATAATAATGTACTTTCATATGTGATAGACATTTAAGTGCAATTTGAAGAAAAAAAAACACATAGAAAATGTTTTTTTTTTTATATTTTATGTTATTGGCCCTGATACAATTATATAAAATGTATACTTTACATATAACTCTGTTTATCTTTACTTTCAGTAATCCTTCATCGTATCCTTTCTTTCTAACATTAGAACTCGTACAGACGTACAAGTCTGTTGCGCTCGCACTCCCACCAAGCGTCATGCGTCATGACCATTATATACTCGTCTGGCAGATCCCTACAACCGCTAGTTTCTGGTTGTTTATATATATTTTCAACAATTGAAAGAATGTGCCCTTAAAATTTTAGCCTTGTGGGAGCAACTTATGAATTACTATCTGATGACAACTTTGATTTTGTCTAGCACATAGGTACTTGCAACACTCAAAAATAGGTTGTAATTTTTTTTACTTATGACATTATTTAGTCGTATATAAATTATAACATATTATAAAATAGTAGCCTAGTGGAGCTACAGTTAAAAATATATATATTTAAGGCTAAGTGCACCCAGCAATTAATTCATTTACTCCTAAATCAAATCAAATTTAAAAAATCTAATAGCTGATTGCCTTAGTAAATTACTTTTACAACCACTTTTGGCGGTAAAAATTCGTTCTCTAATTTGATTAAATTCAAAATAGTGAAAACTTGTACCAATAATACTACAAGTAATTTACTAGGGCATTCAGCTATTAGATTTTTTAAATTTGATAAGATTTAGGACTTATAGAATTAATTGCTGGGTGGACTTATAGAATTAATTAATTCGTGTGTGAACTCACTTCACCTTAAGGGATTATGAGGCAACCGCGAGTGACCTGCAAGAACGTACTTTCTTCATTGGCTGATAAAAAACATCATGTTACAAATAGAAGCTTTATGGGAAAAGGGTTAGTCTGATCGTTAGCTAGTTAAAAAGCTATATAAAAGAAAATATCTCCTAGTCTAAAATCTGGAGCTGAATCGTCTTTTAACAGAAAACACCAGCCAAGTAATAAGTACTTGACATCTATTTAATGGAAAATAACACCATTAAATATCTTATATTTCTATTATAATGGCCAAATTATGCCATCGAACATATTATTTTTCAACTGTGATACTGACAGGATTCTGTAAGAATATTACTGCCTCATTTTAAGATATAACGTAAAACACCTAGTAGAGCATTTTAGTGAAAATATAAATTTGATTAAATCCTATAAATAAAAACACTCACTATTATCATAAAGATGTTGATATTTTTTTTAATGACAGGGTCAAAATACCTATTTTATTTATCCACTTAGTTGATATAAAGTTATTACTTTTTACATAAACATCTTCAATGAAACTGTAAAGCACTTGTTATAAATCAAATATTAAATGGGCTGTCAAAAATATAATTTGAACATAACTCACCTCATGGTCGGGTCCCGGTTTGGAAGCCAGTCTCGCCTCGGTCAACTGGTTCTTCAATGCCCTGAAATAACATACAGCGTAAACAAACCGAATATCATCACAACACATGTGTTTGGTATTGAGCTACCGATAATTAAACATTCACGTTCTCAACATGAAAACGAAAAACTTTTGTTCAGTGAACAAGCCTGAAACCAAGAAAAAAATTCACCTGCTCCATACATTTTGGATCCGTAGGTATTCAACGTAGGTACAGTCCGGAAGGCGTAAGCTGAGCTCTGCATTTGTGTGAGTAATCACCAAAAGTAGAGACAGACCAAAAACTCTTAAAAATAAATTTGACACTTGACACGTCTTTATCGTTCATGTTTTTAAAATAACTGTTTAAATTACAAAATATTTCTATTACATGGCTATTTAAAGGGTTCCGTATTCTTCGTTTACTTTTGTTTGCAGCCATTTCACTAATAAATCGGACACAAGAACAAAATATTAAGAATTAAATACGTCACACTGCTACCAGTACAAGGGTGAAGTGTGACAGGTGCGCGGCGGAGATGCGCCGCGCTGTGAGCCGATGTCACACCTACACTATCTATGTGCACTCACACAAATGCAAAGCTCAGCTTAGGCCTCGCGAACTTGTACAGTTCGAATCAAACTTTTTGGCAGTTTGGATATTAGCACGGAACGTGCCCCGCCTCCCCGCGCGCCCCCGCTGAACCTAATATTGTGAACCGCACATCGACTCGCGCGAAGTTCCGAGCCGCCATAAAGTTTGATACGGACTGCACTATGGTAAAGCTCCATCATTTTTCACTCGTTTGCGACAGTGGTCGCTATTTTACCATACAAACTCAAGTATCGCGTGACTCTTGCCACTATCCCTGCTCACTGCCACCTAACTTCAAAGTTTACCTTACAGTCACCGTCAACTCGCAACGATTACGACTTATGTACCTACCTCTAAGTATGTATTCGATCTTATTTCAATCATGTGCGGGATTTTACATAGATTACAAACAGTATCTGGTTAAAGAAAACCTAAAAAACTGACCTTGGAAAACCTGAAAAGCAAAGTGTGTAATTTAAATAAGTTCTTCGGAAGTTGAAGTCTCGACTTGACTCATGACGCTAAATGAAGCTTTATTAACCAATATGAAAAATGCTTTTCATTGCTGTTTAAGTAAAACTTATTTTAAACCGAAAAGCTTTGGTCTTTTGGAAGGCCACCCGATTGTCAAGGCTATATAAATATATTATCGCATTATCCCTTACAGAGCGCAAGGCCTATGACATAAAAGCCTCGTTTAGCGTGTTATGAGTTGCTAGCCGCATCGCCTATAGACAGAATCCCAATCCCAACTAATATTATAAATGCGAAAGTGAGTTTGTTTGTTTGTTTGTTTGTTACGCTTTCACGCCGTATCTACTGAACCGATCATCATGAAATTTTGCATACACATAGGTTAGGGTACCGAGAAGGACATAGGCTATATATTACGCGGGCGAAGCCGCGGGTAACAGCTAGTTCCTCATAATTTTGCCCTTTCCTTCGGATTACTTCTACGGTCTGCTGCACTGGAAGACAAGCAGCTAGTATAGGTGCGGTTTTATAAACAACATAATGAGTGTTGACAGCCTCAGACAATGCCACGTTTACTATCTTGCTCCACGTGTCCCCTCTCGTGTACTTTGGACGACATGATGAATTGATGATCCCTACTACTAACTGATGCTATCCAAATAGCCAAATTTTGGGAACAAAAAATATAATTTTTAAATTGGTTTGCCACCGATACGAAAAGAAGAAAAAGCAACAAGTACATTCTACGTTATTTCCGTATGTCGCATAAATTTTAGTTTAGTACCAGAGATTTTGATTCCATACTTACATGTATAATTCTTCTGCTTGCCTAGCCTGTTTCTCCCGCCTTCGCAGGAGCTCCGCGCAATGGTTCAACGTCGCCATGGTAGCGCCTATGGTCGCTCGGAACGACGCGCTCGACGCGCGAACTTCACCCGCTTGGAGAGATAAGTCATTACCTGTGGAAAATTTTACTTTAATACGTAAATAAATAAATATGTACGGACATATTACACAGATTGAGCTAGCCCTAAAGTAAGTTCCGAGACTTGACATACATTCCGAGAGACATAACTCAACGATACTATATTTTATAATAGATACGTATATAGATAAACATCTAAGACCCAGGCCAATCTGAAAAAGTTCGTTTTCCATCTTGACCTGACCGGGAATTGAACCCAGGACCATCCGTGTCGCAGGCAGGCGTGTTGACCGCTGCGCCACGGAGCTCGTTAATATAGCCGTGTGGTTCTCGGCAGTGTAAATTTGACCACTCCTAGTCTTCCCGAGGATGTCGTGTAAGCCGACTTAGGAAACACAAGCTAAACAAACCTTAAAAACATCAATGAGACCTCTCCACCCGTCTGGCTAGCGTAGAGGGTGTAGGCTAAATCCTCTAACTACTCTAGCTAATATATGGTCCTGGTAGTACAGAGAGGGTCGTGCTCCTGCAGTGGAGACTAAAAAAACTCGATGACGATATAATATGTACTCCGAAGATAATTTTGTTACCAACCTGTTTTTATTTAAATAAACAACAAAAATATATGAGTTTTTATTAAATACACAACACATTTGATGTAAGAGTAATATTGTCATGTAGAAAGAAAGAGAATTCACATTGAGGAGACTTACTTAAGAATTACGTGTAAATTTTCATGATAATTATAAAAATTTTAATTATAATAATAAAATATATAATTTAATTATAAAAAATAAATAAAATAAAATAAAAATGCTTTATTTTCTGTAACAAAAGTGATCCTATATCTACAGGTGTTGGAGTCTCCTTTTAGGCTATCTAAGATGCCTGTGCCAGGAGGCTCCGCTCTTCATTATCTATATCTTACATTAAGATCAATACAAATTGAGTTTTAGTATTTTAGTATATATGAAAGTGTGTGGGGGGGGGGGGGGAATAAGGTGTATCAACCAATCGAATGCTGATGTCTTAGCCAAATTTAGCCAAGCTGTATCTTTCATGCTGCTCTGGGAGAAAAGGAGAAACAGAATGTACCAGCTACTTCTTTTCCCGCGCAGGTAGTAAAAGCCAGTGAGGTTTGATATCGCCAACATGCGGGAACAGAAAGCTTCCATTCAGTACATTAGTACTAGAAGCACTAATATGTTATGTTGAGGAGGTAAAACTAAAGCAGGAAAATATTGAAGGAAAACTCTGAATATGCTTTACAGAAATAAAAACATCAAAAACAATAACAATGACTATATCCATCAAAATAGAATCATAATTTAATTATAACTTTTATGCAGAGTAGCGATAATTTCGCAGTCTAACTCATATCCGCTAATATTTATTATCATTGTGCAAACTCTGCTTACGATGATATTGATGTTTCAGTTCGCACATATGATTTAATTTTTTTAGTTTATGAGGTGAATGTATCCAAAACTTTGTAACCGCTTTCAAAAAGGCATTTTGTACTATTAAAGAGTCTTTGAGTGCAATAAAAATGAATATTCCAGCAAGGGAATTGAAACACTTGTTGGTTAGTCATAAGGATTGGGTTAACCACCGGTCGCCATTTCAGTTTCCCGTATTTTGTCTTACTTGTAAAATGTAGTCTTTGGTCTTGCAGCCATTAACTCTGTCTACCCTTTGAGAAAGGAGTATTTGTATCAACAGCCTCGAACCAATTATCTATCTATGGGTACGCAGCCACACACGTGTCGAAGTACTGCTGTAGTTGGACCGCCTGCTTTGATAATAGTTCAGTGTAGGTATCCAACTCTTGTATATTCTCTGTGAGACTACACGTAGGCTTTATATCAACGACATATTATAATAAATACTAACCATCAGCCAATTTGACAGCGTCTATCGCGTCCACCTCGACCCCCTCATCTATCTGGGGGTACGCAGCCACACACATGTCGAAGTACTGCTGTAGTTGGACCGCCTGCTTTGATAATAGTTCGGTGTAGGTGTCCAACTCTTGTATATTCTCTGTGAGACTACACGTAGGCTTTATATCAACGACATATAATAAAAACTAACCATCAGCCAGTTTAACAGCGTCTATCGCGTCCGCCTCGACCCCCTCATCTATCTGGGGGTACGCAGCCACACACATGTCGAAGTACTGCTGTAGTTGGACCGCCTGCTTTGATAATAGTTCAGTGTAGGTGAACAACCCTTGTATATTCTCTGTGAGACTACACGTAGGCTTTATATCAACGACATATTATAATAAATACTAACCATCAGCCAATTTGACAGCGTCTATCGCGTCCGCCTCGACCCCCTCATCTATCTGGGGGTACGCAGCCACACACATGTCGAAGTACTGCTGTAGTTGGACCGCCTGCTTTGATAATAGTTCAGTGTAGGTGAACAACCCTTGTATATTCTCTGTGAGACTACACGTAGGCTTTATATCAACGACATATTATAATAAATACTAACCATCAGCCAATTTGACAGCGTCTATCGCGTCCGCCTCAACCCCCTCATCTATCTGTGGGTACGCAGCCACACACGTGTCGAAGTACTGCTGTAGTTGGACCGCCTGCTTTGATAATAGTTCAGTGTAGGTATCCAACTCTTGTATATTCTCTGTGAGACTACACGTAGGCTTTATATCAACGACATATGATAAATACTAACCATCAGTCCATTTGACAGCGTCTATCGCGTCCGCCTCGACCCCCTCATCTATCTGGGGGTACGCAGCCACACACATGTCGAAGTACTGCTGTAGTTGGACCACCTGCTTTGATAATAGTTCAGTGTAGGTGAACAACTCTTGTATATTCTCTGTGAGACTACACGTAGGCTTTATATCAACGACATATGATAAATACTAACCATCAGTCCATTTGACAGCGTCTATCGCGTCCGCCTCGACCCCCTCATCTATCTGGGGGTACGCAGCCACACACATGTCGAAGTACTGCTGTAGTTGGACCACCTGCTTTGATAATAGTTCAGTGTAGGTGTCCAACTTTTGTATATTCTCTGTGAGACTACACGTAGGCTTTATATGAACGACATATTATGATAAATACTAACCATCAGCCAATTTGACAGCGTCTATCGCGTCCGCCTCGACCCCCTCATCTATCAGTGGGTACGCAGCCACACACGTGTCGAAGTACTGCTGTAGTTGGACCGCCTGCTTTGACAGTAGTTCAGTGTAGGTGTCCAATTCTTGTATCTTCTCTGTGAGTCTACGCGCTGTGCGGCCTGTGAAAGAAAACCACGTATTGTTATACAATTTTTTTTTTATAAATACGTACAAACCACACAGATTGAGCTAGCCCCAAAGTCTGTTCGAGACTTGTGTTAGGGGATACTAACTCACCGTGTGGTTCCCAGCAGAGTAGAATATGACCACTCCAAGTCTTCGTGTGGATGTTGTAGAAGGCGACTTAGTAAACACAAGCTAAACAAAGCTTATAAACATCAAAGTGACCTCTCCAACCCGTCTGGCCAGCGTAGAGTGTAGGCCAAATCCTCTGCTCTGGCTAATATAAGGCTGTGGTAAGACAGAGAGGATCGTGCTCCTGCAGTGGAGACTGAAAAGAACCTTATGATAATGATGATGACATATTCCCTGGTCAGTCTCAAAAAGAGGGTTTTCCATCATGCCCTGGCCAGGGAGCGAACACGAGACCACTTGTGATAATGTCAGTAATGAGTATATGTAGAATGACCTTAATCGCCCGATGGGAAAATATTTTGTGATTACAATATGGGATTAAACTTTTAAACAAACAAACCTTTGGCGAGCACTGATAATAATATACTAGTTGATGTATACGTATTGAAAAGGTCACTGCACTCCGTCATACGTGATACTCTGGTATGCGACACTAGCGCCACCCAGCCATTAATTATTTTAATCCTAAAACATATCGAATATAAAAAAATCTATCATGAACATAACTAGTAAATACTTGTAGTATTTTGGTATTACCACAAATAATTTACTAGTGCATTATTTAAAGAGAAACATCGGACAAAAGTGGCCACTTTAGGTGTTAGCCGGTATTACTCTTAATTTATAAAACGAATATTAATGAAAATACTAATACAGTAATTTACTAGTTATGTACTTATAGATTTTTTAAATTCGATATGATGGGTGGCGCTAGTATCGCATACCACGGAGCCTAACTCTAGAACAGGACATACTATATATAAATATATATTTTTTTCATATTTTTTCTGAAGATCGTTTTGGATCAGGATTTAAGTCGTCTATGATTTAAATCCTGACGGCAATCGAGAAATAGATAAACAAATTCACAAAGACTATACCATTTCTAATTCTGAAACTGAACAAATTCAAGTTATAGCAGCAGAATCAACAGACCATCAGATTCTGCTGAGTCAGCCCTGCTTCTGACTTCAGTGGGCGATGGCGTCCTGGTACCATCGAAGGCCCAAAACGCTCTCTTCCAAACTTCAAACAGAAAAAAGAACAATCTATAGAATAAAAATATGATAAAAAAATAAATTTCAAGAGGCAGTGAGTAGAGGGCTTGAATGACATTTGCCAAGAAAGTTAATCAAATCTTCAAATTAAAAAAAAGGTATCTAGTTCTATATTCTACAGGCGATGAGATATAAAATATAGTGTAGGAACTTAAAATAAAATGACATGAAGATAGGCACAACATGCTAGGGCTTTTTCCCGTCTGCCCCCCGTAGCATGGCACGCGCGACAACGTTTATCAACTATCGCCATCTTGTTTTTCGCAATACTAAAGAGCGAGAAGTAGATAATTTATCGCGCGATATAAACGGCGTCGCGGAGCCATGCTACGGGGGCTGACCCACCCAGATGGAGTGTAATGATTTTCGCGTGTATATAAGTATCTATTTATGAATGTATGTCTGTCTTTTTGTTACCTCCTGCAGCCTAAGCAGCTTAAGTGATTGTCAAGTGTGACGAGCCATTAGATTCGTATTTTTACTCAGAGTTTCATAGGCTATGGACGACACAAAAAAATTATATGGCTGACGTAATCTTTCAAAAACTGGAATCCGTTTTAATGTCTTGTAAGTCTTTACAGCTTTACCGGTTTTGTCTTTTAAGTGAGGTGTGCACTTGGATCCTTAATTTTCTCTAATGTTACAGGCTAATTAACGTCAGATAAAAACTCAAATAAGAGAGGGCAGTCGGGTTTTTTTTTCTAATATACATATCATACACATGCAAACAGATACATGCAAGATCTAATTAAAAGAAAAAATCTAATTACTGCCTTTTGAGCAGTTCTATTACTGCTTATCTGCCCGCAACTGTACATACATAAGCTGCCATTCAACGAAAGACAGCAAAATAAGTTTTACGCGCTCAGAAATTGCTTAGCGTATTTATGGCAGCGGTAGCATCACAGAAAAGTCAGGTCAATAAGTAACTACGTTATTCGCCACAAATAATATTAGCCAATGACAACAGCTCATAGAAATCGTCGTTTGAACCGTCCTCCCTCCCCCTCTCAGTTGCGTGGCATTCCAAGCTTGGTCTTCGTACGTATTATTTTATTACCGTGAGAGCCTGTCGACTGCAGAGAAGTGACTGATCCATGTCTCCGCAGGCCACCGCCATTGGAACTGCTGTCAGAACTGGTGCCGTATCCAGACTCAACCTGTAATAAAAAATATTATAACTAATTTATTTGAAAATATCAGCCGCCGCACATTTCAATTTTAAATTTGTTTTTTTAGGGTTCCGTACAAAAATTGAAAAACGGAACCCTTATAGGATCACTCGTGCGTCTGTCTGTCCGTCCGTCCGTCTGTCACAGCCGATTTGCTCCGAAAGGAGTCATTATGAGGATTTCAAAAATATTTTTTTTTGTTCGGGTAAAATCAATACTTTTGATTTTATTCACGAAAGAAGGCAAAAACTGATCTCCTGGGCCGAAAATTTTGAAAAAATTTCAAAATGTAGTTCATTCCTTGAGGATTACAGGAAAAATTATAACAATTCTATCACTTGAAAATAAAGTGGTAAACTCACTATAATAAGTTCATCTAGGGAAATAGTTCACTAAAACACCACTAGATAGCGCTAGTCAATTGAATAAAACATTTTTGCACATTGTGTGTGTGTGTACACGAAGCATATTGTACGGAATCCTCATTGCGCGAGTTTGACTCACACTTGGCCGGTTTTTTTTAATGTAATGCATTCAAAGATGAGTAACATAAGCAATCCCATAGAACCTCCATGATTCTGATCGCATCTTTATCTCTTTCGGAGGTAAAACGAGGGTACAGACAGGGTCGTGCTCCTACAGTGGAGACAAAAAAAGACCTGATGGATGGATGGATGGGTAAAACGAGCCAAAGGCCATAAGGCTTATAAGGCCAAGTTTAGCGTTTTGGGTGGCTGTCTGCTGCATCTGACGCAGAAAGAACTAGTACCTACCTACACTCTGCTTCTTGTTTAATCCCAGACCGCCATGGGAGTTTTTGCTACATAATAAACTAAATCTACTCCTGGGCACTACTACACTACTACTCCTGGGCAAAGGCCACCACCTGTTGGCATCTAAAAGAAGACCAGGTAAGCCAAGAATGCGATGGCGAGATGAAATTGACAAGCTCCACGACAACTGGAGAAATCTAACCCTAGATCGGACCGAATGCAAAAAATGGAGGGAGGCCTTTGCCCAGCAGTGGGACAGTTAATGGCTCGAAATGAAATGAATAAACTAAATCTCAGATCTCAGTACAAGCAGGACAAAAATTACATAAAAATCTACATGACCTCTAGTCTTCCTACTGAAGCAGAACTAAGTAGCAATCATATTTCGTTAGCCTAAGTCAAACACGAATGCTTCACACCGCTTGAGTTGAACAAAAGAATAGTTTGTTATTGAAACACATCACTGGGCTGCTACAACTCAGTGAGCAAAGCCTGAAGTTGTATTAACAGGAGTGCAGTTTCATACTTGTCTTATTTATCTATTCTTGTAGTATGGAAATAATATTATAACGATTTTCTAACTAAGATGCCATGTGGTTCCCGGCAGAGTAGAATAGGACCACTCCAAGTCATTCCGTGGATGTCGTAAAAGGCGACTAAGGAAACATAAGCTAAACAAAGCTTATTAACATCAAAGAGACCTCTCCAACCCGTCTGGCCAGCGTGGAGAGTGTAGGCCAAATCCTCTGACTACTCAGGGTAGTATATGGCTCTGGTAGTACAGAGAGGGTCGTGCTCCTGCAGTGGATATTAGAAAGACCTGATGATGATAATTTTCTAACATATGTAACAAAATTGCACATATGGCCATATTGTGCAATTTTAAAAACTCTCTTTTGCCTTAGTTTTCTACATTGATTGCCGCACATGACGCCCGTTTGAGCAGGACAGACCTATGTACATAAAAGAGAAACACTAACAACTTTCTCTTTTTCGTATATAGGTCTGTCCTGCTCGGACGGACAGCAAGTGCGGCACCACCATGGAGGAAACCAATGCATTCCCTAAAGGCATATGCATCCCTAAATAAATGGCGTGTATAATAAGTCTTGTTGCTCGAAATAAAGATATTAATAATGTAAACTTACAACAAAATAATAATTGAACAATGTGGGTTCACTGTAAAAATTGTCATTTCAGCAACACTGATGTTATGAAGTAGTGAATAATAATAGATTACCTACTTACAATGGGTCATCATCATCTATGTATACATATAAAATCATTTGTCCTGACTGACCGACAATGCACAATCAATACGTCTTGAAAGCTGTTTGGAACATATTTTTAAGACACAAGTACCCATGGAAAAGGTTTTCAGAAAATTCAGAGAAGCAAATCGGACAATATATCAAAAACTTGAACGCTGTTAGCAACAGCTGGTATAGTCCGAATCAAACTTTAAAGCGACTCGGAACAACGCGCGAGTCTATGCGCAGTACACAGTATTAGGTCCAGAGGGACGCGCGCGGGGAGGTGGGACGCGTACTGCGCAGCTCGCAGCTAAATATACGAGCCGCCATAAAATTTCATTCGGACTGCACAGTCTACAATATTTTGGAATGCTATTGTGTTTAAACTGGCCGAATGCATTTAAAAATGCCTTAATACCTCTTATCATTAGCGCTGGTTGTATTATGTAATCAGTTCATTGTTAATCTCAAGCCAAAATATCTACTTGCTATTACCATGTGAGTCATAGTCATATGATAACAGCAAATAATATATTCATAAATAAATTCATGTGGGATTATTTATCTAAATACCTTTGATAAAGTGGGAGGACTTCCTATGAAAATTATTAGAATTAATTAAAGCATTTGATAATTCAATAGATTGTGGTTGAAATACTTGGTTGTCAACCATAAGGCAGGCATAATTAAGGACGAAAACTAGTAGCTTTCGCTCGCAGCTCTGTTCATGTTAAAGTTGTGCCCCAAGATCTTTTTCTGGAATAAAAGGTAGCCTATGTTCTTTTCCATATCCCAGACAATATGTTTGTACAATTTGTGAAAGCATAACAAATAAAATCTATTATAAATTTATACTTTTATAATATTTAATTGTCATTATTCATGCATGGTCATGCTTCCATGCTGTTCTGGAAGAAAAGAAAAAATGTAAATATACCAGCTGCTTCCCTTCCCAGGCAGATAGTAAAAGCCGATCGAGGGAATGTTCATCAGGAATCATGTCAATAGGCAATGCGGACCCATCACTATTTTGATTCTGTTAGTATGTCATTGATATGCATACAAATACAGTACATTAAAGCAGAATCAGTTTTGTTTGTTACACATATAATAGACAATAAAAACTATAGTTGTTATTGATGTCTACATTTATATAATGTTTTCATTGTGTTAGAAGTTGACATTGTATTAAGTTAAAAAACAGCATAATTTAGAACAAATGCAAAAAACCCATGTGCCAGCTGCTTTCTCTCCAGCTCAGATCATAAAGCCCACCAAGGAAATGGATATAAACATGACATAAAAATATACAATAGATTAGCTAGTCTTATCTTAAACCACCATCCTGTAACAAAATAATCTAAAAGAACATTTTTTTTTTCAGCTCTTAAGCCGGTACTAAATAATTTAGACACTGAACATTCATGTAAATGAAGTTATTAAGTACTGCATAATTTTATAATTAGCTCCTCAATGCCAGTACAGTGGAGCTTGCAAATGTTCTTATTTTTCATTATTAGCAATGTTACATGTAATTACTTGAGTTATTAACTCAATCTTTTAAATAGAGTCATTAAAAGTTCTTTCAATGATTTCAGTTATTGGAAATATGCAGCAATACTAAGTAATCAACCACTTAATGACGAAGTTTCTAATGTTTAGACACTTTATAGTAATAGGAATTGTAAATGTGGCTTCTGTTACATGAACTGGTCTCTATGTAGGTATTATTTTTCCATTAGTTGACACATCACAGAAGGATGGTCTCTACTACAATAAAGTTTGTAATCTATGCTAAATTAAAAAGGAAAGATTTGATTGTGTTTGTCTGTAATGGCTAAACTCATTTACTAGCAAATAATATGGTAGCAAGTTGTACAATTAGCCGCGTACTGACTGAGCCGAACATCCTTTTAGGGATTTTTAACGCAAGAGTGAATACGCATCTGAGTTTGTACCACCCTAGATATCATCATTGCTTCTCATCAGGTAAGATAAGGGTCAAACTAATTGCCTTAAGCCATCGACACGAAAAAAGCAGAAGTGCCAAACAAACTCAAACAATTCATTTAAAAATATTGCATGTTGGGAGAAACAGCTGGTAATGATTATTATTTATGTAGGACAATACCAACACAATGAACAGAACCTCAGTTGTCTAAAAATAGACATATAAATAGTCACATCAGTATGTGAAGCAATGACACAATATCAAATAAATTAAAATGGTTGAAGATGAAGCCGACCTTGTATCCAATTCATTGATAATTTGTACCAGACTGTTTTTATTTCAATGATTTCAACATTACATATGTATGTAAGCTCTGAAATATTGTGTATTCTATGAATATATATTATGATTGTGAAAAATATTCAATACTTTAACTCAGTCATGCAAAATTTAATAAATGAATTTGGCCAGGCAAAGTTTTAGGCAGATCTTGGTAGTATGTCTATAGTTCTTCCCATAAATCTGAAACTTACCTTGAATGACTCTAAAACATCAATCCACTGCTGCTTTTCTTCAGGATTGGATGCTCTCAAATACCACACACAATCGTTTACAGACACATCGAATCTGCAGTCGTCAAATTCGTGGGGCTGTAAAACGAAATATAAGTAAGGAAATAATAAACATACTATATAAACAAAAATATCAAATGCACTGTAGCGGTTTATCAACAAATGTTATCCCAATTACTTTAAATAACAATAAGCTAGCAGAAATGAATACAGTTAATTACTAGACGATGAAGGAAATACTAGTCATCGCAAGGACATTTTTTCACAACACATCCTCAAAATGTTTACCTTTACTTTGGCTTTTTTCAAGCATAAGGCACCACGGCATCCAAGATTACTTTCCAACTCGCTCTTGTAGTAGGATAATGTTGAATCTTTCAAAACAATAAACCTGTCCTGCCAACCATGAATGTAGTTTGTCCATTTACTCAAATGCCCTCTGAGTTCTTGAGTTCCGCCTTCATCGGAATCCGAATTGTCGCTCACTATGATATTTTCTTCCGTCATTTTCTAATCCCAGATCATCAAAAACAATAAATCGAAAAGAAAGCAAACAAATCGAAATATTTCTAAAGCAAGATGCAATAAACTCGTTAGAAATTTATACGAAGAAAATTGTTTTGTTTCTATCCTGCCTTGACTTGACTGACTGACACACTGCACAGGCTGTCAGTCATGTTCGTTTCACGTCAGAAAAGTTAAACACGTGATTTAAAAAAATATTATCAAAGCTACACACGTATCACTACTGACACTGCACTGTTGTTTGTTGTTTTTTTTTCTGTGTGAATCCGAATGGTTATTTGACAGCAGCTTTTTTAAATATGACGCATTTCCGGTTTAATGTTTGTGTGACTATTGATTTCGTAAAACGATGTAATTTCATTGGTCGAAATCAGATAGCCGCCAAAATTTTGCTTTTTGGACCAATGACACGCTTCTTTTCTATAAAACGCGCAATTTCCGTTCAAAATGGCTGACAAAACTATGCCTATTTTTGTTCCATCTGAAAAGCCTGTAAAAGTTGTTAAGTGGAAAATAAAACAAGGTGCATTTGTTTCGCAGGGCCAAATATTATTTTTGTACAATGATTCATCGGGTAGCAGCACCGAGTTGAAGAAATATAAGGTTGTGCGCGCTGGTACTATCTCGTTGATCAAGGTGAAGGAAGGAGACATCGTAGAGCCTGGGTATGTGACGTCACGCCTAAAATAAGACTATATTTTGTCTTATTCATTAGAAAATGTAATAACCTATAAAAGCAATTGTTTAGCTGCACATTTTTTCAATAGCCAATTGAAACATGTAGCGTAATTACCTGTCAATTTTTTTGGCGGGAAATATGAATTTATTACTGTACCTACATTTAGTGCTGAAATTGAAAGTAATTAGTTTTCAAATTCGTGTTTGTTTACCTTAGCCAAGCCAATTTTAAACCTTATTCAGTATGTATCATACGATAACACAAGGTTATACCTGCTTTAAAATAAACAAGCTAATGTCTTATCAATAACTTTCTCAACTTCAGGAACCCTGTAGCCGAGTTAGAAGAATGTCGACATCCTACTGTAATGAAGGAGATGTGTGCAGAATGCGGGGCAGATCTCCGCACAGACGACGGCCCAAAACGCGACGTTGCTGTCGTGCCTATGGTTCACTCAGTTCCAGAGCTAAAGGTGATTGTTGTTCATTATAAGAATACAAAGAATATTACCATTTAGTATGTACTATGGAGATATATGTACTATGTTTATACTTCCGTGGTATGTACCTATATATTGGTTTACATTTATAGTTTTGATTATTGATACAACCTCAATAATTCATTATCATGAAATAAGTAATGGAAGAGATACATATATGCTGTTCCTGATAACTCGAAAATTGCGAAGAGAAGAGGAAGTAGTAGCCTCTACTAAAACCGATAAAAATATCACTTATTACATACATATGTATGAGTTTGAAACTCATATAGGTTATAATAATTCTCACTGAGGAAGAATTTCATAAAAAATAGATTTTAGTACCTTTGTGTACCTAGTGATATTTAGTGCATGCATACCCACCTGCCTGTAGTGTGGGATGTAAAGTATAAGTATTGTTTGCCAAAAATATTTTCTTATGATTCTAGGTATCTGAAGAACTAGCTCAGAAACTAGGTCGAGAAGATGCTGAAAGACTTTTGAAGGACCGCAAGTTAGTGCTCCTTGTGGACTTGGATCAAACATTGGTGCACACAACCAATGACAACATACCACCAAACCTAAAGGTAATCTTCACTTAAATTGAATAAGAAACTTATTATTTAGAGATTCAATCTCCATATAAAATTTACATAATATAGAGTAGAGGGGACACCCAACAATGGAACACAATAAGTAGAAAAAAAGGTTTAGGAATAATGACTGAAAGAAAGAGGGGATACACTTCATTAATCATTTTTAGGGTTCCGTAGTAAACTAGGAACCCTTATAGTTTCGCCATGTCTGTCTGTCTGTCTGTCCGTCCGCGGTTTTACTCAGAGACTATAAGTACTAGAAAGCTGTAATTTGGTATGAGTGTGTATATTAATCATGGCAAAAAAGTCGTAGAATAAAATCTTGAAAAAAAATTTTTTTTTGGGTATCTCCCATACAAGTAATGTCGGGGAGTATTTTTTTTTCTCTATTTATCCATCGTGTGGGGTATCGTTAAAAAGGTCTTTAAAAAATATTGTGAGGTTGAGAACAACATTTTTCGATTTAGGGATCCGTTCCCGAAATATTTGGTTTTAAAGTGCAAAATTTTGTTAGAGGTACGTGTCCGGGGGGACACGTACCTCTAACAAAATTTTGCACTTTTTTATTAACCTCTATCTGCTAAACGGTTATATATGGATACGTGAAAAAAATTACAGGAGTAGTATATATACTGAAGTTGAAAGGAAAACTATCAGAGCTAGGTACTAAGTGCAAACTAAAAAGTTATAGGCAACCAACTTATAAAATGTACTGGAAAATGTAAAATTTCAAACAATCTTCATTGTTTGATGTTTTTGGTCGTTAAACTGTGAGGTGCGTGTGTAAACAGTGTGAACTCAAAGTTTTCATTCGCAACTACGGAACCCTACACTGCGCGTGGCCCGACACGCACTTGGCCGGTTTTTATCTACCTATCTGTTACACCTGTACCTGTCTGCTATACAGGCTATTGTGGTGATTATTATTATTATTAATTTTTTGTTTTAATCTTTACAGGGTGTATTACACTTCTTCTTGCGAGGACCTGGGGCCCCTGGGCGCTGGTGCCACACCAGATTTCGCCCTAGAACAAAAGAGTTCTTAGAATCTGCATCCAAGAACTACGAACTACATGTGTGCACATTCGGCGCTCGGCAATACGCCCATGCGATTGCCGACCTTCTGGATCCGGAGAAGAAGTATTTCTCTCACAGGATACTGTCGAGGGATGAATGCTTTGATGCCAGAACAAAAGCCGCTAATCTCAAGTGAGTTGTAGTAATTTTATTATGAAATATTTTGTATTAGTATAAGCCTATAAAGCTTTATACTTCGCCTACCTGCTGAGGCTTTCTGAACAAGGGTGGCTCAAGATAGGAACCATTGAAAAAGTGGTCGGACGCTTTTGCTGTACAGATGTGTAAAAATTTTATGTGCAAGATTCGGGATAGCTAAAAAGGATTAAGAACTCTCCTTAGTGTATATGTGGTACAGTATAAATATTGCATGCCTGCACAAAAATAAGCCCACCATTCCACTGCTTACGTTATATTCGGCCCAGTGGTCATTATTTTTGTCTTGGTTTTCGACCAAACCTCACTGGCTTTTATTAAGTGTGCGGGAAAAGAAGCAGCCGGTACATTCTATTTCCCCTTTTCTCCCAGAGAAGCATGGAAGATAACTACAGCTTGGCTAAATTATCTTCATATAGTATATCATTATGAAGTCTTTTTTAGTCTCCATTGCAGGAGCACAACCCTCTCTGTACTACCAGAGCCATATTAGCCAGAGCAGTAAGAGAATAAAGCCTACACTCTCCATGCTGGCTAGACGGGTTGGAGAAGTCTCTTTGAAGTTTAAAAGATTTATTTTTTTATTTTATTTTTTACATTCGGATGACCAACAGCAACAAAAGTAACATAGGTTGTACATTAGCAACAATAAAGCCAATTATTTAGCTTGTGTTTCATGAATATAAATCATATACAATATTAATTCTAATGACTATTTCAGAGCACTGTTTCCCTGTGGCGACAACATGGTCTGTATCATCGACGACCGGGAGGATGTGTGGCGGCATGCAAGCAACCTCATACATGTCAGACCGTACTCATTTTTCCAGTCGACGGGCGACATCAATGCGCCACCAGGAGGTACATACGCTTTCACAAACTATATAGTATAACTTTTCATCAATATCATCATTAATTTATGAGAACTACTCAGTACCGCCAAAAGTAGCCGCTTTTGGTAGTAATGAGTAGTTCTCTTAATTTACCAAATGCAAAATAATGAAATTTAATACAAGTAATTTTCGTATTATTAGATTTTCAATTTAGTCTTATTTAGAAATAAAAGAAATAAAACGAGGGTTGGTGCTTGTTGGCTGGTCTAACCCCTGAACCAATGGTCTTGAAATTTTATGTGGTCTCTTGTCAGAGGAATAAACGATTAAGCATAGGCAATATAGTACTAACATAGAATGCCAACGTCATACTAAAATACCTATAGGACCAAACTGGCCTGCTTCTAGGTAGGCTGCATAGGTGACTGTGCAGTTCTTTTCCACTAAATGGCGCTCACCCGCGTTAGCCTAGCCTGCTAAATTTGAGATATCCTAATCCTAACTAATATTATAAATGCGAAAGTGAGTTTGTTTGTTTACTTGTTTGTTTGTTACGCTTTCACGCCCAATCTACTGAACCGATCATCATGAAATTTTGCATACACCTAGGTTAGGGTACGGAGAAAGCTATATATGACGCGGGTGAAGCCGTTACCCACGGCTTCACCCGCGTCATATATAGCTTTCTCCGCTCAGCTAGTATCTTATAAACTGGAAAAGGACCATTTTCAGTGAAATTAACTTATCTAAAAAGTGTTAGTTCAAGTGAAGTGGATTGAGATACAGGTTGCATCATTACATTTAGATGTGACTTCACTTAACAATCCAACAGTATACTTGCCCTTCTGAAGACATTCTCTTTTTAAGCCTTGAAAGAATGACAGATACGAGGGCTACAAACAAATTTATATACTTATGAAAGTCGACACATATCTCTCACACATCAACCATGGACACCAAGTGATGGAGATAAAACAATTTTTTCTTTTTTAATAACAAAAAATTGCCCGTTTAACTGATTGCTCAGGGTGATCAAGTATAACGATATCCCAAATACTTGATCACCCTGATCCAAATCTGTTCAGGTATTTAGGAGTTAAGGTGAATAAACTCACATACACCATATACTTACATACATAATTAAGTACATGAAAAAATATTACAGACCTTGTTTTGCGCAGTCCTGTAAAAAGTACTCACCACAGTGGTGGTGAGTACTTTTTGCAAAAAGGAGTGCCTTTCTTGTCTCTGAGATGCAACAGTGTCTAAAATTACTGTTAGATTTTTCAAGCATCTGGCCTAAACTATGAGTTCTTACTTACTTCAACCGTGGCCTATTTTTGGGCCCAACTAAGAGTTGTTAAACTATGCTGGCAAAATTAACTTTATAAATCATATGCTTTCTGTTACAGCTGATGATAAATCAAGATTGATAAGTGGGAAAAACGGTGCCCAGTCTGCAATAATCCACCAAATGCCTACATTAGACCTGGAGCCGGATCAAAAAGAAGACATCACAGATCAAACTAAGGGGAAAAATCAAGAAAGTAAACCAGATAACGAGAAAGATGGTGATAATGGTAAGCCTCAAAGTTACAGCCCGGGCTGGCCAGGTTTTGAACCCGGGAGCTTTTGTTTATATGCCACGCTATAAACAACCGAGCCACTACTGCTTCTTTTCTAATTTGATCTCTATCAAGTCATAGACAATGCTCAGTCAATATAAGAATCGAACTAAAATATCTTTTCTTACCTCATTTATCTATTAGTTAAATAATTATTACACCTACATCATAAACATTTAAATCTACGACTTTCATATAATTGCTATGAAATATATATCTGTCTTGAACCAAATCCCATGTACATTCTGAAAAAACGTTTGTTAAATGACACTTTATAGTCTTAAATCTTTACCCTAACAGGTAAAATACTCTCTAAAGATAAGGAAAAGTCGGAAGATAAGAGTGAAATTGAAGAAGTGGAAAGAATAGAAGAAGGGGCGGAGCCTCGTTGGGTTGAGACGTCGGACGGACAAATAGAGGCCGAAGACCCTGACGATTACTTGATATATCTAGAAGATATATTAAAGAGGATACACAAGTAAGTTTTCGCGATATCGTCTGCGTAAAACTTCACCCCCTATTTCACCCCCTTAGGGGTTGAATTCTAAAAATCTTTTCTTAGTGCTTACTTCATGAAAGGACCCCTATACTAAATTCAAGTTTCTACACAGAGCAGTTTCGGTTGCGCGTTGATATATAAAATTAGGGAGTCAATCAGGTTTGCCTTTTATATGTACATATATATTTAATATTTACCATATTTCTTCAAACTCAAATCGTTTTCCAAGTTGCATCCCCAGGTATTTATGATGTGTCGAAGCCTGGAGTCTGAATTTACTGTAATATGAAATGGCAAAGTTTTTACTGCTGTCAGCCTTTCTTATGCCAAGCTCCATGAGAAGCTCCAAAACTGCAGATCCTTGAACTAGTTCAGTCCATAAATGAGACACAATAGTAAAACAATTGAAACAGGCCAGTTATAGGCTGTGGAACTGTAAAGCAGTTAATTCGGCAAATGCCTGCGCTGTGTGAATCAAACAGACCCCGTTTGATAGTCTAACGTTGGCCATTACACCAGGGTGGCCATCTATTAAATTTTCCTTCCCATCAAACTAAAATCTATGATATGGTAAAACATGTTGTGATTCTTTAAATGCAAATATGGTAATAGCTGGATATTATAACGAGGTGTTTCCGCCTCGTACTTATAATAAACCGTTGATATAGCCAGCTTACAGAATACGAGCATCATACGACGTATTTCAATAAATTTGCGATTACCAGACGTAAATTGAGCAAATGTAATTGGTGTAAAGAAAAGGACCAAGTTCATAAAATACAACAATACGATCCAATATCATAAGGACCGTATTAATAACAAATGAATTGAAAATAAAATTATCAATATAATATATACAACTTTTTTACTTAATTTTCAGGCATTTTTACGACCTCTACGACAAAGCAGAAAATAAGCAGATCCCAGACCTCAAAGTAGTCATACCTGAAGTGAAAAGCGAAGTGCTAGCTGGCGCTAGTTTGGTATTCAGTGGTTTAGTACCCACTCATCAAAGATTGGAAACGTCCCGGGCGTATCTGGTTGCGAGGAGTTTAGGCGCTGAAGTGACGCAAGACTTTACGGAAAATACGACGCATTTGGTTGCTGTAAGATCAGGTAATTCATTATTTTCATTAGATTTAACATCTAGTTAATTCAGTGGTTTAGTGCCGCCGCACCAGAGATTGGAGATCTCCCGGGCGTATCTGGTGGCCAGGAGTTTAGGCGCTGAAGTGACGCAGGACTTTACAGAAAATACGAAGCATTTGGTTGCTGTAAGATCAGGTAATTCAGTATTTTCATTAGATTTAAAATCTAGTTAATTCAGTGGTTTAGTACCAATGCATCAGAGACTGAAGACCTCGCGGGCGTATCTGGTGGCCAGGAGTTTAGGCGCTGAAGTGACGCAGGACTTTACAGAAAATACGACGCATTTGGTTGCTGTAAGATCAGATAATTCAGTATTTTCATTACATTTAAAATCTAACTACTTAGTGCGGATTTGATTTGAAGCAATTGGTCCTAACCACATATACTTTGGGTGGTCACGGAGTAGGGGGGGGGGCTAAAAATATGGGTACACTAAGGTCCAATAAGCAGTTATAGAATAACATTTTGTTTCTATAACAGCTCCATTGTCCCGACGATTCAGTGCTGCCAACTGATAGTAAACATATCAGAAAACCATAATTTACTAGTTGATCCAAGAGTTTTTGCAAGTATCTCTAAAATTTTTCAGGAACTGCAAAAGTAAACACCAGCAGGCGACTGGGCGAAGGCAAAGCGACCAAACTTCACGTCGTGACGCCAGAGTGGTTGTGGACGTGTGCTGAGAGGTGGGAGCGCGTTGACGAGAGATTGTACCCTTTACAACGAGGCGGACAGGTACAGTATTTTTTCAAAGTGATGTATCATGATTCATGATACCCACAATAAGGTTAAAACTATGATATGGGATAGTACCTCAACTACATAAACTATATTTTATAACAAATACATATATATAGCTAAACATCCAAGATCTGACTTGAGGGGATTGAGTGCAAGACCTCTAGGCAGATACTGACAAAGAAACATACTTGAGTGAACAGTCTCTATAACTCTAATCTACAATTAGATTTGCTTTGCTACTCCTATTTTTTTGGTGTTGATAAAACTTTTCAACAAGTATTTTGCAAATAAATGAGAATATATAGTAACTGTTGGTGTGCGCCCACAGAGCAGCAGCCGGCGGCCGCCCGCGCACTGCAGCTCGCCGCCGCCCGCGCCGCTGCCCGCCGCGCGCAAGCGCACGCCCTCCGGCCGCTTCATGGACACGCTCAACCCGCTGCTGTCCTTCTCCAGCGACGACATCGCTGACATGGACCGCGAGGTAAGCGCCCAGACCACCTCCTGCGGAATGTTGGGCATGCCAAGCCTACAGCTCGCCGCTGCCCGCGCCGCTGCCCGCCGCGCGCAAGCGCACGCCCTCCGGCCGCTTCATGGACACGCTCAACCCGCTGCTGTCCTTCTCCAGCGACGACATCGCTGACATGGACCGCGAGGTAAGCGCCCAGACCACCTCCTGCGGAATGTTGGGCATGCCAAGCCTACAGCTCGCCGCTGCCCGCGCCGCTGCCCGCCGCGCGCAAGCGCACGCCCTCCGGCCGCTTCATGGACACGCTCAACCCGCTGCTGTCCTTCTCCAGCGACGACATCGCTGACATGGACCGCGAGGTAAGCGCCCAGACCACCTCCTGCGGAATGTTGGGCATGCCAAGCCTACAGCTCGCCGCTGCCCGCGCCGCTGCCCGCCGCGCGCAAGCGCACGCCCTCCGGCCGCTTCATGGACACGCTCAACCCGCTGCTGTCCTTCTCCAGCGACGACATCGCTGACATGGACCGCGAGGTAAGCGCCCAGACCACCTCCTGCGGAATGTTGGGCATGCCAAGCCTACAGCTCGCCGCTGCCCGCGCCGCTGCCCGCCGCGCGCAAGCGCACGCCCTCCGGCCGCTTCATGGACACGCTCAACCCGCTGCTGTCCTTCTCCAGCGACGACATCGCTGACATGGACCGCGAGGTAAGCGCCCAGACCACCTCCTGCGGAATGTTGGGCATGCCAAGCCTACAGCTCGCCGCTGCCCGCGCCGCTGCCCGCCGCGCGCAAGCGCACGCCCTCCGGCCGCTTCATGGACACGCTCAACCCGCTGCTGTCCTTCTCCAGCGACGACATCGCTGACATGGACCGCGAGGTAAGCGCCCAGACCACCTCCTGCGGAATGTTGGGCATGCCAAGCCTACAGCTCGCCGCTGCCCGCCGCGCGCAAGCGCACGCCCTCCGGCCGCTTCATGGACACGCTCAACCCGCTGCTGTCCTTCTCCAGCGACGACATCGCTGACATGGACCGCGAGGTAAGCGCCCAGACCACCTCCTGCGGAATGTTGGGCATGCCAAGCCTACAGCTCGCCGCTGCCCGCGCCGCTGCCCGCCGCGCGCAAGCGCACGCCCTCCGGCCGCTTCATGGACACGCTCAACCCGCTGCTGTCCTTCTCCAGCGACGACATCGCTGACATGGACCGCGAGGTAAGCGCCCAGACCACCTCCTGCGGAATGTTGGGCATGCCAAGCCTACAGCTCGCCGCTGCCCGCGCCGCTGCCCGCCGCGCGCAAGCGCACGCCCTCCGGCCGCTTCATGGACACGCTCAACCCGCTGCTGTCCTTCTCCAGCGACGACATCGCTGACATGGACCGCGAGGTAAGCGCCCAGACCACCTCCTGCGGAATGTTGGGCATGCCAAGCCTACAGCTCGCCGCTGCCCGCGCCGCTGCCCGCCGCGCGCAAGCGCACGCCCTCCGGCCGCTTCATGGACACGCTCAACCCGCTGCTGTCCTTCTCCAGCGACGACATCGCTGACATGGACCGCGAGGTAAGCGCCCAGACCACCTCCTGCGGAATGTTGGGCATGCCAAGCCTACAGCTCGCCGCTGCCCGCGCCGCTGCCCGCCGCGCGCAAGCGCACGCCCTCCGGCCGCTTCATGGACACGCTCAACCCGCTGCTGTCCTTCTCCAGCGACGACATCGCTGACATGGACCGCGAGGTAAGCGCCCAGACCACCTCCTGCGGAATGTTGGGCATGCCAAGCCTACAGCTCGCCGCTGCCCGCGCCGCTGCCCGCCGCGCGCAAGCGCACGCCGTCCGGCCGCTTCATGGACACGCTCAACCCGCTGCTGTCCTTCTCCAGCGACGACATCGCTGACATGGACCGCGAGGTAAGCGCCCAGACCACCTCCTGCGGAATGTTGGGCATGCCAAGCCTACAGCTCGCCGCTGCCCGCGCCGCTGCCCGCCGCGCGCAAGCGCACGCCCTCCGGCCGCTTCATGGACACGCTCAACCCGCTGCTGTCCTTCTCCAGCGACGACATCGCTGACATGGACCGCGAGGTAAGCGCCCAGACCACCTCCTGCGGAATGTTGGGCATGCCAAGCCTACAGCTCGCCGCTGCCCGCGCCGCTGCCCGCCGCGCGCAAGCGCACGCCGTCCGGCCGCTTCATGGACACGCTCAACCCGCTGCTGTCCTTCTCCAGCGACGACATCGCTGACATGGACCGCGAGGTAAGCGCCCAGACCACCTCCTGCGGAATGTTGGGCATGCCAAGCCTACAGCTCGCCGCTGCCCGCGCCGCTGCCCGCCGCGCGCAAGCGCACGCCCTCCGGCCGCTTCATGGACACGCTCAACCCGCTGCTGTCCTTCTCCAGCGACGACATCGCTGACATGGACCGCGAGGTAAGCGCCCAGACCACCTCCTGCGGAATGTTGGGCATGCCAAGCCTACAGCTCGCCGCTGCCCGCGCCGCTGCCCGCCGCGCGCAAGCGCACGCCCTCCGGCCGCTTCATGGACACGCTCAACCCGCTGCTGTCCTTCTCCAGCGACGACATCGCTGACATGGACCGCGAGGTAAGCGCCCAGACCACCTCCTGCGGAATGTTGGGCATGCCAAGCCTACAGCTCGCCGCTGCCCGCGCCGCTGCCCGCCGCGCGCAAGCGCACGCCCTCAGGCCGCTTCATGGACACGCTCAACCCGCTGCTGTCCTTCTCCAGCGACGACATCGCTGACATGGACCGCGAGGTAAGCGCCCAGACCACCTCCTGCGGAATGTTGGGCATGCCAAGCCTACAGCTCGCCGCTGCCCGCGCCGCTGCCCGCCGCGCGCAAGCGCACGCCCTCCGGCCGCTTCATGGACACGCTCAACCCGCTGCTGTCCTTCTCCAGCGACGACATCGCTGACATGGACCGCGAGGTAAGCGCCCAGACCACCTCCTGCGGAATGTTGGGCATGCCAAGCCTACAGCTCGAGGATAGTTAAGTCAAAGTTTCTGAGAAAAGAACAACAATAGAAAGTAATCTAGACCAACTGAACCTACCCAGTCCAATACACCTTTGTTTTAGTGTTAAAATAAATAAAGCCTTATGTCTTTAATTTACAATCAATACTTGGTGTAATAAATAAAAAAAAATGAAAATTTCTTTACAGGTTGAAGACATCTTCAACGAATCGGATGAAAGTTCGTCAGACGAATCAAAACCAATGGAGGATGACTTGGATGATGAAGAGAATCCTCCTGAAGATAGGTTAATTTCTGTGGAGACGGAAGAGGACACGCAAGATAGGTAGGTTATCCTGTCAGTACGAATTAGGAATCGAAAAATTAAGATATATTCTAGTTACGAAAATCGTTATGAGTTTCTTGCAAGGAACTACCAAGTGGTATTGGCCTGATTATAGCTGAATAATGCACTCAACTTGGCCGTGTGGGTGCCCAGCAGAGTAGAATAGGACCACTCAAACTCTTCCCATTGATGTTGTAAAAGGCGTCTTAGGAATCACAAGCTAAACAAAGCTTAGATGATAACTCAGAATAGTAAAATCTCCAAAATGAGTGATCTGTCATTTTTTTAAGCATCGAACTGTGTCCAAAGACGCGGTATAATCCCCCGCGCCCGCGCGTTTCACACCCGCTTAGTGTTGCTAGATTATAAGTTTTTAACATACACTTGGGGAAAAATATAAATATTTGTGTAATTGTTTGAATTAAGTTAATGCGATATTTTTGAACCAAGAATATAATATATAACGTCTAAATCCTATAAAATAATATTTAGTTATTTTAAAAAAAAATCTTCCATGCTGGTTTGGGAGAAAGGAAAAAACATAGAATATACCAGCTTCTTTTCTTCCCGCGCAGACCGTAAAAGCCAGTCAAGGGATTGAGCAAAAATCTAAGGAATCACGTCAATAGGCGATGCGGCTAGCAACCCATCACTATTTTGATTCCACTTTCCACCTTTACTCCTACTATGATTCTAAAAGTGGCCAAGTCTTATGACTTTCGGCTCTGTCTATCCGACGATATTTCCTGGGAACCACATTAACAACACCTGAGTTAATTTGTTAGTTTTATATGCCCAATTGTTTGTGTTATTGTGCCAAGTAATTTCTGATTAGTGCCTCCCTTATATAATATGTTACTGGCCAAACCCGATTTTAAGACAAACTATTTTGCCATAAATCTTTAGGGCAAACTAGTTTGGCCTAAGATTTACTGATTCCTGAGTATTTTTTCAAATTGTTTAGTTGCTATTGGTGGGTAAAGATGACTAAAAAGACCTCATTTTTGAAATCAAGATGGTGGACCCAATTTTTTATGCGAAATCGACATATGTGTAGTTGTGTAGGTTTTTCGAAGTGTAGAATTCGAAGAGGTGACTTCACATGAAAAATTGACATGAGTGTCGTTTTATAGGTTTTTTCGGGTGTTGGAATAGAAGACGGGGATGCGACATTTCATCAAAAATCGACATAGGTGTCATTTTATAGGTTTTTTTCGGGGTGTAGTTTTCAAAATTGGCGTTATTTATGGAATCCAAGATGACGAACGCGACATTTCGTCTTTTTAAGTGTAGATTTCGAAAATTACCTCTGTTTTGGGAGAGTTCCAAACTGGCGCGAAAAGTCACATTCGTCATTTTGGATTCTTAAATTGACTTCATTTTCAAAACCTTCTACCCGAAAAACCCATATATAACACTAATGTCAATTTTGTATGAAAGGTCGCGTTCGCCATCTTAGATGCTAAAATTGACGTCATTTTCGAAATCTACACCAAGAAAAACCAACACAATGACACCCATATCGATTTACACGAAATGTCGCATCCGGCATCTTGGATTCCAAAAATAACGTCATTTTCGAAATCTACACCCCGAAAACCTATGAAATTACACCCATGTATATTTTTAATAACAAATCACCTCCGCCATCTTGTATTTCAAAACTAACGTCATTTTCGAAATCTACTTCCCGATAAACCTGTAAAACGACACCCATGTAAATTTTTCATGAGAAGTCGCCTCCGCCATCTTGGATTCTAAAACGACGTTATTTTTGAATTCTACACCACAAAAACCTATAAAACTGAATCTGAATGCTCTCTACATACACGTGTACCCCGTGGAAGGTAAAATCCTTTATTTTGAAGAATTGTGGTTCTTATGTCAACATGAATTCGTTGAAGATTGGTGTTGGTGCAATCAGCAAAAATACATAACTGTGTATTAAGTGGTGCTCTGGAATATCCAGGAACTTCAATCGTTTGCGGTCTACTAACTTGCACTTGTTGGTCTCGCATATTTTCATTAATAATAAGATCTGATTCAGATTCCTCTGTATTGCCTCCTTGCGATGAATCATGCTCTAATACTTGATCATCTGCATGTTGTTCAAGTAGGTCTGGTGCAACTTCTGCTTGTTGATCTCTTGAGACATAGCGCTGAGCTCGAAAAAAGCATGGTCGACATATCCGTTCATCGCCACCAAACTGTAAAATACAAAATATAGGCTTAATCAATATATTTGTATACGTATTAGCTCCATATATAGGTAAAAAATAATTAAAACACATCGTAGTACCTAGATAAATCTAACTGGGTAAATTGATTTAATTATTTATTTTTTAGTAAATATGAAATCATTTCCTCTTTTACTTGACTTACGAACATATAGCAAGTCTCAAACATATAGTAATCACTAAAAAAAGTGGCACGTACTGCATCTTATTGCATTTATGCCGGTTTGGGAGCAAGCGGAAGAAACACAAGTACTAATCTTCTTTGACACTCAAAAGATAATCAAGGTAAAGGGGAAAATATAACCAGTGGCCAGTTTTCAATAAGTTAGGAATGGCTTTGTGACGAGTGAGATCGCTTTAAGATATGTACTTCAAACAAAATATAATTGACACTGGGATATTGTACCTACATGAAATAATGTTTGACACAACAGTCCCTGAGTTTATCACGTTTTAACAAACCAACTGTTTTTTAATATTAGTGTAAATAAGAAAGTTAAACAATTAATAATTATATAAGAAATGTCATCACTTACCTCAAGAATGTTAATAACTTCAATGCAGTATGCCATTAAACATGGGTTTTGCTCCATCAGTTGAGCCGTTAACACCATAGATCTCCTGCGAGTGCCGCCAATGCGGTTCAAACTTCGATGGCAGCCAACACACGATGCTCTATCTGCATCCATATTGTTTTAAAGTCCAAATCACTACAGCAAACTCTTAGTCCAGTTAGTAATGCCAGGTCACAAAATAAGATAATAAAGAGAGAGTCCAAAAACAAAGCAAAGGTCGTGGTAATCAAAAGTATATAACGCACTTGCACACACTCAACACAAAGGTTAAACGGGAAGTGAATCCTGCCTGCGCCTGCACCTCTTTCCTTCACCCCTCCACTCCACCCTGCTCGATTTTCAAAGCCTAACCGAGTCAGGTAAATGAACCCTGCGCTGTGATTGGATGAACGCGACCGGTAGCGGGCCTTTCAACTTTCTAGGAACTTCCCATTGTTTGTTTACTTAACGCACTAAACCCAAGTCGATTTTTCATGAAAAGTCTCGTCCCTCAATATGTATTCCAAAAATGACGTTACTATGGTGCTCGACGCCCCCTTAAAGCTACTAAAAAGATTTTAATAATATTCAAATTCAGTTCTTCCTAGGCCAAACTAGTTTATCCTAAAGATTTCATGACAAACCTAGTTTATCCTAACACGCGTAGGACAGATTGTCTTGAAATCGGGTTTGGCCGGTAACATAAATATATAATGAAAACCTTAACTTACAATACTTCGTCGTCGTCGTCATCAGGTCTTTTTCAGTCTCCACTGCAGGAGCACGACCCTCTCTGACTATCAGAGCCGTATATAAGCCAGGGCAGTCAGAGGATTTGGCCTACACTCTCCACGCTGGCCAGACGGGTTGGAGAGGTGTCTTTGATATTTTAAAGCTTTGTTACGCTTATGTTCCCTACAATACTTACCTACACTTTATTAAATAGCTAAATTGACTAAATGCATGATGCCTTAAAACATAATAATCAGTTATATTATAGTATACTACTGCCATAAATTTAATCATAAAATAAAGTTTTTCTCACATACTGGGTAAAAATATTTTATGGAACAGCAACACTTTACAATGAACGTCATATGGACTGGACATTGTCTTTGGAAAAATATTATTTGTAAAATTAAATCTGTAAATGATTTAAATAGCTCGTAAATTTTCTAATTATACGTGAAATGTGATCCCGTCATTTTTGTTGTTACGTCTAGTTGCATTTCTGCATGTGGGAACCGCACACAACGGCATAATTAAATTAAAATTGAAGAGCGCCGACACGTTAGCCGGCCGCCATGACAAATGTCAATTGACAATCCATGAGCGTATCTCAGGTCATTTGAGCGTATCTTTTTCTTCCTCAGTTTTATACCCCAATGCGGATTCTGGAGATTTACTATTCTGAGGATGATAATAATGAATGCACTCAAAGTACCACTATCAGCGAAGGGAAATAAACATTTTGTGGAGAGACTATGTGATTAATTTTTCTCCCTCTTTTGAACAGGTATCACATTGTATAGGAATGTTTCCTAATGATGCATCCGGGAACACGCTCAGACGATAAAAAAGTATTTTATAGTATTTTATGTAGTCTGCAATTAGTATACAAAAATGTTTTTTATTTCAGATTACAAGATTCACTAGGCTTAGCAACCAGTGATTCTGACACAGGTAAGTTTTAAACTAAAATCCTACCATCTGCTCTCAACTATAGTGCAAAGGTCTATCAGAGGAGTGGATTAAACCTGGTGGTATAAAAATAACATTTTATTAGGAAAGATTTTAACTTCTTTTCTTACTAAAACACTGCTTTAAAATCCTGCGACATCCTCTGTACAAGACATTAACCAGCACCACCTATCATTTTACTCCCAAAAACTATAATTTATAAACTGTTAACGGAACTTTTGTTACGGAAAAGCGACGGAAATTTAAAAATTTCGAATTTGCGGATCATTTGATTTCATTATTTTGAACTTTTAAAATTAGCCCGCTTAATACCTAGGCGATTTCATAGAGCACTGATCAGTACTGAAGCAATTAAACTGGATGAAAAGAAACCTAAATTTAAAATCGTTCCTATTGTTTGACAGAAGACGGTTCCCGCCCCCGGAAGCGGCCGCGTCCGTCGTCGCCGCCCTCCGACGACGAGCCGCCGGACGACGCCGATGATGACAGCTCGTGGAACCTCATGGGGGCGGCGCTGGAGAGGGAGTTCCTGGCACAGGACTGATGCACACAAACGGGCCCATGGCGAAATACAATTCTCTGCTGTAACATGTGTTTTATTTGCGATTTATGCCTACTCTCTATCTACAGTATACAGTATATGTACAGTATCTTCTATCTTCTTCTATATATATAAAACAAAGACGGGTTTGTTACAACACTTATAACTCGAGATCTGCTGAACCAATTTTCATGGTTATTGATTCGTTGGATTTGTCTCCGCCACGAATAGCAGAATACATCTTAAAAACAATGAAAACTCGATCGGTACGAAGTTCGCCGGGTCAGCTAGTTTATAATAAAAACATGCTTATTGGGCATTGCTTTTCGGATCTCTAGGTACCCTGCTTTCGCGTCATCTAACTGAAACTCACTTCCAGCAAAAAGGTGATTCTGATAGAGACCCCTATTACCAAGTACACTCTGAATCAAACTTTATTGCGGCTCGGCTCGGATATTAGTAGCAAGCTGCGCAATACGTGCCCACCTCCCTGCTGAACATAATATTGTACATATGCACATCGACTCGTGCTTCGTTCCGAGCCGCTATAAACTTTGATTCGGACTGTACTTCCCATAAGCATGGCTTATATTGTGTGCATGCGCTGTGAGGGCCCGCACTTAATAATTGTTGCAAATGATACTTAATATTTAGTATATGTTCTAAAAGAATTGTACAACTTGGAATTAGAATTTGTAACAGCCTATTATGGGAGTTATCAGGTAAAATGTTGGGCCCTCAGACCTAACCTATAAATTTTTCAGCCTTTAATATTTAAATAATTGAGCGTGTTTCAGAAAATATCTTTACTTTACGATTTAAGTCTAGTCAAAGCAAGTTTTATGACACTAAGATATTTTACCAATACGCTTTCTTATTTCCTAAATCTGAGTTCAAAATGGGCCCTCATACGGCATACTTCCAAATTTTATTTCATCAATAAAAAAATATCTAGAACATATTGTTGTTCTGAGCTTATGTAATCTTGCTTAGTTGAATTTGTGAAAATTTGTAAAAACAAAACATCCTACACATTCTTTGTTGTTTAAAAGTTATAGCGTTTATAGCCACTTTTTTAACGTTTTTTGACTATTACACAAAAACTACGCAATATGTAACGTGTCTGATATGTTCAGTAATTGTGAAAAAATGTTGTCATAAACTAACACTATGTATAAAATAAAAGGCTCCATTATTTTTGAAAAAATCATTTATATTTATTTCTCACAAAATTATTATGAGTAGGGTAACCACGCCTTCTCATCTTATTTAGGAATTAAATAGGAAAATTGTAACATTACAAGCGAAGCACTACATATTTATAAGTGTCACATGCATAAAATATCCATTATTTAAATCAAAAATCATAAGGTATTAAATCCGTGAAAGTTACAGTTTTATCTCACAGTCTATTCTGGCCCCTGGGTCAACCCCCGGCCTGCCACTTCCAGATTCCGAATCGCCTTAGATAAGGATGTAACCAAGAACGCACTTCGGTGACAATTAGGTAGGTCAAAAAAGGCAAATTTTAAAGAGTTCCCTACTTAAAAAAATAGAATATAGCCTATGATCCTCGCTGATAACTCAGTTTAGCAATACCAACATTTAATGATATTTTACCGGACTGTGATTTGTGGATGGACACCTAGAAGGATTGTTTTTCGCGCGTATGTATATACCTATATATATAAATATATGTATGTAAGTATGTCTGTTCCATTGTTGCTCTCTGTAGCTTAAACGGCTGGATTTGAAGTGTGAGGTGTCATTAGATTCGTATGTTATACTCGGAGTGTCATATGGTATGTAACGATAGCAAAAATCTATACAGTGGACGTTAACCGCAGTAGGGGGTTATTTATTTTTTGAAATAAACCTGTTATTTTTATATGTCTATTTATTATTATTTTTTTATATGTCCATTCAGCTGGGATGATCAATTTGTAAGATCATCGTGACTATGCCGTACTGACCAGGGGTCGCTCCAGATGAGGGAACTCCTCACTGGTTAACAGTAATTTTATATATGCATTCAGCTGGGATAGTCCGTTTGTATGGTCATCGTGACTATGCCGCTGCGACCAAAGTTGGCTCTAAATGACGGAACACCTCTGCGGTTGACAGCACCAACATGTACATTTCTATGCCTTTAGGTTTGCGACTGTAACTATCATAATAACAGTATTCACAAAGACGATTCTATCGTCAACATTGAACAATTCTACATTTAGCGTAAAAGGAAAAAATTGGCCAAGTGCGAGTCGGGCTCGCCCATGAAGGGTAGATTAGCCAAAAACCACTATAATTTTTCGCCAACAAAAATAACTTGTTTTTCATAATGTTTGTATTAATAACAAAGTTATTTTTGCGGTTTATGAAAAAGTGCTATAACTTTTTGGTTTGTACTCAGTACTCAGCTCTGATAGTTTTCCTTTCAACTTCGTTATCCTGTATTTTTGTTTTACGTATCTATGTATAACCGTGTAGCAGATAGAGGGGGGGGGGGACACTTACCTCTGACAAAAATTTGCACTTTAAACCCAAATATTTTAGAAACTGATACCTAAATTGAAAAAAATGACCTATTCAACAATACCCCACACGATAGGTTAATAGAGAAAAATAAAAATTACTCCAACTTTACTTGTACGGGACCTATACTAAAAAAAAAAATTCAGTATTTTTTCAACTACTTTTTTGGCCTGATTAATTATACATACACATACCAAATTACAGCTTTCTAGTTATAGTCTCTGAGTAAAACCGCGGACGGACAGGCAGACAGACAGACAGACAGACATGGCGAAACTATAAGGATTCCTTGTTTACTACGGAACCCTAACCTTGTGGCTAACCAACTTTTATATGGCCTACCATTTTTTTCTCAAATTTATTTTGTTTTGTACCATTATTTTCTTTGATTTAAGTATTGGGTTTTATAACATATGTGTTAACAAAAAAATATATAGGTACATATCAAACTACGTTCTACTAGGGAAAGTCCAAAGACAGAAAAAAAGTATGGTCACCCTACCTACAGAAAATTATGTAGACTTAAATATTTTTGATATTTTTTAAATTTCTATTGATTTATCATATTTACAGATAATACAATACAAACACTTCATCAAAATCATTTTTTCACAATTACTGAACATATCAGACACGTTACATATTGCGTAGTTTTTGTGTAATAGTCAAAAAACGTTAAAAAAGTGGCCGTCTGAGAGCCCGAATTTTGATAACGCTATAACTTTTAAACAACAAAGAATGTGTAGAATGTTTTGTTTTTACAAATTTTCACAAATTCAACTAAGCAAGATTACATAAGCTCAGAACAACAATATGTTCTAGATATTTTTTTCTGAGATTTTTTTATTGATGAAATAAAATTTGGAAGTATGCCGTATGAGGGCCCATTTTGAACTCAGATTTAGGAAATAAGAAAGCGTATTGGTAAAATATCTTAGTGTCATAAAACTTGCTTTGACTAGACTTAAATCGTAAAGTAAAGATATTTTCTGAAACACGCTCAGTTATTTAAATATTAAAGGCTGAAAAATTTATAGGTTAGGTCTGAGGGCCCAACATTTTACCTGATAACTCCCATAATAGGCTGTTACAAATTCTAATTCCAAGTTGTACAATTCTTTTAGAACATTTACTAAATATTAAGTATCATTTGCAACGATTATTAAGTGCGGGCCCTCACAGCGCATGCACACCTTATATTATCACGTCACGACGCTGTGCCGGGTATTAGAAACCATGCTCGTCGACACGGGCTCTTAGTCGTAAAACTAACAGAGAAGGCATACGTTGCAGGCGTGGGTATCTAAGATAGGATTTTAAGCTTTATTGTCATACTTAAAACGAACAATATTGCAAAGTAAAAATTTGGCACCTTTGCCCGCTCGTGGCATCGGTAACTAGCGACTAAGTTTTTTCTCGCGACGTTGGTGTGCATGACAAGAAGGCTTAAAATTCTATCAGTGTCCCACATCTGCGCCGTGCCTTCGCCGTATGACTTCTGTGAGTTTAGGCTCAAATCACAAAGAGTGAAATTTTGAACCACTCATTTTCATTACTATAAGGCTCAATTCGCACCGAGATGGAAGCGGCCGGCTCGGAAGAGAAGGCCAGCGACTTCTCGCGCCCGCGCGCGACTCGGCACCCTATTCCTATGCCTATACCAGCGCCCGCTCCCACCCGCTAGAGCAGTAGTGCGCGGACGCCGCTGGAGTGGTCGCGAAGTCGCGAGTATTCCCGCGCCGTTTTCAACTTTTTCAAGCAATTCCTTGTATTATAGTCATCGCGATAAAGTCTAAAATGATATGACACTGAAATTGCTCTCCGCTTCCCTTCCGCGCGCTTCCATCCCGGTGTGAATTGAGCCTAAGCATCGCTTGGTAAAAATACTGATGATAAATGATGCTTCGCTCGACATCGCTGTCGACGGTATCCTCGGTACATACACACAAGTTAAGATTTTTTGTAAACTGTGTTTAGGAATAGGTAGGGCGAGCGCCTTCTCTGCCGCTGCCATCTTGATATGATGTTTTAGTAACATGCAACATAACAAGTTCCACAGGCACAATTTTTGCCCTGAATCTCTTAAACCTACTGAAACGATTATGAAGGAACTCCTAATATTCTTGTATAGTTTTGGAGAAATATATGATATGATTGTATGTTAGAAGCCGCAATAATTGAAATGTCAAAATAGGTGTAGCAAGTAGTAGTAGATGGACTCAGCATGCCATTTGTGGCGATCTATGGGGGAGGCCTATATCCAGCAGTGGACATCCCCGGCTAATAGATAGAAGTAGTAGTGGCACCATAATGCAAGTTTTGAAGCAAGTCAGGTTTGTGTAGTGACACAAATGTACTACGTAGTATAGTGATAGTATGTAGTACATATATCTCCATGATGTGAAAATATCTAATATTGTATGAGGTGGTATAGGAAAAAGATATGCATTAGAAACCCAAATGGCTGCCAAGTCTCATAAAAGTTAAAAACTGAACCTCAGAATAACACTAATTAGGTTACTATAGGACTAAGGGTACTATACTATAGGACCTACGAAGTCTCTGGCTGTCAATTTACCTACATAAGTGGAAACTACAATCACAAAGATAATCTTTGTGATTGAATGCAATACTGCCATACTTGTTGCTATGCTATGCACTATTAGATGTAAAGGAATTTACAAATACATAATTGAACTACCTAAAAATATTTATTAACTAAATAATTATATTATAGTAACTACAAATTATTAAACTAAATTGCATAGGGATCGTTTTCATCAAACACATGGTACTTTGTGTATGTTGGCTTGGCAGTGAAGTCTTTCTTTCCCTCTTGCCAGCCTCTTGCAGGAGCTTTAGTGTAATCAAATGTAGAATCTCTCTTGCCATACAACTCTGCTTCTTTCTCAATGTCTTCTCGGTATCTTTCCTTTGCTACTTTTTTGCCTGTGATTGGATCTGTGACATCACCCATTGGGTACACAACTTCTTTTACTTCATGGGTGATGAGCTTAGTTAATTTCTGTGGCAATGCTTGAATCAGAACAATGTCTCCAGTTTTGCATAACTTTTCCGGATCATAACAGTAGTAAAATTCATCTTTTCTAAAATACTGCAACAAAAATATTCTGTTAGATTATGTTTTAGACTGCAAATTTAATTAAATTATAAAGGTTAATAAAATACAAACCATCAGTAAATTCTCATCCAATTCTAACCTCTTCACTCTAATTTTAGCAGCATTTTGTTTAACGGTAGGTACACATTGACCCAAAAGAAGAAATTTCCTAGCAGCGTCCGCTAAACTTTTTGCCATTTTCTTGATAACACTGACTATATAAAACAAGAATAAATATTTTAGATTATTCACTTCACAAGTTCAGAAAACAATCTTTTTGATTAGTTTACCTTACCGATTTGACACTGACGTATGTATGAATGAATTAAAAAAAAGATGACGGCAAAGTACATCGATGGCAAAGGGCGAAAGCGAAATCCGATCTTTAGGACATTGTCTAATCATCTGTGCTGTGAGTCCGGTGACCGGTCATCATCATCATTTCGTGTAGGTGACACGGTCAGTCGACCGACGACCATGCACACTCTGGTGTCAGAGTTCTGCGGAACCGCCTCTCGGCCTCTGACGTGGTTCCTTTAACGACTACCAGATGGCAGCCGGGACCACCGGCTTAACGTGCCTTCCGAAGCACGGAATCATCTTTCTTATCAGACAATCAGGTGATTCATGCCTGCGATGTCCTAACCAAACTGGAAACAACTTAACAAAGTATGCTTACCGTGGGAATCGAACCCACGCTCCCCGGGTCAAAGACAATATAATACTAACGGGTCTACAAGGCGAACGCCTTAACCACTGGACCACGGAGGCAGTGAAGGTTGGGTATGTTTTTACATTATTTACGCAATACATACATGTATAATAAGTAGTGGATTGCATGTTTTAAATCCAATGACTTTACTGACGATAGCCCCGAAAGAACACTTCTTGTACACAATCATCGATGATCGACTATCATCGCGATGATTCATTGTGGGCTTGATCTGCAGTACAGTATTGGAATGTGCACACATTCCCTGATATCCCGGCCCGGAGCCGCGATGGCCTTGACCTGGAAATGTGTGAACAGTGATTCTTTTATTCAGTAATTATCAATTTTACCGTGACTTCCTCCGCGTAAATTATAGCCTTTGTCATCTGCAGACAAAATAACTTAGAATTTTGAAAATCAACCGAACCAAAGACAATGTAATACTAACGTAATAGACTGCCCACCTCATACAAAAATATTGGACCAAATTAAGGTTGCGAAAAGCAGGCGAATGTATGGCGCAGGAGAGTTGCTTGCTACTCGATACTAGATGGCGGTAATCTGCGTTAGCCTTTAACTTACTAAACATACGGTGTCATTTTAAAATATTATGCCTAAAATATTGTTTTGATTTTTAATAAGATATATTTTGTGAATCATGTTTTTATATTCTCATAATACGGTAGCGCCATCTATGCGAATCTCTGAGAACAAATCGTACGATTAAGGCGTTGAGACCACATGACCAAACAAACTTTTTATAAAATCTTTCCTTCCACTTATTAGTAAAGATTAGCAAAATATATGGAACAAAAATGGTAAATTGTGGGTAAAATAAAGATATGAAACTCTGAGCTTTTGCGAGTTAAACAGTAATGTACAGTGAATCGTCGCGATGATAGTTATCCTAGAAGACACGCTCTCTAATCTGAGAGCTGATAATCGGCGATTAAGAGGAGGCATAAAATAATTTTATTTGTTGTTAGTTATGGTCCACAGAGTCTGCTCTAACTCTCAGCTGCCTACCTAAAACGTATTACACGCGCACATTTCGTCATTGCCATTTCACTGGACAGGGGCAGAGAAAGATGTAAAGTCTTTTACTTTACATCTTCTTACTGGTTCAACTCTTCTCACTCTCATAGAGGTACATCCTACTCTGTTGAATGAAAATATTAAATTGTGTGTACTTACAACATTTTACACCAAGCCAACTAGGGTATGGATGGTGCTTTGAACGTTTTGTACTACAACCACAGAAAGATTCACTGTGGTTGTTTCCCATGCAGGATTCACGTGGCTGCACACTTGTCTAGTGTATTAAAAATATAAATAAAACCAAAATACTTATAAGAATATATTATATTAGTAGCATCCTTAAATACAAAATGAAAGAGTTTAATTAAAATCCTGTTTATCCATACATTAAACTTGTGTAAACTCCAATCACAAAAAGCACCTATGCCACAATTTATTGGCCATTTAAAATTTACTTACCAGTACAACATTATATCACTAGGATATCTCAAGTACATAACAATATTTTGACCATCACCAATAACATAGCTTTAGACAAAAAACTTCAGTACCATGCCATACTATGCAGGTACTAGTTTTGTTATTGGTTTGAACAAAGTTATCAAAGCTGCGATGGAAGACAATGCACCAAGAGTGCCAACTGCACTAGGACTCAATTTCGTGAACCCTAATGCAGTTAATGGAATAAACAAATCACAAGAGTTTTTCACAGTATCTATAAACACATCTTTATGGCAATTCACTAATGCATAAATATATTTAGCACTGGATGAGAAGTCAAATTCCTTGGCAGAAGCGTTTATTATTTCTGATGGTTTCAAAAACGTTGATTTGTTCAATTCCAATATTTGTAGGATTTCATATAAGTCTCTTGTTAAGTTAGCAATAATGGAAAGTAGCCAGAATTTGTTTGCTGTGCGGTTCCAACTATCAGTGTCTGTTTTTAGGAAACCGCTTCTTGTTAACCAAACTATGTGGTCAGCGTACAAGTATAAGGCTTGAGCCAGCTTGCTTGTAGTTAGGGTGAGCCTTAAAATGGGGTCCTCGATGTTCATACTGTCCAAAGCTGTATAGCAGAAATCTATGCATCTTCCCAGCCTCAATACTGTAAAAATTGTCATAATTTTAGAATAAATCATGAAAAAACCCATTTTTTGTCTATATGATAAATAAAATATGACCTAAAGGCTTGGTCCTACAAATTCAGGCTCTATGTTGTCACATTAGTTGTAATAAGATAGGGCCTGAATTTGAAGGTAGGTAGTTCATATCAAGATCCTCAATTATTAAGGATCTTACATGTGAAAGTTTATATAATGCAGTGTTAAATCTCTGGCACAACTTCCCTAAAAAGCATACTCGCCATGGTATCACAGCTGGGGGAAACCATTTTGGTGACATATTCCGTCAAGCTTTCATTGTTTTAGTTATATTGTATTTTTATATGCACCAAATAAACATTTTCTTTCTTTCTTTCTCTATATGGATGTGAAAATGTAAAGAGTTAGTTACATCTTCCCAAATGAACTACTGGATGGATTTACATCAAACAATGCAAAATTATAGCTTACACATCAAAATTGCACACATGCTATAAAATTGCCTGTAAATTATTGAATAAGCTGGTCTCACACAACCAGAGTTCAGCCAGTTACGAGAAGGCCGACGAAGGGATCTCCATTCGTATTCCTAAGGTGCTGCGGCGTCCCATGTCGTTACCGACCGAAGTCCGGCTTCCCAATATAGTCTTAGTATGCATAATTTTACTTACTTTTTCTGAACGATCCAAGGTTAGTCTCCAAGTTTTTGATTCTATCTACTGAATATTTGTTTGCATTCCTAGTCTCTAACTGATGCCACACGAGACGACTAGTATACTGTATTAATCTGAAAAATTATTTAAATTATTGACTTTAGAATTAAAGTAAGTAATGGGAATAATTGTAGTTTTAACAGCACATTACATACACGCACCTTGCTAACTTGTCTCGGCCATTGGACTGATTGTTAACTTTTAGAATTATATCCATTGTATTCAACTTACAAAACAGAAACACCAAATAATATATATTTACTGGACTCTTGTCTACAAATTATTCTTGATGAAAAAGCGACAAAACCGGTACATAATTGTTTTCCAAACACGAATTTTTAAAGCCTATTTGATCAATTTAATGGCTTTTGAACTTTGATTTCAGAATTTTATTGAAATCTTTGGTTTGTTTACAAAAAATATGTGTCAGACTTAGAGTATTCTTTGGTGTCAGACTCAGATGATGGATGTTGACAAGTCGGAATAGTCCATTGCGCAGTATGAAAATCGTGTACTATTTTAGCGCGGCCGCATATTATCAGAAATTTCTAACAGAAAAATTCTGACGCTCGCCGGAAGCACCCCGCATACTAACAGAAATTTTGATCCGGCAGCTTTTGAGCCCAGTCGTGTTTCATCTGTATGCTTACGCACATCTACTTATATGAATGAAGATACGTATGTTATTGCTCTTAGAGCTTTTTTTATTTAAATAAAACAAATCGACCAAGTGCTAGTCGGACTTAAACTTAAAGTCGCTCCCTAGCTAAGTCTCTGTGTATTTTATTCTGGTCATTTTCAACATCGCGTTCCACAAACATAGATATTTTTCCACATCGGCAATTAAATCTTGATTTAACTCATTTTCGTCAAGAACGTAGGTTCCTAAAATACAACAAACACGTGTGCAGCGTACGGCGGCGGACGGTAAACAGCAAGTAAACTGACGCGTACGCGAATTTCTGATAGTGTGCGGGGCCTAGTACAAAATGTATGGAAAACACGCCTTCCGCAATTTCTATCAGAAAAAATTCTGACGTCCGGCTAAGAGCGGCCGCATATTATCAGAAATCCCTGTTAGAAAAATTCTGACGCTCGCCGGAAGCTTGCCGGAAGCACCCCGCATACTATCAGAAATTTTGATCCGGCAGCTTTTGAGCCCAGTCGTGTTTCATCTGTATGCTTACGCACATCTACCTATATGAATGAAGATACGTATGTTATTGCTCTTAGCGCTTTTTTTATTTAAATAAAACAAATCGGCCAAGTGCTAGTCGGACTCGCACATGAAGGGTCCCGTACCATTATCTATACAACATTAGACTATCGGGCAAAAACTGCAACGAAAAACATGTTCTTAGTACGACCGCCATTAATATTTATTTAATTTTGATTTAATTATTTATTTTTAAAGCGATGAATAAACAAATAAATATTTTGTGAATATCTGAAGCGTCTACCTGTTGCCGTTATAAATAACGAGCAAAAGATGGCAAAAAAATCACGTTTGTTGTATGGGATCACCCCTTAATTATTACCTATTTTATTTTGATTCTAGTGTTTAGTGTTATAGCGGCAAAAGCAAATAAGTACCTACATCATCTATGAAAATTTTAACTGTATAGTAATCACGGTTTATGAGATACATCCTGGTGACACACGGACATCGAAATCTCGTAATTAGGGTCCCGTTTTACGCTTTGGAACCCTAAAAACCTTTATATTGAAATATGGATTTCAATACTTAATTAATATTTGGCATATTCGCTCCATATCTAAGTCTCTGTGTATTTTATTCTGGTAATTTTCATCATCGCGTTCCACAAACATGGATATTTTTACACATCGGCAATTAAATCTTGAATTAAGCTCATTTTCGTCAAAAACGTAGGTTCCTAAAATACAACCAAACACGTGTGGAGCGTACGGCGGCGGACGGTAAACTGACGCGAATTTCTGATAGTGTGCGGGGCCTAGTACAAAATGTATGGAAAACACGCCTTCCGCCATTTCTAACAGAAAAAATTCTGACGTCCGGCTGAGGTGCCATCCGGCGGGCATCAGAAACGGACGACCCGTTAGAATTTTTCTAACAGTGTGCGGGAGCTAATACAAAATGTATGCAGCGAGTGCCTTCCGGCGAGCGTCAGAATTTTTCTAACAGAAATTTCTGATAATATGCGGCCGCTCTAAAGCTATGGGTTCCCCGACTGCACGATCGTGATCGCACGCTCGTCAGCAAAACGTTGAATGACGTCACCCATACATTTTCTACGGAAACAAGTTTGGGTGGTTTCCCCGGACGGCGTTGTCTACGGTCGTGCACGGCGGCGGTGGTCAAAGTTCACCGCAACAGTGTTCCCAACTGAAAAAATTGCGAGTTTCCAGATTAATTTTTATATGTTTATGTTATCGATTGTCGATTTAGATGACATCTGAATTAAAAAACAAAGAAATAAATAAATATATACCACATGACAAACTGACTGTATTTCTTGAATTTTGGGTAGATCTAATAATAGTTTGTAATAGTTTTAAAGTAAGTATAGCCATTCGATTTGGAAGTTTGCCTGATTAAATATTACTTCAACATGAATGAAACGTATCATTTTACTAAACGAAGTTCTGTGATATTTTCTTCAACTTGGAATGTTATTGAAACAATTAAATATTTTGCAGAATGGATCTGTAGTAATTAGACTAAATTAAATTAAATTATTGTACTCGTTAAGTTGTGACTTTAAGATGAGCAAGAAGATTATTTTGAAATTGTTTCTGCGCCTGTAGAATGGCACACGAGATAACGTTTATCGACTATCGCCATCTTATTTTCCGTAATATTAAAGAGAGATGTAAATAGTTTATCGCGCGATATAATAATACGGCGTCGCGGGTGCCATGCTATGGGTGCTGATGTATTTATGGTATAATTAACATAAATACAACAAGAACAATTGAAAATAATCCAACTTCAAAACACTTTCGTTAAAACTGTTCCATAACTAAGTCTATATACCTAATTTACCTACCTTTTGAAATCCCATTATTATTTTTTGAAATATGCACGAACAAGACAAACATAATATTCATACATAATTACACTTTTGGATTTCGGTACACATGTTAAGAGGCTGCTGGAATAGACTGACGTATAGAAAAGAACTAGATAATTTTGACAATATTACATTACGGTGGGCTACAGTACGGGTAGGTCGAATTAATCTCCTTTTTTAAACTTTGTTTAAATAGTTTTCGAGCGGTTGCTGTCCGCCATGAGCAAAAAAACTTCTTTTTCATGTTAGTGGCCTTGCTACATTTACTTGCCGGGTAAACATAGCACAGTCATAAAACCCAAAGACCACGTTTAGCATGTGTGGGCAGTGGGCATACATACTACTCTATGGGAACCATACGGCCCACTGTTTGAGCACTTAAAAACCCTTATTCCTAAAAATTATCGCCAATATCTCGTACACATATTGTCATACCAAACACTTAAATGATTTTCAGCATAAAATTTAAGGTGCAGTAGGTGTAATGCGAAACTAGCGCCACAATGAATTCTTTTACGAGTAAAATAATTTAATTCTGGGTGGCACTGGCACTAGAATCGCATATACCACTTCGCCATAGTTTTCACTAAATAGTTATCTAAGACAGACAGGGGTTCCAAAGGAACAACACGTATCCACATCAAAGAGTTAAGATACATTTGAATCCACGTAAGTTATATATAGTTATATATTTGTTATCGTGCTATTTAGTGAACAGAGGTTTAAATAATGCATTTAGGTGCTAAGCTTTGCGAATGACTCATCTAGTGCTCATCTCATACTACCCATAGTTTAGAGAGACTATATCGTAAAATACTGAACAGGGGTACTATTTTTGAACGCGTGACACTCGTCTGCGAACGAATTTCATACAAAAATCGTTCGAAGACGAGTGTCACATGTTCAAAAATAGTACCCCAGTAAATTTATCGTCAATGATATCGATTTAACCCCTCCAAGACCACTGTCACGATATCGTGACATCACCGTTTTACCGCAAAAGACCAAGGACACGATATCGTGACATCGGGTCTTGACGGGTTTAAATCCTTATTACTTAATAACTAAGGCTTAGTTTGTCCGGATTATTTTTAGACAAAGTCCTATAATATGTACACCAATAGGAGTAAAGTGAATGAGACAATTCCTTACGTAGCGAGCGAAAAAAAAAATTTTGAAAATCAGTCTGTCGTTCGCGCGGTCGTCGGCCATTAGTGTGTGTTGTGTGTGTGGTAAAGTGCCGTAAAATGTGGATTTTTGCAGGAAATATCGTGTTTGAAGGCAAAATAAAGGTAAATATAATTAAATTATCATTTTTTTTGTTACAAAAAGTGTCAATAATTGTATTTCGTTGTATATTTTTTGTAATAATTCACTTTTACTATGACGTGCGCACTAACCTAAAATTGAAGCAATGCAAATTACAAAAATTTCTTATTATTTCAATGATAAGTTATGTATAAATCCATTTATGCACTCAATTGTCGTTTTTGTTTAGTTTTGTCGGTAATTAATTAAAATAATTGTAGGAAGACGAAAAAAATTTTTTTTTTATTATCTCGTAGAGCGTAATTTGGAAAAAAAAATACGTAACATTCAGACCAACTATTTTCAGTTTTTTATTATGGGTCTATACTTATATTTTATCTTTATAAGAAAGCTTACGTACTGTAGAATATAAATAAATAAAAAGTTTATACTTTATGTTTTTATAAATATTTTTTACACAATATAATTTCGAACTAACAATCTTCTTATCACTATGGCCACTTTAAGTGCCGACAAAAAATACTGTAAACATCATAAAGCTGTCCAACGTACTTAAGTAGTTAGTTTATTTCAATGGCTTCTCAGAACAGTCGCTGTATTGTTCATAAGTGCTCACATCTGTTTACACTTAAATAAACAAAGCGATAACGCGCGCGTCAGCAAAAAAAGTACTGGTGTCGGGTTTCAAGGCGATAGCGAGCGCGCGCGCGCGGCCTTGGAAAGGTTAACAAATGGCTAGACTAGCAACACTAATGATTGACGTCCGTCGTCTACAGTCCACCCATCGGATAGCGGCGGCACTGCACGATCGTGCAGTGCACGAGCGTTTGCTCGGGGAACCCATAGCTTAAAAGGTGCCATACGGCGGGCATCAGAAACGGACGACCCGAGAATTTTTCCACTAGCAATACTTGTGAAAGTCACTTTCCGGAAACGATATAGGCGAACTTCATGTTATTAAAAATCAAAGAATATGTTAAAAATGTGTACTCTTCAAGTACTCTTTTATGATCCACGAACCAATCTGCAAATAAAAATAACCTGAAAATACATTGAACTAAAAATAAAACATTTTATAATAAAGAAGCCATACTTGCTTTGTTTGTACAAAAATTATGTTTACTGAACTGAACAGGGGAAGAACTAGCGGAAGCGAAGTGCTTCCGAGATTGGTTCATTCATTCATACATATCCGTATCCTCACTCGGCGTCCATGTTGTTTGTCATTGTTGTAGCAGAAAGAAGCAGTGAAGTAGTACGAAAAATACTTTTTGTGTGGTTTGGTTTGCTCATAAAGTCGTACCAATCCGTGTAATTACGTTAATTATTTTGTGTACGTGGTAATTATCGTGTTGTGGAGTTGTTTAGTTATAACAAAGTGGCGCAACTCGCTAATTCATTTGTGGTAAGACAATAAACTCTTGTGCTACTAGCCAACCTACAGTGAAAATAGTATCTTCAGGAACAAGACGACATTTTGAAGTGACGTGTAATGTTGTGCATTTCAGATAGTGGTACATCGGACTGAGCTTACATGATTGGATTACCGCGTAGCGATAGAGATAGAGATCGTATAACGGTGAAAATACGTAATATGAAGAGAAGTTCGTCCAGGGATAGCATGCCGCGATCGAAGCGGACGCGCAGTAGTATAGGCAGGTACGACGATAGCTCCGATGAGCGAGTCACCCCAGACAGGGTGCGGCGCCGGGTTCGCTCGCCGAGCCCGCGCGGTCGGTATGTGTCGCCGCACCGCGATGACTACGTGCGTTCTCGGGAACTGAGGGAAGACTCCACACGGCCTTATTACAAGGTGCTGTGCGTCAGTGCCCTACATCCGAAAGCTTCCGATGAGATCATCAAAGACACCTTGTATAGGGAGTACAAGAAGTTTGGGGACTTTAGCATAAAGATTTCCCATGAGTTGGACGAAAGGGTCGCGTATGTGTGCTTCCGCAGTGCTGAAGACGCCAGAGACGCTAAGCACGCAAAGCCGCGAATCATTCTTTACGATAAAGTGGCAATTGTGGACCCGGTATATGAACCAGTGAGATCAGAGTATAGAAGTAGGCCAAGAAGCATCACTCCACCTGATTATGACCGCCCATACTCTTATACTTGGTCACCTGTGCCTGAGAGACGTCGCCCACCTCCTGATGATAGGGCTTATGGTATACCACCTACTGTCCCTCCTCACCATAGGGACTTTCGTCCTCCAATGCATGAGTATCCAATGGCCGGTCCTCACGGTCCCCCGATGCATCACAGACCTCCAATGCACCATCCTCCACACCCTCACTACATGCCGCGTCCATACATGCCCCGGCCACATCATCCACCTTTTGAGAAAATGGAAAATAAGAAGGATAAGTTTCCCAACTACTTGCATCATGTCCAACCAGAGGATGATCCGCTTGCTACCCGAACCTTATTTGCTGGAAACTTAGAAATAAACATATCTGATGAGGAGCTGCGCCGCATATTTGGTCGGTTTGGTATTGTTGAAGATATTGATATCAAACGTCCACCACCTGGCACCGGTAATGCCTTTGCTTTTGTTAGATATCAGACCTTAGATATGGCTCATAGAGCTAAAGTAGAACTGTCTGGGCAATATATTGGTAAATTCCAATGTAAGATAGGTTATGGTAAAGCAACTCCCACTACAAGGGTATGGGTGGGTGGTCTAGGTCCCTGGACTTCAGTAGCACAGCTGGAGAGGGAGTTTGACAGGTTTGGGGCTATTAAGAAAATAGAATATGCAAAGGGTGAGGCCCATGCATACATTTTGTATGACTCCATAGATGCAGCACAAGCTGCTGTCAAAGAAATGAGAGGTTTTGCTCTTGGTGGACCAGACAGACGTCTACGTATTGACTTTGCTGATGTAGGTAATGGTGGTCCCTATAGGCCTAAACCTTACGCCCCTCCAGTAGGTGAAGATGGTAGGCCAGTTGAGGGTTATGAAGGTTATGAAGGTACTTGGGAGGATGGTTACAGTTATGGGACCCCAGGTTATAGGGGAAGAGGTGGACATCGTGGGCGTGGACGCGGGATGTATAGGGGAGTGTATCATGGGGCTGGAGACTACAGGGATGAGGAATGGAGGAGGGCGCCAGTTGACAATGAATACGAAAGTCGCATACGCCGTTCAGGATCGCGAGAACCAGGGGTGGACAGGTCTCGCTCGCGTTCCCCCCGCCGCAGGTCTCCTGACAGTGACTCTGATGGGTCGCCGCGTCGGACCGGAGGCATGCTCGCCTCTGCCAGAACACTGCCTGAAGTTGTGCGCAAGGCTACTACAATATGGAATGGGGCACTCATCCTCAAAAATTCACTATTCCCAACCAAATTCCACCTCACTGATGGTGATTCTGAAATTATTGAAAGTCTAATGAAAGATGAGGATGGCAAAAATCAGTTGAGAATCACACAGAGACTGCGTTTGGATCAGCCTAAACTAGATGATGTACAGAAGCGCATAGCTACTTCTAGCTCACATGCAATATTCTTGGGGGTGGCAGGATCTACAGCAGCAATTACTAATGAGGATGCCAGCATTCAGACGCGACCTATGAGGAACTTGGTGTCATATCTGAAGCAGAAGGAAGCAGCTGGTGTGATATCACTCCTCAACAAAGAGACTGAAGCCACAGGAGTGCTGTACTCATTCCCGCCTTGTGAATTTTCAACTGAACTTCTTAAGAGGACCTGTCATAATTTGACAGAAGAAAGTCTTAAAGAGGACCACCTCGTTATTGTGGTAGTCCGAGGTGGTTCAGCTTAAATTTTCATTTATTTATATTGATATGGATGCTTGTGTTTTAGACTAAGGTTTACTTTAAAGTTTAATATTTTCAGATTATACTAGATTTATTTTGTATTCATGTGATGTGTAGTGATGTGAGGTGGTAATTTGTGAAGTTCTCACAATGTTAATTAAATTGTGCAAGTGCTGTGTTTGCCACAGTTTTCCTATGTGACCTGCAATATTGCAAACATTATGTAGCTAGTTTTGCTAGTAATATTGATCAAAATAAATTTAAATTACTAAGTGTATTTATATGACTATACAGAGTTAAAGTGTATTCAGTGTATGGTAGGTGACGTGTAGTGTAAGTGTGTGTTCTTCTAAATAGATAATTTCATCTCATGTTGTTGTTTTTTTGTACCTGTGAGTTAGTGATGAAAGTGTTTTAGTGACAGAGTATGTGGCACCAACTGTGTTCAAAATCATAAAGTACAATTAACAAGTCATAGTAGACAACTACAGTTCATAAGTGACAAGGTGCTAAATAGTGCTAGGTGTAAGTGTTAGTGTCTGTAAAGACAGGCGATCCTCTGAGACATCTGTGCTAGTGTCAACACTTAATAAGTGCATGAGTGTGCTGGTTATTTTTAAAGTATGCATTATTATGCAAGTTCACCATGACAGTGAGTGATGTTGAATGAGTTAGTGGCAGTGGCAATGGCAATCAAATACTCCTTTAATTTTAGTGACAAATGTGGTAAGTAAGACAGCCTAGGGAAACAGCACACAAACAGATTTTGGTAAAGTTATGTAACTTAGGTGTAATCCAAAAGACAAGACACTAACATTACCTAACAATGACATGATTTGTATCCAATATAATACCTATGTAATAAATTATATAATATGTAATCAGGGGGTTTTAACTGTTTAGGCAACCCAGTTAGGTTGATTGATAAAGTTATACCTACCAGTCATTGTCCATGACAATGTGTTAAAAAAACACGTGATTTAAATAAAATCACAAGATTTGGGGTAAATCAAGATACTGGGCAATTAATAGACGAAAAACTACACATTGTTATGAATGGTGGTCTTAACTACTCAGTTGATCCAGGTTGTTCTATGTAAAGCGCCTTTCATGCTATTGATGATAGACAACATACATTCCCTTTTAAGCTGGACTAATATGTATGTAGGTACATACCTAAATATGTACACATACATAAAGTGATGTTGTAGTCCATCTGAAGAAATACATGGATAGCTGAATAGGTGGACCATAAACAAGTAAAACTAAAGAGGGCGACTACTTAGTTTATTTCTAGGTTTGGACCTTAGATCATTAAGGTTTAGACCAACAAAATCTACTTGTTCGCCTTTGGGTTCGGGCAAAACATACTACAATATGACTACAATGATGGTTTCCAGAACATTCAAAGTGATAAGTATGTAGGACGAGATAAGAGTTATCACGACATGCTACACAGTGCTTATTACAACAACAGGTTGCTGAATATGGTAATAAATAACTAAATAAGCCAGATTGATTTCAGTTGTCAAAAACCGGCCAAGTGCGTGTCGGGCCACGCGCAGTGTAGGGTTCCGTAGTTGCGAATGACAACTTTGAGTTCACACTATTCACACTCGCACCTTACAGTTTAACGACCAAAAACATCTAACAATGAAAATAGTATAAAATTTTACAGTTTATAAGTTGGTTGCCTATAACTTTTTAGTTTGTACTTAGTACTCAGCTCTGATAGTTTTCCTTTAAACTTCAGCATATATACTACTGCTGTAATTTTTTTCACGTATCTATGTATAACCGTTTAGCAGATAGAGGGGGGGACACTTACCTCTAACAAAAATTCGCACTTTAAAACCAAATATTTCAGAAACGGATCCCTAAATCGAAAAATGGTGTTCTCAACCTCACAATATTTTTGAAAGACCTATTTAACGATACCCCACACGATGGGTAAATAGAGAAAAAAAAATTACTCCCCCACTTTACTTGTATGGGAGCTACCCTTAAAAAAAATATTTTTCAAAATTTTATTCTACCACTTTTTTGCCATGATTAATATACATACCCATACCAAATTACAGCTTTCTAGTACTTATAGTCTCTGCGTAAAACCGCGGCCGGACAGACAGACAGACAGACAGACATGGCGAAACTATAAGGGTTCCTTGTTTACTACGGAACCCTAAAAACGAAAAATAAATTTGAATAAGAACGAATTAAATATTTAAGCGGGGCTCCCATACAATAGTCGGGGTTTTTTTTGCAATTTTTGCTCGCAAGACCTACGGGTACCTACTTCGTGCGCGAGTCTGACTCGCACTTGGCCGATTTGATCCTTACCTACTCTTTAGTTAAGTATACAATCGAACTGTTTGGGATTATCACAGGTTTTTTCTGGGTTCTAATCTTGTTACTTAGTATTGTTATTTTATACCTACCGATTAGTCAATCAGATCGATGAAGAAGTGGCGACGGTCGGCGAACGGGCAAGAACTCTAATCTGCTTTTAAAAAGTTGAATGACCTCTATGTGTCGCACTTGTCGCAACTTGTAAATAGAGCTGTATTGATGGATAGGCTATCTCAGGAAGATATGTTTTAACTTAGCATCAGATAGATATCTTTTAACCCTCGTAGAACAAAATTTTAAATGATAGGTATCTCCGGCTTCTTTCAAATAGGGTTGCGAGGCGTCCGGATAAAGCCGGACACAGTTAGGCTTTTTGGTTGCATGTCCGGCCGAATCCATCGGAGACCGGCTTTGGTTAGCATTTTTAAATAAATTATAATATAAAAAAATGCTAAAAAATACATCACGTGATTAATGGACGGCCCTAAGTTGGTACGACTAAAAGACTTCGGCCTTTTAACCCAAATGTCCGGATTAACTTAAAAAAATAATTATGTTAGAAAAATAATATTATTATAATTATGTATTGCAAATTGTAAAAAAGTACCTAATGTAATTAATATGATAATAATTAAGTCGCCTAACCCACGTCTTCATGACACCTGCTGAAAATCAGCGCTGTAGCGCCTGTAGCACCCCGCTAGCAGCATAAAGCTGAGCTGGCCACCTTTTCGACAATTTTTATTTTTAATTTGCTAAGAATTGCTAATGATTCACTTGTTGTTATGTATTTTGTCGAATAAAGATTTTCTTTCTTTAACTGGTGGCTCTGTCCGGCTATTCACTTTCAAGACCTGGCAACCCTAAATGATTTATTTCAAATAGGGTAGCACAATACTGGACCCCTAAACATTGAATCCTCTTATCCAATAGGTGTTGAGATTTTTTTATGCATTCACAATGCTGTTCGATTATTCTTACAAATCAGATTCCCATATCTTATTTCTTAATTTAATAAGAGTAGGTGTTGAGGATAAGAAGCTAGTCATTTTGTGGCTCAACAATCACTTCTTCAATTATGGGCTAAATTGGGTGGGCTTTAGAATAGATTCGCGTAAATTTAAATATTTTTTGTCGTTTTTTTTATCGATAGAACTCACTTTCCTTTTCATTACATTATAAAGCGCGCAATCGTACCGTTTTCAAATTTTAACTTTAATACTTTACGTTAGTACTATTTTTAATTCTGTGACTTTGGCTATATACAAAATGACAATTATTGTTTTCTAATGGTATTTTGCAGAAGACGAAGGCAAACACAACGAAGGGATGTGGGGGGCGCAGCCCCCCAGCGAGGAGGCTTGGGGGCGAAACCCCTTTCATAATAAAAACAAGTACAGAAGATAGGTTTGGTTCGTTAGGTTTCCTTGTGACCAAAACAGCGAGCGAGCGTCCCCAACTTAGAGCAAAACACCAACGTTTTTGTTCCTAGAAAATTAAACTTACCATCTCCGTGCTTTAGAAAGTATATTGTAGAGAGGAGCAAAAGCTACTTATATTAAAATTTGATCCAGTCTTATAAATCCTAAAGCTCATCCCCGACTTTTTAAAACTAGTATACCATGTGGTAGGTATTTTAATGAATAATTTCATCTTCTAATTCCTTAGGAAATATTGCAGACAGCGGATCCAGGAACGGTCAAAGTGCAGTGTTATCTAGTGACCAATTTTTTTCCAGTGTTCAGTGATTGTGTTCTGATACGGTCGGTAATTTACTGTAATAACAGGAAATAAATAGTTTGAATTTTAAAGCTTTGTTTCTATTATAAACGTTATTGCTTTTATTCCCTGATTGTGGCCTTAGGCAGTTGCCCTGATTGCCTATGCATTAGACAAAGGAGGCAATTGCCTAGAGTCGTCTACGTCTTACTTCTTTCGTAAGAGCTCGCAATGAAATGAATGATGTAACGATCATCGCTGATCTTAGTACTTAATAACTGAAAAAAGTATTTGTGTTAAGTTTCGCATAGACAAAACATTTACCTATGTGAAAAAAAATATGTCTGAGTGAGAGAAAATCAGTCACAAAGCAAATTTTTAATATTTCAAAGAACAAATATTATTACCTAAAGGTAGGAAGATTGTAAATGATCCTGTGGTTAGTTTACCTTTCCAGTTCTAAGGATACACAATGGATACCCGGAACAAGAAGAGTAAGTTTGTTAGTTATAATAAATTTATAAATTAAATGCACTAAAGATTCACTAATAAATCTAGGTTTTGATTCAAACTAGATAGGTATACCTAGGTTCGGTGGTTTCATAGTCGATATCCTCACATCGAGATATTATACCTAAGCTAATTGAAAGTAACAAATATTATATAGTTTTGGTTGTAACAAATATTATATACATAATATCTCGAACAAAGAGCGTGTGCATTTCCCAGTGCATATAAGATCTCGATAGTGGGGCCCAGGACCCATGAGAAACCTGAGTAGGTACCTATGTATATTATACTTAATAATATTGCATTCATATAGACAAGAAAAAAACCTGTTTGTTTGCAATAGATAAACTCAAAAAGACATTGATAAAATTCTTACTAGGTAGGTAGTTAGGTAGTAGGTACCGATTTATTAAAGTTCTTCCAATGGAGTAACTCCCATCCGGCCCGGTGAGTTCCAATAAATTGTTATTCATTGGAACTCACCGGCACTGGTTGATTGCAATATTACTTCTGAATTTGATTTGGACTCACGATCCAAACATGGAATTACTATGGGAAACATATTTCTTACGTTTTGTATTCGACAGCCTTTTTTCAAACTTGGTGGTGGAGGTATGCTACTATATCAAAAGCGTAAAGGCCCTTACAGCGGACAGCGCAAGGCCCCGGCCTACCTCGCCATCGCCACCCTGGTAAGACTGAAATGTTACCAGAATCCGTATGCCGTGTGGTTTCCGGCAGAGTGGAACAGGACCACTCCAAGTCTTCCCTTGGATGTCGTAGAAGGCGAATTAGGAAACTCGCTTAACAAAGCTTGTAAACGTCAAGGAGACCTCTCCACCCGTCTGGCCAGCGTGGAGAGTGTAGGCCAAATCTGACTTCGGGCTCTGGTAGAACGGAGAGAATCGTGCTGCAGTGGAGACTAGGAAAGACCTGATGATTCCAGAATCCTTGCTGTATATTTTCATTACCACCTCCTAGGCTTCCCAAGCAACCCGAAAGAATGGGGCGACGAGTACCTGCTGGCAATGAAGCGGGCTCACCAGCAGAGCAACCGCCGCTCGGTGCCTCAGGAGATGAAGCCGCCCAGGGAGCGGCGCAGACAGGGAAAAACTAGCAAAAGTAGCATGTAAGGATCAAAGAGTGTTCACTTATCTGTTTCTATGACCTGAAACCGAGTAACTCCCATCCGGCCCGGTAAGCTTGCCCCCTGCATCGCCCCCGGTAGATCGGCCCCGTGGACTAACGGGGCAGATAAATAAATAAATATATATGGACAAATCACACCGATTGAGCTAGCCCCAAAGTAAGTTCGAGACTTGTACTTTATATGGGCTTTTATTTTGCATTCACAATGCTATTTTACCTTATTTATTAAATAAAGAAAATAAGAAATGGTGAAAAAATTCCACGCGGGCAGGACTTGAACCTGCGTCTGCGCCGGGGCTTGAAGCGCGGTGGCGTAATTGGCAACGCATAGATCGTACTGAGATCTAGACGCAGGTTCAAGTCCTGCCCGCGTGGAATTTTGTCACCATTTCTTATTTTAAATAAGGTAAAATAGCATTGTGAATGCAAAATAAAAGCCCATATAAAGTATTGTATGGCTTCCTACACATTAGTTGATTTCCAAATTCATTGCAAAATGAGTTGAAATCAAATACCGCACTTGTAAAAGTGGGGTAGTTGTGTTGGGTGACGCAAGCCTAGATGCGTGTAAGAGGAATGGGATATGGTGGAGAAATTCGGCGCCGGGGCTTGAAGCGCGATGGCGTAATTGGCAACGCATAGATTGTACTGAGATCTAGACGCAGTTTTTTCTTTTCTCCCAGACCAGCATGGAAGTGCCACCTTATTGACCTCCACTTCAACATCGTTTAAACCGAGGCTACAGTATTCGACAATGTAACAGATATTTGCATAATATCCTTCTGGGTGGATGCGTTGGATAAAAAAAATACAAACGCAATAACTGTAGTGGACTATACACTTGCTTGTGGACCCGTTGAAACTAATTCCAGTTGGCATAGACCCGCCTGGGAGTAGTTGTATGGGTGGTATGGACGGCATTTTTTGAGATCTAAGGATTTTCGATTGATGGGAGTTTGCACTCCGAAAATATCTTAAGTTCTAATCAAGGGAATGGCATTGCTAGAAAATCACATTATTATTACCCATACCAATGTTTGAACTTCCTAAAAAAGTGGCCAAGAGCAGTCGGACTCGCCCATGTAGGGTTCCATAGTTAGGTACTTAGCATAGACATAAACGTACCGATTGATTACACATCTAGCCAAAATAACACTTGTTCGCCAGCAAAAATAAGAGTTTGTATTAATTAAAAAGTTATATTTGCGGTTGCGGAAAATATTTAGAAAATTACTGACTATATTTCCCTGACTCTGAAACCAATTTTCGTAGAAAGATTTATTTATTTTAGATTTTTCACATCATATTTTAGAAGTTTGAGGGGGGTGGTGGGGACACATTTTACAACTTTGTAAGTGTCTGTTTTTCAAAGGAAACCTCAATGTCATTTCAGCTCCGCATACTATAGCACTTATTACACTATCCAATTTTTAGGAATCCTAATTAGGAAATCGGAAGATGTAATCGCAGTTAGGGTAGATCGGATCCGATTTAGGATGAATAGGACGTCCCGATCGCTCTATTTCCTAAATCGTTAGGACAGTGTAATCGCATCGCTACGCGGCGTATTGACCGCTGCGCCACGGAGCTCATCATACAACTAATATTCTATTCTATCAACTTATAATACCTTTCCAGTAAAAAAATATGAAAGGTTATTTTTTATAAAAAAAATTACATTTTTTTATATTTCAGGTAATTTCTGACATGACCCGACGGGCAACACTGCACGATTTAGGAACCGATTTAGTGTAGTGTGATCACTAGCTTCCGATTTAGGTTCCTAATACGTTCCTAATTAGGATTCCTAAAAAATGGATAGTGTAATAGATACAGGGTATATAATCTAAGAATAGATACTATATTTTATAATAGATACTTATATATGTCGCAGGGATTTCGTCAAAAACGTGTGCATTTCCCCAGCGGAAAAGTGTTGAATATACTAGATCGTTAGTTCAAAGCTGCCTTCGAATGTTTATCGATGAATGAAATTCGTGTATTCAGTAATTTTTGAGAAATTCGTCAAAAACATATTACGCCAGTGAAACGTTTGCCTGGCGGAATTTTGTCAGGGATCCAAAATTTAATTAGTAGAGCAATTAGTTAATCATAAGAGAGAAATGTTTATGTATAAATGGAATTTGTGTGTCATAGGCCTCCGAAGTTATTCAAAATGCCGCTGGGGAAATGTTCGGCCTTTTGCTAGATCTCATAAACGGTTTGGAATACGGTCTTGGATTTTTTTACACACATTGCTATTAATTTGTTTATAACGCCTATAAAAACAGAATCCAAAAAACACAGCCACTTATGATTAAAAAATATATACATAAAAGTAGGTATTTTGGTTCTAGTAGCTGAACTAAAGGACCTAATGGAAAGTTTTAAACGTCTATTTATATATTATAACTGCCTCCAACATCTGCGAAAGTATGTTTGTAATAGAGTAAGTATAAAAAAAGATACAACAAAAATAATGTCTCACGGACATCATGATTTTGAATCCGTCTTTTGTAGGAGTTTTATATTATGTAACAAATTCAACATAATGTTCACATTTTCACTTTCGGTTTTAACCCGCGGCCGCCATCTTTCCACATAAACAAAACAAACAAATCGTTTGTAGCGCCTCTACCGGTAATTAAAGACACTATTTTACGATATAATCAAACAATCTTGACCATTTCGAGAAAGAGCCACGCGTTTGGCTGCACATATCGTTAAACGATATATTGTCATTGATCTGCCCAATCTACATCATGATGTGGCCAATAGACAATTAAATATTTCATGAAATGCGACCATTTCATAAAATTGACAATCACTTCATAAAGTGATCGATTCTACGATATGGCCACGACACATCGATAAACATTCGAAGGCAGCTTTGAACTAACGATCTAGTATATTCAACATTTATTATTCAATACTTTTCCGCTGGGGAAATGCACACGTCAAAAACGTGACATCATAATTTCTCTAGTGAAATTATAATTACACTGATTATTGTGAATAACGTCTGGTTCGGATAATTTCACTGGCTCTTTTCAGAGTTATTGTAATTTCACTGGGCCGCAATAGTGATATTTTAATAAATCTAGGTTTATTACATTATGAGTTGCGTTTGTGGTGGGAGCCCCACGTGTTCTGATTGGTCAATTTGTTATTAATTTATTATTCTATTTGTTATGTCATTTAAATTACTTGCTCAATTATGTACCTTACCAACTTTTTTAAGTAACCTATTTTCACAAATAGTACATAATTATTATTCATTTATTTTTAATTATTTAAGCTTTATTCAAATCCAAAAATTGATGCTAGTGACTAAAATGTTACTACCACTATTACGTAAAGAAAGAAAGAAAGAAAGATATACTTTATTTGGGAGAATAAAAAAAATATAGTTAAGTACAGAATACCAGGAAAAAAAGAATAATATAATTAAACTAAAAAGAAATTATAATTATAGTCTCCCAAAATGGTCCCAACTCAGCATTTACTGGGTGTTTTTAAAGAAAAACCACCAGCACTGATCTTCCGTTGGGGCCAAAACGGGTGCAACACGGACGCTCGCACAAACATACAAATATACATATAAGGACAAACATACACTATAAAATTTGAAACATATACATATTTAGAGTTCGTGTAGAACCAAAAACATAAACTAAATAAAATTAAAAGAAAAACTGTGTAATTCCGACTGATAACCTCTTTTTTAAGGTCGGTTAAAAAAAGGCAACAATCCATCCCACAAATTTATGAATATCTCCGCCATACGATCCCGAAAGAAGATATAGAGAGAGACGTACTATTAAGCTTATAGTTATTAAAGTTATGATTTGATTAGTAAGCGTTATAACTTTTTCAGCATATTTTATAGTATAGATAGAACTATAAAAAGAGACAAGTTAAATTAAAAAAAAATATTTTCTAAAATCTGTTTTTTATTTCCTAACTCTATGTTTAGTACTTGTTGGTCCGGTGGTAACGAATGCGGACCAATCAGCGATCGCTCTTAAATCTAACGGCTTTCACAAACCAGTGTTTTTGTCAAAATATCACTGCCTTACAATTTCACTGCATCGGTCTAGTGAAATTATAATGGTACTGAAACTAGCCCGTTAAATTGTAAGTAATACAAACGATTGACAATAATCTGTGTAATTATAATGTCACTAGTGAAATTATAATATCATGACTTTTGTAATATCCCTGCAACATATAGATAAACATCCAAGACCCAGGCCAAAGACAATATAATACCAAAGACAATATAATACTAACCCAGGCCAATCTGAAAAAGATCATTTTCCATCTTGACCTGGCCGGGGATCGAACCCGAGACCCCGTGTCGCAGGCTGGCGTGTTGACCACTGCGCCACAGAGCTCGGACAATCTGTGTGATTTGTCCGACTTTTCCCTATATATCTATCTATATAGGGAAAAGTCGGACAAATCACACAGATTGAGCTAGATCCCTGTTATCTGTGCCCCACAATAAGTTTTAACTTGTGTCAGTGGCAAAGACAATATAAAACTAACGTAATAGTGATTACACAAAAATATTGGACCAATTTAAGGTGGCGAAAAGTACCTAGTCGAATGTACGGCGCAGGAGAGTTGCTTGCTACTAGATACTAGATGGCGTTAATCTGCGTTAGCCTAAACTTACTAATTAAAGGGTGTCATTTTAAAATATTGTTCTGATTTTTAATTTAATTCTTACGTATATTTTGTGAATATTTTTTTATATTCTCATAATACTAGATACAATGTTGTGTAGTTTCAAGTGGCGCCATCTATGTGAGTCTCTGAGAACAAATCCACATGGTCATGTACTAATTCAATGAACCAATTTTTATAATAGGTACCTACTATAAATATTAGATACACATCCGAGATTTAGACCACAATAAGGAATACCTATGAGTAATTTATAGTGTGTCTCTACTCCACTGATAGAACGGAAGATATGAGAGCCAGCACGTTGACGCAGAGCACTCGGATCAGCAACATCGCGTCCATGGTGCCCGACGAGATCATCTACAAGCCGTCAGATTACGACGTGCGGACTTACGATGCAGCGCTCATGTTCATTGATATTTCTGGTAAATATCCTTTTAGTAGCCTCTAGCATCGATACCGATTCTGCGGGGGCCTTACAAGTCCGTCTAAGGGCTCATACACATTAAACACGATCGTAGTACGATGCGACGACGTATCGTAACGACGTCGGTATCGACGACAACAACAGTCGTCATCTTTTTGTTTAAAATGACCCTAACATAGAATAAACGTAGAAGACAGCTTATTTTGTTTGTATGCTGCGCTGCGGGGGATGGCTTTACTTGTTATGGTTTAAAAGTAACAGCGACATGTATCGATGATACTTACTACCCTGCTGCATACCCTATGCAAAGACAAATAATACTAACGTAATAGACTGCCCACCTCATACAAAAATATTGGACCGAAAATATCGTACGATTAAGGCGTTAAGGGGTTGAGACCACATGCCCTATGGCATGTGGTCTCAACCCGCAGACCCGCAGACTCGCATAGATGGCGCCACTCGAAACAATACGATATTGTATCTACCGTATTATGAGAATATAGAAACATGATTCACAAAATATATCTTATTAAAAGTCAAAACAATATTTTAGGCGTAATATTTTAAAATGACACCGTATATTAAGTAAGTTAAAGGCTAACGCAGATTACCGCCATCTAGTATCGAGTAGCAATCAACTCTCCTGCGCCATACATGCTTTTCGCAACCTTAATTTGGTCCAATATTTTTGTATGAGGTGGGCAGTCTATTACGTTAGTATTATATTGTCTTTACCTATGGGATCCCGATTCTTGTGTACTGGTCACAGAACTAGCTCTTATTGCTTGTTGCTTCAAATGTAAATCATGGTCTGTCTAAGATGATCTTAGATCGTATCTGATACAGACTAGAAAAAATCTACCAGCTATCTTTTACTTTATGTAGATTATAAATGTCTAGCAACTTTCATCATTTTTGCTTCCCAATTCCACTTGTAAAACTATAGGTAGGTACTTACCGACTAATATTTAGGAAGAAACATCTTACTCGTATGACTTTGGGTCATACAGTGTATGGTAGCGCATAACATGTTGTTTTTCATACCTATTTACCACTAGGGTTTACGGAACTATGTGAGCGCTACACCCAGCCTGGTCTCGGCGGGCCGTCCAGACTGACGCAAGTGCTGAACTCTTACATCGGGGCCATGGTGCAAGAGATCATGGCCCACAACGGCGACGTCCTGAAGTTCTCCGGCGACGCTTTCCTGTCCATGTGGAAAAAGTCTCCTAGACTCAGCATGCAGGAGGTGGTTCATACGGCAATTGATTGCGGGCTGATAATTCAGAAGAATTATGGGATATTTAAAACTGATATTGGAGTTAAGTTGAAGGGTTAGTACTTTATATGGGATTTTATTTTGCATTTACAATGCTATTTTACCTTATTTATTAAATAAAGAAAATAAGAAATGGAGAAAAAATTCCACGCGGGCAGGACTTGAACCTGCGTCTAGATCTCAGTACGATCTATGCGTTGCCAATTACGCCACGAAGGGTTAGTGTTTTTTATTAATCTTAAAATGTAAAGCTTCTGAAATCTGGAGAACATGTGCATGGGCGATGCGACCAGCACCCGCCACTCAGTTGCCACTAAAACACGCCTAACTTCCGTTAAAAGTGGCCTTCTTATAGACTAAGGCTCTCTACTAAGTTTTAATTATACCTATCACTCTCTAAGTAGGAAGACGTTACAGGCATGGCCCACTGATGGGAAGCGGTTTCCTTATAAGGTCTATGGACGCCTTAACATCAGAAGTGCCACCCGCGCGTTACCGCAATTTATCTTATTTTCCTAGAAATTTCCCCAGTTTCCGAGGGCTGGATCAGAGTCTTACGGGTTAGCTGCACCCGTATACTTTTACCGTGTCCGTCCGTACAAATTATATTAGTCTATGTTTTATCAGAAGTCTGCCAACGCCCTTGTCACACCCCTGGTGTAGCATTACCATCCCCGCTTGCTCGTTAGTCTTCTTCGTTTGGATCTAAGTAGGTCTACTTAGATCCTAAGATAACGTTTTTACAAATTTTCTGACCATGATAGTAAAAGTGGCAATTTCCGCCGGCCTGGCCCACTTCTCCATAATCGGCGGCGGCACCGAGTCATCCCAGTCCCACTACGTGATTGTGGGCCAGCCAGTGTGGGACGTCAAGATGGCGGAGTACATGAGCACCGCTGGCGATGTCCTGACCGCTGCCAGTGCGTGGATCTACGTGAACGAAGCTGAGTACTGCACGCAGCCGTGCGGCGATGGGAGGCACACAAAGGTTTTAAATAAATGTTTTATAAACATAAAAATATATACCTACTTAGGCGACAAATCACACAGATTGAGCTAGCCCCTCTAAGTTGTCTCGTGGGATACTAGTTAACTTAACGATGCTAACTATATTTATAAAATATACATAGGTATAGAGCATACAGATAAACATCGAAGTCACATCTGAAAAAATAAACGTTTTCCATCTTGACTTGACCGAGGATCGAACTCGGGCAGGACTGCAGCGGCGCCCACTTACCCGCTGCCAGGGTGCACAGTAACCCTTTGCACCCCCGGGTATAAACGTGGCCCGGATTTCTCAGATAGCTGTAATGCGTTGAGGTTTAGAGCCCAGGTTCCGTTGTAATGACATCATGTTACCTCTAAGCATGTTACAAATTCATGTTCTGAATGATTTGGCGATTATATAGAGAGATAGATAAGAGAATTGCCATCTACAAGAGAAGAATTCCTGGGACATCCAGCAACTATAAGCGAGACTTGCAGCTCATCCTCTGCAGTCTACGCTTCCTGTGAAGCTGGGTTGGCTCGAGTAACATCACCCAACTAGGTACTCAGCAACAGCATTTCATTTCCCGAAAATCTAAGGAAGGAGGACGAAGTCCGTTCAACGCAGAAGAGACCAAAAGAAAGCGGCCTTCAAACAAGGGGCTTAGTGCAGAACCAGGTGAACACAGAAAACGAACGTGCGTAACGACGGCGCTGCATAGTTTACAAACACTGGATAGCAATAGATATTTATTAGTAGAAGCAAGAAACTTACCTACGTACCTATTTACTTTGAGTACAAGTGAATTCAGTCTAAATTTATTTCTAGGTTTTAGGCGTGGGTGCAACGTGGAAGAGAGTCGAAAATGGACACGGTTCAATGGCCACAAATTTTGCTTTATGTTAGTACGTTAGTACCTATCCCTTTATTATTAATTTATGCACGGATAGGGTTGCCACGCGACCGAATAAAACCAGACACAGTTAGGCTATATTAATCAGAGTCCGGCCTGTCCGGATTTGGTTAGTATTTTTAAAACTGACCATTTTTATGAAGATTGATAGAATATAAGAAGATTTTATGGCAACAAACCCCTGCCTGATTTTATATCAAAAATGTTGTGTAGGCATACTACGACTCCGGGTAGTAGGGACTCCGGCCTTTTAACCCAAATGTCTGGCTTAACTGGCGGCTCCGTCCGGCTATTAACTTTAAAGACCTAGCAACCCTATGCACGAAGCAACTAAAATACCGATATTTACCTACCTAACCATGAGTATATTTTCAGTTTCCGATCTCATGGCAGAAAACCCAAGTCCGGGAGTGATAGGCAGTGCAGGGCTGGGAGAAATTAGTTACAGAGAGTTTTCACGTAAGAATTTTCGATTGATTCTATCTTTTAGTCATTAATTTTCATCATCAGCTGCAAGAAGTCAATCGTTGGGGGGGTTTGCCATACTCACCACGCTTGGCAAACGGGTTGCTAAGCACAGTTTGCTTGGGTTATATCGGTTTCGACGCTGCTGCCCATCAAAACTTTTTAACGAGGGAAGAGTAAGAGTTTGTTGGACTGGGGGAACAGGAAAAAGGTATTTGGGAAGCTTGGTGGATTGCAGATGAGAAAGTAGCTGCTGGGGAGGCAGGGCGCACGTACCCGATGCTATATACCTACCTGCTACCAGCTACCACTGGTCAGGCAGTTGAAGATGGTACCATTGACCATTATTTTGCTCCATTTTATTATTTAACCTTGCTGTACCTTTTTTGACAGTCATTATCATCATCATCATCAGGTCTTTTAGTCTCCACTGCAGGAGCACGACCTTCTCTGTATTACCAAAGCCATATACTTATGTATAACTAGCCAGAGCGGACAGATAATTTGGCCTACTCTCTCCACTCCACGCTGTCCAGACAGGATGGTGATGTCTCTTTGATGTTTATAAGCTTGCTTAGCTTGAGTTTCCTAAGTCGCCTTCTACGAAATCTACGGGAAGACTTGGAGTGGTCCCACAGATCTGTATATTGGTTCTATTCTACTTAGACGAGGACCACACGCTAACCTTGCTGTATGACGTTCAAAAAGAGATCATCATCATCATCATCTCAGCCACAAGAAGTCCACTGCTGGACATAGGCCTCCCCTAAGCATTTCCAATACGACTGGTTGGAAGCGGCCTGCATCCAGCGCCTCCTGCGACCTTTAGCGCGGCCAAATATTATCAGAAATTTCTAACAAAAATTCTGACGCTCGCCGGTCAGGTCGTTATCGTCCGAACACCAAAAAGAGAAACATATATCCAATTTTAGTAAAATTCTTAGACTTTTGACTTTTTAACAGTTCGTCCATCGATAGTCTCGGCCCTCCGCAGCACCTGGTGGCCGGACCTCCGTCGCTTCATGGTGACGCCCGTCCTCCGGGCCGTGGACAACGACGAGCCAATGGACTTCCTCACAGAGGTCCGCCGCGTGGTCGTCGTCTTCCTCAATATCATCACCAGGACCGTCACTGAGGATGTGCTCATTGGAGTCGTTGATAAGGCGTATAAATTGGTTTGCAGGTTAGTTTTTTTAGAAATCTAAGTCATATGGCCCATTTGATGGGAAGCGGTTACCGTAGCCTATGAACCCCTGCAATGTCTTTCTGTGTTCTGTGCCTGCAACACTAGGAGTACCATTCGCGCGTTGCCGACACTAAAGAAATCTTTTCACGCCATTTTTGAACTATCCCACATTGTATGTTGTAAGCTCCCGGAAATAACATGGCAGGAAGTCCGTTTCAACTTAACTACGTACTCAGAACGGACTGTACGTACGCTGTATTTAAACTGTGTGGGGGAACTTCCTTTTTTTACATTCTTAGGTACCGAGGTATAAAGTAAAATGAAATTACATTAATTAGGTACATACCTAACCGACTGATATTCCTACTGTCTATTTAACCCCATGTCCATGAATGAGACGCTACTAAAGCTTATTTTATATCGCTATAAAGCGCGTAAAGCGAATCAACTTTGGTTTGTCGACTCGGCTACCGCTAGGCGACGCCGACGCTGAGCTTACGCCTCCTTCACGGATTTTTTTCTTACTGTTTAAATGAGTTACGCTTACGGAGAGACGTAAGCGTGTGGACGACTAATCGTAAGCACGGAGACCGCAAGTTGACCGACCCGCAAAGTGGTTCATGAGCTTGTCCTGAGGCGAAGCGTTTACGTTAACATTCCAATGCGTTGCAATAGGGAGTTTCATACAAATAATACCGAGCTACTCATGTTGATGTTGAACACGTTAACGTTCCGTTTACGAGTTGATAAGTGTGTTGTGACCTTTTAGTGTTTAATTACTCTTGACCTGCAACAACTATAGAGAGAATGATCAGGGTATTGCGTAGGCCATATTTCCCTCTAAACTATTTTAATTTTGCAGTCTAGCGTCTGAAGCCGGTGGTCTGGTAAACAAAGTGTCCATGTTCGACAAGGACATGATGTTCCTCGTTGTCTTCGGGCTGCGCGGGCTGAAGCACGAACATGAAGCGCAGAAAGCGCTGCTGTGCGCCTATCAGCTCAAAGCCAAGCTGGATGCAGGCGATTCTAACATACTTAGCGTGTCTATTGGAGTCACCTCAGGCAGGTGTAATTTTTTTTTTATTTTCACTTCTCACTCTGTCAAATTTTCGTCTTCTGTCCAGTTCATCTGTCACAATAGCTGAACCCTTGTGAACCACACAAAAATATAACGTAGACATTAAAGCGGCACAACGTTACCGCCGTTAAAAAACAGAGTTCGATTAGCTACAAACTATGCTATGCTATCTTCGAGCAACACGTCCTCCGTACCGGACGGAGGGAGTGGGCAAAGCGACAATTTACTATGACAATTTTTCTGGCGTTTTTTGCGGGGGGAAATGTGCACACAAGTTTAGTTCCGCACACCTACATACAAAACTTAAACTGTCACTTGACGAGCTCCGTGGCGCAGCGGTCAACACGCCAGCCTGCGACACGGGGGTCCCGGGTTCGATCCCCAGTCAGGTCATGATGGAAAACGATCTTTTTCATAATGACCTGGGTCTTGGATGTTTATATATATACGTATATGTTATAAAATATAGTATCGTTGAGTTAGTATCCTGCGACACAAGTTCACAACTTACTGTGGGGCTAGCTCAATTTGTGTGATATGTCCCTATATATTTATTTATTTATTATTTATTTATTACTTGATAGTAATTATCTCAGAATAATAATAATTATGACATTGTCACAAAAAATGACATAAAAAGAAAAAATAATTTGTGTACAGATGAGTCACACACAACTAACACATAGACATGCATATGCCTAATTTTGGCTTGTACCTTGACAGAGGGGAATGCAGCGTATGGCTACTCCCTTTGCTATTGAATCTATCCATCACTTATTGTTACAGTTCCACCGTGATAATTTTCTTAGGTTCTTCAACTAAGATGTGTATACGAAAAAATATTTGTGTTTGGTTTAGAAACACCCAGATAATGTAAATTTTTATTGGTGTTTTAGGTACAACGTATTGTGGAGTAGTAGGGCATGTTCTGAGAAGAGAATACACGGTTATAGGACCAGCTGTCAACAAGGTAAAATATTAGAGACCGATAGATTATTATCTACTAAAAAACACCACTTTCATATAAAATATAGTAAACCCAGTAATAGGCAGATTGGGCTTACCTCTATCGACATCTGTGTCACCTAGCCCAGCAATTCGCCCGAACATAAGAGTTTCGGCGAGGAAGGTTGAGAAAGTTCGGCTAATTTTATGCTGAAACCGAAACTGTCGTTGAAAATCTTTTTTTTTCGTCAAAACTGCTCAAAGAATAATAATTGGCTTCACTTGCCAAAAAGTACCTAAGTACTCACTCTTATAAGAATAGGGTGGTGTTCCAACTTTTTTATTTTTTGTCTTCTAGCTTGACTTGCTCCTTTTATCCTCTAAGTTCTACTTTTAGATTTCAATAATAATATTAAAACTTAAACCTACCCGAGATAAATTCATTATGGAAACCCGGTTTTATTTGCTCACCTCATGAGGTGAGCGTAAACGTGAGTAAAGCCGAGTTTCCATTTAGATTTCAAAGCTAGAATATCTGGAGGCCCTAGGGTTCCTTCGAAATTCGAATGAAGCTAATCAGAATTTTGAAGAGTTGTTTTGAAAATCTCACTGCGCGGCTCCAATCTCTGCACCTGAGAGTTTGAGTGCTTACAATCTTTTCGTATGCTCATTATTACAGGCCGCCAGACTTATGATGGTGTATCCAATGAGGGTAACGTGTGACAAGGAGACGTTCCTCCGCAGCAAGCTGAACCAGGACAACTTCAAACTTATGGAACCCAAGTATATTAAAGGAATCGCGTCCGTGGGACCTATATACGAGTTTAACAAATTGGTGTTAGTTTATATTTAGTATTTTATTTTAAACTGGAGACAAAGGTATAACTAGAATAAAAACTGCGATCCAAGTATGAAAAGGGTCCTATGTAAAAAAAAATTGCATTTATGCCAACTCATTTAGTTATTTTGTATGGTTTAAGTTACCCGTAGTAACTTATTAGTAATCTGTGGTTACGGGGTTATGGTCTTTTTATGGAACGGTACCTATACTTTTCTGTAGTATTTGATTTCGAAACGCTAGTAGTCTGTAGATTTTGAACAATAATTAGTAAATGCATGCATATTAATACTTAATAGAATTTTAAAACTCACATTTTAAAAAGTTCATGGCTCGAACACCCAGCACTCCATTTTCAAAATAAATAGACAGTGTCCGGTACCTAACCACTGCTAAGCCCATTATTTTTTTTATACAACTGTAAGCAAACAGGCATAATGATTCATATACTCTATCGCGTTATACGACAAGATTCTTATGGTCTCTTTTCAAGGTGGACTGAGCGTCTTCGTGGCTGGCGACACCCGCTTCTCGGGCGGAACGAGGAGCTCCGCAAGTACAAGCTGGCCCTCCACAACGCCATAAATGAGACCAGCGAAAAGTTCACCAAGTTCAAAAACCACAAATTTGCTATGGCTTTCATTGTGAGATCAAACTTTGTAATTTTTTTTCGTCTGAACCTCTGCTGTGGAGCTATAATATTATAGTAGGTACACTATGCACTATGGAGATGGAGAGACTGTAAAGAAGATAAAATTACACCATAGTAGCGGTCGCCGACCCATCTTAGGCCTTTACCATATTGGGGCGCGCAATATGGTGGGCGCCCAATATGGGTTCGGTTTTTACTTGCGGAACTTACCTACCAATGCGTGGCTTGATTAGGGGGTAAATCTTATACTATTCTGGCGCACTATGATTCTGGGGTGCGGGTGCTCTGTACTCTGTATCACTAGCAGTCCCGGGTTAAGATGATCCTGGTGGTCGCTGGTATGAAATGGTACGAAAATAGGGTGTACAGAGGTACTTACGAAAATCACATGTTTGACTTCACGTTAGACTGCCTGTAGACATTCATGCTGATATTAAAGATTTAATTAATATACCAGCTGCTTCTTGTCTCGTTCTTATCGCAAATGTCTGATTCAAATGGCATCATGTTTGCTTGAAAATTGGGTACCGAGAAGAGACAGATAGGTATTTTAACATTGTCATCTTCACAGGGACCTAAATTGGTTGGCAAAACAAGACTGGTTGATGAATGTCATCACAACACTCCAAGTTATATGCAGATAGAGAAAATTCACCTTAAAGAGACTGCGGTAAAGTACTTTAGGTCCTTTTCTTATGGAGTCCGAGTGGTTCCATTCAATACTTCAATCAATATTTGGCCACGTTGATCTCTTTACTCACCATTTTTAGGGTTCCGTAGTAAACTAGGAACCCTTATAGTTTCGCCATGTCTGTCTGTCTGTCCGTCTGCGGTTTTACTCAGAGACTATAAGTACTAGAAAGCTGTAATTTGGTATGTTAGAGGTAAGTGTCCCCCCATCCCCCCTCTATCTGTTAAACAAACTAAAAAGTTATAGGCAACCAACTTATAAAATGTACTCGAAAATGTTAAATTTCATACAATTTTCATTGTTAGATGTTTTTGGTCGTTAAACTGTGAGGTGCGAGTGTGAACAGCGTGAACTCAAAGCTGTCATTCGCAACTACGGAACCCTACACTGCGCGTGGCCCGACACGCACTTGGCCGGTTTTAGTAGTAGTCCACCTAGAGAGGAGTCATTATTAGCACTGCAGTACTATTGTTTCAGTAATTGTTGCCGCCTAACTTTGTTCTCTCAGTATCTCCAACGTATTGCATCCAAAGTCATTGAACGGACTTCCAAGCTGCCTACGAGTATACTCGTAGATATCATCAGGTGTATTGGACATATACCTATATGAATCCATCTAAGATCAGGATACTTTAAATAATAAAAATATTTATATATTATCAAATGGAATTAAATAATGAACACTACTTACTTATGGGTAATGTTTGCAGAATTCTTACGAGGTCTTTAGAAAAATAATGACGAGCGTTTTACCTGTCTCGGACCAACGCCCGGTCAGACAGAGCTTTGAAAACATGATCAGATACTGGTAAAGAAGATTCTTAACAATTTAATTTTTGATATCATATTTTATTGTCCGTTAGTAGATATGTTCTCATATTCATTGAAGCATTTTCTCAATGGAGTTTTGAGCTGTTAGGCCTCGAAGCCAGAAGTTGGCTCTTATTACAGCATTTATTGATTTGGCAAAAGTTTTTACCGCGAGCTGCTTGCCTGACGCTAACCCGCCTTGGGTATCTTAAGAACCACATTCAAATGTCTGTGACCGGGAATCGAATCTGGTGCCCCTCGTGTCGCAGGATGGCGTGATAACCACCGCGAAGGCTGTCAAGCCAATACTACCAATTTGAAAGTTCTCCATTTAATAATTGACATATTGCTCGTTTACATATTGCTGTTTTGTCAAGAAATTACAAAATTTAAGCTCAATGAGGGTTTTCTGACATGATTATCATCATCATCATCAGATGGAAGCACTGAGGCGTCGATCTCGATAAGCTGGCTCATTGGATAATATTGACATGGCACTTTCTGGCCAAATCACAGCTTACCGGACCGGATGCCCCAGTGAAGCATAGGGAAATTGGTCAAATAATATAGGTAATAGTTTATATTATTTTCCAGTGTGGACACAACTGGATTGAAGCCACTACAATTGCACGCTCTAAATGTTATATTCGATTTGAGATTCCCTCTGCCCGAAAAGTTCGAATGCTACGGGGATATTCTGTCAGACTTCGGCGTCAAAACTTTACTCAGGGACTTGATCAAGTCGGTAAGAAATAATTTTTTTAAGAAGCCTATTAGTGACTGACGAAATAAGATATTCTTCGAACCCGAAACCGAAACCTAACTTTCGGTTTTCAGCACGAAACACAAAGTAGTTTTTTTTAACTGATGTATTTTAAACAAAATCCAACCCAACCATAACTTAAAAATTCCGAGGTTACAATGTTTTTTGGCTCTTGAAAAAATGCAAATATTTTTTACCTCATCTTAATAAGCGTATTCGTTAAGAATGTCCTTGGTTTACCTATGAAATGTGTGTGCGTAGCCTTAGCATACCTTACAAACTTACCCAAAATATTATTTCTAACCAGAGAATTTTTCATATTTCAAAGATTTTCCTAATCAAGAATCTTCAACGTACAGTACACTGATTTTAAAGCCTCTGTCGGTGTCCTCCAGCTGGGCAATGACCTTTCCTTTGTTACATTGAATTTTAGCTGACCAGAAATATTTCTAACAACAGAATTTCACAAGACTATGGGTCGTTACTATTTATGAAGGACAATTTATCGACGCTGAGTCGTGGCGACTAATACTGTTGATACTTGAGACGAAGACGACCTTCTTCATTTTAACCATCTCTGACGAGAGCAAGCTTTCAGGTAAGTAAATTCTAAGTAGGTATTAGTTATATCACACCCGGTCCCGTTTTTTTCCTTTTTTAGGGTTCCGTAGTAAACTAGGAACCCTTATAGTTTCGCCATGTCTGTCTGTCTGTCTGTCTGTCTGTCTGTCTGTCCGTCCGCGGTTTTATTCAAAGACTAAAAGTACTAGAAAGCTGTAATTTGGTATGGGTATGTATATTAATCATGGCAAAAAAGTCGTAGAAAAAAATCTTGAAAAAAAATTTTTTTTTGGGTAGCTCCCATACAAGTAAAATGGGGGAGTAATTTTTTTTTCTCTACTTACCCATCGTGTGGGGTATCGTTAAATAGGTCTTTGAAAAATATTGTGAGGTTGAGATCACCATTTTTCGATTAAGGGATCCGTTTCCGAAAAATATTTGGTTTTAAAGTGCAAATTTTTGTTAGAGGTACGTGTCCCCCCCCTCTATCTCCTAAACGGTTATATATAGATACGTGAAAAAAAATACAGCAGTAGTATATATACTGAAATTGAAAGGAAAACTATCAGAGCTGGGTACTAAGTACAAACTAAAAAGTTATAGGCAACCAACTTATAAAATGTACTGGAAAATGTAAAATTTCATACAATCTTTATTGTTAGATGTTTTTGGTCGTTAAACTGTGAGGTGCGAGTGTAAACAGTGTGTACTCAAAGTTGTCATTCGCAACTACGGAACCCTATACTGCGCGTGGCCCGACACGCACTTGGCCGGTTTTTTTTCTTTTCTTTTTTGATGAATTTCCCGCAACTGAACCACAGAATAAGTATTTACTACAAACAAAAGAGAGACGGCTTGAGAACAAGAAGCTTCTCCTCCTCCTCCGCTCCTACGAATAAGTTTGGCTTTTCACTACGTACCTATATAATACTACAGACTCATAAACGGAACGTAAACGTAGCAACTCGAGTAGTTCAGTATTCTTTGTATCAACAACTTCCCTCTGCAACTCACCCTAATCAGATCGTAACATAATTGCTTCGCTTTAGGACTAGCTCATGAACCGCTTTTCGGGTCTATTAACTTACGGTCTACGCGCTGACGGCTAGTCGTCCATACGCTTACGTCGCTCCGTAACTCACTGAAGAAGTGAAGAGCCGTAAGCGCGGCGTTGCCTAGCCGTAGCCAAGTCGACGTCCCTAAACAGATCGTTTGGTTACATGCGTGCTTACTTTGGCTGCACGCCTGGTTGACGGCGAGGCGAAAAGGCGATACGGTGTCGATCCCTTTGCGAGTTGATAAGTGTGCTGTGACCTTAAAATGGAATACAATTGTATAAACATTTATACAATCGTACGTTTGCTTGTGATGGCAGGAATCCAAATGAAATCGAATCACCTCCTAAACTTACCATGCATATTTCGTTTATTTTTGCCCTCTTCTTGCCCAAGCTCATGCGAGGTATATAACAATTTAAATAAACTTTTACCAATTTCTTGGTCTTAGAACGTGTGTGACGTGTGATGAGTTTTTTTTATTAAATTTATTAGCCGTGGGTCAAGCCAGCCTCAAAAACCATATGATAGTGAGCATTCACCTGGGGGGCATCGATCGCTGGTATCACGCCGCCCTCGCCTGCCAACTGCTCGACGTGCAAGCCATCCCACCAGACCTAGAGAAGTATTTTTGACCTACATAATTCATGACTTAGATAGATGACTTAATATTTTACCAGATTTCCTCAACCTATACGGCGTCAGGCCGCCGTATAGATTGTTATCGATAAGTGGGCTGTCAATACTGTGCCAAATCATAATGGCATAAATTGATACTTTAGATATATACTTATAACTGTGTCCGAGTGGCGAATTCACAGCTCCGCTAATATAAGCTCTATACGCTCGGATAAAAGAGATGTACCTAACACAGTGTAACACTCACTTTTACTAGGTTTTTTGTTCGGTTAACCTTCTCTAAAGCAATTTAAATCGTAACTTTGGCTTTCACAAAGTAACGTCTAAAAATGCGCCTGAATTTAATTCATTATAAAGGTTTCCTAAAATTCTCATGTTATAAGCTTATACCTATTAGTCTTCAGAATAGCTATATTGTGATCGTCTTTGATATAAGCCAACGAAATCACGGGCAAAAGTTGCTCTATATTATACCATCTAATAGTTTGTAACTTTGCAGGAAATATAATCGTACCAAACTAAAAGAGTGTTACTTCACAGAGTAATCGAATGCGCAAGCGGAGGGATCCCAGGCTGGATCCAGAACTTTCTCATATCCCTGGTGCAGCGAGGCGTGCTGACCATCGTGACGGTGACTCGCAACGAGGCTGTTGACACTGGAGCAGTCATGCCCGCCCAAACGCTACTGCAGAGGTCAAAATATTTAATAAGTTATAAACACGGACAAATACAGACAGACAAAAGAAAAGTAGAGAAGTTTTAATAAGTTAATCTGTGTTTGTCTCTGGGGACAAACACAGATTAACCGGGCGGTAATCACGGGGCGGCATAAAGTGCTGGCAGTAGGTTGAACACGTAGGGGCGACAACTTACACGTCAAAAACGCAGACAGTTTTTTTTTATTTTTTGAAATAATCCACTTGTTACTTCCCCTTAGGAGTGGTGATGATGATGACTTTGTGGCCGAATCGCCGCTGAGAGGACCTAGTTATCAGGTTCGTATGAAAGTAAAGAAATTAAATAAACTTCAATGTGATATATTGGATGATCTACGCTTTTCATTTACCCAACGTAAATTGCTAAACCTGCATATTTTTATTTATCTGAATATACCACTCTCAATTTGTGTCTACAATAGCAGAACCTTGGGTCCGTGTCAATGTTTCATCCGTACAGCAGTTGGGCGCACCTTCACTGCGAAAAGAAGGGAAGGGGATTGCCCTATTCGATATGTTACATTTATTTCAACATGGTGCCCCTGAGCCTAATACCAAACTTATAGAAGAAAATTTGGTTTTTTAACGCTTTTATTTTTGTTCTGTTTTGTTTCTAGAGTATCTACAGCATAGTGAGCACAAAGAGCAGGAACGATAACATCTCCCATTACAATGAATGTCAATCGGACACGGACGTCGTACAGATGGCTGTTTTGTCTGAAGGCTACAGCTTCGACGATATGAAGACCGACATGACTATGGATGGTAATCAAAGATGGCCTACATATAATAATTTGTGTCATAGATTTAAAAATATCATTCCACTAGTGACTTTAATAAAAACCTCCGGAATTGCAGTAAATAAACTCGTTAAACAAAAACGACACCCATGTCGAAGTTTCATTGAAAGTGGTCTTAGCCATCTTGGATCCCGGAATTAATGATATGCTACTACAAAAATTTAAACGAATATATCCAAAGTAAGTTCACAACTAAACTAAAACTAGCCTAACTAGATTTTCTTTAAATCCAATCTAGTTTGTCCTAAAATCGGGTGTGGCTTTGGACGATAACGTGTGTATTTTGAAATTTCTATTGAGTAATGAATACTTTAACAGTGGTAATACTGAAGACTTACGATTCCCTGACCCCCTTCGAGAAGATGGTGCTGAAATGTGGATCGGTCCTCGGCGAGGTGTTCTCCCGTCGGATGCTGCTATACTTGTTGCAAATTGATACGCAAAGGATTGTCGCTCAAGGTAAGTTACTTATTTCTTAATTTAGCATGCCCTGTTGGTTTAAATGCTCTAAGATCAGTGCTCACCCGCGTTAACTGCTTAAACACTGAGTTTTTATGGATCCATTGAGTGCTTTTGACCCGTTTGTGCTCGCTATAATTTGACGGTTAGGCATTTAACGATTTTTCAAAAATTTGCTGTTAAATATAGATAATTTAATAAGTTTCAAATGCTTTTTGGAATATTTCAAGTTTGCAAAATCACCAACTGTCAGCGGTTTAGTGAAACAGTTTTTGGGGCCCTATTGCAGTCGAGGGGGCTTAAATCCCAGCTCAGTAATTGTGCCTTTATTTATACTAAGTCAGCATCTCAGATACTTGATCTCATGTGGTGTAATTTCTATAATTATACTAGACCACCAAAGGGTGGGTCACAACATTCAAGTGACCTCATCTTCACCCAGCGAAGAATCAAAAGCTATAAATTTGTTCCAGCTGTGGCCAAATTGTTCTCAATCCATGTGCTGGAGTGCGAAGGGGGAGACTTCACACGAGACACCTCAAACGTTTTGGTGCACCCTGCGCCTGCGCTATCCAACGTCAAGTCTCCACATTGCGCCTGTCTGGGCACGAGGCACCCACGTAACAATGTTATCCTTTTTTTTTTTTTTTTGGTCGGGATGAAGATGCCTTCGCATACCACTCTACTGCGGGTACAATAAAGTGGTTATGTGTTGTGGCCACTAAAAACACCCCGGTGTTCCTCAAATCGCAAGAATTCCGGTACTGCAGGTACGACGGGGGAACGCTAGGCCCTGAATCCAACTAATATAAATGCATATACACATATTACGCGGGTGAAGCTGCGGCTAGCAGCTAGTTTGTTATATTTCTTTTTTCATCAAATAGGTCTTCCTCCTTTTCGAATATGTATAAGTGGCGAATACTTGTATCAGATTTATATTATCAATGAATATTGAAAAAACTTGTTTATGAGAAGAAAATGGACGCGAAGAATGTTATGAAAAGTTATAACATACTTATTAAAGCATGTGTTGTTGTGATAGACAATTGGTCAAGCAGGGCCTGCCTCGGCGACTGTACCGTTCTTGTCAACTGACAAGTCAAAAGGACTCAAAATTGGTGAGACTCAAAAAGGTGGCTGAAGTGATAGATAAATGAGCAGTAAATGATTGAAGGAGGTAGATGAACGGAGAGAAGTTCATGTCGAAAATAAGGAATACCTCGTTAAAAACCAACTAAAGATGATAACCGGGACCAACGAATTAATGTGCTTTACAATTCAAGGAATATCTAGGTCAGATATTTTATATCACTTGTTTTTATTCTTGTTTTAGCTGACTGTCGCGATCTGCCACTCTACGCTTTCTGCGGATATATGAGATTTAGGCACTCCTTGTTTCGGACTACGACGTATGAGTTGCTCACGGAAAATCAAAAGGTGAGATGGAGAACTTTGACCAACGAACACACTCCAGTCTAGCATTCCACCCCGGCTTTGCCCGTGGTGCATACCTTAACCTATGGCACTCAGGGATAACGTACCTATTCAACAATGAAAGAATTTTAAATTCACAGTAGTTCCTGAGATAAGCCCGTTCAACCAAACAAACAATAAAACAAACTGACTCTTCAGCTTCATAATATTAGAATAGATGTCACCCGTAGAAAGCTGACCATACCTACACCAGTCCATAAGTCCTCAATTAAATATATTTCATTAGGCTGGTGTGTGCTTAACTACCAAAACATGCTTCTATCTTAATTTTATATTTCAGCACGAGATGCATTCACGAGCTCTGATGTACCTTGAGCGGTACACGCGCCGCTGCAACGCATGTGGCTCGGGATGCTTCGTCAAGTTGCTGGGATTGAGATGTGATGATGTAAGGCTCTTATAATAGAAATATAAAACAAAGGGACAACCACTACCTACTAAAACCACAAGTCTAACCTACCAAAAAGAACATCGTTCTTAAAAACAAACACATTCCATATTTGTAAAGATGCTCCCATTCTTTCGACGGACTAGCTATAAATGACATTTTTATAATCTGGCATTTTTCTCAATAAGTAATCGAAGCCACTCGAAGCAGCCCCCGTAGCATGGCTCCCGCGATGCCGTTTATATCGCGCGATAAACTATCTACTTCTCGCTTTGCAGCAATGCGAAAAACAAGATGGCGATAGTCGATAAACGTTGTCGCGCGTGCTATGCTACAGGGGCAGATCCACGATATAAGGCCATACTTACATGACTATTGCAATTATTTTAGAAATGAATTAGCAGAAACTCTAAAGAAGATTTTGACTTACTTCAATAAGTTACGTAAAAACGTAAGGGCATGGACGACTAGCCGTGGGCGCGGGGATGGCAGGTTGACCGACCCACAAAGCGGTTTATGGGCTGTCCCAAGGCGAGGCGATTACGTTATGATTCCGATTAGTGTGCGTTGCATGCAGTGCAGTAGGGATTTGCTTACAAAGAATACTGTACTGCTCGCGTTTACGTTCCGTTTACGAGTTGATAAGTGAGACCGTAAGTATGGTTGCTTATAAATTAATGTATAGGTTAGATTACATTGTCATGGCAAATATAAGGCCGGAAGGAATGTCTCTGTCTCATTAATTACATTACCTTATGGTGACCTCTATACTCGCGAGGATTAACAAGGAGATATTTGACTGCCAAAATGGTGACCTATTACTAACTACAATATATCACAAGATGGCGCTGAATCATTCTGAAACGCGCAATCAGAGTTTTTTCGATCCGATTTGTACAACTTCCGACAGAATTAGGTCGGAGCCTTACGGTCTCAAGGTGGACACCTAGCCCGGCTTGCTAGCCGGGCTAGGTGTGTACCCCGCAGTGCAAAAATGATAAAATTTCATAACAAACATTTCCAGGGATTGCGCTATGAGAGCGAGGATTTGAAACGTACACAGCAGCAGATCCGGAGCCTCACAGCCGAGACCCGAATCTCGCCCGAATACGATGCCAACTTTATGTCGGCTGGAACGTCGCATTTCACGGTACACAGTTTTGGCCAGTTTATTTATATTGATTTCAGTATCAGTTTAGTAGTCTAAGAGGGCGGTCTATGTCGATTGGGGTGGCTAATTTCTGGGCCGCGACCGCGACAATTTAATATTTTTGCCATCGTAACGCTAAGAAGAAGAAGAGGGCAAGCCAAAACGAAAGGCACGTGGTCCCACCCAACCTCTGATTCGTACGATTTTTTTTGACAGTTGCACATGAATGGCACGTCTAGTAGCGTCACAACTTTCTATCTACCATATTATGAGCAAATGAGCATTATTCACAAAATATATCTTATTTAAAATTTAAAATTGAAACAATATTTATGCCATAATATTTTAAATTAATATCTCAGTTTTAGCAAGTTGAGGCTCACGTGGCTCACACCATCTAGTCACGAGTGAAAACAACTCTGCAGCACCGTCGTCTAACTATGACCTTCTTGTATAGTTGGTCCAATATTATTGTATGATGTCGGCAGTCTTTACTATAGTATTATATTAGTCTTTGTGCCTTCAGTCCGTTCTGATGATTATATTAAACACATAGTAATTAAAGGTGTAAAACTAGGTACTTACTTGTTGGTGTCAAATTTTGAAGTCGGATACCGCTAGCGGTATCGTCCATATCTGTATCCGTAATAGTGTGAACATGAAGCTTTTCTTAGCGATTTCGTCAAAAACGAAACACTTTTGCTTTACATATATGTAGTCTGTGCTTATGGTGAAAACGCTAGTAAAGCTTCATAATTTAAACTGTAAATAGTAGTTCATATCTACAATACCTAGTTTGAAGGGTCTATATCTAGGGCCTTGTAGGGCAAATTTTAAAAGATATCTTCAGTTTCAGTCAAATTATTTAAGTAATTGGTGGCAGCACCGGACCCCCTTAAATTCATGTAGGTACCTGTCCCTTTTAGGGAAAGTCTAAGGTAAATTTGAGCTCAGTAAACATGAACAACATTTTTCAGATGTACTCGTATTCCACCACCAAGTTGACACATGGAGAATCAGCAAGCGAGGAAACTGTTGAACTTACTGGTAATAAAACAATGGACTTTAAACTGGTTATAGTATTAGGTACCTATACCAGTAAATAGCAGTAACGCGTACCTATACTGTTCTTAGTGTCGTTGCACACTAGCCACAACTCACAACCACAAAACGCCGCCACCGATCACTTTCCTGTTGTTTCCATACCTACATTTTATATGGACGCCAGTGGTCACCACACGCTTTTCAGATGGCGGCGTATTTGGCTATGGCTGGCGAGTGGCCCGTGTGCAGCGATACGGGGATGGAAAGGTAAGAGTTTGTTGGACTGGGGCAACGGGATAAAGGTATTTAGGATGTTGATTAACTAGTGTACTCTCTCATATTTTGTGAGTTGAAACTAATAAGGGTTCCTTGTTTAATACTATGGAACCCCAAAAACGGCGGCCAAATAGGCGCGAAACATCCGGCAACAACGGCTACGAATCACTCTTAGGTCTAAATGTTACGTAGCCTTTTTTCAAATTAAATTACAGTCGGAATCAAATATATTGTGTACTGCGTATCGACTCGCGCGATGTTTCGAGCCACCATAAACTTTGGTTTGGACTCTATGTACGTACTTGAAACTTACTAAGTGGCGAATCTAGACAAACATATTACTAGCAGTGTTGTGTCTGTGCCTCTGCCAGTCAAAACCTCCTACCTATTAAAACCTAAACCTCAGTTTATTATAAGTCTTTGCTACCAGTAGATTTTGAAGTAAATAATATTTCCAGACAGAGGAGGCGCTAGAGCCCTGACGGACTCCATCGGGATGTACAACAATAAGCAAGTGCGATCGTTCTCTTCGCTGGAACTCGGCAGCTGCGAGTGCCTGGCGATACTGCTCTCCGTCTATTGTCAGATTATTGAACACTGTAAAGGAGCTGGTAAGTGTGCCGTAAGGATTACTAATGACCAAGGACGTCTTTGTCGCCAAGTGGTGTGCTAGTGGCCTGCTGCCACAGAATTAATAATACTTAGTACTAATTTATAGAAAGGAAACTCGCAGCAATATGTTAGTCCCGCACCTTTCCCTCGTGTTTGGGAGTTCTTAAGGTTTCAAAAAACAGGGTTATCTACTACTGTTCTTAGTCACACGTTTCGTGCCTGCGGTGTCGACCCTGATAGTTTACTCACACACAAACGTGTGCACGGATGTAAAATTTCGTTTACAGATAGTTATAGGCATATATATCAAGGCGCCTATATCAAACACTATATCTGTGCTGCTGCCCCGCCCTAGGTGATCGGGATTTTTAACGTATATTTCTGATCTCCGATGGGACAACCATTGCTATGAATGAAGGTCTCTTTGCCTTTCCGTCAAGCGTAGGCAATAACTCTTTTAAACTTTCGCGTTGCATGTTTATTTAATGCAACATCGGGAATAAACGCGAAACATGCTGTTTTTTCTCCTGGCGTTTCAGCCAGGTTACACCGACCCTGGTCACTATTGCATTTAATAAGCTTAGCATATGACAAACACCGGTTTCGAAAACCGCCTAGGGTTAGCAGGGCCACCTCTCTGCAAAAATTGGGACAAGGCTGCTGCTAAATGCTACAACGCACAGTTCTTGTAAACCTTGTCCTCGGCCCCACAATGACACACAGATGTATTTTTTCCTTTTGAATTTCAGGCGAGCACGTGAAGCTCTATGAAGCCTATATGGAATACGCCGATATGAGTCTTTTAAAATTGAATATCCCACAGGCGATTCGCCTACTTTTTGAATTGGAAACATTTGTAAAGGTGAGAAGTGTTACATAAGACCCACAAATGGATAAAATTTCTAAAAACTAACGTGAGATAAAGACATTATGTATTAAAACGGATTACTCACGCACGTGCTATTTCGTATCTGGATTGCTGACTTAGTTTCTGCGCGGGCCGCGGGCTCAACCCGCGAGCGGTTGGTTCGGAACAGGAACCCTCCGCCACCCGTTCCGCACTGGCCTTGAAGATAGGCTTCTGCCCGATGAGTCTCAAAGTAGGCAATACTAATGAAATAGCATAGCATGTGACTGACCCGCTTTTATCCCTAAATTCTGGAAAGTACCCAGTGTTTTTGATGTAGGCTCTAACTGATATACCTAACAATACATTCCTTTTATTTCGCAGTCGTGTAAAAAAATATCCGTTCCGTTTTCAGACCCACTTGAAAGACGAAAGGCCTTATTGGTTGTACGATTTCCGTCTCGCCAATATTCACTCCTTGAGAGGAGTGTGCATGCTGGAGTCTGGCGACCTGGGGGAGGCCAGGGAGCAACTGTTCACGGCGATGAAGCTGTATTACAACCCCTTCCCTACTTCCAAGTAATTTACATATTGTTTTTCTAATACGTAGAAGTTATTTAGTAAGGAAATAAATAATCTAAAAAACCGTCAATTTCAGTTTCTCTGGTATAAAATTCTCGTGGACTCTCAACGGTATATTTACAATGTAGTCTCCTTAATTATTACTTCAAGCTCGTTAGTCGAACTACATTATACACCAGGAATTTTCTAAGTCTCCACTGCTGAAACACGACCATATCTGTACTACCAGAGCTATATATTAGAGCAGTAAGAGAACAAATCCTCTAACCCGACTCTTATCATCCTGGCTAGACGGGTTAGAGAGGCTCTGATGTTATAAGCTTTGTTTTGCGTGCGTTCCCTAAGGCGCCTTCTACGACATCCACGGGAAGATATGGACTCCTATTCTGCTCTCCCGGAAACCGCACGGCATAGAAGAATAGGACCACTCTAAGTCTTCCCGATGCGAATTACATATTAAAATGTTTTAAAATATCAGCCTTAGAGCGAAGTTCAGCCACATGACGGTAGCCTTCCACCAGCTAATGGCGATGTCGGTGGCTCCGCAATGCTACGTGGCCAGGGAGTCGGGATGCGTCGGCTACTTTTACGAAGACATCGCCCTCACCTTGAATAGGATGTACCGGCTGTTTTTGGTAAGTAACGTCTTTTTCTTAGTCTTTCGAGATCTGTGCCGAAGGAGGCAGAGGCAACCCTGGCGTCTCCGGTTCAAGGACAATATGAAAACTAAATATTCTGATATCTATGATGAAAACTGATCTTTTCGATTCTAAGCTTTGGCGTATTTATTAGCAGTTTCTAATTACTTCGTTCGCGTGGGTGTCGGTTTATCACGATTCATATCCATCCAGATCCCGATTCCCGCCCGAACCATCTCAGGTGATGAATTTTCAAAAATCTCCGCGTATTTATTATTTTTTTACCATCCTTTCATTCATCCCTCGACCTCCCGAAAACGAGAGGTATACCTCTCGGCAACAAAAACATATCTTTGTTGCCCTTACGGAGCTTTGCAGACCCATTGGCTTCACGAAGCAAACTTTATTGAGACTGGCTATTTTAGACAATGGATAGGCAAATTTGATTTCATTTTTAGGAAACCAAAGAAGAGGACAATGCGACATTGGCGGCCAAATGGTCGTTCAACTACGCTTTAAGAACAAATGCGAACTTTCGTGTTTTGTGCTGCAGCTACGGAAATATGATCGCTGTGTATCGACAGAAACAAAAGGTAAGAGAAAAACACAAATCCTCGTACATAGACATTTAGACCTAGCCATTGCAAGGATTCGGGCGAAACATCTTTGCCACGCCCTTGTCCTGAACAAGTTGCGATTGCCAATGCCAAACCCCAATTAGCCCCAGTGGTGCCACTCGCTCGTTGCCGACCCTGAAGAAATCTTTTCACGCCCTCTTTGAGGAACCCCATTCTGTATCTTAATTATACTTATATGTCATATCATAACTCCAGCCAATCCACAGAGCAAGAAATGTCTCGTCGCTCGCGAAGTTACATTGAAATTCCTTGTTCTTTTGGCGAATCTGACCTTTTCTTCCCTGCAACCTTCAGTTCACGATGTGTCGTACCCTAGAGAAGCGGGTGATGGAAATCTGCCACCGCAAGAGAGGCCAGCTGGACGTCAGCGAGGTTCAGTCTGTCTGCTATCTGTACACGACTTTATTCCTGTTTTTGTAAGTATTTTCTAATTAAACTGACAGTATTCTCAAAGACGATAAATAAAGTAGCTCGAGTATTTCAAAGTATAAAAAGAGATATGGAAGAACAAAATTATTTACTAAAGATCGCTAATTGAAATCAATGAAAGTCAAGGGAGAGAAACTCGGAGATAAGAGGGTCAAATGGCCAGGCGGGAGTAGTCATATGTAACTAATACTTTAATTAAATATGCGTATTTTTTATCAAAATGTGAACAGAATAAAAAGTAAATTAAAGGAACTTTATGTAAACATTTTAAATGACGATTACGACATTTTATGTATGTGTGAAACTAATTTAGATAGTTCTATCTCTAGCAGTGAATTCATTGATGACAGGTACACGGTATTTCGTAAAGATCGAGACTTAAATCTTTCATCAAAATGTTGTGGCGGAGGGGTGTTGATTGCAATTAAAAGAAATATTCATTCTGTCAGGCGTCTCGATTTGGAAACAAGCCTTGAAGATATTTGGGTTGATATTAAAAACAAACATGGCAAGCGTTTCTACATCGGTCTTGTATATTTGCCTCCTGACAGTACTGTATCAGACTATCAAATTATTCTAGACAAATGTTCTGACAATATCTTACACAACTTTGACCATGAAGCTGAAACGGTATTGTTAGGGGACTTTAATGTTCCACTTCTTAATTGGACGCCAGACCCAGCATATCCTTTAACTTCTCGTTTAAATCCTAGTGCTCCGTATGATTCGAAGTCGACCTTGCTCATTGATTTTCTGCATTTATGTGATTTGTTTCAATTTAATAATATACCTAATTCTAATAATAGAATGTTGGATCTGGTAATTTCAGGCGTGAACTCTTTGTGTCTTTCAGAATGCTGTCCTTTGTCTACTCCTGATCGTCATCATCCTGCAATTGACATAGATCTAGCGTCAACGTTTATATCTGAAAATATTAAGCCCAAATCCAAAGCCATTCCTAATTATCGTAAATGCGACTACAGCAAATGTTCGCAAAGTCTATTGATGGTCGACTGGCAGGAAATTCTTATAAATGACGACGTAAACTTAGATGTGGAGTGCTTTTATAATATACTTAATAAAACAATACATGAATACACTCCTATGAAGCGAGTTTGCCAGTTTGATTACCCTGTTTGGTATTCCGAACCCCTAAAAGCTTGCATAGCAGAAAAAAAAGAGTCCACGCAAGATTTAAGAAGTCCAAAAACCCCAGGGACTATGATGAGTTCCAATTACTTCGCACTAGATCTAAAAAGTTAATAAAAAAATGCCATAGTAACTTTATAAATAGTGTAGAAGATTCACTTCCAAATAGTACAAAATTATTTTTTTCCTACGATAATAGCAAAAAGTCTAGCAATTCAGTACCAGACACAATGACCTATAGAGATAAAACAGCTTCAGGTGGTGCAGCAATTTCAGAACTCTTTTCCGAATATTTCGCGTCAGTTTTTGTAGCAAACGATGGCTCTCAAAATTTAAATATCGACAATGCAGATTCTAATGATTGCTCTTATACACTATCTCAGGTATATATATCTCAGCCCTCGTAGCATGGCTCCCGCGACGCCGTTTATATCGCGCGATAAACTATCTACTTCTCGCTCTGCAGTATTGCGAAAAACAAGATGGCGATAGTCGATAAACGTTTTCGCGCGTGCCATGCTACGGGGGCAGGAAGACGTTTTTAACAGACTTATGAAGCTGGATGTGAATAAAGGCGCTGGCCCTGATGGCATCCCGCCTTACTTTATCAAAAACTGTGCAAAAGCTTTGTTAACTCCTCTACATATAATTTTTAATAAATCACTTGCTTCTGGGGTGTTTCCAAGCATTTGGAAGAGGGCACACGTAGTTCCAATATTTAAGTCTGGTGATCCTACTGACTGCTCTAACTATAGACCTATTAGTATTTTGTCGGCTTTTCCTAGAATATTTGAAACCTTGGTGTATGATCATATTTACTCACAAGTTAAACCACACATTAATCAAGCTCAACATGGTTTCGTAAAGGGAAAATCAACAGTGAGTAACCTAATAGAATATACCAACTACATTTGCAGAGTCTTTAATGAGCATGGTCAGGTGGATTCTGTCTATACCGACTTCCAGAAAGCATTTGATAGGGTCAACCATCTTATTCTCTTAAGTAAATTACAAGCACTAGGAATTCATGGTAATCTCTTTAGATGGGTATGTTCATATATAGAATCACGCAGTCAACTAGTGGCTCTAAAAGGTTATTGCTCCGAGCCTGAACTGGTACCATCGGGTGTGCCTCAAGGCTCGCACCTGGGGCCACTATTTTTTGTCATTTACATCAATGATCTCATCCCTAAATTACGTACTTACTCGCTTTTATTCGCTGACGACCTTAAAATATTTTCATGCATCAAATCAGTCGAAGATTGCGTCGCCGTACAAAGTGATATTGATGAGTTGGTCAGTTGGTGTACTAAAAATAAAATGAGCCTTAGTGCCAGTAAATGTTCGGTCATTACCTTTACTCGTAAAAAAAATCCTATCAATTTTGATTACACTATAGGTGGTGAAGCTCTTGCTCGAAAGTCTGAAGTTAAGGATCTGGGAGTCATTTTCGATAGTAGTCTTAGCTTTAACGGACACTATGCTATGCTATCCAAAAAATGTAAACAATTGCTAGGGTTTATTCTCCGGATTTCGAAGGACTTTAAGAGGACTGATAGTCTGATCCATCTTTATCGATCTTTCGTATTAAGTAATATTGAGTATGCTTCAGTCATCTGGACCCCTCAATATGCAGTCTCAATAGATCTCCTAGAATCTGTTCAACGACGTTTCCTTCGTGCATTAGCAAGTCGTCAAGGCTTAAAGAGACAGTTGTGCTCATACGAAGAAAGACTTAAATTCTTTAAATTTGAGAGCTTGGAGAAGAGACGTTCTTTGCAAAATTTCATTTATTTATATAAAATAATACATGGCCAACTCAATACAATTTTAATATCGAGTATTAAGTTTAGGGTCCCAAATAGGTCGGTGCGACATATAATGCCATTTTTGATATCTTCGTGCAATAATAATGTGTCATACCATAACCCCATTCTGAGAATATGTCGTGAATATAACCTACTACATCAAAGGCACGACAACGATCTGGTACCTGACATCTATTGTCTATCATTGAATGGCTTTAAATTTGGAATCCGGCAATTGCTCCCAACACATACATAACTTGTTAACACTCTTTATTCTTACTTTATTTCTATCTATTTTTTAATTAAATTACTATTTGTTTTTTTTTTTGGTTTTTTGTTAACTTTGCCTAGTACCTTTTTTATTCTCTACACGATGTTTTCTTGTCATATTATCACATGCATGCTAAGTGTACAAATTATTTGGCTTTACAACCAGATCATGTTCCTATTGTAATTATCATAATTATAGCATTAATCGTTGTAAACTGTACTGTGCACTATTAAATAAAATAAAAAAATAATAACGTTACGACTAGGCTGAAAAGATTGGAAATAGACCTGCATCCAGCAATGCTTGTTCCATTGCAGAGTGGGATATGGTAAGTTAAAAAAAAAACTCCCGACCTTCTACAGAGGAGCAGTAGCACAGATCTGTATATTTTTGTAGTCACCACTCTCCCTTACTTTCTCACTCCCTGGACCCAACTGCTCCCCTTGACGGTCCTCTTGGACAACATCAACAGGCTACATAAGAACAATAACAAGCTTCTGATTGTTTTTTTTTAGTGTGGAGTACGGCAAGAAGATGGAAAGCATCCAGTTCGGGCTGTCAGTGATGCGCATGATGAGTGGACTGACAGATCTGACCACTCGGCAGATGTTAATACTGTGGATGCTGAAGTTCTTGCTCGCAGACCTCAGGATTCACGACATGGTGGCTATAATGAGAGAGTTTTTCTACATGATCGACCACTACGATTTGAGCTGTAAGTTTTTCTTCGATTTATAGACTAAGTGTGGCCGTGTGGTTCCCGGCAGAGTAGAATAGGACCACTCCAAGTCATCCCGTGGATGTCGTAAAAGGCGACTAAGGAAACAAGCTAAACAAAGCTTGTAAACATCAAAAGAGACCTGTCCAACCCGTCTGGCCAACGTGGAGGGTGTAGGCCAAATCCTCTGACTACTCAAGCTAATTTATGGCTCTGGTAGTACAGAGAGGGTCGTGCTCCTGCAGTGGAGACTAGAAAGACCTGATGATGCAGATGATGATGATGATATAGACTAAGATGAACACTGTTTTGCGGCTTTTATACTGCATTGACTGATGTTTACCGAGAAATATCTACAAACAAACGTAATGTCATCAGTCATTCATCACGCTTCCAATACTTTGTCGAAACTTGTATTGAGAAACATTTGCGAGAAACCTTCAAAGCAGCTATCTAAGAAAAATAAAGCAGCAGATTTTCTTGTTGTTAGTTGTTACCAACAATAGTCCGAAAACTTTTTTTTAAAATCAAAGACATACAAACAGCAAACAGAAATCTTTGTGCAAAACCTACACAATTTGACGTTTATAATTTATCTAGAGTCAACCGTGCTTAAACCAAACGTTACAGACATATTCCCGAGAAACATGAAAAAAATATTATCTACCGTCTTTAATATTATGTTTATCTGTCTAGCGGAAACGTGGTACTACTTCTACGCCATAGTAATATTGCTGGACACCGGGTACTGTGTGGAGTCGTATACCACCTGCGAGAAGTTCTACATCAAGAAGGGCGACGCCATCTTAAGGTCAAAGTCTCCAGAGGCAGCCTATAACTTCTTCGTCTGCATGTGGCTCGTGTGAGTATGTATATCTGTATAAGTATATGTCTATTATAAATTATAGTATCGTTGAGTTATTATCCTACGGCACAAGTTCGTAACTTACTGTGGGGCTAGCTCAATTTGTGTAATTTGTCCCTTTATATAAAATGTTTAGTTTACTTTTACTAACATTAGCAGAACGGGTTAAACACTAGAAATGTTCTGAAATAACGATGGTCTGACTCTGTCTCTCAATTGTTACCAAAAGCCTCGCCTTGATTCCCACAATGTCATGTCACTTCGAAGTGTTACAACTGAAAATGCATCTGCTCAGATATTCGAGACTCCGTTTCTCTATGGAAGGTATATGGGGGTGACAGCCGCAATAATAACTCATCCCTACAGACAGATGACACACGAGCTTATTTACAAAACAATTTTTTTTGCTTCTGTTATGCTTACGCAGGTGTGGCATCATGTTTGTTTCTGATCGGTTATAGTTATCGGATATTTAACTGCTTTACCCGACACTATTCTAAATCTTTATTAGAAAAGAAATAACAGTAGAAGGCCAGAAAAATTAGTAAGATAAGAAATTAGGTACGTAAAGTATTAACACATATCATTATGAAACAGAACTATTCGTATCGGCGCATGGGAGAGATCCATTATTTGGGAAGAAAAAATAAAGAAGATACCGGGTACCCAGAAATTTGAGCGGCACGAATTTGGCACCATGATCGTGGTCCGATTGCTCGAAGGGCTGTTGATTACACTGGTTAGTGAGGTAAGTTGGCTCAATCCAAAGGCGGTCATATTGTTAGAGCAAGGGTTTTCTCAACCGCAAACATAACTATTGGTGTCCTTTTTCTTGCTAGTCGTAATTTACTTTGACAAAAGATGTTAAGTGGTCAGTGTGATCCGACGGCAATTTGTTAATAATTTTATTAGCTTCACGTGTATATAAGAAAATCTTGGACTCTTAATTTGACCCATTTCCCACACACCCACCACCATTTTGCACACGCTCTGAGTTCAATACATGACTAGCGTGCAAAAAGCGTGTTTTTAAAACTTATAATAAATTATTATATACAAATCCTTTGAAAGTTTGATATCGCTATGAGGTGGACTGTATACGCAGATCACAGAGCAAGAAATTTCTTCGAAACGAGACATTCCTTGCACTGTGGTATGATTCTCTAACTCGTGATCAGGCGTTTCTCCATATTTATGAAGCAGTCTGACAATGGTAACGGCATATCTTTTCGTCAGGCAAATTGACTGCCTGGAGAACCATATGGCTGCGACGGTGTTGAGTAGGTAGATATACTTAGGATCCTTAAAACTGATGGTGTTACGTGAATTCAAAATTCAAAAATCTTGGTCTTTTTAGGGGTTGCTCAGTTAAACAGTCTCTTTATTATGTTAGCGCTATTTAGGTAGCTATCTCCCGCAAAAATCGTAATTAAAGTATATTTTGTAACAGATGAACAACAGAAATATCAAGAAGATAGCGTTATTGGAGAAGTCTATCAAGACGATGCTAAAAGATTTGAAGACTGCTTGCAACCGGGCACCTATGTTCACCCCAAGGTAGTTAAGTAGTGTTGAAATTTGTAGGTTGGTAATATCAGAAGCTGTTATTATATGCCCTGGTAACACTTAGCATACTCAGTCAATCAGTATAGAGGTAGATCTAGCAACGAAATCAATTGACGATCGAAGTATCTTAGAACCCAACCGTTTGTAAAATTCGTGTAGTTTTTCAAAATAATTTTGATGCTTATAATAATTGTAAGACACTAATCTAAACTTACTGAAATAAGGAAGGGTGAAGCTTCCTAACTAAGGTCCAGGCATAGTATAATAAACGACTCAAATCTTTAATTAAATGGCTTTTCAAAGCACGTGAAATCATAATTCAGTATTAACGCCTCGAACTTCTCATAATTTGGACTTACTATTTAGCCGTGTGGTTCCCGGCAGAGTAGAATAGAACCACTCCAAGTCTTCCCGTGGATGTTGTAAAAGGCGACTAAGGAAACTCAAGCTAAACAAAGCTTATAAACATCAAAAAGACCAGGCCAGCGTGGAGAGTGTAGGCCAAATTCTCTGACTGCTCTGGCTAATATATGGCTCTGGAAGTACAGAGAGGGTCGTGCTCTTGCAGTGGAGACTAAACAAGACCTGCCCCCGTAGCATGGCTCCCGCGACGCCGTTTATATCGCGCGATAAACTATTTACTTCTCGCTCTTCAGTATTGCGAAAAACAAGATGGCGATAGTTGATAAACGTTGTCGCGCGTGCCATGCTACGGGGGCTGCAGGGCTAACATGCGCGCCACGACAAAATTTTGTCGCGGCATTTTCTCGATTTGTGACGACATATCTCTATATGTCGACAGTCGGTAACATGGCAGCACACTTAAATCATGTCCTTTTGTCAAATGAAGACTTGACCACGACTTGACGACATTATGTCGACGGTCTCTAACATGCACTTCAAATTTTATCGATTTTTTACATTTGGATTCGATAAGATTGTCGTCGAATTTTTCTTCGACGACAAACGACGAGAAAATATAACACTCGAATTTGTGCCTGCAAAAATGTTCAAACTGCCCAAATGAAAGACTGAGGTATTCGTATTTTTTTTGGATACCTATAATCTATATGTTTCAGGCAAAACCCTATTTCAGGATGAACTAGTTTGGCCTAGGCCGAACTGAATTTGCATATTATTCAAACCTTTTTAAAGGCTTAAAGGGTGCATTGATACACACATTGATTACCAAAGTTACATCATTTCTGGAATTGTGTTTTCCAGGGTGAAGATTTCGAAAATAACGTCAATTTTGAAATCCAAGATGGCGGACGCGAATTCTCATGAAAAATTGTCATGGTTGTCATCTTGTTGGTTTTCCGGGGCGTAGATTTCGAAAATGACGTCGGTTTTGAAATCTAAAACGAACTTCACTTCGAAAACCCCATAAAACTATACACATGTCGATTTTTAATGAAAAAGTCACGTCCTTCGTTTTGGATTCCAAAACTGACGTCATTTTCAAAATCTACATCCCTAAAAACTCACATAACGATACCCATGTCGATATTTTATAAAAAGTCGTGTCCGCCATCTTGGATTTTAAAATTGACGTCATTTTCGAAATCTACACCCCAAAAAACCTATATAATGACACCCATGATAATTTGTCACAAAAAATCGCTTCCGCCATCTTGGCTTTATAACTGACGTCATTTTTGAAATCTATATCCTGAAAAACGCATATAACTACACCCATGTCAATTTTCATGAAAAGTCATGTCCGCCATCTTACAACGACATTTGATATCATAATTGTAAGATTTAACAATAGTTTCATCTTTATCTTTATTCTTGTTTAAAAAAAATCTTTTCATTATTATTTTCCGCGCCTTGGTAACCATGGTTACGCTGTAAAAAACACACTGAATATCGGTGTTGCAATTTTAAAATAAAACTTGACGTTTCGAGAAGTGATAGCCAAGTCACGACGAGATACTTCTCTTTCATGGCGCGCATGCTTCGAGCAACACGGCCTCCGTACATGTTATGGTATTCGACATAATTGTCGAATTCGACAAGATATGTCATGTCGTCTAAGAGATATGTCGTGGCGCGCATGTTAGCCCTGCTGATGATGATGATATTTCAGATTCTACATCCTTCTCGCGTACTTCGACTACATTCGCGGGAAAAAGCTGCGTGCCTTCAGCTACATAAACAAATCCATCGAGCTGGCCAGGCAATACGCTCACTTGCCGATGCAATTTTGGGCTGAACATACGAGAGATGTAAGTATATTTATTTCCAACTAGCTGTTACCCGCTGCCCCGCCCGCGTGATATATAGCCTATGTCCTTCTCAGTACCATAACCTATGTGTATGCATTTAATGATGGTTGGTCCTGTAGATACGGGGCGTGAAAACGTAACAAACAAACACACTTTCCCATTTATAAATTAGTTAGGATAAGGATTACGCTTGCCATCGAAATTGCTCCTGGACCCATAAGTAATAATGCAACATGCCCTAGAACAGGCCCTGTGTCGAAAGATCGATAATTTTTTGTAATATGTTCCCGTTTTTAGGGTTCCGTAGTAAACTAGGAACCCTTATAGTTTCGCCATGTCTGTCTGTCTGTCTGTCTGTCCGTCCGTCTGCGGTTTTACTCAGAGACTATAAGTACTAGAAAGCTGTAATTTGGTATGGGTATGTATATTAATCATATCAAAAAAGTGGTAGAAAAAAATCTTGAAAAAAAAATTTTTTTTGGGTAGCTCCCATACAAGTTAAGTGGGGAAGTAATTTGTTTTTCTCTACTTACCCATCGTGTGGGGTATCGTTAAGTAGGTCTTTAAAAAATATTGTGAGGTTGAGAACACCATTTTTCGATTTAGCGATCCGTTTCCGAAATATTTGGTTTTAAAGTGAAATTTTTTGTTAAAGGTAAGTGTGTGTGTCCCCCCCCCCCCCCCCCTCTATCTGCTAAACGGTTATATATGGATACGTGAAAAAAATTGCAGCAATAGTGTATATACTGAAGTTGAAAGGAAAACTATCAGAGCTGAGTACTAAGTGCAAACTAAAAAGTTATAGGCAACCAACTTATAAAATGTACTGGAAAATGTAAAATTTCATACAATCTTCATAGTTAGATGTTTTTGGTCGTTAAACTGTGAGGGGCGAGTGTAAACAGTGTGTACTCAAAGTTGTCATTCGCAACTACGGAACCCTACACTGCGCGTGGCCCGACACGCACTTGGCCGGTTTTTACAAAGGTAAAAACACACACCCAAAGGGGTATGCACACAGAATTGGTAGGTACATAATAGTACAAGTAGTACGGACCAAAAAAATGATACTTTTGTTGAAAAATCTCTACGCTGGAGCTCAATTTTTGAACTAGTAGAATCGATCCGCCACTCGTTGTGACGTCAGCACTCGGTTCGTATTCACACATGAATAAAATCAACGAGTGGTCCTGTTTTTACGTATTTTTAAACCGTGCGAATATATTTTTTATTATTCTTAGATTAGTACCTTTGGTAGTTCTTGGTGTTTTTGGCTTGGTGGATGGTACTACCAGTGGTACCCAATGTGGCCCAATGGTACCTGTGGGACCCTTGGGACCCATGGAACCCTTGGGACCCATGGAACCCTTGGGACCCGTGGAACCCTTGGGACCTATGGAACCCTTGGGATCCATGGAATCCTTGGGACCCATGGAACCATTGGGACCCATGGAACCCTTGGAACCCATGGGACCCTTGGGACCCTAGGGACTCAATGAGACTCTTGGGATCAATGGGACCCTTGGGACCCAATGGGACCTTTGGAACCCTTGGGACCAATGGGACCCAATGGGACCCTTGGGGCCCAATGGGACCCTTGGGACCTAATGGGACCCTTTGGGTACCCTTGGGACACTTGGGACCCTTTGGGACCGATGGGACCTAATTGGACCCATTGGGACCTTATGATACTTATGGAACCCATTGGGTTCATATGGAGCCAAGTCAAATTTCATATTTTATTGTACACGTCTTTGAATCCGAGTGCTCTCGTGCGGCCATTCGAATAAAGTTTCAAAAATAGAGCCAATTAAGATTCACCATGCGAAAGCTTAACAACGAGTGGTGGATCGATTCTATTGGTTCAAAAATTGCCACCCTGGTCTGGGAGAAAAGCAAAAACGAATAATGTTACAGCTACTTCTCTTCTCGCGCAGATCGTAAAAACCGATCGAGGGAATGGCCGAATAGATCTGAGTGATCAGATTATTAGACGATGAGCGCAGCAATCCATCGCTATTTCGATTCCGTTTTGTCCACCAACATGCTAAACGTGATCTTTAGGTTTTATAGACCTGGGCTATGTCTACCCCGCAAAGGAAAAAGACACACACAAAAATCACAAAACAATAAGGGGCCTCCGCTCCTTCTTTGCCCCAGTTTCTCCACAATCACACCTCCAAATCCATCCCAGCCGGCCTATTTACTAACTCGGATGACAGGTGTCGATGCCTATCAAGCTAGGATTTGCTGTTACAATACAATGCGGTTTTTGAATTCCATATAAAAAGTTCGAGCAAGCAAAACCCGCATTGTAACTGGAAATCCTAGGTTGATAGGCATCGACACCTGTCATCCGAGTTAGTAAATAAGGGGGCAGGGCGGCATAGATAGATACATAAATTTCATTTATAGAGAGGTTATAAGGAACTTGACTCTGTAACCGACTTTATCCGAGCAAACCAAGGCACCGATATCAAAGCAAAATTTGATGTTACCGTAATCTATCATCCGCTACGCGTGACACTTTCAGACAATGGAAGAAACGACAGCCTCAGTAATAAGTAAATTGTGCCAAATTTTGCATGACGCACAGTATTAACTGTCGGGTAGTCACCGGTTAACGCGGAAGGTCATGATCCGTTTATGAGGTCAATGTGTTTTATTTCATGATCGAGGAACGGTTTCTAGGTCTCATAAAAATGTTGGATCAATACAGTACTTATTCGCAACATGCTTCGTCAAATGACGAGCTCCGTGGCGCAGCGGTCAACACGCCTGCCTGTGACACGGATGGTCCCGGGTTCGATCCCCGGTCAGGTCAAGATGGAAAATGATCTTTTTCAAATTGACCTGGGTCTTGGATGTTTATCTATATCTTTATAGTATCTATTATAAAATATAGTATCGTTGAGTTAGTATCCTATAACACAAGTCTACTTTGAGGCTAGCTCAATCTGTTTGATTTGTCCGTATATATTTATTTATTATTTATTTAATGGTAAAAAAATTAAGATTAATGGGGGTTCCCCATACAAGAAAATGAAACAAAAACATTAAAAGTACAGATATACATGCTACTTAGTAGCGTGCTCAAAAATAGATCGCGGGTCGATTTTTGAGCATGCTACCTGATACCTGAGACGGGGTTTGGAAGAGGCAAGTATATTCATTAGTATACCTGAAGTGTATATTCATATCGGCTTACAACCTATATACTTTTTCTGTAAAGGTTAAAAACTCCTTTGTCATACTTCTATCATATTTTTGATTATCTGTGGCGTCGTCTCCAATTTGTCAGTAATAAATTAGCATCTAAAGCATGGATCTAAGAATAATCAGGATATGCCCTTGGAAAATGTAACAGTGACGCACATAAAAATCCCTACACTCGTGTCGCGACACTAGCGCACGCACACATCAGCACAAAAATCCCTACACTTTTCCCCGGTCGAACGAAATGTCAAATTTCCCAAATGTCAAATACATGCTGCACACATGTGACTTGATGTGACGTAAGTTATGCTTCACTTTTGATGTGTCTAATGCCGGGTCCATATTATTCCTAGGTCCATGATCTAAAGTAACTCCGTCTTTTAATTTCGTATATTTATTAACATTTACAACAATACCAGGCAGGCAGGACTCACAAGCATTTACATGCTTAATCAAATCTCCAAAACTAGCATGTGTGAAATATTTTCTCTACAGTATTTCATACTACACGATTATATGGGGGACAGCGCGTACGCAGTCCCCACTACCAAAAATTACGCGTCCGAGTTATCCACATTAGGGATAATCGCAGGGGTCAACCCGTCCGCAGTGCAATGGATAGATCTCGCCCTGGGGGAACCGCCTTCTTGATCACGGTATCCCCTACGCCAGGTAAGTATGCTTAGGTGAGATTGTTCCGGGAGTGTCGTTTCCGGCGAAAAAATAACGATAGCGCGTTTCACGTTTTCAATGTTTTGTAAGGGCGACATCTAGTTTGAAAATTGGAACTAGCTGTAACAAAGGGTGGCGTTGTTGCCCTTTGTATTGGGAAGTCGGATTTGATTACAACGTTGGATTACAGAATAGTATTACCACTGTTCATGTCCTTTAAAAATTACATGTTGTAGGGTTTTTCTCGACATTTCTTAGTTTTAGGTAAACACCTAATGTAATAATGTCGAGTTAGCATGCCTAGTTAGTATGCAGTACACAATATATAATTGATAAATTAAAATATTTTATCAAATATGCATGTATGTATGTCCCTCGTATCCCCTAAACTAAACATCATAATTTGAAATTATAGCAACATCTAATACGATGAAAACACTATATAAGCATTATATTTAATATTTATCTCCGATAAACCAATGAATATTAGTCATCGTTTTCTTTAGCAGTTGTTTTACACAAACAAATAAATATAAAAATAATAATTATTAATTCCCTACAAACAAATGGTATTATTTATATTTCTATTTTTAATTAAGTTCGCCGTGTGGTTCCCGGCAGAGTAGAATAGGACCACTCCAAGTCATCCCGTGGATGTCGTAAAAGGCGACTAAGGCAACACAAGCTAAACAAAGCTTATTAACATCAAAGAGACCTCTCCAACCCGTCTGGCCAGCGTGGAGAGTGAAGGCCAAATCCTCTGACTACTCAGGCTAGTATTATGGCTCCGGTAGTACAGAGAGGGTCGTGCTCCAGCAGTGGAGACTAAAAAGACCTGATGATGATGATGAATTAAGTACACAAAATACACGACATTTTCACTCAGTAAAAAGGCCTCAAACCCTGCTCCTATTTTGGTTTTGTATGGTTTTGCACTTATCTACTACGTAATCACCATCACCTGTATTATCTCTGCTCTGATGGTACGCAGTGATGATCAGTAGGGCGGAGTCGTTAGTTATCTACAAGGAAAAAAAACAGCAAAGTGCGAGTCAGACACACGCACGAAGGGTTCCGTGCCATTATCTATTCAATATTAGACTATCGAGCAAAAATGGCAAAAAAATAATGTTGCCAACTGTCTAGCTATCACGGTTTATGAGAAAGACAGCTATCTGCATATCGAAGTCTCAGTAATAGGGTCCCATTTTTACGCTTTAGGTACGGAACAATAAAAAGTCATGAATAGATAGTATATTTGGAATAGTAAATAATTATAAATAATTTTTTTCACAGTATTGGAAAGGCACGTTGAAGCCAAGAGACGTGAACTACTGGATTGAGCACATGGACTCGGAAAATTTACTGGACTACAGGGACTTTGATTCCGAAAAGGGGAAAATTGTTCCTTACACACTTCCACTGCCACAAGACATGGAAGTCTAAAGTTAACTAAAAGGGGGAAAATTGTTCCTTACACACTTCCACTGCCACAAGACATGGAAGTCTAAAGTTAACTATAAGTAGTTGGTCCTGTAAGGCATCATTTGTTTGGAGTTAAAGCCATTTTGTTTAGCAGACTTAACAAAGATCTGCTAAGTTAATCCTTAAGTTTTGGTGTAGGTACCTATCTTGAGTTATATTTTATTATTTTATTTGGCACTTAATAATTAAATGTTTATTTTTAAGATGTAAATGAATGAGCCCTTACTTTTCGTGTGAAAGTTTTCATCACTAAGTACTTAATATATTAAATAAAATGTGCAGAAATATATTGTTTTATTTGAAAACATGATAAATCACTAAGTACATATTATAAAACAAAGTCCATCGCCGAGTCTGTCTGTCTGTTCGTGATAAACTCAAAAACTACTATGTACACGGATTTTTAATTGGTTTTCATTTCACCAACAGATAAGAGTGATTCATGAGGAAGGTTTATAGGTATTAAAATAAAAATAAAAATGTAATATGCAAAATAATTTTATTCAATTATAAATAAAGTTTGGTACCTACAACGAAGAGCAGTCACTTCGTAAAAATCAAGAAAAAATTGTGCACGTCAAAGACCTCTGAATAAAAAAGAAAATCACAGCATCAGCGAAAATAAATTGCGACTGCTATTACCAAGTAACTGTTCTACGTTAACCTTCATAACCAATTCCTTCGAGGTGGCATATGAATAGATGGAATCCAACAATTTAATCAGACCACAACATAATTTTTACATAAAATAAATTACATACAGAGGAATGTAAATCAAACATTAATAAACATCATTCATAAATGAAACGAGAAAATGTATCAAGTAAGCAAGAATTATATACAAGTAACATTATTATCATTATTACACATTTTAAAATAACTACTTCATTACTCATTCCCTTATTCAAGTATCACCTCGACATGATAATCAGATCTAAATAGTATTCTACCGTCACAGGGTTTAGTTTTAAAGACCAGCTGTTACGGCTTGCTGCTTTAAAATCCTACGGGAACCTTAGAAAAGAAATATTTAACTTTGTGATACAGCCGAAGGTTTATGCAAAACGGGAATAGGGGTCGTGTTAGGATACGATTTGAAGTGCACTGTCAAAGTTTAGTTACCCCTAGTCAAAGACAATATAATACCTATTGCCCCTAGTCTAGTAAAAATCAGATAAGTTCTAAAAAAAGCCCATGGACGCCGATTTACGCGTCGATTATTAATATATTTTCATTGAATCCTCAAGTAGTCGCAATCAAATCGCTCGTACAGCTGGTCCATAAAGACCTCCTTTCAAACACGTGGAAAAAAAATGATCAATAAAATTAGTGAGCTTCATGCGCCTGCGCCACTTGTAAATAAAGTAACATATCACATGCTACCCGTGTTGTGTCCCGAACAACACCTGCGCACGGATGCTTTAAATTAAAATAAACATGTTTATTTGCGGTACTTTATGAATTCACTTCCCCCTAACACGCCCGCGTCAGGTAGAATACTTATTTTTTTCCATTGATGTGCTACTTAGTAGCGGGTACTCAAAACTAGCATGGAAGCATGCTACTAAGTAGCATGTGTACCTGTACCTTTAACCGCAAACAAGCATGCTTATTTTACGCACGTGTAGGTCGTGTGCGGGACTCAAGCATGCACACTAGTAGAATATGGTTATAAGCATGCTCAATAATAGCATGGGTATCTCCGTAGCTTTAGCTTGCGCCCACTCGTGGTTTAACGGAGGGCCTACCTAATAATAGTATTGCTTAATTAATTTGAACTCCATCTATTAGAATCTCTAAGTTTCTCTCAGAATCTATCCCCCTGTTCCTTATGAAAAGAATATTCATATTGTACCCATTCTTTTATTCCCTGTTCATCCCTCTCTATTCCCATTTTAAAAGTCAATCCTTGCCTAGATTCTGGCCTAAAGTGGTGTCGTTAGAAAGTGTTTTCAACACTTTAATTTATTGCTCATGTTAAAAAGTACTTATCTATTTACAAGCCAAATGTTTTATGCGAAACATTTTTTTAACTGTATTATCAATTCATTTTCTAATTTACAAACTAGTTCTTACAATAATTTTTTACAAGACATCAAAACTTTAACTTTATTATAAAGTTAATCATAAAATAAAAATGAAGAATTACTGCATTAGTTGGTTGATATGTTAAAAAAATCTGTGACCAGAAAGTTGGATTTCAGTAAATAGAATAAAAATATCTGGTTCATAGATGAAAAGATTTTTACGTGGAAGCATTTTTAAAAGCATCTCTTTCACATACATGGCCTTCATAAAACTCTAAATATTAACCTCCATCGAAAGTCGCAGATAAAAATAAAAAACTTGGTTTAGTAAGCTCAACATTGTTTGGGTAAAACCTTGAAATATATTCGCCCGCCACACTATTTTACTCTGTCTTAAGAGGGCCCTGAACGCACATGTCTCCAAACAAACTGACAAAGGGAATTGTGGCAATATTTGATAATTATGGAGAAACATTTAGCATTTAATCAATTACTCTCATTATAATCTACGTACGTTCCTATATAGCTTAGTAAAATTATAAATGGTTTGAAAAATATAAGTCTCTCAACATTTCCATATATGTATATCTAAAGAGCTTATGATTCTAGAACCATTGATATTTTAACCAAGCTGTATAGGAATGTACGTAGATTATAATGAGACTAATTGATTAAATGCTTAATTTACTCCATTATTATCAAATATTGCCACAGTTCCTTATTTCCGTTTGTATGGAAACATGCGCGTCCAGGACTTCCCTCTTAACTGGAGACTGCTTTGCAATGCTACAAGTATCTTTTGACCATAATCAGAACTAAACTGCAATTGCATTTAAATGCTCCATCGTCTTGTAAAGCATTACTTTTGAATGATAGCTTGAATTAATGATGTTTCGGATATTTTGTGCTTTTGATTCTATTTATAAAACTTAGAATATTTAGTTAGCTAATAGTCCTAATTACACTCGTAATTACACACAGAGCCCCCATTTCAATGTCACCCAAGTACCAAATGATCCTTGTCGAACTATAGTAAAAAACAACAGTGCTCATGTAATGAGGAACTTTTTAACATCAATTCTACTGCCATCAGCAGGCCTATTTGCTATCTTTTGACAGCTACGGTGTACATCATTTTCATGGTAACTTCAATATTCATTACGGCTTCACTATGAATGACTATTTTTATTTAAGAATGAAAACCGTAATGGATGCTGAAGTGACAATCAAATTGTTGTACACCCAGTTAACAAATCGGCCTGCAGTACATAATTTTTACACTAGTAAACCATTAACTAGAGTGCAAATTTCTGGGATCCATAAGGTCTGATTGTCCTGAAGATGGCAAAGATAAACCTAAAAAGCAGACAAGGGACAATCATATGATCACCATTTTACTAGCAAATGCTATTAACAGGATATCTGTTAGTAAAATACCTAATCAAATATTCACTACACTTCATGATTGTACCCAAGCAATAGTTACAAAACTTTCAATGGATGTTGAGAATAATTAAATCTAATATATTATCCAAATAATATGACGTGTATTGGTGTTTTAGCAACAGCCTTATTGTCTTCTTCGGTCAACTCGCATTTCTAGACTCAGGACAGCAGATAGTCCTTTAAACACTTTGGCAATGGCAGCATTTTCACAGAGCCATTGTTAACATACTGGAGTATTGCATCTCGGCAAACATTTTGCAGTGTTTTTACTGAAACAAAAAGTTCATCATGAAGAAACTTTTGTGAAATCAACATACAAGAATCTACATGTAGTACTTAAAATGAAAACATATTTTTTATGCAAGAAAGTCAAATAAAATGTTTATCTTAATTTTTATCATAGAACAGCAAAATAAACAAGAATTAAAGATTTTGAAAAACTTGAAGGCTCACCTCCATAAAGCTGCACAATTTTCACTTGTTTTGTTGTTCCATACACATCTACTACTGCATGTAGAGGACCTCTTGTGTATGGTATCCCTTTAGTGCATGGTCCTTGGTCTTCACCATTGATAATAAAGTGCATTTCAGCTGTTTCTCCATCTTCTTTATTCACTTTCTGACAAGGCACAAACATCACTCCTATACGACTGCCAGCATCCATAGGCAATATACCTTGCGGAGTTCCATTTTGGGTCTGCGTCTGTGGCCTTAACACAGTTTTAGAAATATATCCACGCGGAGTCCGAACATTATGACCATCGCCGAGCACAGAAACGCGTGGTTCATTTTCTCGGCGGCCACTGGCGCCTTGATTCACAAGTTCAATAAGTACATTATTCTGTGACTTTGAAATAGGAAATATCCAGGACATACCAGTGTTCGCAAGGTCAGGGAGTGCATACTGAGGCAACCCCTTGTGCCCCAAGGCAGCTGTTTGTGGATCCAGCAGAGTTAAACCGAGACGCATATGACCGCTCCAACCACGTTCGGTTTTCTCTATCTCTACCAAGAATATTTCTCCTGGCAGTAGAGGCTTCTCACTAAAGGTTAATCCATGAGCAAAACTTGCTTTTCTGTACGCTACAGTATTATCTTCAAACAATATAATGTTCGAACCATGATAATGATGGAATCTGGATAACATGTTTACACATAAATTCACTAGTGTCTCGAATAAAATGTTAGTAATACAAAGATAACAAACGTGGTCTACTACACTAAACGAATTACATTTTAGTTACTCCAATTGCATAAAGACAAGAAGAAAATATTCTTCACAAACTACTGCTAAAAAATGCAAAATAAGGCAGGCAGAGGCAGACAAACTGACATTAATGGATAATTGACAGTGACAATTATAATTGTCATTGTCACTTCTGACTTTTTTGCTTTTTCGTTTCGAAATAGCGAAATAGGCAACGAAATCTATGGTGCACTGGATCAAGAAAGAGAAGGTTCCTCACAGAGTACTTTATAGGGTCCTAGAGTCCTACAACTCCTACCTAGGCTAGGACTCCTAGGTCTCTGTCTAAAGAGTATAAATGTTTGTTGATTATATGCGCCATTGCGCCACGTAAACCTATATTATATTGTCTTTGCCCTCTCTCAGCCAGCCCTCACGTGTAGCCGGCGTAGCCGTCCTGGGGTACTATTTTTGAACGCGTGCCACTCGTCTTCGAACGATTTCTCCATACAAAAATCGCTCGAAGACGAGTGGCCCGCGTTCAAAAATAGCACTCCTTGAGTGCTATTTTTGAACGCGTGACTCACTAAACGAGTGATTGACGCGAGTGTTTCCAAACGGCCGCATTTTTGAATCGTTAGTTGACGAGTGATTGCAACGAGCGGTCGTGACCGCTCGTTTCCGCAGGCGACGAACGCTTTTATGTCAAAGTCACTTCCTGTCATTTGAAGTTCATCTGTCATCATTTTACGTTCCGTTTGACGCTATACTTCTTAATCATTTTAAAAATCCTTAATTACCATAAAAATATTTTTAAAAAATTCTGCGTGAAATAAGAAGATATTAAATATTTTTTGCTGAAGGTTGGCAGCACTACAGTTTAAGCGATGGTATCAAAAATAAGGCAAAATGGCATTTCGTGACTTGGAAGACGATTGTGACTTGTAGTCGTGCATGACTTGCGTTTTAATGAGTCACGCGTTCAAAAATAGTACTCCTTGTCTCGTGCGTGCCACAAACTATTTAGAGATACAAGTGCGTGCGTCGATCACGCTGTGCCCTCTGGCTTGACTGTGCGTGACGGACGTGAACTCATGCATGTGAATGATCGGTCTCAGAAAGCAATCCTCCAAAATTAAAATTTAGGGCGCTGTTTTTTTGCCTACTTCTTCAAATTTTTAAGAATTTCTTCTTCAATCATTCTTCAATTTTTAAGAAAATTCAGGAGCATTTCATTTCAATCAGTACGGATGGATGTTGCTCTTGATCGTCGTTATTACTAATATAATGTCTTCTTAAGCGCGGCCGCATATTATCAGAAATTTCTGTTAGAAAAATTCTGACGCTCGCCGGAAGGCACTCGCTGCATACATTTTGTATTAGCTCCCGCACACTGTTAGAAAAATTCTAACGGGCCGTCCGTTTCTGATGCCCGCCGGATGGCACTTCAGCCGGACGTCAGAATTTTTTCTGTTAGAAATGGCGGAAGGCGTGTTTTCCATACATTTTGTACTAGGCCCCGCACACTATAAGAAATTCGCGTCAGTTTACCGTCCGCCGCCGTACGCTGCACACGTGTTTGTTGTATTTTAGGAACCTACGTTTTTGACGAAAATTGGCTTAATTCAAGATTTAATTGCCGATGTAGAAAAATATCCATGTTTGTGGAACGCGATGATGAAAATTACCAGAATAAAATACACAGAGACTTAGCTAGGGAGCGAATATGCCAAATATTAATTAAGAATTGAAATCCATATTTCAATATCAAGGTTTTTAGGGTTCCATGTCCAAAGCGTAAAAACGGGACCCTATTCACGAGATTTCGATGTCCGTGTGTCACCAGGATGTATCTCATAAGCCGTGATTACTATACAGTTAAAATTTTCATAGATGATGTACTTATTTGCTTTTGCCGCTATAACAATAAACACTAGAATCAGAATAAAATAGGTAATAATTAAGGGGTGCTCCCATACAACAAACGTGATCTTTTTGCCATCTTTTGCTCGTTATTTATAACGGCAACCGGTAGACGCTTCAGATATTCACAAAATATTTATTTGTATATTTATCGCTTTAAAAATAAATAATTAAATCAAAATTAAATAAATATTAAGGGCTGTCGTAGTAAGGACATGATTTTCATTGCAGTTTTTGCCCGATAGTCTAATGTTGTATAGATAATGGTACGGGACGGGAACTTCCATGTGCGAGTCCGACTACCACTTGGCCGATTAGTTATATTTAAATAAAAAAAGCTCTAAGAGCAATAACATACGTATCTTCATTCATATAGGTAGATGTGCGTAAGCATACAGATGAAACACGACTGGGCTCAAAAGCTGCCGGATCAAAATTTCTGATAGTATGCGGGGTGCTTCCGGCGAGCGTCAGAATTTTTCTGTTAGAAATTTCTGATAATATGCGGCTGCGCTAATCCGGATGTCACAAAAACAATCCGTCGGTTGAAAAAAAAAACATGTCTTTACGATTGGCCTCGCGGGCTTTTATTTTGAATTTTAGTGGTATTTCTTTATTAAATACAAGTAAAAGATCAATTTCTACGCTAGTAACAAAAACTTTGAGTTATCATTTTGTGCCTTCCTGCAGTATAAACCTGAGTGCTAACAAATCCTTCAGATATTTTAGTTCTGATTTAGAGACTGAAGTAAGGTAAGCCAATATTTTTATTTACATCTCGTATTTCTCCTATCCTGTAGGTATATTGCTGATTTCGTGTGCATAACACGCGTAATATGAGTAGTCTAGAAGACAAAGGTATATTTTTATTTACTTACCGGTAATTTTCTAACAAATAACAATGACATGTATTTTTTGTATTTGAGGTTGTTTTGTCACGTCAGTACACAGACATTGACTTTATCTAAGTCTAATCCTTATATTTATTTTGCTCATATTTGTGTATGAAATAAGTGTATTACATCTGCAGCTCTTTACCAACAGATTGATAAATAATAAATAGGAGTAAGCAAAGGTAGACAAGTAAGCTAAGGTTACTAATTATTTCAAATTAAAGGCATTTTTGTATCCCTCATATTTGGAATAATGAAGTAACCTTAGATCATAAGATTACTGGCCATCCTAAGTAACAAAAAAGTCAAATTACTAATTTGTATGTAACAATCTGAATCTTTGTGTTTTCATTATAAGGTCCAATATGCATGCAACCTTTCTATTTCAATAAGCTATTCAGACATAGAGCGTGCTCTCATTACTCAATCAAGTGTCGGTCCAAACACTTGTCACAATGGGTGGCCTCCGGTGTAGCTGTAATGTACTCTTTGGTTCCATATGTTTATTAGCCTCATTAATAGTACTGTTTATTTGTTTTAGCCCAGTCAAAACTATGAGTGCATTAAGTCCTCTGGATCCATCATCTTTCTCCAAACCTGGTGAGTAAGAAAGAAATATTTTTTAGTGCATAATTCAACAGTATATCCTATTATTTATAATAATAAGAGCAAGTACATAAGTTAAATTGCACTGAGAGGGAAATAAACTTCAATTTAGAAATGATCACTATTACTAGGAAAACCTTGACCTAGCCTTTGCACAAAATAAAGGTGTCATTTTATTTTTATTTCAAGGCGTTTGTCGAAAGCAAAGTTCCACAGCTAGTTTTTCTTGATAATATAAACTTTCTAGATTATACATTTAGTTGCCTATTATGCATCATCATCATCAGGTCTTTTTAGTCTCCACTGCAGGAGCACGACCCTCTCTGTACTACCAGAGCCATATATTTTATTATAAGTATTAAGTTTACGTTGATTTAATATCAAATCCTGAAAAGTGATACCTTCGATTTACCATATAGGTAGGTATTTTTATGTTATTGTAAAACAATTTATGCCTTGATACAGATAGCAGTAGCTTTTATCTATGTCCTAAGTTCTTAAAAAATTACCTTGGATATGAAAAATATTCTATTTGCTCTGTTAAACCATACTTGATTTGTGTGACAAATATATCCAGTAATATTTGCATGATTGGGTAAGAGTATATTATTCGAAATCACCTATATCCAAACTTTCACATATAGAATACTAGCTGTTAGCGTGTGGTATATAGTATTCTACCACACAGCGTATAGTAATCTAAGTGTATGCAAAATTTCATGATGATAAGTTCAGTAGATAGGGCATGAAAGTGTAACAAACAAACTCACTTTCGCATTTATAATATTACTTAGGATAGGGATTCATAGGATTACGACCCTAATATCTTGTTTCAGATTTGGCTATTATAAAACACATTTCTCTGTCATTAAATGTGGACTTTGAGAAAAAAGTATTAGATGGGCTGGCAGTCTATGACATTGATGTGTTGGAGGATGTAAATGATGTGGTAAGAACTTTAATTTCAAATCATCCCATGTGGACGTTGTTGGACATCAACATAACCATACCTTAAAATACCTACACTATTTATTAACTTTATTTTCCTTGAGTCTTGTATTAATAATATTTAAATAGATTACAAATACATATGGGTGTAAAGCCGTAGTCTTAAAGCAATAATTATGAAGAATAAGGAAAATTATATTGTTGCTTAAGATAGTTGGTTTGCAAGATATATATTGTACAATATGTTATTTACATTTTATGCAAGCAAAAGCATATAAAATATAAGCATATTTTGTTGATATCAAACAGTTTAAACTTCTATCCTATATTTAAGATAAGCAGAGATATTCTTGCAAAAGGAATATCAACATAAGACAATACTTCTCAGATAAATGCCTGGTATCAATTCTATCTGACACCTACCTATCAATCACAGATATAAATATACATAAAATTGATTTTTCTAACAATTCATCTTAGATTTGATTCATAAAATTTTGTCTAATATTACATTACATAAAGTTACTTTCTATTTGATAATTTTATAAACAAGTTTTACTGGTCAAGATATCACTTTTTTTTTATTTTTTTTTATACATAGTACCACACCTTTATCCCTAGCGGGGTAGACAGAGTCCAAGGTCATAAAAATCCAAAGGCTACGATTAGCTTACTTAGTAGTTAAGATAACTTAGTAGAGATAGATAAAATAATGATTTTATTTCAGATTTTGGATGTTAGAAACCTGACAATACATAAAATAGAATTAGATGGAACAGAACTCACATACACAGTAGATGATGAAGTGCCTAATTTTGGATCTAAGTTGACTATTGATCTGCTCAAACAGGCTTCAGGAGGAGAAAAGTGAGTATCCTATTTAAAATCTTGGTGAACAATTAAATTTTGTGTAGTAAGAGAATAAGGACTGTCATACTGAACTCCGACTTTTGAAATATCGGTGTATATGTATTCATAATGTGTAGAAAGTATGCTCTGGCGAATTACTTAAATGAGAATGTTTTTCATCGCGGTGTACGGGACTCCGAAAGTTTAGAATTACTAATTGAAAAAATTCACTATCGCGAAGTAATCCAAACTTCGAAAATAGCCGTTCGTTAACATTTCGTATTTCGTAATGATATGTTGCGTTTGATGCTTTGTCATAATGGAAATATAAACTAAGTATGCAATTAATATCTCAATATTAAAATTAAAAAAACTTTTTTCACATAAAAATAAAATAAAAATAGCATTTCAATCAATTATTAATATCATTATTTTTCAACATAAATGAATATACTATAAATTAAATTCAATTATTATTTTTGTTTTAAATTACTTGTATATCTATTTATTATCATTCAAATTCCATGCCATATTTTTATACTATTTCTCCATTCTGATAATTATTAAATATTGTGGATTGTGGAAGTCGCCTCTGCGGCGCAGGCCTCCCCCAGTTTTCTTCATTATCTCTTTCTTCTCGCCTCCACGCTGGTCCATAAATTTTTAAAAGTTTCAAGATTCACAAGATTCTTATACTTTAAATTATATGGAGTGTATCCGTTATATCCTCTGACGTACCCAACTTTGTTCGTCCTCGGTATGGTGGGGTACAATAAGCTTGAGGTAAGACGAGGTCTGACATTGGCCACGTATTTATTTAACATGCTCAGAGGCCGCGTGAGCAACCAGGCCGTGCTGAGGTGGTTGGTGCTCCGCGTACCAGATCGGTACGTGTGGAGACGGCGGCAACCTCCTCTGTTCGCAATACCGAGCGCGCGAACAAATATGTTAAAACAAACGCCAATTGTCCAATCGTTACGAGTTCTTAACAAAGTTGCTAATAAGATTGACATTTTTAACTGTTCGTTGACGGAATTCACAAAGACGACACTATTCGTACTTAGTTACGAAAATTAAGTACAGTATTGTATTGGGTAGTAACCTGTAAAAATATTGTACAAAATTGAAATAAAGAAATAAAGAAAATTATCTTCCCACCTTCTCTTTGGTCTGCCTTTGTTTCTTTTTCCATCTAACGGTGTCCACTCCATACGTTTTCTTGCCCATTCACGGCATTCTACATACATGAGTCATGTAACATTCATGACCCGCCTACTCAACTTGGGATTTCTTATTTTCTTTCGTATACCTCAGTAGCCAAATTCGTCGTAAGTTAAGTCGAAAGTCTTCGACCAATGTCTGTTGCCAGTGATAACTTACGGGTCCGAAACGTGGTCCCTTACTATGGGCCTCATAAGAAAGCTCAAGGTCGCTCAAAGAGCTACGGAAAGGACTATGCTCGGTGTTTCTCTGCGAGATCGAATCAAAAACGAGGAGATCCGTAGAAGAACAAAGGTCACCGACATAGCCCAGCGGATTATCTCTTTGAAGTGGCAGTGGGCGGGGACATAGCGCGAAGCACCGATGGCTGATGGGGGAGAAAGGTTATTGAATGGCGACCACATACCGGCATGCGTAGCGTTGGACACCCACCAAACAGGTGGTCGGACGACCTGATAAAGGTCCAGGAAGGCGCTGGATGCAGCCGCTTCCAATCGGTCGTATTGGAAATCCTTGGGTCTCCCCATCTGTGGGTCTCCCCCTGTGTCTAACAGTGGACATCAGTTACTTGTATTTTCTTTCTAACGGTCTTGTTTTTTTGAACACTTACAATAAAGTACTTCGTCATGACTATTTTCGAAGGAAGTACTTCGCGATAGTGAATTTTCTCTAGTACATCAATTAGTAATTCTTCATAGTATACTTTCGGAGTTCTGTTCATTGCGATCATTCTCATTGAAGTAATTCGCCTGAGCATACTTTCTAAGCCATGTAAATCTGACATTATGAATACAGATACACCGATATTTCAGAAGTCGGAGTTTAGTATGACAATCGTCATAAAAGATAACTAACAGCAAACATATTTGGACACTTGTCCAATCAAATACTATTTCTTTTGAGTATCTTGGAAGTTCAGACTGTTTTCCTGTGATTTATGCTAAAAAATTGTCAAAAAAGAGGTTAATGCCACTTATAGGATGACTTACGTACGAGAGAAACAGCAGCGCCCCCAATTCCTACGCCTTTTCTCTTTTTCCACAGATTCTAATAATAACCATAAAATACTGTGAAAATGTAATTATGTATGATTTAAATGGATATTCTGATCTTATCAATCACAATATGTGGTACTGTAAACTAAAAGGCTGCTGTAACACTTATTATTAAGCTATTGAGAGTCTCACATAGTTGATTTGGTCTTTTCTACAAATAAGGAATTGACACTGTGGGACCACTCCAAGTCTTCCCGTGGACGTCGTAGTAGGCGACTTAGGAAACATGAGCTAAACAAAGCTTATAAACATCAAAGAGACCTCTCCAACCCGTCGGGCCAGCATGGAGAGTGTAGGCCAAATCCTCTGACTGCTTTGCTAATATAATGCTCGGCTAATATATGGCTCTGGTAGTACAGAGAGGGTTGTGCTCCTGCAGTGGAGACTAACAAAGACCCGATGGTGAACAGAGTGTCCACCTTGCCTAAATCGCTGGCGTTTTCATGTTCATTGCAGTTTTGATAATACTTGAATTATTGATTGAGTTATTATAAGGCTTTGGGAGACAAAATTTGTGAATGGTATGCCAAAATCGACATTTTCCTAGAAATATGGCATTACAAAAAAATATTTACATTTGAAAAGTAAGTAAGTTTTTTTAATGCCAACTAGATTCAAAACAATATGAAAAAGTTTCTTCTGCTACCTTACTGACACCAACCTTTCTTGGGAATAAGATTCTTTTATTTTCATTCGAAATTATATGATTGTTTTTGTACTACTTAACAATTTATTTGGATAGCAAATCTGTTCAAACAAGCTGTGATATTGAAGAGATGTGTGAAGTAAGGTTATGTGAAGACGTTTCGAAACCGCAAGTATGTTCGAAAAGCACAACTTTGACCTGTAAAGGATATCTTTATGAGCCGGTTTTAGAAGACAATATTGGAAAAGAGGCACCCTGTACATGCAACTGCCAGTGTATAAATAAAAAGTATGATACTACTACGCTAGGTATTGCTGGGGCTACATATACACACCGAAGACGCCGACCCGCTGGCGTATGTTGGGAACATCATCATTGCACCTCTTCTATGCTGACTTGGGAGAAAGAAAAAACATAGAATATACCATCTGCTTTTCTTCCCGCGCAGACCGTAAAAGCCGGTCAAGGGATTGGGCGAAAATCTAAGGAATCGCATTGATAGGCGATGCGGCTAGCAACCCATCGCTATTTTGATTCCGCTTTCCACCTTTACGCCCACTACGATGCTAAAAGTGGCCTGTACGAGTAGGTTTTATGACCTTGGGCTCTGTCTACACCGCAAGGGATAAAGACGTGATAGTATGTATCATCATTGCAAGTAGGATACAATGTAAATTGTCGAAGATTGCAACTTTGATTCTAAACAAGATAATATTGTCATTCAGTGTTGCCGAAATTGAGCTTGTAGCTACGGAATTTGTTTTTTAAAACGAGAGTGGATTTCGCCGACACAATTAGGACTTGAACAGGCTTATACATTTATCAACGCACAGCTGAATCTACTGTACCTAGATTGTAATTTGGTATTGAGGTTCCTTTCATGATGAGCACTAAGAAAGGATTTCTAGAAATTTAACCTCTAAGGGTGTGAAATAGGGGGTGAAGTTTTGCACAGACGAAGTCAAGAAAAAAATGCTAGTATAATATAAGGTCGCCAAGTTGTGTCGTGCGACTTCGGTGTGTAAAATTCTATAATAGACCAGTCTACAAGCCACAAGCGTCGGTGCTTCAAAGCGTCAACCATGAGTTTGTTTATTTCATTCGCGAGAGTAGTATATACGTTTTTATAATCGTCATAGTTTACTATATTATGTCCACCATGAGAACGACATACAAGAGTAGTTTTCGAATCTCGTAATCGAAAACGACTCAAGGTTGAAAATACGATCCTGTGTTTACAGGAATAAGACAATAGTTTAATATTACGAGCCATCAAATAGTTTACTTTAGATCGAATAGTTAACTTTAGATCGAATTGTTTACTACTCACGTATATAAACTCGTGGTTGACGCCGAGGTTGCAATACAATTTTCGTAAACACCATCAAGTATTCAAACCGACAGCAATATACACCAAAATGCCTTTTTTTGGCCTTGTTTGCGTATGCCCTTAGGTTTAACGATCATAGGTATATCAAAGAATGGTCAATGACTCATAGGTATACAATAGTTTGATTGAATTATATTTTTAGACTAAAATGCATAATGGGTCAATCTCCATTTTAAAGCCGGCCCTAAACACAGACTTTAGTTGACGAAATATCCGTATTTTGTATTGTATAGATTCATTTTTGTAGATCATTCGATTCATTAGTATTTGATAGTGTTATGATTGATATTTTAGCATTATAATGTATTAAAAATTGTGTAAGCAACAAAAAAATATCCTAATAGTCTAGTAATAAAGCATTTATTGTTGCCGGCAGGTTAAGACTTAACATAAAATACAGTACAGCACCATCTGCATCCGCTTTGCAATGGCTGGACCCTTTGCAAACATCTGGCAAGAAACATCCGTACCTCTTCAGTCAATGTCAGGTTGGTACCGCTATTCTTTGTCCGTGTTCTTGGATCAAAACTATCTTATTATCTCTCCTGCAAGTCAATATTTATATTAAAGGAACAACATAAAATATCATACAGGTGAAAAGGACTATCATTTCGGTAAAATACTATTCATCTTTTTATAGTAATTAACACAATTTAGTTCAAATACAAATACTTAGTCTCCACTCTAGTAGGAGTATACTCTGTAGTACACATTACTGAGTATTAATGTGTACTGCAGAGTTCACTATCGAGACACTGTTATAAAAATGCTTTTCATAAGCACACGAAGGCCCTACAAACGATTGTGAGTGGGATTGAAGCTGCAGCGGCAGAGGATTTCTTCCCTAGCTGGTCTAGCCCTATATAACTTAGGAACTGGCAAATAAAAGAAATGAATTATTTCGATAGGTATTATGCTGGTAAGAACAGAATCTATGGGACAAGCCTGGTGCCTAGCTAGTCGATTGGCGAAGTGAAGGGGGCGGCCCGGCTGTTGCCAGCGCAGCGAGCGACAGGATAGACGATTATATATAAAAGAGAAGTTGTAAAGATAGCTCACTCTGTTATATGGAGTCTTCTACGTGGTATAACACAGATAATTTAAAATATCTTAATCAATATTTTAGCCAATCCACGCGCGTTCTATCCTGCCATGCCAAGATTCTCCAGCAGTGAAGTTCACTTACGACGCCGAGGTCACTGCTCCCGAAGAATTCACAGTTCTCATGAGCGCCCTGCGAGGTGAAGTCAGGAGTAACAAGACTACTTTTCGCCAGCCAGTGCCGATCCCGTCCTACTTGTTAGCCATTGCTGTCGGGGTACTAGAAAATAGAAGCCTAGGTCCCAGGTAAGATGTAATCTACTTTGTCTTACCTATCCAATTCAATTTCACGTAGGACACCGTGGTCACTGCTCCCGAAGATTCTCTGGTAGTACAAAGGGGGTAGCAGAAGCCGTAGCAGTCAGAGAATTTGGCCTACACTCTCGACGCTGGCCAGACGGGTTTGATAGGTATCTTTAAAGTTAATACACTTTGTTTAGCTTGTGTACTAAGTCGCCTTTTACAAAATCCACGGGAAGACTTGGAGTAGTCCTATTCTACTCTGCTGGGAATCACACGGCTATGATGTTTTTGAAGTGCTGGAATACAGAAGCTTCGGACCTGGATAAGATATACTTCGTCCTGCCTAGTGTAGATTTTCAAGTTCTTATAGGACGCCGGCATCCAGAGCACGAGAGGCCGGCCTCTACCAAACAACCAATGCTGTCCTATAAAAAAGGATAATAAACAGAAATATTCATGAATCCCTTCTGATCGTAGGTCTATTGTATGGTCAGAAAAAGAAGAAATCGAGAAGAGTGCGTGGGAGTTCGCGGAGACGGAGAAGTACCTGCAAGCGGCCGAACGACTATGCGGCAAGTACGAGTGGGGCCAGTACGACCTGTTGGTGTTGCCCCCCTCCTTCCCCTACGGGGGGATGGAGAACCCGTGTCTGACCTTCGTCACGCCTACACTACTGGTAAGCTGAGTATTCTTCTGTTGCTTGTTTCTGTGTGCCTTGTCAGTGTGAGTGGCCAAAGTTTGATTATTGTACGGTATTACGGAAGCTTTAGGTTGTGTCTGTTAATCCGATGTGGACTTGGCTAGTTTATTTCATTAGAGGTCCCTTGAAAGTGGTAGCATGACTTCGTGAAGCTAGGGTTTACAATAAAAAAATAAAGTATAATACTGTTAAAAACAGTATTATACGTTATTTCGCTTGTTTATACTTTTTAATGTTGAATAAAAAACTACTACTGCTAGTATTCAAGCCGCGTGACAGATTTTATTCACTCAGTTTTACGAAACCCTAAAAGGTTTTCGGTTCTGTGTATGAAATTATTTACGATACGAAACATCTTGTTATGTATGATGCATACATCATACAGATTTCTTTAGACCATAATTTTAAAAACAATATTGCCGATAAATTGAAGTAAGTTACAAATTAACGGATATTTACGACCACTGAAGTTATAAGTAGGTATTGTTTGACCGCTCTCACTCAGTTCACGCTAATTTAAAATGTCCATTCATTAGCTAGAGATATAATGAAGTTTCAACTTAATGGTTAGGCCACGTTCAGACAAACGCGATTTCTACGCTTGCGGACCCTGCGAGGCCATTGCAAATTGAGTGCTATGGCCAATACGTAAAACATATTTTTAAATCAACATCGCGCACGCGCAATAATTTTTAAAATATGTTTTATATAAATGGCCGTGCAGGATCCGCGCGCATACGTCTGAACGCGGCCTAAACACTGAACTGCTGCTTCTGGATTTATAAGTTGAAGAAATAAGCAGTCATGCTTGGGAACAGTTACATAATTTATTTATTTAAGACTTTTAGACTTAGTTACGATTTTGTTTACCGTATCTTTCGATAGATGGCTCATCCAAGCGTGTGCACATTTGCATCATTTATCCATAACTGTAGTGTGTTGGAGCCAAGATCTTCATTATATGACAGCATTTATAGTGTGTTACGGTGCTATTGTAGCTCCAATTTTCATGTAGCCCGTTATGCCTTTGATTGACGCCAGCCCCTTGATCGTGCCCCAGCAGATCATGGACCTCATCGTGGCCGCTGAACAGGCCCAGTTCGATACTGCAGAACAGGAGCTACCCAGACCTTTCGTCTTTGCTGACGTTATATAACAATATACAACAACGAAGCATTCTCTAACATCATACATTTTCAAGAATGTTTATGTGTTACACATTGTTTAAAACCTTTATGATTTGACGAAAGTTTTCAAGGCCGGTTTGAAGCTTCAGAACCGCAAACAAATACCCGTAAAAATAAAGTATTACAAATATTTGCCCTTTTAGTGGCCTTGTAGAGCTGAGTTTGTGACATTTGTAGGCAAGGCATAAATATAAATAAATATATAGGGACAAATCACACAAATTGAGTTAGCCCTACAGTAAGTTGTAAACTTTTGTGTAAGGATACTAACTCCACGATCTAGACTAATACTAATACTACTTAAATGTACTAATAGTACCTAAATGTATGCATAGAGGAAAGGGAAGGCCGAGAAAGTCGTGGACGGAATGTGTGAAAGATTATATGAAGGAAATGGTAGCTAGTGCCGATACGGAGGTTTGGAGAAAGATTACATACAGAGCCGACCCTAAATAGGGAAAAGGTGAGGATGAGGAAAGAAGAAAGACATAAATGACTAGAGAAACATCCAGGTCCAGGCCTATCTAAAAAAATATCGTTTTCCATCATGACCAAATGACATCAAATGATGCTACTACCTTC